>CM053785.1:599707487-601151512 GCA_028749045.1 Cupressus sempervirens
TGGCGGACACCTGGTCAAGCTTGGGAGCATTTGAAAAGGATAGAGGGGTTTTATTTGAAGGATTGAGAAGAAAAAAGAAACCAATAGGGATTCTCATATATTTTTAAGGGGCTGAAAGAAGGGTTTAAACCTCTAGAGAAGAAGGAATGATGACAAAAAGATCCCTTCATTCCATCAATAGTGGAGTAGCCAATGATAGTTGATAATAGGGTTTTTTCACTTTACATTGAATCTAAAGAATGCAAGGAAGGTGATTTGGATTTATGGGAGATAACATTCTTCATGAAATGGGGCAATAACTAATCGATGTTTTATAGGATTTAAAAATGGGTAGACAAAAACTGGGGTAAATAGTTCTCTTTAAAATCTCTACTAAATGACATTTTTATAGTTATTGTTGGTAGTATTAGCCCGATAAATAATGGATAATATGCTATGGTTCATTCAAAATGGGAGGATTAGGGTTTTAATTAAGGAATAAATGCCAAATTTTAACCCTAAACAACCATTGAGGAGTTGCCTATTTGGATAAGGTTATGTAACTTGCTACATTAATATTGGCACAAAGAAAATTAAATAATTTGAGGAGAAATTTAGGTAAATGCATTAAATGTGATGAAGTGATTCAGAAAATATCTTCAACATGTATGCTAGAATTTGTATTATCTAGAGACCTCATCCTCATCTTCCTTGTGAAATAAAGATTCAAAAAAGTGAAGGTTATTGGTGATAAGAAATAGAAGTAGAAAAAATCATGGATGAATATAGTAAGTGCAAAGAATGAGTCACTCAATGGTAGAGCATTTGAGTGATATAGAAGGAAAAGGCTTGGAAAGTGACTAAATGGAGACACAATTAGCAACTTTAGTTACAAGCAACCAAAGAAAAGGAGTTACAAGGACACTAATAATTATTGAAGATCTTCAGGCAAGGATGAGTGGGGAAATGTATACACCACCTCACTCATTAATGAATAAAGCAATAAAGGCACCAACAAGAAATTTAGAGATGTAAACTAAGGATTAGAGATGTTGACAAAAGGTAGTGATGAGAAAAGGGAGAATAATATGGTCAGTACAGAGAGAGAAGAAAACACATAAGAAGAGAACAATACCTCAAAGGTGGAAGAAACATTATAGGTATAGAAGATTTTTTTGGACACTCTAGAGCAACCATAACACGAAGGGGATAACATGGAGCTTTGCAACCCCACATCACATGATCTTTTTGAGATAGAGAAAACCATGGAGACTATAGAATAAAATAGTGAGGATCCTCAATAGGATAACATTATTAAGGATATTGAGAGAAGGGCTCAAAGCATGGTAGAAGAGGATTATTTGGTGGTTTCCATTTAGGAGGAAAATAGATTCAAGGAAGATTTTAAAGGAATTCATGTCTTTAATTTTTGAGGAGAACAATAATATAGAAGAGAAGTTATATGGGGATTATCTAGAGGTTTTCCAAGATAACACAAAGGATGATTTGGGACTCATAGATGGAAAATTCATTTTAGAGAACAAAATAATCAAGACTACCAAATCCAAATCTAGAAACCAAACACAGGTGAAAAATGACCTAGATGAAGGAAAATGGTAAAATAGTTATTGAAGGATGCTTGACATAAAAAGTAATAAAGAAATCTTAGATTCATAAGAGACTTGTATGCTGCTAGGGTGCAATTAGGTTTGTATCGAGAATGTCAAGTGTTGCAATGTACCTGGTAAATGGTGTTTAATCAAAAGATGCTTTAATTAGGTGAAACTAGATTTTCTTTATATGAGACTAAATTAAATCAAGAGGAAACCAAAAGAATTGGGTGTTTGTCAAAGAGGGTCATGTTGCTTTGCAAGCAAGGAGGTTGCCTTAGGAAGTGTTGGTATCTCATGGAATTCAAGGATAGTAAAGTTGGATGGAATATTGCAAGAAAGAGATTATAAAGTAGTCAAAGTTAATTTTTTTCAATTGTATACTTTATTTTATTTGTTCAATGTAAATGGACTAAATAAACCAATGAAAAGATGGGGGTAATTGATTATGATCATGGAAATTATGCATGGGTTGGATTTGGGGAAGCTATAATCATTGGAGACTTTAATGCTACTCAAGAAATGTCTGGTAAAAGAGGTGGGAGAGGGATGATAAATATAATTCAACTTGGCTTTCAAAAATTTCTAACTAAAAATGGGTTATGGGAAGTGAAGATAAAAAAATGGTATCTTCAATGGGCTAATAGGAATTTGTGATTCTTCAACATCGTTAAGAAATTAGATATATTTTTTAGCTGAGGAATGGGGGATTTTTCTTGTGATATTTAAATAAAAGATTCTACCTATCATTGGTTCATACCATTTCCCAATGTCTATGATCTTTCAAAACAACATAATTCTTATTAGATGCCCACTTTCAATTAAGAAAATACAGTTTAGAGATAATTAATTTCATGAAATGGTGACAAATTGGTCTATGAATGCTCCAAATGTAGAAGGTAACAATGGATTCAAAGTTTTTAAAAGATTGTAGTTAAAAAAAAAATGGAGAGGTGGAATATGTAACACTCAAAGGATATTTTACTGAACAATTGATTATTAGAGGACTAGGGTATGTGCAGGATCATGGTGTGCCAAAAAGTGGCGATCTAAAAAATCTGTAGTTCTAAAATATCTCAAACCATTTCAAAATCTATTCCAACTTTTTTCCCACCCACCCTAATACTAAATGAAAAAAATTAATATCTTTATAAAGTCTACTATAGTTTTTGATACCAAACCTATATGGTCAACTTTAAAAACATCCTTAAAATTTGCTTTTGGCCTAGTTTTATGTGATTTTTACTTCAAATATGTAGCCGATGACTTTTTTTTCACCAAAATTTGATGAAATGAAAAGGGTTTCTTAAGAATGTTCTTATCTTTCCATAAATGTAAGGTTTGTCAAATTATGAGTTTAGTAAGTAATTATTACTTATTTTCTAATGGAGTTACGTATAAAGTGTTGACTGACACACTACTTGAAAAACAACTATAACTTTCAAATGGTACAAGTCCTTAGCAATTTTTTCATCTTTGAGCTCTGCAATTCTATTAAGGGTTTAGGGTTACAGAGACATAATATCGCAATGGTGGGAGAAAGGATTAGAAGAGAGCCATGGGGAGTAATGGAGAGCTGGAAAGAAAAAGGGAAGGTTTGGAAAAAACTCTAGAAGGGCGACATAACCAGCTTCATGGAGAGGCTCCATGGTTTCAACGCGAGGGTTACCAAGATTATGGTTGAAACCTGGCACAATGGAAAGGTCAAAATTGATGGTGTCTCCCACCAAATTATAGAGGGTCTCATTGCGGAGGTGATAGGTTTCTCCCAGGAAGGCATTAGCTTCTTCAGGGATAAGAAGATGTTCGCCAATGCTGTCAACGCTTTCGTAAAGAACGACAAGGAGAAAAGAAAACTGGTAAAGATTGACACCTACTATGACATTGAGTCTATCAAGAAGTTCTGGGGGCTTGTTCTGAGGATCATCATGGAGTATGTCACTTTGGAACCCAAGTTTGATGGAGTCAGGACCCATCATTTCGTTCTGCTTAATCATTTTAGACATAAAGTGAAAATCTCCTTTTCCATTCTATATTTATACTTCTATGACTAAGAATATAGAGAGTTACAAGAAATGTCCTGTCAAGAACCCTGCCCTTCATGAGGGTCTTCTACTCCTCATTTTTGAGTTTCTAAAAACCCAGACAAGAGTCAAGTCCATTGGGGTTTCGAGTGGCTCCTCAGAGGACACTGCCAGCTCTGACTCTAGGGAAGTGCATGTTGTGAAATCTGTTAAGTCTAAAACCACAAAAGCCAAACCCTCTCCTCGCTTCCCTAGCAGGAAGAGCCCCAGGTGCCCTCCCCCTAACCCCCCTTCCCCTCATCCTAAGGAGTCTAGTGATGAGTCAAAAATAGAGTCGGAGTAGGCAGATTCGGTGGCAGAGAAGGAAAGTGAGTTGGAAGATGACAAGGAGAAAGATAATGACAAGAAGGAGGTGACCCCCTTGGTAATCCAGGATAACCCCAAGAAAAGAAAATTGGACCATACCCCAACCCATTATCATATCAGTGAATTCGCTGATTTGCCCCCAGCCCTACTGCACCCACCTCCCCCCTGGAGGTCCCCATCTCGCCCCTAGATGAGATGATAGAAATCATGGTTGAAAAGGGAGGGGAGGCCATCAGAAAAAATAAGAGAAGAGCCTGGAGAAATTTCAATATGGATAGTGTCAATATGGGCATCATTAGAGAACCTGCTAAAATCCAAGTGTTGGGGGATCTCGACAGTAGCACCCACTATGACGAGCTCCTTGACCCGACTCTTCTAGTTCTCTCTAACAATGTTCATGAAACGAGCTTCAACTTTCTCAACAATGCAAAGAACAGCTTGATCGACAATTTTCGCTCCATTAAGTGGCTTTTTCAGGAAATTGAGACTCTGAAGGATAGGTCCAACCAGACCAACAACAGGGGGGATGTCAAGGATCATGAGGCCAGAGGTAGTAAAGATCAGGTGGGCAGCCAAGAAAAAGACAGAAGCTAGGATCCCAAAGACAATTAGGACGAAAAAATCACTCGGCTCAAGCAGAAGGTCCAAAGGCTGGATTCCATCCACCAGGTTGTGACTAAACAGATTGTGGATACCCTCCATACCTTGAACAAAAACATTGTTAATTTGGTGGACTATCTGACCAATGTCGGTCTTGTGGGGAACATGGAGCAGAGTACAGAGCACGGAACCAGCTGGGAAGATTCTTAGAAAGAGACTAGAATCTAGGATAGTCAGGGGGACCAGATGCATTTCCTCCCCACGATCCAGGAGGAAGAGGCCAACCAGAAGGAAAGTGATGCTGCAGAAACCCTGTAGACAATGGAAAAGAAGGGACACTAGTCTGCCTGCCAGGCTCTGTTCCTGGCCTTTGTTTCTCAACCTTTGGGCCTTTTTGTTTCTGGCCTTTTGAGGCAATTTTTTTCTATTTTTTATGTTTTAGTTGTTTTATGCTATAAAACTTTGGGTTTCAAGATCCCTGTTAAACCTGTTTTCCTAATCAAAAACATTTTGTAAATCCAAAAGATGCATCACATTCTATGTTTCTTCTACTATAAGGAAAAAAAATGAAAAATTTAATTTTACAAAGTTTTGAATTAGTTAAGGTGGTTAAACACGAGAGTTTTTTTATTCCAAAAATACTAAAGTCAAAAATTAATTATTTTATTATTTATTTAGAATAAAAATATCAAAAAATATGTGTCACATCTAGGCATGAGTCTACTACTTATTTATAGAATATTATTAAAAAATATTATCATTTGATTTTAATTAAGGTGGTCAAACATATGTCTACTTCTTATTTTTGTTCAAAAATTTTTGTAATATTGCATTAAAATTCAAAATTTTGACCAGTCAAATTTTTTTTTTTGAGATAAGTCCTAGTAGTTTAGAAACTAGATTCAATTTTCTAGAGATTATTTTCTCTCAAATTTTTGATATAAGGTTAATAACAAGTAGAAAATTGCACGTCAAGTTGACATAACCCTAATTTTTTGATTTTTTATTGCCACTTAAGGGCACAGTTTGGTTGACCATGATCCTGCACATACCCACTAGCTAGAAGGTTTGAACAGTAAAGTGATCGAGGATAGAATAGATGAGGTAGAAAATTTGACTAGAAAAATATTTCAAATTACAATATGGTGAAATCTATCTTTGAGAAGAGGTGTACTAGAGGAAAAAATCAAGGGAGTGTTGGCTGAAACAAGGTGACGATAATTCTAAGTTTTCACATAGTTCAATTAAGGAAAGATGGTCAGTGATAGAATTTCTTCAATCAAGATAGATGATTAATTGGTGTCTTGGGATCTAGAATTAATTAATAGATAAGCAATACAATTTTACTCTAATTTATGGATTCCAAATAAAAATAGTCACGAGGTGGACTACAAGTAGGTTTTGGGTGTGATACTTCTCTAGTCTCAGAGGAAGACAATAGAATGGTGCAAGAGCTTACTCAAATGAAATATCTTGAGTTTATGTCTTTCAATTAGAGGGTGATAAGGCATCTAGTCCAAATATATTATGGACCTTCTTCTACCAAAAATTATAGGAAGTCTTAAAGGATGATCTTTTGGATGCAACTAAGGAGTCTAGATCAAACGGTTTTGTTGTAAAAGACTAAATCATAATGCTCTAGTTTGATTCCATGAAAGGAGAAAGAAAAAACCTTTGAGGAGTTGAGGTCTATTTTCTTATGTAACATACTATATTAAATCATTACAAAAGTAGTAGGCAGTAGACTAAAGAAGATTTTGGATAGGTTTATCCCCCCATAGAATAGTGGACTCTCGCCTAAATCTAATTGTATAAGGTGAAGTGTGAAGCAATTAAAATAGGCTTAATTACTCAACATTTCATTGGGTTTGATAACCTTATACAACAACAAGAATTCAAGGAGATTAATCCCTTCAATCCAAAATCTAAGGTGACTATATCTAAGAAGATTAGTGCCAACAAAATAATGAGGGAGCACTAATGCAAGGAAAGATATAATGGTTATAAAATTAGAGAAAGAATGCAAGACCCTTAAAACCCTAATGTAGCTAGAGCTATGTAATGTAGTTAAGAGTATAGAAAGTAAATATGTTTAAATGAAGAAAGAAAATAAAGGACTTACCTTGAAGAGTGAAGTGGAATATTGGATCTAACTTTTAGGCCTCTACACAACTCCTAACATAAAATAGTCCAACTAGAGTTGACCTAAGGCAATAGGGATGACTAAAGGTAGTAAAGTCAACTTGGCAGGGACACAATGTGTCCCTACTTGGAAGTTTTTGAATGTGAAATAGTTTCTAAATATCTAAAGTTCTACAAAAATGGTATCTAAATATGTACTCTTCTTCCTTCCAAAATTTGCAACCTACAAAAAAGAAAGGTTTTGTTTTGTTGATGGGGGGTTTTCCTTGGTCAAACTCAATTTATGAATTAGCCTTTAAATTTAAATAATTGAATTGTTGGAAATATAAAGTAAATGAAAAACTTCACATTACAATAGTAGGATTTATCAAATCAAATACAATGATCTCACTTTATTGATTGAACAAACCAAGAAGATGTAGAGGATGCAAGTAGAAGTCCTCTCTTGAAGACAAGCTCCTCTATCATCAATGAAGGAAGCTATATCTTTAAAAGTTGTGGAATGAAAATTATAGATATGATTAAGCCCTTAAATTAACTCCTTGAAGATCCTTGAAAGCACTTCAAGAATATAAGGGATCTCCTCTCCAATGTTTTGTACAAGGATCTCCTTGAATGCTTGGGTGCTTGTGGATTGATTTTGCATATGAATGATGGATTATGGATATGAATGATGGAAGAAAAAAAAAGGCAAATAGATGGGTTTATAAAATAGAAATAAAATTTCTCCCATTGGCCGACTAGACTTGCAATTAATGTCCTAGATTAACTTGATGCAAGGCCTAAGGAGGAGAGCCAAAAAATGGGTCTTCAGAAAGGATGAGTGTATCCCTGCTAAGAAGGGACATAATGATTCCCTACTAACTAAGCCATAAAGTCTTTAGGAACCCCTTAGGTTTCCAAAATAGGTCTCAACTTTGGGAAATCATGCACATATTCTAAGAAAGCTCAGCTTCAAAGTAGAAAATAGATTCTAAGTTATTGAAGGAAGGAAAGGGAGACCCAAGTGAATAGGTACTACCTCAATATTTGTGGCGTGAAAGAGGAATACCAAGGAGGATCTATTATGTCATACCTCAATTCTACCTAGAAGAAACAAAGAGAGATGAGAACAAAGTAGAAAATGAAAATTAAATGCAAGTCTCTCACTAAATAACTTCTTAAACTATCACTAAAATGAAGTTCTTCCAATTTAAGATGATACATTTAGCCCCCACTTTAGCAAGATGGCCTTGATCCAAACTATTGGTAAGATAGAGCACAAGGCATGAGATGATCTCATCATAATCAAGGAGACAAAGGATATATCTATCCCCCAAGGGATTTGAGTATTTTCTTACTTTAAGATCATAATAAGAGATAAATCATTGACTAAGAGAAGTAGATAAAGAAGAGGTGTCATTAATTCATCCAATGATAAGTGTGCATCTCATTGTGAATCACAAAAAAATTAAAAATTAAAATGTGTTACCTATGTATGTGACTTAGCATGTATTTGATTTTGAATGTGTTACCCACATATGGGATTTAGCATATTGTATTTGAATGTATTACCCATGTATGGGATTTAGCATATGTGAAAGTGAAAAAGAAAGAGAGACCCCATCTTAAATATGCTTACTTCCTCAAGGAATCGAAGGTGCATGGAGAATCCCTTCTTTAGGATTATGCATAATCCATAAAGGGATTCACAAGTTCAGGTATAAGCTATCAAATAAGTGTGAGTGTGTAAAACATGAGCAAAGTGTATGCCCCCACATTAATGTTATTTCTAATACTTTAATAGGAGAAATGTCTTTAATAGAGTATACACACAACCACTTAGAGATGTTTCCACTAAGCAATTCCCCCAAAAGAAGACAAATTAAGGAACATAATCACATAACATATAGAGAGAACAAAAGAAATTACTAATGATTATGAGATAATATTATAAATATTATTGAAATTTCATCATTCCCCAAAGGAAGTACAACTACAACACAATGGAAGAAACATATGTAATAGTTACAAAGAAGGGTATTTCTAGACTACCATCATGGAGACCAAAACCTACCATGTCATAAATCCAAGTAGGCAAACACAAGGACACATGTACAAACACTAGCAGATGTACACCACAACATGTAAAAATGCATAGAAGAATTTAGATACAAATAGAAGAATGAGATGACATGTTAATTCACTTATCATGTTGCACCAATGGAGAAATAAGGATCATTTGAAGAGATTTAAAAAAACATATGACAAACATAATACATGAGAAGCACATTACAATAAGTAAACACATGAAATCTACTATGCTAGAGAAATCACTCAAGTGCATCACCCACCTCCCCAATCTTAGTTTATATTATTTTGGGAAGGTGGACAACTTGAAAGAGGAGAAACATCCAACATAGTAGGAACAATAGATAAGTCTAAAAAATGGCCATGTTGAGAGTCATTATGCTCAAGACTAGATGTAAGTGAATTTTATTTGATCAATAGTATCACATTCATCATCATTAGTATCAATAGGATCATCAAATTTATCTTCTTCATAAAAATTAATAATAATAGAATATAAAATATGAAGATCATGTGTGTCTATATTATCATTATTATTAACTTCCTTCACATACATAGGTTCGGAAAAGGAAGGAGAGTTAGTATGAGAAGCATGCAATCAGGATTTAGCATGCACTTGATGTTTCTTTTGACAATCTTGAGCATTTTGGTTGCATTTAGTATTTCTAGAAAGTGATTGAGAAGAATGAGGGTCAATAGACATAGGTTCCTTTCCAACTTCTGTCAAAAGAGTAAAAGGAATCATGAGAGGGTGAGATGTAGGAGGAGGAACCACACTAGGTAGCATATTAGATGTAGGAGGTAGCTTCTCATTAGAAATTTAAGAGTTTGAAGAAATAGGTATAGAAGGTGTAGGAAAAAGACCATGAGTAACATCCTTAGGCATACTCATCTCAGCTATCTCTCTACACTAATGAGCTTGATACAATTGGAAATTGTAATCATGATGAGAAGGAGGTGCGATAGGAATAGAAGGCCACAAGAAGTCAAGTGTAACAAAATTTCCATGCCTAGAAGGATGATAAAGATATGATTGATCATGTTAATCTTACCATTATGAGGGAATTTGATTCATTTATGAATAGGGAAAGAAATGGCTTTCATGGAAGTCAACCAAGGTAAACCAAGCTTCACTTAGAATTGATCAGAGGTAGGAATGACAAAAATGGTAGTATTCACCACTTTAATACAAAGTTCAACAAGAAAGACAATGGAACCATGGGGTGGGGACAAAAAACTATTACAATTTAGAATCCAAGTATTATTTGAATCATAAAAGTCATGATGCAATTTCTTAGATAATATATGTTCTTATGCGATAAAATTAACCAAGGAAGTAGGATCAACAAGACAACCATACGAAGGATACTTAGCAACCTGATAGAATGTAAAGAGTACTAAGAAGAACATTAAAAGCATCAGAATAATCAACCCGAATAGTACTGTCTCTAGCATACTTAAGAGTGTGTTTAGGCTTAGGTCAAACTTGAGGTTTAGATTGAATCTTAGGTTGAGGTTGAGGTACATGCTCTACAATATTGACTATATGGTCATCATCTCCCTTCAATTGAGACAATGCAATGTTTGTAACAAAGTAAGAAGAAGCTTGAGCAATTGTATTAGTAGTGTATTGAGGTAAGGGATTGGTATAGATTTGAAGATTTCAGTTCGGAGGAACCACATCATTTTTTCCACTGTCATGATTATCAACAAAAAAAGCATTGGAATCAATCAAGTCTTGAATCTTATGTTTTAAGGCATAAGACTTTTATGTATCATGGGTAGGATGACAATGATATTGGAAAAAGGCATTGGAAACAAAGTGTAGACTTAATGTGGTAGAAGGAAGAAGTGATTTAATAGGAGGGAGTGTAATAATATTAAAACTTACTAACATTCCCATAATTGAATGCAAAGACCTAGAAAGAGAATTAAAATTATAGTTCATCCAAAAATAGAGGAAGAAAAGCAACATCTTTGGATGTAGTAACTACTTGGTAATCTATTACATTAGTGGCTTTTTTAATCTTGACATATTTGTTAGGTTTTTGAAATTTTATGTTACAACATCATTGTTATCAATGGATACAGGAGCCATTGGAGTAATGCTCTCAAATTTTCTCACTTATAATTGATTATGATGAAGCACTACACAAAGTTGTGAATAAGAGGTAAATTCAATAAGAAAAATATTATCTCTATTTTATTTTTGTAAATTAGCAATTAACATACGTTGAATATGAATTTCAATCACATGATAAGAAATATAAGCATGAAAATGCTTAAATTTTCCATTAAAATTAGTCACCTTTTCTTTAGGACCATGCTATAGTACATTAAACAATAAGAAAAATATTATCTCTATTTTGTTTTTGTAAATTAGCAATTAACATACGTTGAATATGAATTTCAATCACATGATAAGAAATATAAGCATGAAAATGCTTAAATTTGCCATTAAAATCAGTCACCTTTTCCTTAGGACCCTGCTATACTACATTAAATCAATCAAGGAAACTTGAGGAACTATGTTGTTATGAAATTGTGAAATTAAATCATTAGGAATTTTATGAAAGGAATCAATGCCCATAATAAGGTGGAAAGGAATAATACCATTGCAAGGCCTTTTCAAAAAAGTGTGGGAGAACAACTTGAATAGAATCATGTGGTCATGAGAATTATCACTACATAGAACTTGAAAGTTCTTAAGGCAAGTCATAGGAATACCCTTACCACTATAAGTATCATGGAAAGGCATATCATCTTATTGAGGTAATTGGTACAAATAATGTCGAAGGACAAAGGACCACCTATGTCACATGTAAGGACTTTAAACTTAGATTAAGTTAAGGAAGCTAGTTGTTTCTAAAAAGAAGAAACAACCTAAGAAAGGCTAATGGTGTTGGAATCATCAAAGAAAATAGTTGGCAAAGGAATATTCAATACATTAGGAAGAGTGTATAAATTAGTGGGAATATAACATGCTATGGGTGGAACACTAGGAACCATGGTATTCGGAGGATTATGATAAGTATAAGGAGCACTATTTTATTAAGGTTGTGAGGTAGGTAATGAAGTAGAAAAAATACTCATAGGAAGAGAAGGAATAGGAAGACTCATGATAAGAGGATTCAAAGTTTTAATATATGTTTCCGTAATAGGTGGAACATGTGTAGGAATGCTAGATATATGAGCGAAAATAGGCAAGGATGTTTCAACACTAGTGATGGATGGAGCTATTCCTATTGGAGATAATGCATAAGTCAAAGGCTTAACGTGTGAATGGACAAGATGAGTAAGAACACACAAGGGATTAAAACTATGTTCATCATTATGTATTTCTTTCTAAGGAGCATCAAATGTAGAAATAGTATTGATATTGTTATTGTCTTGAATAAACCAATCATGCATCTTGTCAATTTTAATGGCAAGCTTATGAACTTGTTCAAGAGAAACTCTTTAAACCTAAAATTCATCATGAGATGAATGAGAAGAGTCATTATACATAAGGATTAGGATAATGATAAACCAAAGTGCCACCAACATTTCTAAAGAGCCAAGAAGAAGATTTAGAATCAAAGAAATCCATGAACCTATAGCTTCCCCTACCAGGAATGTAACAGGAAGGAGTTAAGGTAATGAAGCTCATAAAAAAAGAAAGTCAAGGGGAAGATCATAAAAAGGGAATCTAATCTTGAGGAATGAACTAAATGTAAAAGATGGCACACTATGTAATCTAATGAAATTAAATAAACACAAATTGCAAAGCACAAAAGATGTAGTTAACAAGATAACACAATCTAACTCCAAAACATAATAAAATACAACAATATAAATCCAAAATCAAAATAAGGGAGTAAAAAGTTAGATTCACCAAAATTTATAAGGTGGAATCATAATACAAATAATCTAACACCAAAATAAAAAGTGCAAACATCTCTAGTTGGGTTTACTAAAATGTATAAGGTGAAATGTGAAGAAATCAAAATAGGGCTTAATTACTCCACATTTCATTGGGTTTGACAACCTCATACCTTAAAGGGAAGTTAAAGAGATTGATCCCTTAAATCCCAACTCTAAGGTTACTAGACCTAAAAGGATTAGTGCCAACCAAATTATGAGGGAGCACTAATTCAAGCAAAGATCAATTAGTTATAGAATTAGAGAAAGTATGCAAGACCCTTTAAACCCTAAGATAGAAAGAAATATAAATTGTAATTAAGACTATAGAAAGAAAGTCTATTAAAATGGAGAAAATAAATAAAGGAATTATTTTTAGTAGTTAGGTGAAATATTGGATCTAAATTTCAAGCCTCTACACATCTCCAGACATGAAACAACGAGATCTCCAAAACTTAGAAACCTTTTAGTCCTCTGGTAAAATGACTTAAGGTAGAAGGGACAACGTAAGAAACATAGTCAACTTGGTATGGATGCAATGTGTCCTTACTTGGAAGTGTTTAAATGTACAATAGTTTTTGAATCTATGAAGTTTTGTGAAAAGGGTATTTGAATCTACACTCTCTTTTTTTCTAAGATCTACAACCTACAAAATAAATAGTTCTATTTTTTTGATAGGGGGTTTTCCTTGATCAAACCCCAACTTAAGAATTAACCTTGAAATTAAAATAATTAAAATGTTAGAAACATAAATTAAATGCATGAATTCACCTTATAATAGTAGGATTTCTCAAATCAAATGCAATGATCTCACTTTACTGATTGAATGAACCAAGAAGTTGTAAATGATGCAAGTAGAAGTTCTCTCTACAACAAGGTCCTATATCATCAATGAAGGAAGCTATATCTTGAAAGGTTATAGCATGAACATGAAAGATTTATGAAGCCCCCAAATTAACTCCTTAAAGCTAGTTGAAAGCACCTTGATCACAAGATATCTCTTCTCCAATGGTTTGTAAAAGGATCTCCTTGAATGCTCTTGAAAATTGCTTGAATACTTGAAATTGTGAAGGCTTGAATGTTTGGATACTTATGGATTGGTTGTGAATATGAATTATGGATTAAAAATGAGGAAAATGTATGGGTTTATAAAGGTCTTAGAATAAACTTTCTCCCACTGTCCAACTGGGCTTGCAAAATTTAATGTTCTGGATTAACCTGATGCGAGGCTCATAGAGGAAACCCAAAAAAATGTGTCTCTGACAAGGATGCAATGCATTCCTTCTAAGAAGGGACATATATAATCCCTAATAACTATGTCCCAAAATATCTAAGATTCCCGAGGGGTCCTAGAATAGGTCTCAATTTTGGGAAATCAAACACAAATTCTAAGAAAACCTAATTTCAAAGCAAAAAAATAGATTTTGAGTAATTGAAGGAAGGGAAGGGAGGACCCAAGTGAATAGGTCCTACCTTGACATTTATGCCATGAAAGAGGAATACGAAGGAGGGTATATTTGGTCCTTTCCCAATTCAAATTAGAAGAAATGAAGAGAAATGGGAAGAAAGTGGAGAATGCAAATTAAATGCAAGACTCCCACTAAATAGGTGCTAAACTATCATTAGATTCAAGTTCTTCCAATTTAAGATGCTACAATAATTTATCATGAAAGGCCTGATAATAGAATATAAGGTATCTCACTCAACCTAAAAATGAAAGATGAAGGAGATGTTTGTTAAATTGGGTATAAGGAAGGGATATGTCAAAGTAGATAGAGGATTCTTTTACACAGTTCTAAAAAAATTGGGTTCATTGATGATTGTGTTGATTGAATTAAAGGGATGACAGTGGATTATAAAGCTTCAATTTTAGTTAAAGGAAATTGAAAAGGTTTATTCTCAAAATCAATAGGTATGTACCTAGGTGAATCAATTTCTTCTTTCTTATTCATCTTGATGGAATAAGTTTTAGATAGATGATTTAAAAAAGGATAACTCAGAGGAAATGGAAGAGGTGGAAACTATAAGAGATACAACCCTACCTTTCGTACTCAATTTGCAGATAACTCACTTTTTATGGGAAAGACTACTATGCAAGATACAAGATTGATGAAAAGATACCTGGATAAGTACATCCAAGTGTTAGTTTAGTACAATAATTAACATATAAATCATAGATATTTTTCTTATTAAGGAAGAAAATATCGAACAATAGATTGCTAGGGTATTTGTTGTGTAGATTGGGAAACTTTCATGTCAGTTCCCTGGAATTCCATTATTTCTTGGGGCTAGTTAATCTCATCTTTTTAAATATATGATTAGTGAATATTTGGAGAAGATGAAGGGTTGGAAAATTAGATGGATTACATTTTTTGACAAGATATTAATGTTGAAAATAGTAATTTCCTCAATGTTACTATATTCAATGGCATGTACATAAATACCTTCCAAGGTGATTAGAGTTCTTAATTAGAGAATGAGAATTTTTTCCTAGAGTATTAATTGAAATCAAGATAAGGTTCCTCTCCTTACTTGGGATCATATTTTTAATTTAAAGAGAAGTGGATTGGCAAGTATCAAAAATTGGAAGTTGATGAATGAAGCAATGGGGGCTAAGTCAGTATGGAAAATGTACAAAAATCCAAATTAGGGCTAGGTTCATATCTTGCAAGTAGAGTATCTATAAAGTAAATAAAGAGAAATAATATTAACCATGGACAATCCATAAAGAGGATTAGCATAATGGAATTTTATTATTATTTGTAAATTTTTTATTATTGATCATCTAACATGATAAATAGGAATAACTATTTGGCCAACTTTTGGTTAGGCTCTTGGGATGGAAAGTTATCACTATAATAGGATAATGTATCATAGAACATAATTTCGATAACAAAATAGTTACGGGGGAGAAAATTTCATGATTTTATTGAATCAAATAATAATGAATTGGGGGAATATTATAGGGAAGAACCAATAGGCATTGCCTTTAAATGAGGATGAGATACACTAATTTAAAGATATTCTAAGGCAGTGATCTATACTTTTGACAAACAATCCAAATGAAGTAGTGTGGTACATAATACTTATTCAAGGTTGGTTATATGCTATTGGAAAATGAGGAAAGAGGGAGGAATGCACCGATGGAGTTTGGTAGAACAAAAGAAAATTCTAAAATATAAGAATTCCACCTAGCTTGTTGGGCATGGATGAATTTTGAGTGGGAAAGATTGAACAAATTAATATTTGGGCCCTTTAAATATTTCTTATATAATAAGGTCAAGGAAACATCAGATCATGTGATCCTCAATTGAAATTTTTTATAATATTGTTGGAAATTCATATTAAGTCAACTGGGGTGATAAGGTATAATTCCACATTTAATTATGAAATGGGTAGATTCATGGTTAATTTTGAAAGAGAGATCTATATTTTTTGGTATTTGGCATTTGGCCCTTTCAACAAATATTGTGTGAGATTCGTACGGAGCATAATAGAAGAATTTTTCAAGAAAAGGAAGAGGATATAAACAAATTCTTAATGAGATTATAGAGGACCATGTTAGCACTAGTAATTAATACAATTACATGGTTAAATATATGCAAAATATCTTTTTCCCATAATGATCTTAGAAAATAATCAAACTAACCCATGATTAAATTCATACATGTTCATGAGCCTTTTAGGGTTTAACCTCTTTTATCGATTCCAAGGAAGGAGGAGTGGAGATCCCAAAATATTGAGTGGACAAATATCAATTTTAATAGTGCATCTAAGTGGAATCTGAGTCCAC
This sequence comes from Cupressus sempervirens, assembly GCA_028749045.1. Taxonomy (NCBI): domain Eukaryota; kingdom Viridiplantae; phylum Streptophyta; class Pinopsida; order Cupressales; family Cupressaceae; genus Cupressus; species Cupressus sempervirens. The sequence goes on from CM053785.1 coordinate 599,723,972, forward strand.
TAGGGGTGATCTACGTGGAAGAGGACAAGGAAGGAAATAAAAATAATATGTGCAAAGTGGCTCCTGATAGGCAAAATAACAAAGTAGAAAGTTTGGTTGTGATTTTTTTCTATCAAATTAGAAAATAAATTGGGGGAAAGAAAATTACATCTAGAAGGGAACTCACATATTATTTTCAATGTAATTGTTAAAAGCAGAATCTGGAACATGGCATTTGAATAAATTCATTAGAAGGAATAACATAATGTTAGAGGATTTTGATGACTTAAAATTGTCTTATATTTTGAGGGAGGTAACTGATGTAGCAGATAAGCTATCAAATTTTGGGGTTACATTATTGGACCATACTAAGGGTGATTTAATTAAAGACTTTAAGGGGTCACAATATATCTCTTGGTGTTGAGTGAATGGTATGTTAGAGTTGTGGTAACATATTTGGAAGAAATTTAGGTGTGTATAGATTAAGATAAGGGGAGGGCATGTGATCTTTCTCATAATAGGCTAGACATGAGTAGTACAATCTTTTTTAGATGGGCCTATATTAATATCATCTTAATTTTGTATATATCAATGATGGTTCTCATCATCAACTTAACCCCTATGTCACTATATTTTGGGTTGGTGTTGACATCATTAGAAGTACCCAAACTATCTAGAAAGGGGCCATGAAACTTGTTTAAATATCAAGGAATTTCCTTTGAAAGTGACTTGGTGAGAAAATAAAGTGATAGAGCAATGGTGATGGAAGCTAATTTCTCTCTTTACTCCTCAATCTATTTTCTCACATTTTGAAGGGAAATTATAATGCCCTTCTAACCCTAAAAACTATTCTATAGAACTAGGAGATGTAATTAGAACTTTAGGTTATTTTGCTAATGAATATTCAATTTTATCTAAGTTTTGGTTCTACTCATTCTGTTCTGTTTCTGATTTTGTGTGATAATTTTAAACATGCTTTTTGGTTTTCCTTAGCTTAAATTATGATATAGTGTAAGATTGTTAATAATGATATGTTTTTTTTATCGCGATCTTGAATTTTTTTAATTTTGATTTTATAGGTAATCAACTGAAGCCTAGATTATTTATTATTCCTTTTATTATTATTGTTAGATTAATTATCATTATGTGTTAATCTCAAGTAGATTTAAACCTAAGACCTCTCTGATAAGAGGCTCACAATTTACTGATGCATTGTAGGCTCTTCCCTATCATGATCTTGAATATTATTTAGCTATGTATCATTCTAATTAATTTTTAATTATGTATTTGTTTGTTCATTTTCATGATCATTAATAATGGTTTGTATTCTTTACTAGGTTTACAAGATAGTGATTATTTATGAGCTAACAATACTAACCAATTATGTATAATATAGCATGGATCTTGTCTAATGTATGTATAGGATGGGAGGAGATAGTCATAGTCACTTCTACAAAGATCTACACAATGTTTCACTCTCATTCCTTGTTTGTTACTATCCATTTATGTATATATGCATGTATATGTAATGTTATCTTGTTTATGCATGAATTTGAAGGCACTGAGCATCAACTCCACCTAGCTGCATATGTCTCAATATTCCTTAAAACCCTTAAAAGTTTTGTATTCATAGGTAGCACCAAAGTTCCCTACAAGCTTTCCATTTTTAGACATAAAATTATGTTTAAGGGATTCACCCTTTACTAGGTTGGGTTTAATGTTGGTCTTTATGAGATTCTTGGTCTTGATTCATGGATTTGTCTATGGTTTCAGTTGTGGCCTCTTCTTGATTTTTGGTTGACTAGATAATTTCTTCTTGACCATTAATGGGGTGGTAAATCTGACTCTTGCATGATTAAATTTCCTATACTACTTTTTGCATATTAGAATTATGATGAAGTATAGTAATTAATTATTTATTAGGTGAAAAATAAAGTGTATGTTAGAGAATCTAATATTCATATAGTGATAGAATATTTATGTCTATAATTAATCTATATATGTTTTAAATTTATAATTAATATAAGTATGCATATCTAGGTGCACACATATATGTATAACTAAATAAATCTGTATGTATATATGTGTGTTGTGATATCTATGTGAGACATTATAGAATTAAATATTTAATATGTATGTGTTCTCATAGTAAGTAAATAAAAAATGATAAGTAATTAAAAGAGAGGCAAAAAACTAATACATAAATTTTCTCCTACTTCCTTTCCTACTATTCCTTCTAGACTTATTAAAGAGGGGAGGGGGAGTGGAACTCATGACCTCTTGCTTATGAGGGTCCTTAGTTACCAATGAGGAAAGTTATTTCCTTGGGAATACTTCCTTGATATATTGTATTTAATTAATTTTTATCATTATTTGAGTGTTTAAATAATAAAATAATATATATTTAATGCTCTTAGTAAGGTTAGTATTATTTTTGGGTAATTTGTTAGGAAGGGAGTTAGATAACTTAGTTTCACCCAAATATTAAACTGAAATTAGTTTAATTTTATAGTCCATTTAAGGTTAAGTTATTTAAATAATTAAATTATTTATTAAATAAATACTTACTTACCTTAGGAAACCTCACTTTATGGAAGCTATATTTTTAACCTCCGCAACTATCCATAGGTTGATATATATGGGATCTGAAGGAGATAGAGAAGAGAGGAATCAAGTTTGGAAGGAATAGGAAAATTGGTGGCTTATAAAAAAATGTAAAAGGAGAAATTTTTAGCTTGGGATAGGAACTTCTGAGTGTTGAGAAAGAGAATGGATAACTAGGGAGGAATTGGAATGGAAGTGTACATCTAGGGACAAGTCACTAGTAGAGGATTCTTAACAAGACTCTGGGTAGGGTTGGTAAACAAGGGAGATTCTTGAAATATATTTATATATGTGTTATTGTTTGAATCTTTTTTTTTTGTGTGTGTCCATAAATTAAAAAATAATTGTAATGATATAATTGGTGTTGTATATATTATTTGTAAAACTTCATGAAGAAAGGAAGATAATGGGATTTGAAATATTTTTTTTGGGAAATGTGATTTCATGTATCTGCATTGTGAATGAATTGTTGTGTCTTATCATGTGTTACTTAAGGGACTATTGAATGAATGTACTCCTTGTATATAATTTTATGTGTAAGGGGGAGAGAATTTTTATGTGTTTGTCCTTATTAATGTGAATTTTCATTAGAGTGTTTAATTTCATGTTATGCATGAACTAGATGAGTCCAAATGCTTTCCTTGTATATTCAAGTTCATCTAATAATTACTTTGAGGATGATGCTCATTCGAGATAGGAATAGGGGGGTACTTTCCTAAGTATGTCTCTAGATCTTTTAGCAAACCTTATACCATGCATAAAATTGATTAGATGATCAATCTAAATGTTTTTAATTTTTCTATTTTTTAATCTCGTACAATGCAAGATAACTAGTTGTAAGATTGATAATATCCTTTCTAGCATTGTACTATATGATCAAATATTTCATCATTTAGTTTTTGGAGTTTCACAATCCGAGTTTTTCATTTTATAGTTTTTATTTTGGAGTTTGATCATACAATAATGTATTTCATTATATGGCTTTAGTGTTTTATCATTTGGGAAAGGCATTTCATCATACATTATTTTTAATTGAATTTTATGAATTTGGTCCTTACTGATGTATAGTTACCCTAGCAGGTTAATATTCTCAACCTTATTTGAACATAGGGTAAAACATAAAATGTTACATTTAAGTATAAGTGACATATTCTTCCTTTCTTATACTATAAGTTACCTTTTATGTCATAATTTTAGGATATTTGAGAGGGGTTTCAACCTAATAGGAGTTTAAATAAAGATTCTATAACTTAAGGGTTTTAGGAAATTTTAGAATTAGCAAAATTTCAAGAACCAACATGGTTTCTTTAGCATGACCTTACGAAGACATGTTTATGGATTTGAGTCAAGTACCAATGGTATTTATGTTTTTATTTTGGTTTATATTATGTTATTATTATATATGGTTATTTTGATGTCTTTCGATTTGTTTAGATCAACCTATAGATGTGGAAATTTAAGAGTGTATCCAAACTTGTATTTTGAACAATTGATGTGTATATCATTTTGATTTGTTTATGTTTCTCTATATTATGTGTTGAGTAGTGTAGTGTAGGAAATGTGAATCAAGGACACAAAATCTAAGCTGATCACATAACCTACTTATATATATGCATATAAGGGGAGAGAATATAAGGAAATGGATCCTTCTAATCCCATTTGTAAAGAATTAGGTCTAGGAAGATTAGTTCTATCTAAATGAACAAGGAGCACTATTGCTAACTAGATCTAGGAAGAATAGGAAGAAAGTATCTAATTCCTTAAATTTTCTCCTTGTGCATGTGATGGAAAGTAGATCTATATAGATATATCAAAAAGATAAAGAAGGTAAGGAAACACACCTTTTGAATTCTCTTTTTTGCTGGCTATATTGATCAAAATGACTGGAAGTTTTCGGATCTAGGCTTGAAACTGTGTAACAGATGAAACCCAAAAATCTTCTGAAAATATAGCAGGAGTGAATTGGTGCTTCAGGGGAAAAATTGGTCATCAGGGATGAAGTTTTCCCCTAATGACAATGTTTGAAACTTATTTTTATTTCATAGTTTTGAAGAAAGTCAAAAAGGGTATTGTGGTCTACAACCTATTCGTTGATTCAAAATTTACAACATAAAAAAGATTTTTAATCATTGATGGGCAGTTTTCCTTGGTAAAACCCCAGTTTAGAAATTAACCTTGAACTAAAATAATTTATATGGCATGGATGTAAAGTAAATGTAAAAATTCATCTTTCAATTCTAGATATCATGAGTTGAATGCAATGTTCTTGACTTCACCAATGGATTTGGACCAAGAAGATGAAGATGAATGGATGTAGAAGATGTAACAGAGGATCTTGAATGGATCGAAGAAAATCTTGAAGATAAAATCCTTCAATTTCTTGAACACTTGAATCCTTGAACTTCAATGGAGGAATGCTTGAATGGATGCTTGAAGGCTTGAACTTGAATGCAAGAGTGATTAAGAGCTTGAACTTGTGGATGAAATTCCTTGTTATGAATATGGATTGAGAAATGGAGCAAAGGAAAGGGTTTATAAAGGGATCAACATTAACTAACTCCCATAGGCTGACCAACATATGTTTAGCACCCAAACATCTTGAAACACGAGACCAAAAGAGAGGGACCAAAATAGGGCTTCATTAAGGGAATTTTTTTCTCTTGATAATCATGTAAAAAATACCATAGAGTTGTCTCAAGGCTCCAGAAAAGGTCTTTGAATCCTAAAATCAGGTCTACATTTTGAGGAAATCTCATTTCGGTGTGAGGATTAGATTCCAAGTGGATAGATGGATGAAAGGAAGGACCTAGGGAAAATAGATCCTACCTCAAGCTTAACACAATGAAATAGGAGCTATAAAGAGGATCTATTAGGTTTTACCCCAATTCCACCTAGGAGAAAGGACATAAAAGGGAAGAAGATATGAAAGAGATGAGGAGATTTTCTTAGAAATAGATAATACTGAAGGTGGGTGGGGGGGGGAGGGGGGGGGGGGTGTGAATCAATATTCTACAAACTTACACTCATAATTGAATATTCTTAATTACTTTATAACTTTCATATGAAAGTAAACCAACAATACTGAATAGTAAATATAAACATACACATAGAGAACTCATACACCATTATTTGTTAACTAGGGAAACCCTGGCCAAGGGAAAACTCTGGTGGAGATGATACCCACAAGATGATTCACTAAACAAAAGGATCATATTAAGGATATTGACCCTATTAGGAGTTTATGAAGTACATATAGTGTTTTGAGTTCTTGTTAGAGGACTAGGCCCTATTAGAAGCCTCAACCCTATTAGGAGTTGCTTCAAACCTATTAGCAGTTGGTAGATCAATTATAATGTATGCAAGAAGAGCCCATTGACCTAACATGCAATTATACAATTAAGTTCTTCACAAGTACATGTATATATACAACACTTTCTCATTGCTCTGATCATACATCAAATTTTGCATCACATAAGGCTCCCATAGCTTTCAAGATATCTTCATGATAGTTAACATGTCATACATCTTACACATACAACACATTTTTCTACACAAGATAAGATCTTTATTTATACCTGGCACATTAGTAAATCTATGTTCAGTCAGCCTTCATGTCTTCACACACTTGACATAATATAAAATAACTTGTTAATAAGTATCCACAATGTTGTCTCATCATAACTTAGTAATTATGTTGTCACCAAAATAATTCCTTAAGTTGTACAACTTCATATTTTTGATATGATCCATTTTTTCTTTGTTAAATACTTGTACTAGTATTTCAATTGTAACTTGTGTTATATTGTTTGTACACATTTTCACATTGACATACATCATTATGACACCATCATAAAGCTATCCTCAATTGCGCATAGTCTAACTCAAAGTGAGTCATCTGTACACACACATCTATCTCTGTACTACTGCAAACTGTCTAACACTTAGACAATTTTCTAACTCTAAATGCATAAATTAAATGTTGAATAAATGTTGCCATAAATGATAACTATCTAGAAATCTAACTAATGATATTTCCAACAATCTCCCCTTTTGGTATTGATGGAAAATTGGCTAAGTCCGAAAATGATGTCATACAAAACAAAGAAAATAAAAGTAACTACACAAAATTTCCTTCAAAATATAATAATTTTATTCATGTTTTGATGGATCATTACATTCCTTATCACTCCTTACATAGATACATAAGTATACTCCCCCTTACATATACATATACAATTCCTTACATATATTACTTCTTCCCCTTTCATTTACAAATACTTTTCCTTAGTACACACAATCATACAATTTTCCTTACATATTATTACTCCCCCTTCGACATCAATGGAAAAGGTGTCAAAAAATGATCTTTGTATCCTAATATTGATCAACTTGATTTCCTAAAAAAACAATCTGCATATATAAGTTTCAATCTTTCCACTTCCTTCTTCTAGTTATCCTTTACTATATCAAAGATATTGATTAGTGTGCAAAGTGTATAGGATGCCACTTCAACTGCACTCAAGTTAGTATAGGCAAACTTATTATAAGAAGCCTTTGCTGCAAGACATTCCTCCAGTTGCCTTTGCAAAATGTTGATCTTAGGTGACAAGATTTCTCTAAGAGTAGAGAACCTTTTTACTACCTTTTCCTTATCAAACTCTAAATCTTTGTTTGCATTATGTATCTTTTCCACTTCTATTCCACAGTCTTCAATGGTGGCCTTAGGGAGTTGTAACTTTGTAGTGAGTGTATGGAGTTCACTCATTTGACCCTTTATTTGATTTTCAAAATCTATCAAGTAATTGTATGACAACATGCACCCTCCATACAAATTATTTCCCTCATCAATATGCTTCCTTAGCTCCTTGACACATCACTAGTAAAATTTAACCATATTTTTTGATGAATATTGGTCAAAATGTCGACCAACCAGTTCATCAAAAAATTTCTCATCAAAATTTTGACCAATCCATTGGTCAAAATCTTTCAAAAGCCCTAGTGCAATTTCTACCAAGCATTAGTCAAAATTTCGACCAGTGCTTGGTCAAATTTTTTTTGAGACATTCTATAAAACAATTCACATGCCTTGCCTATGATTTGACATTTTTCATGCATCCTGCACTCTCTCATCTGGCTGATGATGGATTATAGAGAGTGATCTGAAACAATGATGCTAAAAAACACACACAATCAAATCCAAAATGAACTTGCATTACAAATGGATTGCATAGTTTGATCTTATTTGAATGGCTCGCTTATAGCATAGAATTGCCTCTTGGGGCCTTCCCATAGCCTGACATTGGATATATATAACAAATGAACATGAGCACAACTTTCCATAGCTGAAAGTGAATAGTAGAGCTCCAAACAACAAAAATTTACCTTAAAAACATTCCCTTGATTCAAATGAGCATCAACAAAATTAGGTTTAATTTTGATTGCTTCCTTCATATAAAAACCAACCAATTCAGAATGACAATAACAAATTTTTCTAGGATGTTTTTCCACATGAAAAGATACCCATGAGAATTAAAAACTACAATCTTGTTGCACATCTTGTTCATTAAGAACATCTGCTCCACCTTGGATAAACCCCAAGTGATGTGTAAAATATACTACACATAGAATAACAGCTAACCTTATAATCTTTCATATAATCTCCTGCTTCCATGAATAGGCTAGCCAAATTTGACCAAGCAATTGCAAAAGCTGGGTGTATGCGCAATGCTTCCATATAGCATAAGTAAGCCTGTTCATGTTAAAATAATAAAAAATATTCAGCAATTTCCAACATCAAACTTTACCAATCAGGCCAATGTGCAATATTTTATAAGACAAATCCCTAGACCATGCTGAAAACTCTAGCATTTGAGTATTGAATTTATATCAGCTAGCAACGTATCAAGAGAAAAAGCATAGAGCTTACAAGTTGAGTTAATCCTTGTGCCTTCAACAGATTTGCAAGGTTGTCGTGTGCATCAACCTGAATAGTGTACCAAAAAATTCACAACCATAGAATTCAGGCAAGTCTTGAAGTACATATAAAATGTACAATTTCAATGAGAGAGAGGCTTAGAAGACAAGGATTTAGATGAAGAGCTTGATGGCAACATTCGCAACTTTGCTCAACCTTCCTTTCTGCATGTATGCACTGGCTAGATTGGATCACGCATCATAGAAGTTTGGTCGTAACTTCAAAAAAAAATTGGAAAAATATAAATTAACAAAAATGTAAATAGAAGATCTAAAACTACTCTCAAACATCCTACTAATATATAGTAGAATTAGTATATATTCAGATAGTAAGGGGACTGAGAAGTCTTATAAATAAGATGGTTTCTTGGAATAAAGATTTCCAGTGAACAAAAACAATCAGCATAACATTGATTTCAATCATGTATCCATCACAAGGTTCAAATAAGATTCAACATATCAATAGACATTTCTAGCAATTGCCACTGAATGGTATTGATCCATTGCTAGAGATATTGGTAGCATGGTTGTATGTCGTTTTAATGAGAAATCAATTTTATGGTGATACTAAGTCCACACCAATAACAATTTTCAAATAATTTGTCAAGTAATAAACAAATGGTTCTAAGATAAAATAATCATATGTGGCATCATTAAACAATGGAGATAACCAAGAACATTGGATGCATCCCATTCTCATGTCTATTCATGCCTCAAGAGTGGATATCTTTAAAAATCATCAAAAATAGTTACTTCTCTTTTCTTATCATCTTGGATATGCTCTATTTCAAGACAACAACCTAATGAGCTTTACTGGAGCAAGTATGAACATCATATATTAGAGACAGTATCTAAGAGATCACACACTTCAGAATGTATATCAGAGATAGCATACATTGAAGTGCAAGAATTCATTGATAACCAAACAAACCACTGCTTGCTCCTAACTGATTACTTTCCAATGAATAATATTATAGATTATCAGATATTGCAGTGTGGTTATAAGCAATAAATATCAATAGCATATTTCCATTGTAAATCAAAGATAGCATAATCAATCACTACAAGTGATAGAATTCATCTTTCACATTGGATAGATCCATTTCATGTCAAAAATTTCAATTTCCATATAAAACATATTGCATGCATCATAATCATATATCAAACATTACAATTAATAGATAACTGACATTGTGCATATATTTTTCATCAACTATATATCAAAGATTGTGTCAATATCTTCCATTACATTCTTAATTCATTTTCATTTGACAAAATAAGAACTAAAGATTGGATTAATAGTCCCAACATTCCTTCATAGCCACAAAGGGACATTATATACATAAAATTTAGAGTTGTAAGAGTAGACTATTTTTCATGCTATGTTTAAGAATACCAACCTTCCAAATTTGAATCCTTCCTGTTGACTTCACCTTGATTGACCCATTGTCCCAATTTCTTTGTTTCTTCAACCACTTTAACTGATGAAAAATGTATTGCAATGAAGTGTATTCCATTATAATAAATTTTTTGCAATCAATTGTTATCAGGAATATGTTCCTTTCTGTTTAACACCATAAACACCTAATGCTTGTTGCTGACAGGGAAAAAAGATTGAACATGTTGTCATGTGTTACAATTTTCTTAGTACTCTAAGAATTCTTTACTAGCTTATGCATCAAGTGGTGCTTCATCATCAGATAAGAAATATGCATTAATACATTAAATAGTTCCTAACCTTTTGAAATAACTGGACATTCAAGAACACTCCTTTGTGAAGAAATCCTTTCTTTGTCGATGAAATCTCTTTCTATTCATTATTTAAGCCTAGAAAACAAGGTTTCTTTTCAATGGTACCATGAATCTCTTTTTTGTAAAGAGATCCTTCCTTTGTTAATGGAAAATCTTTTTGTTCATGATTTATGCCCACAAAACATGGTTCCTTCTCAATGGTATCATAAATCTCTATGAGGGAACTGTCAAATTCTAGGCTTTTACCAATTTCTATTTCCTCATTATTCTTTAGGAACTTATAATCCAAAAGCTTTCCACAATCGTCATATAAGAGAACCTAAGAGTTCACAATAATGTGTTAGTCCAATGTCCAAGTAAGTTTATAGCATAAATTTCAATAAATCTCTAATTGACACCATTTCTACTAGATTCAAGTTTGTAATTCAACAAAAAAATATGCTCTAATTTGTAAAGAAAACATGCATATGACTTTGATCATATCATTGACTATGAATTCATATACACAAACATTCTAAATTGTAGACAATCATCATAAATTATGATGTAGCTTTTAAATTCTTCTATTAAAAATGGTTAGAGTTGCATGTGCATGCCCTCTTTTCTCATGTTTTGGTCTTGTGGCTATGCTGTCCTTTATGTATCAAATAGCATATAAGATGGTATATTGTACATGGAAGCAGCCAAATAAGACTATCTGATTCAGATCCTATGGTCACCAATCCCTGAAAATTGATCCCAATCTTTAAATTTTGGGTCTGCAAGTATAGAATTGATCATAAGCATCTACAAGTCCACATATCTGAACCCTCAATTTTTATTGTAAACCCATGCTTACATTTTGACTAGTAGTTATGAGCTAATTGAAGTTCAAGTTATTCCAAATTGCACACACAATGATGTATTAGGGACTAAAACTAATTCAAATAAATCATCTACAAGAGTAAGAAACATGCATTGAGCACATGAATGCCAACATTGCATCATTTTCCTATGAGCATACTACATGCTTGCTTATTGTTTGATTTCTATTCATCACTCAATCAGTCCATCTAGGAGTCCAACCAAGGAGATCATAACCTTCATAATTCAGCAGATTTCTTAAAGGTGTTTCTCAACACTGCACAATTAGTGCATAGCTTCCATTCTATATATATTTAGAAGCTTATTCACCTAATAATGGTTTGGAAATCACTGCAAGGTGTATTTCACTGTAAAGCTCTTGTTAGTGGCCTCTCATATATATATATGGACACACACACACACACACACTATGTTTAGTAGTATAAGGCAATAGATGTGGACATAATCTCCAAAGTTTTCTATGTATATATCCAACACTCAACATTGTTTGGTGCCAGGTAATGTCTTGCTTTTTATAAATACTGGAGGGACCCATTTAGCTCTCATTTTATTGAACAAAAAAATAATCAAGTTACAGTGTAATGAAAGAAAATATGCAAGTATCAAAAAGTTGAAAACAAAAGCTATATTTATTTTCTATATTAATAATAAAAGTAATAATACCTAAAACAAGAAGTCATCTCAAATCACTTTCCAAGATCCACAATCAATGCTGGGGAGATGCTACCACTTAGGAGGTGTTTGCTTCATCAAGCTGAGTCAAACGTCATAAGAATTCAATTAAATTAGGGGCAAATATGTCTTAAAATCTCATATCACATAAAGGCTACTGAACATGAATAGCATTTGAACTGGTCATTTCGAAGATACGGTCCCATTAATCATTCCACAAAGAAAAGCTCATCAACCAATCATAAGCAGTTTCAAAAGTTTTTCTACAAATCCCTTGTCAGCTTTCAAGATCTCTGTAATAGTCCTCTTCTAATGCAATTGGATTCTATCCTCAACATAATAATAGCTGCACACCATCACAGAAATAGCTAAGAAAGAAAGCAAAAACTGACACTCAACCCTTGTTCACATCTTTTGATCCCTCAGGCAGTGCATTCTCTCTTTCCTCATATTTTTCTCTGTGATCTAAATTAAGTTTGTAGGTCAAGGACAATACACTAGCTATAGAATGTGATGTATTATTAAAAAAACTTAAAATACTATATTTGCTTAGGCAAATTGGATTTTTTTCAATAGTGTCTACAATGAAGACAATCTGTGTAGAAGACTTGTATGCTTGAACTTAAATTCACTTATTTCATAGCTTTTCGTACATAGATTAAAAAGTTACTTCAAATTGTAATTTAGGGTCCTTTGTGAGAATTAGAAAGTCACTCCACTTGGTCATAACTAGTCCTCCTTGGAGGTCAATAAGGAAAAACATTCTATGAAAATAGAAATAGTATTAGGAGTTATTTATTTCTGGTATCCATATTTTCTGAGGTTATGCACTGAAGCTTGGAATTCAAAACTTGGATATGGGTTAGAACTTGGAAGCCTTATGAAATTAAAGCTTAGATCATGAACTGATTTTAATGCCCTAAGGAAATTTTTTTAAACTCTTAAGGGCATCTAGATAAATTCCATGGGCAAATTCCACTCTGAAGGGCCTCAAAGATGTAGAATAAGAAAATGTAGAAACTACTGTAAACTTATTTTTTTTGGAAAGTTCAGAATTATGTCCAAAATTGTTATTTGGATGATTGTGTTACTTCTTTGATCATTTGTTTATCCTTGAGAAGCAGTAGGTCCCATTGCTCCTAATTGTAAGACATGAGGTAAGTTTTCCTGATTTTGGTCCATGGTGAACCATTTTCTCTTTTGCCAAAATTGTCCAACTCTAATGACTGGATGGAGTGGAATCTATCAATTATTCATTTCATTGACCACTATATCAATGATTTGATTAGTAGTTATTTTCATGGCATTGGTCATGGTTTGGTCTTGTGCTCTATAGTGGCTTAGCAACATCCGATATGTGCATGAGTGGTGGGATTTATGGATAAGGTAATTCTGCTTTGACCACTAGAGGCAACTTGTGGTAGGGTGCCTACATTATCACTTGTCTTCTTGTTGATGGCTAAGGTCACTATTTTCCATTTGGACCATTGACCTAATCTTTTTGAAGATGCAACCATAATTGTGTCCACATGAAATTGATGAGTGCTATAAAGCTAATCAAACTATTACTTGTATTTCCCATTATTATGCTATAAAATTTTGTGAACATGCTATCTTTGTCAAATGCATATAACAAAGTTTTTTTCTTATCTAGTTCCCTTTTAATGCAGGGTTAGGCCTCTTCCAACATGACATGTAGTGCTACATCAATGGATGCAATTCTTCAAGTAAGTTTTTTGAAATGGATTGTATCTTATGAAAATGTGAAAGTCTTTTGAATGTAGATGCATGCTAGTGTGAATAAGGCTATTTGCTATCTAACTCTTTCTTAGCTCTTTTCATGCTAGGTTAAGCTTACTTAGGGTATCTTCATCAAATGCATACAAGAAAGTTTGTTTTCTTAACTAGTTCCCTTTTAATGTGGGGTTAGGCCTCTTCCAACATGACAAATAGTGCTACATCAATGGATGCAATTGTTCAAGTAAGTTTTTTAAAATTATTTATACCTGTCGAATCATTTCTTCAATCTTCTATTGTGCACTAATATCAAAAGGATCGGCATTAAGAAGTGCCTGTCACATACAAAGCCCTTATAGAATTAGAAAAGAAAAAAGAGGCAGTACCTTAAACAAGCAAAACTCTGTATGTCTCAAGCCGAAGGTTAGAATTAATATAAGTATTGATTACGAATTGCTACACATTCTAAGTAAATATCAAAATCAAAAGAGGATTTTTCATGATAAAACAAATTCTTCAACAAATAGAGAAACACACAATTAATATCATGTTTAAGCAACAACATCACTTATTTAATTCATCTACAAGAATACATGAAAACTTGAAATGAATTCATTAAGCACAATAAGCACTACCATGGAAAATCTAAATGCCAAAGCAAGCAAAGAATTAATTTTTCCATTGGGAAAACCTTCATCCAAACAAGCACAACCTAGAAGTTCAAAACCATAAGTAGAATGTACAAGGTCAACAAAGAATAAAAATTCACATTCTAATTCTTCTTGTTGTATACGTTCTTGCTATAACCTTTCTTGATGGTGTCTTCTAAGAATGTTTTGAAAAGCATCTAAGTTATCCCTAAGAGTAGCCTCTATGAATTTTGGATCTTTCTGCAAGATTTTAAAGTTAAAATCAGAACTAAAAAGATTTAAAAAAATTTGAAATGCAATGCAAGGAAGGCTCTGGGACTTAACTTCCCACTTCGTAGCTGCTTCCAACTATAAAATAGAGATCAATAACATTTTCCTTAACAAAATACCATACACAAACCAAAGAATACAAAATATCTATGTAGCTCATGCAATATGTGCATAGCCTCTTGGGATTTAAGTTGCAAGTGGTAAAATTTTAGAAATGGCATTACAGGCTAAATGGAAATGCCTCCAAACTGACCTAGACAAGAACACTTATCTCAATTCTCTGTGATAAGTCCAACACTAGAAACAACATTTAAAAAGTTTTGAATTCAACAAGAAGAAGAAACCAAGTGTAGTTTTACATTATTCAAAGACCTTACAAAAAAATTTTGCAATAATTTTAAGCCTCTCGATCAAATAAACATATAGTAATTTATTTATGAAAGGAAATTTTATCTTGAAATAAATGTTAATTAGACAAATCCATGAAAGGCAAAAAAATGATTACCAAATGTGGGGCAATAAATTAGCCCAAAAAACTACTAAGTTCAACACTGCATGAGAAAATTGTGAAAATAATAATAAAGATTGATTCATATCTACAATCATGAAATTATATTCAAAATTAATACAGTCTGAGCATAATAGCTGCTAGCAGTAATAGAGAAAAATTGCAAGGCATCAATTATAAATAGGCCACACTACAACATACACAACCTATTTCCAAGACCTCAAACCAAAAAAGGAATCCAATGCCGACCTAGCTTCAACTACCTTCATCCTCCATATTAGTTGAGAAGAAACATTGCCCAAGTTTTCTTAAAATTTTAATATATCCCTGGCTTCTTCTCATAGATAGTCATCCACTGTGGAAAGGATGGAGGACTACAACTGCTAGTTTAAAGTAAAAATTTTTGCATTCATGAGGAAGGGATAAATCACACTTAAATTCATCAAAGATTGTTGAGTAATGGACAACTAATTGCCACATTATCTATTGATCCAATCTGATATAAGCCATGTGCACTCCATAAGGGAAGTCTTCTTCAATTGGAGATCACCCTTGTTAGATGAAACTACCAAGTTTACTGCTTATTCAAATCATTTTACTTTTGCAAAAGATGGTGAAGTTACAGTATGCCTATATAGCATTGCTACATATGCCCCTATCGTTGGGTCATTTGAAATCATTAGGTAACTTCATTGTCTTATGCTTCACCCTCAATTGGTAAGCATGTAATATTGGTGAATTGTTGCCACCTGACATGTGGCTCTTGGTCCTAGCTTTAAGAATGATACAGATAATTTTGGGGTGTGCATGGCAATTGAACATCAATGGTGTTAATAGCCTCAATGGAAGCAAGGTGTTGTCAACCCAGAATCTAATAAAGAGTACAAATTAGGCTCGTGATTATTTCTTAGCTCATTTGTATCAAACTCCTCTTAGATTGACTTCTAATGTAGACTATGAGTATGTTGATACAAGGTTGCACTATAGGCTTTGGTTTCTCACCTTGCAGAAATTGATTTAGGTATTATTGTTGTTGGGAAGAAAGTGTTTGACATTATTTTCAATGGCATCAATTTACACCAGATAGATATCTTCAAGGGAGTAGGAAGCTTCTCTAAATTTCATTGGCAGCAGACTGCTCACAACTTTACCAAACCAACAATGAGCATAATGTTAGAACCTCTTACTGGAACTCCAATAATCAGTGGTCTTGAGAACTATGCATTGATTCCAATGGATTTCACAACTGAAACATCAGAAGTTTTAACTATGAAAGCATTGAAATAATCTTTTCAAAATCCTGATTGAATGTGATGTAATGGAGATCCATGCGCTCCTTCTACATGGAATTTATGGCACTAATAAAGATAGCTCTACTTTTGTTATAATGTGCTTTGATCTTGGGAGTCAAGGTTTAAAGATTTAGATTTTCATTAGTGAGAAAATCACCACTTTCTCAACCTTGATAAGCCTGAACTTGAGCTCTTATAGTTTAAAAGGTAGTATTTTTTGGGAGCTTGGACATATATCCCTTAGAAAAGGGGATTTGTCGAATAAACACAGACATGATTTTGAATAGTCTAGGCTTTTGACAACTTCAGTTGGTATTACTTAATGGCAATGAGATGGAAGGACGAGTCCTTGAGGCTTTGTAGGTCATTTAATGATGGATCCATCATATTACAACACACTAGACCAATCAATCTTAAAACATTGCATAATTTGTGTTTTAGTAGTTCTAGGCATATCAATGCATGAATCAACAGAAGTGGCTATATTAAAAGGCATTTCAAAAAACTAGTTATTTCGTCTATGTAATTAGGTGTGAAAAGTAATAAATGATGATTATAGAGGTGCACTCCATAATGAGTAGGGTTTGTGTCATGGTAAGTGCTTAGTCATTGCAGTTAAATTTATTGTAATACACCTGAGGAATGTCCCCCTTGGTCAACCAGTGCTAGAAGAGGAGGTCCTACCCTCCTCAATAATTGGTCCTAAAGGGCACTACTTGGTCACAATGTGGCAGGCTTTGGACCTAAGTTTGAAATCCCCAACACTCAAGAAGAGACCTACCTTAAGAGATTTAGTACAAATGCCCTCAACCCTCCTCGGGTTACTGCCAAAAAAACACCACTCTAGTTCTAGAAAACAATAAATAAAATCACTTTTAGGCCATCCCATAATTGAAAAGCAGCCACTTTTTATTTCCTAAATTTTTTATAGTAATATTTAATATTTGAAAATGTTTAATAGTAATATTTTATAGAATAGTTTACCATCAGTTCAAATATGCTTTTGTACACAATTGGCTGATATATGCTTGCGTATGTGATCAAGGTAGCATTAATTCTCCACTTTTTTTCTCTCTTAAAGCTGATTAGGAAAAGTGTGCATAGAAAAAGCATTTAGTTCACTAAAAATCCTCTATATTTCACGGTTTCTTCAATCTTCCAAGTGTCTGCCAAATCAAGGTGTTGACTCCAAGTTTGGGTTCAAACTTAGCATGCCACATATGTTCTATAGTCAAATCTAGCAAGTATGATTATGACTAATTTTTCTTAGGGATTACACATGTTTCAAACTCGTATCTAAACTCTAATCTTATTATACTAGTTATTTATTTCCTTTTTAAATTTAGTTTAGGATGGGAGAATAAAGTGTTAGTTGTTGGAGGGGGATAACGCTTGGTCACATAACTTATTTCTTATTCTCTTGTACAGACCATTCCTGTGCATAGAAAGTGAGTTCTACCATTTTCACTTTAAAAGAACCATAAAGAAGTTGTTGATACTGTCATCAGCCCACCTGGCTAAATGAAAATCAAAGCTAAACAATGAAATGATAATTAATATATTTAATGTAAAGCATCCAAGTTGAAATCACCATACCCAATTTGTATACAAGTATAATTTAGACTTATTTAGACAACAACACACAAGAAGGTAGGTATGAGCAATTAATTTAATATTTCTCACTTATTATGGAGATGCAAAAAAGACTAAAGAGGTTTAAAAGTAAATGAAATCATAGTAGCATGCCATTTACACAACAATTGTAAAATTACAAAATGTAAATGGAATTCAATTGCTCCAGAATTGAAACAACTACAATTGGGGAGATAAAAGATAATATTGTATACAATCGAAAAAATAAGGAGTTTTGGTCTTGTTATTTCATGTCAACATGGTGACGAGATTACAAATAAATGTAGTAGATTAAAATGAAAAGAACACAAAAAAATTGAAAAATCCACTTTACTTTTACCTATGAGGATTCCTATAAACATTTAAAAATGTTTAGCTTCTAAATATTAGGTAGGAGGTAATGTGAAAGAATAATGCTTACTATTTTAGAAGCAATCCACCAACTTTACCATAAATATTTGTTAATATATAGTATGACCCTCATTGGTGTTTAAAGAAGAAACTTTAGAACGCCATCCAGAGTAATAACATATTGTGAGCATATACTCCATGTGATATGATGTCTTATAAACTTTGAGTAGATGGTAGGTGTGGATGTAACTAAGCAAGTGGACAAGTTAGTTTGTGGCTTTATAGCCACCAAACCAGAAGATTGAAGGGGAAGATCTTCTGAGTATAGAATTCATTTAGAGCTAAAAAACCAACAAAATTGGCAATAAGAATAAAAAAGATGTTCTGCTTAATTCCTTCAGAAATACATATGCACTGCACTCTGTTCTGGGTTTTTAACATGTTCATTTTTAGAAGATCTCAAACCAGTCAAAAAGTAATTTATCAACATGTTATGCAATTGGATGATAGAAAAAAAAGATTCATAGGTCAAATTTCAATCCTACAAAATAACTAATAGTTCCATGGTAGCCCTTGTAAATACGATACAATGATCCTAGCCATACAAAGACAATAGGTAGCCCTCTATATATCTAGTCAATGACAGATCACTCTAACAACACTTTTTATGACTAAGCAATTATTTTACTAGTTTCTACTTATGATGGAGATGTTGAAGAGACTAATGAGGTATACAAGTATATAAAAACATAGTAGCACTCCATTTACAATGCATTGCATAAGTGTAAATGGAAATCAGGTAACCCATATTTAAGACAGAAAAAACTTGGACACAAAAATATTAATGCTATATTCATAAAATGGGGTATTTTGATCTTTTTATTTCATTTCTATTCTAGTATAGAGATTAGAAATAAATGCAATTTTTTTTTTCAAAATCCCAGCTAAAAAGAGAAAAGAAGAGCACATTAAAATAAACTATTTTCACTTTTACCTAAAAGGATTTCTTTAGTATGTAGAAGATAATGTAATGGGACATGGCTCACCACTTTCAGAATAGTCCTACACCTTTTACACTAAACATGATTGGGATATAAACTTCAAAGAAATATAAAAGCCCTCATTTTTTTTACACGTAAAATTTAGTGTTTCACAGGGATGCATCCCCCTGAAAAACAAACCATATCCTCAAATGATGTCCATGGGATGTGCAAACAAATTCTTAAGACATGTCACTAACCATATTGCCACCACCATCTCATTTTTTTGAAAGGATGTCCATGGGATGTGCAAACATATTCTTAAGAAATGTCACTTGCCATATCACCACCACCATCTCCTATGAGGGGATGTCCCTGAGATGTCTCCCTCAAAGACTAGATGTTTTTGGGGAAACTATTTGGAAACTACAAGGACACATCAAGAGATCCTTGGGAACCTCAGGGATCTCCATCGTGTCTCTCAAATATACTGGAAATTCTTAACTATCCACCATGTCATTCAGCTCAAAAAATGCATCTGAAAGAATATAATAGATTCTTTTATGTTTGTTCCAGTGACCTTAACCCTAACATTTTATGGGCCTTACCCACATCTTAAGTAGTCACAAAAACTGATAAGGACTGCAATAGTGAGAGTATTAGCATAGGAAAAATGGGAGCAAAAGGAAGCATGAGAGCATTAGCCAAGTCTTCATCATTGAGTTCAAACACTAGAAAGGATAACATAAAGAGCAAGGGTAACATAAAGAGAAAGAGCTAGTTCCAAGCCTTTAACAAAAACTAGAAATAGTAAGGACTTGGTTCTACACAAAATATAGTGATAAAATTTTAGAAAATTATGTACACGATGAAGTTTTGTGTGCTTTTAAAGACCTTAATTTGAGCTCATTAGAGGGGGATCTAGCCCTTGACTGCACACCATACACTAATGTCAGCTATTATTAGACTTCAGTATTTACAATCTTGGACAAGTATCACATTTAGTTTTTGTTGTGTACATGTCTAAAACTCTATATAACATAATTGTTATTGCAATAGCTACTAATATTCTATTGTGTATTATCTCTTTCTCTCAATATGGTATCAATGAGAGGGTTTAACCCAGTCACATTACACAAGGGAAATCATGAGATTGTAGATAGATTTGCACATTCATTGTTGGCAGGATTTAAGACACTAGTCATGCATTTCTTTCAAATCCCAAGGCAAAGTGAAAAAAAATCATTGTCCAAAATTCCAAACCATGAGCTTTCTTTTCTTTTTCATGTGTAGCAAGGCACAATCTATTACAAAATTTACAAATTTGTGGGTCAAAATCATAGTTATTTCTTGAATTGTATGCACACAATAAAGAGGTCATGGATCGAGGGTTTTGCAATTGAAAGTGAAAAAGGGAAAAAGTTGTAATCCTAAATGCCATGTGGGACCACAAAATGTGACACACTTTTGCAATGATCAGTCATGGCTTAATCCATTAGCAAGAAAGTTTGAAGCTTTTTCTTATTTTGCAAAAATTTAATTCTAAAAATCCCTAAGACGTGGGCTAAATCCATGAGTAAGAGATTTTGAGGTTTCCTTTTCTTTTGCTCAAATTTTAATCCACTAAACCCTAGGTGTGAAACCCACGTGTTTATCTAAATTCAAAAGAGATTTAAGCGTGCGGATCATAATCATACCTAGTAGTAGGAAACCATGTGAAAATCATACCTAGCAGTAGGAAACCATGCAAAAATCACTAAAGAGTCCAAACTTCCTAGAACACATGCTAGAAAACCATGCAAAAACCAACTAGAACTAAACTTTCCTAAATGCACTGCAAAAACCATGTGAAAACACACAAAACCCAAATGAACCCACGCATGCGAAAAACATACAAGTAAAAAATGTTTCTTTTTTTTACATGTAAGCCTCATGTTGGTTGAAATTTCAACCAACATGGGGCTTACAAGTAAAAAAAGGAAATTTTTGCCTTAACATTCCGACCAACCTAAACTTATTTAGTTGATGGTCAAAAATTTTGGTAGAAAAATGAGGTTAAATGTAGTAGTGCATACATCAAATTCCTTCAAATTGTTTCTTACATTCATGCACATTGTATCAAAAAGTGATGCATCATGCTTTGCTTGTGCTTGTAATATAGCAACTTCCTACAAGGTTGTGAAATCTTGATCAAAAGACTTCACCAATCCTTTCACCTTTGACTGTAAGTTTGGATTAGCTACAGTTGTAGTGACTATCTTATGTATCATATCCAAGACTTTTGATAAAATCTTCTTCGAAGACTTAACACATTTGGTCTTTTCAAATAACTTTCTCAATGTGCTTATTAATGCTTTCTAGTCATCATCGCCATCAAAAAGTGTTGCCAATATTTTGACTACTGATGATGGGGTTGTTGTTGATGATGTAACAGGTACAATTTCTAGGGCTACATAAGGTATGCCAGCCTCATGCTGAAATACTATCTTCCCAAGTTCTAACTTCACATGTTTCAAATTGAGCAAGAATGTTGATTCTTGCATCATAATCTTCCACCTTTGTTTTAGCTCAAAATCTTCTTCTTTTTTCTTCCTTTTCTCTTCCTCTTTCTTCTTATTCTTTTCCTCTTCTTCTTGCTTCTTCTCTTCTATTTTATTTTATTCTTCTCTCCTCTTTGCTTCTTCTTTCCTCATCTCCTCTACCTATTTCTTCTTTTACTCTTCCTCTTCTTCTCCGTCAGAGATAGTGTAGTGATATTGCCAACAATATATGTGCCAAAAGCTACAAATGAATTCTCCCTTGTATCCAATGTTATATGTGTACTATCCACTTGCATGGATTCAATACCTATAACTATGTGGGGTGGTGATGGTGCTTGTTGTGTCTCCTCAACCTGTTCCTCATTACTAGAAGGTGTACTTTCTTGTACATACACTAGGCTCACAAGTTTAGACAACACACTCATCTTTATTAGTAGAGGTACTAAGGTCATATGTTTCACTATGGCCTCCTCTATTTCCTTCTTACATCTTCATAATGGCATCCCATCAGAAGAATTACTCTTCTTTTGTTCCTTAGCAAGGGCTCAATACCCTTCAAAATCATGTATATGTCCTCCTTAGAGTTAACTTTACACAATTTGTTAATCATTGTTTCTCTCAACTTAATGTCTTTCTATGTCACTCTTTTCTTCCTATTCAATAACCTATTAAATGGGTTGTCTAGAATCTTATTTTGAATGTTATCAAATCTTTTGTTCCTCAAAATCATATTCCTCACTATGGCATTCTCTTGTTTCCTTCTATCCATATTATTATACAAGCAATAATACTTATTTAACTATACAAAATTGTAATCATTTAATTTGCATGTTAAGATTTTCTACCTTTCCATGCTTTCTTTCTTGGTGGTGCTCTTCCTTCTTGTGATGCTTGCTCTACCAGTCTATCCTTTATTTCACCCTCTAATTCCTTAGACTCATTGACTTGTAGAGTCTTTTTCCTTTTTTTGGGTCCACTTGTAGTCTACTTGACCCTTTTGTCTGGTGGATGGTGTAGGTTCTTTCTTTAGCTTCACCAATCTTTCTAACTTCCTCTATGCAATGTGTGTTTTAACCTCTAACTACCTCCTAGGTTGATCACTTTATGTTCTCATTGGTTGAAGTTTTACAAATGCTTCATATTGTGCAATAGGTGTCCACACCAAATTGTGCAATAGATACACCTTCAAGAGGTGCTTCAACAATAATAGGTGTTTCTATTATCACCTCGATCTATTTATTTGCCTTAATTTCTAGTGCTATGCCTTTAACTTCATTAAATTCCTCTCAAGTCATTTCTAGAATCCTTAAGGATGGAATCTATCTTCTTTTCCACACTTTTCTTTATTTCATTACTACAAAGTTCTAAATGAACTTCCTTCATCTTTTTGTCATAGGTACCCCATCTAGGGCACTCAATGTCCTATGACTGGAGTGTGATCTATGAATACCCTTCAATGAGTTCTTTAGTCATCTCATATCCCATGGGCTCAGTGAACTTAACCCTAGGCTGTACTACCTCCATACATGTATTGTATATTTCTACCATGAAGCATAAGTCATTCTTATACTTCTCTACCATAGAAGGAGGTATTTTGTACCTCTATTTCATCTTAGTTTGAAAACTATTCACCATTCTGTCTGTTTCATTATCTCTGACATTTTCTAGTTTTTTCCTGTAGCACTAAGTCACCAAATTCATTGCACACACATTACTTTCCTAATTTTTCATCCTTGGGAACTTCTTTGTTGCATAGAAAAAAGAATATGTTAATAAGGACTCAAATCTGAAGACTACATTCTTGGTCTTCTTTAGTTTTTCAATGTTGTCCAATAAATGTACTCTGATTATCTCACATAGATTCACTTTCCTTCTCTCAATTTCCATTATATAGGCTACATGTAAGAATCCACATGGTACATAGTTAAACCTTGAACCATGGTTAAACTTGTACCCTAAACTCTTTCTTAATACCTTGACTCCTCTATCCTAAATCATTTCTACCTTCATGTTTTTTCCATCAAATTTAGTGAAGGGGATAGTCTAAACAATCTTTCTCACATTTCCATCATTCACAAGATTACATCCCTCATTTCTTAGGCTTGTGATCTTATGAATTAGGTCATTGTCAATTGTGACATTTGCATCACCTAGCCAAAACATTTCATCATGGGCCCTACTCAAAATGATTCTAGTCCAATCATGATTATCAAACTTAGTATAGAACATATACTTCACTAGGTTCAACTCATTCAGGTGTGTGTACTCAAATTTAAAAGTTAGGTCAATATTACACATGACTCCTAAGCATGTGTGTATATCCTCATCTCCTACACTTCCAATTTTATAGTGGATATAACTCCTAACACCTTCTATGTGAAGCAAATGCTGCAAAATTTATGAAAATATGCCTAACAAGTCATCCACAAGAGAAACGAATGGATGTTTCTTGAACATATATCTTGGTCTTTCACTAACATCATATATTGTTTGAATAGCCATTAAATTTCTAACTGCATGCACTGAAAACTTTGTTTGAGCTCCATAAAATACCTTAAATGTCATGTTTAGGGCTTCTGCAACTTTTTACTTCAAGAACTTCTTTTCGCACTTCAATTTGTTGTCAAATCACTCTTCAAGTCACTCTAGATACTTCACATGATCAAATGATACTCATGATATTGCTCAGAATCTTTAAATCATTTGACATCAGACTCCACATTAAATGTATATCTACCACAAATTCAAATGCTATCTTTATTTACCAGTAAGCATGTTTTATGTCTTCTAGCTTACTGTGATCATATCTAAGCTTGCACACTTGACCATAACTTTCTCTATATTTCCTCTACCTTTTGTTAACTATGTAACTTCTAATTCACTCTCTAACATCAATTCTGATTACCTGATGTTGTGCCTCTTCTAAAAATGCTTAATTTAGATAGGATGAGTCACAAATAATTTTTGATTTCAATTTCCCTTTAGGTGCATCAAAGTATTGTTCTTCCAAAAATGTATAAGAACTTTCTAGATTTCAAGCTTTCACAAATGCTTTTTTGAATTCATGAACATGTTCCTTAATTGCTTCCTTTTGACTGTTGTCACTGCCACTTCTATTTCTTCTATCATTTATGTTTTTGTTCATTCTATTATTAACATTCCTATTGAAGTTCCTTCTGTCCATTCTAAAAAATCTTGTTGTGTTTCCAAAGTTATTTCATAACTGACATATAGGTGCATTCCTCCTCTTATTGGTACCATTTTGACTATCAAGTGCTTTGCAATTCCTTGTATGTGTCCAAGATTTTTACACTTGTACATAGTCTATTTTGTTTCACCATTGGGTCTTTTTCCATTATTGGATCTACCCTGGGATCTTCCTCTTTCATTACCTATAGGGTTAGTATTCCTAAACATTATACTATTTCCATTATTACTATCAAATTTAGGTTTCTTACATTCTAATTCTTTATGTCCATAACCATGAGAATTATAACAATAGAAATTAGTAATAGGTTTAAATAACTTACCTGTGTAATCCCTCTTCATATGTCCAATTTCATTGCATATGAAGCGTCTACCTCTAAATTCATGTCTAACTTCCTTGGGTGTATCATCGTTCTTAGGTTGATCAACTTGCTCTATTGTCTTAGGTTCATCAAATATCTTAGAAAAATTGACTATCTCAACTTCTTTAGATGAATCTATCTTATTCTGATCAATTTCCTTAGGGATTTCTACAACTAGATTTGGTTTTTTCCTAATTTCAACTTTATTGGCTGACTTTTCTCCAATAAGATATCCAAGACCTATCTTGTCATAAGAGGGACTCTGAAAAATTATCTGCTCATCAATTTTCTTAGAACTTGTAAAAAGTTTCTCTAATTGTTGTTTGACTTGTGTCAACTCTCCTTTTGCAATAGTGTTGTATTTTTCCAACTCAGTATGTTCTATCTTAATATATTCTAATTCATATGTCACTTGACTCAACTAGGATCTAAGGTCTGCATTCTCATATTTCATATTAGGTTCACTCTTATTGTCATTTTTATTAAGACTCAACTTAAGTTCAAAAATTTTCAACTCATGTTTCAAGATCTCATTTTCTTTCTTGAGATTTCCTACTTCATCATTATCACTAGTCTATGCATTTGATTCCTTACTAGATTTTAGATCATCAATCTTATCTTTTAGTTTTCCAATGTAAACTTTTGCATCTTCATACCTATCTTTTAGGTTATCTCATTCTTCTGTAAGAAGGTTAATCTATTCAAGATCTTCTACAAGATTTCTCTTGAACTATTCCATATCCATAGGGATATTACTCAAGCTATTTTTCCTCTTCAAAGTAACTATTCTCTATTACCAATTGTTAGAAATAGATAATACTGGCAGGGGTTGGTTGGGTGAATCAATATTCTACAAGCTTTCATCGACAACTGAATATTGTTAATTACTTTATAACATGCATATGAAAGTAAACCATCAATGTTGAACAATAAATATAACCATACACAGATAGAACTCATAACACCATTATTTGTTAACTAGGGAAACCCTAGCCAAGGAAAAAACCTCGATGAGGATGATACCCATAAGATGATTCACTAAACAAAAGGATCATGTTAAGGATATTGATCATGTTAGGAGTCTATGAAGTACATATAGTGTTTCGAGTCCTTGTTAGAGTACTAGGCCCTATTAGGAGTTGCTTCATCCCTATTAGGACTTGGATATGCAAGAAGAGCCCACTGCCCTAACATACAATTATACAATTAAGTTCTTCACAAGTATAGGTATACATACAATCCTTTCTCACTACTATAATAGCACTTGCTCTTATCATACATTAGTTTTCGCATCACATAAGGCTCACATATCTTTCAAGCTATCTTCACAATAATTTGCATGTCATACATCTCACACATATAACACACTTATCTACATAAGATAAAATCTTTATTTATACCTCACACATTAGTAAATCTTTGCTTAGTCATCCTTCATGTCTTCACAAACTTGACATAATATAAAATAAATTATGGATTAGTTTCCACAATGTTGGTTCCTCATGACTTTGTAATTATTTTGTCACCAAAATAATTTCTTAGTCATAAAATTTCATGTTAGAGTAATCAAATATTTCCTAATTATCTCTCGTTCACTTAAACTAAACTTTAGGCATATAATAATTAGTTCTTTTATTAATTATTATTATGTAACCTAGGTTAAACCTTTTTTGGGGTTCGATCTCCTTTATAAGGATGATCTCTCTTTGTAATTATTAGATAACTCACTTTTGATTATATTAATCTCTCTTTTTTCTCATCAAGAATGTCTCATCTATGGATCTGGCAATTTTAGCCTCCATAGCTTTTTGATTCTCTCTTTCTGTGATAGGTGTTTGCATGTAGGTGATTCTTGGAACATGTGGGGTTGATCTTTCATCAACCTCAACATGGTATCAAAGCTTTAGATCTTCATGCCCCTGTTCTATTCTTGAAAGATTTGGCATCAGTTTTCAGATCTAAGCTTTCAAAAAAAATTAATTGGATCTGGGGGGTCACTATTTTTTGGAGCACTTTGAACAAAAACGGGCATAACTGTTGAGCTCAAAGCACTCAAAAACCCCCATTTCCATATAAAATATGCCCAATTTGGACATTGAAATTTGAGGCAAAAATTTTTGGTACCCAGGCCATATGGGCTTGGGCATGTAAATCAATGTGACAATTATTTTTTATTTTTTATCAAAAAAATTAAGAGGAGGTTTTAGGTATCAAAATTTCTTTTCTTTTGATAATGGGCATTTTACCAAAGGCGAGGGCATTTTATTTGTGGGACAAGCCGATTTTTGTTTACCAACACATGTTTTAGCCATCATATTGGTTTATAGGACCCTTCCACATATTGCATGTCTAAAGTGACCCTTTGAAAAAATTTATTTGAACACAATGCTTGCTTGTGTTTCTCAGTGGCCTACTAGTTGTCCTTTTTGATAACATGTCATTAAGTGGTAGAGTTCAGCTAGATTTGCGACCCTCTCACACAATTTCTTAACTTTAGGCCTTAAGTCGAGCTCTGAACGAATTGCCACTAGGAGCTTGCTTGTGTTGGAGTATGGTTTTTGGTGAGTGCAAGTTTTATTCGACCACCATCTCTATCTACTTGTGCATTTATGGACACAATCATCTTGTCAGAAGTATTGTATAGAGAGAGAGACAATGTATAGAGAAATAAGGGTAGTGACCATGGTGGGACTCATACCCCCATTGCTACTCCTCTCTTTGAATTCATACCCCTTGCTCACCATTCTTAGATTGTTAGAAACAATAGTCCACCAAGTTGAGAAGGGGAGGGGGTAATTAGTTATCCAATTAAAAAAATGATCAACCTTAATTAATATTCACTATTCAATTAAAGTAAATAGCAACCATAAAAAGATGCACATATACAATTACAAGAAATTTATTAACTAGGAAGACCCTTGATCAGAGGGAAAACCCCAGTAGGAATGATGCATAAGAGTTTCTATTAGGAGACTTTGAATCCTTGTTTGGAGATTCCAACCCTATTAGGAGTTGCACCAACTCTACTAGGAGTTGTAGAAAGCAGAAGGACCCACTATCCAAATAGATTCTAGGGCAAGACCATTGAACTCACTATCCAATTGATCTCTCAACTATTCCTTGTAGAATAATTGTCTATACTATACTTTAACCTCTTTCCTTTGTCCTATCAACCAAACCAATCATTTTCAAACCTTATAGACCAGCTCAAAAACCTCATATCCAAATATCAATACATAAGAGTTTCTATTAGGAGACTTTGAATCCCTATTAGGAGATTCCAACCCTATTAGGAGTTGTGCCAACCCGATTAGGAGTTGTAGAAAGCAGAAGGACCCACTATCCAAATAGATTCTAGGGCAAGACCATTGAACTCACTGTCCAACTAATCTCTCAACTATTCCTTGCAGAATAATTTTTTGTACTATACTTTAACCTCTTTCCTCTATCCTATCAATTGGACCAATCATTGTGAAACCTTATAAACTAGGTCACAAACCTCAAATCCAAATATCAAACCTCAGATCTCACAATAAAACCTTGGCAGTGAAGTTTTCTTCACCTTCTCTCTACTTTGCTCATGTTTGCATGCTGCTCTTTTCGCTTCTTAAAATCATTCATTAAATTCCATAAATGATAAAGGAAAATTTCCTTCCTTTATATTGAATCCATAAAATAATTCCTTGAGTCAACTATTAAACCTCTTCAATTAATTATTATAGGACCTGATTCAGAACATGTTACACTTAGTGATACCATTGATCTTTCACCGTGTAACTTGAATAACTTTCTATACATGTGACATAATGACAAATGAGCTTGGTTACATCATCTCCAAAATGTATTCTTTACATATTTAACTTTGGTTTCTTAGAATAATAAATCTATTAAGAGATATAACAAGTTTAGCAAAACATGCTTATGTAAACTCTATCTCAAAACAATCTTGACCAAACTTGTATAACTTGTTCCAGAATTAATATGTTATGTTTCTAAGGTTAGCTGCATATACTAGACACTTAGTATTATTCCCCTTTAGCCTTGCTTATTGAAAATGCTCAACTATCTATCCATACCAACTTGATCTTTATCATTGTTCTTCTATTTGATACCATAGAAAACTACTATGTTGACATCAATGACAAACACAATCATGAATGTAACATATCATCATGATAATAATCTAATCATGTTTCTACAATACTCCTCCATAGAAGTATTATCAGCGTTCATGCTTCTAATAATCTCCCCCTTTGGCAT
Organism: Cupressus sempervirens; assembly: GCA_028749045.1. Taxonomy (NCBI): domain Eukaryota; kingdom Viridiplantae; phylum Streptophyta; class Pinopsida; order Cupressales; family Cupressaceae; genus Cupressus; species Cupressus sempervirens. Next base: position 599,753,605 of record CM053785.1, read on the forward strand.
TGATGGCAACATAGATGAAAAACATCTAGTTCCAAAAATACCAACTGAAAAAAGACTATTATTCTTTCTTTTCAAATCCTCTTCATCAATCATCATTCTCCCCATTGATATACCTCAATGTATTCTATATCAAACTATTTTTCATGTTGTAATCTCTTCCCCATTGAAATCAATGTCAAAGGTTTCAGTAATCATCAATCTTTGCAACAAGTATCTGTGACTTGCTCAAGTGTCCAAAGACACTGTTCAAAATAACATCCAACAAGAGTCTTAGATAACTCTGTCCACCACAGATACTCCCCCATACAGGAAGCATTAGCATTCAATCTAGACAAACAATAGTGCTCTATTTCACTGGATCAATGCACTCTTGCATCATCTACTCTGATATAGGAAGGGGCATAACCCCTAACATACCTCACAAATACTCAAAAGTCTCTTTGGGAAGAGGTTTGGTGAAAATATCTACAATCTTCTCTTTGGTGCCTACATACTCCAATATAATTTCCATTTCTACAACTTTCTCTCTCAACATGTGATATTTGATAGAAATGTGCTTAGTCTTAGAATGCAACACTAGATTCTTAGACATATTCATTGTGCTTGTGTTATCAACAATGTATGACAATAGGTTCACTAAACTCTATCCTTATATCCTTTAGCATCTACTTCATCCAAACAACTTGATTACAATTGTTTGCTATTGCAATATATTTTTCTTTTGGTGTACTTTCTCAGGTACAGTCCTGCTTCTTGCTTCACCAAGAAACCAATATTCCTCCAAGAAAGAAGGCTCTACCACTAGTGCTCTTTCTACCATCCATACTGCTTACCCAATTAACATCAATATAAGCATATAAAGTGAAATGATTAGATCTATCATATGACAATCCAAACTCTGGTATTCCTTTAAGGTATTTAAATATCCTTTTGACTGCTGCATAATGTGCTTCTTTGGAATCAACTTGAAATCTTGCAATAATTCTAACTACATTTTCTATATCTAGCCTTGTGTAAGTCAGATATTACAACCCTCCAATCATAGATCTGTACTTCTTGCTCAATAGTAGGTGTCTCATCCTTTGTAGATAACTTGTGTCTAGTTACCATAGGTGTTCCAACTAGTTTACATGTTTCCAAACCAAACCTTTTCAATAGCTCTTTCAAATACTTATTCTAAGAAATAAAGATTCCTTCTTTGTCCTACACAATCTGCAATCCTATGAAGCATTTCATCTCTGATCATTTCAAATTCCTTCTTCATTTCTTCTAAAAATTTGTCACTTTCATCATCATTTCCTCCAAATATGATATCATCAACAAATATTATCAAAATTATTAATCCATCATCTATTTCTTTCTAATATAGATTACTATCTACCATACCTTTGCTAAGTCCAAGCTTTGTTAAATGCTTGTCCAAACTTGCATACCAAGTTCTAGGTGCTTGCTTTAAGCCATACAATGCTTTCTTCAGTCTACATACTATGTCCTTGTCATCTGATAAACGAAAACCTTCAAGCTATTCTATGTATACCTCTTCTTCATGTTCTCCATTTAGAAATGTTGACTTTACATCCATTTGATACACTTTGAACTTCTTATGTGCCGCATAGGCTAAGAGTAACCTTCTTCTATTCTTGCCACAGGACCATAGGTTTTGTTATAGTATATTCCTTCTTGTTGTGAGAAACCTTTACATACCAATCTTGCTTTGTTCCTTACAACTTCACCTTGTTCATTCATCTTGTTCTTGAATAACCATTTTAATCCTATCACATTCTTTTTTGTTGGTCTGGGGACCAATTCCCATGTCTAGTTCTTCACTATCTAATCCAATTCTTCTTTCATAGCTTGCTTCTAATAGTCATCTTTACATGCTTTATCTGCATTCTTTGGTTCAACTTGAGATATCAAACATAGTTCTTCATTAATTTTGCTTCTTTTCATCACACCTTTATCTCTACTTCCAATGATCTACTCCGGTGGAAGATTCTTTTTCATATTCTTACCATAAGTAGGAGTTGTTATCTCAACTCTTAGCTCTTTTGAAGGTTCCAAAAAAAATTCTTTCCTTTTCTCTCCTTCATTTTTCAAATCATTGTTAGTCTCAAATAACATTTCACTATTTTGTCTAGCAATTCTAGAATTATCCTCTTCTTCACAATCATCGATAATAGTTACCAAGGCCATCTCTTCTAATACTTCTTCTTTCAATTCACTCTTATCATCATTATCATTTAAGAATCTTTCCATACTTACTTTAAATTCTTCATCTTCATTAGAAAGTGAACTCTTTCTAATTTTTCTTATTCTCTTAGGGCATGTAGACGAAAAATGACCAAACTTATTACATGTCAAACAAACAAAAATTTCCATACCTTCTTGTTCTCTTTTCATAAGTAGATCAATACCTTCCTTGATCTTTATGTCTTCTTCAGACTTGGATCTATCTTTACTTGTGCTTCTATCTAGAAACACAATACTCAATTTTGTACATAATTTTGATCTCTTATGTGTCAAAATTTCCGCTATTTGACTTAGGTCTATCTTTTCTCGCCATGATCTCCCAAAACTATTAAGCTTTCTCTTCAAGGACCTGATGCTCTAATACCAATTGCTAGAAACAATAGTCCACCAAGATAATTGGGGGGTGGGGGGGGCATGAATTAGTTATCCAATTAAAATAATCATCAACCTTAATTAATCTTAACCATTCAATCAAAGTAAACAACCATACCAAGATGCACATACATAATTACACCAAATTGTTAACTAGGGAAACCCTTGATTAGAGGGAAAACCCCAGTGGGAATGATGCCCACAAGATGATGTATTGATATAAATATTGCTTGTTAGAGGATGAACCATGTTAGGAGTCTATTACAACTATTAGTACATCTGAGTCCTTGTTAGGAGGCTTTGAATCCCTATTAGGAGATCCAAACCTTGTTAGGAGTTGTGCCAACCCTATTAGGATTTGTAGAAGGTAGAAGGACCCATTGTCCAAATAGCTTCTAGCGAAAGACCACTAAACTCACTATCCAACTAATCTCTCAACATTTCCATGTAGAATAATTGTCTATACTATACTTTAACCTCTTTCTTATGTCCTGTCAAATGAACCAATCATTATTAGACCTTGTAGATTGGGTCACGAACCTTAGATCCAAATATCTAACTCCCTCCACCTATTCAAACAATGGATCTATATTAATTTTGGCATGATTAATTCTATCCCTGATTTGTGCTTCATTGACACACTTTGGATGCATGTGATTGCATTGGTTCTTGAAATATGCATTATTTTGACATTTATTTTCCCCACCCTCTACTCAGTGGTTTGAAGTTTATTTCTTCAGTTGAGGTAGTTCCTATGGGGCCTTTCATTGGGTAGTTTATTTTCTTTGGAGTGATTTCAAATCGATGCCTTCTTTTATGGATCTCCATGCCACCTAGCCACAATTAGCACCAATTTTGCCAATACATGGTGGAGTATATGTCATCATCAATGGTTTTTTTGATGACTTCCATCATTTTTGGATGCATATTTTTATATCTACTTGGTGGATACATTCATTACCTTGCTTGCAGATGTCATCCTCCTCCTCTGTGCCACGTGGCATTTTCTTGGCCATGACTGTTTGGGCACATGCATTTTTTTGACTACGATTGTTTGGGGATTCATGTTGGTTTTTACATACATATTTAAGGCCACCAAATTTATTTTTCAGCACCAGCCATTATGTTTTTCCAACAAGCATTTTTCCTCTCTTTTGAGGATGGTGGTGTTTTTTTTTCAAAAAAAACATGCTCTTACCTTGGCCACCAGTTTTTAATCTGGCACAGGCCCTTTATTTTTTGTGGAATTTTTTCTTTCCAATAGATTGGATTTTTTTTTCAACATCAGGGGTCATTTTTATTTGCCTCGACTATTGTTTGCCCATCAAATTTTGGTTCGTCACTTGCGGACATCAATGCCACATCAACACTACATCAACATTTATTGTCACCTCCTCAGGCTCTATTTGGACCTACCTTCACTTTTTTTCTCATATCTCAGGCATACAGACTCCCTTTTTCAAAAATGAGATATTGTCAAAAAAATAGTTTCAAACCCATCATAGTGGTATAGATAGTTTTTAGTTTTGATGCTTTTTTAATGGCTTTTTCTGCTATCAAAATCAAGGGTACAATTTTACACTTGAGGAGACATATCTTGAGAATCTAATCTCTAATTTGGGAAATCTTTATATCGTTGGAAAGGTCTTTCCAAGATCTTTCTAGTGATGCTAGTTGTTTTTTCAGATTCAACTCCAAAAACATTCTATTCAATCTTTTTCATTTTTCCATTTTGGTAGATATCTTGGTTGTTTTAGGCCTAGGGATTCTTTTCATTGCTTCAGATGATTTTTTTTGGTGTAAATAAGTATTCACTATTTACACATACTTAAGTTTACTTAGGTAAATGTATTATTTTATTATTTATTAGTTAGTCACCTAGGAGTATGTGTACTCTTGTGAGTTGTCATGTTGACAAAACAAGAGTTACCAACTCTAATTATGCACATGGTGTCTACAACATCTCTACATGAGATACACCTTGCCATACTTATCCTCTCATCTATAATGAAGGATAAGACATGTTTATGTTTTCATGCTTATCTCCTAGTTCTTTCTAGAACCATTATAGATGCATCTTAGAGGCCTTTATATACAGGAACTCCTAGTGTGTATGTACATGTATCAAGACATGCAATAGAAATACATCAATTTTGGATATTGTTATTCTAATCATACCTTATTGGTTTAATGTTGTGCTTATGCTTGTGTTACTTGATCTTGGGTGAATTTTTCCATAAGGAAAATTCTTACTTGGTATCATAGCTATACCAAATTCTTACATGGTATCAAAGCTAAGGGAATTTCTCTTCAAATAGCCATTGGAGATCATTTTTTTGCTTCACCTCTCAAAGCACCCCAACTCAAATTTGGAGTATTGCATTCATTAGGAGCATCTAGAGCCAAACTGGACCTCTCTGTTGTGTCCAACACATCGATTTGGTGAAACATGACTATAAATTTGCCTACCCTAGGCCATAGTCAAATTTGAGGCAAATTTTTTTTGCAAACCAGAACTTGAGGGCTTGATTTGTGAAATTGGTATGATCACTTTAGATCTATACATTTAATTTTTAGATCTACATTTTTTTCATCTACATCTCTACATTTTTTTTCAGATCTACATTATTTTTTAGAAAAAAATTAGCCATCAGGCCAGTAGGAGAGATTTTTTGCAAGTGAATATTGGAGCTTGCTGATGCAAATCAAATATTTGCATCACATTTTGAAGGTTAAAAAACCCCCAAATTGACTTTTGTTTCATCAAAATCGAACATCTAAGGTGAAATCTAGAGTCATTTGATTTTTGGAGGTCTGACGACAGTGATTCAGGGAAAATAATTATAGTAGTGATTTTCAAACAACGATATCTCCCTCATACGGATTCCTTTTTTCAAGCATTTTTTTTTCTTTTGGGGTAGAATTTCATGATCTACACATTGTTGTAGGTTGTTTGAGATCTCTATTCTTGAATTTTTTTGCAAATTGCAAATCTCAATTTTTGCCACTTCAAATTCTTAGTATGGGCTTATCTGGACACATAATCAGGTTCTATTTTTTTTGAAACTGCATAATTTTTGATCTACTTTCCAGATCTACAATCAAATTATAGGCTTTGGTAGATAGAAATACTACTTTTAGAAATAGACCCTAAATTGGCAAGTGGCTATAAAGTGCCTAAATCATACATTAGGGGGATTTCTTTGATTCTCTCTTGCATTTTGGGGGGTTCATTAATTTATCTCATGAAGTCTGGTCACACATGTCAGTTTGGTGTTAGACTGAAGTTGACATCAAGGAACTATCACAAATGGAGTGCTTTGATACTTGATCATCTAAGAGAATATCAGGAAGTGTTTCCTTATCTATACTCAAAGATTTTTCCATCTAATCCTAATTGGAAACATCTTTCTCATCTTCTTCACTTTCTACATAATAGTATGAGTAAGGAATCTTTTGCTCCTCTTAGTATTGCAAGTTTTCTTCATGATGTTTGGATGGCTCTTTGGAAGCATATGGAGATCCACGGGTTTGTCCATTCCCTAAGGATATTCTACCTCTAGTCACTCCTGCTATGGTACCTTCAACTCTAGATGAGATCATACCTCCTGATGCTCCTATTGCTTCTACTGATCCTATTCTAGCCACAGTTGCTCTTGATTTAGTGCAGCAAGAAATTCCATGTCTTCCTACTTCAGCTTCATGGGATGACTTCCTTCTAAATATTGCAGCGTTGTTCATGGAGTCTCACATTGAAGATGTGGGAGACATCATCGATGATCTTGGGTGAATTTTTCCTTAAGGAAAATTCTTACAATTTTTCATGACTTGTACTATCTATTGTATTAGTCTTATGTCTCTTCTAGTCTATTTAGACATCATATGTATGCATTCTTGAACATGTACTAAGATAAAGTGCCATATATCTCTATTTTTGTTTCAGTTGTTTTACCTTTTTGCCTTCTGATTCGAGCAGTGTCATCTAGCAGATTATTGTATTCTTGAGATTTACCATATCTTGAGCCTTATTGTACATGCACTACTCATGATTAAAGTATTATAGGGGGTTGATTTTTTGCCTTTGCTTTCCATCTTCCATTGTCCAATGAATTTCCTTTTCATGACATTAGCCTCATGACGTGTCTGAGATTGATCACTTCAGTACACACATATGTAATCTTTTGTGCATCTTGATCACAGTTTTTTGAAATGTAGTTCTTTTGGCCCACTTTTCTAGATGCCTATCATCTCATCCTTGTTTGCATTAGGGGGTTCTTCTATTGTTTCTCATGTTTCCTTGGTTCATTTGATCAACTCTTTAGGATTTGGTGTTTCATGTCATCTGTATCTTTGAGTTCAGTTGTTTTCCTTTGTGTGCCTCTTGATTCAATGTAGATTATAGTCTTCTCTACCTAGTCAAGTTCTATTTCAATGGAGGTTCTTCAGATCAGTAGTTACTTTTGACAGAGCTTTGCAACTTCTACATACTTCAGTGGTGTTCTTCATGATCATCTTTTGTTCCTCTCTTCTAGGACATTCCTTAGTTTAGAGGCTTCTTTAGTCCTTCACTAGTTTGTTTTCAACATATTTTTCATCTCTTTTGGAGTAGGATTTTTCCCATTTGGTTTTCTTTATTTTTCTTTTTAGAGTTTTGGTTGTGCTTGGGTACCTCATTAGGATTTGTTGCTTGGACCCAAATCTACTTTCAATAGAAGTTTCTAGGTTTTTAGGGAGGGGTGTTAGAGTAATCAAATATTTCCTAATTTACTCTAGTTTTCTTAAGCTAAACTTTAGATGTATAATAATTAATTATTTTATTAATTATTATTATGCAACCTAGATTAAACCTTTTTGGGGGTTCAATCTCCTTTATAAGGACGATCTCTCTTTGCAATTATTAGACAATTCACTTTTGATTATAACAATCTCTCTTTTTTCTCATCAATAATGTCTTACTATGGATTTGGCAATTTTAGCCTCCATAGCTTTTTGCTTCTCTCTTTCTATGATAGGTGTTTCCATGCAAGTGATCCTTGGGAGTTGTGGGGTTGATCTTTCATCAACTTCAACACTTAATATTTATGATATGGTCTATTCTTCTATGTTAAATACTCATACCAGTATGTCAATTTTAACTTGTGTCATACTATCCATACACATATATTCACTGGCATATGTCATTATGACACTGTCATAAATCTATCCTCAACTACACATAAGCTAACTTGAAGTGGGTTGTCCATACACAACACATTTGTCTCTATATTTCTACAAACTATATATCTAACACTTAGTCAATTTTCTAACTCTAAATGCATAAATAAAATGTTGAATACATGTTTCCATAAATGAAAACTATCTAGACATCCAACTAACCATATTGCCAATAGATTTATGATGTCTCATTAAATAGGTGATACCTTCATTAAACTAGAGTGCTGCTGATTTAAGATGGTACAAGTAACACCTCCCTAAAATGGATCTTGATGATGAATGTTCCTTATGCCATTATGTTTTGCATATTATAGGGTTAGGATCTATCTAGATGATGTGCATCATAGGAAGGTTCATAGAACCCAAGTGTTGGATTCCTTGTACCTGTGTTATAGCTCTGATGATGGGAATGTATGTTAGGGTCTTTCTATGGTCATTGGATCATAGGAGGGATCCTAAAACCTATAGATCCTACAGCTTAGATGATATTTGTGAGCAGGGTTTCTAGGTACACTAGTGAAGTGTCTCAATGCAAGTACTAGGCCCATGATGGTTCCTAGGATTACCTTTGGGTATGTTATGTGTAATGAAAACCTAACATAAAGTAAAATAGTTTAGGACAAGAAATGGGTTACTTAAAAATTAATAACAAGATGAAAGAATGGATTAAAGTCTGCATATGTCCTATTAGGGTAGCAGGGTCATGAATAAATACTAGGATAAGTCCCTAGAACTGGGTACATTGGTTCCATGATCCTAAGGAAGGGTGCCAACATAAAAGGGACTAGTACCCTAGAGCCATTACTCTTGTGTTGTGTTGGTACTTTATTTTTGTGAGTCATGTTTTCCCTTTGCCCCCTTTTTTGGGAAGGGATACTTTATGGCGTTAGTTTTCCTTAGAGATTGTGTGGACCTTGGTACTATCTCCTGGCTTGGGGGACTAGACCTTTATGTCTTTATGTGGTTGTGTGGAAAATGTATTAAGTTATTTTTTGTGGTTTCATGGATAACTTTCCTTCAATCCTTTCTTGAAGTTGTTGAAGATCATTTCATTATATCTTGCATTTCAAAATGTTGTAAAACAAAAGAAATTATTCTATTTAGCTTCTAAAATATATTATGTACTAATTATGTAAGCTCCTAGAGGAGACTGGAGGCTCTATCTGATTTATAAATTTATGGAAAAAGGACATTTTTGGAAGAAAAGAAAGGGATGCAATTTTATATTTAAAGATGTGATTTTTTTTCCTTTGAAAGTCTTAAATGATTTTCATAATTCAAATGAAGTAAGTATAAAGTAATGGACATTATTAGTTCCTTTGAGGAGATAATGTAGTAGATGACTTATCAATCTCAACTTGCAAAGTTAGTTAAGAAAAAGGCTAAGGGAACCATGAAAAATATCATGTAAGAAGCACAAATTACTCCAGAAGAAGCATCAACTATGGGACAAATAGTGGCAAGAATGAGGAGTGGAAAAGAAGGAATCATGTTTATAGCCCCACTTGCAGTAGTAGGACCTTTGCTATTAAGCCCCTTGAAAGAAGGTATAAAAGTTATTGAACCTCAAGTGACAACATCAACTATACCATATGTAGTTATGTCATAAGAATAACCTCATAGAGCACCCACAATTCTATCAATGGAATCAAGTGAAGAAAAATAAGAAGTGAGGATTGTGGAAGTCAAAAGGAAACCAACTAGATTGGCATAGATTAAACAAGAACCAATTGAGACTCACAAGTAGAAGAGAGTGAAGTAGATGATAGTTGGACTAGGGAAGAGACAAAAATCCTTAATGACCTATGACGGAAAGAATATGAGAGGTCATGGAGACCCTTGAGAAAAAAAAACAAACACAAGAAGAGAAAACCTTGGAAACCTAAGGTAGAGAATTTTACAACACAATAACAAATAAAGGAAATTTTAATTAGTTTAATAAATTTTATGACTTATACAATAATTTGGACAAAATCTAGTTAGAAAATGAAACAATAAGATATATGATACTTAACAAGAAGAAGTTTGAGGATATAAAATAGTAGATCCCCACCAAACTATATAAAATATTAGTGAATACAAAGAAGAGAGCACCACAATATCTACAACATCAATAGTTCCATAGATTACAATAGGTGTGGATACAATGCAAATTGATGGCATGAAAATGTCAGGATAAATACAAAAAATGATCCTTTTAAGGATTTTGGACATAATGTTGACAATTTGGTAAGCTATGTGAGCTTGGAAGATGAGAAAGAAGAAGAAGGGGAGAAAGAAGAAGAAGAAAAGGAAGAAGGAAGAAGAAAGAATAAGATTAGAATATAAGAAGAAGAAGTTAGAAGAAGAAAAGAAAAACAAGTTAAGAGGAAGAAAGAAAGAAGAATCAAGAGGTAGAAAAGAAGATTGAAGAAGAGAAAAACAAGTTGAAAGAAGAGAAGATGAAGTTGAAAGAGGAGAACAAGAGGAAGGGAGAAGAAGAAAAGAAGAGAAAGGAAGAAGAGAAGAAGAAGAGGGAAAGAAGAACAAGGAAGAGGAGGAGAATAAAAAGGAAGAAGAAGCCAAGTAGATAAAGACAAGTGAACCTAGTTCATTTAGGTCATCACTTGAGTCTGCATTAGTAGTTTTGTCAAAAAACAAGTCAGATGATGATGATCAAGTTGAATCAGTCTCAACAATCAAAAAATTGTTTGAGAAGAACAAAAAGGTAGAGAGCTTGTAGAGATATTTGATAGAAATAATAGAGAAGTTATAGAGTGTAATATCTAAGAAGGTTATTGAAACTTAGCCCCATGATAGAGCTAAAGTAGTGATCAAAGCTTTTGACACTGAATTCATGCACTTCTTAGAAGTGGAAACCATCAAAGATAAAGCCTTACATGATGCATAAATGTCTAGGAAAGTCTATGAAAATATTAAGGAAGATTTGAAGACTCTTTATGAAAAGATCAAGGAGTTGAGAAAATGTTTGATAGAAGGAAATACTATATATGGGAAGTGTCTTATAGTACACACATTTATTAAAGACATTTTTGATGAGTTGTGTGTTAAGATAAGAAATTTAGAGGCACTTGTGAATGAAATTCATAATCCACTAGTTTAGATTGTAGACTTGGAAAGGAGAATAAGAAAAATGAATGATGAAATCAAGCTTCTGGAGCTACAAAAGGAAATGATACTAAATATATTTTCATTATTAAGGGAACACCTTACCTTGAAAATTTATCTTGTATAGATATAATTGGAAGAATGCCTATCATTTAAAGTATCTTATGAGATGTTTGCATATACATATTTGGAAGTAGTAGAGATTGCTTTATATGCTTTGTGTGCAATTCTCAACATTGCAGACATAGTGAAGGATAAATGGGACATGGATTTTGTTACTTTGAAGACAAACTTTGTTGATTGTATCTCACAAGTATTCACTTAGCATCAAGGAAGGTAATTCAATTTTGACATGTATATAGTTATTTTTTTCATTGATGTCAAAGGGGGCAAGATAAGAAAAATTGCATGTATATACATAAGTAAGGGGAGTAGTGTAGAAATTGTAATAAGAACAAAGAATTATAATCAAAGTGGGAGTTATAATGAAACTAGGAGATATAAGGAAAATATGGTACATGTGATGATCCATAGTTTTCAAGTTTTTAAATTTTGTAAAGGCCACAAGTTTTGTGAATTTTGAAGTTTTTGAGAAGTCTTATTTTGGGACTTAGCCAATTTTCCTATATATTGCCATTAATAAAGGGGGAGATTGCTGGCAATTTGACTAGTTCAGAAATTTTTATGTTGTCATTTATGGAAACATCTCAATCATATGAAGTGAGCAAAGCATGAAGATGAAGTTATGGAAATTAGATTTACAAAATTGTTTAAGTGTTATACAATTTATCTGGCAGAATAGTTAGAGTTTTGATTGGCAAGATTCAACATATTATGGACACATGCATAATTAGGTACATCTTCTTAAGACTATGATGATGTGGAGTTAGGTACAACTACCTGATACTATGATGATGATGTGTGCAAGTTCACAGAAATGTACAATTAGTATAGACAAAGTTGTGATGAATTTACCAATTACAACAATGTACGGGTAGGATAAAGCATTATAACAAAATGGGTATTTTAGGTTAAGGATTTATTTTGTTTACAAAATAATTACTTAACTAATTAGGGATGACATCCTAGATATTAACCCAAAGTGAGAAAGAGTAAATTTTTTATTTTGATAAAGTGTATAAAGGCATGAAGGTAGATAAAGAAGATATTTGTTAATTATCAAGGTATAAAGGAAGATCACTAAATGTAAAGTTGTGTGTGAGTTATGCAAATATTGATGTAATGTTTTTGTGCTATAAATTCTAATATATGATCAAAGGAATGTGAATTATGACAATTTTTTGTGAAGAGAAAAAAAGGCAATATTAGATATTGGAGATATTAGTAATAGTATAGAGGTTTTTGTATCTATCTATTTGTATTAAAGAACTTTATTGTACATTGTATGTTTGAGAAGTGGCTCATCTTGTATACATTTTGTAATTGTATATAATAACTACTAATAGGGTTCAGGCTTCTAACAAGGCCTAAGTCCTCTAATAAGGATTGAGACACTATACGTATATAATAGACTCCTAACAAGGTCAATATCTTTAACCGTACACTTTTTATTAGTGGATCATTTTGTGGCTACCATCCCCACTAGGATTTTCCCTTGGCCAAGGTTTTCCAAGTTAACAAAATATAGTGTTATTGTTGGAAAAAAGTTCAATGCTCCTCTCAGAATTTGCGACAAGGGCTTAACTTCTTCCTATGTACTATAAGTTGAGTGCCTATATCAGGCATTGATAGAATTGTCTTTTGGTGCAATGACAACCTCACTCTAACAAGTGGTAACAGAGCTTGGTTACAAGTTTGAATCCTTAGATCATTGGATAATGTTGAGGGGGAAATGTTTAGCACTCCCCTCAAGATTCATGACAAGGGCTTAACTACCTCCTGTGTACTATAAGTTGAGTGGTTGTGTTGGGCATTTATAGATTGGTCTTTTGGTGCAATGACAACCCCACTCTAATAATTATGAGTTACTCTATTGCATGGTTAGTTTAGTGTTCAAAATTTTCACTATTACATTCTTACATTCTCTCATCTGGATGATGGATCACAGAGTGTGATCTGAAATGTTGATGCTAAAAATACACACAATTGAATCCAAAAGAAAAAAATTCACATGAAAAATGGATTGTGGAAATATGATAATGATATTTATAAAGTTTTTCAAGATATCTAGTTTTGGGGGAGAAAATTGAAATACTTATTCACCCCCCTCTCAGTATTTCCTATTTTTAACAATTGGTATCAGGCTACAATTTTTTAAAGAAGGGTTAACAACTTGAGTAACATCACTATGGATATGGAATGGTTACAATAGAACCTAGAAGAAGCTCTTGAGTAGATTGATATTCTTAGTGAAGAAAGAGGTGCTTTGAAAGAAAGATACGAAGATGCTAAAGAATACATTAGAAAGTTGAAAGATGAGATATATCATCTCAAGTCTAAGAAAGAGCCTATAGATCATATCAAAGACAATGATGAAGTTTCAAGATTGAAGAAATAAAATGAGATCCTAAAGTTTGAACGTTATAGATATAAAGTTGTACTTGAAGGATGATACTAGTAAAGTTAAATCAAATTTAAAGTCTGAGAATGTAGATCTAAGATCCAATATTACCAAAGTAACATCTAAGCTTGAGTCTACCAAGTTGCATTATGTAGAACTTGAGAAGTTCAATGCTATTGTGAAAGGAGAACTAACTCAATCTAAGAAATAACTTAAGAAGTTTTATTCTAGCAATGAGAAGCTTGATGAACAATTAGTAATACATAGACCTTTTTATGATAATAATGGTCTTGGATATTTCATTAAAGAAAATTTAGTTAAGAAGTATGAAGCAAGAAAGGAACCAAATTCTGAAAATCATTAGCCTATGCAAGAAAAAGTAGATCTGAACAAGATTGAGTCAAATGAATATGATATTGCACCTATGGAGGTTGATCAAGCTAAAAAACCTAAGGAAGTTGAAGAGTCTAAACAACCTAAGAAAAATAAATCACCTAAAGAAGTGAGATATGAATTCAAAGGTAGATGTTATGTATGCAATGAAATTGGTCATATGAAAAGGAACTATAAAGATAATTCATTTAAACCTATTACTAATTTTTATTGTTATAACTGTCATGGTTTTGGTCATAGAGAAGTTAATTGTAAGAATCCTAAATTTGATAATAGTAATAGAAATAGTAGAATGTTTAGAGGTACTAACCCTATAGGAAGAAGATCTCATGAAGGAAACTATGGAGTGAGAAGAAAAATTGTGTTATAAGTAAAAAAAAACTTTGGACATACTCCCAGAGATTGCAAAGAATTTGTTAACCATCTTGGACTTAGATTTGGAAACAATGCATTAATATGCTAGTTATGTAACAATTTTGGTCATATAGAAAGATCATCTAGAATGTACATGAGAAAAAACATGAGGAATAAAATGTTCATAAGGAACCTAAACATGAATACAAGAAGGAATGATAATAATAGTGACACTCAGAAAGATTACATGAAAGAAAATGTAGAAGAATTTAAAGAATTTTTTTTCAAAGCCAAAGATCCATCTAGTTCACATGTGGTGTTGGAAGAACAAAAAAATGAAGAACCTAAAGGAATATTGAATAATGAATTAACATAATAAAGGTAGCATAAGTATCAAAGGAAGAGTTAAGTCATGCATAGTTAGTATTGTACACTACAAATGTGCACTACCCTAAACCATTCTATTCAAGAGATCCCATGAATTGGAATGCTTTAATTTCAGCCTAGAGCTTCCTATCCATGGAGTGTAAAGGTGTATTTTTGAGCATATGAATAACTCTTAGCTAAGCCTTAGAGACACAACCCTTTCTAGTAAACCATGCAATATGAGGTTCTTGAAACAAGAGAAAGAATGCAAGTGTCCAAAAGAATTGTCAAATATGCAATGCATGTATGATCTATGATAAAATGATATGCACAATGCAACTAGATTAATCAAAATAAGAGTGTTACAACAATCATTCTAGTTAAGCTAGGTGATCTAGATTATTGCAAAAAGGAAAGCTACATGAATCTAAGTTAATATGAAATGATGATGAGAGAATTAAAAAAGAAATGAAAAGTTCTCCACAAGGCTCCAAGAAATCTATCAAGAAACCTGAAACATAACAATACTCAAGAAGATGGAACCTTTAAGAAGGGGAGAGATCTTTATTTTATAGGTAGATAGATGGTTGAGATAAAGATTAAGAAAGTGGACAATCAAGGTTGGGAGTTGACTTTTGGCATGATCCATGTGTAATAGAAAGTCAACCAATGAAAATGAGTTGAATTTTCATGTGAGACAAAAGCCTTTTCTTTTAATTTTTAAATAGGGAAAGGACTTTATGTGTGCACATTGAGTGGGTTATAAGAATGGGGTCTTTTATTTAATTAAAGGGGACATGTTCTTTTAATCAAATATGGACTTAGGATAATATAGTCAAACTATATGTTATAATCAAATAAAGTGATTTTAGCAATTTGGCTTAGTTAAATGATTAATTAATTTATCCAAAATGCTAAGAAAGGTGGCTAATAGTCTAGATGACCATTTTTAGGAAATTACAAGTATGAGGTAGAACATGATGTGTAGAAGCTATGGTTAAATGCACAGACAATTTGGAGTTTGTATGTGGATATATGAAATAAAACAAGGTTACTAATAAAGAAAGAATAACTTTTTGTGGGTTATGTACTTGCACAATTAATGGAGTAGGTAAATGTAAAGGATTTAAGGATCAAAATAGAGATTTTGAGTATCATTTGAACATTTGAAGAGTTAAGGAGAAAATCAAATGCTATTAAGGCAACACTGAAGTGAATTTACTTGTAAACCTTATTTTAGTGAAGCTAAGGTATTTAATGGTTTTTGAAAGTTGAAGTTGTCAATTTGAGTTTAGCATTTGTAGTAAAAATGGATATGTCTTTAAATCACAATGTTGAGGATGAAGCTAAACCTAAGATGAAGATAGACCCTATCAAACCCTTAAAAGATGATCCTTCAGTAGCATTTTCCATAATTTTGGACAAAGTTTTGTATTTGGAAAATATTGGTAGTTGCATTAAGAGAAAGTTTGAAACTGTGGGAGAAGGGAATATAATCAAATAATTTGACTTTATATACATTTAGGACATGATTTTCTAGAATGGTTATGAACTTCTAGAGAAGAATGATCTGATTAAGTACTTGTTTTCCCATGAATTTGACAATGAAGTTTGGGTAAAGATAATATCAAGAAGAATTCATGATGGGCAATTCTAGCTAGGAAAAAATGCATATAAGCAAACCTCATTCATCAATTCACCATTTTTGTAACGAAGGAGCTATACCTATCAATGAGAATAATGTGAATGAGCTTGTATTGGAAAATACTAAGCCTAAGCACAATGGGAGAGGAATTATGATAAGCAAGATCAAAGAACATGATGTACGATTCATATGGATAATCATGACATCCAATATCTATTCTAGTTCAAGAGAAGATGATATGGAAGTAGGCTTTATTCATGTAGCCTAAAAGATGTGTTTTTATGAAGTAAAGGTGAACATGTGTGAGATACTTAGAGTGTAGTTGGTTGAGAATCTAGAAAGAATAAAGAAGGTAAAAATTAGTCAATTCAGATTTAAGTCATTGATAACCTATATATTTTTTCATCTGATTAAAATATTTCTATTCATGTTTGTAATTAAGTTACTAAGTAATGATAAGGGTACCTTGTAAAAGATAACTAATTTATATAGGAGATACCATATTGATAAGATAGAGAGAAGTGTAGATCTAATTGTGAAAAAAATTCAAAGTTAGATGACTCAGAGGTATAGAATTCCACCATCTTTAGTAAGAAAAATCAAGAATGATATATGTTTTATGGTTGATACCAATTTTACCCATATATTATAAATACAACCCAGAGTGACATATGTTGAGGAATTTGGATATGAAGTTTCTAAAGAACAAGTAGAAGGTTATGTAGAAGGGATTCTTAAGTTAGTAAGAGATGAAGAACTCAATAGATATTGAATTTTTGAGGAGATAATGTAGATGAATTATCAAGTTCAGTTTGAGAATTCAGCTACAAAAATAGTTGAGAGAACCCTGAAGAAGATTATGGAAGAAGCACAAATGACTCTAGAAGAATCATCAGCAATGAGACAAATAGTGATAGGAATGAGGAGTGGACAAAAAGGAATTATGTTTATAACCCCACTTGTAGTAGTAGGACCTTTTCTAGAAAACCCTTTGATAGAAGGCATAACAGTTGTTGAACCTCAATAAACAACATCAACTATACCATATGTAGGTGTTTCACAAGAACAACCTTAGACATAATCCACAATTCCATAAGTGGAATCTAGTGAAGAAGAAGAAGAAGAAGTGAGCATTGTGGAAGTCAAAAGGAAATCAACTAGATTGGAAAAGATTAAACAATAACCAACAAAGACTCACAAAAAGAAGAGAGTGAAGCAGATGGTAGCTGAGCCAGGGAAGAGACAAAAATTCTTAATGATGTATGAAGGAAAGAAAATGCGAGGTTAGGTAGAGATCCCTATGAAAACAAAGAAAATAGAATAAGAGAAAAGAAAATTAGAAAGTGCAGTCAAAGAGAGAAAACCTTAGAAACCTAAGGTAGAGAAGTTAAACAACACAATAAAAAATGAAGGTAATTTTTTTCAGCTGAATAAATTCTATGACTTGTTTGGTAATTTGGACAAAATTCAGATAGAAAATGCAATAATAAGTTATATGAAACTTAATAAGAAGAAGTTTGAAGATATAAAAGAATAGATCCCCAGTGATCTATATGAAAGATTAGTAAATAGAAAGAAGATAGTGCAAGAAGAAGATAAACAAATTAGAGAAAATATGATTAGAAAGCTATGTGCAGTGTAAAGTGAGGAGCACTTGAAGAGTTTATTATAGAGTCTTGAACCTTACTTAAGGAATAAGACAAAGGAAATTTTGATTATGGGAGGTAACTATGAGGAGGTAAGAGAGAAAACTCAATTAGCTATAGTATAGATGATAAAGAACTTAAAACCCATAATCTCTTAGAGGACAACAATACCTACAACAACACAAGTTCCACATGTTACAATAGGTGTGGATAGATTGAAAATTGATAATACTAATGTCACAATTGATACATCAGAAGATCCTTTTAAGAATTTTGAAGAAAATGTTGACAATTTGGAAAGTATTGTGAGCTTAGAAAATGATATATATATATATACATATACATATGTATATGTATATGTATATGTATATACATATGCATATGTATATGTATATTTATATATATATATATATACATATGTATATGTATATGTATATATATAAATATACATATACATATACATATGAATATACATATACATATACATATACATATGTATATACATATACATATACATATACATATGTATATGTATATATATATGTATATGTATATGTATATGTATATATATACACATATGTATATGTATATATATGTATATATATACATATAGATATGTATATATATATCTATATATCTATATATCTATATGTATATATATACATATATATACATATACATATATATACATATATACATATATATGTATATATATAAATATATATATATATGTATATATGTATATATACATATATGTATATATATATACATATGTATATATATACATATGTATATATACATATATGTACATATACATACATGTACATGTACATGTATGTACATGTAAATATATGTACATATACATGTACATGTACATGTATGTATATGTACATATATGTACATATACATATATGTATATAGGGACTTACAAACAGAACCAATCAACAAAGGAAAATAGATAGCTAATGAGCGCGTGAGAACTAGAACTCAAGAATGTATATATACATATATGTATATGTACATATATGTACATATACATATATGTATATGTACATATATATACATATATGTATATATATATATATATGTATATATATATACATATATGTATATATATATATGTATATATATATATATATATATGTGTATGTGCATATATATATGTGTGTGTGTGTGTGTGTGTGTGTGTGTGTGTGTGTGTGTGTATATATAGTAGAAGAATAAAAGAAGAAGAAGTTAGAAGAAGAAAAGAGAAACAAGTTAGAGGAAGAGAGAAAAATAAAATGAAAAGGAAACAAAGAAGATAAAAGAAGAGCAAAAAAATTTGGAAGAAGAGAAGAGGAAGCTAGAAGAGGAGAAGAAGAGGAAGGAAGAAGAGAAGAAGAGGAAAGAAGAAGAGGAAAATAAGAAAAACTAAGATGAGAAGAAAAAAGAAGAAGAAGCCAAGAAAATGATGACAAGTGAACTGCATTCCCCTAGGCCACCACTTCAGTCTACATTAGTAGTTTTGTCAAGAAAAAAGTCAGATGATGATGATCAAGTTGAACTGATATCTTCACTTGGAAAATTATTTGAGAAGAACAAAAAGGTAAAGAGTTTATAGAGCTCTTTGATAAAAATAACAAAGAAGTTGCAGAGTGTAATATTAGAGAAGGTTACTGAAACTAAGCCCCAAGACAAAGCTAAAGCAATGATCAAAGATTTTGACAGTAAATTCATGCACTTATAAGAAGTGGAAACCATCAAAGCTCAAATCTTACATGATGCAAAAATGTTCAGGAAAGTTTGTGAAAACATTAAAGGAGATTTGAAGGCTCTTGATGAAAAGATCAAGGATTTGAGAAAATGTTTGACATAAGGAAAGACTATATATGGAAATTGTGTTATAGCACACAAACTTTTTAAAGACATTTTAGATGAGTTAAGCATTAAGCTAAGATAGTTAGAGGCACTTGTGAATGAAGTGAAAAATCTCTCAGTTCAGATTATAGATCTGGGAAGGAGAATAAGAAAAATCAATGATGAAATCAAGCTTTTTGAATTGCAATAGGAAATGATATTGAAGAGATTTTCATTGTTAAGGGAACATCTTACCTTGAAAATTAATCTTTTATAGAGACAATTGGAAGGATTCCTATTAGTTAAGGCATCTTATGAGAATTTTGCATATACAAATTTGGATGTAGTAGAGATTTATTCATATGCTTTGTGCCTAGTTCTCAATATTTCAAACACACTGAAGGATAAACGGGATATAAAGTTTGTTACTTTGAACAAAAAAATTTCTGATTATATCTCATAATATCCATTTAGCATCCAAGAATGTAACGTAATTTTTACATGTATATAGTTCTTTTTGACACACGTGTCCTTGATGTCAAAGGGGGAGAGTTAAGGAAAATTGTATGCATGTATATAAGTAAGGGGGAGAAAAGTATAAATTATATAAGAATGAAAAATTATAATCAAAGAGGGAGTTATAATTAAACTAGGAGATATAAGGAAAATATGGTATATGTGATGATCTAGAGTTTTAAAGTTTTGACATTTTGTAAAGGCCACAAGTTTTGTAAATTTTGTAGTTTTTGAGAAGTCTTGTTTTAGGACTTGGCCAATTTTCTCATATATTTCTATCAATGCCAAAGGTGGAGACTATTGAAAATTTGGCTAAGTCATACATTTTGATGTGTCATTTATTGAAACATATCGGTCATATGAAGTGAGCAAAGCATGAAGATGAAGTTATGACAGATAGTCTTAGAAAATTGTCTAAGTGTTATATAGTTTATCTAGCAGAATAATTAGAGTTTTTATTGGCAAGATTCATAGGACTATTATGGATACATGTGGAGTTAGCTATGACTACCTGAGATTGTGATGATGACATGTGCAAGTCCATGGGATAGTATGGTTAGTACAGACAAAGTTGTGATGAATCACCATTTACAATAGTCTACAAGCATAACAGAGCATGATGAGGAAATAAGTATTTTAGGTTAAGGAATTATTTGTTTATGAAATAATTACTTAAATAATTAGGTATGACATCATAGATGTTAACCCTAATTGGGAAAGAGTATTTTTTTTGTTTTTATAAAGTTTATAAAGGCATGAAGGCCAACAGAGCAGATATTTGTTATATTATCTAATTCTTTTAGGCTAGTTTTCATGGTTATGTGATTTGATTTAATGGTACTTGGTTACCTAATTTGGTTGATACTATTTATATATTTGGATTATATATTCAATGAAGTACTTTATACTTAGATATTTTATGTGTTCATTGGTTATTCTTTTGGTGATGATGTTTTGCACACTTCATATAGTGATTTTAGTTGCTTTCATGATGACAATTATATGGATGATTTATATACAGTTTTATGGTTACTTAACCCCATACTTTCATGTGTATGGTGTATATGTATATTTTAATTTATGTTTTATGTATTTGATGTGGTTGAGGGAGGGAGTCATAGTCACCTA
This sequence comes from Cupressus sempervirens, assembly GCA_028749045.1. Lineage (NCBI taxonomy): Eukaryota > Viridiplantae > Streptophyta > Pinopsida > Cupressales > Cupressaceae > Cupressus > Cupressus sempervirens. The sequence goes on from CM053785.1 coordinate 599,774,957, forward strand.
CTTATTAAGATCTACACAATCTAGCACTCCTCATCATTGCCAATTTAGTTTAGATATATATGCATATGTACATGTTTGACTTTTATGAAGATTGCAAGTACTGGGCATCAACTTCCCTGAATTACTAGGATGAACATGCCTTGTCATAGTATCGCAATGGTTAAAGAGGGGAGGTAGCTCTCAAGTCCAAATCCTAAACCCGAGCCTAATTATCCTAGAATAAAGGACAAGTACCTGAGTTCTTCACCTTTTTGAATTCATTAAAGTGATGTGAATTTGAGATTTTAACCCTTGAGTTTGTTTCATACTTTGTCTTTTTAGTCAAGTTTTATCTTATTGAGTTTTGTGGGTATGTTATGATTTTCAAGTATAATACAATCAACCAAACATATTATTAAATGATTTAATTTTAAAAAAATTATAAAGAAAAATTAATTTAAATATATTTATATAATTATAAAATTAATTAAATGGAAGAAATAAAATTAAAAATTTGATTAAAAGACTAAAGTTGGTGCAATCATATTTATTTAATTTAATATTAATAAATTTAGAAGTTGCATTTAAATAGTGGACTTTAAATATTATTATTAGTTAAATTAATAAATATATTTTCTAAAAATGTCATTCTTATTAAAAAAAAGTGGGAATAATTTAAATAAAGTTTATTCTAATTAAAGGCAAAAAACAAGTGCATGGGAATTAAATAAATTAAAATTAAAAAAGTTTATTTTAAGGTGAGGCATTTACATATTCAAAAATTGAAAACCCTAGGTAGAGTTAAACTCTTTATTAAGATATTTGAACTTATTCCTATAGACATAGGTTTTGGGGAGCAGAAATTGGAATTTGAGCAAAAGAATTATTGAAAGTTTTAGAGGGTTTGGATTTGCATGCATTCACAAGTTGTCTAAGATTTTAGTTGTTGTTTTGAGGTAGGGTTTGAAAAACACAAATGTGTAGAATTTTATTGAAAGATCTATTTACTTCATTTCTTCTTGGGTGCTTGTGTTGGAATATTTAGAATAACTATGAGGGGGGTGAATCAGTTATCCAAGGTCTAGATGTACAAATAAATCTTTTTAGTATTTAACATATTCATATCCATAGATCCATATCATGCATGCATCCAATAAATCATTCAATAACTCCATAACTTAGTAGGCCATTGTCCTAGGTCAAAATATCTTTGCAAAAATGTAAACATTAAACACTAGAAAATAAATCACACATTTTGACACAAGGATTTAACATGGAAACCCAATTTAGGAAAATCCACCAATAACATGTTACCATTTTTTACCCTTTTGGAGTGAGCCCTGTTAGGAGTCAACCCTGTTAAAGGTTACAATGCACATTGTTAAATGTCACTTGGTTAGAGGATTTCGACCATCTTGTTAGGAGTGAGCCTTGTTAGAGGACTTTAGAACATTCCATTAGAATGTCACCCAGTTAAAGGATTTACACATGACTATTAGGTTAACCGTAATCCAAAGGATTTATCTAGACTAATACAATGGTTAGAAAGTAGAGGCATGACTTGATCTAATAAAAAATACAACTCACTTCTAGATTATAGATCTCTAGTTCAATCCTACATTCTACTTGGCATTCATACTCTTCATCTCTATTTGATTTTTCACTCTTCAATCCTTCAACTCCTTAAGCCTTCTTGCTCAGTATGCCAATTGTAGATTCACCCCTTTGACCACCATATGAAGCAACAACTTCAAACACTTTGCAATGACCTTCTTACTCCTGGCCTTGTATTCCCTTATAAAGAGAATTGTGATATTTTTCCACTTAATCACAATCATCCATCTTAGGGTTAGGTCAAATTCATTGAATCATCTCGCTTTCCATTAGGTAGCCTCTAGAAACTTCTCTTACAATATTCCTTAGATTCACCTCAAAATGGTTTACTTTGAATTCCATGTCTCTAGCTCATCATATTTATCTTCCACACACTTCACATAATTCAAGAAACCAACTTTGTCATCTTAGATCTATCAAATCTTTATTTTGTTTTCACTTGACATCCACACTATTCGCTCGGTAATAATAGTCTTTTGATGTTTGGCCAACACTAGGTTGCTCAACATCTACTAAGTCATCCTTGCTTTGTCACCACTATTATTTTCTGATGCTCAACACTTACTAAGTTTTATTGACACTCAAAACCTACTATATTTTCTAATAGTTGACACCTACTAATTGTTGTTTTGCCTAAACTAAGTTTTTTCAACTTACACTATTTGCTCGGCTAGGCTTGAGAGACACTTTTTATGAGAACACTTCTTCTTAACTTAGCTAAAATAACCATTCACTTTAGCCTTAAGTAGATCAAAAATACACTATATCATCAATGTCTTACTTGGTCTTAGTGCTCCTTTTATACACCATATTACTCAACCTTTCACTATGTACTCTTGTTATGCTTTTTTTTCAAATCATCTTCATCAATCAATTAAATGATAACATTCAAACCAAAAGAACAATTGTCTCACCAACAAGTATTAGGTTTGACATCATTGAAAAAATAATGATCGTTCCATGATAGGTTCCACACTTCAAACAATCTCCCTCTTTGGCATTGATGGCAAACTAATACCAACAATAATACCAAAAAGAAACTTAATGCCTTTGAAACTCTCCCTTTATCAATACGTGTCCTTTCTTTGTATAAGGCAATGTAAAAAAATTCAATTTCATTCAATTTATCTCTCCCTCTAACTTCTATCAACATATTTAGTTTCTTTGTATATCCCCTCTATCTGTCTTGTAAGTATCTCTCCCTGATTTCAATGTATATCTCCCTTGATAGTGTATATCTCCCTCTTTTTCTTATGGTTATCCATGTAGATCTCCCTCTTTGACAACAATGCCAAATACTTTTCATCTCAACATGAAGATATTATCAATTCAGGTTCTACCTCTATCACCTTGATTGTGACTATAAATCTTTTGTTTTAGCTCATTTGTTACTTTAGATAGATCATAAAGTGAGATCCACTACACCAAGTTGTAAAATATGAGATTCAACTCAATTGATGCAAGAAACCACTCTTGCTTCTCAAGTAGCTTTAGATAGGGGTATCACCCCTAGCTTACCTCTTAGATATTCATGTGCATCCTTAGGTAAAGCTTTTGTGAATATATCAACTATTTGTTCCTTAGTATTCACATTCTCCATTCTCACTTCCTTGTCCTGAGCTAACTCTCTCAAATAATGATATTTTATTGCTATGCACTATGTCTTTTATACATCACAAGGTGTTTAGAAATTTTTATAGCACTTGTATTGTCATAGTAGATGACTACAAGTTTAGTGGTTTCCTCTTTCATACCTTTGAGCAGTTGTTTAATCTATACCACATTTGTACAATTCACTACATTAGCCACATATTCAACTTCAACAGTAGATTGTAAAATACTTTTTTTCTTCTTACTAGTCTAGGTTGTTGGAAATGTAAGAGGAGTAACTAAGAGGGGAGGGGTGAATCAATTACCACAAAAACAAATCCAAGTCCCTTAAGATGTCAATGCAATACAAAATAAAACTTTGTTGATTATATTGTTATAACTCAGTTTACACTAAGAATGATTGTCACTCAGTTAACACTAAATATAATGCATTGTAACATTGAACATGTAGATCATAAGATATTAAGTGTGATTAGCCTTAATTAAATTATTTGCAAAAAACTAAAGCAAATAACATGAACACATGAGACACCAAGATTTAACTTGGAAACCCAAATTGGGAAAACCACCAATTACAACTAGTTATTGTTTTTCACTCTTCTAATGTGAGCCCTGTTAGGATCCAACCTACTAAAGGTTACAAAAAACACAATTAGTTATGACCTTGTTAATGGATTTAGATCACTTAGTTAGGAGTGGCCTTGTTAGAGGTCTTTAGACGCTTTAATCTAGAAATGCCACCTTGTTAGAGGATTTGTCAAATAGCTATTAAGCTAACTCTGTTGGGAGATTTGATTCACTACTACAATTATTAGAGACTAATAATGACTTAACCTAATTAGTGATGCAACTATCTTGCTGATTTTAGATCTCTATTCTAGCTTGATTACTTGATCCTCCTTGATCAAAATGTTATTTGCAACTTAGTTAACTAGGATACTCTTCTATCCTTCCAATTTGCTTCCTTTATTCATCTTCTTCTATTCCACATATTCTCTCTTTCAATCCTCAACTTGACCTTATACTTATATGAATTACCTTATCAAGTCAGCTTCAATACACTTTTAAATAATCAATAACTAACCCTTAAGTCAGCTTGAATTAACAAAATAATCCAACAGACTCAATATGATGATAAAGAAAAATAATTCAATAGCCGACCCAACTCATTCAATACTAATAATGAAAAGACTTTCCTTTGATAATCGAATGAATTGGGTTAACATTGGTTTCATGCCAACTTTCCTTTATTGACTGAGTGAACTTGGTTAACACTAAACTTTTTCCAACTTCTCTTTCATAACCAAGTGAGTTCGGTTAACACTGGATTTCCTCCGATACCTGAGTGAGCTCAGTAAATACTAAATCTAAGCTTGGTTATTCTAGAATTCTCGACATGCACTAGCAATTGTCTTCATTTCGCGAGTGAGTTTGATAGGCAGTGATTGCTTGGTAAAGACTTGATATTTTGTGTAACATCGAAGACAATATACAATTGAAAAATTGTTTTCAATAATCTCCCTCTTTTGCATTGATGGAAACAAAACATGTCATAATATAGTGAAATTTTAGAGCAAAATAAAAGTAAGGATGATATCCTTAGTTTGATTCTGATTCTCATCCATGAGAACTCACTCTATCACTATGAGCTCCCTTTGACATCAATCTCTCCCTCTAGAATGATTCTCTAATTACTCTGATTGTAGTTTCTCCCTTTTTCAGAAAACTCTTCTTCTTTACTCTTCATCTAATTTGAGAACAAACTCTTCCTTTTTGACATCTCACTCATTACAATATTTTCTTGATATGATATAAAACTCCCCCTCTTTGACATCTTAATTTCAAAGACAACATTCAATGGACTTTTCATGTACTGGATGTATTGAATCATATGCAACCTACTCTAACAATACTACATCAACCCTAACTAATCTTCAAATGCTTAGTTGACACATCACTAAATAGCAAGATTTAGATAGGGGAATAACCCCTATCTTACCTCTTAGATACAATAATACATCCTTAGAAAATGGCTTGGTGAATATGTCTACAATTTGTTCCTTAATATTCACATATTCCAATCTCACCTCTTTGTCTTGCACCAATTCTCTTAGAAAGTGATATTTTATTATAATTTGTTTAGTCTTGTATGCATCACAGGATTCTTGGAAATGTTGATTGCACTAGTGTTATCATAGAAAATAACTACTAGATCCTTGATTTCTACCTTCATACCTAGCAACAGTTGTTTGAACCAAACAATATTGGAGCAATTATCTATTGCTACAACATATTTTGCTTCTACTATAGTCTAAGAAATACAATTTTACTAGCCTCTTTCCAAGAAATAATTCTCCACCACTAGTGCTCTTCCTATCATCAATACTTCTTGCCCAATCAACATTAGTAAAGGCTTTCAATTCAAAGTTTTCTCCTTTCTTATACCACAATCCATAATCTTTAGTATGCTTTAGATGCCTCGTGATTATTTTTATTTCCATCATATAAATTTATTTTTTATTTTTCAAAAATCTTGCCATCATACCAATTGTTAGTGCACTATTAGGTCTTGTGTGCACTACATACTGGAGTTTTCCAATCATTGATCTATATGTAGTTTAATCTACCTCTTTGGAATCAAAATTTTTGGAAAGCTTATGTCTAGTAGACATAGGTGCTCCAACTAGTCTATAATCTTCCATTCCAAACTTCTTTAGTATCTCCTTAATGTACTTTTATTGAGTGTTGTAGATACCATCTTTCTTCTGTTGAATCTGTAGGTCAATAGAGAAATTGATTTCTCCAAATATTGACATTTCAAATTCCTTACTCATTTCATCAAAAAAATATTTGCACAAGTTGTCATGTCCACTAAAAAATATATCATCTACAAAGTTTGCTTCCATCAATATCTTCTTTTCTAGTCCTTCCTTGATGTATAGGTTGTTGTTGCCATTTGTCCTTTGAAAACCAATCTTTACCAAATTGTTATGCAACCTCTCATACCAGGCTCTGGGGGTTTGTTTAAGACCATACATATATTTATGTAGACTGCAAACCATATTCCTTTTGGTGGGATCAATAAAACCTTCACGTTCCTCTATGTAGACTTCTTCTAGAATTCCATTCAAGAAAGATGACTTTACATCCATCTGATATACTTTGAATTCTTTATGTGCAACATAAGCAAGTATTTTTCTAACACCTTATAGTCTAGCAACAGGAGCAAAATTTTCTCCATAGTCTTATTCCTTGATAGTTCTCCATTTTTGTTCAACTTATTTCTAAATACCCATTTTGTGCCAATTGAATTTTTTTCTTGGGTCTAGGAACAAGAGAAAAAGTCTTTCTTCTTTCAATAATTTTTATCTCTTCATTCATAACTTCAATCCAACTTTCATTGTCTAACACATCTTTAATAGCTCTAGGTTCAAACTCAGTAAGAAAACATGTACTTTTTAGTTTATTTCTAGTCATAATGCCTTTCGACTAATCTCTAATAATTTTCTTAGGGACATGATGCCTTTTGACATATCTAGGAAGCACATGTATCTTCTCCTTGGATTTTGGACTTGAATGACTTGGTTCACCATGCTCAAAATGTTCTTCTAGATCATGTTCGAGTCCCACTCTATGTGACTCAAGTCCTTTAGATTGTGGTTCAATTTCTAGTAAGTAAAACTTGGGGCCTTCTGATTGTGACTTAGGTTGCACTGGTTGCAACTTGGGTTCAATTGGAGATTTTGGGGACTTGGGTGGTGAAGATTGCTAATTCCCAATTGCATTAGCTTGAACTTCAGGTAGCATATCAAGCTCATAGTAAATAAATTTTCTATAGTTCTTAAGTTCCTTGCTACTTTTTTCTTCACTCTTTTCTACAAATTCCTCAATATTTACATGTGCATTCTCTATTATCTTGAGAGTAGATAGATTCAAACATTTATATGCTTTGCTTTTGTTGGAGTAACCCAAAAATATGCCTTCCTCACTTTTCAAATCAAAATTTCCTTTCCTTGTCTCTTTTAAGATATAACATTTTCTTCCAAGTATTTTGAAGTAACAGACATTAGTTTTATATCCATACCATAATTCATAGGGTGTTTGCTTTGAATCTTTCTTTAGCTAAACTTGGTTCAAGGTATGCACTAGTGTACTAATTGCTTCGTTCCAACATTTGATTGTAACATTTTTCTCTATCATCGGTGTCCTTGCACAATTGATGATGGATCTATTTCTTCTTTCTATTATGCCATTCTACTAAGGTGTGCCAGGTGATGATACCCATCTTTTAATTCCTCTTTCATTGCAGAATTCATTGAATTCATTAGAGATGAATTCTCCTCCTCTGTCTAACCTTAAACATTTCAATTCCTTTCCTATTTATTTCTCCACTCTAGCTAGATACCACTTGAAATTTTGAAAAAAAATAGACTTATCATTCAAGTACATTACCATCATCATCCTAGAATAATCATCAATAAATAAAATAAAGTACTTATCTCCACATTAGCTTTCTATGCCAATAGGTACACAAAGGTTTGTATGAACCAATTCTAGAACTTCTTTAGAATGATAATGTCAATTTGCCCAAAATTATAGGGCAAAAATAGAACTACAATTTTTTTTGAAACCTAAACTTAAGGTATCACATATTGACGTGTGCATGTTGCAACCAAGTTACCAAATAGTTTGGTAGCATTGACAGATGATTCACTCATTCAATACTTTAGTATCACTACATAGATAATTTAAGGGGAGATCATATATCATTTATTCTAGTTCAAGTTATGACACATGGGCTAGATTATAATTGCTTCCAGAGGAATTGGTTTGTCTTGAGGCCTTGTTATGCATGTGTTGATAAGAAAGATCACTTTTAATTCCATAACCTAACTTGGAAGTAACATTGTATTCATAAATGTGGGATATCAAGTCTTTATATAGGTTCACAACTTAATTATGGTGATGTATCGATGATAGATAATCATATTTGTTCTAATACATATATATGTTTCCAACATTTATAAGGCTACCTCAATTCATTATTTTTCCATTCCAAATTCCATATCTCAAAATAAATATTTTAATGAATTCTTACATTTCTAGATATGCAATACGTACGTTATTGGCATGTATAGTGTTTGCATCCATCTTTAATATTATGCCCTAAGTGTGTAAAGTCATTAAACCACCATGGGAATATAATATTAAGGAACCTATATTACTATGTGATTATCAACCCTTAATTACACACTACTAATAACTACTTAATTACACTTTTACATCTTATCATTTAATTAAATTATACTTATTTGATTGGCTTCTATCTTTTAATGTTAACTATATCAATAACCTCTAACAATTGAATTTAATGCCTAATTATTAATACTAAAAAATCAACTATGCACTACCTTTTAATTTTACCCTCTTACTAATATTGTATTCTTAATTTACTAACTAAACATATATATAATGTAACTTAACAATTACTTTATTACTGACACTATCTACTAATATTTGCTACTAACTAATTACTTTACTAACATACAATATTAACTAACCTATCTATCTATGCAAATCTTTTCCCTCAAATTCTTGTGCATACCCCACTAACTATCCACTAACTATCTAATTCCTAACCAAAATTAAATCCTATTTACTAATTACTAAACTAACCTAACTCCTATCTCATGTGACACCTAAACTTTCCCATATTCTAAGTGCCATTTCTCAAGCATTATCTCTTATCTAAATCTAAACCCACTTACGTGATTCCTAGTGCTTCCTCCAAAGAGTTGCCAACTAAAAATTTTCCTCCTAAGACATGTGGTCATCTTGTCCACCTTGTCTCATGTTCCCAACCAAGTTCCAACCTTTCTTCTATTCCCCTAATGTTTTCTCCCACTCTAAGGTCATACGTATGTCAAATCAGGTTCAACGGTACATGAGAAAGGAGGGGGATAGGTTGTCCATCCTTTGGTGCCTTTTTTGCACTCGGGAAGATGTGACAAGGGAAGTGTGAATGTGGTGGGGGTCATTCCCACACACCTAGACATCATTGGTGTATGCCTTTATTAATATTTAATTTTATGTGCACTCCAATGGCATAATGGATGACATAGAAGGGTGAGAGAGTTGCAAATTGAATATCATGTGGAGTGGATATGGTTAGGCAATGTAGGATAGCTTATTTTCCTTGGGTTAAAGTATGTTAAGTCCTCTTTATCAGTCACGTGACCCTTTGAGGGGAGATCTTTGTGTGTGTGTGTGTGTGTGTGTGTGTGTGTGTGTGTGTGTGTGTGTGTGTGTGTGTGTGTGTGTGTGTGTGTGTGTGTGTGTGTATTGCTTTTCAAGTTTGATGTTACTAGGTGTATATTGTTTTGATTTGAAGAGTCAAGAGATCCTAAGTTTAGGGGATTATTTTATGAAAACTTGAAAGGAGGGATTCCAAGGAATATTCTTAGAATTAAAATATTGGTTTGTAATAGTGAGGGGATTTTTTTTTGCCTCTCCCATATGAAATCCAGAGAGTAAATGTGCATGTATAGGCATGTTTCGATTATGAGTGTTATGCTTTCTTTCTTTCTTCTCATTTTAGGAGATTTATGATTCTGGGTTTGATGATGGTTTGATTTGAATTCTGTATTCCTTATAAATGGTATATTTGATGTTCCTCTATTGCATCCACCTATCCACCTAATCTATATGATCAATCGTATTTGTAAAAATCAAAATTTTAGCAAACAAGATGTAGTTTGCACAAGATCAAATATATGTTTCCAAATGATGATAAAACTCTATCTCACATTTCTTATTAACTTGACACCTAGTGAAATATTTCTCTTACATACATTTGACTAACCCAATATAAGAAAATGTTACTGCCTTGTATCATTTTACATAACATGAAATCTTTACAATACAATCACTCAAGTTTTAAATGGAATTGCTATTACAACAAAAATCTCCCATACAAGCAATCTATGAAATATATCTATTGTTTGATTCATGAGTCTATATGAGAAGAAATATCTTATTTGCATAACTTCTACATGGAATTCATAACAATAGGTATTATTTCACATGTAATTATTTCTCTCCTTCCTCTCCTTCCTCTACAACTATGGAATTTATACAATTCTTCTCTTACAATGCCAACTATATGCATAACATCAAATCTCAGTTTACACATTCACATTAGTATAAAATAGGATGTAAATCCTTCTCACATTACATAGGAAAAGAATGGAGATTTTTCCATAACAACACATTACAAAATGACATGGGAAGAATGGAGTTGTTCAACTAAATGATACATCAACACAACACTTGATTCTTCAACAATGCCAAGGGAAAATCCCTAACTTCTTCATAGATCACATTGTCACAAACCTGCAAATAAAAACATAAAACCAAGAACCATGGAGGCTCACCTCCCATCCTAGGCTTCTAAGAAGCCACCCACTGAGCTGGAGAAAAAAGACTTAAATGGATTACACTTAAGAAGCTTATAATACATATAACATAACATCACAATACATATACAATCCTCCAAGGTTTGAAACAATGATTCACCATTAGAATCATGAAAAAATGGGTGAAGGTGGGCTCTCCAAAGAGGAGAATTCCATGTCCATATACACATATACATCTGTAATTGCATAATGCCTCTTCAAGGCTATCAAAATACATCCTCCTCATCAAATCAATACACTTATACCTCCCATAATACAAATTCCTCTTCAAGGCTATCAAAATACATCATCCTCATCACATCAATACACTTATACCTCCCATAATAACAAACAAGGCATATGGATTCATTGGAGCCCATACTCCATGAGCAACAAAACCCTCTCCAAGAAGAAAATCTCTCAACTTCAATGTTGAGCCCAACTAACCCCTTCACCCAAGGCTCTCTACCCTTCCAAGGGTGAGTGGAGCCTTCACACACATTAACATTCATACTCACAAAATCAAAGAAAAATTTCAAGAGAAATCCATCACAATAGTAACACATAAAAATCCACTCAACACTACACACATTACATGTTTCTACCACTATATGAACAAGAATTCAACACCATTAAGCAAGTTCAATGAAGGTTGTGGCAAGGATACCAACATTGATCCAAGCTAAGCAAAAATGATAGTTGATTAAGAGCTCCCTTCTCCTTATTCTTTCTCCTTCCAAAATCCTATTTGTCTCTAAACTTAGAGAGTGGGTGAACACCCCACTAGTTTTTAGCTAATCTTCTAAAAAGACTCTCTACTGTCCCATTTTTGGTAGAAACATCCAACCCACTATTTCTTACATTGTTGTCCCTTATAAAAAATAAACTTTGACCAAGTGGAAGTGTGAGGGTACACTTATGGGAAAACCCAAAAATTGGAATTGGTGAAAGAATGTATTGGTTAAGGGGTCCCCTAGGCTAGCTAAGCACTAAAATGGTCAAATTTAGGCCCTTAACATGTTATGCTAACATATGGGTGGCTTATTTTCGCAAAAATGACACTTTGGGACCACATATTTACCCTATAAAATCCTTGTCAAGTTTAAATTGGAATTTCCCTTGATGGTGACCCATCTTATCCTTTCTCCAATTGGATTTACTTAAATATTTAATGGAAATTATGCTAATATTAAGTCTCCTTATAATCAAAACCTAGGTGACATGTCATCAACACATGGACAATTACAAGTGTCAAGTGACACATTAAAACACATTACACATTACAATGACATGTCCCTAATGTATTTATGAGAATAAATTTTCCACACACACATGCACACTTACTTTGTCAAAATAAATGCATCACAACAAGGATTTTGAATCTTCCAAAGATTCACCTTGGCTATACTGTATCCACATAAGATTGGACCTTGTTTCCATGATTTATTTTTGTGCTTCAATTGCATGTACACTAAACTCAAACATCAATAGCCCAATCAAATATCATATAAATGCATGTAGATAGGTGCATGACAATTTCATATTAAATAATTCACCTTAACATCATAATAAACTTTTATTTTCTAATCATTTTCATATAAGGAATTTAGAACATTAAAATATTAGAATCTATATATCAAAATTAATTTTTTCCTAACACAATCAAATTTATATTCTAAATCACATCATATTCCATTTTCTATCATGCTAATGAAATATTGAATCATACTTATTAAATCATTAGGTGTATGAATTAGGTTGTAGTACATATTATAAGTAAAATCTACCCAAATGTAAACATCCCAACTAGTATCTTTTATTCAATTAAATATGGTAATAGTTCTAACAGTATCCTGATATCATTATGAGATAACACATCATAAGGCACATGCCTTTAAAATCACTTATGTTAGGTAGTCAAGATGCTTGAAATCATGTCTACATAGGTTCAAAATCAGTCATTAGATAAGTCCATTATATCTTGTTAGTCAATATATTATATCATCATCTTAATTATCATCCATCATAACATATGCACCCAATACTACTTGCACAAAAATTGACCCGTATTTAAATCATACCAAGTTCTACCAAGTAGGCCCTAATCCAAATTGATAATAACTTTTTTCTATACTTATTAGTAGTACTTGCAAGAGTGGGTGTGGATTCATTTTTCCACAATGATCACCTAAATCAATTATCCTAATAGATCATACAATATCATGAACCCATCGACATAGTTTCTAAGTTATGACACCTCAAGCCTATATTCCATAGGGTCTTAGCTTATCAACCTAATGTAATTCCAAATAGGATACTTAGCAAAACAATAAGTAAAATATATATCAGTCTCAACAAGATCTCAAGCTCATTACTAATAAGGAAAATGCCAATCATGGAATACTTAGATCCCAAAACCTCCTTACAATCATTCTATGATAAGGCGTATGGTAACAATATATAATTCACATTATAATACACAAGAGATGGAAACATGGCATCTCATCTCCTTACACTTCTTAGCTCTGATCATATTCGTGTTATTAAGATTTATAATAGGGTACTAGGGAAGGGCCTTACATCTGATAATTCTTGCTCTTGAAACTTGTCTTTCCCATCTTACCAATTTCACAATTCTCGCACATGCCCATGTTAGGTTTATTGAGGCTTAGAACCCCTCTCAGTATTTTGTTCTTACTTATGTTTACTAGGTTATCAAAATTCACATGACACAACCTCTTATGCCATAATGAATTTTCTTCTACTTGAGCTAGGAAAGATAGATTACCTTTTGTTTGATTGCCAGTCCCAACCAATTTTTTTTTCAATCCAAAAGCTTGGCCTTACGATTCATGAATTCTACCTTGAACCAATGTTGTTCAATTATGCCACACTAAGTTGATTATGTTTTAGTCCTTCAACCCAATAGGAATTATCACATCTAAGTTCATTGGTCAATGCAATGCATCATTTTCCTTTTACATAACATGGTTCATCATTCCCAAATCTAACACTTCCACCATCTAACTCTAAATTTCAAATATCAAATGTTTTAAACATAAACTTGCCAATATCTGCTTTAGGAAATATATGTACACACCTAAACCTCCACATAGGGCTACAAGGAGAAATTTTGGATTTATGAAGGAAACCTTCTTGGAACTCTACCATGAAAAGTCTTAATCACCTTCAAACACTTCAATCCATTAACCAATAATCCTTGCCAAGTTAGAACCCTTGACCAATTCCCTAACTAAAGTTGCTTACAATTCTCTCCTAGGTACAATAGGGCTAATTAGGTCACTTTTACAAAGCAAGTACAAGGATTTCAATTCATCTTCCAAGTTGTGTCTCAAAAAACCAAAAATTGGACAATCACATGTAGATGCATATCCAAAGGGTTTAGTATTTATTCCCCACATCTTTTGCCTCCTAGTTTGAGACACAAAAATTATTATATTACATCCTCCCCCCTTTCTTTCCACCAAGGCTTATATTTTTTCCATGGTGGAATCTCTAAGAAAGAGAGATTTTCTCTCGAAACCCTAGTTGGGGTCGTACTATGACCAACAAGCACACAAAATTGGATTTCTCTTAACCAATCTAACTTGAAGACTTAAAACCACTTTCCAATCCTTCATATGAAATTTTTAAAACTTTTTCAATCCTTCATTGGTTCACATGAATCTGTACAATTCTATACAAATGAAGTTCCAAATAGTTTTTGTAGGAAAATAATAGATTTTATTGATTTCAATGCCAAAAATACATTAGATTCTTCCCTTCTATGTTGAGAAAGGTTTCTCAACCTTATTTATAACATTCCCAATCAATTCCAACTGATAAATATGGTTGTGAACATTGGGATTCAAATCTTGCATTTTTACACAAAAGTTGCATTATGCAACATTGACAACTTTGACAACTTTTTCAAAAAGTTGTCAAATGTCATCAAAATCTTCTAAATGTTAATACTAGACTCTACCTAGGAACTTATAAAGGTTATGATCATAATATAGTCATTATTAAGCCTTCTAAACTACTTTTGCCTATTTCTACTTAGAAATTGCCCATAAACTGACTAAGGTAGACAACTAGGTTTATAACACACCTAATGTCTCCTTGCCTTACAAATTGGACATTATCTCTAACATTGGATTCTAGATCCAACTATTACCCTAACCATTTTTCCTTGATCCTCCAAATTTGCTTGAAATGGGTGGAATTGAAGGTGCTCCTACACCAACCACTATTTTCCTTACATCGCCTGGCTCTTTGAAAGTGTCTCTTGGGTTTTGTTACCTGCAAAATAGAGTCTAAAATGTATCTTAGCTGATCTAAGGGTATTATTGCTTCATCCTTCCTAAATTTGGTTACAAATCTCCATGTTAGGTACAATTCTAAATCAAAAAGATGGATTTAGTTTTCTAAATGTAAGTCTCAAAACATCACTAGTCGTCACTTGTCAAAATTCAATTACCATTCTATGCTAGCTATTTGCTCATTCTCTTAGCTCTAGTCATTGGTGTTGTAAATTCTTGAGTACTCTTTACAAGCCATCTATTTTACTTTGACAAGTGATTATTTTTTATTGTACGTGCTTCAAATCTGAAACACTTTTCTCATCCTACTAAATGAAGACATATCCTTACATGTTGATCACAAGTAGGTTGCAAGTTGGTTAAGGTGGTCATCCCTCTTTAACCTTTGCACAACTAGAAACTCCACCTAGGTGCCCCCATGGACAGTCTTGTGTGGAAGATCCTAACTCTAATCAAATACAAGAAGCCAACATTCTACTTAATCTACTCTATAGCTTTGAAAACCCATTCGGTACACCTAAGGGTGAAGACAACATCTTGATCACCATGCTTCCCGAGGAGAGAAGACATCACTGAGAAGAAAAAGCACACCTAGAGGCCATACATATGGCTACTAGAGAAAATAGTTATCAGTAGGCTGAAACTAACACTCATGCTAATGCTCATAATGATGAAAATAGACATGAATACCGTAGCAACCCTTTTGACACCATTCCTTTAGATAAAAGTAATGGAAACAATACATCTCCTAAGACTCCTAGAGTCAATGCAGGAGCATGTCCATCACCACCTAAACATTCACAATCACATCACGAAAGTGATGATGAAATTCTTAGTGAAGATGTGATGAGATTACAACAAGATGAAGTTTCCCAAAGGCTAATGGTCAAAGAATTGGAACAAAAATTTGATCAATACTTCCAATACATGATAGCAAAGGGGTGGAAACTCCCCCAAGACTTTGATGTGTAGAGAATAATCAAAAAGTGAGAACCCACTGAGCCTAAAATTTTGAGAGAAGAAATGAAAGAACTTAGAAACCAACTTGCTCAACTATAAGTTTCTAAGGAACAACCTAAAACCTCCTTTGTTGAGTACATATATGCTCTTCCTTTTGATATGAGTCTTTACATGCTTCCATTTTCTAGGGATATAGACATTCCTAAATACAATAAATATGGTGGAAATGGTGATCCTCATGATCATGTGAGGCACTTCTATGCTATTAGCATGGACTTTATGCATGAAGACTTTACCTCATGAGGTTGTTTCCTAGGAGTTTGAGAGGTCAAGCTATGGAATATTTTACAAAACTAATGCCTCCTCTCAAAATATTTGATGAACTTGCACAACATTTCATTCAACAATATTATCTAACATTCAATATCCTGTTGTAATACCCTTAAATTGGCACATTGGTATTCTGAACCAATTTCGGTCTATTGATCTTATCTAAAGTCCTATTGTACTAGGCCATTATGATTCTGATAATCTCTACTTGACCTAAGTGTCAAATGAAGAAAATCATTAATCTTCATTAATCATATACTTTATTTAATTCCTAAACACTAATGGAATTAGGTAAATTAAACCTATTAATCAAGTTTAATTTAATTATAAGTCTTAGTGCTTTGATTTAGCTAAAGTCAACCTTTTAGCTAATATACATGGGAATTAAATATATTTGATTTAATAAATATCCTCATTCTAATTATTGAATTTAATTATTCAATCAATTAGATTATTTATTTATGAGGTCATATCTAACCTTTTAAATCAAATATCTCTTATTATTCTCTCTCTTCAGTTCATAATTGGAAATTCTAAGTGGACTAGAATTAGTAAAGGGATTAAGCTAGTTAACTCCTTATCACACTCAGGAATGATCAGTTAACTCCCTTTTCACAAAGGAATTTCCTATTCTAACTGCTTCTCATCTTCAATCTCTATTGTTCATTCTATTTGATCCTAACTATTGATCATATTCTTGGATTCTATTTAAGAAACCTTCAATCTCTCATTTTGGATGATGCACATGAATAGTATCAAACTAATGCCAAATTGTTGACTCGATCATTTACATTCATAGCTTATTTCTTTTACATCTGCAATTTCATATAGTTTAAAATGCATACATCTAGATTAATTTGTTTATTTAATTCTTAGATTAATATTCTCTTCATTATATAGTTTAATCTTGCATTTCATATAGCTTAAAATCCTTTGTACTAGTGGTCTAGTTTCTGATCTCTCAACTATGGGAATGGAAAGAAAAATCCAATTAGTTAGAAGGCAATAGATCAGTTAGTTGGATCATTTTGGATGAATAATCCCATGTCCATTCCAGGATGTTTCTAGCATATAAGGATCATGTTGAAGTGTGTGGTTAATTTTGAGGCCCACAATTAGCACATACATTTTTGGTGCCCACTCAAAAAATTAATTTTTTAGCCTCCACTTTCGTTAAACTTTCAATTTTCTAATTTTTCTAACATTCTATCTATACTATTTGGTAGTTTCTCACATGATAAGATCAATTCTCATGTGAAGAAACATAAATCTTGCATGTAGTTCTACATTTTCTCACGTGAAAAAGTGTATTCTTGCACGATTTCTCACACGGTACATAGCATATTCTCATGCAAATCTATGTAGAATTTTGCATGAAACTTTGTACCAATAAAAAGAAATTGTAATTTTGAGGTTTTTTTTTCATGATGTTGTTTAATCTGACACTTGTTTATGAAGCATTTGGTTTCTGATTTCTAATTTTTGATAGCCTACCAGTGGTGTGTAGATCGTTTGTCAAAAATACCTTATCATGAACTCACAAACAATACTGATGGTTTGATTATAGGATGCTTGGTCAAAGATTCACATGTTAAAGAATAAATTCAAACCCTCTCAAATTTTTTTTTTTTTTAATGTTTTCTCACACACATAGTTTAATAGGGCTTATGAACTTTGTAAGGCTCTAGACAAAGGAATATGGGAGCATTCTCTTTGCTACTTAGAAGTCATTCCCAAGAGTAAATAAAAAACCTAGATGCCTTTGGAAGATGGTACCTGAGAGAGGAAAAAATTTAGCAGTTCTCTCACACAAATATTTTTTATGAAGAGATGATGACATCCTTTTAGGAAAATCAAAATCTTGAGAAAAGATGCATTAGGATTGATAAAATAACTCAGTGATGAACATGTTCTGTGTGTTTGGGTAAGGTGATGAGCTAGAGGAGTATGTTATTTTTCCTTTGGGAAAATTAGAAGCTTTAACCCTTGAATCCAAGCCACCAGTCTTAGTCAACCTTTAGAGTGCCTACCTAAATGATCCAACCTCTAAGAATGACTCAAGTGAGCACACACCTTTCACCGGTGATCCCAACTCACTATAATAAAGAAGCTTGGTAGAGTGAAGGACTACAAAGCCATGTTAATTTCTTCTTCTTGATTCTGATATTGGATATCAAGAAGAGGCTCTATCTGTTGCATTGGGTGGCACCACCCCCAGTCTTACTAGTCAAGTGTGTGCACTTACAAATGCTAGTGTGGGCTGCTGGCCTCAACTTCATTTATGAATCCACCAAGGATTAATGTGAACAAAATCCAAGTAAAAACTTTTAGATAGTTTCTATCAAGTTCACCTATGAAAGGGGGCATAATGTTTATGCAAGTAGGGGGAAGAATCTCTCCTATAGATACTCACCATAGGCATGTACCTGGATGCTAGATGGTGGTATACACCCTTGACCTCTACCACAAGGGTGCTAATTGAGCATATATGTTATTGAGTCCTTGGAACACACCAAAAACACAGGTACCTTTTAGTGGGGTGACATGGCTATGTAAGGTGAACACATGCACATAAGTTGTGAGTCAAAGGTTTTTCTTCCTCTACTATTTTTGGTTATAGGGATAAAGAATGTCTTTTTTGAGTCTATAAATTATCCAAGTCATCCAAACAATAAAAGGTCAAGACTCCCCCATCCTTCCAAGTTGCTTTGTCCTCGATTGGATTGTTTGAGACAATTGCTTGCATCCCTTGTCTAGAATACAACTGTCTACTTTCAAACCAAAACGATGTCCAAAATTTGAAAGTGATGTCCATATTGTCCTAATTTTTGCAAATATTATCATTCCTTTATTTAAAAACTGCTAAAACCATTGAAATCTCTTCAATTATAGTCCAAATCTGTCAATTTGTTCCTTTTCTCACTTACAGTTCTACAAAACTTTGCACAAGAAAACTATTAATTTGCATTTCCTTGTGGGGTTCTCTGCATTTCCTCACATCATTTTCAGCAAATCTTCATACGAAACATTTCCAAAACTTTTAAATTTTTGAATCAAAAACCTGTATTTTTTGGTCAAATAGTCCTTTCCTTGCATGTTTTTTTCATTTATTTGTACGAGAAAACAAGTCCAAAATTGCTATTCTAAATTCTTTATGGATTCATTGTACTTTCTTGTGCGGCTCTATGTGAATCTTCACATGAGCTTTTGTCCTAAAACTATCAAAATTTCTCTTCCAAGGTTGTTTTCTCACTTAGTTATCTATATTTCCTCACCTTGGAGTCATTTCTTTGCATGATTCTATCTAAATTTGTCAAAAACAATGAGCTTTTATGGGCTTCCTATTGGAATACAAACACCACTAAGAGGGGGGGTGAATCAGTGGTTTAAAATACTTTTAAGAACTTGAAACAAATACAAGTTATAAAAATTTAACACATGAGCAAGATAGTTAATGAATAAAAAAGTGACATAATATTTTAATGTAGAAAACCCCTTAGGGTAAAAAACCACTTTGAATCTGAAACTTTATTGGCCTCTTGGGAAAATCTTTTAGAGCTACAACTCCAAGAAGAAACATCAATTTCAAGGAACACCAATCCCTTACACTTGAAGCACCAACTTCATGAATACAAGAAGCACCAACTTTGGAAATGAATCACTAGTTTCAACTTCTTATTGAAAACACAATGCAGGATATACTTTTATTCTCCTTAAAACATCCAATATCCAAATATATTTTCTTTTTATATTAAAAGATCTAGTCAAATACTAATATGAATGAATGAAGCAGTAATATATAACCCCTCTTCTACCTTTGATAAAATTCTTCAATAAAAATCAAATCACAACTATGAGAATAGAAATATAAAGCATTACCCTCTTCTTTCCTATTAAAAATTTGCCTACAAACTATTCGGTCTACAAGGAATTTCACACCAATTCTACAACTTATATCAAAACCACCTATTATATGTTTTAGAGGAATGTGTCCTCTACTTATAAAGTAAGAAAGTCAAAATTTTGGGTAGTTACATACGCCAAACTTCCATGAAAGTCAAAACTATCATAAAAATTTTGTACCAATTTTTGATTAAAAAAATTTATCTTTCTATACATGTATTATGCAAAAACTAATGAACAAAATTTTTAGCTAACTCTGAGATCTTTCCAAAAAGGTATGATAGTTGGGGTCTATCTAATAAAAAATCTTGTCGACTTTTTAATAGAGCAAAACTATTTTTTTTCATCCATTTTCAAAAACAATGTGAATATTAAGTGTTAATTGTATAACACTTAAGTATTTGTCTTGAATGTGTTTTGAGCAATATTGAAGGACATCAAATAGGCTAATTACATGATGTTAGCCATACTATATGGTTATTATTGACATCAATGACAACAATCAAAGAACAAATACCAAGGGTTCAACATACTCCCCCTCTGCCATTGATGTCAATACCAACTTCCACCTATATATCCATGTGTATCTATACCTGTATATCCATCATGCATACATCTTCTTCATTTTTCTCCCCCTTTGACATCAATGAGAAAGGAGATATAACAAGGTTTCATTGTAACAAAAAGGTAAGCAAAATATGCCCCCCCTAAAACCTATCACTCATTTATGAACTTATGCAAGAGAAGAGAGGGATAAAACTCTCAATCTTGTTCTTAATCCTTCAAATGTAGCTTTTGAGAGAGGTTTTGTAAATATGTCAACAAGCTGATCTGAAGAAGGAACAAATTCTAATTCAACATTACTATTCAAGACATGTTCCCTTATGAAATGATAATGAACATCAATGTGCTTGGTGCATGAATGCATAACTGGATCCTTAGAAATGTTGATTGCACTAGTTATCACAATAGATAGGAACTAGTCTAGACACTATTACTTTCATATTTAATAAAGTTTGAAGCATCCAAAGAACCTGTTGACAACAAGAACATGTGGTTATATATTCAGCCTCTGTAGTAGAAAGTGTAGTAGATTCTTGCTTCTTACTATGCCAACACACTAGCCTATTACCCAAGAAAAATGTTGCTCCTAAAGTACTTTTCCTTTCATCTAGAAAACTTACCCAATCTAAGTCAGTATAAGAAACAAATCTGAAATCATCATGTTTAGGATACCAAATCCCATAATCCAAAGTATCCTAAATATATCTGAAAATTCTTTTAACTGTCATAACATGAGATTCCTTAGGTGAAGATTGAAATCTTGCAACCAAACATACAACATGCATGATATCAGACTTTGAAGCTATGAGATATAGTAAACTACCAATCATGGATCTATAAGTAGTTTGATCAACATTAGGAGAATCATCGTTTTTAGTAAGTTTACATCCTGTTATCATTGGTGTTCCCATAGGCTTACAATCTTCCATACAAAATTTCTTTAACATTTCTTTTGCATACTTAGTTTGGGGTAAGAATATACCATTTTCCAACTGAGAAATTTGCAACCCAAGAAAATAGGATAGTTTCCAGAGCATGGACATTTCAAATTCATACTGCATAAGCTTTGAAAAACCTTGACTTAAAGCATCATCATTGGATCCAAATACTATTTAATCAACATAAACAAGAACAATGAGAACATCATCACATGTACCATATATGTACAAATTGCTATCAACAACACCTTTTCTGAAGCCATTTTTGATAAGATACTAATCCAACCTAGAATACCAAGCCCTCAGAGCTTGTTTCAAACCATAAAGAGCCTTTTTTAACCTGTATAGATGATTAGGACAGTCTTTTTTTTCAAATCCTTTAGGTTGATCCATATAAACCTCTTCATCAAGATAACCATTAAGAAATGTTGTTTTAACATCCATTTGGTACATTTTAAAGCCCTTGAAAGCTAAATATGCAACAAAGATTCTAATTGCTTCAATTCTAGCCACTGGTGCAAAAGTTTCATCAAAGTCCACACCTTCTATTTGTGCACAACCCTTATAAACCAATCTAGCCTTGTTCCTTGATAACTTTCCATTTTCATCAAGTTTATTTCTAAAGACCCATTTAGCACCTATTACATTTTTATCTTTAGGTTTAGGCACGTATTCCCAAGTTTTATTCTTTTCAATTTGACTTAGTTCCTCTTTCATAGCATTAACCCAAAACTCATCCATACTAGCTTCTTTATATGATTTAGGTTCAATTTGAGATAAAAAATAGAGATTAGCACATTCACTAGATGTAGTTCTTGTTCTCATTTGAATATCTGCATGTTTATCCCCTATAATCTGATCTTGAAGATGATACTTCTTCAATCTTGTTCCTGTAGCCTTTGTACCTATGGGTTCTAGTGTTTTTATTTGATCTTTTATCTCTTCTTCACCTTCATCAACTTTATTATCTACTTCTTTACCTACTTCTTTCAAGTCTTTATCACTATCTTATAGGAAAGTATTATCCATTTGTATTTCCTTTTTATCTTGCACAACTTCATCCACTTTCACATGTACACTTTCAATAAGTTTATTCAACCTTTTATTAAAACATTTGTAAGCTTTACTTTGAGAAGAATATCCTAAAAATATTCCTTCATCACATCTTGAATCAAAGCTTCCTATTTTATCATCAAAATTCTTAATGATGCATCTACTTCCAAAAATTCTAAAATGCTTAACAGATGCAAGATGTCCATACCATAATTCATAAGGAGTGTACTTAGTTTTTACCCTTAGTTGTGCCCTATTTAAAATATACACTTATTTTTTAACTGCTTCTTTCCAATACTTGTTTGGTACTTTAGATTCATCTAACATAGTCCTTGCCATTTCTTTCACTATTCGGTTCTTTCTCTCAACAACTCCATTTTTTTGAGGTGTCTTTGATGCTGCATATTGTCTTTTGATGCCATGTTTTTAACAATAATCAACAAATTCATCTAAAGTAATCTCACCACCTTTATCTGATAGTAAAAATTTAATCTTTATGTCTGACTCATTGTCAACCATTTCCCTAAAAATCTTAAACTTGTTAAATGCCTTTGATTTATGCTTTAAGAATGTTACCCATGTCATTCTTGTATAATCATCTATAAAAGGCATGAAATACATTTCACCATTTAATGACATTGTCCTTCTAGGACCACATAAATCAATATGTACTAATTGCAACGGTTTAGAAGAAAAATATTCTTTTGAAGGAAAAGATGCCTTTGTTTGTTTACCAGGTTGAAACCCTTCACAAATAACATTCTCTAGCTTACTTATACAAGGCATACTTCTTACTGTCTGATGCTTGCTAACTTTTACTAAGTTGTCAAAATTCAAGTGCCTAAGCCTTTTATGCCATAACCAACTTTCATTCACCTGTCCCATAAGACAAACATCTTCATGATTATTAGTATTTTTGATATTTTTAAATTGTGAACTATTTTATAGAATGCCTAAAAAAATATCGACAGTAACTAATATGCTTCTTCATTAATATGCCTGATACAATAAGAAAACTTGGCAACTATGCATAGCAAGTTATACGCTAAAAGGAAATCATTTAGGAGATACAGAATTTGAACAACCATATGTTAAGATTCTACAATTTGTATCACTTGCCTAAGTCTGACAGTTGAGAATAAGTTCATCATCCTCCCTACAGTATGTTCCAATGGCCTGCACATCCACAAAAGTTCTAGCGTCTCAAATTTGCAGAATATGAATTGCCACTCTCCAGGTCAGCTTGCCAAGTCACTCCCACCCAGTCACCTTAGTGAGTTGACTCTTTAAGTTAGCTCACCAAGTCTACTGTTCAAGTACGCACGCTAGGTCGGATTGCCAAGCCAACCCACCAAGTCATGTCACCAAGTTGACTATTCGAGTACGCTCACAAAGTTGACTCTTTAAGTTTGATCATCAAGTCACCCCACCAAAGCACCTCATCAAGGTCAGTCTTTAAGTCCACTCACCAAGTGGACTTGCTAAGTCAGCTCGCCAACTTGCCCCACCAAGTCAACTGTTCAAGTATACTGACCAAGTTGACTCTTTGAGTTCGATCATCAAGTCACCCCACCAAAGTGCCTCATCAAGGTCAATCTTTAGGTCCACTCATCAAGCTTTCTCACCAAGTTATCTCGCCATGTCACATCTCTAACTGGCCTCGCTAAGTCGGCTTGCCAACTTGCCCCACCAAGTTGCCACTTTAAGCCCACTCACCATGTTAGATCGTCAGGCCAGCTCCCCAAGTCAGCTTGCCAAGCTGACAATTGAAGTACCCTTACCAAGTCGACTCTCTAAGTTCACTCACCAAGTCTGCCCCCTAGGCCAACTCTCCAGGTCAGCTCACCAAGTCACCCCCACTTTCCCCACCAACTCGCCACTTTAAGTCGACTCGCCATGTTAGCTTGCCAGGTTGACTCCCCTAGTCAGCTTGCCAAGCTGACAATTCAAGTACACTCACCAAGTCGACTCTTTATGTTCACTCACCAAGTCTGCCCCCTAGGTCAACTCACCAAGTCACAAACTTATCTTATCTTGTGTAAACATGGTTGTTAAGTTTTGTTTTGCCAAGTCTTGTACTTGTGCTTATCTAGCATTGTAGGAGATGTTCATACTCTTGACTAACTTATTTGGGCCTAGAATGACCAAAAAAAACAATTCCAAACTCCTTTTTCCAATCGCTTTCCAAACTAGCTGTATATTTCTTTGCAGCCCTTTTTGTAATTAGCCCTCCTATGTAGGTTTTTGATCATTATCTTGCAAACTTTCTTAACAACCTACAAGACAAACAACAATTTAGGATACCCATTTGGACTATGTAAAGGGTTTTGTTGGTTTAGACCTTTGATACTGCCTGTACAACACATTTCCCAAAAATAAGGGTTTTGTGGCTTTACAAAGATCTTTGCTATATCCTGCAATGCTTTTGACCACTAATGTCAATAAGTCATAATATTAGTAAAAATTATATGAAGCTATCTATTATTGATACTAACTCAAATAAAAACCAATGCACCAAAGAAGACCTATGAAGTATACTTAAGAGTGCTCTCAGCTATTTTTAATACATTTGAGGACATAGAGGAATAGAAAAGAAGCATAAAATAGATATCTTTGCTACTACTCATAATAAATAGAATACATACTCAGCCATGGTTGCATGATATAATCACAATGTTACACCCATTAATAAATAGTATGAAATGCTTGCTATAACAATAATCGATATAGTCTTAATCAAAAACAATAATTAATGTTGCCTCAAAATAACCAATATTTAAGAGAATTATATGAGAGCTTCTAAAAGAAGAATGATTTTTCACCACCCACACCACCCAATTAGCAAAAGGAAATTCAATGTAATAATGTGATCAAATGTATATAGAATGGAAATCTCTCCACACTAAAGGCAGGCTTACGGGTTACAACAAAAAGAACCTAATGCCCACACTTATTCTCAATATGGTAGAATGAGTTGCAATCAACTCTGTTGCTCTGATAATAAAACTTCCTGGAATAGACTAAATTACTCAGAAGTTTCACAGACATCAGATTCGGTAGCTGTATAACTATTATTTAAAAGGAAAAGCTTATAATGCTCCAACAACAAAATTTACAATATCTTCACATTGATTGGTATCCATGTACATTTAAATGAAGCATAGAAAATGAAATTGGTACATATAAGAACTTCTAAAGCTGAAATGTATACATCGAGCACCAATATAATTCTAACAACTAATTCCAATGGAACACCCCCAACATCACTTGAGGAAAGGCAACAAACAATTAAGTATGCATACATCATAGAATTAGGAATTAAATTGCAATACAATAGTCCCATAGAAGAAAAACCATGCACTGAGCCATGTCAACAAACCTAGAAATTCCTTGTGGTAGTGGCAATGCAGCAGATACAACATTCAGTTGATTTGAGAATCCATTTGCTGAAGGGTTCACTGGTTGGCCTTGACTCTGATTTGTCTGATACTGTGGTACACGTTGTCACCTTTTCTACTCCTGATTCTTGGGCTTGTCACCTGAAGATGAACTTCCTAGTAGTCTTTGAGAAGCACAAGGTGAAGGTTGAGCCTTTTTTGCTTGATAATAATAATTGTTTTTCCTGTGCTGAGGATATTTGTTTGGGTAGGAACCATTTGTCACTGTCGCCCACTGCTGAAGTTTCTGGAAAACTTCTTCTACAGGAGGAGTGGATGAGGCATATTTTGGTGCCTATATCGACAATCAGCTCCATTCGGACAGATACCATGTTTATACCTATTAAACAGTAAAATTAAACGTTCATTTAGTACTATTACCATTTAGGTTCCAAATATATGACAGAAAAATCTTAATCACTAGCATGAATGTAAGAAATATTCTTGATCAATGATTGGAATCATAACACAATCAAAGACCAAAATGGTAATTCAATATATTGTACACAATTATTTCTTAATCAGTCCTTTCTTGTAATTATCTCTGACAAAATAGGATAAGCCATATTCTTCAACAAGACACTAGTAGAAAAATGATATAAAATTTAATGAAATACTCAAAATAAATTATCAGCACATCTAATGATCTGCTGGTAAAAGCTATGAGTGCTAATCAGAAAACGTGCTACCACACAGCCAGTTTATTGAGTACAGAACAAAAGTTTAGATTAGAAGCTAAGATTGTTTGAACAGAGCTATATCAATTTAGGTCCATAGTTTACAAACACATAAAGTTCTTTTTGGAGGTGTGATTTTTCCTGCCAGAGACTCATGGATCAAATCAGTGGAAGAAATTCACAGTTTTCTCAGTGGGAATCAACAAATTTTGCCAACTTATCTCATGGTAAATAGCACCACAAATCTGCAAAAAAAACAATTTTATGGTTCTTTTCATATTTGCCAAATCAAAAAGTAATTGCATGTCAAAGAGGAGTGATAAGGAGCAAGCAGAAGAGGAGGAAGATTTTTCACCTTGTTGAAAAGATTTTTTAAGCAAACGGTAGGGTTTATAAATGATTTTATTTTTTTTCCTAATTTTCAAATGAATGTCCAGTGTTTTAAAGTTCTTAGTTTTCTTAGTTTTCATTTCTAAAATTCTTCTTGTTTCATTTTCTAAATCCTTGATGTTTCATTTTTTAAATTGTTGTTGTTTAACTTAAACTTTTCAATGTAACCTGGGTGCACGCACCCGCCCTAAAACCCCCCTGCCTCGAGTGCACATACATAGTTTTAGTAGTGTACAATGCACTGCCAACATTAGCAACTCCATAGGGCTAAATTACACCATGCTTGTTGCAGAGAAGATAAATCAGCATTCAAATCACAATGGAAATATTCATACCTTTAGCGACTTAAAAAAGTGAATAGAACAATTCCAGACCTATGCTCTTGTCAACTAAATCATAGTTTGCAAAGCTATATATATATATATATGAAAATTTGGTATAGTCACAAATGCATGTACTGAACAAACTTTTAAAACATGGCAAACTAAACATAATTAAAAATAAGAAAGCTGGAAAATGCCTCCAAAGCAATAAAATATGATATGTCCAAAATTGATAGAATTCAGAAATTGTCAACTACAATGCTCATATTTAACCAAATCTAGGACCTGAAGCCAGTGGATATCATAATGCATGAGTGTCCAACAACACAGTTCACAGCTCATCACTGAACAGATACTAAACATAATCCTAAGTAAAACTCACCAGTGAGCTAGAAGATGGGGGTGTCATAGATGTTGTAGGAGGCCTTTGTGCAGGAAGAGGCATCCTCATATTGTTCATCTGTTATAAGAAAATGACCTAGCAGTGAGGAATGAAATAGGAAAAATAGTCACATGGATAACAAACATGCACAAACAACAAAAACAATAGATCGACATGCAATAATCAATGAGTCTCAAACATAACAGGGTCTTGAGAAATTGAGTATGCCATCAGGGTCATCAATAAATTGAGTATGCCATTATCAAATACATGAAGCTTATCCTTGCATAGACCTAGAAATATCTTCCAATTTGGCTGATCAGTTTTTGTCTGCCATTGATCACAATGCAAGTCCTCATGCTCTATATCACAATTCTCTAAGCCTTTGGTATTCTTTGAAACTAAACAACACATCTGTTTATGCATAAACATGTTTATTACAGGATGACCTAGAACTGTGCAAATTATTTCTTCAATAGAAATCATATCCAAACTAGCATCAAGTCTATTCATACAATAATCACTCAAGAATCCCTCTATAGCATGAATCAGAAGATGCCCTAAGAGAGAAAAGCAAGTTTCTAGTTGCTCTTTTGAGTCTGGCTCTTCGCTCGATGATGATTCTATTTGTAAAATCCAATGCAAAATCAACTATAGCATGTTAATGTAATCAAAAGAAACTTGACATAATTTTGCCTCCAGAATGGCTTTCATGTACACACAGCTCAAAAGCTTTGATTGATAACAATTTGCACTTAACATAAACAAAACAGAGAATGGTATGGATTGGATAAAAGAAACAAAAGCTACAGTAGCCGAATCATTAGAACATCCACCACCCATGGAAACAGATAGTGACTGCTTCTCTGTACTTTTATGTCTCATTTGATAAAATTTGAACCCATCATCCAAAGAAGAGTCTTGCTTATCAACATGATGTACTTGGAGATTACCATTATCTCTACTTGTCTAATAAAAATATCTGGCAAGCTTCAGACCCAATAAGAAATAATCATCCCAGGCCTCAGCAATTCTACCAAAAAGATCTATGTGTGCACACAACAAAGCCAACAAGATAGAAAAGTTCTTTCCAAAGACTTTATGGCATAATGTAACAAGGGAAGGAAAGTTTTCCACTATTTCCTCTGGCATTGCAGATACTATGGAGGATGCAAATGTAGTTGCTGCACCAGATTTCCTCTCACAATCTGTATTCTCTACAAGTGACAACACTTGGGAAAGAGATCATTGAATAGTAGGATTGCCTTTTCCCAAAAAGTGAGTATCTATTGATTCAAAACTGGATCTCACTTGCTCTTTGGATAATATGCCTTGGGAAAAATGAAGCAAACTTCTCAATGGACTCCATTCACAAAGAAAATCTTCTGAACCATGATCAGATTGATATACTTGATTGATTTTTGGAAGCAAAGTAGTCACAATTGTGAAAGATAATGACCTTGAATTAGCCTGTGAGAGGAAATATTCACTTGTCAACATAAGGATCTGACTTCAAACTTAGAATGAACTATATGAGGAAGAACAGATACACACCTGAGCCTGCAAAAGAAAGTTCATCACACTGGCCACATAGAATGAAATCATTGTTCGGTGGGCAAGCTTCTAACTTTTGGAACTTGACTCGACAACTTGAAGGCACTTTTACAAGACACAGATCACAAGAGGGCTAAAATGTGGAGGTGAAAGATCTACATAATTTTTAATGAGTAAGTTATTAATCAAAAATAAAAGAGTAAATGAACTTTTCAACTTCCTGTTTCCTCGTGAGAGTTTTTAGTAAGTAGCTCATCTCTTTAGAAAAAAGAATTCAACTTCACCCTTTTTCTACAAACAAACATTGGCTATTACCACAATGCAAGCAATAAGGGACACCTCAAGTTGCTATATAACATGCAAAGTAGAGAATGGATTTAATAATAAACATCTATCCTAGAGAGATTTAGAATAAGGTCATAGGAGGAATGTAAAGTAGCTCATTATGCCAGATCGAGCCCAACATTTAGTAGCATAAATTTTGAAAGATATAGATGTCACTTTTTTGGGAATCAACTGCACATTTATTGAATGAAATCAATCTATATGATGAATCTTTTCACACGGAATGATTCACAAGAGACCATCTCTTGTGAGGTTGAATGTTAAACAATGGAACTCTCGCATGATCATTCCTACTAATGTTGGTGCCCAATTTGTCTATAGATATGAATGCTCACCACAATATGACAATGACAATGCTATTTGGTGGGTAGTTCATCCATGACCATCAATACCTTCTTATAACCATTTATTAAATCCCAACATTCTAACCTCATTAAGCTCATTTTGAACCTGTGAAATTTGAAAAATAAGAAAAGTACGTTATCCTATAGAAATCCCTTGCATACCATAGTAATCTTCTCTTACTATGTGTGTATACAATGCTCATTCAATATAGCAAAATAGTCTTTTTAAAAGAAAGGTAAATCTCCATACTAACCTCCACAAGCCAAGCCTTGCTTGCTCTGTCTTTCTCCTTTTCAAGAGTGTGGAGCTCAATTTCTAATTGAATTTGTTTCCTTTCAAGTGCATCAATTTCTTCAGGTTGACTATCTAATTGCACTCTCACATTTGCACATGCTTCATCAATCAGATCAATTACTTTGTCAGGAATATTTCGGTCTGTTCATAGTCCAAATAAGAAAACAATAATTAATCAATTTCACAAAGCCCAAAAAATGTCTGCATTCTACTCAATGAAAATTAGTGTCTCAAGCTTCAACAAACTTCTTATACTTTAAAATCAAGTAATTAATTATACACAATCACTCGATTAAAATCAAAATTCTGTCCATTTATGATAAAATCTCATATCTAAAGAGCTGCCACACAATGTCATCTTTTTCTATCACCACTTAAATCATATGAATATCTATTTGAAGAACTTACCAGTTATATAATGACTCGATAACTGGGCAGCAACCACTAATGCTCTGTCCATGATCCTCACAACATGGTGACCCTCATATTTGTCTTTCAGACAATGCAAAATGCTGATTGTGTCGGCCACACTTGGTTCAGCCACATACACCTGCCAAAGACACTTGTTGAGATAATCTACTCACAAGGTGATCTGTGATCCTACAGTGATATAGACCTGAAAATAAAATGCACCAATAAAATTAATCAAGGGCCAACTTTTTGAAATCGGCGCTCGAATGTAGCATCTTTCTCTATGTATTTTCGATACTTGTCCAGTGTAGTTGCTCCCACAAACCTCAGATGGCCGCGGGAAAGCATTGGTTTCAATTAATTAGTAGCATCCATTGAACCCTCAGCACATCCTGGGACAAACCCCCTTTGTCAAATTGAAGACAACTAATTATAATGATACATATTTAGATTTAATCAAATGGAGAAAGAAAACAATAAAAAAAAAACACTCACCAGCACCGAGAACCAAATGTATTTCATCAATAAAAAGAATGACTCTTCCTTTGGATTCATCCACCTCCTTCAAAACAGATTTTAGTCTTTCTTCAAAGTCACCCCTGTACATTGTTCCAGCAACTAGGGCTCCCATATCCAATTCTATCAATCTAAATTCTAGCAAATTACTGCAACATTCCAAAGAAATTTTATGGATGTCAAAGTGAAAATTCATGAAGTCCCAAACCAACTGCAAAAACTGCAATTTAATGCTAGTCCCTATCCTAATACTACTTAAATATTCCCAAGCATCAACATTTTATTATATGTTAGCTTACAAAGGCAAAACTAGTTTACAAGGACACGTACCAATCTTTAACCAGAATGCACAAGGAATCATGCTGACCAGATATCTAGAGCTTAGAATAGCTTTTGCAAGTTGCTTCAGTGTTAATAATTTCAGCTTGTAGTAATATATAAGGGGGCATAGTGTTGCATCATTTGAACTGTCAATTGCTAATTTAGAAAGAGGTGTGCTACGTAGAACAGTGTAACGTATATATTGCCACCAAAGGAAAATTTGAATGTAAAGATTGAACAATAATATAACTAACATAAAACAGATTATGAAATCCTTCTGCAAGTACTAATGTATGCTTACTACTATCTATCCTATAGGAAGCCCTAGGGTATATAAAATAAAAATAAAAAGACCGGCATAAACGTCAAATGTTCCTCTCTTATTAAGCTTTTTCTTTACTTTAGAATTGCTAAAAATAAGAACTTTTTTAGCAAAAAACAACTTGCCTTGGCACATCTCCTCTAACAATCCTTTGAGTCAGTCCCTCCACCATAGCAGTCTTTCCAACACCAGCCTCTCCAATTAGCACTAGATTGTTCTTCATCCTCCGACATAGAATTTTGATGATTCTCTTGGTCTCTTCATCTCTGCCAATAACTGGGTCAAGCTTCCCAGCTAGTTCCACCAGGTCACACCCATAGATCTTCAGAGCCTGGAAGTTTGTATGACCAAAGGTAGTCTCTAACTTCTTTCCTTCTACCCTTAGCTTCTCAATTTCAAATTTAACACCCAAAGCACTAAAGCCTGCTTCTTCAAAGTTGTCCACAATCTGTGAATCCTCCAATAATCCTAGAATAAGATGATCTACAGCCAAATGAGAATCTCCTTTCTTCTTTTGTCTCGATTGTGCGCACCTGATGCATTTGATTAAAGCAGTGTTGGGGGGATTTTCTTGTGGAGCAGGGTTATGAGAATCGGGATATACATGATGTTGAGACTTACATGATGTGAGTCCATTCCCTTACATGATTGAAGGTGCTTATATTCCTAATCAGCCAAAATATGTGGGACTAATGATTTTTAAAGGTTGTCTTCTTTAAATGTTCCCCATAGACAAAGGAATATGCCTATTTAAGCAGTATTAATTCATGGACAAAATTAGTGAAGATTTAACAACATCTCATCTTAAAGGGCATAGTCCAAGAAGGTTAATAGGTTGATGACCACTGGTTTATTTGTATACAAACAACATGACTAATTCTTCTATCATATAATATCTTAGTAAGTAAAGATGTTGAGTAGTGATCGTAGAGGTCTTCTACCTTTGGTGGCTGGCTTCTTGAATGCGGGCTTCACTTAGAGAAACTGAACCACAGCACATGCATTCATGACATACTAAAGAATCCTCCTAGTTTTAGAAAATATTGTCCCAAACTCTTGTTTTGTCACTCCCTTCCAATACCCACTCAATACTCCCCACACCCATTTTTATGCCGTAAAGAAATTTAAGGATGGCTTCTTGAACATGTAATATGATCTTTTGAGCTAGCACTATAACTAAAATATCATCAACATGGTTAGCTTTGTAAGATGTTTATCATACATCGGCATGTTGTGCGCGAATTCGACGACATAACAACACAAACAATCTTTATGGAGTCTTTTGTCTATTGTTGTTCAAGGAGACAATCAATTCGATGGAGTGAATAGTTCTTGTAGTGGTTTATTGAGGGTTTTGTAACTAATAGAAATCAACACTTATCTACCTTCCCAGTTTTTGGAACAAAGATCTTTTAGCTGACGGGTTTCAACAAGTTAATTTTTGGGGGAAAAAGTAAAATTGTTTTCTCAAATAACATCAAAATGATCACAGACAACTGAATAAAACGAGCTTGCATTGAAATGTTGGTTTTCGTCTACATGGAAGAAACATTGGAATGAGAAAAACTAGGACATTTTAGAGTTCAAGGCCCAAATATGTATTGATAAGATTTAGCAGATGGTGATTTGTAGGAAGAAACTATTAAGTGTCAAGATTTATTTCACCTCTACCTAACAAACCGAGCCATGTTTGTGCACACTTCTATATAGAATTCAAAGTTTAAAAAAAATCTCTTTGCTCATCTGACATGTTTCTAATTACATAACTAAAAGGAAATTAAAATAAAATATTTACAAAATCCAAAATCGGCTTTTGTGGGAGATACAAACTTGACTAGCTAGCAAAGTACAGAGCATCATAAGCATGAGCTACACAGCATGAATCTATTTTTTTCAATGTGTAAAATTTTCTAAACTCAACTTCTAACAAATAAGTAAGAATCATTGAACTTGGTAAATAAGAGGTAGAATTGAGCTGCAAATAATACATTGTGAGCTTCCAAATTATCTGCTACAACAGCAGACCAGTTCTTGTGTTCTTGAAATTATCATGAAGATCATTACTAAGTGCTTTGTTTAAATTAAGGAGGCCTGAGATTAGTATTATTTAGGTAAAGTAATTTGAAGAACTAATTATTCTGTCCATCTCTTGACCATAGATGGAATGTTGGTGTTGAAAAGAATCACTTCAATACAGTATTATAATACAGCAAGTGATGTATAATAGTTAAGATTAAAATCATTATATTTCTTATTATTTCTCTCACATCTATGAAATAGCATTATTCACAAAGATCTATTAATCCTCTTGTGAGTGGATCAAAATGACTTTTATGCATCCAAGATTGCATATGAGAAAAGATACAGAGTTTTAGAGTTACCTCTCAGCTTCTAGTGCAAAGCCAATAACATAGTATGTAACTAAAACCCAAATCAATGCTTCTAGAAAAGATAGTGGGATCTTCACTATCCATGCTGGTAGTGCATAAGCCCAGGTCTCTTTGCTTGTAGAAAACTGGAAGGCGGCCAACTGTCATTGACATTTTTGGAAATCAATTAAACATCATATGGACTAGACTGAAGAACATAGCTCCCATATATAGATTTCCATCTGTAATGTTCTGCTAGTGCATTTTTGTGCACAAAAATAGTGTCATTGTGATTGCCCCAATAACTACAATCTGCATTATATATCTGTCAGGATTCATTCTTCTTTCTTTGATAAGATAAATAAAAGGAATGCTTGAGCTCCCCAAATTTGGGATCCAAGTGACTCACCTGTCCTGCTTTAAATATGTAGACAAAAGAGTTTCTCTTCATAAGCAGTACTTCTCGAGAGAAGCAAGCTTTGAGCATGTTCATTCTACTAACACCATATCTGGTAGATGTAAGAGTTGTAGTATGGTTCATTGTTTTGTCATATGAATGTGATAACTCTTTTGCGAGACACTTGCCTACATGTAAGTCTCAACATCAGGTACCAACACATGAGGTATCTTATAGCATAATACTAAATTTAAATTTTCTGGATGAAACCCCAATCTACCTACGATATCCAATGATTTAGGAATTCTAAATTATTAAATCATAATGAATTTAACTCTGTATAAAATGCATCGACTGCCAAAAAATAAATATCAATACTATTTTAACAAATCGAGCCCCAGTTAGCCCATAGCTCACATCATGAAATGTAGCTCTTTCCCAACAAATGTAAACCCTACCTTGATGCTATTTTCTCTAGAACTGAATGATAACAGAAAAAAAGTGAAATAAATTCAAGATCAATGCACCCATCAGAGCAGATCTCTGGTCAAATAGCTCTGGTTCCTCAACTCCCGCGCGCGTTGAAGCTGAATAGAATCAATGAAATGGGCAACATTTTCCATTTTTACATATTAAGCTCGTGTTGGTCAAAATTTTGACCAACACGGGCATAGATTTAAAAAAAGCCATATTTTCCCTTTCCATACCGACCAATTTAATAAATGGTCGAAAAATGACCTCAAATGTACTAGTGCTTCTTTACTTGTGGATTTTTGTTTGCCAAAATTTCTCATTTCATAAGCTACAAGTGCTCCATGAATATCTTTTATTGTATACTTTTTAATATCTCTAGTTTCTTCTATAGAACATATCTTAGAATCAAATTTATCAAGAAGAGATCTCAAAACTTTCTTTACAACATCAATATCATTAATTGTTTCACCAAGTCCTCTTATGCCATTTATAGTTTCATCTATCTTAAGGAGATAGTCTTCTACCTTTTCATCATTACCCATCTTAAGGTCTTCAAATATTAATTTCAAATGTTGTATCTTGGCTTCTTTAACTCTATCAGTACCATGTTATGAGTTTTTCAATTTGTCCCATACTTCTTTAGAAGAGTTGCAATACATTACCTTAACAAAAACATCTTTAGATAAACTGTTAAGTATAGCAAATTGAGGTTTCATATCAGTTTCATACTTCCTTTCTCATCAGGATCTATAGGTAAAGTATTAGGAACTTTATAACCATTAAAAATTGAAGCCCAAATATCAACATTATAGATAAAAAATATTTTTGCATCATTACTTCCCAAAAAGCATAATTCAATCCATCAAAAATAGGAACCTTTGAAGAACTATCTTGAGCCATAAAAGATAAGTATTCCACTCAACCAAAATCTACCCAAAGAGGTTAAAATTGATATAGGTAGTGTTTCTCTAATACCACTTGTTGGAATACAAACATCACTGAGAGGGGAAGTGAATCATTGGTTTAAAATACTTTTAAAAACTTGAAACAATTACAAGTTATAAAAATTTAACACATGAGAAAGATAGTTAATGAATAAAAAAGTGACACAATATTTTATCATGGAAAACCCCTTAGGGTAAAAACCCACTTTGAATCTAAAATTTTATTGGCCTCTTGGGAAAATCTTTTAGAGCTACAACTCTAGGAAGCACCAACACCCTGTTTTAGAAACATCAATTTCAAGGAACACCAATCCCTTACACCTAAAGCACCAACTTCATGAATACAAGAAGTACCAACTTCCAAAATGAAAAAATGAGATATAAAATTAGAGGATCATCTATGTTACAACACAAATAATGAATCACTAGTTTCAACTTCTACAGTCTAAAAATAGCTGATCAAGATCAAGAAACAAGAGACCATAGTAGAAGACAAGACCATCAAAGAAATGAAAGACTGAAAGAACCTTACAACTACATAAATGAGTATGACACTAAAGAGATACCTCTTGAAGACATAGAAAAAATTTGTAAGGATAAAAACTTTCATAAAGTGATGGAAATCTTGCTCAATGAAGAGAAAGAGAAATATTTTCTCAATCTCACTCAAGAAGGAGCAAAAATGCCCCAACATTTTAATGTTGAAATGATTGTCACATAAGAAGAAGAAACTATAACATCCAAGTTACGAAAAAAACTAAAGGCCATGCAAGAAAAATTGTCCCAAATGATGTGTGACAAGGATAAACCAATGAAAACTTACACTTTAGACACCATTTGTCCATTTCCTTTTAACAAGAGTTTGGGTATGCCTTTATTTCCAAGAGGATTTGAGTTACCCAAATATGATAAATACTTCAGAGCATCTAATCCCTAGGATCATTTGAGTGAATTTGATGCTTTTTCCATAGAATTCATAAAAAATCAAATATATCTTATGTGTTTATTCCCACAGAGTCTAGGTAGTGAAGTCATGAAATGGTTTTCCAAGTTACCTACTAGTATCAAAAAATGTGATGTTTATTTAGCAATACTCACACAACATACAACATCCAGTCAACATATGTGATCTGTGTAACCTTAAAAAAAAGGTTGGAAAACCTTTCCTCGTGTATCTCCAATAGTGGCGACAATTGTATGCCAAGCATTCATGAAAGATCCCTAAAACGGAAAAGCTTGACATCTTCATGGATAATCTCTTGTCCAATTTTGGGTATAAATTACAACTTCAAGGTCTACACACCTTTGAAGATATGATTACACAAGATATCTAAATAGAGGACTTCATGGTCAAAAATGGTGAGATAACCCTTCAAAAGGACATTAAGCAAGAATCTACCTCTAGCAAGGACAAATCTAAGTATAC
The DNA here is from genome assembly GCA_028749045.1 of Cupressus sempervirens. Classification (NCBI taxonomy): domain Eukaryota; kingdom Viridiplantae; phylum Streptophyta; class Pinopsida; order Cupressales; family Cupressaceae; genus Cupressus; species Cupressus sempervirens. Next base: position 599,812,612 of record CM053785.1, read on the forward strand.
GAACAAGAATCGAGAGGTAGTACATGATGGAGTAGTTGATAACATTGCTCCTAAACCTACTAAAATGACTTTAAATCTCATAGACAACATTAAAATGTAAGATTGTTGATTAATATCCTCTTGATAACAAGACATTTTGAAACAAAAAGAAGGACTCATCTTGGGTTACACAGCAAAAATGAGAGTACACACCCCTTGGTGAACCTCTGGATATGGTCTATAAGACCTTGCTGCAAAACAAGATCATTACTCCATTCGATAATTCTCATCCTTATGATCTACAACCATGATCCACATGGTCGAATGAGACTATATTTTGTGAATACCATTAGAACAAGGGTCACAAAACAAGTAATTGCATCAACCTAGGTCATAAAGTTCAAGATTTAATTGACAATGGTGAAATTGTTGTGGATGAACATAATAATAATTTTGATCAAAATGCTTTTAAGGAGCCACTTCCACCCTATGAGAAGGGAGAAACCTCTAAATAGAAAACCAATAACAAGGTCAACTATACATAACATACATTGAGCATGTGGACTTTGAACATTGTGATGTTATCACAATTAAAAGAAAACATGACAATACAAAACCTATGACACCATTTGTCTTTAGAGGTGCTACATTCTCCTACAACTAATCAAGAGCCATCAAAATCTTGTGCTAATGTTGTTATGCATTCTCGTGTGAAGATAGTACTTAAAGGCCCTATGCCTTCTACTCTCGAGGTACTTCGACACAAAGAAAAACCTATTACTAGTCCATTTGGAAAAGTATGAAAGTTGAAACATCTTCTACGATTACCAACTATAGCATCTTTGACTAATTGCAATGGACGAGTGCTCAAATAACAATCTTTGAATTACTTAAAATCTCATTGTTATTATTGCAGAGTATGATAAGTCTTCAAGTGGGAGATTTTTGTGATGTGGAGCCTAATCAAACTTAGAGGTTTATTCAGTGCAGTTTCTCTCAAGATTATTTCTACGAGGGTTGGGGGTAGAGCCCCCAAGATGGGTTCAAGGGGATACTATAAAATGCATTGGCTACTTTTTAAAATTATTCTAGCCCTAATTTCATAAGCAAAAAAAAGCTTGTATAGAAAGGCTTAGGGTTAGGTATTTTGATAATGTGTGATGCAAAAATTGGTTCTTGCGATGGTATTGAGCTATAAGGGATTATGGATTGTAATTAGATTGTAATCACTAGATCATAATAATATTGGACTTTTTGTTGGTGGACATAGCCCAAGGATTGGGTGAACCACATTCAATCTTGGTGTCTTATGTTCTCTTATGTGCGATCTACTATTTTCTAATATTGGTTATATTTGTATGTAACTATTATTTCTATCTGAGGTTAATCCTAACAAATGGTATCAAAGCTAGGTTGTCATGGTTTTTTATTTTAGCCAAACCTTAGTTTTTTTTTTCTTCTTCAGTGATCCCCTACAGGAAGGTCTCATAGTTGAGTGGGAATCTCATGATTGAGTGGGAGCTATGGTAGACAAGGGTAAGCTAAAGGTGGAAAATTTTAATGGGTAGAACTTTTAGTTATGGAAGATGCAAATGGAAGACTATCTTTATCAGAAGGACTTATGGAAGCTGTTGGAAGGAAAATTCAAGAAATAGGAAACTATGTTAGATGAGGACTAGGAGATTTTAGACAGAAAGGCATTTGGATGCATTCGATTATGCTTGGCACCATCAATGAAATTTAATATTACAAAAGTGAAGATGACAAAAGAGTTAATGGAAACCCTATAGAAATTGTATGAAAATTCCTCCACTTCAAATAAGGTATTTCTCATGAAGCATTTATTTAATATGAAAATAGCAGAAGGTAAATCTATTGTAGATCATTTAAATGATTTTAATATTGTTATTAATCAATTATCTTCTATGGGTATTGTCATGCCCAAAAATTATGGCCAAAAAACACACCAAAATTTTTTTTTTTTTTTTTTTTTTAATATTTTAAATGTATTTATTTAAACTTAAGTGCACTAAGTTGATACAGTAAGTTCACATGAAACATGGATGCCAAGAAGGCGGTTACACGAACTCTTAACAATCAATTGATTCAGTTAACAACCCCTCTTATTTAATTAGAAGACCCAATTATTTGATAGATTTAATAAATCCCTTTAAAAGATTTACACTCTAAGAACATTAGTAAATTTCTTAAATACAATTTTATTTAAATTTTACATATGAATTTGTCGTCTACTTCGACAAGGAGTAAAACTAAAATTATCATTCATTTTATGAGTTAATCTGGATTGCATGACCCTCCAATAGACATAGATCAATTTTAAACTATAAAATTCTAATGTTTAAGGCTTATGAATTTAAACCACATTTTACTAATCCCGAAATAAAACTTCCCATTAGGAACTGCTAATTGACTAATTAAACTTAATTAAGTTATCCTTAACTACATTAAATAATAACTATATTGCATTCACAGAATTTAATAATTAACGTTACAAATTAACGATTAATAAATAAACAGATAAAACTATTTTAGAACGATTCTTTAATTAATAATATTCATTAATTATTAAATTCGCTAAGCTAAAATTACTAAATTTATAAGTTGTTAATGAACTTCATTAATACACATTATCATTTAAACTAATAATTAAATAAAATAAAAATAAAAACTACTAACAACTATTTTTAACTAATCTATATAAACGAAAATTTAATTTAAACTAAACTATATAAATGAAAATTTAATTTAAACTAAACTATATAAATGAAAATTTAATTTAAACTAAACTAAATAAATGAAAATTTCATTTAAACTAAACTATATAAAAAAAATTTTAAAAAAAAAAAAAATAAATAAATAAAAAAAAAATGAAACGCCGCCCCACGCATATATATGCGTGGGGGATCCCACGCAATATATGCGTGGGCCTCACGCATACACATGCGTGGGGATCCCACGCATTTAAATGCGTGGTCCTCACGCATGGGTATGCATGGGGTCTTCCACGCGTACGTGGACTGGCCGCCGGGTACGAGCCGCAGGCTCTGCCCGAAATTCAAAATTTTTTTTTTTTTTTTTTTTTTTTTTTTTTTTTTTTTTGATGGGTTGCATTAAATAAGGTAGGTCGCCCACCCTTTGAAGCCTTATAATAGGAGGGTGATTTACTATAATTTATTGACTGTAATAGAGGGGTCTCCCCCTTTTTTTTTTGCCCATACATTTTCCAGCAAGTTTGAGCACCTACAGGCCTCTATTTTTTTTTGAAGATTAAGTTTTTATCAAATTTCTCCATTGATCTTGAGACATGGGTGTCAATAGATTGGTGAATCTATACATTGCATATTACATCATGAACACAACCATACATTAATCAAATGATATGCTTATAACCCTTTTTTTTTTAAAAAACTAACTTTAGTTCCTCTTCCTTTGTTGTTGGATCAATACAATTCTATTTTCTTTCACATACAAATGCAACAACTGCATATGAATCCAATTTTATACATAATGCAACTAATTACTCCATGGGAATGGAAAATAGGAAGATCACCATGGGTGTTTAAATTCTCTATAATTTCATATGCATATATTTTCTCCATACCATTCTAATGTCTAATGGAACTCAGCCTTTCCTAACATAATTCCTTCATATACAAGATTAACATTCACCATTCACAATCCATCACAATAACATGCATGAACAAAAAGGTGGTTGAATTGGCTATAACAAGTTTCACAAAATGAGAAGACCATTTAACTTACATTACGCAAATTTTCCAAAGAACATGGGAGCAATGCAAGGAATTTCTCATAATCTCTTTTTTTTTGTATTATTCATCCTGGTTCAAAGGCTCCACTCGGGAAAGAACCAGTAAGAAAACCCAAGGTCATTGCCCAATACTTCCAAGTTTCCAATCCATTTTACATCATTTTACAACTCACATAAATCTCTACAAACTTCCAACATGTGCTACCTTCCAAATAACTTCAAAATCACAATAAAGGATAATGGGGAAGACAAAACTAAAACAAGGTGGATAATCACAACAACATCAAATCAAACATACACTCCAAACCCGGTTTGCACAATAGATCTATACATGGAATCAAAACAAGGGGGGAGGTGGATTTTCCCAATGGGAGAAGTCAATCACCATTCCATTACATGGCCCTTTCGGGGCTTGAATATTAAGAATTTCCATTCTATATAAGGCCCTTTCGGGGCTCCAATCACAAAGATACTCATTTTCTCTTCATACACATGATTTCACAACATCAATAAGGAAGGTGATGACAAGTAGGGGCCCATACACCCTACCCTTTTTCCTTCCTCTCACCATGAAAGGAGACTCTCACCAATGAGGTCCAACTAAAGCCCTACCCCCATACATGGCCACTTCTTCCCTATCCAAGGGTGAGTGATGCCATCACAATCCCCATGAAAACTCAAAGAACAAGGTCTCAACAAAGCAAGAAATGAAATCCAAAACAAGGTAAAATTCCCTTCAATATCCTCCCAATACACACAACATAAAAGGACAAGAACCTTCACAATACTATAACAAGATTCACACATGATCAACAAAAAGGAAAACTAAGCCCATGAGAGAGAAATTCCTACCTCCACAAGTGTTATGGCAACAATGGAAGTTTTTTTTGAGAAGAGCTTCTTTCCTTTCTCCTTCCTTCAATCTTCAAGCTTGCTCTCTCCAAACTAGAGATTGGGTAAAAACCCCCCATTCACTACTTCCCAAGTGCCTCTAAATAAGAATCTACTTAACTAGGCTTAGGGTAACCCCTTGGTGGAGTCAAGGTCACCTACCTATGAAGTGACAACCAATTTCGAATTCAAGCAAAGATGGAGTGTTTGAGTGACCATAAAGGTCAACCAAGGAGACTTGGGGAGTGGAAAACACTCCCAACCCAAACCCTTACCCTTAGGGTAATTAATTTTGAAGTTTTAAGGCTTAAGGATTTAATAAGGACAATAAAACTAGGGGAAACAAACTACCAAAAGAAATACACCTTAAAGATGGACTAGGTAAAAAAAAAAAAAGAATATAGCACAAAATAAACATGGGGTTCAGCTTTTGTCTTCCCATTGGATTTCCCGGCTAAATTTCCTGCACACTCATTGCACACGTCAGTAATTCGAGAAGCACATGTATATATATAAATATAAAAATACGCATCAACAATTTCATGAAATTTAAAACATCCATTCTTCCATAATCTATTCATTCATCTCATTCTACTCATTAAAATTGGAGATTCAAAGTGTTAGTTTGCATTCATTCATTTTATCAGCATATACGTTATAAAACATTAAACTACAGAAATCAAATATCTGAAATAAAGCATCATACATCATAATTAGCAAAATAATGTTCAGTGCCACAAATAATGCTCTGACATATCGAGCCATAAAAAAAAATAATATATAGTATCATCGAGGCTAGGATGGGTCGAGGCGGGGCCTCACATCCTCCCCCACTAGGCATGAACTTCCTCCTGGAGTTCATCAAAAAGATATGGGTACTGAGATCGCATCTGCGTTGTATCCTCCCATGTGGCCGTGATCTCATCGTAGCAATCCCACTGGACCCTAACCTGGTCCAGCTCTCGACCTCGAAGTGCGAGGGTCCGTCGGGCAATAATACGGATGGGCTCCAGCGCTAACTGGCCGTCCGACTCCACCTGCAAAGCATCCCAATCTATAATATGAGACTCATCATAGATATATCTTCTAAGTACTGAAATGTGAAACACATCGTGGATGCGTGACAGGCTAGGTGGCAAAGCTAGACGGTAGGCAACTGGTCCTATCCTCTCTAGGATCTCGAATGGCCCAACGAAACGGGGTGCCAACTTAGAGCCCTTTCCGAATCGAATCGGACTCTTGTGTGGCCGCACCCTCAAGAAAACTCTATCCCCAACCTGATACTCTCGATCCATCCTATTTGCATCAGCATACTTCTTCTGTCGATCCTGTGCCTCTTTCAGGCGCTGCCTAATCCAAATCACCTGCTGTTCCATATCTCTAACTAACTGAGGTCCAATGGAAACTCGATCCTCGATCCTGTCCCAACTCAAAGGCATCCTACAAGGTCTCCCATACAGGGCCTCATAAGGCGGCATACCTATGGAGGAATGGTGCCCATTGTTATAGGCAAACTCAACTAGGTGGAGGTATTCCTCCCACTTGACCTGATGATCCATCACGTACATACGCAACATGTCCTCCAACACTTGATTCACACGCTCAGTCTGCCCATCAGTCTGAGGGTGGTACGCTGTACTGGAATTGAGCCTAGTGCCCAAAGCTGACTGCAACTCTCTCCAAAAAGATGAGGTGAATAGTGAGTCCCTATCAGAGATAATCTTACGGGGAATGCCATGAAGTCTGACAGTGTCTCGCAAAAACACCTGAGCTATGTCTCGGGCTGTGTACGTAGTACGCACAGGTGAGAAGTGAGCAACCTTGGTCAATGTGTCAACTGTCACCATAATGGCATCATGACGACGAGAAGACAAAGGAAGACCAACAATAAAGTCCATCGATATAACATCCCACTTCCACTCTGGAATCTCATGAGGCTGAAGGAGCCCACCGGGATGACGATGTTCTGCCTTCACCCTCTGACACTCGAGGCATCTCGCCACTATATCGGCAATCTGCGCTCTCATGCCTGGCCAATGGTACAACTGCCTCAAATCTGCATGCAACTTCTTAACACCAGGGTGTGCCGCATAAGGTGCTCTGTGAGCCTCAAGTATGATGAGCTCGCGCAAACCCCCGATGAAAGGTACATACACACGTCCTCTATGACGTAAGAGTCCATCAGACTCCAAGGAATACTCTGAATACTTCCCCTCCAAGGGTCTCTGAGAATGCACAACCTGACTAACCTCTGTAAAAAGCTCATCTGCTGGCAAGTGCTGTAAAATCTGCTCTCTCAAATCGGTGCTCGTAGTCATAGATGAGAGCTCATGGCGCCTTCTACTTAAGGCGTCTGCAACTACATTCTCCTTTCCCTTGATGTAATGTACATCAAAATTGTACTCGCAAAGGAACTCCATCCACCTTCTCTGTCTAGCATTCAGGTTTGGCTGCGTGAATAGGTACTGCAAGCTCTGATGGTCGGAATGAAGTTCAAATCTATGACCTAGTAGGAAGTGTCGCCACTTCACTAATGCATGAACCACCGCTGCAAGCTCTAGGTCATGAGTAGGGTAGTTGAGTTCATGAGTCTTCAACTTCCTAGACTCGAAGGAAATAGGCCGACCATCCTGCATAAGCACTGCCCCAATGCCATCCAAAGATGCATCAGTGCACACCACAAAGTCCGCCAATGGGTTTGGTACTGCAAGAATAGGTGCACTCGTGAGGGCTCTCTTGAGCTCTAGAAAAGCTCTCTCGCACTTCTCTGTCCATTCAAACTTCTTTCCTTTCCTCTGCAGCGATGTAATGGGGTGTGCCAATCTAGAAAATCCTGCAATGAAGCGTCGATAATAGCCTGCTAATCCCATAAAGCTCCTCACCTCAGTGACACTAGTAGGTGCAGGCCAATCCATGATGGCTCTAATCTTCGATGGGTCTACCGAGATACCCTCGCCTGATATGATATGGCCCAAATAATGGATCTCTGATCGGAAGAATGCACACTTCGATAAGCTACCAAACAACTGATTCTCTCTCAGCTTCTGCAACACCTGCCTCAGGTGTTTCTCGTGCTCTTCCTCATCATGGGAATATATCAGGATGTCATCCAGGAACACAACTACGAACTTATCCAAGAAGGTACGAAATACTCCGTTCATGAGGCTCATGAATACAGCTGGAGCATTTGTGAGACCGAATGGCACCACTGTGAACTCATAGTGTCCATACCTAGTACGGAAAGCGGTCTTAGGAATATCACTCCCCACAATCCTCAACTGGTGGTACCCTGACTTAAGATCAATTTTTGAAAATACACGAGCACCCTGCAACTGATCAAATAGGTCATCAATTCTGGGAAGGGGATATCGGTTCTTGATGGTTACTTTGTTCAATTGCCGATAATCAATGCATAACCTAAGTGATCCATCCTTCTTCTTAACGAAGATCACTGGTGCACCCCAAGGTGACACACTAGGTCGAATATGCCCCTTCTCTAGGAGTTCCTCCAACTGAACCTTTAGTTCACTAAGCTCATGTGTAGTCATCCTATATGGTGCTCTTGATACTGGTTCCGCGCCTGGCACAAGATCAATATGAAAGTCTACTGCCCTAGGTGGGGGTCTACCAGGGAGCTCTGAAGGAAAAACATCTGCAAACTCCTGCAATATAGGAAAGTCATCAAGGGATGGTTCCCCTTCTGAGCCTTCCTCTCTATCACTAATGGTGATTGCAAACAGCTGACACCCCTTCCGCATGCACCGCCTAAGCTGCATAGCGGATATCATACGAAGGGATATGGGTCTCTTAACCCCAAGAATCACTCTACCGATACCATCATCATCCACACATTCCACTGTCTTCTGTCGACAATCCATCTTGGCGCTGTGGGAATAAAGCCAATCTATGCCAAGAACAACATCATAAGAACCTAGTGGGGTAATGCGTAGATCAGACACCGTGAATGTGGCTCCCATCTGAATCGGGCAACTATGCACCATGGAACTAACTGACACTCTAGCTCCTGAGGCTAACTCTACCTCCCAACCGACATCTTGTCTAACTGCCACCAGCCCGCAACGCTCCACAGCAAAAGGAGATATAAAGGAGTCAGTAGCTCCTGAATCAAATAAAACTGTAACCACGCTACCCTGAATGATACCTGTAGCCTCAATGACTGTAGCCTGATGCTCGGCCTGGCGGTTGTCAACTGCTGCGAATACTCTGTGTGATCTGCCTACATCACCAACTGTCGGCTCTGAAAAAGCCCCTCCCTGACCACTGGAGGGTTGTCCCTGTGGACACTCTCTAGCTATATGACCCATGCCACCACAAGTGTAGCATGGTCCCCGTGCATGAGGCCGTGCACCCTGTGAACTAATCTGCTGTGGCCCTCCTGACCTGCTAGACCCACTGAAACCACCCCTAGAAGACTGCTGAGACTTCGCTGGCTGAGACTGTGGAGCCTGTACTTTTTGATCCTGCCTCGGTCCCTGTGAGTACCACTGCTTGGGCTTGGAGCCCTGATAACCCTGTGAGGGTTTCTGGTGCTGCTGCTGCTGAGGTTTCTGTTGCTGAGACTGTTGGCCCTTAGAGGACCCTGCTGAGTAGTTCTGATTCCCCTTCCAAGGGGGTTTCTGCTGGGTAGAGTTTCGGTTCTGAGATCGATCTCGTGACTCCTGTCTACTCCGAGTATCCTCTACAACCAAGGCCATCTCAACTACCTGTCTGAAAGTAGTAGGAAAAGCCATACGCACTGGACCCTGAAGAGAGAAATTTAGGCCCATGATAAATCTATGCACACGCTGTTTCTCGTCCTTCATGTACTCGACATATGGAAGGAGCTCGAGAAACCTGCTCTCATACTGAGCTACAGTGAGACCTCTCTGATGAAGAGAATGAAACTCCTCTATCTGCTTCTGCCTGAAATGCTCAGACAGGAATCTCTCTCTGAATCTCTCCAAAAAGGTCTCCCACGTGAGGGTATCCATGCTCATCCCTCTGATCGTCTCCTCCTGATGCCACCAATTGGAGGCATCTCCTCTCAACTGATGGACTGCAACACGTGCCTTCAGATTACTCCCATAGGAACGTAATCCAAAACACCGCTGGAGGCTCTGCAACCAAGCCTCTGCCACTGTCCCTTCTGTGGAACCGGTAAAAAGTGGGGGTCCAAGACGTATCAGCTCTCTGATGTCATCTCCTATGTGTCTAGGAGGTCTCTCGGGTGGTGGTACTCTCTGATGAATGGATTCCCCCTCGTGCTCACCTTGTCCCTCATCCTGCCTCGGTGGGGGACTCCTACTCCTCTCTCTACCACCAGGATCCTGTGCTTCCCTTTCGGGAACCTGCTGAACTGGCTCTGCTACAGGTGGGGGTAGTCTCTGCTGAACTACACCAATCAGTGTCTGAAGGGCATCCAAAATGTCCTGATTCGGGTTCTGAGGTGGTGGTGGTGGTGGTGGAGGTGGTGGTCCATCCTCCTGTCTGACTCCACTACCTCTCGCCCTACGACCTCTACCTCGGCGGTTGTTCCGTGTAACAGGAGGCATCCTACACAATGAAAGTTTTTTAATTAATTTCAGAAGCATAGTGGTTAAGGTTCCTAGTGTTGAAACTAGGCTCTGATACCAAAATGTCATGCCCAAAAATTATGGCCAAAAAACACACCAAAATTTTTTTTTTTTTTTTTTTTTTAATATTTTAAATGTATTTATTTAAACTTAAGTGCACTAAGTTGATACAGTAAGTTCACATGAAACATGGATGCCAAGAAGGCGGTTACACGAACTCTTAACAATCAATTGATTCAGTTAACAACCCCTCTTATTTAATTAGAAGACCCAATTATTTGATAGATTTAATAAATCCCTTTAAAAGATTTACACTCTAAGAACATTAGTAAATTTCTTAAATACAATTTTATTTAAATTTTACATATGAATTTGTCGTCTACTTCGACAAGGAGTAAAACTAAAATTATCATTCATTTTATGAGTTAATCTGGATTGCATGACCCTCCAATAGACATAGATCAATTTTAAACTATAAAATTCTAATGTTTAAGGCTTATGAATTTAAACCACATTTTACTAATCCCGAAATAAAACTTCCCATTAGGAACTGCTAATTGACTAATTAAACTTAATTAAGTTATCCTTAACTACATTAAATAATAACTATATTGCATTCACAGAATTTAATAATTAACGTTACAAATTAACGATTAATAAATAAACAGATAAAACTATTTTAGAACGATTCTTTAATTAATAATATTCATTAATTATTAAATTCGCTAAGCTAAAATTACTAAATTTATAAGTTGTTAATGAACTTCATTAATACACATTATCATTTAAACTAATAATTAAATAAAATAAAAATAAAAACTACTAACAACTATTTTTAACTAATCTATATAAACGAAAATTTAATTTAAACTAAACTATATAAATGAAAATTTAATTTAAACTAAACTATATAAATGAAAATTTAATTTAAACTAAACTAAATAAATGAAAATTTCATTTAAACTAAACTATATAAAAAAAATTTTAAAAAAAAAATAAATAAATAAATAAAAAAAAAATGAAACGCCGCCCCACGCATATATATGCGTGGGGGATCCCACGCAATATATTCGTGGGCCTCACGCATACACATGCGTGGGGATCCCACGCATTTAAATGCGTGGTCCTCACGCATGGGTATGCGTGGGGTCTTCCACGCGTACGTGGACTGGCCGCCGGGTACGAGCCGCAGGCTCTGCCCGAAATTCAAAATTTTTTTTTGTTTTTTTTTTTTTTGTTTTTTTTTTTTTGATGGGTTGCATTAAATAAGGTAGGTCGCCCACCCTTTGAAGCCTTATAATAGGAGGGTGATTTACTATAATTTATTGACTGTAATAGAGGGGTCTCCCCTTTTTTTTTTTGCCCATACATTTTCCAGCAAGTTTGAGCACCTACAGGCCTCTATTTTTTTTTGAAGATTAAGTTTTTATCAAATTTCTCCATTGATCTTGAGACATGGGTGTCAATAGATTGGTGAATCTATACATTGCATATTACATCATGAACACAACCATACATTAATCAAATGATATGCTTATAACCCTTTTTTTTTTTTAAAACTAACTTTAGTTCCTCTTCCTTTGTTGTTGGATCAATACAATTCTATTTTCTTTCACATACAAATGCAACAACTGCATATGAATCCAATTTTATACATAATGCAACTAATTACTCCATGGGAATGGAAAATAGGAAGATCACCATGGGTGTTTAAATTCTCTATAATTTCATATGCATATATTTTCTCCATACCATTCTAATGTCTAATGGAACTCAGCCTTTCCTAACATAATTCCTTCATATACAAGATTAACATTCACCATTCACAATCCATCACAATAACATGCATGAACAAAAAGGTGGTTGAATTGGCTATAACAAGTTTCACAAAATGAGAAGACCATTTAACTTACATTACGCAAATTTTCCAAAGAACATGGGAGCAATGCAAGGAATTTCTCATAATCTCTTTTTTTTTGTATTATTCATCCTGGTTCAAAGGCTCCACTCGGGAAAGAACCAGTAAGAAAACCCAAGGTCATTGCCCAATACTTCCAAGTTTCCAATCCATTTTACATCATTTTACAACTCACATAAATCTCTACAAACTTCCAACATGTGCTACCTTCCAAATAACTTCAAAATCACAATAAAGGATAATGGGGAAGACAAAACTAAAACAAGGTGGATAATCACAACAACATCAAATCAAACATACACTCCAAACCCGGTTTGCACAATAGATCTATACATGGAATCAAAACAAGGGGGGAGGTGGATTTTCCCAATGGGAGAAGTCAATCACCATTCCATTACATGGCCCTTTCGGGGCTTGAATATTAAGAATTTCCATTCTATATAAGGCCCTTTCGGGGCTCCAATCACAAAGATACTCATTTTCTCTTCATACACATGATTTCACAACATCAATAAGGAAGGTGATGACAAGTAGGGGCCCATACACCCTACCCTTTTTCCTTCCTCTCACCATGAAAGGAGACTCTCACCAATGAGGTCCAACTAAAGCCCTACCCCCATACATGGCCACTTCTTCCCTATCCAAGGGTGAGTGATGCCATCACAATCCCCATGAAAACTCAAAGAACAAGGTCTCAACAAAGCAAGAAATGAAATCCAAAACAAGGTAAAATTCCCTTCAATATCCTCCCAATACACACAACACAAAAAGGACAAGAACCTTCACAATACTATAACAAGATTCACACATGATCAACAAAAAGGAAAACTAAGCCCATGAGAGAGAAATTCCTACCTCCACAAGTGTTATGGCAACAATGGAAGTTTTTTTTGAGAAGAGCTTCTTTCCTTTCTCCTTCCTTCAATCTTCAAGCTTGCTCTCTCCAAACTAGAGATTGGGTAAAAACCCCCCATTCACTACTTCCCAAGTGCCTCTAAATAAGAATCTACTTAACTAGGCTTAGGGTAACCCCTTGGTGGAGTCAAGGTCACCTACCTATGAAGTGACAACCAATTTCGAATTCAAGCAAAGATGGAGTGTTTGAGTGACCATAAAGGTCAACCAAGGAGACTTGGGGAGTGGAAAACACTCCCAACCCAAACCCTTACCCTTAGGGTAATTAATTTTGAAGTTTTAAGGCTTAAGGATTTAATAAGGACAATAAAACTAGGGGAAACAAACTACCAAAAGAAATACACCTTAAAGATGGACTAGGTAAAAAAAAAAAAAGAATATAGCACAAAATAAACATGGGGTTCAGCTTTTGTCTTCCCATTGGATTTCCCGGCTAAATTTCCTGCACACTCATTGCACACGTCAGTAATTCGAGAAGCACATGTATATATATAAATATAAAAATACGCATCAACAATTTCATGAAATTTAAAACATCCATTCTTCCATAATCTATTCATTCATCTCATTCTACTCATTAAAATTGGAGATTCAAAGTGTTAGTTTGCATTCATTCATTTTATCAGCATATACGTTATAAAACATTAAACTACAGAAATCAAATATCTGAAATAAAGCATCATACATCATAATTAGCAAAATAATGTTCAGTGCCACAAATAATGCTCTGACATATCGAGCCATAAAAAAAAATAATATATAGTATCATCGAGGCTAGGATGGGTCGAGGCGGGGCCTCACAGGTATTAATTTTGATGAATAAATTAGGGCTCTCTTGATTTTGTGTTCTTCGCCTAAAAGTTGGGATGGCTTGGTAATGGTTGTGAGTAATTCTATTTCTAGATCTAATACCCTAAAATTTGACGATGTGATCGGTGTTATTTTGAGTGAGGAAACTCGTAGGAAATCCTCAGGTGGATCTACATCAAGAAGTTCTTTGAATGCACAAAGTAGAGGGAAAATGACTGAAAGAGAAAATTATTCTAGAAATCATGGGAAATCAAGATGAAAGTCAAAGGGGAAGAGGTCTCAATCCAAAGGATGAAGAGAGTGCTAGTCCTATGGTAAAATAGGGCATAAGAAGAAAGATTATTGGACTTGAAAGAACAATGAAGGAGATAAAAAAGAAGGGAACAAGGAGGAAAATATGGTAAGTAACAAATCTAAAGAGGATGCTTTGCTTCTATCTTTAGAAAGTGTTGATGATTCATGAGTTTTAGATTATGGTGCTTCATTTCATGCTACACATCATAGAGGTTATTTTATTGATTATTTCCAAGGGAATTTTGGGCTTGTTTATTTGGGGGATAATGAACCCTGTCATATTTTTGGAAATGGAAAAGTTAAAATTAAGTTGTAGAATGGGAATCATTGGCTACTACATGATGTAAGACATGTTCCAAGGCTGAGTAGGAATTTAATTTTAGCAAGAAAACTCGGTGATGAGGGTTGTGTAGTTACTTTTAATGATAAAAATTGGAAGGTTTCAAAAGGTTCCCTTGTAGTAGAAAAAGGTGTAAAAGTAGGCACCTTATATCTTTGTACAGGATATGTTGTTCCTTCTACTTTGATTTTTTCAAAGAAAAATGCATGTTCAGGAACAATTGTTGCAGTTGACCAGGGAGAATAAATAGCTACTATAGATTCTAATACAGTGCTATGGCACAATAGACTTGGGCACATGAGTGAGAAATGTATGAAAGTGTTAGAAATATAAGAGGGGTAACTAAGAGCTGTCGGTGAATTAGTTACCACTAAAATAAATCTCAGATCCCTTAGATGTCAACTTGAAATTCAAACTGATAAAACTAATTACTACTGATGCTCAATAAACAAACATAAATTGTTGTAACTCAGTAATCAATTATCCTTAAGATGTTATTAGTAATTACTTAACCTTAATTTGTATGCATGAGAGAAAAAATAAACACATGAGACACAAAATTTTTACGTGGAAATCCAATATGGGAAAAACCACCAATGTAGCTAGTTACTTTTTTCACTCTTCTAAAGTGAGCCCTGTTAGGAGCCAACCCTGTTAAAGGTTACAAAACACACTGTTAGGTGTGACCTTGTTAGAGGATTTAATCACTTTGTTAGGAGTGGCCTTGTAAGAGGTCTTAAAACAATTCAATGGAATTGCCACTTTGTTAGAGGATTTACAACTGGTTGTTAAACCAACTCGATTAAGAGATTTTAGATCATTGCTACAATGGTTAGTGAGTAGTAATGAAATGACCTGATTGTGATGCAACTAAATTGTTGAATCCAGACCTCTATTCTTCTTATACTTGATCCTTCTTGATCGAATGTTACTTTTTTGCTCCACCAGGATACCTACTTATCTTTCAAGTTTTCTTCCTCTCTTTTCTCCTTTCAATTCAATCAACACACTTGCACACACACTTTTGAAATCTCAACTTGACCTTACACTTATTTCATCCAGATTGTCAAGTCAGCTCAAATATAAATTAGAATGACCAATATTCATTACTATAGTCAGCTAGAATCAATACTTAAAATAATTAAGCTTCATATGCCAAAATAATAAAATCCTTCATTGATTGACCCTGCATAGTAAAAAATGGTTCTTAGATGATTTCCTGTGTTAACCAACATAGGCTTGGTTAACATTGCAAACTTGCAAAAATCCTTTGGCAACTGAGTGAACTCGGTTAGCTCTAACTTCATTCAACTTTCATTCATTAACCAAGTGAGCTCAATTAACACTCTTTTTTGGACAATTCCTTCAATGCCTGAGCGAGCTCGATAGACACCGCCTTTGCATGAAGTAAACTTAGACTACTCTGTAGACAAGGAAAACTATCTTGCTGACCAAGTGAGCTCAATATGCATTGACTGTCATTTGATATGAAATTTGTGTAACATCAAAGACAACACACAATTAAACAATTATATCCAACAATCTCCCTCTTTGGCATTAATGGCAACACAACATGTCATCGCACAATGAAATTTGAGAACAAGACTCCCTCTGATAAAAAGTTTCTCCCTCTATGATTTTACACTGAAAGCTTCTCCTTCATTGTAGTAATCTTCCTCTACGAAGGAATTACATAACTTATCCCTCTTGGAATGACAAAAACAAGTTTCAAAAAGATATGACAAATGATAGTAAACTTCTCCCTCTTTGACAACACATTCCAAAGACAACACATGTCAAATTAGTATCAATGTACCTTGAGTACTGATTCATATGAAATATTCTCTTGACCATGTTGCACTAAATTATTGATATTCAACTTGATTCCTATTTATGTATCACTAAACTTCATTTAGTGAGCTTCAGATAGGGGAAAGACCCCTAGCTTACCTGTTAGATAGAAGAAGCATCCTTAGGTAATGGCTTGGTGAATATGTCTACGATCTGTTCTTTTGTATGGACATATTCCAATCTGATTATTTTATCCTACACCAATTCTTTAACAAAGTAATATTATATAGCAATGTGCTTTGTTTTGGAGTGCATCACTGGGTTCTTTGATATATTAATTGCACTAGTGTTATCACAATACATGACTATTGGCTCTTTGATTTCAACCTTCATTCCTTCCAATAATTGTTTGAACCAAATAATGTTAGAATAGTTTACTACTGTTGCCACATATTTTACTTATGTTGTGGATTGGGATGTGTAGTTTTACTTCTTGCTTGTCCAAGATACCAACTTTTAACCAAGAAAGAAAGCTCCACCACTAGTGCTTTTTCTGTCATCAAGATTTCCTACCCAATTAGCATCAATAAATAATTTTAGATCTAGATTTCCTCCAATTTTGTACCATAACCCATAGTCTTCAGTACCTTTTAGATATCTCAAGATTCTTTTGACTGCCATCATGTGGTTTTCTTTGGGTTTTGCCAAGAATCTTACCACTATTCCAGTTGTTAAGGCAATATCAAGCCTTGTGTGAACTACATATTGTAATTTTTCAATCATTGATCTATATATGGTCTAATCTACTTCTTTGGAGTCATCATCTTTAGTAAGCTTTAGTCTAGTACACATTGGGGTTCCAACTAGTTTTAAATCTTCCATTCCAAACTTTTTGAGTATCTCTTTGATATACTTAGATTGAGTGATATAGATACCATTTTTGTTTTATTGTATTTGCAATCCAACAGAGAATTTTATCTCACCAAACATGGACGTCGCAAACTCTTTTTTCATTTTTATGAAATTTTTCTACATAGGTCATCATTTCCTATAAATAGAGTATCCTCCACAAATATTTCTACCAACACAATCTTCTTATCTGGTCCTTCCTTGATATATAGACTACTATTATCATTTGTTCTTTGAAAACCAATCTTTATCAAATAATTATGTAATCTTTTATACTAGGCTCTAGGAGCTTGTTTGAGACCATACAATGCTTTGTGTAATTTGCAAACCATGTCCTTTTTGTCAAGATCAACAAAACCTTCTAGTTGTTTGATGTAGACTTCTTCATCAAGAATTCCATTCAAGAATGCAGATTTAACATCCATCTGATATAATTTGAATCCTTTATGTGTTGCATATGCAAGTAAAGTCCTAACACCTTCTAGTCTTGCAATAGGGGCAAAATTTTCACCATAATCAACACCTTCTTCTTGAGAGTAGTCTTTGCATACTAATCTTGTTTTGTTTCTTGACACTTTTCCATATTCATTTAGCTTTTTTCTAAATACCCATTTTGTACCAATCACATTTTTATCCTTAGGCCTAGGTACAAGAGTCCAAGTTTTGTTCTTTTCTATTTGTTCTATTTCTTCATTCATAGCCTTAATCCAACTTTCACTTTCCAATGCATCTTTAACACTTCTAGGTTCAAATTCAACAAGTAAACATGTACCTTTTAGTTTTCTTCTTGTCATAGTTCCATTTGATTTATCTCCAATAATCTGATTAGGTGTATGATGCCTTCTGATATACTTAGCCAATACAAGTTCTTTTCCTTTTGAATGAATTGTATTATCTTCACTTTGAATTTCAACTTTAGGCTTAGATCCTTTAGATTCAGTAGGAATTAGCTCAGTAGCTTTAGAATGTGACTCGGGTCCCTGTGACTTAGTTTGTACTTCCTGCAACTCAGTAACTATGGAGAGCTTGGGAGGTGAAGTTTCCTTATTGTAAGATATGCTTGGCAATGTATTTAGTTAAAAATATAAAAAAATCTTGTAATCTTCTAGTTTCTTTCTACTTTCTTCTTTAGTATTTTTTGCAAACTCATCAATTCTTACATGTGCACTTTCTATGATATTGTGAGTAGACAAATTCAAACATTTATATGCTTTACTTCTGCAGGAATATCCTAGAAATATACCTTCATCACCTTTTACATCAAACTTTTATTTTCTAGATTCTTTGAAAATATAACATTTACTACCAAATACTTTTAGGTAACTTACATTGGGTTTGTAGCCATACCATAGTTCATAGGGAGTTTTATATGAGTCCTTCTTCAACTGTACTCAGTTCAAAGTATGAACTATAGTGTTGATAGCTTCCTTCCAGTATTTGATAGCAATATTCTTTTAAATCATTAGTGTCCTTGCACAATCCATGATGGATCTATTTCTTCTTTTAGCTATTCCATTCTGCTTAGGAGTACCAAGGGTTGATACCTATCTTTTGATTCCTCTTTCAATGTAGAAATTATTGAATTCATTGGAGATGAATTCACCACTTCTGTTTGATCTTAAGCATTTCAATCTTTTTCCAGTTTCCTTTTCTACTCTTTCCAGATACCATTTTAATTTCTAAAATGCTTCTAACTTTTCTTTTAGATACATAACAGTCATCATTCTAGAGTAGTCATCAACAAAAAGAATAAAAAAAAAATTTCCACTATAAACTTCTATTCCAATAGGTCCACATAAGTCAATATGAAAAATTTCTAAGACATCTTTAGATTGATAGTTTTTTCCCTTAAAACTAGTCTTTCCTATTTTACCAATTTGACAATTTTTGCATAAACCAACATTTGGTTTCTTCAAACTAATGATACCTCTTACTTTTATGAATTTTCTTATCTTGACCATATTGTCAAAGTTTGCATGACATAGTCTTTTGTTCCATAACCAACTTTCTTCTACTTGAGCAATGAGACATGAGCAATCATCAAGATCAAGATAAAATAAGTTACATTTTGTTTGTTTGCATGATCCAATCAAATTTCCTTTTTCATCCAGCAGTCTTGCCTTGCCATGCATGAATTCTACCTTGAATCCAATGTTGATTAGTTGTGCCACACTCAGTAGAATATATTTTAGTCCTTCTACCCAATAAGAATTTTCACATACAAGTTCATTGGTTAGTGAGATACAACCTTTTCCTTTTATGCAACAAGGTTCATTGTTTCCAAACCTTACACTACCTCCATCATAGTGTTCAAATTTTTTTTTATCTCTAGTCATATGGTGTGAACATCCACTATCTATAATCCATGTATCATTTTTAATAACATGATAGATAAGTGCCATCTTATCTCCTTCATCATCTGATTCATCTTTTACAGCAATGTACACTATTTTATCCTCACTATTATCAGAATCCTTAGCCATAAAACAAGTTTTCTAACCTTTGTCTTTGTGGGATTTGTGACCTTTAAATTCTTTATTGTGTTTGTACTTGTGGCTCTTCTTCTCATCCTTTCTATCTCTATTTGGACACTTGATAGCAATATGACCAATTTCTTCACATAAAAATAGATTGGAGAAACTTTACCTTTGTACTTTCCTCTACTCCTGGAATGCTTCTTTGCAAGGAAAGCTTTAACAACTTCAAGATCACTATCAAAACTTTCCTCGATTTCCTCTTCACTTTCTAACTAATTTTCCTTTATTTTCTTGCCCTTTTCTTTGAGAGAGAGTTTAGTTTCAAATGTAAACACAATATTTTTGGAAGCTAGAACATAATTGTCAAAGTTGTCTAGCTCAAAAGCTGTCAATCTTCCTACTAGGGCATCCAAGCCTAAATTTCTATTTGAATCACATCTCATTTCTTGAATAGTAGCACTCTGATTGCATAGATGGGAAGAAAAACTGTAAGAATTTTACTTACAACAATTTCTTCTTTGATTTCTTCTCTGGATCCTTTGATTGCACTGACATTGGCTTTGATTCTTTCCACATATTTAGCAACATTTTTGTCTTCTTTCATCCTCATCTGATCAAATTATCCTCTAAGGCTTTCTACTTTGGCTCTCCTTACATTGTCATCACCACCATAGATATTCTTGAACTTGGTCCACATATCAAAAGTAGTTTTACAGTCTTTGATCTCATCAAATTCATCATAGCTGAGAGCATATGCAATGTCAATCATCATGATGTTATGGTTCTTCTTCTTAGCAAGATCTCCAACAGATAATGTACCAGTAGGAGTTTTTTATTCTTCATCAAGGTATTTGCAACCTGAATCACTAATGGTAGCTAGATGAAGCCTCATAAGTCCCTACCATGCTAAAAAGTTGTCTCTGTTTAGCTTTGGAACCTCTCTCTTGTAAGACATCCTGATCTTTAGCTTAGGTCCTTGAAACCTTTTCTGCAAGCACCAAAATTTGTGATACCAATTGTTGGAAATCTAAGAGGAGTAGCTGAGAGGGGTGGGGGGGGTGAATTAGTTACCAGTAAAACAAATCCCAGATCCCTTAGATGTCAACTTATAATTCAAATTGATAAATCTAATTACTTAAAGAGATTAAATTTCATCTCTTGCTCTCTTCATCCTGATGATGGATCACTTGGTGTGATTCGAAACGTTGATGGTAAAAAATCTTTACACAATCGAATCCAGAAATATATCAGTTTAAAAACTAATTACTATTGATGCTCAATAATCAATTACCCTTAAGATGCTATCAATAATTACTTAACCTTAATTTGCATGCATGAGAGAAAAGAAATGAACACATGAGACATTAGAACTTAATGTGGAAACCCAAGATGGAAAAAACCACCAATGTAACTAGTTACTGTTTTTCACTCTTTTGAAGTGAACCTTGTTAGGAGCCAACCCAGTTAAAGGTTACAAAACACACTGTAAGGTGTGACCCTATTAGAGGATTTAATCACCCTATTAGGAGTGGCCTTGTAAGAGGTCTTAAAAAAATTCAATGGAATTGCCACCTTGTTAGAGGATTTACAACTAATTGTTAAACTAACTCAGTTAAGAGATTTTACATCAATGCTACAATGGTCAAAGAGTAGCAATGAAATGACCTAATTGTGATACAACTGAATTGTTGAATCTAGATCTTTATTATGCGTATACTTGATCCTCCCTGATTGAATGTTACTTTTCTGCTCCACAAGGATACCTACTTATCCTTCAAGTTTGCTTCCTCTCTTTTCTCCTTTCAATTCAATCAACACACTTGCACACACACTTTTGAAATATCAACTTGACCTTATACTTATATCATGATCTAGATTTCAAGTCAGCTCAAATAAAAATTAGAATGACCAATATTCATTACCATAGTCAGCAAGAACCAATGCTTAAAATAATTAAGCTTCATATGCCAAAATAATAAAATCCTTCATTGGCCAACCCTGCACAGTAAAAATTTGTTCTGAGATGATTTTCTATGTTAACTAATAGAGGCTCGATTAATACTGTGAACTTGTAAAAATCCTTTGGTAACTGAGTGAACTAGGTTAGCTCTAACTTTGTTCAACTTTCCTTTATTAACCAAGTAAGCTTGGTTAACACTCTTTTTTGCACAATTCCTTCGACACCCAAGTGAGCTTGGTAGACACTACCTTTGCACAGAGTAAACTTAGAATACTCAGTAGACAAGGAAAACTATCTTGTTGACCAAGTGAGCTCGGTATGAACTGACTATCATTTGATATGACATTTGTATAACATAAAAGACAACACATAATTAAACAATTGTATCCAACAAAAAATACTTCATTCAAAGAAAGTTTTACTAGGTTTGAAATGTGTTAATATGGATTTCTATGAAAGTTGTGTGTATGGAAAATAAAAGAGAGTGAGTTTTGTGAAGACTAGGAAGGAAAAAAGAAGTGAGAGATTAAAACTTGTGCATACAAATGTATGCAGACTAGCTCAAGTATCTTCCCTTGGTGTCTCTCATTATTATGTTACATTTATTGATGATGCAACTAGAAAAATATGGGTTTATTTCCTTAGATAGAAATTTGACGTATTTCAAACTTTTAAGAAATGAAAATACTTGGTTGAAAATGAGATTGGAAAGAAATCAAAATGTCTCAGATCTAATAATGATGGTGAGTATTATAGTCATAAATTTGAAGATTATTTCTCCACTAATGGTATTTGTAAATAGAAAATTGTTCCTAGGACTCCAAAGGAAAATGGAGTGGTTGAATGCATGAAGAAGACTATAATGGAGCATGCAAGAAGTATGAGGTTGCATGCAAGGTTGCTCTTAAAAATTTGGTTGGAGGCTATCGATACTACTATATATTTGATTAATAGAGGTCCCTCTACTCCTTTGGGTTGTCATATTCTAGAAAAAGCATTATTCTTTTCTCAAAACCTTTGGTTATGAAGTATTTGCTCATATAGATTCTGAAAATAGAACCAAGTTGGAAGCTAAGTCAAAGAAATGTGTATTTGTTGGATATGGCATTAATGAATTTGGTTATAGGCTTTATGATTTTGAAAATTGTAAGATTCTAAGAAGCAGGGATGTCATATTCAATGAGAAAGTGTTGCACAAAGATCTGTTGTAGCAACATGAAAAGAAAGAAGATGATAATGTAGTGCTAGATGATACCCTAAAAGCTTATGTTCCAAAAATTCTTCATGATCTGTAACAACAAATACCACACACCCTAGTGAATGTTAGATAGTCAAAATGGATTAATAGACCTCTAGAAAGATTTTATCCTTCCTTGTATTCTATTTTACTTACTGATGTTGGTGAACCTAAATGTTATGATGAAGTTGTCCAGGTGGATACAAAGATTCAGTGGAAGTCTGCAATAAAAGAAGAAATGGACTCTTTGCTAAAAAATAAGACATAGGATTTATGCAAGTTGCTTGCAAGTAAAAAGACTTTACAATATAAGTGGTTTTATAGGTTGAAAGAAGAGGATGGAGGTAAGAAATGATTTAAACCTAGGTTAGTTGTAAAAGGATTTGCACAGAAAGAAGGAATTGATTTTGATGAGATATTCTCCCCTGTTGTTAAAATGACTTCTCTTCACACTGTTTTAAGTATTGTGGCTACTGAAGATTTGCATTTAGAGCAGCTTGATGTTAAAATATTCTTTCTACATGGTGATTTGGATGAAGAGATATATATGGAACATCCATGAGGATTTGAGGTCAAAGGTAAGGAGAACTTAGTGTGCAGATTGAATAAAAGTTTATATGGCTTGAAACAAGCACCTCGGCAATGGTATCTAAAATTTGATAGGTTTATGCATGACCATGGATACAGTAAGTGTCATTCATATCATTGTATTTATTTTAAGAGGTTGGAAACTGACATCTACATTATTTTATGTTTATATGTTGATGATATGCTTGTAGCTGGGCCTAACATGGATCATATTACAGGGTTGAAATGTTAGTTAGCACATGCATTTTTTGTGAAGGATTTAGGGGCTGCAAAAAAAATACTTGGTATGAAGATTTACAGAGTTAGGAAGAATAGGAAATTGACTTTATCTTAGGCTGATTATATTGAGAAGGTGTTGCAAAATTTCTCTATGGAGAATGCTAAAGCTGTCAACACACCTTTACCTAGTCATTTGAAGTTGACTAAGGAGATGTGTCCCAAGACACATGAAGAGGAGGATATGATGTCTAAGGTACCTTATGATTTAGCTATAGGAAGCTTGATGTATGCTATGGTATGTACAAGGCCAGATATTTCACATGCAGTGGGAATCATTAGTAGGTATATGGGTCATCCAGGGCTTGAGCATTAGAATGTAGTTAAATAGATTCTCAAATATTTGAGAGGAATAACCAGTAAGTATCTACATTCTGGGGGCTCTATATAGGGTTGTGTTGACTTAGATTTGGTAGCAAATATTGATACCAAGTGGAGTACTACAGGTTATGTATTACTATTGGTGGGATAGCAGTGAGCTAGGTTTCTCGATTACAACAAGTTAATGTAGAGTATGTTGTTGCTACAGAGGCAGCCAAGGAGATGATATGGCTTCAGTTCTTCATGGAAGAATTTTGACACACATAAAGGGATAATTATTTGTTCACAAATAGCAATAGTTCCATTCATCTTGAAAAGAATTCAGCTCTGCATTCAAAGATAAAATACATACAGATGTGGTACCATTTCATTCAGTTAGTTTTGGATGATGGACAGTTAAAGCTGGAGAAGATACATACAAATGACAATCTAACAGATATGTTTACAAAGGTAGTGACAAGGATGAAATTGAACTCCTCTTTAGCTTCAATTGATCTTCTAGACTAAACAAACTAAAAGAATAGTAGAGTCCAGTGTGGTTTAATATTCTAGTGGGAGATACAAGTTTAGTAGTGCTATGATCAGTCTCCAAGTGGGAGGTTATTATTTTGGAGTTTGATTAGTCTCCAAGTGGGAGATTGTTGTAATGTGGAGCCTAATTAGACTCATAGGTTTATTCGGCATGGTTTTCCTCTAGATTATTTATGCGAGGGTTTGGGGGCAATAGCCCCAAGATGGGGTCAAGGTACAGTGCCCCTATGGGGTCCTGGGGTAGCACCCTAGGTGCACTCCCTATCATAGTATAGGATGGAGTCGAAGGGGCAATGCCCCCATGGGGGTTTTCGGGGCTAGCACCCTTGAAGCCAAAAATGACCTTACATTGTAAAAGGTTTCAGCTACTTTTTTTAAAAAATATTCTAGCCCTAATTTTGTAAGTAGCAAAAAGCTTGTATAAAAAGGCTTAGGTTAGAGATTTTCATAGTGTGTGATGTGAAAATTGGTTCTTGCAGCAATATTGAGCTATAAGGGATTATGAATTGTAAACAAGTTGTAATCACTGGATCATAATAATATTGAACTTTGTGTTGGTGGACGTAGCCCAGGGATTAGTTGAACCATGTTAAATCTTGGCATCTTGTGTTCTCTTATGTGTGATCTAATATTTTATGATATTGGTTATATTTGCATGTAACTATTATTTGTGATTAAGATTAATCCTAACATTTTCCTGCTCATAGAAAGATTCTTGATAAAGCCCTTAATGAGGAAAATGTACCTCAAGATCTTGATCTTGATAGGTTTCATTCTATGGTGGGTCACTTGACTTCACCTCACTAATTGTCCTTTTTTGAAGAAGATGATAATTCACTGAGTCATCCTCATAACTAACCGTCGCACATTGAAGTTATGATACATCAAAAATGTGTTTTTTGGGTGCTCATTAATAATGGAGTTGGTCTAAACATCTATTTTTCTACTTTTCTCAAGAAATTGAGCTACTTTGAAGAGTCTATTAATCCTCATTAAAAAATAACCATCAAGGCATATGATGAAGTTGAGTGTAAATCTCTAGGTCTTGTTGTGTTTCCTCTTTAAGTTGGTCCTGTGGAAAGAGATGTTACTTTTTAGGTCCTTGACAATCCACTAGCATACAATATCCTATTAAGGAGATGATGGATACATGAAATACAAGTTGTTCCTTCAACATACCATCAATGCATCAAGTTTCCATTCCAAGGCTTTGAAGTCACTATACCTGCTAATACCAGTTACACCTATAACATGCTGAAATCTACTAAAATATTTATACCTGCTAATAGGGAATCTACATATCATCATTGATGATAAGCTAAAAAAAATTGAGAAGTCACTCAAGCTAACAAAAATTGGGATGGGTGAAGATCACATTGAACTCATTCTATCTTTGACATCTCTTCCTAAGTCTCCCTCTAATTATAAGAGACCATATGAAGAAAAGAAACATTTTGTGTTATCACCTTAGACTAAGTTTAATGGTACCTTTGTCAAAGCTACTAAACCTCAAAAAGAGGAAGATGAAGATAGAGCCATCACTGCATGGATATACAGAGAGGAAAATCTAGTGGATCTCATAGAATAGCCTCGTGAGTTTAATTCTGAAAAATATGATCCAAGTTTTAAGCTCATGAAATGCTTTGATTACATAGGAAATGGTCCAATTGGACGTAACAACAATGGCTTGATTGATCCTATCAAAGCAATAACTAGAAGGTCTTGAGATACAATAGGTCTAGGTTTCAAAAAGATTCCTTTCCATCTAGGGATTAATAAATGCATACCATAACCTGAAATTTCATCTAAACATCAGTCACAAACTGAATCAAATAATCATGACAATAGCTCTGATGATGAGGATACTTATCCTTATCCAATTTCTTTTGATCTTGCTAAATTCTTTGTAGAACTAGATGACTTTGTACCACATGTTAGCACTATGGATGTTGACAGTGATTCTTCTAACAACTCTATTGATCCTCCCTGTATTCAATAGGAATAAGGAGATTCTAGTTATATTATAGTTGTGGAATGACTTTGTAAAAATTAAGATGATAGTGAAAGTGGAGAATGGGTTCCCATCACTACTAGGGAATTCTATAGTTTGACTCCATGAAGAACAATTTCTCAAGAGTACAAATTTGATTCTTTCTCCAAGGAAACTGTAGAAAAGGATGTGGATCAAGTTCACATATATGAAAACTAGCTTGAAATAGGTGAACAAGCTAGGGTTTGATTAGATGAGACTCATCTAACTAGTGCCAATGAGTCTTCAATTAATGTCATTAGCACTCAAAGGAATTTGAATATACCTTTGGATGAAATCACTTTAGGTTTCAAATTACTTATCCAAGCATTTGATGACTATATTGTGAATGCCATTGAACCCACCACATCTCTCTCACTCACCTATCCTAAGCTCATATACTGGAATCCCAATACATCTAGTGAATTCCTTATATTTTGAAATGATTGTGCTCTTTCCCGCTACTTAAATGTTGTCAAACTAGTAACATCCTCCACTAGTGAATAGAGTGTCAATATGACTGAAGCTGACATCAAATATCTCAGTCAAACAATTAAAAGAAATAGAAGGTCCAATGGTGAAAACCACATTGTGGTAGTATTAAAACCAAAAATAGTAAAAATAAAATACATATCTAAAGGTGAAAACCTCTCTAAGACGCCTAAGGATGAGATATTTGATGTACTTCCTAGTCATTCTCAAGAGAGATCATAAGTGTTGATAGAGCCAACATAGCCAATCAACTTGGGAACAAAGGAACAACTTCATATGATACACATTGCATAATCTTTATCTATAGAAGAAAAAGAGGAATTTATTGCTTTCTTTCAAGCGAAAAAGATAAATTTTACATACACCTACTTAGACATGCCAGGCTTGGATCCTAATCTCATAATGCATCATTTATCTATCACACCAGGAGTAAAACTAGTCAAATAGAAGCTTTGTAAAATGCATCCTCATGTTGCATTACTTGTTGAAGCTGAATTGGAAAAGCTTCTAAAAATTGGCTTCATCCATGCTATTGATTACCTTGAATGGATCTCAAACATTGTTCTAGCGTCCAAACATGACAAATCTATCTAAGTTTGTACTAATTTCTGAGATTTGAACTTAGCATGTCCAAACGATGATTTTCCACTTCCCAATATTGACATGATAGTGGATATGATAGTAGGATATGAAAAGTACTCACTCATGGATGGTTTTTCTAGTTATAATTAGATTAAAATTGCACCAAAAGACCAGGAGAAAAATGTGTTCACATGTGCACGGGGTACCTTCTATTGGAATGTGATGTCATTCAGTCTTAAAATTGTTGGTGCCACATATCAAAGGGTAGTTACAAAAATCTTCCATGATATGATGCATAAGATGATGGAGGACTATATCAATGACACCTTGGTCAAGAGTACACAACACAACACCCATCTTCAAGATTTGGATTGAGATTATACACCAAGAAATGTGTATTTGGTGTAACTTCTGAGAAACTACTTGGCTACATTATCTCTACAAAAGGAATCAAGGTGGACCTAGAGAAAGTTCAAGCAATCATGGAAATGCCTCCACCTGTAATATTAGTCAAATGAGGGGCTTTTAAGGAAGACTTCAATACATTTGTTGATTCATCTCACAATTGGTGGATAGGTCACACCCTATTATGAAGACTTTGCATAAATGTGTAAAATATAATTAGAACAAATATTGTGATCAGAGTCTAACATAGATAAAGAAATATCTTACTAATCCACTAATCATGATGCCTCCTATTTATGGGAAGCCTCTCATTTTGTACAACTCAATAACAGAGTCATCTCTTGGTATCTTGCTTGCTCAAGAGGATAATGATAACAAGGAACAAGCTATCTATTATCTATCACACATTGATTTCTTATCAAATGAACTATAACATCATTGAAAAGGCTTGTTTGGCAGTCATCTTTTCTTTGCAAAAGTTGAGGCACTACATGATTTCTAATACTACATGACTAGTTGCAAAAAGTGATCCATTGAAGTACTTACTTGGCAAGGTAGCTCTCAAATGGAGGTTAGCCAAATGGTCATGATACTAAGTAATTTTGATATCATATATGTTGAAATAAAGGCTATCATAGGTTAGGCAATTACTGATCAATTAGCAGAAGCACCAATGAAAAGTCTCCTTCCACTAAATATTGACTTTCCTAATGAATCTATCTTAACACTAACACATCAAACCTGGGTGATGTTCTTTAGTGATTCCTTCACATAATAGGGATCTAGTGTTGGGCTCTTATTCATCACACCATCTCATTTCCTAAGGCATACAATATTATCTTTTTGTGTACACACAATATTGCAAAATACAAAGTCCTAATCAATGGCATGAAGATTACAATTGAATAAAGAGTAGATGAATTGAATATCTTTGATGATTCATAGTTGGTAATCAACCAAGTCAATGGTGTTTATTAGAAAAAGGATGAGAAGTCAATACCTTATAAATGAATGGTGGATGATCTAAAGAAATATTTTTCTCATGTCACCTTTCAACAAATTCCTCAAGTAGACAACAAGGCAGATAATGCAATGGCTACTCTTGCTTCCATGTTATAGATGCCTAAGAATGATGTTTAACATGAATTCCTAGAGGAGATGTTACTATATCCTGCCCATAATTCACCTAAATCATAGATGATATTCTCTATTGTAGGAGAAGACTCATCTTGCTACCAACATATCTAGTAAAATTGTGGACAATCTAACCTAGAATGAAAAATGTTGCATTATCCATAGTGCTTCACTATTTTTTATTATTGCTGAAGACTTGTTTAGGAGAGGTCTTGATGGAACATTCCTTAGGTGTCTAGAATCCGATGAGTCAAAATGTGCATTAATCAATGCACATGAAGGCATTTGCAAATCTCACTCTAATGGCTTGAGACTAGCTCATAAACTTATCAAAGTTGGTTATTAATGGATGAATATGGAGCAAGGGGAAATTAAATATGCCAAGTCCTACAAAGAGTGCCAGCTCCATGGAAATATAATTCATGCTCCATCTAGGGAGAAAATTTCATCTATCATGCTTTGGCCATTTCAATAGTAGGCCTTTGATCTAGTGGGTCAGATTCATCTATCTTCTTCAAATGGACACATGTTCATCATTACAACTATAGATTAATTCACTAAATGGGTGGAAGCAATCCTACTTTCTATAGAAAATGGAAAAACTATAGCTTTGTTCATTCTAAATTACATCATATGCTGGTATGGTGTACCATCCTCCATCATTACTGACAATGGGGGACAATTTAAAAAAAAGGATTTTAAAGAGTTGTGCTCAAAGTTTAGAATCAAATAGCATTGGTCTTCCATTTATTAGCCCCAACATAATGGCCAAGTGAAAGCATCCAACAAGGCTATCCTTAAGATCTTGCATTGCATAGTCAACAAATCGGGAAGGGATTGGAACCTTTAGATTAATCCTGCTTTATGGGTTTACTAGAACAAGTATCAAAACTCCAACAGGAACAATGTCCTTTGCTTTGGTATATGGAGTGGATATTTTGCTTCTAATTGAGGTTGAGATTCCTACTTTGAGAATCTCCATGAAAGGCTTCATTATTGATGATTACTACATAATATCTTATATTCAAGAGCTAGAATTGTTAGATGAATGTTGACAAGTGGTGTGTGATCATCTTTGAGCTTACCAAAAATGCATGTTTAAGAGCTACAACAAGAAAGTTAAGCCACGTGAATTCTAAGCGGGTGATCTCATCCTGAGGGAGAACCCCAAAATCAACAACAACGAGTACAAAAAGGGAAGTATGAATGCAACTAGCTTGGTCCATACATAGTTACAATAGCATTTGGATTTGGTGCTTACCAACTTTTGACAATTGAGGGAGAATCACTCAAGGAGCTGATCAACACTCCTCATCTAAAGAGGTTATATAGCTAACATGCTTTCAAAATATCCATTGTACATACTTAAAAGTCCTAAAAAAATTATTATCTTGTTGAAAACCTAGCAATATGTGCCTTGGTAATACCAAAAAAAAAAGAAAAACATACAAAATACAAAAAAATCAAAAAAAGAACAAAAGACCAAAAAAATTGAAAAAAAAAACTATCATTGATGAAAACTTGGCAAACAGGCATCATAGTAGCAAAAAAAAGAATCTTTGCCAAGAAGGTGAAAACCTGGTAAATAGGTGCCTCTTGTTTCAAATGATACATCTTGCAAAGAATCTTCTAGCTCTTGTACAATTACTTTCCCAGTTTTCATTGTTGTTTTCTCTCATGTATCCTTGGATTGAATCTTGTCATAGTCTCAGGGGTGACACCCTAAAAAGTCATAAAGAATCTTTGTCATGTCAGTCACTAGTTGTTCTAACTATGTCTGCCTACTATCGCTTGTGTCACTATAGAGATTCCTCTCACAGAAGATGTCTTTCACATCAGTCACTAGTTGTTCTAACTACATTTTCCTATTGTTTCTTATGTCACTACAAATATTCCTCTCATAGAATATCTCTTTCACATCAGTCACCAGTTGTTCTAATTGTGTTTGCCTATTGTTTCCTGTTTCACTCTAGAGATTCCTCTTAAAGAAAATATAAAGTTTTAAAGATATAAATTTTTCTCATGATCAAATGATCAAAAGATATAATATGTCTCAACTCTATCTATTGTTGTCCTCCTACTAAAGATATCTCTTTTGCATATGTTCTGAACATCAACACTTGGCATTAGTCCTATAACACAGAAACTGAAATGAAAACTTTGAAATTGTTTGAGATATGTTGTGCTTTTCTTTGTCTATATTGGTTTTACTTTATTATTTCCCTTTGAGAAACTTGATGGTGTCTCTTTTGACTAGAGAAGCAAGGACTAGATGCATGATCTTTTCTTTTCTTTCTATTTGTTGATTTAGTGCCAATGATCTGAAGCACCCATATAAAAGGGGTGTTCATTATAAGAGCCTCTATCTTGTGTTGGATGATTGTGGGTACCTCAACTCATTTTATATAGATACTTCAGTGAGGTTGGTTCTTTTCCTTACTTGTTTGGGTGAATTCTCTATGCTACAATAAATATTGATACTTGTCCTACTAAGTGAACATTGTTGAAAATAGAGATGGAGTAACTGAGAGGGGAGGGGTGAATCAGTTACCACAAAAATAAATCCACAGACCCTTAGATGTCTTAAAATATAGTTGTTGCTAACACTCGGTAACCACAAAAATAAATACTGAAACTTGATAGATGTTCTATTAACTTATTAAGCATTTAAAGTGATTAACATGCATGCATAAAGGAAATAACATGAACACAAGATACACCAGATTTAACGTGGAAACCCAATTTGGTAAAAACCACCAAGTAACTAGTACCAATTTTCACTCTTCTGAAGTGAGCCCTGTTAGGAACCAACCTTGTTAAAGGTTATAAAATACACTATTAGGTGTGACCGTGTTAGAGGATTTAATCACCCTGTTAGGAGTGGCCTTGTCAGAGGTCTTTAGAACAATTCAACTGAATTGTCACCTTGTTAGAGGATTTACAAAATGGTTGTTAAACCAACTCTGTTAAGAGATTTTGAATCACTATTACAATTATTAGAAAGAAACAATGAAGTGATTTGAAATATATGCAACTTATATTTGATGAATATAATTCTTTGTTCTGCTTCACTAGATCCTCACTGATCAAATACAACTTTGCAGCTCCTTAAGGATACCTAATCCTTCCACAACATTCGATCATTTCTTCAAAATTTTCTCATTCCATTTACATCCATACATTTGCACTCTTATGCATCAACACTCTTACATCTTCATGAATTCACAACTTGACCTTATATATACCTTACAGATTGTCAAGTTGGATCAATTACAAGTTACAATAACTGAAAAACATTAAATCAATCAGTTGCAAACATTGCACAAAACAATTAAACTTAATTCTTTAGAACCATAAAATTCTTCACTGCCTGACCTAGCTCGGTGACCACTACTCCAGAATGGTTTCCCCAATGTTAACCAAGTGAAGCTCAATAAACACTGCAAACCTTGCAACTTCCTTCAGAGATCAAGTTAACTCGATAAACACTGACCTTCCTTCACTTACGAAGTGAGCTCGATAAAAGCTAACTTTCTCTTCAATGACCGAGTGAACTTGGTAGACATTGACTTTCCCTTTGTTAACCTTGGGAGCTTGGTTAACATTAACTTTATGCTACAAAATCCTTTGATGCCCAAGTGAGCTCGGTAAGAGCTAACTTTCCTTTGTGCTATTCAAGAACGTTCAGTAGACATTGTAAATTTCTTTTCTGACCATCTAAGCTCGGTAGATTTTGTCTAATGGCTGATATGACATTTGTGTAACATCAAAGACAATACACAATTAACAATTGTATCCAACAATCTCCCTCTTTGGCATTGATGGAAACACAACATGTCATAGCAGAATGAAATTTGAAAACAAGTCTTTCTCTTATATGGCAACACAACGTGTCAACATAAAAATTATGCCTCTAAGATAGAAAACTCTCCCTCTTACAGTAATCTCCCTCTGTGAAGGAATTACATAGCAAACTCTTTATCTTAAACAAAGTTCAGAGAGATATGACAGTAAAACTCTCCCTCTTTGACAACACATGCCAAAGACAACTCAACTCAAATGAATTTTAGTGTATCTTTAGTA
Source organism: Cupressus sempervirens (assembly GCA_028749045.1). Lineage (NCBI taxonomy): Eukaryota > Viridiplantae > Streptophyta > Pinopsida > Cupressales > Cupressaceae > Cupressus > Cupressus sempervirens. The sequence goes on from CM053785.1 coordinate 599,845,937, forward strand.
CTGATTCATATGCAATATTTTCTAATTATGCTTCATCAACTGATAGATCTTCAACCTATATGAGTTGATGCATCACTAAAACTTCATTTTAGGGAACTTCATATAGGAGAGTGACCCCTAACTTACTTATTAGATACAAGAATGCATCCTTAGGTAATGGTTTTGTGAATATGTCAGCAATTTGTTCCTTTGTATGAACATATTCCAATCTAATCTCCTTATCTTGCACCAATTCTCTGACAAAATGATATTTTATTGCAATGTGCTTGGTTTTGGAATGCATCACTGGATTCTTAGATATGTTGATTGCACTTGTATTATCACAGAACATAACAACTGGTTCTTTGATTTCTACATTCATGCCTTCCAACAACTGTTTAAACCAAACAATATTAGAATAGTTTACTGCTGCAACAACATACTCTACCTCTGCTATAGATTGGGATGTACAATTCTTCTTTTTTCTTATCCAAGAAACCAATCTTTTTCTAAGAAAGAATGCTCCTCCACTTGTACTTTTTTTGTCATCAAGGCTTCTTGCCCAATCAGCATCAGTAAACACTTTCAAATCTAGATTACCTCCAAATTTGTATGATAAACCATAATCCTCAGTTCCTTTCAAATATCTCATTATTCTTTTGATTGTCATTATGTGATTTTCTCTTGGTTTGGCAAAAAATCTTGCTACAATACCAACTGCAAGAGCAATACCTAGCCTAGTATGAACTACATACTGCAACTTTCCAATCATAGATCTATACAATGTTTGATCTACTTCTTTTCATTCATCTTCCTTGGTAAGTTTTAATCCTGTACACATAGGAGTCCCAACTAGTTTACAATCTTCCATTCCAAACTTTTCAATATCTCCTTGATGTATTTTGATTGAGTGATGTAGATACCATTTTTATTCTGTTGAATTTGAAGACCAACAAAGAATTTGATTTCACTAAACATAGACATTTCAAATTCCTTGTTCATTTGTTCTGAGAATTCTTTGCAAAGATCATCATTTCCTATGAACACAGTGTCATCTACAAATATCTTTGCTAAAAAAATCTTATCATCTGATCATTCCTTTATAAACAAGCTACTGTTATCATTAGTTCTTTGAAAACCAATCTGAATAAGATAGTTATGCAATCTTTCATACCATGCTCTAGGGGCTTGTTTCAGACTGTATAATGCCTTGTGTAATTTGCAGACCATGTTCTTCTTATCTAGATCAACAAAACCTTTAGGTTGTTCAATGTAAACTTCTTCATCCAATATACCATTGAGGAATGCTGACTTGACATCCATCTGATAAACTTTGTATCCTTTGAATGCAGCATATGCAAGTAAGGTTCTAACTCCTTCCAATCTTGCAACAAGAGAAAAAGTTTCTCCATAGTCTATTCCTTCTTCTTGAGCATATCCTTTGCATACTAGTCTAGCTTTGTTTCTTGATACCTTACCATCTTCATCCAACTTGTTTCTGAATACCCACTTAGTTCCAATCACATTTTTGTCTTTAGGTCTAGGTACAAGAGTCCATGTCTTATTTTTCTCTATCTGCACTATCTCTTCATTCATAACCTCAATCCAACTATCATTTCCCAATGCATCTTTGATATTTCTAGGTTCAAAATCAGCAAGTTAAAAAGTACCTTTCAACTTATTTCTTGTCATGGTTCCTTCAGATTTATCTCCAATGATCTGATCTGCTGAATGATGTCTCCTGACACACTTAGCTAATATAGGTTCCTTGCCTTTTGAATGAATTTCATTATTATCCTCTTGTATTTCAACTTTAGGTTCTGTCTATTTTGGCTCGGTAGGCATTTTCTCAGTAGATGTTGGCTTCGGTCCTTCAGACTTGGTAGACACTAAATTTAACTCAATTTGCTATGGCTCGATTTGAACTTCCTATAACTCAATTATAGATGACTTAGGAGTAGAAGATTGTTGATTCTCTGATGTAACTAGTATTGTATCAGCTTCAATAAAGACAAACCTTTTCTAATCTTTTGGTTCCCTTTTGCTTTCTTCTTTAGTCCTTTTTGCAAACTCATCAACTTTCACATGTGCACTTTCTATGACTTTGTGAGTAGACAAGTTCAAACATTTATGCCTTACTTTTGCATGACTATCCAAAGAATATACCTTCATCACTTTTCACATCAAATTTGTGTTTTCTAGATTCTTTCAAAATTAACATTTACTTCCAAATACTTTAAGGTAACTTACATTAGGTTTATATCCATAGCTTCCTTCCAGTATTTGATAGCAATGTTCTTTTCAATCATTAAAGTTCTTGCACAATCCATGATGGATATATTCCTTCTTTCAACTATTCCATTTTTTTGGGGTGTTCCAGGGGCTGATACCTATCTTTTGATTCCTCTTTCAATGAAAAAGTTATTAAACTCATGTGAAATGAATTCTCCACCTCTGTCTGACCTCAAGCATTTTAATCTTTTCCCTATTTCCTTTTCTACTCTAGCCAAATACCATTTGAACTTTTCAAATGCTTCTCATTTGTTTCTTAGATACATGACTGTCATCATTCTTGAGTAATCATCAACAAAAAGAATGAAGAACTTTTCTCCAGTATAACTTTCAATTCCAATGGGTCCACATAAATCAGTATGCACAATTTCTAATATATCTTCAGACTGATAGTTTTTACTTTTAAAACTAGTTTTTACTTTTAAAACTAGTTTTTCCCATTTTACTAATCTGACAATTTTTTCATAGACCAACCTTAGGTTTACTTATGTTAGGAATGCCTCTTACTTTCTTGAATTTTCTTATCTTTACCAAATTATCAAAATTTACATGACACAACCTTTTATTTCATAACCAACTTTCTTCAACTTGAGCAATGAAACATGAACATTCATCTAGTTCAAGATAGAACAAGTTACCTTTAGTTTGAGTACGTGATCCAATCAGCTTTCCTTTGTCATCCAGCAGTCTTGCTTTACCATGCATGAATTCTACTTTGAATCCATTATTAAGTAACTATGCCACACTCAAAAAATTGTGTTTAAGACCTTCAACCCAATAGGCATTATCACATATAAGTTCCTTGGTTAGAGAGATTCTTCCTCTTCCTTTTATGTAACGAGGTTCATTATTACCAAACCTTACACTACCACCAACATAGCCTTCAAAATGTTCAAACTTAGTTTTATCACCAGTCATATGATGAGAGCAACCACTATCTATAATCAATGTATCATTTTTACTTACATGAGAAATAAGTGCCATCTTATCTTCCTCATCACTATTAGAATTATCTTTCACAGCAATATAAACAATTTCATCTTCATTATTATCGAAATCCTTAGAATCTTTAGCCATGAAACATGATTTCTTACCTTTGTTCTTGAATGATTTGAAATCTTTCTTTCCATTCCATTTGTGATCTTTCTTCTCATCTTTATTTTGCTTGTTTGGACACCTAGCAGCAATATGACCAACTTCTTCACATGAAAAATAGATTAGAGGTACTTTACCTTTGTATTTTCCTCTACCTCTAGAATATTTCCTTGCTAGAAGGGCTTCAATTACTTCAAGATCATTGTCTGAACTTTGGTCTGATTCATCTTTACTTTTTAACTTAGATTCCTTTTTCTTTTTTCCTTTCTCCTTGAGTGAAAGCTTGGCTTAAAATGTTGATTCAATGTTCTTGGAAGTTGGAACATAGTTATCAAAGTTGTCTAGTTCAAATGCAGTCAATCTTCCAACTATCGCCTCTAGGTTTATCTTATGATTTGCTTCACATCTTCTTTCTTGAATTGCAGAAACTCTGATTGCATAGATAGGTAGCAATGTTCTAAGAACTTTACTTGTGACTGTTTCTTTTGTGATATCACCTCCAAAAGCTTTGATTACACTGACATTTGCTTTGACTCTTTCAACATATTTGGCAATGTTTCCATCCTCTTTCATTCTCATTTGATCAAATTGTCCTCTCAGACTTTCTACTTTGGCTCTTCTAACATTATCATCTCCTCCATAGATCTCTTTCAACTTTTTCCACATTTCAAAAGAAGATTTGCAGTCCTTGATATCAAAAAATTCTTCATAACTCGGAGCAGATGCTATATCTATCATCATAATGCTGTGGGTCTTCTTTTTAGCAATATCATTGACAAATAGTGTACCAGCTAGTTCTGCATATTTTTCATTGAGGTATTTTAGTCCTGTGTCTCCAACAAAAGCTAGATGAAGTCTCATCAACCCTTGCCATGCTAAGAAGTTGTTCCTGTTAAGTCTTGGAATTTTTCTTTTGTAATACATCCTGATCTTTATCTTAGATCCTTGAAATCTTTCCTGTAAGCACCAAAAGCTCTGATACCAATTGTTGGAAATAGAGATGGAGTAACTAAGAGGGGAGGGGTGAATCAGTTACCACAAAAATAAATCCATAGATCCTTAGATGTCTTAAAATATAGTCGTTGCTGACACTCGGTAACCACACAAATAAATGTTGAAACTTGATAGATGTTTTGTTAACTTATTAAGCATTTAAAGTGATTAGCATGCATGCATAAAGGAAATAACATGAACACAAGAGACACCAGATTTAACGTGGAAACCCAATTTGGGAAAAACCACCAAGTAACTAGTCACCAATTTTCACTCTTATGAAGTGAGCCCTATTAGGAGCCAACCCTATTAAAGGTTATAAAACACACTATTAGGTGTGACCGTGTTAGAGGATTTAATCACCCTGTTAGGAGTGGCCTTGTCGGAGGTCTTTAGAATAATTCAACTAAATTGTCACCTTGTTAGAGGATTTACAAAATGGTTGTTAAACCAACTCTGTTAAGAGATTTTGAATCACTGTTACAATGATTAAAAAGCAACAACGAAGTGATCTGAAATATATGCAACTTATCTTTGTTGAATATAGATCTCTATTCTGCTTCGCTAGATCCTTACTGATCGAATACAACTTTGTAGCTCCTTAAGGATATCTAATCCTTCCAAAACATTTGGTCATATCTTCAATATTCGCTCATTCCATTTACATCCATGCATTCGCACTCTCATGCATCCACACTCTTACATCTTCATGAATTCACAACTTGACCTTATATATACCTTACAGATTGTCAAGTCGGCTCAATTACAAGTTACAACAACTGAAAAACATTAAATCAATTGGCTAAAAACATTGCACAAAACAATTAAACTTAATTCTTTAGAACCATAAAATTCTTCATTGCCTAACCCAACTCAGTGACCACTACTCCAAAATGGTTTCCCTAGTGTTAACCAAGTGAAGCTCAGTAAACACTGCAAACCTTGCAACTTCCTTCGGAGACCGAGTTAACTCGGTAAACACTGACCTTCCTTTGCTTACCGAGTGAGCTAGGTAAAAGCTAACTTTCTCTTCGATGATCGAGTGAACTTGGTAGACATTGACTTTCCCTTTGTTAACCTTGGGAGCTCGGTTAACATTAACTTTCTACTACAAAATCTTTTGATGCCTGAGTGAGCTCTGTAAGAGCTAACTTTCCTTTGTGCTATTCAGGGACATTCGGTAGACATTGTAAATTTCTTTGTTGACTATCTGAGCTCGGTAGATTCTGTCTGATGGCTGATATGACATTTTTGTTACATCAAAGACAATACACAATTAACAATTGTATCCAACAAAACATATGGGTCACTAGGAGTATATTAACATAGTTCTATCTTAGGTTACGAATGCAAGGGTCATTGTGGACATAATCTTTACTAAATACTAAGCATAAGAAGGATCTCTCATGTGTATGGTGTGTTTTCATGCAAGAATTTTTTTAGCCATCCTAGTGTTTATGGTCTAATTATTATGTTAGCTTGCTACATTAAAAAGGGACAAATGTTCTGGTCATTCTGGCTTCTTGTGCCTTAATGCTTACATTTAATCCCAGGAAAACTAAGACATATTTCATATTCATATTCTCATGATTGCAATGTTAGTGTGAATTTTATGACATTTGTAGGTCTAACTAAATACTCGATGGTGATAATTATATGATTTTAGTAATTAGACCTAGGGTTGCATCTAGTGTAGGGTTTCATTGCATACTCTACTTTCATAAGCACACGGTTTGATCACTACTTTACTTGCATCCTTTGTCATGAGAGGTTGTCAATTTCTTCAAAGTATCATGTTTCTCCACAACAACACAAGCATTTATCTCCTTGGTTCATCCTCTTGACTTTCATGGGATACCTATCACTGATAACAAAATTGAAACCTACATGAGATGTTATTTCATTCATATTTTGCATTTCATATAAATATTCTCATATTTATCCCATCTACACTACATTCATATATCATATCAATTTGCATTCAATCAATCATATGATTAACATCTCATGTATGAAAAACTATGAGAGAAAAGGTGACACATATAAAGGCACTTAAATCAATGATCTCATGTATATCAATATCTCTAGTGGAGTCAACTATACAACGATACAAATAAGAGTGCTACTCAAGCACTGTCGATCTCAAAATGATACAAAATGGTGTTGGTACACCAATAGATATATAACCAAAAAATAAATAAAAGAGATAAAGCTAACTATTTCCTTCTCCCTCATCCTTAGGTAGAGGAGGAGGAGCAGCATCTGGTCTCACTAGTCAATGCACTCCATCTGATGCTCTAGCATATTCTAAAAATCTAGGCATTTGATCTACAACATCAAGCACTACTGCAATATATCCTACATAATAATAGGCTTCTTTGGCACTTTGCAATTGAGCCTTCTCTCGTTGCCTGTCTAACTACTCACATAAATCCTAGATCTCCTACTCTTTGCCACCTAGTCTCATATCACAAATGGTCAGTTGAATCTACATCTCACTTAGATATCATTCTACCACTCTAAATCACTCCCTAGTCCTACTCAGAACATCCTAATGTAGCTTAGGAGCAAGTTGATCCTACGTCTCCTCATCACCCACTCCATGCTCTGCTTGCTTTGTGGGTTGGTCCTCCACCTGCTAGCTTTGGGCATCACCACTAATGGCACCCAAAGTGCCCATCTCCCCTTGAGGATGTATATGTCTTCTCCCACTCCCACTAGCATTTGGATCCAACCTTATCTGACATAGAGGGATTGACACATGTCTTGTTTGTGGTCTTAGACCCTATTGTTGTGGTGGTGGTTGTGGTGCTTGTTGTTGTTGTTGTTGTGGTGCCTACACTGGCTATACAAGTACTTCCATCCTCACTGAGTCTATAAATTGAGGCAAGGGATGACTGAAAAATTCTCTCTATATATCAGAGTCAGCCCCCCATGTGCAAATACGGTCATGTAATCCCAATGCATCAATGCAAGGAAGCGCACATCAATCATCGCCCTCCTAGGGTCTAAGTGGACAAACCACCCCTTCTCCACCTATGAGGTTAAGCGAGCATAGATGCAATACTCCTATGAGATATCTCATGGTCAGCCATACTCCCACCACATGCATGTCAAAGGGAATCTCTCAATCACCTAGATTGACCAACCAATCAATGGCCAAGAGACAAACATATGGCCTAGCTCTACTCAGGCATCCTCCCACACCTCTATCTCCCTCCATGACTGCCATACTATTACATCAAGCTAACCTCTCCACTACTTAGTCTTACCCAGAGTTGTCTGGGTTATCTGCCCTTCGTATCTATAGATGTACGACTCATGGTCCTACCTCATATTAGTAGATAGGCCTCGTAATGGACAAGTGCTCCCATGCCCATACCTATAGAATATAAATGCATGTGGCCATGCTCTTCTTCTCATGATATAGGACCTCATGCATCTCATGGTACATGTGGGCCAGCATGCACTAACCCCATTCAAAATAGGATGGCTCCACTAGCATCTTCCATAGCATTTGACCACAACCACACTCCAACCCATGGTAACCTCTGTTGGGCATCAAAAAGCAACCCAAGAATACACCAAGTATTGTGTCCAACCTATAAGTAGGACTATATTTCTATACTAACTCCTCCCATGTGATGACTTTCCCCATGATGAGATCCTTCTAGAAGATGGCCCTTAGTGCCAATGTACCAATCTCAACTGAGTGTCATACTCAACTCATGGCCCATGGCCCATGGAAGGGTATCTGTGGTATCCAGTAGATGTCCTCTGGTGTGATGGTCATCTCTCCCAAGGGAAAGTGAAAATTATTCATCTCCAAATGGAAATGCTCAATAAGTGTTGTGAGTAATCTATGATTCACCTGCATATCAAAGATGTCACATAGATGGAAAAGACCAAGAGAATCAATGTGCTCCACCTTTGCAACATCTAGCTAATGAATCAGCACCTTGATGGGAGGATAGTGCAATCTAAATGAGACATTCCAAAAGCTAACGCGAAAGCATGAAAACAACATGAAAATAATTAGTATCAGACAGGTGAAATATTATATTATTTATAAATGCGCTACAACATACTAAAAACATGAAAAACCAACTAATGAAGGTGTGAAATGATAGTTAAAACAATTAAAACTTTTGCACACAACACCATATCTTTGTGCAAGATTTTACTTTCTCACACGAAATTTAATTTTGTCACAAGAGACTTCATTTCTTCGTAGGAGAGATGGGTACCTCCTACATGAGGAAACTCAGGACCCTACTCAAGAAAGTACCCTTTTGGTACTTCCTCGTCTGAGGAAGCCTACAAGATCTCACAAAAATTGATGTTTCTACGTGATACCCTATGATAGACATACTTTAAAACACTCAAAAAACTTAAAAAAATGATAGAAATGTGAGAAATTTTAAATGCAAAGGAGCATAATCAACCACTCACCGAAGGCTCATAGTCTATCAGCCAGCTATGTCACCTCAAATGCTTGAATCGATGAGTATGCACAAGAACCACCATTTTGCTTCAGAGCTCTCTTCTTCACAAAAGATAAAAAGCACAAAAGCACAAATGATTTGAGAATGACCCTTTGGGCCCTTATATATGTTTTGACCTATTTTTTAAAATTGCTCTATTTGACATGAAAATAACTCTATTTGTTGTTTTGGCTACTTTGAACTCATTTTCAGGACCAAATTCAAAATCAAACACACTTAAATAGCTCAAATTCACACTTTAATTTATTGGGACTGACGCAATCGAATGCTTATGTAGTCCATCTTTATGATACTATGTGACTCTTGGAATATTTTCAAATCATATTTCTTTACAATTTTTTTGACTTTTTTTGGAAAAGTCAACTCTAGTCAACTTTGGTCAACCAAAGTCAAAATTGGTCTTCTAGACCTCAAAATCAATTTGAGTCAACTCCAATTTTTCTTCATGCTCTTCTGATTTGATCTACATTCTTTTGAATCTATGATCGCCTCTTTATCTTCAAATATATTGTTCTGCATCATTGTTCAGGTGTGTCATCTTTCGATTTTGCACCCGAGGGGCTAGCATGATTACATCGTTGAATCTTTCAAAACTAGCTTCAACACAATATGAACATTATGTCCTAATCACTAGGGGCATCTCATCACTCAAGGCATCTTTGTTCCCTTTATTTCACATCATATGTCATCTATCTCATCTTTTGATCAGTTGATCAATATTTTAACAGTTCTTGTCATAGTTTGATGGACAAGTATCGGGGCATTCTAACCCTGACTCCTGAAGATCAAGCCTCATTTTGGGGATGATTCACTAACTCATGATTAGGTCTTGTTATCATTTATGGACTAGTATTCAGGTGTTCTATCTGGACTCTAGAGCATTAAGCTTCGTTCTAGAGATAATCTTAACTCTTGCTGAGAATTAAGCTCCATTATGGAGATAATTCTAAATTCTTTCTTTTAATCACTATTTAATGGATAGGTATTGGGATAGTCTAACCCCAACTCCTAAGGATTAAGCCTCATTTTGGGGATAATTCTATAAATCATGATTAATCTTGTCATCTTCTAATGGACAAGTTTTGGGGCAATCTAACCTTGACTCCTGAGAATTGAGTCTCGTTCTGGGAATAATTCTGTGAAGTTTGATAATCTTTTTTATTTCATATTGGTATCTAGGTGTTCTATCTAGATTCCTTAAGGTTAAGCTTCATTCTGGAGATAACCTTAAAAATCTTATCAATTGGTCTCTGTATCATCAATCTTGAAACCAATCTCACTTCTCAGTCTATATTCTCAGACTTCTAATTTATTTGAATCAACACATTGCTCTCACATTCATTCAAAGAGGGGCAAATGTAATACCCCTAAATTGGCACATTTGTATGTTGAACCAATTTTGGTCTATTGATCTTGTATGCCTAAAATGTGAGCACACTTCTATGAGTCATTATATTCAAGATTTCTCAAAAATGAGGTCTTGAATGGCAACTCATAGCTCCCTATTCATGGAGTGTAGGGGTTTGTAATGGAGGCCGTCAGTCTGACCTAGTTTGTGCCCATACAAGTACACCACGAAACAAGAGATTCAATGATCTAATATGCATGCAAATGGAAATGAAAAACTAATCTAACTGATAACAATGCAAGAAATGAAATCTAATCTATGAAAAGAAATAACAATGCAAATCTAATCTATGAAAGCAAGATCTAATGTATCAATGCAAGATCTAAGCTAACATGAAAATCAAAGTATGGGTCATGATGATGGAAGCCATGCATGCAAGAGAGAATGAGACAAGAAGATAGAAGTTCTCCACAAAAGCTTTAATATTCAAAACTCCTTCTTCAAAAATCACTCTCCAAACCGACAACATAACAATAGCCTAATAATGGGTGTCTCCAAAATGAGGAGAGGTCTCTCCCTTATAAAGAAAATTGGACGATCTAGATTGAGAGGAAAAAGATTTAATCAAGGGTGGAGAAATAATGATCCATGTGAACTAAAGATCCACGAATGAGAAAAGTGGAGTGGTTGAGAAGAAAGTGGAGAAAGGATGAAGATAAGTCTCATATTAAGTGTAGATAAAAGATTTATTTAATTTTTTATTTGTTTTAACTCTTTTTTCATCAAAAAGAGATTTAAGTGGGATATTTTATTTAATTAAAAGGGAGCAAGTTCTTTTAATTAAATAGGAAATATTTAATCAAATTGAAAGAGGGGTTTTTCTCTTAATTAATTAAATGTAGATGAATTATTTAATTAAAAGGGAGGTTTTCTTTTAATTAAATGGAGACTTATTTTATTTAATTAAAAGAGAGCAAGTTCTTTTAATTAAATAGAAAATATTTAATTAAATTAAAAGAGAGGTTTTTCTCTTAATTAATTAAATGTGGATGAACTATTTAATTAAAAGAGAGGTTTTCTTTTAATTAAACGGGGACTTATTTTATTTAAGTAAAAGAGAGCAAGTTCTTTTAATTAAATAAGACTTAGGATAAAATGATCAATCTTCGAAATAAAACAAATTGAATTTGATCAAGGAAATTGATTTGAATTGATTTAATAAAATATTATACACCATTGATTTAGGAAATTTGATAAATTGATAAATTGAATAATGGAAGCTCATAGTCTAGGTGACCATTTTAGGGTGCATACATTTGCCCCTTTTTGACTAATGTGTGATCGATTTGGGAACACATGTAGTCAAAGAAAGAAATTGAAGTGTGAGGTTGATTTGGGATCACAAAACAACCCAGATGTGTGGTCGAATCAGGAACACAACAGGACAAAGAATACAAATAAATTTTGACTTGAAAAAGTCAAGGAAAAAATTGATAAAACTGAATCAAAGATTGAATTTGATGATTCAAAGATTGAATTTGATAATTACTGCCCCCTCGTGATCAAAATCAAAATGAGATAGAGGAGAAACAACAAATTGCTAAATTTGATCAAATCAAACAAAAGATAAGGTTCTTGATGTAAGATGAAAGATATAAGAAACATAGAACCAAGGTAGATCATCAAGCATGAAATATTATGCCCCAAAGATGATTTAGAAGAAAAGAAGTGGGGAAAAAGAAAATGGAAGATAGAAGTTTAGAAAATATGGAAAGAAACAGAAAGTAGAAAAGAAAATGCCCCAAAATCAATCACCTATTTAAGATAGAAATTTCGATTGAGATCACAAAAGAAGATAAGGAAATGAAGATCAAAATGTGACCATAGTTGATTAAAAGTCCACAATAAAGATTAAGGGAGAACCCTCTCAAACTCATAATGCAGCCTAAAAATGCAAACTAACATGAAGTCTAATAATGCAAGCTACATGAAAATACAAAGGTGTACTTGCAAAAGAGCAACTGTAACATAGGATTTTTGTGTTCATCATTCATTAAAGAATGTAAACGAACTTATTTTCATCATTGGGCCATTATTAATGGACATCAAAAATCACACAATCATCACTAGTCACAAGTGCAACTATGAAGATATGAATGTAATTTATATCGGATTAGAATGTGGAAAGATTCTAACATAAGCATCAAAGACACAAAGGTCAAGATGACTTCGATGTTAGCTCACCCAATTTAATGTAGCAAAACCATGCTCGCATCAAGGCATAGATGCCAAGATGACTATAAGAATGGTTGTGCAAAAATAATCAAGGATGATGCCTCAAATCTCCTAAGCGTTTCAAGGGGACAACAAGAGACACTCTAGAGTTTCAAGACCACACCTGCAAGCAAAAAATAAATAAAAACATGTCTCATGCCCCAAGTCCTCTAGCGATGCATCATGGAGAGACTTATCAAAAAAGGACACTCAACAAAAATCAATAATATTCAACACACAAAGAAAAAAAATCATGACATAAGTCAAGCATTAAGTGTTGCGTTTAAAATTTAAGTGTGTTAATTGATACTGAGTTTGGAAGATAAGGATCAAATGCTTGTAGGAAGGGAAGATCACATGATGATACTAGATAAGACCAAACCAAAAAGTGTTGAAAAACACTCAATGTCAAAAGTTGTATTGAAAAATACAATTGGGATGGTGTTGAAAAGCACCATTTGCGAGGTGTCCTAAAGACTAACACATCCAAGAGACCAAAGCTAACATAGTTATGCCCCCTAGAAAAAGACCAATTCCAAATAAAGGCAACAAGGACAAGGCATGATGGAGAAAAGGCTAAGTGTTGAGGACATGCACTAAGAAATAGGGGTGCAAAGGCCTCAAGTAGTGCCCGTTTCCAGGTTTTCACCACTTGGGTTTTTTTTTTTTTTTTTTCAGGACTTTTTATTAAAAAAAATTATTTTTTTTTGGAATTTTTGGAATATATAATTTTTTTGGAGATACATCAAAGTGCCTATTGCTATTTTGTCACTAAGAAGATCATTTTTTTAGGATATTTTTCAATTTTTAGACTTTTTTTTACAATATATCATTTTTTTGGATTTTTGAAATATATCAATTTTTTTTTTTTTTTAGGATCAATAAATATATACAAAGATGCCCCTAGATAGAATGGGCATTATGGGTAGAACTTCTTCAAGTGCAAGACATTTATAGGATTAGGGAGCTACTCTCCCTCTGCTATGGATAGTAAATAAGCACCAGAATCAAAAGCTGCTATGATAATGTAAGGTCCAAGCCAATTAGGTTCAAACTTACCCTTTTGATATCTATTCTATTGATTCTTATGATTCACACAGAGGACAAGATCTCCCACTTGGAACTCTCTAGGGTAAACCTTTTTGTTAAATGCTTTTGACATGCGCTTTTGATAGACCCTCATATGGTCAAATGATGCTTGGCATTTCTCATCTAAAAGTTCTAACTCTTGAAGTTGCATGGCACGGTAGTCTTCATCTGTAACTAGACCTTTGAGAGAAACTCTAAGTGAAGGAATCTCAACCTTTAAAGGTAACACTGCTTCAGCACCATATGTAAGAGAAAAAGGAGTAGCCCCAGTAGGAGTGCGAATACTCATTCTATCGGCCCACAAAGCTAGATTTATTTGTAAATGCCAATCTCTACCATTCTTATGAACTGTTCTATGCAAGATTTTAAGAATGGTTTTGTTTGATGCTTCTGCTTGACCATTCCCTTGTGGGAAATAAATAGAGGACCAATGTTGTTTTATCTTGAACTTCTTACAGAGTTTCTTAAGGTCCTTATTTTTAAACTGACCTCCATTATTAGTGATAATCTCAGAAGGCACTCCATATCTATAGATAATATGATTCAAAATAAATAGAAAAATTGTCTTACCCGAGGAAACAGAAAGTGGGACAACTTCTACCCATTTAGTGAAATAATCAGTGGCAGTGATAATAAACTTGTGTCCAGATGATGAGTTGGGATGAATTTTCCCAACAAGATCAAAGGTCCAATGTTGAAACAGCCAATGAGAAATAGAAGGAATGAACTCCCTACTTGGAGTATGTATCAGGTTACCATGTTTTTGACATTTTTCACATGACTTTGCAAAAGCTACTACATCAATCTGCATTGTGGGCCAATAATATACTGCCCTAAGCAATCTTCGAGCCATGGCAAGACCATTAGAATGTCCCCCATATATACCCTCATGGATGTCAACTAACGCTTGATTAGATTTATCCTTTTTTAAGCATCTAAAAAGTGTTCTATCTAGACCCTTCCTATACAAATCACCAGAGATAAGGGAATGATGAGAGGCATTTCGAATAAGGTTTCTGCATTCAGATCGATTAAAGGTTTCAGGTATAATTCCATCATGAATGTATGAGTAAATGGCACCATAACAAGATGACTCATGACCAACAAGGGTACATATAACATGACTTTCTTGGAAATCATAGAGAGGGTGATGTAGCTCTTCCACCAAGAATTCAAATCTTGATTCATGTTGCTCTAATTGAAGAAGTGAAGCAAGTGTAGCCATAGCATCAGCTGCCTTATTTTTTGTTCAAGGGATTTGTTGAAATGAGACGAATGTGAAATAGAGTCTCAAGGAATCAACCATTTTCTTGTAAGGTACCAATTTATCATTTTTTGTTAGACAATCGTCATTGACTTGGTTGACTATCAGCTATGAATCTCCATAGATGTGTAACTTTGAAATTCTCCATTCTATGGCCATTTTAAGTCCATTTGTTAAACCTTCATATTCAGAAATATTGTTTGTACATAGAAATAATAGCTTGTAAGATTTAGGAATTGTGTACTCATGAGGAGAAACAAACAACACACCAGCTCCTGAACCACTTTGCATAAAGGACCCATCAAAGAACATCTTCCATGTTCTTTCAGTCATATACATGAGGTGCTCATCTGGGAAATCAACTTGAATAGGTGCATCATCTTGTAGTGGGAAATCAACCAATTGATCTGCTATGGCTTGTCCTTTGATTGCTTTACGCTCAATGTACTCTATGTCAAACTCTGAAAGGATCATCATCCATTTAGCAAGTCTACCTGTGAGGGCAGCTTTACATAGTAAGTACTTGAGTGGATCTATTTTTGCTATGAGGTGTATAGTGTGTGAAAGCATATAATGTCGCAACTTTTGGGAAGCAAACACAACTGCAAGGCAAGCTTTCTCAATACTGGTATAATTAACCTCATATGAAACAAGAGTAAAGCTAATGTAATATATTGTTCTTTCTTTCCCATGTTCATCAAGTTGAGCTAATAATGCCCCCAAGGCAGATTTTGTTGCTGAAACAAATAGGATAAGTGGTTTTCCTAGGATAGGAGGCATTAAAATAGGAGGATTTGCCAAGTATTTCTTGATCTGGTCCATGCTTTGTTGACATTCATCATTCCATACACATTTGAATCCTTTATGTAAGTTCTTGTTGAAATATTGAGCTCTATCTACCAATTGTGAAATAAACCTCCTTATAGATTGAAGACGTCCTTGAAGACTTCTCATTTGACTAATGTTTTTAGGAGGTGGCATATCCACAATTGCCTGAACTTTTTCAAGGTCCACCTCTATCCCTTTTGCTGAAATAATGAATCCTAGTAATTTGCCAGAGGTGACTCCAAATGCACACTTTTTAGGATTTAACCTTAGTTGAAATTGTTTCATACTATCTAGAATGACTTCTAAATCATCTAAGTGTGTATCTCTTTTCTTAGACTTGGCCAAGGTGTCATCCACATAATCTTCCATGTTTTTATGCATCATATCATGAAAAATAGTTGTCATAGCTCATTGATAGGTAGCTCCTACATTTTTTAATCCAAAAGGCATAACATTCCAACAATAGGTACCCCATGCACAAGTAAATGCAGTCTTTTCTTGGACTTCAGGAGCTATCTTAATTTGATTATATCTAGAAAAACCATCCATTAAGGAATAAATCTCATAACCCATGGTCATATCCACTATCATGTCTATATTAGGAAGTGGAAAATCATCCTTTGGGCATGCTTTATTAACATCTCTAAAATCAGTGCAAACTTGAATGGTTTTGTCATGTTTTGAAACTAGTACAATGTTTGATATCCATTCGGCATAGGCAATAGCTCTTATGAATTTTGCACCAAGAAGTTTCTCTAATTCTACCTTGACTAAGAGAGCTATGTGAGGATGCATTTTTCTCAATTTTTGCTTAACTGGTTTAACACTTGGAGTTATGGATAGGTGATGCATAATAAGATTAGTGTCCAACCCTGGCATATTTGAATAAGTCCATGCAAAATTAATATTCTTTTGTTGTAAGAATTTAGTATAGGCTTCTTTTTCTTGTGATGACAAAGATTGAGCCAAATGTACCATTTGCAGAGCTTCATCCATACCCAAATTGACTGCTTGTGTTGGTTCAATAAGTACCGAAGATCTATCTTGAAAATAACTAGGAAGAGAATCAAGTACCTCATCCTTAGGTGCCTCAGAGAGGTTTTCACCCTTGGATATGTCCTTTCTTTTTACCTTTTTTGGTTCTGACACTGCCACATAGTGGTTTTCACCATCAGAACTCTTTTTTTTTTTTCTTTTCTTTTCTCTTTATTTTGTGACTAAGGTACTTGATATCTAGCTCTGTCATACTAGTAGCTAATTCACTGGTGAAAGAGACTACAGGTTCAATGGCATTCAAATAACAGGCTATTTCATAGTCATTTTGAAATGTTAAGATTTTAGGTTCTTGGTTGCGTTGGGACCAATCAATTAGGTTAGGATGAACAAGTAATAAATCAATGACAAGTTCAAGATTGTGAATATGGATGATATCTCTAGTGATTGAAGATTCAAGGTCTGTCAAGTAACTTCCTAAACTACCCAAATCAAGATTCATCCTCAAAAGTGAAGAATTGTCCACTAAGGCAACATGTGAGTTCAAATCCTCTAGTCCTACACATGACTCATTAAATAACTTAGGTTGAGAACTATATGTATGAACAACATCAACATCCATATCAACTCTGGAAGATTCTAAGAAAGAATCCCATTCATACTCGTTGGAATCTGTTTCAAAATCTCGACTAGGATGCTTACACCATGAATGCTTGGGATGTCTAGATGTGGAAGCTTTAATACTATCAAGAGTCACACTTTCTTGTTCTAAATTGGTAACTGTCTCATGAGATATGAGATTATCTAGATCTCAACAAAGGAGATTAGTAGAAGGGACCCAATCTTCACACATATCTTGTTGGTTTTCTATATTAGGTATGTATTCTTGTTCTTCTTCACTATCTGACTTATTAAGGATAGAAGCAACATTCTTACTATGATCCACATACCCTAGGCTGACTGACTTCTTAGACTTGCATCCAAAAAGTTGATGATCAAGGGGTTCAGCTCTAGCATCCAATCTATTACTAAGAGGACCATGTCCAGGATAACCCATTTTCCTAACAAAAGAATACCCTCTTCCATAAGCATTAGGTGAAGGAGTGAAATATTCATTGTGCATATACTTCTCTTCTCTATAAATCCAATCTTTAACAACCACATCTTCTTTCTCATCTTTAATAGGCACTAACGACTATACAAATGTGTCAAATAATGTCATAGCTGAAGAGGAAGGTTTCATCTCTTGTGAAGGTTTACCATAAGACCTAGTTCAAATTGGTAATGTAGCGAGGGAGTTAAGTTGATATCCCCCCATCCCAAGGTCTATGGACTTAAACATGTTCTTGCAATCAGCTAAAATTGCATTAAAATCATCTGCTTGTCTATTAAGGGGAACATGAGCACTTGCTGAAATCGAGTTGATAGACAAAGTGTTATCCCCAAGAATACATATCTCTGTTCCATTGTAAGGAAACTTAACAGATTGATGATAAGTAGATGGTATTGCTTGCATATCATGAATCCATGGTCTACCAAGTAGAATGTTGTATGCAAGGGGTCCAACATCAACTATTTGGAATAAAACATCTTTTTCCACAGGGCCAATCCTAACAGGAAGGACAGCCAACCCCTTTGAACTTCTCTCTGCCTCATCATAAGCTTTGATAGTAATCTTTCTTTTGCTATCAATAACATGTTTAGAATAACCCAATGTCTTTAAAAGACTCAAAGAACAAATACTAAGCCTAGCACCCCCATCTATCAACACATGCCTAACATAGGTCCTATGTATCATAACCTCAATATGAAGGGCAAGATTGTGTGGATGGCTCAAAGATTTATCATCTTCCTCTGAAAAGGAAAGATAATGAGGGCTTGCAATATGATTAACCATGTTCTATAATTGATCAACGTCTAATATTGGGGACATTTGCCATGCGCAAAGCATCCTCAAGGACCTACTTGTGTCTCGAAGACAACTCTAAAAGCTCAAAGATTGAAATCTAAGCAGGAGTTCTTTGCAATTGATCAACAAGATTATAATTTGACTTGGGATTAACCACTGGTTTTGAAGGAACATTCTTGTATTGCACTTGTTTTGGGTTACTTGATTGGTTTGAACTAGGTCCTTTGATAACTAGGGGACCTTGACTTCGCGTAACAACATTGAGACTTTGGGAAGATACTTGCTTAAGTTTACTTGACTGGTTTGAATTGGGTCCTCTAATGACAAGGGGACCTTGAGATGACTCTCTAGAGTGAGCACCCCTTAGCACCAAAATAGGTTTTTCGCCAAAGGTAGGAGAGTTCAAATTTAAATTATAACCATTGGGATCTTTATCTTCCATCATGTTGACACTTTCTTCTACAACCTCAAGCATATTGACAACATTTCTTGCATTTGTATAAGTATAATTGATTGCAGCCCTACCATTCTTAGGTTGGGAAGCTTCCCCTTTCTCATACTTGGGCAAAGGCTCTTTGAATGCTGTGTGATCAGCATTGGTATTTAGTCCATCTATTTTAAGTTTTCCATTCTCAATTAGATCTTGAACAATATGCTTGAATCTCCCACATTTTTCAATATTGTGTCCAATGCCATTGTGAAGCTTGCAATAAGCCTTCTCATCCCACCACCATGGCTTAACTTCAGGTATGTAGAACTTTGCAGCATCATAAGGGTGTACAAGATCATGTGCAAGGAGCTTTGTGAATATCTCTTCATATGTCTCACCTAATTGTGTAAAATTACGTTTCTCTCCTTTAGACCTTTCTTGATATCTTGGTTTGTTACTCTGTTGATTAGCACTAGCCAAATGGAGAATAGCTTGGTCTTTAGGGTTTGAGGAATCCACAACTCCATCATTGACCACTTGTTTGTTCTTATTCCAATTTATGTTCTTTCCTTTATCCTTGTTGTTGTTGTTATTATGACCATTATTGTTGTTGTTTCCGTTTTTTGTCAAAATAATTTGCTCTCTCAAAACATCCTCAATTCTAAATGCAGCTTCAATAATAGTATCAAAGGATTCAAAAACCATCTTCTTAACTTCATACTTCATCTTAGGAACCATATTATTAATGAGGATTTCAATCTTTTCTTTCTCAGGAATAGTCCTAGAATAACGAGAGCATTGTCGTCTCCATCTTTGCAAGAAAGTAAACAAGGGTTCTCCTTGATTTTTCTTTGTGTGACATAAGTTCAATAGTGAGACAGATCATGAAAGATTGTATGAAAAGTGTTGAACAAATCTTTCAATTAACTTAGGGAATGTCTTAACAGGAGGAGTTATATTGGTAAACCATTCCATGGCTTGAGGCTTAAGACTCCTTGGAAATAATCTCATAAGATATGAGTCCTCATGATGAAACTCAAAACTCATAGTATAGAACTGACACACATGATCATTTGGATCTCCATTTCCATCATATTTATCATATTGGGGGATCTCAACTTTTCTAGGAAAATCTTTCATGTCAACACTCTTATCAAAAGGATTTGGACAAATTGAATCAAATGAAAAAGAACTCTTGGGTGTCGATATTTGCTTCATTTGTTTCTTCAATTCATAAATTTCTTCTTTCATGGAAGGATCATGCTTTTGAATCTTTTTATCCACATCAAAGTTGTAAGGGACCTTAGCACCCTTGTTCATTAAACGTTGAAAGCATGCATCTCTATTTTGGTCCATATATGCTTCCATACATTGCTGAAAATGTGGATCTTGTGGTATAGCCATGAAATCATCAAAATTATATTCAAATTTGGAGCTACCACCTCCATATTGTGAACCATGATGAGCTTTTTGTGAAGGTTTTCTTGAAACTCTAGGAGATGTTGGTCTCCTATAATAATCATGTCTTGAAGCTTGCCTTCCTCTAGGAATAGGAGATTGTGAAGATGTTCTTGAATATCTCCCACTTTGTGGAGTCTTGGGAGGGGTAGATTGGGGAGAGTTGTTTCCACCACCAATGTGCACATTGTTGAATTGATTATCAAGTTGTGAAGTCTTGAAAAAGTCTTGTTCTTCTTGACGAGATTTTCTTTCCATCTCAATAATAACTTTCCTTTCTTCCTCTAGGCATTGAAATTGTTCTTCTTTCTTAGCTTTTTCTTCTAGAAGGGCTTTTCTTTCATGATCAATTTCTTTGAGCCTTCCACTTGTATAACCTAGAGTTTTCATGAGCGGTGTACATGGTCTTCATTGTCTAAACCGATTACCAGTAAATGTTGCATTCACGTGAGCACTAGAAGGCTCACCAATTTGATCATCATGTTGAGCTTCCTCTTCTTGATAGGCATAATGTCTTCCTTTCTCATTCCTTTGATGTGCATCCAAATACCTATCCTCAATAAGAGGTGAAGTTGGTCTACTTCCATGAGTGGGATCACCACTCAAAAGGTCAACATTATACTCACTACTTTGATTCTTCTTGTATGGCGCTCTTGTAAAAATCATATCCATAGCTGAATGAGGTGATGCTAAGGGTGTACTCAACTCAATAAGATCACCACTAGGGTCACACAAAACTTTTGTAATACTCTCAGGTGATTGAATAGACACAAGTTCATTTCCCTTACGTCTTCTACGAGTTTGAACTAAGGGTAATTGTTTAAAGACAACTTGAGGTTGCTTTCCTTGATCTACTTGATATCTTGTTGTAACTGGCATGAAAGAAAAGGTACTAATTGATAGGATAACCCTAAGAAATGTTGGTACCAAACTAGGATAGTAAAAGAACTAACTTGTCCAAAAGAGATGTGATAAGATAGAATTTTGCAATAGGCATAAACCAACACTGCCACAGAGGTGCTCACAACTTTAGGTGAATACGCTAGCACATATGGACAAGGAGGATGATTTACCCAAATTATAAATAATTAAAATTGATTTTTTCAAGAGATTACTAAGACTCTCCAAGTGTAATATAAAAGGATCCAAGTGTATATCTTTCTCAACAAGGACAGTTTTTAACTCACCAACTCCAAACAAGGTCTCTCGTGAAATCAATGACTACTAATTCAAGAGGTCAAAGCATAATAACCTAAGTTGAAAAAAGGCTTCTAACAATGGGGTAAGTAGCCTAATCCAAATAGGATCAACCTAGGGAGACTAGAAATAATGGGATAACAAAGTTATTTGATTGTAAAGTCTCAGCTCAAGAACTTAGATTTTGTTCATTTTAAATATCCAACTAGATGTATCAATAGATTCTCTATCATGAACTAAGCACACAAGATAGCAATCGAGGATTTCAAGAAAACAATCTTCAAACAATGAGCAAGGGGCAAAGCAACCTTGCGCATGAACAAGTATAGTGACTTAGTATTTCTACACCTTAAAGGTTCTACTTGTGTATGTTCTTGAGAATGTTTTAGCAGGCACTTAGAACACAACAACACCTTATCAAGTTGTCTACAAGGATATACGTGGCTTTCTAAAAGTAGTCCTTGATATACGCAAGGTACGTGAGGCCCAAATCTGTAGATGAGAAGAATTCAAAATCACACAGTCGGGGGGAGACGGTAACTCAAATCTCCTCTTTCACTTCTCAAAGGTATAAAGTTCTTTGAGGCTTAGCCAAGAGTGATATCAAACTCAATTCCAAAGAGAGGTGTCTTTGGATTCACCTCTCGATATTTATACTCCATCGGAACACATGAGTTGAGGTCACCCCAAGGGGTGATGAAATCCCCAAGCAAGCCTCCTAGAAATAAAAACTAAGTAATTCACTATCAAAAGTATTTAGAGCACTAAAGGTGGAACACTTAACTCTTCAAGTAAATGTAAAGTGAGTCCAAAAGTGGAATATTTAACCCTTTAAGATAATGTGAAGTGATTCCAAAAGTGGAACATTTAACCCTTCACACAAACTCAAAGTGAGTCCAAAAGTGGAACATTTAATTCTTCACACCAACTCAAAGTGAGTCCAAAAGTGGAACATTTAACTGTTCACACCAACTCAAAGTGAGTCCACACCTTAGAAAACAAGTGAGTTCCAAAAAGAACAAAAGGGTTGCCTAGTGGAGCAATTAACACTTATTTCCTGTAGACCCCTCCCCCTTAATGTGCCACTGATCTTGCAACCACGGGGTGGAAATGAGGGGTCGGCAGATTAGCGAGTCCAATAACCCAAAATAGCAATCTAGATCAATCACAAGTAATCTAAGACTACTAATCAATACTACTCACAAATGAAAAAGGGTTGAACAATGGAATATTTAACTTTCCAATTAAACATAGAGTGAGTCCACAAAGTGGTGCATTCAACTCCCTATGTAAACAAGGAATGAATCCATGCTCTCAATCACTTAATGAGATATTTGATATTGGAACCAAGAATTGTTTAAGGTTTAAACACAAGCATTCACTTACACAAACTTGTATGAAAGCAAATCTATGTTCATTCATTTCCCATTAAGAGCATCAATTGAAATGTGTTTTATGAAAGCATGTAAAACACTCAAGCCAAACACATGAGAGGTTTAATTTTAATCCAAAATTTAAATGTTTTAGAGTTCAAAAAAAATACCTGATAATCCTTGCAATGCGTCTTTACTTTGTTGTACCTTTCATTTACTCTTGATCACTCACTCGTAACGAACAAAGTAACAAACAACACAAGCAAACACAAGATATGCAATATATGTCCAACTCATGCAAAACTAGGGTTAGATCTAAAATTTTGATTTTTAAGAGTGATAATAATTAGCAAGTAATCCAAATGAAATCTCACATCATGCATTGACTCAATGTAAAAATTAAATGCAAGCTATTCATTAAATGCCATTTTTTTCAAATGATTTTTGACCTAGTCATAAAGATTGGATCTGCATGATATGAATTCGAATCCAAAACTCAAAATACAGAAAAGTAACCCCTGTCAAAAATCAGAGAAATATGGGCACACTTCTATGAGTCATTATATTCAAGATTTATCAAAAATGAGGTCTTGAATGGTGATACATAGCTCCCTATTCATGGGGTGCAGAGGTTTGTAATGGAGGCCCTCAGTCTGACCTAGTTTGTGCCCATGCAAGTACACCATGAAACAAGAGATTCAATGATCTAATATGCATGCAAATGGAAATGAAAAACTAATCTAAATGATAACAATGCAAAACAATGCAAGAAATGAAATCTAATCTATGAAAAGAAATAACAATGTAGATCTAATCTATGAAAGAAACATCTAATCTATCAATGCAAGATCTAAGCTAACATGAAAATCAAAGTATGGATCATGATGATGGAAGCCATGCATGCAAGAGAGAATGTGACAAGAAGATGGAAGTTCTCCACAAAAGCTTTAATATTCAAAACTCCTTCTTCCAAAATCACTCTCCAAACCTGCAAAATAACAATAGCATAATAATGGGTGTCTCCAAAATGAGGAGAGCATTCTCCCTTATAATAAAAAATTGGATGATCTAGATTGAGAGGAAAAAGATTTAATCAAGGGTGGAGAAATAATGATCCATGTGAACTAAAGATCCACCAATGAGAAAAGTGGAGTGGTTGAGAAGAAAGTGGAGAAAGGATGAAGATAAGTCCCATATTAAGTGTAGATAAAAGATTTATTTAATTTTTTATTTGTTTTAACTCCTTTTTCATCAAAAAGAGATTTAAGTGTGATATTTTATTTAATTAAAAGGGAGCAAGTTCTTTTAATTAAATAGAAAATATTTAATCAAATTAAAAGAGGGGTTTTTCTCTTAATTAATTAAATGTAGATGAATTATTTAATTAAAAGAGAGGTTTTCTTTTAATTAAATGGAGACTTATTTTATTTAATTAAAAGAGAGCAAGTTCTTTTAATTAAATAGGAAATATTTAATTAAATTAAAAGAGAGGTTTTTCTCTTAATTAATTAAATGTGGATGAACTATTTAATTAAAAGAGAGGTTTTCTTTTAATTAAACGGGCACTTATTTTATTTAATTAATGAAATATTTAATTAAAAGAGAGGTTTTCTTTTAATTAAATGGGGACTTATTTTATTTAATTAAAAGAGAGCAAGTTCTTTTAATTAAATAAGACTTAGGATAAAATGATCAACCTTAGAAATAAAACAAATTGAATTTGATCAAGGAAATTGATTTGAATTGATTTAATAAAATATTACACACCATTGATTTAGGAAATTTGATAAATTGATAAATTGAATAATGGGGGCCCATAGTCTAGGCAACCATTTTAGGGTGCATACAAATCTTACCTAAAGTCCTATTGTACTAGGCCATTCTGATTCTGATAATCTCTACTTGACCTAAGTGTCAAATGCAAAAAATCATTAATCTACATTAATCATATACTTATTTAATTCCTAAACACTAATGGAATTAGCTAAATTAAACCTATTAATTGAGTTTAATTTAATTATAAGTCTTAGTGCTTTGATTCAGTTAAAGTCGCCCTTTCAGCTAATATACATGGAAACTAAATATATTTGATTTAATAAATATTCTTATTCTAATTATTGAATTTAATTATTCAATTAATTAGATTATTCATTTATGAGGTCATACTTAACCTTTTAAATCAAATATCTCTTATTATTTTCTCTCTTCAGTTTAGAATTGGAAATTCTAGGTGGATTGGAATTAGAAAAGGAATTAAGCTAGTTAACTCCTTATCACAATTCGGAATGGTAAGTTAACTCCCTTTTCACAAAGGAATTTCCTATTCTAATTGTCTCTCATCTTCAATCTTGATCGTTCATTCTATTTGATCCTAACCATTGATAAAATTCTTGGATTCTATTTAAGAAACCTTTAATCTCTCATTTTGGATGATGCACATGAATAGTATCAAACTAATGCCAAATTGTTGACTCAATCATTTACATTCATAGCTTACTGCTATTACATTTTTAATTTCATATAGTTTAAGATGCATACATCTAGATTAATTTTTTTATTTAATTATTAGATCAATATTTTCTTCATATAGTTTAATATTTCATTTCATATATCTTAAAATCCTTCGCACTATCTCTCAACTCTGAGAATGGACAACAAAATCCAATTAGTTAGAAGGCAACAAATCAATTTGTTGGATCATTTTGGATGAACAATCCCATGTTCATTCTGGGATGTTTCTAGCATATAAGGATCATGTTGAAGTGTGTGGTTAATTCTAAGGCCCACAATTGTCACATACACCCATCACTATGTTGGATTTGTGTAGCATCAAACAAAAACTAGGAGAATCCTTTGCAACATATCTTCAACGATGGAGATCTTTACAATCTAGATACCCTCGACAATTTCCTAAGACCAAGAAGATTGACATCTTTGTCAATATGCTTGTACCAAAAATTTACTTCGACCTTAGAAAATAATTGTTCACATCCTTCAATGCCATGGTTGAAAGTGCATACCGTATTGAGGATGTTTCTATCTAAAAAGATGACATTGTCTTGAATAAAGATTAAAATGGCAACAGAAATGGCAAGGACAAAAATAAGCCTTGGAATAAGAACAAATATGTTGTCAATGATGGAGTAGTGGATACTCCAAAGACCAAGGATTTTTCCTTCAACCTTTCCAATTTTATTTATGCAACAAAAAAACACGAGGCTTTGAAGTCTCAAACATCTAACAAAAATAGAAAATTTACTAAGAAAATATGTGTTTACACACCTATAGTTGAAACTTATGAGGTGGTCTTGAAGATGTTACTTGCTAACAAACTTGTCACACTTCCAAACAATTATTTCCCTATGACCCACCCATCAGATCTTCTTGGTGGAGAGAGGACCATATTTGTAGGGTGGACCCACAATAATGGGTTACACTTTTTTGCCTAAACTAACACTGAACTATGAATATTCAAGAAAAATTTCACATTCAGATGCAAAATGCCATTTAATGGTAAGTAATTTGAAGATGAAGTAAATTAGATTCTTTAAGGATTTTCTACTTAGATTCTAAATATAATTTTAAAAAAAAATTTTTGAATTGATTTTATTTTATTAATTTTTCTCCCACGAAAATTGCTATGTTATCAAAAACCTAAATTTTAAAAAGTGACATTGTTTTTGACACACATAATTTTTTTTCTACAATAGATATTAGTGTGATTCTTTCAAATTTAGTTTGTTAAGATACATACCAAAATCATAGAGGTGATGTGATGTCTTTATCCTTAGTATTTAATATTTTATCAGAGTTTAAACTTGACCTAACACTAATTTGGACATACATCAATTTTGACACATGTAACTTATTATATATTTATCCAATTTCAAAATTTCTTTTTTTGATTGAAAGAGGACTCAAATATAAAGACTGTAGTTACTTTTCAAAAAAATATTCTCTTAGTTACTATTTTTCCATTAGCGGTCAATCTATAGGTTTATTTTTTATAATGAACCTCTATTCAATTAACATAAAAAAATGTATACTTAAACAATTCAAAAAATATCAAATCTATAGTCATTAGAAAGTTAGATTTGAGTACATGTGTCATACAAAAAGATATATCTCAAGTGCTCTATCTATACCTAGAAAGAGAGCCTAGAAGCCATGAAAACAATAGGAAATATTATAGACTTTGAAAAATGCATCTACTTTACTAGTTTTGATAGAAACTAACTTTCTATTGAAATTTTTTTAATAATTTTGATAAAAACTATTTTGAGTTAGTTTTTGTAGAAACTATTTAGGCCTAATTTTTCATGTATAATTAGTTTCAATAGAAACTAAATAGTTTCTATAGAAACTATTTAGTTATTATTAGGTAAAAATAGGTTTTAAAGGACCTAAAACCTTGTACAAAGTATCATAGAAACAAGAGTAGAGAAGCTTAGAAAACATAAAGCCTCAGAACCTAAAAAAGAGTAGACTAGAAAAACTAAAACAAGAGGCCAAAATACAAATATGCATAAAAAGATAGCGAAAAGAAAGAAAAAAGATAGCCCCAAGATAGCTACAGTGTCTTTAGAAGATATGTTGTTTGGTCTGCTAGGAATTTCATGTTTTCTGCAGAGGCTTTCATATCATCCAACTTTTTTTCTTCGACACCCTCATTCTTCTTGGAATTAGCCCTTGTTCACTTGCTAGGACCCTGGTCCTCTTTCATATCCTTAGAGCCTTGGCCTTTACCTTGTTCAATCTTGTTTAGGAGGGTGTTAAAGTTGTTAGCCACTGTCTTCAAGATAGTGCAATTCTGATCAGCCAATTTCTTAACCATTTTCTCCAAGTTACCCACTCTAGTGTCCAAACTATCCACTCTTTTTTGAAGGTCTTTGCCCAACTGATCTAGATTTTTATTCTTGGCTTCAAGTGGTGGAACATGTTTCATCAAATTTTATACCTCTTCAACATTTTCTATAACCTTAGATAGTCTATCAATGTGCTAACCCAACGTTCTCTCCCTTCTTCTCTCCCTCCTAGTCATCTTGTTGAGCTGATCAAAATCTCTCAAGATATCCTACATCTACTACTTTAGATTGCCAATATCCTTCATCATAATCCCTAGGTTACCAAAGATTCCCTTCAAAAAACCTTGGTCTTCCTCATCCCTATTATGTACAAGGTAATCCTCATGCCTCCTTGTTTTTCCCTATCCAATTCATTCTCCTTAAGCCTTTTATCAACATCCAAATCCTAAGAAAGAACTTTTTTCCCCTTTTCTCTCCATCCTCTTAATTAGGAGTTCATCATCAAAGGGAGCATAATCCCTTTCAACTTTCTTCCCCTTGTTTCCTAAAACCTTTCCTGATGTACCTTTCTTCTCAATACCCTCTTCTTTCTCCTATTGAGAATTAGTGTCTTGTTCAAAATCAATCTCCTTATCCTTCCTTTTCTTCCTCAATGAGCTCCCTAGATCACATTTCTTCCTCTTCTTAATATAAAAATCAGCAACCTCATCCTCCATATCCTCGTCAAATTCCTCCTCTAGTTCACTTCCCTCCATCTCACAATCTAAAGATTTCTTGCTCTAACGAGGTCTATCTACTTTTTTGGATTTTGGAATGTTCATAACTAGAACCATTAAACCCTTAGAAAAAAAAAATTAGTTTCCATAAAAATAAATGTTTAGTTTCTATTGAAACTATTTAGGTCAAAAAAAATTGTTTAGTTAGTTTTGATCAAAACTACCTTCAAAATTAGTTTCAATCAAAACTATGTGAGGAGTTTCTATCAAAACTTTTGGGGCCAAAAATTCATCTTGTACATTTTTGGATGAATTTCTTCCTCCAAAAAAGTGTAACCCACTATTGTGGGTTCACCCTGTAGTTATCACAAAAGAAAAGGCCACAACATTGAACACTTCTTTAAGCTCAAAGGTGTCATTCAAGATCTTATATATGCTAGAAAATTTATCACAGGTGGCCTAGTCAAAAACTTTGGTCACAAGAATTTCAAATAACCATTACCATGGTATGAAAAAGGTGAATCCTCCAAGGTTAACAAAAAAAATCATGATGCAAAGATCAACTATAAATAATGTTATTAGCATGATAGAACTAGTTGAATATCTTTGCATGATGGTTTCAAAGTTTGACAACAAACCTAATTATGATATAGATGATGAAAAACACAACGTTGTCCTAAAAACACAAAATTCTCACCAACAACATAGGGACACTCGACCTAAGGTAGTTCTTACAGTGGCAGAACCTTCCTCCTTGCATGGTCAGACACTTCATGTTTATAACTAGGGGGAAATCCAAAGTTGTCCTTAAAGTTTCCAATGATCCTAAAAATGCCACATCATCTAAAAATCTAGTTACCTTAGCCATCTCTAGCTATGACCTTGTTAATCAACTCCAACGAAGCCCAACACAAATATCCATCTTTTAATTGTTAGAGTTATGTCCTTTGCACAATGATATTCTTGAAAAATCCTTATGCTTTGCCAATGTCCCCATGGATATTGATGCAAAGTGATTCCAAGATATGGTGAATCACATTTCTTTACCTCATTACCTTACATTTTCTAAAGAAGATGATAGATCTCTCATTCATCTCCATAATCTCGCCCTACACATAGAAGTTCAAATCTTTTGCACTTGCATTCATCGAGTCCTAATAGAAAACGGTGCAAGGTTAAACATTCTGAAATTATAGTCATGTTTTTTATTAGTGACATACAATTATTCAAATTGTAAGCATCTACCAAGCTAAACAATCATTTCAGACTCTACTGAGCTCTACAATTGCTACTGAGTCCCTTGGACAACTTTAGTTTGCATCAAGCAGTTACTAGTATGATAACAATCATTAGTATAAACCAAGAATCTTAGTGTATGCCAATTTTATTAGTATAAATTGAGTTAGGTAGTGCTTAGCAAGTTCCCAGTTACAACAGTAAGAATCCAGTGTTGACCAAGCCACTCAATATTAACCAATTGATTCAGTTTATATGTCAAATTTTACAATATTCGTTGAGTCACCAATGCAGACCAAGTTCACGACTACTTGGAAATGATCAATATGGACTGAGCCTCTATGTCTACCGAGTGCATGATGATGTTGAGCATTGACAGTGGATGCTGAGTATTAGAACCTCACCGAGCCAGTCTTCAGAACCCAAGTTCCTTTAGTATGGGCCAACTTTGTGCATTTTGTGTAAACTTGTATTATGGTAGACTTTGTAATTTGTTGATTGCATTGGTATATATGCAATGTATTGTGTCACATCCAAAGTAAGGAAGAATGAATTAATAGAAGTGAGATAACAAATAGAGAAGAGCATAAAAGTGAAGTATAAGGCCACAAGCAATATAAGGAATAGAAAAGATTTACCCATCATAGCAAGGTGATTTTTACACTCAAAGGTATCTCATTTAGCAAACCAAGTTGCAGATCATAGATCAGCTATTATTTCATCCTAATAGGTGCATCACTCAAATCCTTTAACAAGGTAGACCTAACAATCTTATGTAAATCTCTTTATCAAGTGCATACTTGATTGTATGTTTGTAAATCCTTTAGCAAGGTGGACCTAGCAGTCCTTATTGCTAGAAGTGATCATTGTAAGCCTTAATAGGCCAACTTTATACTACAATACTAAAACTTGTGGGTATCGTCCCCACCCCAATTTTACTTTCTATTTGGAAGGTTCTTGGGTCACCAAATTATGTGTTGAAAGTGTTATGTATGCTTTAATGTTTTTAGTTTCTCATGCATAAAATTAGATTTGAATACACATGAAGGATTAATTTCTAATATCCAAGTAAAAGATGTCGATCATTACTGAGTGAGGTCAGATTACTATCTTACTGAGTGAGGTCAAGTTGCAAACCCTACTGAGCAAGGTCGGGAATAACTAAGTTTTGTATGGTTACTGAGAATTTAATGCAAGCAAAGTGGATGATAGTCTGTCATTTGATCAAAAAATTGTACTAGGAATTTATAGAAAAAATTGATGAAAAGGGTGAAATCGAAGTCATTCTCACTGCAAATTTTTTAGAGCTATCTGTGCAAAGCGATCTTCAAACCATTCAGGTGATTTGAGAAAAATTTTATTGAAGATTTTTGTATTCTCTCAAACCCTATCAAGCAAAGATGGTATCCACTAGTAGTAAATCAAAGAAAAGTTTAGACATGTTAGTTTGAGGCATGGAGTGGAAGGCACAAGACTTCAAGTTGAGCCCTGTCATTACAGAAACCCCAGATCTGAGTGGAGCTTAGTCACAAATTCCACCAAAGTTACTATTAATCAATGATATCCATTCACATTTTAAGTGTGTTATTCAAGATACTGGTTCATTAAAATGGATGAAACCCTTGAAAAGTTATGTATCGATGGTGTGTTGAAACTAGAACATCAACATCTTGAAACAAAAGGTTTAACTCACATTCTACAATGCCACAAGATTTTCAAATAAAATGGATAAGTTATATTCTTAGTCATGTGCACAATGGTTAGCTATAGTTGGAACAACCCATTTAAATAACTAAGAAGATGATCGATAGGATCACTGGTCTTCCTATGTTGGCTAAAGTGAAAATGACTAAAACCCTAAATTGGGTTGAACTTGAGAAGAAAACCCTTGCCAAGTGGGATGGAAGGGGAATGAAGATTAGTAGTGTGATAGATATGGAACTCAAGTTTGGCATACATGTAATCACTCACACGATATACAGTTTGAGCAGACTAAACATTGTGTCATGTGAAGCAGTAGATTTGGTATACAAAGTGGTCAAGAATAACCTATCACTTGACCTAGCTGAGTTAATGCTGAACCAACTCAACAAAAATGTGGAAAGTATAAGAATCTCCAAGAACAATCCATGTATGTCCGGTTCACTTTTGACTTGTCTATTTTTCTATGTTCAAAAAATTTTCCCATCTAAAGGTATAGTATCTTGGAGGAAGGATGTACTTGCTCTTTATCAAATTAATGAGTATATCACCAAAATGGGAGATAATTTTGCAAGTATTATGAATAACTACTTTGATGCATTCAAAGAGAAGATGAATAATAGATTCATAATTCCAAAGAAGCTAGATGATGATTAAAAAGATGATGTTTTTTCATGGTTGATAGTGACAAAGTATACATCTAGGTAGTTAGACCAAGGACAATATAGGTTAAACCTATTGATTATGAGGTAAACATCGGTGAAACCAAGGACATAATTGAGGCATTGATTAATGAGCATGTTGACCCTAAAGCTATATACTTTGGCACTGATGATGAGGCAAAGGCTAGAATTGAAGTAGAAATCAAACTTTCTCAGGCAGTCAACAAAGGAAAGAAGAGAGTTGCCAAACTGAAAACCAGCACCAATCTTCTATTAACTGAAGGAAAAGGAAAAGATAAAGAAGCAGAAGGTGAAGATGATGTAGGTAAGGGCTGAATAACTAGGGCTGAAGGCTTACCTAGCTATCCAAACCACCCCTGTAAGAGTTAACCCAACATAAGCAAACACAAAGAATGGCAACCAAAGGAGGAATAAGAGTGAAATACTTTTATCGAGTCATCAAAATATCTTCATACATGCCCAACTGTAAGGCCCTCTAGGTTATGGCCAGATACAAATACATTTAAGATCAAAGATCCAACATCCAATTCACAACTCTAGACTCAATCTTTCCAAACTTTCATGTTCTGCTCTAGACTCCCTCTCAAAACTGCCTAACTCTAAGCCTAAATACTTTATTTATACTTGCCAATGTGTCTTACAGATCATTCTAAAACATTACAAAATAGCAACGCTGACCTAATGATGGTGTGGAAAAATCCCAAGACAAGATCTTAACATAAATTTCATGAATGAAATAAATCCTGCAAGTTAGCTTGCACAGAAAATGCAAAAATCATGTCAAAAATATTGACACTTGGCATAAATAGGACAACTTTGCACATGAAGAGTCACTTGACATACACTAGGTAACTCAACACATGAATAACAACACAACACATGAAGAAGAGCTTGGCACACATTGTAGTGGTGAGATGGGATAACATGCAAACCTGAGTGTTAACATGACATGGGATAACCTGAACTTGGGTTAAAATGCAAAATTACTGGCACTCAACAATTGCTACAATTCAGCAACGATTGAAACTTGGAAACAACTATTAGAATGAAAACAAATGAGTAGGATAACATGTCAACCCAGGATACTCCTACAGTAGAAGAGAAATCAAAGGATGAAGAGCTATTGAAGAAGAAAGGCAAGGTAATTATTACCAAGCCTACCAAGACATCCACTGTTGTGTTTACAAGAAGATGATCTTGGAAGAAAGTAGATAAAGAAGGAGAAGATATAATCTTTAAGAGGCCTCCACCCACCTTCCAAGAAAGGATGAAAGAAAAAGAATCAGGAGCAAGGATAACAAACTTCAAGGCACTAAAATATGAAACTAGAACTGAAGAGGAGTAGAAGCAAATAGAAGACTTGGTAATATCTAAAATGGGAAAATGAGAATATTCCCTAGATTAGCTTTCTCATTAGATTCCTAATGTTTTAATGGACAAAATAATGCCAAGATGGGAGAATGCCATGAAAATAGAAAAATACATATATCAGAAAACCCTGAGGCAACTCATGTCGAGTTTGAATGAAAAGGAGGTAAAAGAATCTCTGAAGAAAAACGAAGAAAATCTTACTTTGAGATTCAACACTTGTGTTGTTAAATGTCATTGAACATATAGTAAAGAATGCTACAAATACTTGGAAGAACATTTATCTTCTTCACAAGCTAAGTGATTTTGTAGCCCATGTTAGTGATAGGGGGATGATGAACAAGAAAAAGATGAAGAAATTGATGATGAGAATGTTACACATTTTGATAATGTAGATGATGAGGAAGATGAATAGGGGTAGGAAGCTACCAAGGAAGATTTAGTAGATGTACAAGATACTGAGTAGATTGACCTAGTGAAAATTATTGCAATGGTCATAGCCTCACTTCCTCATTCTCCGAGAAAATTTCTAATAACATCAAGCTCGAAGAAAGCTTCAGCGAGATTGATTGTGAAAAACATAGTTAGCACAAGCACTCAATCAATCTTTGCCCCTGTCCAACTTAGTACTTCATTGACTAAAGTGAAAAGCACTTCATCTACCAAGTAGCAATCATTTCCCTCTACATTAGTTTTGGTAACTCCACATATTTCTACTATTGGTATTTCAGAAATAAGTATTGTATCTACCTTTTCAGCAAGACCTACTATTTCTACAATTTTTTCCATTACTAGCATGCAATTAATAAGTGCAAAGATAGTTGAGACCAATCCTTAACCGAGCACAAGATTTTTGAGTAAAGGAAAAGAGAAGGAAGAAGACATTGATCTTGATGAGAAGATTGTTATTCCTAACTTGGATATCTCCAATCTCAATCCTAACCAAATGAAAACATTTGGAGAACTTCTGTAGAAGAAAGCTAAGCAGTAGAGACTTGGAGAAGAAAGGAATAAGGAATTCCAGATAATTGAGGATGCAAAGAATATCCTTGTGGAGGCACTAAATACAAAGGTTGATACATCTCAACCAATTTTGAATCAGTTTGCAAAGGTAGTCTAGAAATTCAATGATGATTTGAATGGACAAGAGAAATTGTTGCAGAGAGCTAACAAGAAACTTGAAAATAAATTTTTAGAATGTATTGCTCAACAAATTTTTATCCATCAAGTAGAATTATCTACTATTCTAGGCTTAATAGAGACCTCTTGCAACAATGTGTCTTCACTATTTGGAAAACTCTATGATATTAAAATTTTCACTAAGGAAATAAAAGATAAACTATCAAATATTGATGAGGATCTAAAGGAAAGTGCACAATAGTTGCAACTTGACTTGAGCTACAACTCTACTCATTATAACAATATCAGATTTGTAACTGATATGCAGGTAGAATTGCTAAGAGAAGAAGCAAGAATAAGAGCTACATTGATAAATATATAGGGCATGATTCTCCCAAACATGGATGCATTGCACATGCAAAAATACTCATTCATGACAAAAACTTCTCCATTGTAGACCATATGATAGAATTGTAGTAGAAGTGCAATTTGCATTGCATAAATGCAAGGTGTTCCAAGAGAATTGGGGCAAGATAATGGTGCTAATTTTGAAGGTACATTCAGACTTCTTGTCACATTTTGGCATTATTGTATAATATATATAACTAAAATATTCGACATTAATGTCAAAAAGGGGGAAAAGATTATAGAAACAATGTATATTGTATAAAAGGGGAAAATATGTTTATAGATGTATTGTGTAAAGGAGAAGAAGATGTACAAAAGAGACAAAAATGTATATATTAGATGAGAAAAACATGTAAAGTATATTATATATTATGTATGAGGGAGCATTACCATATTATTCATGTACAAAAATACATCTCTTACAAAACCAATTTTGAAAAATCTCAAAAATAGTATACTCTATTGAGTTGGAGTCATAAGGTAATGGATAAAGGTGTTAATGAACATTTTGAATTCAATTTTGGTTGATAAGTGTTTTTGTCTTTAATGCCAAAGGGGGAGATTGTATGTTTGTGTGTCCCAAGATTGTTTGCGAATTTTTGAAATGAAACCATGGACGTGGGCAGGCGTGCCAAAATGTGTGCTAGAAAATGAGACCTACAAAAAGCATAGGTTACAAACAAACACTAGTTTAAAACCTTCAAAATGCATCAAGCATTCACCAAAATGCAAGGAATAAATATCAACTAATGCTTGCTTGAATTTTGCAACCCTAAGCAACCAACAAATCCAACCTTCCAGCCACCTCTATAGCTCAACAAAGGCACCCATAAGAGGCCTTGTTGGTGTGTTAATATGAGGGTATGTTTGGTGTGCTCTCCCAAACACAACAATAATGACATCTCTTGAGTGAGTGAGTGCAAGTGTGTATGCAAGTAAGATATGAATTTAGACTAAATGAGATGAAGAATACCTCAAGAAATGGCTATGCGGAGAGCCATTCTTGAAGGCATTCAAGGATGAAGATGATATGCAATGAAAGAACTAACTAGATATGCAAACTATGATAAAAATGCAAGCTAAAATGAAGCTACAAATGCATGTAGAAACTAGATTAACAATGCATGATGTAAACTAAATCAGCTACCAAATTGTTAGTATGATCCTATAAATCTCCATGAAAACAAAACTACAATGCCAATTCTTAGAATGAGAACTCAAAACTAAAAATGGCATGATAACAATGCAATAATGAGAGATGCAAATGCTTGAGACAAGCCCTCTATTTATAGGTTTGAGGGAGGGCTTGGTGAGGTGGCATTCATGTAGATGCCACATAAGGTGACATGCAAGCCATGCAAATGGTCAAGAATTCAAAGTTTGCTCACACATGTGTGAGCAAACTTGAGAAGAAGAGTGGGAGACAAGAGTGTGTAGGCATGCCATCTCACACATGTGTGAGCATACTCTTAAGCTAATGAGGGGGATTAGGGAGATGATTTGGAATGATTAAGTGGGATTAGAGAAGAAGTAGGCTTAAGAGGATGAAAATGATGGGTGTAGACTAGGCTCTAGGTTAGGCTTAAGACTAAATTAAATGAAATTTAATTTAATCATGGATTTAGAGAAATTAATAGGATGTGGAGAATTTAAATAAATAAAATTTATTTTAAAAAGGGGGAAAGATGGAGGATCATGTGTTAAATTAATTTAACACATTAGAGCTAGGAGTATTTAAATTAAATTTAAATACTTAGGAGAATGAACTTATTTAATTAATTAATATAATTAAATAAGCAGAAGAATGTGAGCAATGTAATTAATTAATCAATAATTAATTACAATGTCACGGGTAATATTAATAAATTAATAGTCTTTAGGGATGATTTTAAGCATCTACATTTTGCCCCTCTTTGATGTGATGTTGGAATAACATCATATCAAAGAAAAGAAAATATAGGTTGCCCCAAAGAAGGAGGGAGTCCTATGGCGACGACAGAGGAGGAGGGTGCCCCCTCGCAAAAATTGTGCAAAAAATAATTTTTTGGCATTTTTTGAGAAAAAGGTCTTAAGAAAGAAAGAAAAGAAGAAAAATGAGAATAAATGACATCATTTGCATAACTTGTGGGTAAACAAGGGATAGATACGACTCAGGAAAGAGTGGGGTTCAAACGGTGTCTGCAGGGGGCCTATATAAGCCTCCAAGGGGCCCAAAGAAGGTCATTCTCACATCGCGAGCAGAGCATATACAGAAGATATGGACCCCATTAATCGATTGCAGCTTGGTAAGCAAGTGTGGTAGTACCAGCGAGTAGCCAAGATGGGCCCACTGGTAAGTCATCTGATCCTCTTCGTGTTTTGGTAGGCTAGGCTAGACTAGGTGCTTTTATTAGGCCATAAATGTGCTAAAAAGGAGGTCTAAGCAGAGACAATAGTCTCTACACTGCCATCTGCACAGACGACAAAGCGGCAACCTCACTATCCACAGAGATGATAGGATACATCCTATCGTTTGCGTAGATGCCAAAAGGGGAAAAAGGTCTGCAGAGATGACAGGATTCAACCTGTCATCTGCGCGAACGACAAAGGGTAAGCGAAATGATAGGATTCAACTTGTCATTTGCGTGGATGACAAAGGGAAGTGGAGATGACAAAAAATACATCATCTTCTTCACAAATGACAGAACGTTGTTGTCTAGGGTAAATTGGCATCTGTGCTAATCAGTGGCTTCACAAATCAGTGTCTATACAGATCGACGTCTACGTTGATCAATGTCTCTACAAATTGATGTCTACGCATATCAGCATCTGTGTGAAAGAGCAGCCAAGCCAAATAGGGTAGACTTGGGGGAGGCAAGGGAAGATGCCCCACTATAGGGACATCACAAGCTAGCAAAACTGATGCTCTACATGTTTATGATGTAGGAGGACACGGTGATGTTTAGGTCGAGGGAGCACTATGCGTCGACCATGACGATACAGGAGAGGTTGAGAAATGCAGATTGGGGGCACGTGCGGCTATGCGAGCTAGAGCACGTTCATGAGTGGTTAGATCTGAGGGGCCATTCAGCATAGCTATCAGCTCTTATAGAGTGATGGCACATGCCTACTGGGAATTTCCATCTATTGATGGGGGAGACTACAGTCACACTCCTAGATGTGTGGTGGATCTTGCGAGTACCGATCAGAGGTGCCAACCCAGAGTATGTATTGAAGGGCTTAGATACATTCCTAAGGGAGTGCTTTGGCAGACGGTGATAGAGATTACCCATCCAACGATCATGGTTGTCGTGGAGGGGTGCACTAGAGCAGAGGCTATCGAGGCTGGCAGTATACCTAGCCTCATTGATATGGTGGATGCTGCCAGATCACATAGGACATGGATGGCCGATCGGGTGGGCACGAGTGTTGAGCACTCTGCTACAGGAGGATGGAGTAGTCTACTGTTGGAGACAAACTATCCTGGCTGAGCTATATCATGATCTACATATGTGTGCATATCAGACCCAGCACACGGTAAGACCAGGACTGACATTACTGATGATCTGGTCATGGGAGCATATCGGAGTCACATGGCCGATCACTCAATGAGAGACCAGGTAGCCTAGGGAGCCATATGCTTGCAGATACCAGCCTCCTATCTAGTATACATTGACAGAGTCCATGGGGTTCTAGCATCGATGCATAGATGAGATCATCATGTTTGAGTGGGCTCCCTATGACGGGGTAGAGTGGTGGGGGCAGACACTGGCAGTAGGTGGCGAGGATGACATGGAGGATCAGATGTACCTCTCGTACACATAGAGTGATTTCTGGATCATTGTCTAATTTATGCATGTGATTATGTGTTATATGCCCTCTCAGGTGCGACGACAGTTTGGTAGGGTATAGAATATAGTACTAGACAGATTCTTATATCCTATGGTGTCGCGAGAGTATGGCCAGCTATGAGGACACGGGACCACCATATGATTGGCCTGAGCATCTTGGATGGGGATGGCAGTAGTGCCATGGGTGCATGGCCAGGACAGGGGAGACGCAGGTATGACAATGACGTACACGCAGTGGTGGGCAGCCCACCAGCATGTCAAGCTTACAGTGCCAGGGGCACCTCCACTGACAGATTAGGCACAGGGGGAGGGAGATGGAACAGGGGATGGTGGGCAGGCAGCTATGATGCTACCACCAGGACAGGGGGCACAGGAGGGACCACATGGGTGCAGAGTCTAAGTGAGGAGAGGGCCAGGGCCAGCACCAGCATAGGGGCCACCACAGAGAGCACCACAGGCTCAGGCACAGGGACAGGCACAGGCACAGCCCCAGGCACCACCGCAGGCACCACCATAGGCACCGCC
This sequence comes from Cupressus sempervirens, assembly GCA_028749045.1. Taxonomy (NCBI): domain Eukaryota; kingdom Viridiplantae; phylum Streptophyta; class Pinopsida; order Cupressales; family Cupressaceae; genus Cupressus; species Cupressus sempervirens. The sequence continues at coordinate 599,885,355 of CM053785.1, forward strand.
ATAGGGATAGGTATAGGGAGAGGGCCCAAACATGGTCAAGGCTGAGAGGGATAGCCTGCAGGCAGAGGTAGCTCAACTACAGGGGGTAGCATAGGTGCAACAAGCATTAGTAGACAACTTAGAGCAGGCCATGGGGGCCATACAGGAAGAGCTGCAGGTGTAGAGGGCCAGAGGGGATAGCTTAGAGTAGGCCATGGGGACCATACAGGTAGAGCTAGAAGTGCAGAGGGCCAGAGGGGACAGTGCACAGGAGGCCTTAGCAGCCCTATAGGCACGAGTGGATGCAGGGAAGTTTGTAGGGGTGGGCACCTAGACAAGGGTGAGGGATCGAGCAGAGGTAGAGAGGCTCTGAGCAAAGGTAGCTACCTTACAAGCTGAGCAGGCCACCCATCAGGTGTAGCTGAATGGATATCACAAGCAGTAGGACATGGCCATACAGATGGTATAGCCTAGGGCAACTGTCTCGGTGATGCAAGAGGCCCTCACAGCTAGCTGAGTAGAGACACATGCCATATGAGAGGCTACCTATTATAGGTCGCTTTATAAGGAGGTCGTGCCTACAGAGCGACGACAACCAGATTTTGATAGGGGAGCCAGCTCATGGATCTCAGGTGGCAGAGCTAGATCAGAGTAGTCTGTAGGACAGCAGAGACCTCCTCGAGGGGGGGATATAGGGGGGCAGGACCCTCACAGCCAGCGACTTGATTGTATATAGTGAGCATTTTTTTGACAAATATGTGCAGATGCAGTGATTTTTTGATGATGCATTTGTACTACATGATTCTACATGATGTATATGGACTGTATAGACATTATTTTTTGAGATATATACATGTCATGAGTTGATGATTCTATATGTGTATGGATGTATGTGATGTAGATGTATGGATTTATGATATGGATACTAATGTTTGTGATGCAAGATGTGATGCTATGTGATGTTTCCTATGATGTATGCATATATACATGATGTCTAACATGTGTGTGATGCAGATTTATGAGATGTATGCATGGATGCACTATATATATGTGAGATGATGTATATGCCCCTAAATGTGATGACTAAAATGTATGCAATTAATGAACTAATGCAATCTAATAAAATGAACTAAAAATGTCTAAGAAAAACTAAATGAGATGAATCAAATGAACACTAATGCAATGGAAAATGAATGAATGCAATAATGAGAAGTTAATGCAACTTAATGGAAATGAACTAATAAATGAATATTTGTCACAACTATCACTCATAGAAACCCAGTAGCGTAGCATAGGAGAGGGGGAATAAATAAGACCTTGTCTCAAGCACGACTCAAATGAAACCCTATACTACATGCATCCTAACTACATGATATCAAGAGATGTCATTGTGTTTATATGGAGAGCACGCCTTAAGTTGATTTTCCAAAATGAGTTTATGCATTATATGCTATAGAAGCATAAATGACATGACTATTTTGCATGGACTAGACTTACAAAACCATAGAGACTTTAGAACAATAGGTGTAGTTTGCATAGTCATGATGGATCAAATGTCATATACACAATAGAGAGGTTTGGGCACACCCAAAGTCTTTTAGGGATCTTTGGTGGGACGTGTGCTAATTGGTTGCCCCCATTATGCAATGCATTAACATAACTTATAACTGACACACATGAAATAAAGCCTCAAAAATAGATCATACCACAAAAACATGTGTAGTTAATGAGAGCCATTTTGGTGCAACCAAAATATGGAAGATCAAGGTGCACCATAAAAGGCTTTCACTAACAAACAAATAAAATCAACCAAGAAGAGACCTCATGACCAAGGAGTCATTCAGTCCACAGTTCTTGCCAAGAGCCTTAGGTCTAGAAGTGAATGTCACAATGTCGCCTATAGGAAGGATTCATCCTATGAAAGTGTGTCAAGTGGAAATGTCAATGATCATAAAATTGTGTGTTGCTGGCAAGGGCTGTGAAGCAAATAAGTTTCTTGAAGCATTAAGTCTCAAATGGTGATTTTGTGTAAGTCCAAGTGTGATCACTACTGTGAAAAAGCTCAGCGTAATGGGAATGACAATCACTTGACAAAAAATGCCTCACAGACTAGAGGTCTTTCAAAAAGATGGAAGTGAAATGAAGCCTCGTAGACAAGAGGTCTTTTATTGGATGCATGAAATGCAAAAGGCTAGATAAGACTTTGCACAAGGGAGGTGGAATGGTGAAATGGAGTGAAGCGAAAATGAGCCTTATAGACAATGGATCAAACCATATTTTTTTCAGGAACATTTTTTTGCTTTTTAGGGCTTTTTTCAGGAACATTTTATGAATTCTTTGGATTTTCTTGGTTTTCTAATTTTTTTGGATTTTTGCAGGACTATAAACACTATACAGGAACTACAAAGGCTCAAGCATAGTACCGCTTGAGATGTTGGATATTTATAGGCTCAGGGAGTGGATCTCCCTTTGGAGTAGCAATCTGATATGCCCTAGAACCATATTTGGCTGTAATGATAAACGAACCTAGCCAATTTGCCTTAAATTTTCCTTTGTTTTCATGGTTTTGTAGGTTCTTCATATTATGCTGCGAAAATAAGTCACCCACTTCAAATTCCCATGGCTTGACTTTCTTATGATACTAAAGTTGAAGGCAATTTTGATACATGTGGAGGTGGTTTAAGGCATTCAGTCGTCTCTCATCAAGGAATGTCAGCTCTCTTCTTCTGATATCAGATTCTTGAGAGAGATTCTGAGGGAAGAGAGCTCAATTTTGATGGACAAGATGGCTTCGAAACCATAAACAAGGGAAAATGGGGTAGCTCCTGTGGGGGTGCAGATGGAGGTATGGTAGGCCCAAACAGCGGGAGCAATTTGGATGTGCCAATCACAGCCAGCTGCATTAGCGATTTTCTTTAGGATTTTCAAAATGGTTTTATTGGTAGCTTTAGCTTGGCCATTGCCTTGGGGATAGTATCTGGTGGAAAAATGCTAGGTGATTTCGAATTTCCTACATAGTGTGGCAACCTCTTGATTTTTGAAAGGGGTTCCATTATCAGTCATGATATCTTGAGGTATATCGAAATGACAAATAATGTAGTTCAGGATGAACTTCGAAATCTATTTTTCAGTGATGTAGGTTAATGGAATAGCCTCGACCCACTTTGTGAAGTACTCAGTGGCAGCAATAATGTACTTGTGGCCATTTGAGGAATTTGGGTATACTTGACCAACAAGATCGAATCCCCAATGGGAAAAGGGTCATGGAGTGATGGTGGGCTGAAGGTCTTGGGCGGGAGCATGTATCAAATCACCATGCTGCTAACATGGAACACATATTTTCACAAACTAATATGCATCTGCTTCCATAGTGGGCCAATAGTAACCTGTCCTAAGAAGATTTTTGGCTAACGTAAAGCCGCTAGAGTGGGCACCACAAATCCCTTGGTGAACCTTTTTCTAACACCGTTCGAGCTTCATCTAAACTAAGGCATTGGAGGAGGGTTTGTTGAAAATAGAGATGGAGTAACTGAGAGGGGAGGGGTGAATTAGTTACCACAAAAATGAATCCACAGATCCTTAGATGTCTTAAAATAAAGTTGCTGCTGACACTCCGTAACCACACAAATAAATACTAAAACTTGATAGATGTTCTGTTAACTTATTAAGCATTTAAAGTGATTAACATGCATGCATAAAGAAATAACATGAACACAAGAGACACCAGATTTAACGTGGAAACCCAATTTGGAAAAAACCACCAAGTAACTAGTTACCAATTTTCACTCTTCTGAAGTGAGCCCTATTAGGAGCCAACCCTGTTAAAGGTTACAAAACACACTGTTAGGTGTGACCCTGTTAGAGGATTTAATCACCCTGTTAGAAGTGGCCTTGTCAAAGGTCTTTAAAACAATTCAACTGAATTGTCACCTTGTTAGAGGATTTACAAAATGGCTGTCAAACCAACTCTATTAAGAGGTTTTGAATCACTGTTACAATGATTAGAAAGCAAAAATGAAGTGATCTGAAATATATGCAACTTATCTTTGCTGAATACAGATCTCTATTTTGCTTCACCAGATCCTCACTGATCAAATACAACTTTGCAGCTTCATAAGGATATCTAATCCTTCCTCAACATTAGCTCATATATTTGCTCATTCATATATTCACACTTTTATGCATCCACACTCTTACTCTTTTTATAAATTCACAACTTGACCTTTCATATATACGTTACAGATTGTCAAGTTGGCTCAATTACAAGTTACAATAACTAAAAAAACATTAAATCAGTCGGTTGCATAAAACAATTAAACTTAATTCTTTAGAGTAATAAAATTCTTCCCTGCCCGACCCAACTTGGTGACCACTGCTCCAGAATAATTTCCCCATTGTTAACCAAGTGAAGCTCAATAAACACTGCAAACCTTGCAACTTTCTTCGGAGACCAAGTTAACTCGGTAAACACTGACCTTCCTTCGTTTTACCGAGTGAGCTCAATAAAAGCTAACCTTCCTTCGCTTATCAAGTGAGCTCGGTAAAAGCTAACCTTCCTTCGCTTACTGAGTGAGCTCAGTAAAAGCTAACTTTCTTTCACTTTACCGAGTGAGCTCGGTAAAAGCTAACCTTCCTCTTCGATGATTGAGTGAACTCGGTAGACATTGACTTTCCTTTTTTTATCCTTGGGAGCTCGGTTAACATTAATTTTCTGCTACAAAATCCTTTGATGCCCAAGTGAGCTCGGTAAGAGCTAACTTTCCTTTGTGCTATTCAGGAATGTTCAGTAGATACTGTAAATTGTTTTGCTGATTATCTGAGCTCGGTAGACTCTGTCTGATGGTTGATATGGCATTTGTGTGACATCAAAGACAATACATAATTAACAATTGTATCCAACAATCTCTCTCTTTAGCATTGATGGCAACACAACATGTCATAGAAAAAATAAATTTTGAAAACAAGTCTTTCTCTTATATGGCAACACAACGTGTCAACATAACAATTCTCCCTCTAAGATAGAAAACTCTCCCTCTTACAGTAATCTCCCTCTGTGAAGAAATTACATAGCAAACTCTTTATATTTTGAACAAATTTCATAGAGATATGACAGTAAAACTCTCCCTCTTTGACAACACATGCCAAAGACAACTCAACTCAAATGAATTTCAGTGTACCTTTAGTACTAATTCATATGCAGTATTTTCTAGTTATGCTGCATCAACTGATAGATCTTCAGTCTGGTATGAGTTGATGCATCACTAAAACTTTATTTTAGTGAACTTCAGATAGGGGAGTGACCCCTAACTTATCTCTTAGATAGAAGAATACATCTTTAGGTAATGGTTTTGTGAATATTTTAGCAATTTATTCCTTTGTATGAACATATTCCAATCTAATCTCCTTATCTTGCACCAATTCTCTAAAAAAATGATATTTTATTGCAATGTGCTTGGTTTTGGAATGCATCACTAGATTCTTAGATATGTTGATTGCACTTGTATTATCACAGAACATAACAACCGGTTCTTTGATTTCCATCTTCATGCCTTCCAACAACTGTTTAAACCAAACAATATTAGAACAATTTACTGTTGCAGCAACATACTCTACCTCTACTGTAGATTGAGATGTACAATTCTGCTTTTTGCTTGTCCAAGAAACCAACCTCTTTCCAAGAAAGAATGCACCTCTACTTGTACTTTTTCTGTCATCAAGGTTTCCTACCCAATCAGCATCAGTAAACACTTTTAAATCCAAATTTCCTCCAAACTTATACCATAAGCCATATTCTTCAATTCCTTTCAAATATCTCATTATTCTTTTGATTGCCATCATGTGATTTTCTCTTGGTTTTGCTGAAAATCTTGCTACAATACCAACTGCAAGGGCAATATCTAGCCTAGTATGAACTACATACTGCAACTTTCTAATCATAGATCTATACAATGTTTGATCTACTTCTTTTGATTCATCTTCCTTGGTAATTTTTAATCCGATACACATAGGAGTCCCAACTGGTTTACAAGCCTCTATTCCAAACTTTTTCAATATCTTCTTGATGTATTTTGATTGAGTGATGTAGATACCATTTTTATTCTATTCAATTTGAAGACCAACAAAGAATTTGATCTCACCAAACATATACATTTCAAATTCCTTGTTCATTTGTTTTGAGAATTCTTTACACAGATCATCATTCCTTCTTAAAACAGTATCATCTACAAATATTTTTTCCAAGACAATCTTATTATCTGGTCCTTCCTTAATATACAAGTTACTATTATCATTAGTTCTTTGAAAACCAATCTGAATAAGATAGTTATGCAGTCTTTCATACCATGCTCTAGGGGCTTTTTTCAGACCGTACAATGCCTTGTGTAATTTGCAGACCATGTTCTTATCTGGATCAACAAAACCTTTAGGTTGTTCAATGTAAATGTCTTCATCCAGTATACCATTGAGGAATGCTGACTTGACATCTGTTTGATAAACTTTGAATCCTTTGTGAGCAGCATATGCTAGTAAAGTTCTGACTCCTTCCAATCTTGCAACAGGAGCAAAAGTTTTTCCATAGTCTATTCCTTTTTCTTGAGCATATCCTTTGCATAATAGTCTAGCTTTGTTTCTTGATACCTTACCATCTTCATCCAACTTGTTTCTAAATACCCACTTAGTTCCAATCACATTTTTGTCTTTAGGTCTGGGTACAAGAGTCCATGTCTTATTTTTTTCTATCTGCACTATCTCTTTATTCATAGCCTCAATCCAACTATCATTTTCCAATGCATCTTTGATATTTCTAGGTTCAAAATCAGCAAGTAAACAAGTACCTTTAAGCTTATTTCTTGTCATGGTTCCTTCAAATTTATCTCCAATGATCTGATCTGCTCAATGATGTCTCCTGACATACTTAGCTAATACATGTTCCTTTCCTTTTGAATGGATTTCATTATTATCTTCTTGCATTTCAACTTCAGGTTTTGTCTGTTCTGGCTTGGTAGATATTTGCTTGGGTCCTTCAGACTCGGTAGACACTTGCTCGGTAGATACTTAATTTAACTCGATTTTTTGTGGCTCGGTTGAACTTCCTATAACTCAATTACAGATGACTCGAGAGTAGAAGATTCCTGATTCTCTAATGTAATTGGTACCATATCAGGTTCACTGAAGACAAACCTTTTATAATCTTCTAATTCCCTTTTACTTTCTTCTTCAGTCCTTTCTGCAAACTCATCAACTTTCACATGTGCACTTTCTATGACTTTGTGAGTAGACAAGTTCAAACATCTATATGCCTTACTTTTGCATGAGTATCCAAAGAATATACCTTCATCACCTTTCACATCAAATTTGCCTTTTGTAGATTCTTTCAAAATGTAACATTTACTTCCAAATACTTTAAGGTAACTTACATTAGGTTTATAACCATACCATAACTCATAGGGGGTTTTAAATGAGTCTTTCTTCAGCTGTACTCAGTTCAAAGTATAAACTGCAGTGTTGATAGCTTCCTTCCAGTATTTGATAGCAATGTTCTTTTCAATCATTAGAGTTCTTGCACAATCCATGATGGATCTATTTCTTCTTTCAGCTATTCCATTTTGCTAGGGTGTTCTAGGGGCTGATACTTGTCTTTTGATTCCTCTTTCAATGCAAAAGTTATTGAACTCATGTGAAATGAATTCTCCACCTCTGTCTGACCTCAAGCATTTTAATATTTTCCCTATTTCCTTTTCTACTCTAGCCAAATACCATTTGAACTTTTCAAATGCTTCTCATTTGTTTCTTAGATACATGACTGTCATCATTCTTGAGTAATCATCAACAAAAAGAATGAAGAACTTTTTTCCAGTATAACTTTCAATTCCAATGGGTCCACATAAATCAGTATGCACAATTTCTAATATATCTTCAGACTGGTAGTTTTTACTTTTAAAACTAGTCGTTCCCATCTTTCCAATCTGACAATTTTTGCATAGACCGACCTCAGGTTTCTTTATGTTAGGAAGACCTCTTATTTTCTTGAATTTGCTTATTTTTACCAAATTATCAAAATTTACATGACACAACCTTTTATGCCATAGCCAACTTTCTACTACTTGAGCAATGAAACATGAACATTCACCTAGTTCAAGATAAAATAAGCTACCTTTAGTTTGAGTACCTAATCCAATCAACTTTCTTTTGTCGTCCAACAATCTTGCTTTACCATGCATGAATTCTACTTTGAATCCATTATTGAGTAGTTGTGCCACACTTAACAAGTTATTCTTTAGTCCTTCTACCCAATAGGCATTATCACATATAAGTTCTTGGGTTAGGGAGATTCTTCCTCTTCCTTTTATACAACAAGGTTCATTGTTACCAAATCTTACACTACCACCATCGTAGTCTTCAAAGTATTCAAACTTAGTTTTTTCGCCAGTTATGTGATGAGAACAACCACTATCTATGATCCATGTATCATTTTTGCTCATATGAGAAATGAGTGTCATTTCCTCATCATTATTAGATTCATCTTTCATAGCAATGTAGACAATTTTATCTTCTTCTTCATCATTAAAATCATTAAAATCTTTAGCCATAAAACATTTTTTCTTACCTTATCCTTGAATGATTTGAAATCTTTCTTGCCATTCCATTTGTGATCTTTCTTTTCATCTTTATTCTGCTTGTTTGGACACCTAGCAGCAATATGACCAACTTCTTCACATGAAAAATAGATTAGGGGTACTTTACCTTTGTATTTTCCTCTGTCTCTAGAATATTTCCTTGCTAGAAGGGATTCACTTACTTCAAGATCACTGTCTGAACTTTGGTTTGATTCATCTTCACTTTCTGACTGAGATTTTTTTTTTGCCTTTCTCCTTAAGTGAAAGTTTGGCTTCAAATGCTGATTCAATGTTCTTGGAAGCTGGAACATAGTTATCAAAGTTGTCCAGTTCAAATACAGTCAATCTTCCAACTATGGCCTCTAGATTTATCTTGTGATTTGCTTCACATCTTCTTTCTTGAATTGCAGAAACTCTGATTACATAAATGTCAAGTAGAGTTCTAAGAACTTTACTTATAACTGTCTCTTCACTGATGTCTCCTCTAGAAGCTTTGATTGCACTGACACATGCTTTAACTCTTTCAACATATTTTGCAATGTTTTCATCCTCTCTCATCCTCATTTGATCAAATTGTCCTCTCAGACTTTTTGCTTTGGCTCTTCTAACATTATCATCTCCTCCATAGATCTCTTTCAACTTCTCCCACATTTCAAAAGAAGATTTGTAGTCCTTGATATCATCAAATTCTTCATAACTCAGAGCAAATGCTATATCTATCATCATAATGTTGTGAGTCTTCTTTTCAGCAATGTCATTGATAGATAGTGTACCGGTTGGTTCTACATATTTTTCATCAAGGTATTTTAGTCCCGTATCTCCAATAGAAGGTAGATGAAGTCTCATCAACCCTTGCCATGCTGAGAAGTTATTCCTGTTAAGCCTTGGAATTTCCCTCTTGTAAGACATCTTGATCTTTAGGTTAGATCCTTGAAATCTTTCCTACAAGCACCAAAAGCTCTGATACCAATTGTTGAAAATAGAGATGGAGTAATTGAGAGGGGAGGGGTGAATCAGTTACCACAAAAATAAATCCACAGATCCTTAGATGTCTTAAAATAAAGTTGCTACTGACACTCCGTAACCACACAAATAAATGTTGAAACTTGATAGATGTTCTGTTAACTTATTAAGAATTTAAAGTGATTAACATGCATGCATAAAGAAATAACATGAACACAAGAGACACTAAATTTAACATAGAAACCCAATTTGGAAAAAACCACCAAGTAACTAGTCACCAATTTTCACTCTACTGAAGTGAGCCCTGTTAGGAGCCAACCCTGTTAAAGGTTATAAAACACACTGTTAAGTGTGACCTTGTTGGACGATTTAATCACCCTGTTAGAAGTGGCCTTGTCAGAGGTCTTTAAAACAATTCAACTGAATTGTCACCTTGTTAGAGGATTTACAAAATGGCTGTCAAACTAACTCTGTAAAGAGGTTTTGAATCATTGTTACAATGATTAGAAAGAAACAATGAAGTGATCTGAAATATATGCAACTTATCTTTGCTTAATACAGATCTTTGTTCTGCTTCACTAGATCCTCACTGATCGAATACAACTTTGCAACTTCATAAGGATATCTAATCCTTCCTCAACATTCGCTCATTCATATATTTGCACTTTTATGCATCCACACTCTTACTCTTTTTATAAATTCACAACTTGACCTTTCATATATACCTTACAGATTGTCAAGTCGGCTCAATTACAAGTTACAATAACTGAAAAAATATTAAATCAGTCGGCTGCATAAAACAATTAAACTTAATTCTTTAGAGCAATAAAATTTGACAAACTCTGTAATGGTGAGAGATTTAGGTACAACTTTGGCAAACTCACTTATTTGACCAAAATTCATTGGTGCACCTTCCAATCTTTTACAAAATTCAAAAGGAGTGGGATCCCCTAGGATTGTGATCTCTCTTCCTTGGTGGGGGAATTTTAAACATTGATGATAGGGTGATGGGACCGCCTTTAGTGTATGTATCCACAGTCTACCAAGCAAGATGTTATATGGAAAATCCAAGTCTAAGACATGGCATGCAGTATTTATGATGGCTGGTCCAACCTTTAGAGGCAACATGATGACTTCTTTTGATTATCTTTCCCTTTCATCATATGCTGTTATTGTGATCCTTTTATTAACATCTAGGAGATCCTCTAGTAGTCCCAATAAATGAATCATTTTCAATGTACAAAGGTTCAAACTGGATCCATTGTCTATAAGGACTCTTTTAATCTTATGTCGTTGTATAAGGACTTCAATGTGGAGCGATAAATTATGGTGGGGATCAAGACCTTGGAAATCTTTATCTGTGAAGACAAGGTGTTGTTGAGTGGCAAGGTTTCCAATCATAGTAGTGAATTGGGAAGCATTAATGTTTTCAAGATTACGAGACTCTAAAAGAGCCTTCTCCAAGATCTCTTTATGGATGGGTGATGTGGTTAGAAGCTCAAGAATAGATATTTGAGTAGGAGTATTACCTATCTAGGACAACACATCATAGCGAGAAGCAAGCCTTTGTGAGGTGGATGGCGCAGCAGGTGCATGTGGCATTGGGGGATTAGTGTTATTGGGAGTGGCAGCTTGCAAAGTGAGTCTTCCTCATCGAGTGGTGGCATCATAATCAGCTGCTTGTAAGACAAGGGTATTCACATGAGCATCTACTTCTTCAATGTGACCACACAAGGAGTCAAAGCCTTATATGTGGTTAGTAGAATAATCATAAGGTAATGCATTTGATGTGGATGCTTGATTCGCATTGTTGGTATTGTTATTATCATTGTCGTGATTGGGAAATGGTTTTTGAAATATCTTCAATTTAGCATTTTTAGAGGTTGGTCCTCCCTCTACTTCAATTTCCCCATCATCAACAAGATTTTGGATAAAAACTTTGATCTTGATACATTTGTTGGTGTCATGTCCTTTGATATGGTGGTATTTACAATATTCATTTTCCCTATACCACTTTGACTTTGGTTGATTTTTATCAAAAGGACGTGTGTTAGGAAATACCATCAAGTTGTAATCCACTAATTTTTGAAAGATGGCCTCCAAAGGTTCATGAAAGTTACTGAACTATCTATTTCGATCATAGTCACGATTGTATTTGTTGTTGCGTGGAAACAATTGTGTTTGATTTCTTGATTGTTGATTGCTTTGGTTGTCATGATTTGAATTGTTTTTGTTTCGATTGCAGTAGTTGTTGTTGTTCCCTCCTTGAAGGTTTTTTACATCAGTAACACCATTATGTGTAACACCCTTATTCTTGGACCAGAATTTGGCTTTGGTATTGTTGTTTGACTCATTGTGGGAGGATAATGAATTATAATGTTTGATGGTGTCTTTTTCCAAAAGTCCATTTTCAATATTCTTGCCCTTTTTGACTAAAGTGGAAAAGTCTTCGAGGCTAGCCATTTTCATGTGGAAGGACATTTCGGGTATCAAGTTCTTGATAAATATATCCACAAGATGAGAATCTTCAATTTTATATGGCATACGATTAGCAAGATGTCTCCACCTTTGTAGGAAGTTGGCAAAAGTTTCTCCATTTCATTGTTTTGTTTTGCACAAGTCACTCAATGAGGCATGATGTTCAATGTTGTAAGAGTATTGTGCTATAAACTTTCTTGTTAACTCATTGAAAGAAGTAAACGAGCCCTTAGGTAAATTCATTAACCACTCAAGTGTGGGGCCTCCAAGACTTCGTGCAAAGAGTCTCTTAAGATAGTCATCATTGTAGGCTACTTCTTGGCACAAAATGAAAAATTCCTTGAGATGGGTGACGGGGCATGTCTCTCCTGTATACTTGTCAAATTTAGGTATTTCAAAACCGGTTGGAAATGGCACCATATTAATGGATTTATCAAATGGAAAAGGACAAATTTCCTCGAAAGAGACATCCTTCACCCCTTTGTTGTTGATGTTAAGGACCAAATTTTGCAATTCTTGGAATTGTTGAGCCAAATCTTGATTAGGTTGCACTTATGATTGTTGAGAGTTCAAAAATCCACCTCCTAAATTATGGGGAGTCCCAAATGTAGTGTGAGGTGGTGGAGGCACTCCACTTTGGCCAATGTATTGATATTCAGTTGTTGGAACTAGCACAGATGTCTTTACCATAGTGGTTGGCACTTGTAAATAAGAGGAGTGCATTGGTTGTGTTAGAATCATCATTGGTTGAGTAGGCACTTGTCCAATGCCTAAGCATCCCATAGTTGAAGTTGTTAAGGTAGATTGTGGAATACTAGCATGTGTAGTAACATTAGGCATGGCACTAATGATTTGTTGAATATGTTCTGCACTCAATTGAAATGTGGGTTGTGTTGAAGTGCTAGATGTAGGCATAACACTAGTTATCACCATGGTTTCTTTCCCTTTGCTAGAAGTCAGAGCTGCATTTGAAGTGGGCAACACGGGTGCACCACCTTTTGTAATTTGTCTAAACAAAGTGTTCTCATCGAAGCTTGGGGGAACATTAACACCATCCTTGACCAAGTTTAGGAATATCTCATTTTTGTTTTCCCTAATGAATTTTTCGATCATTTCCACATTGTAGGGGTCTGCAAGGAATGTCCTGACATCACTAGGTACATCGTTAGGGTCAATAGGATCTTCGTCTTGGTATACTTCATCGTCATTATCCCCCAAAGTTGTGTTATGGAAGGGATCTTCTGGTTCTCATGTGGATGTTGAGTTAGGCATACCAAGGTTTGAACTAGAGGGAATTTTGTTCCCTAATGAAGTTGTGAGTGGAGGAAAAGGATTCTCAATCTCTTAGTGCCTCAATGATTCCCACAAACATGACATGGGATTAAACGTGAACCTTAATCATCGTGTGTGTACCATACAAGAATGACCAAGCCAATGGGTGGAAGATCATGGAAGAAAGAAGAAAGTGAGGATAAGAGCTATTAACCTTATGTGATTAAAAGGTCAACTACCCAAGTTTGAACAAAAGACCTTGGTTTAGCAAACAAAGATTGATTAGAGGATAGTAGTATCTTTCTCCTACCAAACATAGCCAAGTGATCTTGTAGGAAAGATAGGACACCAAACTGATTGCTTACTATTTGAAGATAGACTTGTGATCCCAAATAAGTAAGTGTAATTAGGATAAATGTTTGCTTATGGATGAAAGGTCTAGTGTTGCAATGTAAAAAGATGTTTTAAGGTTTAAGGTCTCTAGAAGAAATTTTGAAAGTGGAAGACTAGGAGTTTGGAAAGATGGAGGTAGATATGAAAAGATGAGAGTGTTGTGGTCACTAATGTAGTTAACTCAATCCTCGTTCACTGGAAATAAAAACCTTGGGTTCACTCCTGGGAAAGTAGACTAGTTTAAAAGTTTTTCATTGTATTCAATTCTATCATAATGATCTTGTGTAGCTTTTTCTTTTTGAATGTCTTTTATAGCGTATCGAAATTATTTGTCACTGTATGCTAGGTTCTTCCTTTCCTTGTAAATAGGTGGTTTGGATAACTTCACTTCCTTATGTTTGACTTAGTTGACTTTATCAATCATGGCAGGAATAAAATAAGACCCAAATTTAAAGTGACTAGACTCAACCAATTTTAAAATGCAAACTACCAAAAGTAATTGTGAGTCAAGAAGACCTCACTTAACCTATCTCACTCAATGAAAGGTTACCTCACAATTTCACTTGTTTTAGAACTTGTTTGATGTTTTTGGCTTTGATTTTGAATATTTGAACAAGCATGTTGAACACGCCAACAACCCTAATAAGGCTATCTCTAGGATGAACAAGGCTTATCTAAAGGAAGTCCTCGATATACACAAAGTATGTGAGGCCCAAATCTGTAGATGAAAGGAAATACGGCCACACAGCCGAGGGGAGACGGTAATCGAAATCTCCTCCTTCACTTCCCAAAAGTATAAAATTCTTTGGGGCTTAGCCAAGAGTGACAATATTCCACTTCCAAGAGAGGTGTCTTTTGATTCACCCCCCAATTTGTATACTTTGCCAGAACACTAGAGTTGAGGTCATCCCAAGGGGTGATAAAATCTCCAAGCAGGCCTCTTAAAAAATAAAAATAAAACCACTTATTTCTTGTGCACCCAAGATTGCCCAAAGGCGTGAGGGGAGAGAATACATAAGTGGTCTTGAGGTTTAAAAGACACTTGTTCTTTTCCAATGAAGCTTTAAATTTTTTATCTACTTGAAGACACTCGTGATTAAAACATGCAAGGTTCTGTCCAACTTGAAATAGCACCAATGTAAATAAAAATGTGAGTTCGTCAACAAGAAAGTAAAGCGAGTGCGTGAAAGTAAAATGCTAAAAATAAAAGTGCAAGAAATAAAGTCAATTTACCTTAAGGCATTCAAAAGTGTATGACTTCATTTTAAGCACCAAAACTAAATGTGATCTAGCCTAGGCATACATGTCTATTTTAAGCATCAATTTCAAATATTGTCTAGCCTAGGCATACATGTCCATTATCCTTTAAAGCATTCAAGATGGTGTGAATTTTTTTTAAGCACCAAACCCAAATGTGTCTTCTACCCTAAACATTCATGTCCATCTTTAAGCACCAAAGTCCAAATGTTTGCTACTCTACACATTCATGTCCATTTTAAGAACCAAAGTCCAAATGTGGGTTAACCTAAACATTCATGCATTCAAATGAAAGTGTTTAAATTCATACAAGTTCATTAGCCCTTAAAGTTTAAGTGATAAAAATTACTACAAATCTCCTTTAGTGATGAAAATCACTATTGGTTTTGTTTTTTAGGTTTTTAAGGTTACTTCTCTGCATGAAAACCGTTAGTTAAAACTTGTAAGTCAATTAGTTAGTAAAAACTATTGTTAAAAATTGAACAATTCTAGTGAAATGCGAAGATGCCAAAATACAGGTGCAGACGCTAAAATGCGTAGATGACAAAAGACGCAGATGCCAAACTACACAGACACTGAAACTCGAAGATGATAGAAGACCATTAGAAGCAGACTAAATAATTTTTGATGCAGACGACAATTTGAAAAGTGAAGACGCCAAAATTCAGAGACGCCAAACAAAGTCCCGCACACAATGTAGACGACAGACCTATCTTCATGGATGACAAATTAACTTTGCAGATGATAGAACTAACCTCAGAGATGACATAATTGACCTCGAAGATGACAGAACTAACCTTGGAGATGACAGAACTGACCTCAGAGACAACAGAACTAATGTCACAGATGACAGATTAATATTCTTAGATGACAAAGGACTCTTTGCAAATGATAGAAAAAAAAAGATGACAGAACAAAAATGTAGATGAAAAAATGGCTTAAATACAAGTATTGTTTGGAGCTACTATGAAGACGCTAAAGAGCGCAGACGTTGGTTTACGGAGACACTAATCTGCGTAGACGATAATCACAGACGATGCTGCAGCCTGCGGAGATGACAATGCGATGTTTTATGACTGAACCAAGATTGTTTGCAAATTTTTGAAATGAAACCAGGGGCGTGGGTCCCACTAGGCATGCTAAAATGTGTGCTAGAAAATGAGACTTGCAAAAAGCATAGGTTAACAAATAAACACTAGTTTAAAACCTTCAAAATGCATCAAGCATTCACCAAAATGCAAAGAATAAATATCAACTAATGTTTGCTTGGGTTTTGCAACCCTAAGCAACCAACAAATCCAACCTTCCAGCCACCTCTATAGCTCAACAAAGGCACCCATAAAAGGCCTTTTTGGTGTGTTAAGATGAGAGTATGTTTGGTGTGCTCTCCCAAACACAACAATAATGAAATCTCTTGAGTGAATGACTGCAAGTGTGTATGCAAGTAAGATATGAATCTATACTAAATGAGATGAAGAATACCTCAAGAAATGGCTATGGGTAGAGCCATTCTTGAAGGCATTCAAGGATGAAGATGATATGCAATGAAAGGACTAACTAAATATGCAAACTATGATAAAAATGCAAGCTACAATGAAGCTACAAATGCATGTAGAAACTAGATTAACAATGCATGATGTAAACTAAATCAGCTATCAAATTGTTAGTATGATCTTATAAATCTCTATGAAAACCAAACTACAATGCAAATTCTTAGAATGAGAACTCAAAACTAAAAATGGCATTATAACAATGCAATAATGAGAGATGCAAATGCTTGAGATAAGCCCTCTATTTATAGGTTTGAGGGAGGGCTTGGTGAGGTGGCATCCATGTAGATGCCACATAAGGTGACATGCAAGCCATGCAAATGGTCAAGAATTCAAATTTTGCTCACACATGTGTGAGAAAACTTGAGAAGAAGAGTGGGAGACAAGAGTGTGTAGGCATGCCATCTCACACATGTGTGAGCATACTCTTAGGCTAATGAGGGAGATTAGGGAGATGATTAAGAATGATTAAGTGGGATTAGAGAAGAAGTAGGCTTAAGAGGATGAAAATGATGGGTGTAGACTAGGCTCTAGGTTAGGCTTAAGACTAAATTAAATGAAATTTAATTTAATCATGGATTTAGAGAAATTAATAAGATGTGGGAAATTTAAATAAATAAAATTTATTTTAAAAGGGGGGAAAGATGAAGGATCATGTGTTAAATTAATTTAACACATTAGAGCTAGGAGCATTTAAATTAAATTTAAATACTTAAGAGAATGAACTTATTTAATTAATTAATATAATTAAATAAGTAGAAGAATGTGAGCAATGTAATTAATTAATCAATAATTAATTACAATGTCACTAGTAATATTAATAAATTAATATAGTCTTTAGAGACGATTTTAAGCATTTATAGTTTGTTATTAATGACATACACTTATTCAGATTGTAAGCATCTACCGAACATATTGTACAGTTAACAGTGTTAACCAAGCATTTCAAACTCTATCGAGCTCTATAGTTGCTACCAAGTCCCTTGGACAGTTTTAGTTGGCACCAAGCAATCACTACTGTGATAATGATTAGTAGTATTAACTAACCTTCTTAGTGTATGCTGAGTTTATTAGTATAAACTAAGTCATACAGTGCTTACTGAGTTCCCAGTTACAAGAGTGAGAATCCAATGTTCACTAAGCCACTCAATGTTAACCAAGTGATTCAGTTTATATGTTGAGTTTCATAGTATTCACCAACTCACTAGTGCAGACCGAGTTCAAGACTACTTGAAAGTGATCAATATGGACTAAGCCTCTATGTCTACCAAGTGCATGGTTTTGGTGAGCATTGACAGTGGATGTCAAGTATTAGAACCTCACCGAACCAGTCTTTAGAACCTGAGTTCTTGCAGTATGGGCCAACTTTGTGCATTTTGTGTAAACTTGTACTATGGCCAACTTTTTAATTTGTTAATTGGATTGGTATATATGTAATGAATTGTACCACATCCAAAGTAAGGAAGAATGAATGAATAGAAGTGAGATAACAAGTAGAGAAGAGTAGAAAAGTGAAATACAAGGCCACAAGTAATATGAGAAGCAGAAAAGATTTATCTATCACAGCAAGGTGTACTCAAAGGTATCTCATTCAGAAAACCAAGTTATAGATTAGAGATCAGCTACTATTTCATCCTAACAAGTGGATCAGTCAAATCCTTTAACAAGGTAGACCTAACAACATTATGTAAATCTCTTTACCAAGTGCATACTTCATTGTATGTTTGTAAATCCTTTAGCAAGGTGGACCTAGTAGTCCTTATTGATCCTAATAGGGAAGATCATTAGAAGTGATCATTGTAAGCCTTAACAAGACAACTTTATACTATAGTACTAAAGCTTGTGGGTATCATCCCCACCCCAATTTTACTTTCTATTTGGAAGGTTTTTAGGTCACCAAATTGTGTGTTAAAAGTGTTATGTATTTTTTAATGTTTTCAATTTCTCATGCATGCAATTAGATCAAAATACACATGAAGGATTAATTGCTAATTAAGGGTTAAGTTTTATACATTACTAATTCAGCCCTCCCCTCTTAGTTAAACTTAAGCGTATCATAATATTTCCAACAAAACATTATCTCTTTCAATGTTATCCAACAACTACCCAAGGTGAAAGATCACTATCAAAGCCTATCATGAGGTAAAAAGGAATTCTAAATATCTCATTGTACTACCAATCTGCATTGGTCTAGTTAAAAAAGATGTGGTTTTCCAACTCCTAGACATCCCACTCACCTACAATGTATTGCTAGGAAGACCTTGGATTCATGTTGTACAAGAGGTATCGTCTACATATCACTAGTGCATAAAGTTTCCTTTCAATAGTACTGAAATAGTCATCCTCAGAGACAAATCAATGTCCATCAACACACTCTCTATTGTTGAAACATTGGTTCATAAAAATTGCTCTTCTCATGAGCTCAAACTATCTTTCATAGAATGTGAACAAAAATTGATATTGATGAGCATAGCTATGGGTGAGCACACTCTGGATTCTATTACTACCTTCCCAGTTTCTCCTCAATATTGTGGGAAAACTTCTAAAGTTGAATCCCTCAACTTATTTATAACTATTTTTGGTACTTTTGTCCAGTCATTAATTCCCCTAGAAGTAGAAAAAGAATACCAAGCCGTCAGGGATTAGATATATAGGGAAGAGGAAGAGGTGGAAGAAGTCATGGTCACTACTCCAATCTCTCCTATATGCTATGCAAAAGGATACAAAATTATTATATAAAACATGGGATTCCAAGGCCATGGATCCTTAATTGGTAATAAGAAATCTCTTATAGAACCCTTGAGTCACACTAAGGGTCACAACCATAGAGATATTGCTGGCCTGGGATTTGGGCTAGAAGATGAACTACCCCAATTTGACAGACAAGCTCCTGTGTTTAGTGAATCAAAGGATGAGGATCCACCCTTTTTTGCTACTACTTTAAAAAATGAGGATTTCATGCCTCCCACTTCCCTATTATGGGGAAAAGAAAATATAATCACCTCTAATGATGTTGAGGCTACCACCTCTTGACAACCTCAATCAGATGAATCTGATCATGAAGATCCAAATAGAGGAAGGATAAGAAAGAATATTGCCTGCTTAATTACTAAGAACCAAAGTAAAGATTCTAACGAATATGAATGGGAAAATATTTTTGATGCATCTTGTAAAATAGGCATGGATATCATACAAGGATATGCTACCCAACCAAATGTAGGTGAAGAGTCTAGTCTAGGTCCTGATGAGTTTGATTTGCAAACTACTTTAGTGGATCACACTAATCACTCTAGACCTATTCCTAATTTGGATTCCTTTGGTACTTTCACTATAGGCTCAACTTCTCATGTCACCAGAGTTGACTTTTCATGTATCAATAATCTTGAAGCCTTTACATCCCTCTCATTGATACATCCCAATCTCATAGATTGGTCTGCTCAACATCAAAGACCTACACTACTATCTTTTCAGAATGATTATGAGATTACTTACTACCTCAATGCCATCGAACCTATGATATCTTTCACTAGTGAACCCACAGTTAACATGAAAAATAGATATCAAGTACCCCATTCAAAAAATCAAAATAAAAAATAAGTTTTCAAATGGTCAAAACTACTTTGCGAAAGTGTCTAAACCACAAAAAAAAGTAAAATAAACATGTATCTAAGGGTGAAAACCTTTTTGTAGCACCCCAAGATGAGGTTCTTGGTAGTCTACCAAGTTATTTTTAGGATAGATCTTCCATTCTCATCAAACCTACACAACCTATCAACTTGGGTATAGAAAAATCTCCCAAAATCATTTATGTGGCTCAGTCTCTATTAGCTGAAAAAAATGAGAACTTTACTAAGTTCTTTCAAGAAAAGAAAATAAATTTTACCTAAACTTAATCAGATATGCCTGGTCTTGACACTGATCTCATTATGCATCATCTTTCTATTTCTCCTGGTGTCAAACCTATTAAATATAAGTTGAGAAAGATGCATCCACATGTGGTTATCTTAGTCAAAGAAGAACTAGAAAATTTCCTAAATGCAAACTTCATCAAATCCATTGATTATGCACAATGGATTTCCAATATTGTACCTATGTCCAAACATGACAAGTTCATTTGAGTGTGCACTAATTTTAGAGAATTAAACAAAGAATTCCATAAGGATAATTTTCCACTACCTAACATAGGCATCATAGTAGACATGACCACAGGTTATGAAATGTACTCTTTAACGGACAACTTCTCTGGGTAAAACCAAATCAAAATTTCTCTTGCTAATCAAGAAAACATGACCTTTACATGTGTATGGGGTACCTTTTGTTGGAATGTCATTCCCTTTGGGCTAAAGAATGTCTACACTACCTATTGACAAGCTATGACCACTATCTTCCATGACATGATGCACAAAAATATGAAAGACTATGTTGATGACATATTGGACACAAATCTTGATGACCTTAGTTTGATATTGGACCATATGGAATAATTTTAGCTTAGGCTAAATCCAAAAAAGTGTGCTTTTGGTGTCACGTCAGACAAATTTCTAGGTTATATCATATCAACAAAAGGCATTGAAGTTGATCCCAAAAAGGTGCAAGCCATCATGGGAATGCCTCCTCTTAGAAATATCAATCATCTTAGAATTCTTTATGGATGTCTATAATAAATTAGGAGGTTCATATATCAATTGGCTAATAAATCTTAATCTTTCAACAAGAACTTGCATAAAGGCTCCACCTGTATTTGGAACAAATATTGTCAACACAGCTTAGATTAGATTATACGATATTTAGCTAAACCTCTAGTATTAATGCCACTCATACTAGGAAAACCTTTGATATTATATATCTTAGCTATAGATTCCTCCCTAGGAGCACTATTAGCATAAAGTGATGACACTAGAAAAGAGTGTGATATCTACTACATCAGTTGCACTCTGGTGACTTATGAGATGAACTACAACAACATTGAGAAGGCTTGCCTAGCAATGGTATTTTCCTCCCAAAATCTTAGACACTACTTGTTGACTCACACGGTCCATATTATTGCTAAAATTGATCCCTTAAAATACTTATTGAGTAAAGTTTCACTTACCATTTGTCTAGCTAAATGGATGATGATTTCTCTAAATTTGAGATTCAGTATGTCAAACAGAAAGCTATCAAGGGACAAGTCATAGCTAACAAATTCTTTGATTTTCCATTAAAAGATACAACTTCTATGAAAATTGAGTTTCCAAATGCTTCCATCGAATATATCACTAAAAGATCTTGGAATATGTTCTTTGATGCTTCTCATACATAGAATGGAGTTGGAGCACACATTATGTTTATCATACCTCATGGTTACACAATCCCAAAATCTTACAAGTTCTTGTTTCCTTACACTATTAATATTGCAAAGTATGAAGCTTTAGCAAATAGGATCAAAATGTCTTTATAATGGAGGATCGCAAAGTTGCATATCTATGGAGATTCTCAACTTGTCATAAACCAGGTCAACAATGAGTATCAAACAAAAGATGACAAGTTGGTACCCTACAAAAAGTTGATTGATACACTATGGAACTATTTCACATTCATGACATTTCAACAAATACCTGGAGCAGAAAACAAGGTTGTATAGGCTATGGACACCCTAGCATCAATTCTCCAGTTACAAGAACGTGAATCATATTTTTAGTTTCTAGTGGAAGAATTATATCATCTTGCTTACAAATCCTCTGATAAACATGTGATTTGCACTATTATTGGTCACAATTCATCCTTCTTTTCAACCATTTTTTCCTACCTACGTGATCAAATTATTAATGAAAATCTCACGCAAAACCAAAAATGCCAACTCATTTGCAATGTCTTGCACTACACCCTAGTCTCTAGTGACTTGTATAGGAAGGGTCTAGATGGAACACTCTTTAGTTGTCTAGAACTATAAGATTCTAAAAAAGCATTAGCCGAAGTCCACAACAAAATTTTTAGGACACATTCTAATGGCCTTACATTTTCTTGAAAACTACTTAGGATAGGCACTTATTGGCCAACTATACAAGCTAGTGATGTTTGATATGCTAAATCTTGTAAGAAATTTCTACTTCTTGGTAACTTGATTCATGCTCCTAGACATGAGCTCATACCTTTTGTTATATATTAGCCATTTTAGCAATGGGCCTTTCACTTGGTACGAAAAATTCATCCAAGTTAATCCAGTGGTCACAAGTTTAGCATTACAGGGATAGAATATTTCACAAAATGGATTAAGGTTGTACCATTATCTGTTGCTATAGGCAAAATTGTTGCCTTATTTATTCTCAACCACTTTATTTTTTCCTATGGCATTCCATCCTCCATCATTATTGATAATGGAGGAAAATTCAAAAATAAGGATCTAAAATAGCTATGTAAGAAATTCAAGATCAAGCAACATTGGTCTCTAATCTACTATCCCCAAGGGAACAGACAAGCTAAGGCCTCTAATAAAACATTGCTTAAAATCATATATAGAACGGTTCACAATTTAGGAAAAGGCTAGCACTTATAGATCAATTTGGAACTATGGGCCTATAGGACCACCATACATACTCCTACAAAGGATTCACCAATTTCTTTAGTCTATAGCTCTAAAGTTGTCTTACCCCTAGAAGTTGAGATACCCTCACTACGAGTCTCCTTACATGGTCTGATAATTAATGAAGAACATAGGGCTATGCAGATGCAAGACCTATAAACCCTTGAGGGCCTATCAAAAGTGAATGTCTACTAGATACAACAAGAAGGTTTGTCCCCATGAGTTATGGGTGGGTGAGCTTGTCCTTGGAGAAAATCCCAAAAATTAGCATAACAGAGAGCGGAAAGGGAAATTTGAGCCTAACTGGTTGGGTCCTTACATTGTAATAGCAACATTTGGATTGGCTACCTATCATCTTTCTACTCCTAAAGGAGAAAAAATAGCTGAGCTTATCAACATTCTACATCTAAAGAATTTTAATGCTTGAGGCTCATAGCTTAGCTATTTGTACATTTCTATTGATCCTGAAAAAATCCTTAAAACATCAAAAAAGTCCTAAAAACATGATCATCTTAGTGAAAACTTAGCAATGGGTGCTTTTATGTATCACCAAAAACGTAAAAAATAAATAAAAAATTGGAAAAAAAAAGTCCTAAAAAGTGTGCCAAGTGATGAAAACCTAGAAACGGGTGCTACTTGAGACTCTCACACCTATGTCTATCAGTCTCACTCATTCACTCTGCAACACATTTCCTAGATTGGAATTTTCTTTGGGGCATATCTTCTTATCTCATTAGGTTCTTCTTGCACATTACAGTCTCTCTACTAACTCATCTAAAACATCTCTTTACATTGAGTGTTTCTCAACACTTCTTGGATACCTTACCCACAGTCTAGGATGTTGTGATATTTCTCACTATGATATTCAAGTTTTGAAGAAATGGTCATGTGATACACACACACACACACACACTTAAACATTAAACTTGTTGAGCTATAATGAACTTTATCTTCTTTGTGTGTTGTCTATGGTGATTACTTTTGTTGAGTGTTCTTTCCCTAATAGTCTTTCAAGGATGTCCTAGACTAGAAGACTAGGGGCATGGGGCATGTTTTCTTGCTTTCTACTTTTGTGTATACTTTGTTAGTCTAAGGTGTTTAGAGAATTCATTCTTGTCCTACTTGACACTTCGGACCTACAATGTATCATCCCTATTTATTTTTACAAGACCACACTTGGCGGTTATCCTAGCACTTATGCCTTGATACAGGTGTAATCATGCTATATTAAACCTAGGAAATCTAACTCCATTAGCCATCTTGACTTACATGTCTTTGATGCTTGGGTTAGATCCCCAAATACCTATCCAACAAAGATCATATTCATATCCTCATATTTTATGCTAATGAGCATTGTATGGTCTTTGGATGTCCCTAATAAATGCTCAATGATGAAATTAGAGTCTAAATGTTTTGCATCCCTCGAAAGTAAACCAGTTTGCATACTAGTTTGCATCATAGGTACACTCTATCTTAGTATTTCATTTTACATATGGAGAGATCTCTCTCTTTATCTTTAAATGGACACATCATCTAACTGTGTTCATCTCTTATCACTCTTCCTCTTGATCATGTATTACATCTCTTGTTGTTCACATAAATTCTTTTTCTTCTTGTATACCTAACCACATCTATATAACCTTTTGACCCTATCTTTACTTAATTTTGGCATCTTAGATCAATTTTTGGGATCTTAATTGAAATATGAGTTCATCTTGATGGTCAAAAATTGCATTTTAAAATGTTGTGTTCTTCTATGAAGTTGGTTGACCTTTTGAGGTCTAATCTTTGAATCTTCATTGGGGTATCTTCATTTCTTCATGTCTTTGTCACTTCTATACTTTGTACCTACTTCAACTCACTCTAATTCACTTCATCTCATCTTTCTACTTGATTTGACCTAATCATCATATTTTATCCTTCTTGGTCAAACTCTAGTTAAACAAGGGCATTATATCGCTTCCTTATGTCACTCTTTGGTTCTAATCTCATATCTATCATCATGGAATTTTCTATATCTTGTTTTAATCATATATTGTTTTTTTATGCATCTCATTCACCTCATTTCAATTTTGATCCCAAGGGGACAGGAATATTCTATCATCACATTCTTGTTACAGCTATCTATTTCTCAAAAGCATATATTTTTTCTTGATCTATCTACTTTGCCTGGTATTAGTACTCCTATTGAGTTATGATATCTTCTCTTTCCTAGTGTTCAATACTATCACTATCAAGTTGTACATTTAGGAATTTCTATCTCTTTTTGCATTTCAGTCTTCGAAATCAGATCTCTCTATCTGTTGTTGCCTACTTGGCTTTTGTATTATTTGACATCATGTGTTCTTAGATTGATCATACGTTATTCAAAGAGGGGAAATGTAATCACCTAAAAATGATCATCTAGACTATTATCCTCATTCTCAACATTTTGGCTAAATTAATTAATTATTTGCCTAAACTAAATTTGAAAAAATCAATTAATTTGATTATAACATATAGTTTGACTATATTATTCTATGTTTGTATTTAATTAAAAACAACATGCCCCCATTTAATTAAATAAAAAGACCCCTTTCACCCTCTTACCCTAAGTTGCACACATAAAGCACTTTCCCTAATATAAAAATAAAAGGAAAAGACTTTTTGTCTCACATGGAGGTTCAAAAGTCAACTCTACATCATGATTGGTGGAAATTCTTGTGCACATGGATCACTCCCACTTTCAACCCCCACCCTTGATCATTAATCTCTTTATTTTGATCTCAACCATCCGTACATCTTTAGAAGGGAGAGATATCTCCTCATCTAAGGATCCCATCATCTTGAGCATTGTTATTGTTGGTGTTTTTCTAAACTACTGAACAACCAAAAGGCTCAATACCAAACTGATATCACTCATACAATCTAAAGACTAGCCAATTCTCATTAACAATTGTATGTGCAAACCATTGGAGCCCAACTTCAACAAAACCAAGGGTGGTTTTCTACTCTTTAGGCTCTGCAAAACTAGGGTGGGTATACCCAGGGATGATTCAAGACTGGGAAACACTATATGAGGATTATTTTAGTTTCATTTTGATTCTCACCTCAAATCTTCAAATACATGCATAATTCATGACAATTTGCTAAACACATCCCATATAATAGATCTAGCCAAAATTCTTCTATAGATCTGCAAGTGTTCTGAGAAATAGTGGCTAATTGAAGCTAGAACATTCCATGCAAACAAGTACTGGCCAACTTTGAAGATCTACAAAAAATAAAAGTAAAATTGATTATAATTCTACATTTGAAAACCATTTACGACACATTTCTCTTCGAGCTGAATCAATTTGACCAGTGCCTAATCCATTGGGGTTCAAAGTCTACTACAAATTCTTAGATCTAATTTGTTGCCTTACAACAAATTTTATCAACAATTCTTATTAGAACTCATCATTCAAAAAATCCTTTCCACTACTACAGCAACCTTATCAAATTCATCAAAGCTTTTACTTAATCCATTGAACTAATAGCAGTGATGAATAGATATAGGACCTAACTAGATTGCATTCAATTTCACAAGCCTTTACTCATACAATATCAAGATAACCAAGTAATCAAAAGGAGAAAAGATTTAGAAAGAACTGATATGGGGATAGCTCATAATTTGTATTCATTTTCTTTGAAAATTGTATACATTTACAGTAAACTCAAAATGACCTTAGGAACAAACACTAAGATCATTCTATTATTCATGTATTCTCAGGAACTAACAGAGAAAATACATCACAAACTTGCTCCAAACAATGGACCAAAAACAGACTAAGTATATCACTTAGAAAAAATAGAAATCAGACCCTTTCTCTAGCCCTGGAATCTCACTTATATAGTGTGAGATGTTACAAGCTTTAGGCTAAGATAAAATTATAGGTGTCCTTTACAAGAAATATTTACACACACCTATCACAAAATGACAAAAATGTGGATAATAGAAGATCTCCAAATCAAAACATTCTTTTTGGTGGGTTAGCTTCTGTCACATCTTTTAACATTGTTAAGGAGGCTGCTATTCTGATCCTTCTTTGTAGGCAACAGCCAAACTAGCCAATGATGAATCTTGTTCTGATGATGGAACACTAGTCTCCACTTGTGGGCTTTCATCATTTTTACCTTGTATGGTAGGATTAACTTCTACCTTTGTATTTTCTTTGGTTGTATCAACATCTTGTGGGCTCGGGCCTGCAACTAAAGGTGACTAATTATTTTTGTCTTCTTCTTCTAGTTGGGCTTGTGTAGTGCCAGTGTCAATGATTTGGATCTCTTCATCCTGCACCTCATCATTGTCAGTTTCATCTTCATCAAACTGTTCACCAGGAGCTATTTTTGCCATCCACTTGTCAAAAAGTGTGTCATCTGGCCAATTTAATAACAAAATATCCCTCTACCTTTTTAGCACATACTCAACTTCATTATTAATAGCAACAAATTCTTGTTTTAAAGAATCAAAGAATATTTGGGCTTTCACCATTTCTTCTATTGTGGTAGCCTGCCATGCATGCCCTATTTCATTTATGACTTGATTCATTCTTAAATAGAATAAATCATCAAGTTCCTTTGCCCATTCATCTTTTTTTTTCAAATTATTTTTCTTATCTAGGGCACGAGGAAACAAACTAAAGTTCTAGCTCTTGTACTTGTTCAAGTAGCCTATTATTATTCTCTATGAATGAATCCTTTTATTGTCAAAATTAGAAAGATCAGAAACAATGTCAAAGGTTTTTTCAACTTGATCATAAGAACCCCTTATGACAAAGAAACAAAAAAATGGCATTGCTTTCTCCCTCCTTACCCATTTGTTCACAATAGGCTTTAGAGCCTCATCATTGGCTTTCAAATCCTCCCAAATACTAATCACCCTGGCCAACTAAACATGAATTAGTGGCCATTCAACTTTTTCCCCCAAATATGTGAGAGCTTTTCTTAGTTTATCTTCATATTTGGACTCAAATTCTACATGTAAGGCCCACAATTTACCTTTTTCTTCTTCAAAATCCTCAACAGTGTAGTATTGTGGCTTCTGGGGTGTATCTGGTATTTCTATGAGGGGGATGGATTTGAAGGGTTCAACTGGGGGCGAGGGTATGTTATTCTTGGCCTAGTGGATTTTCCCAATAGCTTGTTCTCAAACTCAATTCTCTTTTTTACCTCTTTATTGTAGGCATCCACCATTGTTTCATACTTGCTCTATAGCTCAGTCATCTCCTTTTCTTCTCTTTCTGCAATAGCCAAGGTAAATTGAGAATAATCCACATTCATGTGGGTTGCCTGTACATGTAAGGTATTAGCAACTCTCCTCACAATGATACTCCCTGTTAATCCTGAATCATCAAGTTGTGATGGAGCAACCCTAGATCCTCTTCTTAATGACCACATAACAAGAGCAACTTGGTTATTACTGAATGCAATTCCTAAGAACTGCTTTTTATCTAGATCTTGTAATCCCAAATTATTTGACATAGAGGCATCAGCAATGTCCCAATTGGGAAATAATAAAATGTTTGCAGCCTTTACCATCTATCTCCCCTCTTTAGGGGTTATATTCTGGAACTCTTGTATCATTTCTTCCTTTATTTGATTCTGAATGGAGGCTTCATCCATTTTTGGATGCTCTACTTTCATATTTTTACATCTTTCATCAAAAATGTGCATGTTTGCCCTCCACGCAAACTGATGGAAAGCCCTAGATTTTACAAAACTATCATCAGACAAAAATTGTTGACTGGCTTGTTCCAAAATAGGGTCTAATTCCCTTCCCCTGAAATCTGCTATAGTTAACTCAAAACTTGGCACAAGAGGCTCCTAGGGGTTCCCTTCATCAATCTTTGCTTAGGTAACAAAAACTCCCCCTTGTGATCGCATTTGTTCAATTTACTCATCAATGAGTTGCTCCTCAATTCTGATAGGGGTTTGGGAAGGTGAGTAACTTTCATCATGTGATTCCTCTTCCCTTATTATCTTTCTTCTCTTAGGGGAAGGTTCAGGTGGCCTTTCTTCAAAAGTAGCACTAGTAGATTCAACTATCTGCTTTCCTTTATTCACAATGGGCCTTTGATCCTGAATGATAGTATATCTTGACCTCCTTTGCACAACTAGTGGGCCTACCTCTATATTGGGAGTGAAACCCAATCTCCTCATTATTTCCCTGGCTTTATCTGGAAAAGAATCAATGAAATGTTGCTTCTTCTCATTCATTACCTCCATTATTTTGGGGAATGTACTCATAAGCTTATTTATTCTATTTGCAATAGTTACAGCATTACTAAGAGGGTTGTAATCTTTGTTAAAACAATTAATAAAATCCAAAACTTTTGAATAAACTCTCCATTTTTCTTTCTTTGTTTCTTGCTCCTGTAGAGAGTACTCATTCCTTATTACATCTTTAGGGAAATAGAATTCATGCTCAACTGGATGAAGCTTGATCATATGCCTAATTGTTGAATTAAAGAAACCTTCTACATCACAAAAATGAGAGTGAGATACTACCATTTTATACTGCTCCAAAAATTTGTAGAGGAAGACCCACGCTTCCTTGGTTATTACAAACTGGTGGGCTACTGTGCAAGTGGGAAAAATTGATCATGTTCCCCTTTTGTGCAAAAAGGCTTCTTCTACTCCTCCCAACTACCACAAAAATTCAGCTACTCCTACCTTTAAGGGCACTTGGTAAGGTAATACATGGGGCGTTCCCTTGAATCCATAAATTCTTATAACAGTTGAAACTAAATATGGGATAATATCTCCCCAATTATGTAAAACTTTTAGATTATGGGGTTTTTCCATAGGCCTAATGAGGTGCATTAGTGCCTTAGGAATTCTAGGATTGTCACTCAATATGAGGCATCTCAATTTGGAAGGAAAGTGTTTGTCAAATCTAACAAAACTAGCATTTTGTGCTTCCCCAATCATATCTGCACTCCACAATTGAACTAGTAGTGCTTCCCCTTCTTGTTCTCTGTTCAGAACCATTTCTTTACCAAAGTATGTAGCCCCCTTAAACAAAACCATGTGCATCAATAGGGAGTATTGAGTGATCATATACATGAAGCTCACAGGGATAAAATCTTCTTCACCCTCTCCAAAAACTCTGCACAGGGTCCTGTATATCTCTACTGCCCTAGCATTGAAGCATGCTTTCTTGAAAGGTTCTTTAGAGGATGATGTTATTGTTGGTAGGTTTCCAATTCTGCCAATGTGGGCCTTTAGTGCGCCTTGTCTAACTACATCCTTCTTTGACATATATTCTTTTTCTAAATCTATCAAATCAATGGGCACATGATACCTAGTGAGAGGTCCCAAATAGAAAACTTCCCTAATCTCTTCTGGACTAATGGTGATTAGAATTTCACCATCTACTCTTCTCACTACCCTAGTGGCTTGATCATAACTTTTTGCCAGGGCCTCAAGGAGGTCATAATCCATAAACACACTGGGAACAACTAGCTTTCCCAGGTCAAAATTCCATATATTGGCATGTGGGGCATACAATTTCCTTTCTGCAAACCATTTCTTGAACAAATTTAAACCGATTTGCGAAGTTTGAGCATCCTAGACCCAATTACCCTTATCATATAATCCATCATCTATCCTCAACCTAGGGTTTAATGAGGTCAACTTTTTAACTTGCACTATCTCTAAAGTAGACTCAAGCAGCAACTCAAGCAAGTCATCATGTACATTTCTATCCAAGTAATTTACTTGACCTGAAAATCCCTTCTTCGGAGGCACCTTTGATTATGCTTTACAGAACTGAAACACCTATAGAGATTACTTACTTGAATTTCATCCTCATTTTCCTCTATATTCCTGCAAATTTTTTTGCAAACAAACTATTTCACAAACTTGCCAAACTCCAGCACGATTTTCTTCAGTAATTGCTTCTACTTGGGAATAGCTCAAAAAATTTGTTCACGTAAGGTGAAACTGATAAAATATTTTGTATTATACTCTATTTTTCCTCACATGTGAAGTTTTCATGTCTAATTAATACACAGAGTGGCACCACCTTCTGCGTTTAAATCTATGTCGTCGATCTTTAAAAATCCTACGATCATGGGATATGGAGAAAAATAACTTGGTGTCACACTTAACAAGTTGGCTAGTCGATCCAATGAAAACTGCTCATGTACATAGCTCCTTCCTTGATGGCACTTCTATCTGGACCCACTAGCAACTGAGGACACATGTCAATAGGTCACTACTTCACTATACATAAAGAACGAGCACCTTGCCATAGCAAAGCAATGACAACCATTGATTTGATCTTGATCTTGTGGATGATATGTCACTATACTTCTTAGATGGATAGTGGTGGGTCCTCATTCGCTACCTCGCTATACATATCATCTGAGAAACTCTTCATGGTGAGACAGCAAGAGTCGTTGATCTCAAATTAAATCAAAGGTGGAGAAATTGCACCAAGTACCTTGAAGAGTGGTGGGTCACATACTCGTTATGTCACACTTGAAACTTTCCATAGCGAGGTAGCGAGGACTGTT
The DNA here is from genome assembly GCA_028749045.1 of Cupressus sempervirens. Classification (NCBI taxonomy): domain Eukaryota; kingdom Viridiplantae; phylum Streptophyta; class Pinopsida; order Cupressales; family Cupressaceae; genus Cupressus; species Cupressus sempervirens. Next base: position 599,916,964 of record CM053785.1, read on the forward strand.
GATTCTAGTTTGATCTGATGATTAGGATCTCTTGTGCACTTTATGAATGGGGTGTGGGTCTAGGTTGTTCATAACGTAGGAAATTCTACACTGCTAGCACCCAACAAACCCTTACTTTAGTCCTAGTCACCATCCATGTTACTTGAGGTCCCACTGACTATTGATTTTGTGATGCTTCACTATTTTGTTAACTGTGAGATGTCAAATTTTTTTGATAGCGAGGTAGTGAGCTCCAGCAACTTTAATAAAACTTGGCACCGTGAAATATAATGACCCATCAAATCACCATCGCTCTTACTAACTGCTTCTGACAATAGTAGTTATTGCTTTTCATACCACCTGGACAAGCCATGGTTATCGAGAATTTTCAAGGGCACCGTTTCTTTGATTTTAAGGCACCTCACTACTTCACTAATGACAAGATGTTTTGTTTTTTCGATAGCAAGGTAGCGAGGCATTGGAAAGACCCTCATTCTAGCGCCGACTTCTAATTGCTTCTACTGGGTCCTTTTTCCTGTTCTAACAGTACTTGCAAGGTGTACGTGACTGAAATTCGATCAAAAAATAAATATTTGATTGTCGTATCTTCATTTTCAGTCCCATTTTATAAACTTTCTGGCACTCACTACCTCACTATACATAAAAAGTGCTCAAGTTCTTATAGCGAGGAAATGAAAATGGTAGATTTATTCAGATTGGATGGTGAGGAACCTAAGAGAAAAGATAACTCGAGGGCATGGAAAATAAAAAGGAAACAGAATATTCTCTCAAATTGATTTTTCAAATATTTCACGCCTTAAAATTTATGAATGGAATGAAACGTAGGGTTTTCACAAAATTTTCTAAGGCTAACAAAAGGATGACTTAGCTAGAAACCCTACTCACCATTAATGGATACAATCTAAATTTTCTATTCCTGGACAAATGAATTTTATCATGTGAAAATTCAAACCAACAGTTATGGTGCAACTTTTTCTAACAAGTTTCTTTGGAGCTTTGCGGAGAACTTCTTATTCCTTGTCTCATTCTCTCATCACCATTGCATATTATCTTAGATCCATATAGTTTAGTTTTTCCTTCTTTCTATAGCTTAAATCACATATTTTAACTATATTGGATCTTGCAACACTCTTTTTCTCTTAATCTAGTTGTATTTGTTCATCTCATTATAGCTTAGTTTATTCTTGCATTGCATGATTTGAGAGTTTTCTTGGACATTGGCATTCTTGCTTTTGTCTTAAGAACTTCCCATTGTATGGTTTACTTGAAAGGGTTGTTCCTTAAAGACTTAGCTAAGAGTTATTTACATTTCTCCAAACACACCTTTTCACTCCATGGATAGGGAGCTCTAAGCCACCATTCAAGCATTCGAACTCATGGGATCACTTGGATAGAAGGGTTTAGAGTGTGTATCTTTATAGTGTATATATAGGACTTTATGAGAAAATAATCATTCAAAGGACAAATAAACTTTGAGAGAGACAAAAAAGTGATCTCTTTAGAATAAGGATTTGATAGTAACCAATGGATGTGTTTTGACAAAAAAAATCATGATGTCATTTCACAATGCAAATAGTTCTAGCACACTTTATCCCTATGGTCAATTTGGTTTCAGTGTGTTACTTATTGGGCCTATCGGATGGATCCCTCATGATGATTTTTGCATCTAGTGTGATATTTCCCTCTTAATATAAGAGTTGATTTGGTACAAGAGTCAATTGAAAAACTTAAATGTCAATGATCCTTCAAGGTATGAAAAATAGAAGCCCCCCTTTTGCAAGGACAATGACTCTTGAGGATGAAGTCCAAGTAGGCTTATGCCTCTACTAGAGAAAACACAAATGTCAAGTAGCTTCAGAGAAGTCTTATATTCTCTTGCACCATGAGTAACATGCCAAGGATAATAGGGTGGCTACTAAGTGTTTTGTATTATAATATCTATGGTGTCCTCCCAAATGGTTGTTATGCATGTGAGCCACTTAAGAGTCTACTTTGACAATGTTGAAATTATAGGAACTCATTTACCTACCTCAGACTACCATCAAAAATGCATCGCCCAAACTTGGGGGATTGAGAAAAAATTTACCTTACTTCTCATTTATATACCGGCCAAAGGGGTTTACCATTTTGAGCTTGTCTCCTAAGGGGATGCACATTTTCCAAAGGGTAGAACTCTCTACAAACAATCCTAGGTTGTTGTATATAGTCTTGCTAAAAACTTTGGTACATGTATCACGTATTTAATGGTTATAAATTTCAATGAATAAAAGATAGCTCAAAATATGTGTTGAAAAACACATCTTCAAATACATAAAACACTTGGTTTCACTTCAACCTTAAAGCTTTTATATTTTCTATCTATGATTGAAGATGCTCATAATTAAGCATGTATTTTTCTTTCCAACTTGACAACATACATCAACATAAGAAATTGAGTCAACTTAATAAATCATACATGAAATATTTTGAAAAGGATAGTCATAAGAGTGTTTTACCTTAGAACATTCAATATTGTGTGATTTCTTTTTAAGCCCCAAATTTTAAGTGTGTCTATTTGCAATGTTCTTTGATCCTTAAGCATTCGAGATTTGATGAAATTGTTTTAAGTCCCAAATTAAAATGAGAATCTATAGTTGTTCTTTGATCTGTATTGCATTTGAGAGTGTGCTTGATTTCTATGCATTCATTCCAAGGAAAATATTGCCAATATTTTAAGCATTCAAGATGGAGTTTGCATTTGTTCAATTTTAGCACCCAAATTGAAATATGATGAGTTTGCTCATTTTTATCCCTTTGCATTCAATACTTTGTTTGATTATTTAATAAATCCACATCAAAAGTGTGATTAAACCATGATTAAGCATGCAAGTTAATTCCAAATTGAAAGAGTGATTAAACCATGGTAAAGCATGCAAGTTAATTCCAAAGAAAAATAATTTTGAATGACACACTACAAGAAATAGCTAGTGAAAATAAGAGTTTCTTAAGCTCCACCACATGCACAAAAGATGAAATCCATAATCAAATCCTTTAAATTTTATAGTTAAGTAAATGCACGATAGAAGACATCATATACACAACAAGATTAAACAAATGCACTGAAAGATCAAATAGATGCGCTAAAAGATCAAACAAATGCACTAAAATATTGTGCAAATGTGCTAAAACAAATTACATATGTGCTATAGGGATCTATAAATGTGTTGCATAATATTTAGGACCTCTAGTACTGGCAAAAAGTAAAAACTAGCAATGATTTCAAATGTGCTACAAAATTTAACAAATGTGCTATAACATGATGTAAATGCACTAGAGAATGATGTAAATGTGCTACAGATTAGTGTAAATGGCACTACTTTAACTAATAGATGCACTATGTAACTTTTTATTAGACACTATAGAAGGTTTTAGATGTACTATAATAGGTTATAATGTGCTAAAAGAGGTCACATATGCATTAGAGAAAGAGGTATATGCATTGAAATGGCATAGAAAAAATTTGATGGGCTCTTAAGAGGTTTTTGAGCATATTTTAAAAACTTCAAAGTGTAATTCTTCTTTCTACATGTTTTTCCTAACCTACACAAGTGATAAAACCAACTTGCAACACACTCAAACAACAACAAACATTATATTTTTAGTTTGTAAGAAAATAGATTGAAATGGATGAATGAATGACCCTTTGTAAGGTCCCACTGAGTGTACCAAAATGTATCACATGTGATTGTTATTGCCAATGGAATACCAAGGTTAGAGAAAGAATTTAACAAAATAACAAGGTTAGCACCTATGAGAAGACCTTCAACATGAAACCAAGAATAAATAAAAAGAGTTCAAACCTCACTCCTCTAAGTAGCTCTTAGTTGAAGAGGATTTTTCCAAGTGATCGAGATGTGTGCTCAAGTGTGCTTCAAGCCTTCAATGGATGGGAGATGGAAAGTGTGATATGGGTATTAATTTGAGTATGGTAAGGGTGTATTGGATGACTTTTTTCTTCACAAGAGCATTATAAAATTAGCATAAAGATTGGATATGGATTTTGAAGGGGGAGGGTTTCATTTATAGGCCAGGGGAGATGAAGATGGAGGATCAAGATGTAAGCATGGAGTAAGGATGATGGAGGGCTAGGATGCAAGGAGAGGAAAGCACATGGATTATGCTTTCTCAAATCCATATCCTTGTGACACTTGTCACTGGGAGAGAGGATGTGAGGGGATGACCAAAATGGAGGGAAAGTGGGAGGACAAAGGAGTTATTAGGGAGGTGGATTGTGTAAAAAGAGTGTAAGGCATGTGTAAGGAGTCATTAAGTTTCTATAAGGGCATTTAATACGTGTGGGTGTGAGGTGTAAGAGATGAGATGGGAGGTTTGACTTTGGTTTGGGTTAGGAATTCTAAGTCCATGATTAAATTTTTGCACATTATTAGGATGAGGATTAGACTTAGATTAGATGGGGGATAAGGAAGCAAGTGGCATGTTAAAGGAATGCAAGTGGTTTGGGTAATTAAATGGATTTAATTAGTAAATTAAATAAGATTAGTATGGGTGAATGGGTTGGGTTAAGTTAGAACTATGGATTTATGATTGGGTTAAGGGTTAGTTAGGGGTTGCAGATTCGATTATAAATAATTATTTAACCAAATGAGAATATGGGATTAAATTAAATAGATATTATGCATTTATTTAATTTAATAAAAGAGTAGGGATTTAGTTGATGATTAGACTTTTGGTTGTCATTTAATTTATCCATTAGACTATAGTCAATTAAATGAATTAATTAACTAGGGGATGACATTAAATTAATTAAATATTAAATACTTAATCAATAATGCCTTAGGAGATGACTAAATAAGATTACTTAAATGATGTAATTAGGTTTAGGTGTCTATAGAAGGTTATGCCTGAAGGTCCTGCTTTCTCTTTCCCTTATGTGCATAAAAGGTTAAATAACACCCCTAATCTACTATTATACCAAATCTTTTAAGTTACAAAAATATATCTTTTTAGGGTGGATAGAAAGGTGCCATGCATATTGATATTTCTGTATATGTAGTTCCAACACACAAATTCCATATTATAATGAAGCAAGAGGTGGTGATAGTTTCATCTTTTTCCTTACATAACACACATTCAAAAGGTTCATGATAGCCACATCTCATCAAGATTTAACCAATAAAAACTTGACCTTTATATGTTGGCTACAAGAAAATTCCATCTTTGGGGAGATTGTACTTGTTCCAAGAAATTTTTATAGGTTCTTAAGTAATACTCCTTGCATTTTTTGCTATGTGACAACCACTTTTTACATTTTTTTTTAACCTTTTTACTCCACACTAGATTATTTCATCTTTATTAATTGATAAAAAGAATTTTCTACTTTTCATTATTATCCACAACTCCATAAGACTATATTCCTCTAAATTGAGATCTCTATCATCATTCCATATCCATTTTAAACCTTCTTTTATTCCTTCTTTGATAATATAATGTGAGACTGTCCTTCCCCATCCATTAATTGTTTTATTCTGAACAGATCTATTGTGTTCACCCTCAATGTCTCTAGAAACCCCTCAAATAAATCTTTGTAAAAGTTCACATCTCGATTTTCCAAATTCTAGGTTAAGTGGTCTATAGTAATGTTCTTACAAAATGAACTAAAGTTCCAAATGGACAAATACATTTGGTGGATTGAATATTTTAAGTATTATTTTATTGGCATGAAAATCTACGTAAATATGTTTTATAATTCTTGATTATCTTTTTTTATGATTTCCATTCATCATCCAATCAAGATTTGTCCACATAACTTCATTCATCAAATTCCATTTTCTAAAACTCACACATCCTACCTCTTTGGGTTTGCAAATATGATCCTAAGCAATAATAAGTATCTTTTCTTATCCTTGGATCTAATTCCAAAATAAATCCCTCATATTTTGTTCCACTACCTTAATAATCTTGGTTGGTATCTTTATACATGTCATGGAGTGGATAAGAATTATTGACATCACTAATTCCAACATAACAATGCATTCAGATGATGATGAAAATCTACTTCTCCATCCCTCCATTTTCCTAATTTACTCATCAAGGAGTTTGGACCACAAGTACACTCTGCTAGAACCAACAAAGAGTGAGAGTCTCCAACATTTACTATAATTTTTAATCATTTATTGACTTCAAGAGATCTACAGATGGCATGCCTTTTACTGCACTCAGTGTTGAAAAGCATCACCTCCAACTTATGCCAATTGATAGCTTGACCCAATATTTCACAATAATTATAAAGAGTCATTTTCATGCATCTTGCTTCTTTCAAAGGCTTCTCCAATAAGAAAAGTATCATCCATAAATTATTTGTGAAAAGAAGCATTAATACCTAGAGTGATACAAATACCTTTCCACTATCCTTCCTCCCTTAGCTTAGTAATAAATACACCAAGGAATGCTAAAATGATGATAAAAAGGGAAGGGAACATTAGATTATTTTGCCTAATTCCTCAACTAAATTCAAAAAAACCTTTAGGGATTCAATTGATAGTAACAAAAAAATCTCAAAGTGTCAAGAAATCTTTTATATGAGCAACCCACTACTATGCAAATCAAAAACATTTAAAAACTTGATATAGGAATTACCTAATTACAAGATCATATACTTTCCTCATATTCAATTTGACAAATATTCTTGTCATTCAAGCTTTCTAGACAAAATCAATTACTTTGTGAGCAATGATGATGCCTTCAACAATCAATCTCCCTAGGACAAAGCCACTTTGTTAATAAGATATTATAAATTACATGATGGATTTGAGCCTATTTTCGATCTCCTTTGTAACGATATTGTAAGTAATGCTGCATAAGGAAATTTATCTATAATCATCAAAATTTGCATAAGTCTATTTCTTTAGAACAAGGGCAATAAACATGTTATCGAGGTCTCTATAGATGTATAATTTAACTCAAAATTCTTCAACAATCTCTAACAAATTAAATTTTATAATCTCCCATATGTTTTGAAAAATATTGGCTAGAAACCTATACAAGTATAGTTCCTTATCCTCTCAAGGTAAAATAAAGCTAACCTCACCAATATTCCATTACTATTTTAGTTAGGCTTCAACCTCCTCTTTACTAATAATTTATGGGATGATTTTCTCAATGTCTTCCAAATCCACCCTCTAGTAATCACACTCTATGTTCAAGGGTTATAAAAAATATTTAATTGCTTCCTTCTTTATACCTTCAATATTAGAGATGACTACCCCATTCTTGTTCTTTATGAAGATGATTTTATTATTAATATGTAGCCTTTACCAAGGAACAAAAAAAATTGGTACTTTTTTTAGCTACCTTGAGCTAGCACTCCCTAGATTTCTACCTCCAAAATAGCTCTTATTGATCTAGGACATCAAATATATATTTTAGTAAATCCATTTTTATTTTAAATTCAAATTTCATCATCCCCTAGTTAATTATTTTAGAATTTAATGCTTCAAGTTATTTCCTGATTCTATCCTTCTCTGCAAAAACATTTTTTAAATGGGATTTATTCCATTCTTTTAATCAATATTTGATAAATTGAAGTCTCTTGATAAGTAATCCTTGGAACCAAAAATAATGGGGCACCCTATTGAGTAGGATGAGTAATTAAGAGTTGCATGAATCATTTATTATATACACTCTTAAAAATCTTCCAACTGTTGATTATAGAAAAGCATACGTCCACTATTACTAAAGATATTTTGGTTAATGCAAAACAAAACGCCATCATATAAGATGAATTAAGAACATGGGCACATTGACATAATAAACACCTAATATGACATGGAAATCCTAACTAGGAAAAAAGATAGAGAAACTAATTCTAATGAAATGAACAACAACACTAATTAAGGTGACATCAATTAGGTGATTTTCTACAACAAGGCTAACTACCAAAAAGAAGAAAGGGTATTTCTGGTAGGCTAACTTTTTGAGTAGATATACTTGAAAGTATAGAAGGGATAACTACCAACATGAAAATAAGATTGAACAATACTATAATGTCATGCCTCTACAAATTCTACTTGTGAATCATCTTCACCTCCCTAATAAACTTGACTAGGTCATTCATGTTAGAAAGTAAAGTCCACCAAGATAATTGGGGTTGGGGGCACATGAATCAATTATCAAAATATTAAAAAACTTATCAACCTTATTAACCTTAAGCATGTGAACAATATAATTAACAATCGTAAGAAGATATGCATACACAATAACACCATATATGTTAACTAGGGAAACCCTTGATCAGAGGGAAAACCTCAATGGGGATGGTACCCACAGAATGATGCACTAATATAGAAGTTCCTTGTTAAAGGATGAACTCTCTTAGGAGCCAATGAAATACATTTGGTACATATCAGTTCCTGTTAGGAGACTTTAAATCCCTGTTAGGAGTTATAGAAGGCAAAAGGACCCACTGTCCAAATAGCTTCAGGGGAAAGACCACTGAACTCACTATCTAATTGGTCTCTATATTATTCCTTTCATAATAATATATATATACATACATACATATATATACATACATACATACATATATATATGTATATATATATATATATGTATAATATGTATGTTATATGTACATATACACATACCTATATATACATATGTGTATATATATGTATGTATATATGTACATATATACATACCTATATATACATATGTGTATATCTATGTATGTGTATATGTACATATGACATACATATATATACATATACATACATACATATATATATGTATATGTATATATCTGTATAGATATGTATGTATATATATATATGTATATTCATATACTTAAATATATATACATATGTACATATACATACATATATACATGTATACATGTATATATGTGTATGTATGTATATATGTATGTATATATATGTACATGTATATATGTATATGTATATATATAAATATATGTATATGTATACATATACATGTATATATACATATGTATACATATGTGTGTATATATATATGTATATGTATATATATATGTATATGTATATACATATATATATGTATGTATGTATATAGTACATATATATACATGTATATGTGTGTGTATATATATACATATACATATATATATATATGTGTGTGTGTGTGTGTGTGTATGTACCATATATACATATATACATATACATATATATGTGTATGTATATGTATATTTATATGTATATACATGTAGATATATATGTACTATATAAACATATATATACATATACATATACATATACATAATATGTATATATATATGTGTGTATATATATTTATGTATATATATGTACTATATACATATATGTGTGTGTGTGTGTGTACCTAAGTAGGATGAATAACTAAGAGTTGCATGAATCAATTATTTTATACACTCTTAAAAATTTCCAACTGTCAATTATAGAAAACCATACATCCACTATTACTAAAGATATTTTAGTTAATGCAAAAAAAACTACCAGCATATAAGATGCATTAAGAACATGGATATATTGACATAATAAATACCCAATATGACATGGACATCTGAACTAGGGAAAAACATGGAGAAACTAATTCTCATGAAATGAAACAACACTTATTAAGGTGACACCAATTAGGTGATCTGTTACAACAAGGCTAACTACCAAAAAGAAGAAGGGATATTTTTGGTAGGCTAACTTGAAAATATAGAAAGGCTAACTACCAACATGAAAATAAGATTGAACTAAACTATAGTGCCAGGCCTCTACAAAATCTTGTTGTGAATTATCTTCACCTCCCTAATAAACTTGACTGATTCATTCACACTTTCATTACCAAGGACAACATGTGTACCCAAATATGCATATTACTACTAGGCATAATGTGTATTTTCATTCTCGACATACTGCAATCATTTACACTATTGTACACTAGCTTGAATACAAATAATTCTTGTAATATATATTTATATTCAAGATTACCTCTATTGGCCATTAATAATAATATGTGATAAACCTCCAATGTTTGACTCTATTGATACATTTAATTATAAGCATCAAACCTAAATCTTGAATCTCATCACCATGTTGTAATATTACAAAAATAGATCACACATAATATGACACCATTATCAATACTGAAATAATTCCACAACCAATTCTACAAGATGGAAACTTAAAGATCATTGAATGAATTGACAACCCCATGTAATACAATGATAAAATGAGGAACTAATAATAGATAACCCAAAAGAAATTTCTGATCAACACTGATTTGAACATGATTGCTCAATCAACCAACTAGGAACCAATAAGTATACTAATAAGAAGAATAAGAATGACCAAGTCCATGACTCCATCAACAACAATAAATGTACAATATTTTTGTCATGCATACTCATGTTGATGATCAATTAAATTGTATCCATAACTTGTCCTAAGAGAACTAATATAGGAAATTGAAAACATAGAAAAGAATGAAGAGAAGATGTTTTATGACTTCAATCTAAGAAATTCTTCTATGAGGATGGTCATACTATCAGTAATTAGAGTTACATATAATAAAACATTTCATACAATAGCCTCTACCACCAGAGTGTTGGTATGGATTTTTTAACATCAATAATGATCAATGCCAATGCTACTATGTCATTCCCAATAATCTCCCCCTTTGGTGTTGATGACAGAACTTGTAGAGACAAAAAGTACTATCTAGAAACTAAAATCAAAGGAACTACCCCTAAGTAGATGACATCTTTTTGTTTCACAAACCAAAACATATCCTATTTTTTTCCATAATTTGAAAGTGTTAAATTCTACCAAAATTGTAGAACAAATGTACCAAGCCAAGTTTATAGAAAAAGATCAAATTTAATTATAAAAAGTTTCTTGACCTTTCCTTCAAATTTAACTATTAAACTCTACCAACTTCTCAAGATATTGCATCCAATCAAAGATCGAGAATATTTGTGCAAAGCTCTCAACTTTAGTTACTAGACCAACAATATGTTCCATCCTAACTTTAATCATGTCCTCCATAAGCTAGAAATTATTTATCAAGTATTCTCTCAACCTTTTCTAAATTAGTAATTCATCTTGAAATACATTGATTCTTCTCCTTTAAGCACTATAGATATACCCAAGAACTATTTAATTTTTAATAATGATATTTATCTCATTCTCAATCTTCTCACACTGGCCCTACAAGTTGTCCATAGTAGTAGGTTACCATAAATAGTATCAACAAATGTTATTACTTTCTTCTAGAATAGTTTTTATTTGAGAGAACATGAGGGGGAAATGAGGGGGAAATGAGGGGGAAATGTCTATAATAAAAGGTTACATACCTTGTGTGTGTGTGTGTGTGTGTGTGTGTGTGTGTGTGTGTGTTTATTTATTTATTTATTTATTTATTTATTTATTTATTTATTTATTTATTTATTTGATATATACAATTTATTTATCCATATTCTAAAAGCCAACACCATGTTGTAGTAGTTGTACTTCAACATATTAAACCAACTCACTAGATAACACTCTCAAAATACTAGAAATTGATATGCCATTATCAATGAAGTCATCAACAATCACCAAATAAATATGAATCCTATTGGTAGAGGAGCATTTAGTTAGTAGAATTATTATCTATTCAAACTTATTATCATCCAACATACTTTTTAGCACATTAGTCTTTCCTTATTCATCCAAAGAGTCGCAATAAACTTCTTCAACTTTAGTAGCTTAAGTTTTATTATCTGCTAGTATCACTCTCACATACCAAAACCCCTTTTACTTCCTTTTCTTTCTCACTTTTTTTTACCTCTTGGGATTAGAGGGTGATACACTAATACCTACTTCCACTCTTCTTTATTCTGAGCTATAACTGATATCAACATGTATTCATAGTGTAGAATTGATAAAAATGTCTTTTGAATTGAGCATATAAAAAATGAATAAAAAGTATGCATTGCAAGCATCCTTTTTATCCACTTCCTCTAGATATGTGTATATTTTCTTCTCGGTGGGTGACCCCACAATAGTTAGTTATACTTTTTTATACATGTTTATTTGTGTTGCATTAACACATTTTCAAAAAAAATTGTGTTCATTTAATCCTTAAGAGGTCTCATTTTAAGGCATTTATTAACAATGGTTAGATGAAAACCTCTTATATCAAAAAATATTTGGCATAACCTCTCTACTCCTAAATGTTGAAGCTATCATAGCTTAAAGGCTCAATTGGAGGGATCAAATAGATTAGTAAAAACAAGCCCATTTGCACAACATGAGTGCTCAACATTATCTTTCTAATCGCTATTAATTTGATAAATTTTGAGTTTATTATGAACATATTTTTTTACATCAATCAAATGTTTGTTTCTTACCAAAAATAAATCTCAATTTTCAACATTCATGAACAAATAGTAAACAAGACAAAAAGATTGTGAAAAATAGTCATTCTCCTCACATTTAAATATTTATTTCTATTAAAAAAATCAAATTGGACAAATACACGACAAGTTACAAGCTACAAAAAGAATGTATGTCAAAGTTACAGTCAAGTCAACTTCAAACATTAATAAAATATGATTTAATAAGGATAAAATCATGAAACCAATTCTAGGATCTTGATATGGATGTTACAAAACTAAATTCAAAATAATCATATTGATATCTATTTTAGAAAGAAAAAAAACATATGCTCTATAAAAAAAGTGACTCTTTAAAATTGATATTTTCATAAGCATACCAATTTTTGTTGGAGAAAGAAAAAATCGATCAAATCCATTCCATAAATTCAAATATGTGTGTGTATGTGTGTATATTTATGCATATATATGTTGGAATCCTTTAAAATAACTGAGGGGGGGTGAATCAATTATCCAAGGTCAAGATGTACAAATTAAAATTTTCACAACTTGGTGAACCCATATTCATAAAACATATTCATCATGTATGCATCCATTAAGTCATACAATCACTTAAACTTGTATATTACTGGAAAATCAACTTTACAAAAATGTAAGCATGAAACATAACAGATTCAATAACACTTTTGACACAATGATTTTACATGGAAACCCAATTTGGGAAAAACCACCAGTAACATGCTACTCATTCTCACTCTTTTGAAGTGATGCCCTATGAAAGGCCAACCTTGTTAAAAGTTACAATACACACTATTAAATGTGACCTAGTTAGATGATTTCAATCACCTTGTTAGGAGTGAACCTTGTTAGAACCCATCTTTTTATTTTATTCCCTTCTAGAAGCCTCTCCTTCAATCCTCTTTGAATTCACCTCAAAATGGTTTATCTTGAATTTTGTACCACCAACTTATCAATTTTATCTTCCACATGGTTCACAAAATCCAAGAAACCAAACTTGTTGGCTCATATTCATCGAATTCACTATCTTTCTCATTGTGTTGTCACTCGGCATTAACTTGTTTCTAATGCTCAACACATATTGTATTGCTCGACATCCACTATCAAATCACTCGGCATGAATTAAATTTTATAGGTCCTCAGTGTCAACTAGACTTTACTCAACTTACACTATATTAGTCAACATACACTAAGCTTTGACTTTGCTCAGCTCCAACTAATTTTGTGCTTAGCTTGCAGTAACTTTTCTTATTACCTACTATGTATATTGTTAAGCTTGGTAGACTTAATTTATTTTACTTGTTTGCCTAAACTTAATTAGTGTATCCATCCTTTATGACCTTAAGTAGATAAGCAATGCACTATAACATCACTATCTTAACTGATCTTTGTACTCCTTATTCATACCATAACTCAACCTTTCCTCTAGGTGCTATTGTTAACTCATTTGATAAAAATATCCTTATCAATCAAACAAATGATAGTACTCAAGTCATTTAAGAAATTGTCTTAGCAAAAAGTAGTAGGTTTGACATTAGTGACAAAATAATGATTGAAACACATTCTCATACTTGTATCAACTTGTTTTCAAAAATCTCTCTCTTTGGCATTGATGGAAAACCAATTCAACTAGTAAAACCAATAATAATACCAAAAAGAAACTAATTCCTTGTAATGAAATATGTCCCTCTATCAACAACTTTCATCTTCTGTATAGATTGCAAAATATCATTCTGATCAACAAACAATCAACTCATTCTTATGACTCCCTCTAGATCACTTCTTATATCTCCCTCATCACTATCTCCTTCTTACTAGGTAGTTGTTCCATATTACTTCTATCTATATAATATTTCCACCAAAAGAAAATAATTCCTTATATTGAAATCTCTCCCTCTATCAACAACTTTCATCTTCTGTATAGGATATAAAATTATGTACTGATTAGCAGACAATCAACTCATCCTCGTCACTCCCTTTGGATCACTTCTTGTATCTCCCTTAGCACTATCTCCCTCTTACTAGGTAGACATTCCATATTACTTCTATCTGTATAATATTTCCACCAATATCTCCTCTTATATCTCCCTTTTTGACAACAATGCCAAAGACTTGTCATCTTAATATGCAAATTTGAACATTTTTAGTTTTTGTAGCTCTAGCTCTTTGATTACTTTAGGTAACTCCTAGAGTAAGATCCATTGCATCAATCTATAACATATGTTAATCATCATGTTTGATGTAGGGTACTTCTCATGCTTTTTATATAGTCTTGGATAGGGGTATCACCCCTAATTTACCTCTTAGATACTCATGAGCATCCTTAGGTAATGCTTTGGTGAAGATATTAGCTATTTGTTCTTTTGTATTAACATATTCCACCTTCACCTCTTTATCTTGAACTAATTCTCTCAAGTAATGATACTTGATTGCAATGTACTTAGTCTTTCTATGCATTACATATTCTTTGATATATTTATAACAATTGTGTTATCACAATATTGTATCATAGGTTCAGTGATTTCCTACTTCATACCTTTGATTAGTTGTTTTTTTTCGTACAATGTTTGTACAATTTACTACAACAACAACATATTTAGCTTCAGCAGTATATTGAGATATTCAGTTTTGTTTTTGGCTAGTCCATGTAACCAGCCTTTTTCCTAAGAAAAAAACTCCTCCACTAGTGCTCTTTTTTTCATCAATATTTCCAACCCAATCAACATCAGTGTACACTCTCAACTCAAATTTTTCATTTTTCTTATAGTATAGACCATAGTCTTACGTTCCTTTAAGATATCTCATTATTCTCTTAACAACCATCAAATGATTCTCCCTAGGATTAGTAGAGAATATTACAACTATCCCAATATATAATACAATATCAGGTCTATTGTGTACCACATATTGTAATTTTCCAATCATAAACCTATACAATGCTTGATTCACCTCAATTGAATCATCATTCTTTGACAATTTATGTCTTGTCACCATAGGTGTGCTTATTGGCTTGGAATCTTCCAATCCAAAAGTTTTAAATATTTCCTTTAAATATTTTGACTAGGTGATGTATATATCATATTTCATCTGATGTACTTGCAAACCCACAAAGAACTGGATCTCTCCAAACATAGACATCTCAAATTCTTTCTTCGTTTCATTTGCAAAAGCTTTACATAGAGTATATTGACCTCCAAATATGATATCATCAACAAAAAATTTAGATAGTAAAATAAATTTTCCTTTCTCTCTCTTTAAGTACAAATTATTGATATCATCAATCCTCTCAAATCCAATCTTCACAAGATAATTGTGAAGCCTTTCATACCATGCTCTTGGTGCTTGCTTCAAAGCATATAAAGTTTTATGTAGCCTGCATACCATGGTTTTGTTGTTAGCATCAATAAATCTTTATGGGTATTCTATATAAACATCTTCTTCCAATATGTCATTCATAAATATGGAGTTAACATCCATTTGATAAACTTTGAAACATTTGTATGCAGAGTAAGAAAGCAAAGTTCTTACTACTTCTAGTCTTGCAACAAGAGAAAATGTTTCTCCATAGTATATCCCTTCTTCTTGTGCATACCCCTTGCAAACTAATCTTTCTCTATTCCTTATGACTTCACCATTTTCATCTAAATTATTTCTATACACCCACTTGGTGCCAATCACATTTCTATCTTCTAGTCTAGGAACTAGAGTCTATGTCTTATTTTTCTCAATTTGTTCAATCTCTTCTTTCATAAATTTACTCTAGTCCACATCTTCTAAGGCATCTTTCACTATTTTTGGTTCATGCATGCTAAGCAAACACATATCATTTCTCAACTTGTTCCTTATCATTGTTCTTGCATCTTTATCTCTGATGGGGACACAACCCAAGAACAGAATGGACACAATAGAAAAGGGAAATTGTATTAACTAAAAAATAAGCTAGTACATTTAGTACAGAAAAAATAAGCTTCAAAACATGCCCTAAGGGCTTACAATAGCATAAATGTGGAGATAATTTCTCCTTTCAGTACCTCCTCTCAAACTCCACTCCTAACTGCCTTTTACAATGCTAGAAATCTCCTTAAATAGACCCCGAAGGGTTAAGGACTAGGAGTACATTCTAGAAAGTGCTAGTAGGCATCCGCCGACCAAATAGAAGGTTCCAGAAGCTGCGTTAGAAGTCGGTGCAAATCTAGAAGAATCCAGAAATGGTAACTGAACTTTCGGGAGGCATAACTTTTGAACCGTAGCTTCGATTGACGAACCATTTACATTTTTGGAAAGCTCTCAAAGCACTCTATAGCCCTATGGACAAGCTTTGCTTGTACCCCATTTTTTGGCCCTTTTTGAGGTCATTTAATGCCCCTAACCTGACTTTGAAGCATTCTTAGGAGGTCTCCAAAACCCAAAAAACTGCAATAACTTTCAAACCGTGGGGCCTTTTGACCTGATTCTTTTTCTGGAATGCTCTAAATCACAATTACATTCATCTAGCCAATTCAAACCTTCTAGTTTACCAAAATGATGGCCCAATTACATGCTCCTATTTTTTTGAGATTTTTTAGCACACTGATAGTGGAACTGTGAGAGTTGGAACCTTTATTTGACCCAAATGGGTATCCAAAAATGAAAACACATGAAAAAGAAACTAATTCTAAGTACATTTTTTTGGGTGACACAGGATTGCCCTTATACCTCTAGATGCTCCTACATCAGACACCCAGGGTAGATTGAAAAAAGTGACCTTGTCACTTTATGAATGGTAGAGGAAATCCCAAATGGGAAACCTTAGTTGCTGAAATCCAAGTTGACTCCTCGATCGGTCGTCCTTTCCATTTGACCAAATACTCTTCATATTGCCTGTTTTTGGTACTCCTACCCACATGATGATCTAGAATGTCTTCTATCTCCTCCTTCTTAGAAGCAGGAATTGGACATGGCTCTAACACCAGCTCCTCATCTGCACCATCATCATGATACTCTGTTAAATCTGCAATGTTGAAAATGGGAGAAATGTGAATACCATCTGGCAGCTCCACTTCATATGCATTTCCTGAGTCATGTTTCTTCAAAATTTTGCAGGGGCCAAATTTTTTCATTTTCAGCTTGTTGTAAGTACCAGCTAGAAATATTTCTTTTCATAAGTGCACCATGACTAGATCC
Organism: Cupressus sempervirens; assembly: GCA_028749045.1. Classification (NCBI taxonomy): domain Eukaryota; kingdom Viridiplantae; phylum Streptophyta; class Pinopsida; order Cupressales; family Cupressaceae; genus Cupressus; species Cupressus sempervirens. Next base: position 599,934,524 of record CM053785.1, read on the forward strand.
CCTACTTGGAATTCCTTATGTCTTCTCCTTTGATCAGCCCTAGCTTTATACTCTTGATTCATCTTGGTAATGTGTGCCTAAACCTCCTCATGTAGACGCTTGATATGTTCAGCAAATTCTTCCGCTTCAGCACTTTTCCTCTCCCCTTGCTCCATCTTCCTCAATTCTGGTGCAGTCCTTAGGCTATTCCCATATACAATTTGGAATGGTGATTTTCCAGTACTCCTATTTATAGAGTTATTGTAAGAAAACTCTTCTTATGGTAGAATCAAATCCCATCCCTTGGGCTTATCCCCAACTAAACATCTCAGCAAATTGCTCAGACTTTTGTTTACCACTTCTGTTTGGCCATCAGTTTGTGGGTGATCCATGGAACTGAATTTCAAGTCTGTTCTCAACTTTTTCCACAATGTCCTCCAGATATACCCCACAAATTTGGTATCTCTATCAGAAACTATACTCCTTGGAAGACCATGTAGTCTTACCACCTCTTTGAAAAACAAGTCTGCAATATGGACAGCATCATGAGTTTTGTGGCATGGAATGAAATGTGCCATTTTGGAGAACCTATCAACCACCACGAATACTGAGTCATTACCCCTTTGTGTCCTTGGCAATCCAAGAACAAAATCCATACTTATGTCCTCCCATGGCCTTGATGGAACAGGCAATGGCTGATATAGGCCAATATTGTGACTAAACCCCTTGGCAACTTGACAAACCTGGCAACTCTGTACAAACTTCTTCGCATCCTATGAAATTTGAGGCCAAAAATAATGTTCTCTAAGAATGGCAATGGTCTTATCTCAACCAAAATGTCCTGCCATCCCTCCACTATGTTTCTCCTTAATCAGATTTTCCCTCATGGAACTCCTTGGAATGCACAATTGACTACCCTTGAACAACATGCCATCCTGAATCAAATAGTCTAACCACTTGGTTCTATCTATAGCAACAGGTTCTTTACAAGCTTTCCATGCTTCAGCAAAATTAGGATCCTTAGGGTACAAATTCTTGAGTTCATCAAACCCAACTACTTCAACCTGCATTACTGTAAGCAACAACTATCTCCTACTTAGTGCATCTGCAACCCTGTTAGATTTTCCACTTCTATGCTTCAACACAAATGTATAACTCTGCAAGAACTCTACCCACTTCATATGCCTCTGATTCAATTTACCTTGGCTATTTAGGTACTTCTTGGCTTAATACAGCCCCAATAGCACTGCCACTGGCATCACAATCCACCTGGAAAACCTTTCTAAAATCTGAAAGTGCCAACACAAGTTGTTCTGTTACCTTCTTCTTCATCAATTCAAAACTTCTCACAGCTACTGCAATCCATTTGAACTCTTTTCTATCCCCTCTTATTGTATCAGTTAGGGGTGCACATTATGCCACTGAAATTTTTAATAAACTTCCTATAAAAACTGACCAGACCATGAAATGATCTTACCTCAGTAGCAAACCTTGGAGTAGGCCATTCCAAGATGGCTTTTACCTTCTCTGGATCCATTTTGAGACCTTTGGGTGATATAACAAACCCCAAATAGACTAACTCCCTTTTTTCAAAGATACACTTCTTCAAATTAATTAACAATTTCTCTTCCCTTAGCCTTTCAAGGACACTATGAATATGCAGTAAATGTTCTTCCAAAGTCTTGCTGAAAATTAAAATATCATCCAAATAAACAATAACAAATTTTCCCAAGAACTTCTTAAATACCTCATTCATGAGCCGCATGAAGGTGCTTGGGGCATTCGTCAATCCAAAGGGCATGACTAACCACTCATAAAGACCCTCCTTGGTCTTGAAGGTTTTTTTCCACTCATCTCCTTCTCGAATCCGTATTTGATGATAGCCACTCTTGAGATCTATCTTTGTGAAGTACTGAGCTCCACTCAAGCAATCCATAAGATCATCCATCCTTGGCAAAGGAAATTGGTACTTGATGGCTATTCTATTTATAGCTTGAGAATCTGTACACATCCTCCACTCTCCATCCTTCTTTGGTGTGAGTACTACAGGTACTACACATGGACTCAGGCTCTCTTGAATCAAGCCCTTTCTCAACAGCTCCTAAACCTATCTATTTAGCTCCTATGTTTCAGTAGGAGTCATCCTGTGAGCAGCCTTGTTAGGCAAACTAGCTCCTAGAATCAGATCTATTTGATGACTGATTTGCCTTACTAGTGGCAATCCATCTAGAACATTATCAGTGATAATATCTCCAAACTCCCCTAGTAAATCTAAAACTTCAAGTGGTATTTCACTACTACCTTCTTTATCTTTCCTAGGAATCAAAGCATAGCACATATGTTGATGTTTCATGCCATCTAAAAACTTCCTTTCATCAACAAGACAAATCCTAGCACTACTACATACCTTTTCACCTTCCTTTTTCATGGGCTTCAATTTGCAGCAAACTCCATCCTTTGTCAGAGAGTATGTGTTTGTATGTCCATCATGTACTGCATGTCTATCAAACTGCCATGGTCTACCCAACAATAGATGGCAAACATCCATCGAAATAACATCACAGAGAACTTCATCATGGTAACTCCCAATTTTGAATTTCACTAAACATTGTTCACTTACCAGGACCTTATGATCATCTTTTACCCAAGCAATCTGATAGGGCTAGGGATGTTTCTCCCTCTTGAGCTTCAGCTTAGAGACCATCTCTTCTGCTACCAAGTTATCAGTGCTACCACCATCAATGATCACGTCACAACATTTATCCTCACACTTGCATCTAGTACAAAACAAACTCCTCTATTGTCCTGGTTCAATCTCACCACTTAGTAGGACTCTTTCATTTACCAAGGTCTCTCCTCTTTCTGCATCCTCTGAATGTGATGATTGTTCATCCTCATCCACATGAGCAACCCTAGCTTGGCCCTCAGCTCTCCTATCTATCCTTCCTTTTCGTTCAAAGGCACGATGACCTTCTTCATTGCAATGGAAATAGGTACCACGGAAGCCTCCTCTTCCTTGTCCACATCCTCTACCTCTTCCTCTTTGATTTCAAAAGTCTTGATCATGAGAGCGGTTGAAACCCTCATTTCTCTAGTTCCTGCTAGGACCCACATCTTCATTTTTCTTTTGGGTTTCATTGCGGCCTCCAGATGATCTACCGCTTCCCCTTCCTCCTTGACCGTGCCCTCTTTGTCTTCCTTTAAACCTTTTATTTAGCTTCTCTTCAACTCGTAGGAAAAACTGGTATGCCTCTTCAACGCTGGTCATTCTTACCAGACTTAATTCCTCCTAGATGTTAGGTCGCAACCCACTGATAAAACAAGCAACCTTCTCCTTATTTGCTTCTACATGCCCTGCTCTAGTCAAGAGTTGGTAAAACTCCTCTGTATATTCTTGGACTGATCTTCCTTCTTGCTTTAACACATGCATCTTCTTAAACAAATCAAGCTCGTAGTCCACAGGGATGAACTGCTTCTTCAATTTGTGCACCATGCTATCCCACCTTGTGATCTTCTCCTTTCCTCTTCTATTTCTTTCCAATTGAACCTCTTGCCACCACATTTTGGCATGGCCTTTTAGTTTGGCCTTTTCAAACTTAACCCTATCTGGGTCCCTGATATCCTCATACTCAAAGTATTCTTCCAATTCATTGATCCAATCGATCAACTCATCTAGTTTCAGATTTCCTGAAAATACACCCACTTCAATTGTAGGTCTTTTCCCAAACTTAGTAATGGCCCTAAAAATCCTTTCCTCTGCATGATTCAGAACTTCCCCATCAAATTCCCCTTCTGGTCCAACTTCATCTTTTTCGTTGTCATCTTCACTTTCATCACCTGCGGTCACAATTGCTCCTCTACGAAGCTCCTCCTGCAATGCGTGTACTTGCCTTTGGAGGGCTCTAACTTCCTCAATATTAATAGCTCTGGCCCTTCTTCCATGCTCTCTTCATGGAGGCATCTTCTTAACTCAAACCCACAACCACACAGTCCTGGTGCAAACTGCCTCACAGTCGGCGCTCTGTTTACACACTCAGGAAAACCAGCTCTGATACCACTTGATGGGGACACAACCCAAGAACAGAATGGACACAATAGAAAAGAGAAATTGTATTAACTGAAAAATAAGCTAGTACATTTAGTATAGAGAAAATAAGCTTCAAAACATGCACTAAGGGCTTACAATAGCATAAATGTGGAGATAATTTCTTCTTTCAGTACCTCCTCTCAAACTCCACTCCGAACTGCCTTTTACAATGCCAGAAATCTTCTTAAATAGACCCCAGAAGGTTAAGGACTAGGAGTACATTCTAGAAAGTGCTAGTAGGCATCCACCGACCAAATAGAAGGTTCCAGAAGCTGTGTTAGAAGTCGGTGCAAATCTAGAAGAATCCAGAAACGGTAACTGAATTTTCGAAAGGCATAACTTTTGAATCGTAGCTCCGATTGACAAACCGTTTACATTTCCAAAAAGCTCTCAAAGTTCTCTATAGACCTATGGATGAGCTTTTCTTTTCCCCCATTTTTTGGCCCTTTTTGAGGTCATTTAATGCCCCTAACCTGACTTTGAAGCATTCTTAGGAGGTCTCCAAAACCCAAAAAATTGCAATAACTTTCAAACCGTGGGGCCTTTTGACCTGATTCTTTTTCTGAAATGCTCTAAATCAAAATTACATTCATCTGGCCAATTCACACCTTCTAGTTTACCAAAATTATGGCCCAATTACATGCTCCTATTTTTTCAAGATTTTCTAGCACACTGATAGTGGAACTGTGAGAGTTAGAACCTTTATTTGGCCCAAATGGGTATCCAAAAATGAAAACACATGAAACAAAAACTAAGTCTAAGTATTTTTTTTTGGGTGACATAGGATTGCCCTTATACCTCTGGATGCTCCTGCATCAATCTCCAATGATTTGTCCAGCACGGTGATGTCTCTTGATATACTTTGACAATCTTGGCTTTGCTCTATTTTTTGCACCTCAAAACTTCTAAATCACTATGTATGTCTCTATCAGGTAGTTCAACATCTCTTTCATGTATACTAATCTTAGAATCAGAATGTGCCTCAACTTCATTTTGTAACCCAGCACCTGATTGTAGCTTAGTTCCTAAATGTAACTCATCATTCATAGTATGTGACTCAACAGTCACTAAAACTTGTTGATTTGCAACACAACATCTTCATCGACATGCATTCCTTCATAATAGTATACAAATGATTTGTATTCCTCTAATTCCTTCATAGGTTTAGCCTCATGTACTTCTACATATTCATCAAATTTCATATTTGCACTTTCCACAACTTTGTTAATATTAGTATTCAAACACTTATAAGCTTTACTTCTTGTGGAATAGCCAAGGAATATGCCTTCTTCACTTTTTGCATCTAGTTCACCATTCTTGAAATCTTTGAGAATATAACACTTGCTTCCAAATACTTTAAAATATTTTACATTAGGTGAGTATCCATACCATAGTTCAAAAGGTGTTCAATGAGTACCTTTATTGACTTGCACATGGTTCAATGTATAGATAGTTGTACTTACAACCTCTCTCCAGTATTTGAAAGAAACATTCTTCTCCATCATGAGTGTCCTAGCACAGTCCATTATAGATATGTTCCTCCTTTCAACAATTCTATTTTGTGGAGGGGTTCTAGGGATAGATGTTTGTCTTTGGATTCCTCTATCATTACAAAACATCTCAAATTCATTTTATGTAAATTCTCCTCCTCTGTCAAATCCCAAACATTTCACACTTTTACCTATTTCCTTCTCAACTCTTGCTAAGTACCACTTGAACATTTGAAAAACATCAAATTTTTATTTTAGAAACATAACCATCATCATCGTACAATGATCATCAAAAAATAGCATAATGTACTTATCACCTTTGTATCTTTGCACATCAATTGGTCTACACAAGTCAATATGAACAATCTCCAACATTCCTTTAGAGGTATGAGTCTTACTCTTAAAACTTGACATAGTCATCTTACCTAACTGACATTGTTTGCAAATTATATTGTTAGGTTTCTTTAGCTCAGACAAACCTCTTACTCTTCTCATGTTACTGATACTAATCAAGTTATCAAAATTAATATGACATAACCTCTTGTACCATAGCCATGTATCATCAATTATACAACTAGACAAGTAGCATTATCCATATCAAGATAGAATAGATTACCTCTAGTTTGATCACCTTTTCCCATTAGATTTCCATCAGTATCACATATCTTAGCAATCTTGTTCTCAAACTCAACTTTACAACCTAAACTATTTAGTTTTGGCACACTCAAATAATTATAGTTAAGTCCTTCAACATAATAAGAATTTTCACATAAAATATTTTTATGAGTTTGATAGAACCTTCTCCTTTTATCAAACAGGGTGCATCATTACCAAACCTTACACTATTTGCATCATAATGATTCAAGGTAATGAACTTACTTTATCTCCAATCATGTGATGTGAACACTCATTGTTAATGATCCATCTCTCATTCTTGTTCACACAAGGCACAATTGAAGTTACCTCATCCTCATCAGATTCATCCTTCATTGCAACATACACCACTTCATCATCATGATCATCAGATCTATCTTTAGTTTGTTTGGTAATGTAGCAAGACTTCTTGCCTTTGTCTTTATAATCTTTGTTGTGCTCATCTCTTATACTTTTGTACTTGTCTCCACCTTTGTAGTTCTTATTCTCTAGACATCTAGCAGTAATATGACCAACCTCATTGCAATTAAAACACATAATAGGTAACTTACCTTTGAATTTGCCTTTATCTCTATGAAATTTCCTTGCTAGTAGTGCTTCAAGTTGTTCTACATCCTCCTCGTCTGTATCGCTGTCACTGGAAACATATTTTACCTTTTGCTTCTTCTTCACATTAGGTTCCTTCAATGATAGCTTAGCTTTGAAAGAAAATTCAACATTTTCATATTCAAAATTATCAAAATTAGATAGCTCAAAAGTAGCGAACCTACCTACTAGACCTTCAAGTGTTAGATTAGAACCTGGTATACATCTCAATTCTTGCATTTCAAAAACTCTAATAGCATAGATGGGCACTAGTGTTCTCAAAAATTTTCTTAGTAAACTCTCATCATCTACATTACTTGTAGATCATCTTATTGCATCAACATATTTAATCCTAGAGCAATATTGAGCAACATTCTCACCTTCTTGCATTCTCATATCATCGAACTTACCTCTAAGACTTTTAGATTTGGCTCTTAGTGTAGACACCTAAAAATCCTTTAGAAAATTAAGTATTTTTATTTTCTAAAAAAATCCCTGATGACATCATCATTAATTATTTATTTATTTATTTTTATGTCATTAAATCCCTTTATCTTAATTAAAAATATTTAATTAAGGAATCCCTCCCAAAAATGTTTAAATCTTATTTAAACATTATTTCCTTATTTATTAATTATTTAATTAATAAATTGACCAAAAATCTCAAAATAAATAATTTATTTATTTTTTGCCCAAAACTTGGCCATTTTCCTTAAGACCACTAACCTCTTCCAAAATCTTCTAATCCTTATTTAATTTCGATGAAAGGCCAATCCCATCATTTTCTACCCCTAATCTCAACTCAAAATATTTAATTAAGATTAAATATTAATCCTCATGTTTATTAAAAATATTTTAATAAATATCTCCTCAACCCAAACCCTTGAAATAAATAAATTGTATTTATTTCATAAAAACCTTATTTATCCTCATCCTAGGAAGTTCTAGACTCTTCTAAAAAGTCTTCATCCTCATCCAAAGCCTAGACTCTTGTAGAAGATGTCAATCCTTATCGTTGACCCTAATCCTAATCCCCCCCTAACCTTGTCAAATTCTCTAAACATGGGTTAAAACTTGCTAACCCAAGCCAAAGTTAACAAATATCTCCTCCTTCACCCACCCTCATTTATTGTCATCCACTTGCCCATCTCTAACAAGCCTAATCTAATCTTAACCCAAGTCTAATCCAAGCCTTAATCATTTGCACATTCCTAAGTCAAGCTTAAGATTTTCTTAATCCAACCCAAGTTAAAATATCTCAACTCTCTCACAAATATCCCAACCATAAAACTTTATGAAGCCCACAAAGCTATAAATGACTCTTACAAGCCCATCCATTGTTCTTAGAATCCATTATGAGGGTCTTTATGAGCTTTGAGCCTCCTTTGTTGACCCCTCAACCCCTCTTGCTCTAACCAATGACTCTGTGATATGTGTCACTCCCTGATTGGTTGTAAGGAAGCACAATTCATGTACTCTCCTCTCATTCAATCTAAACCTTCCATAAGATTTTTCTCATCCTTGGATCCTAGCCCTTGATCCCTCAAGCCCTTTGCCTATTTAAGGAATCCTCTCCCAAGCCATTTTAACACAATCTAGAAAGTAAAGTCATAATGCCATTTTGAGAAGCCATTTTTACATCAAATCTATTCACCAAAATCTATCAAAAATCTTCCAATGAAGCCCATTTGAGCATTTGAGCATACATACATAATCAAGCCATCTTAGCTATTAGACACACCTCTACATCAAGTGATCATCCTCATTGAGAGAGTCTATCCATGGCTCATATTCTCATTTGAGGACTTCACTTTGTCTCTCATGAAGTTATGTTAAATTAGTATGCAAATGCTTTTGATTTTTTTAATTTAGTGTTTCTAACATACTAAAGTAGCATATACATTTTGGCACGCCTGGTGGGACCACGCATGAGTCATCTTCATTAGCTTTTTTAGTCAAGTTTTGTATGTCATTTGCTAATTTTGGCTAATTTTTCTTGTTTTTGTGATTGGTAGGATTGTATAAATTGATTTTGTAGGTCCACATGAGCATGAAGAAGACAAAGGAACTCATAGTCTATCTCATAGTGTTTGCAGATTTTTCAAGCTTATAGGTGGACCAAGCACTTGGAATTCTTTTTCCTCTTCTTGTCTATATTCTTCTTCTATTATGTCTACTTCTTCTTCGTCTTCTTGAGGGATCTTGGCCCTCTTTTTTTTATGGAAGCAAAATCATACACACTTTTTTTTAAGTGCTTAAAATGAACCCCCCAAATCATACTTAAATCCATTAAAAACTAAAAATCTTTTAACAAGTGAAACTAAACCAATCCAATCATTTGAATCCTTGCAACATCAAGGTTTTAGATGCATTCATGGAAAGTTAGGAACACTTCATTTTTGGAAATTTAAAAAGAACTTCAAGTTTCCATTTCAAAAGGTTCAAAATCAACACTAAGTGCACACTAAAATCTAAATCAAACTCAAAGCATCAATCAAGGATAAAATGAACCTCATTTGCAAATATTTTAAAATTCTTTTTAAAATCTCATGAAAACTAAGAGTCCTAAATGGTTGCCAAAATTTTCCTAAAAGCTTTGTTATTTGTTCCAAACAAATGTCTTGTTGCAAAATCTTGAATGTTTTTTAAGTTTTTCATGCATCAAAACAATCTAGGAATATCATTTTTGGGCTTAAAACATGCAAACTAGAACACAAAATCTTGAATGAAAACCAAAGTCCAAAGAGTCATTTTCACTTTTGAGTCCAAAACAATCTTGAATGATCTAAAGTTAAAACAAAACACTTCAAAGTTCTTAAAACAACACGCAAAATCTCAATCTTGAATGCTCAAAGGAAAAAACTTGAATGTTTAATCACTTGTCTTTGAATGCATGTTGCTAAAATCACTTTTGAGTGCCATAGATTAAAATCAAGTTTGTTTTTTTTATGAATGCATGATTAAAACAACAAATCCAATCTTGAATGCCATAGATCAAATAATCATCTTTTGGGGCATAAAAAGAATCCACATTTTAGAAACTTTCTAAGTTATAAAAACAAATAAAGACACTTTGAATGAATTTGTTGTTGGACTCACCCTCTTTAATCACCCATCATTCTAACCATTGGTTGCAATATCAACACCATATATGAGGATGGGTCTACCTAAGAAGGTGTTAAGTGCTCCACAAAAATCAAATTCTACTCACTTGAGTTTTTATTGGTTTTTCTAAGATAGAAAATTTCTTGAATGCACATTAGTCTCGCTAACACTTCATTTGGGCATAAAAACTGAACAAATTTTGACGTGGAGGGCCTTCGGGTACACGCTTGAAATCCAACTTTACACACATATTTGTTTTGGGCTTAAAATAAACTCACACTCAATCTTGAATGTCTTAAAGAAAATCAATCAATACTTGACGTGGAGGGCCTCCGGGCATGCAAGTTTACTTTTTGTTGACCCTAAATCTTCTTGGTGTATTCATTCTTTGATCACTTCTCTTTTGTTGGCACATTTCAAATTGGAATTGAACCTTTGCATCTTAAATCACGTGTGTTTTCAAAAGGTCGAGATCAAAAAACTTAAAGCATCAGTTGGAAAAGAACTCTGTCTTTTAGCCCAAGATCATCCAAGTCTTCTCTCCCCTTGTCGTCTTTCAAGGCCATCTTGGGTGCATAAGGTTAGGATCCAAAATCTTGTCTTAGCTTTTAGGAGGCCTGCTTGGGGATTTCATCACCCCTTGGGATGACCTCAACTCCAACGTTCCGACGTAGTATAAAGATTGAGAGATGAATCAAAAGACACCTCTCTTGGGATCAATATTTTGTCACTCGGGCTAAGCCTCAAGGAACTTTATACCCTTGAGAAGTGAAAGAGGAGAAGTGGGTTACCGTTCCTCTCAGCTATGTGACATTTTTTTGGTTTCATCTATGGATTTGGGCCTCACGTACCTTGGGAATATTGAAGACTCCCTAGCTAAACCAACTGTCAGCCTTGTAGACAATCATCTAGGATGTTAATGTGTTTTAAGTGACTGCTCGAAACATTTGTAAAACATACACACTCCACAGTGCAGTTACTATCTTCTGAGAATCACAAACTTCCATCTAGTTGTTTCTATCTATTGCTTGATCTTTTACTTGTTGAATGAATGTTTGCCAAACTTGGTCAATCCTAGCTTAGGGCACACTTAGTGTAGTCACTGTCTGTTTCAGAAGTTGAACACGTTGAAGCAAAACAACCAAGATCTCTCAAAGCCAAGCAAATTCAGGAATTTATGTCAGAACAACCCAAACCCAAATAGAAGTTTCACAAAGCCAAACTCAAGCCATCTCAGGCATACTAAGAAATTTCAGCCAAGAGAAAGGAAATAACACCAAGCGCTCGAATTGCCAAACTCCACAAAGTAGAAGACAAAGCAGCCAACAAAACCTATCAAGATGCCTAGTTAGATTACACTATTAGATTTAGCAAGCATCCAGGAGTTAACCCTACTTATGTCTTACCAACTAGGCATGATTTCTATGATTAGACCCCCTTGTTTCTCCACATCTTCTTGCATAAGCTTCACTTTAGAGTCATCCTTGTAGGTAAGCCAGCCATCCTTAGTCATCCCATTAAGCATTTTAGCTCATCCATCTCATTTAGATCTTTACCTTAGAACCAAACCAATCCCCTCAAACCTAGCTAGCATCCCAAAAGCCTAAATCTCACATTCAAGCCTTCAAAATTATTGTCACCTTGCCAAGAGTTTGCCATTCCTAACATCTTCCAAATCCACCAATCTCACCAAGTTTATCACTTTGACAGAGCTTTGTCTAGGGTAATCTAGCTTTTGTCACTTTTTATCCCTCATCACCTTGAGCTAAAGGTTGGGATCCACAAGTGGTCAATCTCGTTTTTTTCCTAAAGGATCATTAGTCTATCCTTAAGTTGAACACAATCACCACTAAGCTTGCACATAGGAAAGCAGACCTTTCATGCTTTGGCAACATATCTTTGAAATTCAAATCCCCAACCCAATCCTCCTTAGGTTTTTCATATAGCTTTTGCCTCAACCTAGGAAATCATTTTCATAGAAAAGCCTTCCCCCTTTTGCATCCATTAGCATTGTTGCATCTCATCCCTAGGAAACATTTTGCATTTTCATGCCACCTGTCACTCGCTTAGCCAAGAAGAAGAAAGAAACAATGGAGCCATATCATTTGGATCAAATAGCATCACTCCCCTTGAGCATTCAACCATATTTCAACCCAGAGAACACTATACCATCACCTACTGACATTGAAGCTTTCATGAACCAACCAGGAAATGCAGTATTGGTGAATCCCATTATAGACAAGAACAAAGAAACAATCATGGCTAACTTTTGAAGGGACAACATAGGAGCCTTCAACTTTGGAAGACCTCCTCCCTTATTAGATCCATCTCACCAATTTTTTGGGCAACTACCACTTCCAATAGGCTCTTATGATTCAAATTATCCTCAATATGTGCCAAAAAAAGAGCCTCAAGCCAATCCATATGATCCAACAAAACCAAACATACCATCCTCCACCCAAGTTGAAATCTCCATTCCGCAAGCCAATCCAGTGACCACCACTCCATCATTGGTTCATACCTCACCACTCCAAACTATCTTTGATCAAAACACCTCACCATTAACTCCCTTCACTATTGTTGTTGCTGCTCTCCAACCCAGTCTTCCAAATCCACCCATCTCCCAAATTAGTGCTAGCATCTTTGGCCAACCTCAGCAATATAAAATAGGGATGCCACCCATGGGGCCAAGTAATCAACCTTTCATCACCCCTAGATTGTTTACCTTAGCTCAAAACACAATTCCATCATTTCCACTAGGTCCTTGGAGCTCAGTGCCATCAACCACAAATCCACAAGCTACTACCCTCACTCCACAAAGCTATCAAACCCCACAAGCTACTACCAATGCTCTGCCAAGCTCTCAAGTGAACCCAAGCTCCTGCCACCACTCTACCAAGCTATCAAACCCCATCAGTTCCATTCCCCAGCTTTCAATTCCCACCACCTCCACCACCAACTAATCCACTATCTCCTATTACCAACTACTTTTCTATGCCACTTCTAGGAGGAAATCCACCACCACCAACCACCAAATACTTGGCCTCTTTTACCATGCAAATACCTTCCCAAATGGGGGCATAGCCCACATATATTGGTCAAACTTGTCAAATCCAAAGTCAAGTTCCACAAGCTCCCCAATCCTTCCACCAAGCTTCAGAACCATCTTATACCTTAACTCCACAAAGCAATCCATTTATCCCATAGCCAGCTTATGTTCCTCAATCCTAACCTCAAATCCAATATCAATAGCAAGCCTCACAACACATGCAGCAATATGTGCCACCTCCACCTCAGCAACCCATCATCCACCATTCAGTTGCCCAAGCAATGTACAATCCCTATCAGCAAATCCCCCAAAGCCATCGCTATTCAGTAGCCCCATCTAACACATACCAACCTCAGAGTGCTCCTACATTGGGGGCACCCCAGCCATAATCCATCAATTTAGAATGGGAAGAAATGAAGATAGCTCTGAAAGCCATCCAAGAAGGGAATGATCCGAAGACATTCAAGGTTAAGACTGTGTGTCCTTATCCATTTGATAGAGCCATTACTATGACTCCATTCCCCAAGCATTTTGAGATACTCAAGTTTGAAAAATTCAGAGGAAAAGGAGATCCAGTCACCCACATCAAAGAATTCTATATGCACAACAACAACCAAAATCCTAAAAAAGAACATATCCAAACCAACAACAACAACACCAAAAACTGCCAGCCAAACCAACAGCATGGGAAGAACAATGACCACACTTCATCCTACATAGACTATGGTAGCCTCATCAGTTGTATATCTAAAAAGGGGCCTTCTGTCAATGATATCAATATCCAAGGCCTAAAAAATGAGTGTGCAGTCACCACCAGAAGAGCGTGATTGAACATCGCAGCCCCATCAGTCCCATCAACACTATCAACCCCAACAGTATCATCATCTTTGTCCAAAAGCCAATACAATATCTTGGAACACCTTGGCAACATGCCAACCCAAATCTCCATTTTAGACCTTCTCTGCACTAGTCCTATGTACAAAAACATCCTTGACAGTGCTCTCATAGAATACTGTGTCCCTTCAAATATCAACGCTACTAATTTGCGTAATCTTGTTGGACACCTATCCTCCTCATGTGCCCTATCAGTCAAACCCACTGACATACCCGTGGTCGAGCCAGATCACACCCTTTCGCTTTGCATAGCCATCGTGGTACCCAATTTTTCCATAAAAAGAGTAATGATAGATAATGGATCAGCCTTGAATATTTTCACCCTAAAATTCATAAAACAAGCTGGGTATACTAAAATAGATATCATCAGTGAGATTATCACCATCAAAGTTTATGATAACTTGGAAAGAACCATAGAAGGAACTATTTTGCTACCAATCAAGGTTGGGCCAGTCATCCAAGAAACACTCTACCATGTTATTGATCTAAACCTACCATTTAACATCCTCCTTGGTCGCCCATGAATTCATGCCATGAAAGTCGTTCCATCCACTTACCATCAGTGCATCAAATTTTTGCATTAGGGCACCACTCATGTCAATCCAGAACCCTTTGCTTACTACAATGCAATTGAAGCTTCATATACAAACCATTGCCCTAGAATTGATATCAGCACAGCCATCGCCAGCTCATCCCACACTTGTAATGACCTAGAAACCATCCTCGCCTCCACCCTATCTACCATGAAGATCAATAACAAAGGCTATGGAGAGTATAGTCTATCAGATGCATTTGTTGTTAGGGCACTCCCACTTGATCCACATGCCCATGGATGACTGACATATCACAAAGCTAAGGAGATTCCACCTCCTCAATACAAATATTTTGGCCCAACAACCTTTGTATCCTCGAAAATCCTTCTTCATGAGGAGCTCACTCCAGATATCAACAATTGGTTACATAAGGATGCACCTCCAAGAATCAAGCATGCCTTGATCACTTCAGCCAGAAGTATCCCCAAGAACATAAGCTCATCACTAACAAATGGAACTATCAAGGTGGTGGTCTAGGACCAAAGGAAAGAGGCATGTAGTGCCCCATCGAAGCACACAAGTGGGAAACAAAGTCAGGTCTCAGCTTTGGCATACCCACAACTGGGGGCACCAATATGGACGGTCACACTTTTTTAAACATTCACTGCGACCTTGTCAAAATCAAAGACATTCCTAAGGAAGTTGAAAAAAGAGCCTACAACGATATCTTAGACCAAATCTTCCTCAAAGACTCTATTCTCCAAGAACTATCCATCCATTTCATCGACCTACCACTCGCCCATCCACAACTCATAGATTGGGGCCAACCAAGCATCATACACATTGATGAGTTCACATCAGAGGAAGCACTTTTGAGATTCATGGGAGCTAAAACTCCTCACAAGCAAACAAAGCCAAATTCTACCTATATCTATAAGCTAGATCCCAAGGGGTATTTTGGAGAAAATCCCCAACCTAGTTCCGATACACCCAAAATTGGAACTAAGGAAAATCCAAGACTAGCTCAAGTAGCGAAGAGAGCCCCCCAGTGAGATAATCCAGAGGCACAAGTAGAACATGAGGATTTAGCATTGTCTCCTCAAGATAATCGACCAGAGGTGTCTTCTATTCTAATTGAGGATACTAAAGAAGTCAACATTAGTTCTTTAGAGATCCCCAGACTTGTTCACATTGTTGCATCCCTATCGCAAGACCAAAATGATCTCCTCTTTGAGGTCTTAAGAGAGAACATTGGCCGATTTGCATGGTCATATCAGGACATGCCAAGACTTGATCCAAAGCTTGTAGTTCATCATCTTGCAGTCGATTCAAAGATCAGGCCCATCAGACAAAAGCTTCGAAAAATGCACCCCAAGGTGGCATAACTAGTCAAAGCTAAATTAGAAAGAATGTTAGCTACTAAGATTATCTAACCTATCGAATACTTAGAGTGGATCTCCAACATGGTCCCCATCACTAAGCCTTTTGGTGACATCAAAATTTGCACTAATTTCAGAGATCTTAACAAAGCTTGTCCAAAAGATGATTTTCCCTTACCCAACATAGATATGATTGTAGACCTTACAGCTGGACATGAAATTTTGTCCCTCATGGATGGATTTTCTAGGTATAATAAAATCAAGATTGCAGAAGAGGATCAACATAAGACAGCATTCACTACCCCTTGGGGAACCTTTTGCTACAACATGATGCCTTTTGGCCTAAAGAATGCTGGGGCTACCTATCAAAGAGCTATGACAGCCATTTTCCACGATCTTATCCATAGCATTTTGGAGGATTACATGGATGATATCTTGGTCAAATCTCATACCTTCATGGATCATCTTGCTGACCTGGAGACAGTCTTTGATAGGTTAGCCACATATCATCTCATGTTGAATCCCAAGAAGTGTGTCTTTAGGGTCACATTTGGCAAGCTTCTAGGCTCTATAGTTTCTAAACAAGGTATAGAGATCGACCCCAAGAAGGTCAAGGCTATCTTAGACATGCCTCCTCCCCAGACACTGTGACAGCTTCGCACTCTTCAGGGAAAGCTTCAATCCATTCGACGCTTCATCTCCCAGTTTACAGATAAGTGTACATCGTTTGTACACTTACTGAAGAAAGATGAAAACTTCAAGTGGGATCCTTTATGTCAACATAGCTTTGATCATCTCAAGCATTATCTCGCCAATCCCCCTATCTTGGTTCCACCAGTTCCTGGTCATCCCTTGATCTTGTACATATCAGCAACACCTACTGGTCTCGGGGCACTTCTAGCATAGCACGATGACTACGACAGAGAAAGAGCCATCTACTATATCAGTAGAACCCTAGTTGGTTATGAACTCAATTACACTCTTATGGAAAAAGCTTGTTTGGCAGTTATTTTCTCAACTCAAAAACTTTGCCACTACATGCTAAGTCATACCATCCAACTAGTTTCCAAGATCGACTCTCTCAAGTATATGCTCTCCAGAACAGCACTTATAGGCCATTTGGCCAAATGGGTTATGCTCCTTAGCGAATTTGACATCCAATATGTGGACAGAAAGGCAATCAAAGGGCAAGCTATAGCAGATCACCTAGTTGATGTTCCTCTAGTAGATACATATCCTTTGATCATAGAATTTTCAGATGAGCATATATGTCTAATTGAAGAACAGCCCCCATGGAAACTTTATTTTGATGGCTCATACACATCTCATGGATCAGGGGTAGGAATATTGTTGGTCACACCTCAAGGAGATTACATTCCAAAAGCCTTCAAGCTACAATTCCCTAGCACCAACAATATAGTTGAATATGAGGCTCTCATAGAAGGATTAAAGATAGTTGCAGAATGGAACATCACTGAGTTACAAATCTTTGACGATTCTCAGCTCATCATCAAGCAAGCCCTAAATGAATATCAAACCAAAGATGAAAAGCTATTACCCTACAAAAAGCTAGTTGATCAGCTAACCCAGCATTTTACAAAGCTTTAGTTTACACAAGTGCCTTGAATGCAGAACAAAGTAGCAGACACTATGGCTACTATTAGCTCGCTCTTGGAAATTCCCCAGGCAGCTACGCAGTATGAGTTTTTAGTCAAGCAGCTCCTCACACCTACCTATGCGAATGATGACTCAAACCGTGTTTGTATCTTGGTTGTTCCCCAATCCCCTTCTTATCCAAGACTGGGGCAACTTTGTTGCTAAAACATCTTTCTCGTGTCATCTCCATTTGAACTTCTTTGAAATAGTGTTGTCTCAACACTATGTCAAAGAGGGGCAAAATGTAGACACTTAAAAATCTTTTAGAAAATAAAGTATTTTTATTTTCTAAAAAATTCCATGATGACATCATCATTTATTTATTAATTATTTATTTAATTAATTAATTAATTTTTATGTCATTAAATCCCTTTATCTTAATTTAAAATATTTAATTAAAGAATCCCTCCCAAAAATGTTTAAATATTATTTAAACATTATTTTCTTATTTATTAATTATTTAATTAATAAATTGACCAAAAATCTCAAAATAAATAATTTATTTATTTTTTGCCCAAAACTTGGCCAATTTTCTTAAGACCACTAACCTCTCCCAAAATCTTCTAATCCTTCTTTAATTTCGATTAAAGGCTAATCCCATCATTTCCTACCCTTAATCCCAACTCAAAATATTTAATTAAGATTAAATATTAATCCTCATGTTTATTAAAAATATTTTAATAAATATCTCCTCAACCCAAACCCTTGAAATAAATAAAACTTTATTTATTTCCTAAAAACCTTATTTATCCTCATCCTAAGAAGTTCTAGACTCTTCTAGAAAGTCTTCATCCTCATCCAAAGCCTAGACTCTTGTAGAAGATGTCAATCCTTATCTTTGACCCTAATCCTAATCCCCCCCTAACCTTGTCACATTCCCTAAACATGGGTTAAGACTCGCTAACCCAAGCCAAAGTTAACAAATATCTCCTCCTTCACCCACCCTCATTTATTGTCATCCACTTGCCCATCTCTAACAAGCCTAATCTAATCTTAACCCAAGCCTAATCCAAGCCTTAATCATTTGCACATTCCTAAGTCAAGCTTAAGACTTTCTTAATCCAACCCAAGTCAAAATATCTCAACTCTCTCACAAATATCTCAACCATAAAACTTTATGAAGCCCACAAAGTCATAAATGACTCTTACAAGCCCATCCATTGCTCTTACAAGCCATTATGAGGGTCTTTATGAGCCTTGAGCCTCCTTTGTTGACCCCTTAACCCCTCTTGCTCTAACCAATGCCTCTGTGACATGTGTCACTCCCTGATTGGCTGTAAGGAAGCACAATCCATGTGCTCTCCTCTCATTCAATCTAAACCTTCCATAAGCTTTTTCTCATCCTTGCATCCTAGCCCTTGATTCCTCAAGCCCTTTTGCCTATTTAAAGAATCCTCTCCCAAGCCATTTTAACACAATCTACAAAGTAAAGCCATAATGCCATTTTCAGAAGCCATTTTTACATCAAATCCATTCACCAAAATCTATCAAAAATCCTCCATTGAAGCCCATTTGAGCATTTGAGCATACATACATAATCAAGCTATCTTAGCTATTAGACACACCTCTACATCAAGTGATCATCCTCATTGAGAGAGCCTATCCATGGCTCATATTCTCATTTGAGGACTTCACTTTGTCTCTCATGAAGTTATGTTAAATTGGTATGTAAATGCTTTTGATTGTTTTAATTTAGTGTTTCTAACATACTAAAGTAGCATATACACTTAAAACATTTGTGTATCCTCCATAAATGGTGTGAAGATCATCCCACATTTCCTTTGCACTATCACAACCCTTGATATCATCAAACTCATTATAGCTTAGGGTAGAGGCAATCTCCAATATTGCCTAGTTGTGTTCTTTCTTCTTTTTCAAATCTTCAGTAGTTAGTGCTCCAGCAAGATTGACATACTCTATGTTGATGGTAGATTGTGCATGATCTCCAAACCTCCTAGGTGTAGCTTCATTAGACTTTTTCATGTAGGAAAGTTATCTCTATTAATCTTGGGTACCTATCTTTTCAACATCTTGATCTTTTTACTTCTAGTACCTTCAAACTAGTCCTCTTAAGCAGATGATTGTGATACCAATTGTTGGAATTCTTTAGAATAACTAAGAGAGGGGTGAATCAGTTATCCAAGGTCTAGATGTACAAATAAAACTTTTCACAGTTTAGTGAACTCATATTCATAAAACATATTCATCATGTATGCATCCATTGAGTCATACAATCACTTAAACTTGTAGGTTATTGTCGAGTCAACTTTGTAAAAATATAAGCATGAAACATAAAAGATTCACTAACACTTTTGACACAATGATTTTACATGAAAAGCCAATTTGGAAAAAACCACCAGTAACATGCTACTCATTCTCACTCTTCTGAAGT
Source organism: Cupressus sempervirens (assembly GCA_028749045.1). Classification (NCBI taxonomy): domain Eukaryota; kingdom Viridiplantae; phylum Streptophyta; class Pinopsida; order Cupressales; family Cupressaceae; genus Cupressus; species Cupressus sempervirens. The sequence continues at coordinate 599,954,327 of CM053785.1, forward strand.
GATTCCCTGTGAAAGACCAATCCTGTTAAAGGTTACAATACACATTGTTAAATGTGACCTGGTTAGAGGATTTCAATCACTCTGTTAGGAGTGAGCCTTGTTAGAGGACTTTAGATCATTCACTTGGAATGTCACCAGTTAAAGGATTTACAAATGACTATTAGGTTAACCTTAATCCAAAGGATTTACCCTAGACTGGTACAATGACTAGAAAATAACAATAAGGCTTAATCTGATAACAACTTACAACTCACTTTGGAAATTACAAATCTCTATTTTAATCCTCCATTCTACTTGGCTTTCACACACTTCAACTTTGATAGCTTGTTCACCCTTCAAGCATCCATACCCTTAAGCCTTCTTGCTTTTCTTGCCAATAATAGTCTCTTTTCTTTGGTCATTGAATGAAGCAACACCTTAGACTCCTTGTCTTTCTTAGGTTCTCGCACTTGACAACCTTTGCTTCTAACCAACCATCTCTATTAATAGAAAATAAAGATATTTTGTCATTCAACCTCTATGATCCATTTTAGAATTAGGTAAAATTCAATGAATATACCCATCTTTTCATTTTATTCCTTTCTAGAAACTTCTCTTTCAATCCTCTTTGAATTCATCTCAAAATGGTTCATCTTGAATTCTATGCCACCAGCTCATCAAGCTTATCTTCCACATAGTTCACATAATCTAAGAAATCAAACTTGTTGGCTCAAATTCATCGAATTTGTGATCTTTCTCATTATATTGTCACTTGGCATTAACTTGCTTATGATGCTTGGCACATACTGCATTGCTCAACATCCACTATCAAATTACTTGGCATGAACTAAATTTTACTGGTGCTTGGCATCAACTAAACTTTACTCAGATTACACTGTATTACTCAGCATACACTAAGCTTTGACTTTTCTCAGCTCCAACTAATTTTTTGCTTGGCTTGCACCAACTTTACTCAACACCTACTATGCAGATTATTAAGCCTGGCAAACTTAATTCATTTTTGTTGTTCTTCTAAACTTAATCAATATAGTCATCCTTTGCAACCTTAAGTAGATAAGCAATGCATTGTAACATCACTATCTAACTAATCTTTGTACTCCTTATTCATACCATAACTCAACCTTTCCTCTAGGTGCTATTGTTAGCTCATTTGATCAAAACCTCCTTATCAATCAAACAAATGCTAGTACTCAAATCATTTAAGAAATTGTCTTACTAGCAAATAACAGGCTTGACATCAATGACAAAATAATGATTGAAACACATTCTCATACTTGTATCAATCTATTTTTAACTATATGTATGTATGTATGTATGTATGTATGTACGTACATACATATATGTATGTACATATATATATATGTACATGTATATATGTACATATATATATGTACATCTATAGATATACATATACATACATACATACATATATATATATATATATATATGTATATCTATAGATGTACATATATCTATATATATAGATGTACATATATATATATATATATGTACATATATATATATGTACATATATATATATATATATATACATATACGTATATACATGTACATGTATACATGTACATGTATATATCTACATATCCTTATTCATACCATAACTCAACTTTTTCTCTAGGTGCTATTGTTAGCTCATTTGATCAAAACTTTCTTATCAATCAAACAAATGCTAGTACTCAAATCATTTAAGCAATTGTCTTATTGGCAAGTAGCAGGCTTGACATCAATGACAAAATAATGATTGAAACACATTCTCATACTTGTATCAATCTATTTTCAACTATATATATGTATATATATATGTATGTATGTATGTATGTACATATATATATATATATATATATATATATATATATATATATATATATATATATACATATATATATATATATGTACATACATAAATGTATATAAATACATATATGTATGTACATATATATATATATGTACATGTATATATATACATATATGTATGTACATATATATATGTACATGTATATATATATATGTACATCTATAGATATACATATATATATGTGTGTGTGTGTGTGTGTGTGTGTGTGTGTGTGTGTGTGTGTATACATGTACATGTATACATGTACATATATACATGTATACATCTACATATCCTTATTCATACAATTCAGCCTTTCCTCTAGGTGCTATTGTTAGCTCATTTGATCAAAACTTCCTTATCAATCAAACAAATGTTAGTACTCAAATCATTTAAGCAATTGTCTTACTAACAAATAGCAGGCTTGACATCAAAGACAAAATAATAATTGAAACACATTCTCATATTTGTATCAATTTGTTTTCAACTATATATATGTATGTATGTATATATATATGTATGTATGTACATATATATGTACATACATATATGTATATATACACATATATAAATATACACATACATATATATGTATTTGTATATATGTATATCTATAGATGTACATATATATATTATATATGTACATATATACATGTATATATGTACATGCATACATCTACATATATATAAGTGTGTATGTATATATATATATATGTAGATGTATACATGTACATGTATACATATACATATATATATATATATACATGTACATATATATGTCTATGTATACATGTATACATATATATATGTATATATATGTATATATATGTATATATGTACATGTATAGATGTACATGTATACATATATATATATATGTATATATGTACTTGTATAGATGTACATGTATACATATATGTGTATATGTATACATGTACATGTACACATATACATATATAGATATGTATATATGTACATGTGTATATGTACATATATACATATCTATATATGTATATATGTACATATACACATGTACATATATACATATCTATATATGTATATATGTACATACACACATGTACATATATACATATCTATATATGTATATATGCATGTACATATATACATGTATATATGTACATGTATATATAGATATACATTATATATGTACATATATATAGATATACATATATATCTATGTACATATACAGATATATATATGTACATATATATATATATATACATATACATATACATATATATTTATATATGTACATATATATAGATATACACATATACATATATATATATATATATATATATATATATATACATACATGTATATATCTACATACATATATGTATATACATACATATATATATATATAAATGTACATATACATATGTATATATGTACATATATGTATATGTATATATGTACATGTAGATATATATATATATACATATGTATGTATGTATATATAGATATATATATGTACGTATATGTACATACATATATATATGTATGTATATATGTATGTATATACATACATACATATATATATATACATATACATATATATACATACATATTTATTTATTTATACATAAATACATATACATACATACATATAGAGAGAAAGAGACTCTAATTTATTTCACCTTCCAATTTGTAATAGTTTAGCAAAAATATGATTTTGAAAGTGGAAGTCTTTCTCAAATTATACAATTCGGTGTTTGTTCATGCAAAAAAGTCTAACCCACTATTATGGGTTCACCCCGATAGGAATATTAGTTCACCAAAAATAAATTTCTATGTTCAACATTCATCAAAAAATAGTAAGCAAGGAAAAAAATAATGAAAAATAGTCATTCTCCTCATATTGAAACATTATTTCTATTAAAAAAATCAAATAGGACAAATACACAACAAGTTACAAGCTATTATAAGAGTGTATGTCAAAATTATAGTTAAGTCAACTTCAAACATTAATAAAATATGAATTAATAAGGATAAAGTCATGAAACCAATTTTAGGATCTTGTTATGGATGTTACAAATCTAAATTTAAAAGAATCACATTGACATCTATTTTAGAAAAAAAAAATGATCTATATAAAGAGTGTCACTCTTTAAAACTAGTACAATTTTTGTGGGAGAAAGAAAAATTCATTCAAATCAATTCCAAATGTGTGCGTGTGTGTGTGTGTGTGTGTGTGTGTAGAGAGAGAGAGTATAATTTACTTCATCTTCCAATTTTTTATATTTTGGCAAAAATACGATTCCAAAAGTGGGATCAAATTATATAATTTAGCATTTGTTCATAAAAAAATTGTAAGCCACTATTGTGGGTTCACCCTGATAAGAACATCAATCCACCAAATTTTTTCCCTTTCCAAACAAGGAAATTATGAAGTAGAAAACCAAACATGTAACTAGTGATCTATTTCTCATCTTGTCCTCTGGCAGGACAAATTCTAGGTCTTTGATCTTCCCATAAAATAATTCCTTCAACACAACATTTTAGTTACTCCTTTCTTCAAATCATTACTGTAAGAAGCAAACTTGGGTGCCATTTTTTGATTATCCTAAAAATAATTCTACTACTTGGACCACTTTCAAAGACTGTGCATAATGATGCCAAGTGAATCCACAAATTCCCTTTAAAAAACCTATCACTTTTATTATTTCAAAAATCTTGCTCAATTGATTGCTACTAATGTAATCAATGTCATTTATGCATATAACTTTTTTTCACTAACAACTCATAATTAATATGTCACTTTACACATTTTCCACTAGTAACACCAAAAAATGCACACAATATCATCTTTGGTAGGGAGATATAAATTTGAATTTTCTCCACACTCCCCCTGAGCCAAAGCACCAACATATTTTGTCGGTAGAGCTAGTACATGAATATGACACTATTGATCCATCGATATTACTAACTTCTTCCTTCCATTATTTCTTCTTAATTTCATTTCCTTCTTCAATCTAAATATTTCTAGATGACACATCATCAAATCTACATGTTTTATCAAAGTGTCCAATCTATCTACATTTGTAGCATTTCCTATTCTTCTTTTTAAATATCATCTTACACTAACTAGCTTTATGTTTGAGGTTGTGACATATATAGCAAGTTCCATGAAAAATATTGACCATACCAATGTTGTGATTCTACCTTTTGATTTTGACATTCTTTTGCTTTATGATTAATATTTTGACATTTGAAGTATAGAACCTTTTTTTTCAAAAAATTTCAACTTGTAGTCAACAAAATTAAGATCGAAGTTCTTACACATGTAACAACCACCATTAAAAGTAAAACAATTTTGAGCACTTAGTTGTCTTATTGGTAGTTTTGTAGAAGTAGCTTGATTTTGTGTCTTCAATCTTCATAAACAACATCTTAGTCTATCAAGAATTGAAATGTGGAAGGGGCTAGTTATCCTTAAATTGAGAGAAGTATAAGAAGCTATGATAGATGGGACTATCCACCCAAGGGTTGGTATAAGGTAAATTTTGATATTGCCTCAAAGGGAAAGCCAAGGATTGTAGGTTGTGGGATTACTATCAGAAATAATAATGGGTATAGTATTGGTGTAATAGAAATCCCAATTGGTAACCAAACTAATCACATAGTGGAAGCTAGTGCTGATCTCTATGGACTCTTATATGCTAAGAGAATGAATATTGAGAAAATATGGTTGGAAGGGGATTTGTTAAATATCATCAATTGTCTTAATAAGGTCACTATCCCCTCATGGATTATTCATAATATTATATGTAAAGCTATTAATTTGATCAATACCTTTGTTGAATGTGTTGTTATGCATAATTATAGAGAAACTAATAGAGTGGTTGATTGGGAAACAAACATGGCTTGTAAAAGTCACATGAAGATGATATGGAAATGGCAATGATATCCCAATTGATGGTCTATCTCTGATGGAGTATGATAGGATTGACAGAAGGCAAACTTGTTTTAATAATGATGGTAATGCCAATGAGGAATAATTATGAGACATGTTGGAGAGGGGTTTTGTAGAGTTATGATGTGAAAACTTACTTATTACCACATGGAATGTGGGTATTTTTGCAAAATAGAAAAGCTTGATGTGACATTGATACTGAGAACCTACAATTACTTAAGCACACTGGGAAAATTAGAATTTTTTGCAAAATCAAGAACATGGGAGGTAGGAGAAAGAGGTATGAGCCTAAGAATTGTAAGGAGTGAAAGAAAAATCTAGAGATTTGGAGCATTCTAGAGCAGGGTAAGATTACAACCTATTTGGAGAAACTAAAGGGAAGTAACCTATCATTAGGCAATTTCTCAAAACCTAGAAGAATGGTACCGTGTTGTTTGGAAATCAAAGAATAGAGGTCATGGAGAAAATCATTCTGAAGTCATGGGCCTAGACATGGAGGGGATTAACTTCTACAGGGATAGGAAGATGTCTGACAAAGCTGTGGATAATTTATGAAGTCGACTAAGGAGAGAAAAAGGTTGGTAAAAGTGAGCAATTCCTACTCTTTCCCTAATAGTATTTCAAGACCTTGGAGGGTTGTTATTTTTTCTTTAATATAGTATATAACCCAAGATGGCCTCTATACCAAGATTGATGGTCACCACTTCATATTGGTTAATCACGTTAGGCACAAGGTTAGGATTAACTTTCCTTTCTATCTTAGGCATTCTTTGGAGAGTGCCATTTTAACCCTTTACAATGACCTAGATGGGGATCATGCTTGTCATGAAGATTTGATGGTTTTGATTATGAGTTTGTTAAAATCAAAGAAAGTGGACAAACCCCTTATGAGTAAAAAGACTTTAGATTGTGAAACTGAGGGAAGTAACTCGGATGAGACCTATGATGGAGAAACTAAGGAAGAAGAAGCAAACTCAATGGAGTAAAAGAGAAAGAATCTAACCCCTAGGGGATCATGCTCTATGAATAGGAAAATAAATAAGGGGGATTATGAAAAGGAGACTGATATTGATGAGGAGAGTATGGAGGATAAAGGGAAGAAGAGTAAGGGCAAAAATATTGTCAAGGGGAGAATTAGCACCAGAAATAAAAAGAATAAAACTAAGAGAGATATGAAAAACTCCTTGGATGGTGATCCCCTAACTCAAAAGAATGAGAAGGACATGAGAAGTAACCAGAATCTGCCTCATGGGGATGTTAAGGATAAAGATAATTATGATGTTGATGTTGATGTTGATGCTAAGAAAGATAATTTGAATCTAGATGAGAATAATCAAAATCAGGGTTTTTCTTCGCATAACCATGAGTATATGAAGGGTGTCTTTGGTAACCTTAGTGTAATGAGGAGGGACATTAACAATATGAATGATAAAATGTAGGATCACATAATGGACTTTGATCAACTTATTAAAACTAACAAAGGTGAGAGGACTTTAGGCAAACATCTGGATAGGATTACGGATATGATTGGGACTATTGAAGACATTACTAATATAATGAAGAGATTCCCCCATCTTGAAGGTAAAACTAGAGTTGTTGATCAAATGGTGAAGGACATGCAGAAAAAGATTGATCTTTTAGGTAGTAGGGTTGAGGACACTGAGAATATTTTGAAGAAGATTGTTGATTGGAGCTGCTCCATTTTGAAAGGTATTGTTGATAATATCAAGGTTATGTTGGATAAGTTGGAGTAGGGAGAAAGAACTAGGGCAAAAAGGAAATTAAGGAGGATCATGGTCTTAACAAATGAACAAGGGCAAATTCAAAGAAGACTAAGGTTATGGATGATAAAGAGATTGATGAGTTGAGGGCTTCTTTTGTGAACATGAACATTATGGTTGATCAAGTTACTAACTTGCTGAAGACCTTATAGTTGTCATGTTTATTTCTTTCTATTTTTTTTTTATTGTATTTTTCCTTTGCCTATTGTTTTAGGGTTTTTTGTTATGTCTTGTTTATCTTTTTGGTGCTAAGGCACAATTTTTCTTAGTCTTTTCTCATTTCAATGTAAAAGGTTTTGAGTCCTTTCAAAAACTATTTTTACTTAATCAAAACATCTCGGTCTATCATTTTCTCTCTACCCTTCTTTATCTCATTTGAACATTCACTGGAACGACTCTTCTACTAGATAAGAAACTAGTCTAAAATTGTAATATTCTCATCTACTCTTATTTTTATCCTTTTAAGGTCCTTTTCAAATCTTTCATTTTTCTCCATGAACTTTTGAATAATTTCTTTGAAATAGTCTTTGATTTTCTTCTAAACCTTCATGCCTTTTTTAAGATCTGATAATGCCAACCAACTATCAAATAGATTATCCCTTGTTTCACTTTTCTCCTCAAATAATTCTTTTGAATATGTAATAGTATCAATGACTTCCACATATTCTGATCAAGATTCTCTAGAATCCCTTAATTTTTCAACTCATCCTCAAGTTCAAAAATCCTTACCCTAGATGTCTTTAACCCTTTATTTTCCTCTTTGTGTCTAACTCTAAACTTCTTGATCTAATCTCTAAACTTAGAAATACATTTGTTAGCCTCCTCTATATATTTTTTGAGTTCCTCATTTTCTAACTTAGTACTCTCAATATTTCTCATCATGACCTTCTAGTTATTTATTGACACGTAAGAATATGTCTTCTATTCAAATATTAAAGATCCTCCTTAAGTGGTTAGGCTCTGTAACCAAGGGACTGAGCTTTGATACCAATTGTTGAGCATGTTAAATAACTAAGAGGGCATGAATCAATTATTCCACATACTCTTAACAATTTTCCAACTATTAGTTATACTAAAAGAATACATCCACTTTTGTTAAAGATATTTTAGTTAAGGGATATAAAAAAAACATCAAATCATAACCATTTAGATTACAAGTACACTAACACAACGAATACCAGATATGACATGGAAAATCAAACTAGTAAAAACCATAGAGAAACTAATTCTCATGAAATGAACAATAATATCAATTATGATTTGATACAACAAGGCTAACTACTACAAATGAGAAGGGGTGCTACCAGTAGGCTAATTTCTTGAGTAGCTATACCCCAAAATACAAAAAGTTTCACAACCAAAATGAAAATGGAACTAAACTAGATGTTAATCTCATTTTGGTTTTGGCAAGGTAGTGACAAAATACTTTGTTGTTATCGAGCAGAAAGCAGTGTGAGTTGAGTGCATAGCATATGTCGAGCATAAGCCTTCAAAAAGTACATGGTGAGTAATCTAAGTAATCTGATTTAAGTGTCAAGAAAAATTAAGTGTCAAGTTATACAGAAGCTAAGTTACAACATTTAAAGCATAATGAAGGCTGAGCATCAGAGCCTATTGATGTTGAGTGAACAATTTTTGACATAGATGTTTGTTGTGGCACAAAATTATATGTAAACTATTTTTGGCCAACTTAAACATAAAATTTTGATATTATAGGATAAGGATCCAATCATATTATACATCCCTATGCAATACATGTAACCAATTAGATTAAGGGAAGCATTAGTCGACAATAAGGATCAACCACAACTATTGATTTTGACCTAACCCATCTCCACATATGCTTATTTAAGAAAGATAACCCCTAAGAAGTTTATCCATGTGCAAAGATACAAATGGTAAGAGTATAGAGGGAATTCATGGTGGCATAGATGATTATGATGGAGTTATACAATGTAGAATTAGTTTAAGAAAATTTGAGTGGAGCAATGAAAGGATAGAGGAGACATATATGATCACAAGGATCAAGGTTTAAACAGTAAAGAGGATATCTGACATCAAGCAGAAAGGTGCTAACTGAAGGATCAGGTGCTAGATCATTCTAATAAGTGATACAAAGTAAATCTCTTAACAGAGTAGTCCTAGCAGTCTGTTATAAATCTCTTAACAGAGTGCTTACTTAATTGTGAGTTTGAAATCCTTTAGTCAAGGTAAGACCTAATAGTCTTGTAAGCCTTTAATAGGGAAAATGCCTCACAGGGTAGATCATATTTTATGATCAAAAATTTTTAGCCATAATTGGCCACACTTTACAATTATAGTTGTGAAAATTTGTGGGTTTCATCCTCACCTTAGTTTTACCTTCTCCATTGAGGGTTTCTGGGTAACCAAAATCTATGTGTTAAGTGTTGATTTACTTTATGCTATGGATGTGATGTATGGTTAGTTAATTCAGTTTACATGCAAAGTTATGAGATGGATGTATGGTGATTTTTTTAATGTTAAAGTTTTAAGTGTTGATTCACCCCACCCCCCTCTCAAAACTTACTTTCCCATTGGTAGTTCCAACAATTGGTATAAGAGCTTTGTTCTCTAGAAAGGAAAGTTTGACAACTTTGGAGGTAAGATCTTGAAGATGGAAGTCTACAAGTTGGGAAAGACTATTGAGAACCAGAAGATTGAAATACAACTTTCTCTACATCAACTCAAGGAGGTAAGAGATGAACTACAGTATTCGTTGAAAAGAAGAAAGGAATTGGACATTCAACAAGATGACACTCAATACCAAGAAATAGATAGTACTAGATTATTTGAGGATATGAACTCAGAAGAGTTTGATGCAGTAATTGTAGATATGATGGAAAAGAACAATGCCTTAAGTAAAGAAGTCAGGAATCTGAAAATAGAACAAGAAGCACAATCAATACTATTGTGTGAGACAACTAAACTAAAAAAGAAATCTAAAGAAGATAGAGACATGATTGAAGAAGACAAAATACTATTGGTTAATAGACTTGAGGAGATGACATCAGATGTACAAAAGCTTGCAAACATGTAATTGGATATAATGAATCAGATGGTGATTGGCAATCAAGAACTAAATAGGAAAGACATTGAGATTACAACTATGGAAACACATAATACCCTACTATAGAATAAATTGAAGGCTAAGAAAGAAAAGCTTAACAAGCCTAGTGAAGCCATCAAGTACTTTAAAAAATTGATGGAAGCACCAAGATCAAACAATGACGCTGTTGGGTTGGGATATTCTACTACTGAGCAAGGAGAATTATCTAGGAGTGGTGAACAAAGGAATAATAAAGGAAATAAAATCAAGCCCACTTATCATCACTATGAAAAATTGGGTCACACATCAAATCTCTAAAGGAGTATTATTGGAAATTAAAACCCTAAGTAGAAATTCAAGGGACATTGTCACAATTGCAAGAAGTAAGGACATCAGGAACATGAATGTAGGACCAAGACTACCAACACTTAGAGATTTGAAGATTATTGTTAGAACTGTTAGAAGGATGGACACAAGGCATATGAATGCAGATCCAAATCCAAGTGGACATCAAACAAGCAGACAAAGGTACACCATAATGGAAACTCTTATGATTGGGATAACAACACGAGGTATGTTTGTCACCATTGCCAAGAATATGGTCATATCCTTAAAAATTGCATTAGGACACATTTCAGAGGTAATTACAATATATTGTTGAATGAGGATGTTTCTTTAGTTGTCTTAAGACTGGTCATATCAACAGAAACTATCCAACTCAATTATTGTGATGTGAAGCCTAATCAGACTCAAAGGTTTATTCAATGAGGTTTCCCTCCAAATTATTTTTATGGGGATTTGGGGGCAGCACCTCCAAGATAGGGTCAAGGGGAAGTGCCCCTATGGGGTCTTGGGGTAGCACCCCAAGTGCGCTTCCTATCGCAATATAAGGTGGGATCAAGGGGCAACACCCCTACGAAGGTTTTTGAGGGCAATGCCCCCAAAGACAAAAATGACCTTATATTGTAAAAGGTGTTGGCCACTATTTTTATATTATTCTAGCCCTAATCTTCTAAGTCGCAAAAAAATTGTATAAAAAGGCTTAGGTTAGGGATTTTTCATAATGTCAGATGCAAATATTGATTCTTGCAATGGTATTGAGTTGTAAGGGATTAAGAATTGTAATCAGGTTGTAATCATTAGATAATAATAATATTGGACCTATTGTTGGTGGATGTAGCCTAGGGATTGGGTGAACCACATTAAATCTTGGTGTTCTGTGTTCTCTTATGTGCAATCTATTATTTTTTGACATTGGTTATATTTGCATGTAACAGTTATTTATGTCTAAGGTTAATTCTAAAAAGTGGTATCAGAGCCAGACAGTCATCATTTTTTTTTTTTTTTTGCCAGACTATCATCATTTTTTATTTTTTGTGATTCTTTGTAGGAAGATCTCACGGTTGAGTGGGAGTCTCACAGTTGAGTGGGAGTGATGGCAGACGAGGGTAAGCTAAGGGTTGACAAGTTTATAGGCAGAACTTTTAGTTATGGAAGATGCAAATGGAGGACTATCTCTATCGAAAGGATTTATGGAAGCTACTGGAAGGAAAAAAATTAAGACCAGGGAACTATAACAAATAAGGAATGGGAGACTTTAGACAAAAAGGCACTTGGAAGCATTTGGTTATGCTTGACACCATCAGTGACATTTAACATTACAAAAGTGAAGACGATAGAAGAGTTGATGGAAACCCTATCAAAATTGTATGTAAAGCCCTTCACTTCAAATAAGGTATTTCTCATGAAGCATTTATTTAATATGAAAATGGCAGAAGGTGGATCTTTTGCAGATCATTTAAATGAGTTTAATATTTTTACTAGTCAATTATCTTCTATGGGTATTAATTTTGATGAAGAAATTATGGCTTTCCTGATTTTGTGTTCTTTGCCTAAAAGTTAGAATATCTTGGTAATGGTTGTAAGTAATTCTATTTCTAGATCTAATACCCTAAAATTTGATGATGTGATCAGTGTTATTTTGAGTGAGAAAACTTGAAGGAAAACTTGAGGTAGATCTACATCAGGAAGTGCTTTGAATGCACAAAGCAGAGACAAAATGACTGAGAGAGGAAATAATTTTGAAAATCATGGAAAATCAAGAGGAAATTCAAAGGGGGAGAGGTCTTAATCCAGAGGATTGAGAGATTGCTTATACTATGGAAAACCAGGGCATAAGAAGAAAGATTGTTGGAATCAAAAGAACAATGAAGAAAAAAACTAGAAGGCAACAAGGAGGCAAATGTGGTAAGTAACAAATCCGAAGAGGATGCTTTGCTTCTTTCTTTAGAAAGTATTGGTGATTCATGGGTTTTAGATTCTGGTGCTTCATTTTATGCTACACCTCATAGAAGTTATTTTATTGATTATGTCCAAGGGGAGTTTGGACTTATTCATTTGGGAGATAATGAACCTTGTCAAATTTTTGGAAAGGGAAAAGTTAAGATTAAGTTGTAGAATGGGAATCATTGGCTACTACATGAGGTAAGACATGTCCCAAGGCTGGGTAGGAATTTAATTTCAGCAGGGAAAATCAATGATGAGGGTTGTGTAGTTAATTTTAATGATAAAAATTGGAAAGTTTCAAAAGGTTCCCTTGTAGTAGTAAAAGGTGTGAAAGTTGGAACCTTATATCTTTGTACAGGTCATATTGTTCCTTCTACTTTGATTATTTCAAAGAAAAATAATGTTCAGGAATAGTTGCTACAATTGAGTAGGGAGAACAAATAGTTGTTGTAGATTATGATACAACATTGTGACACAACATATTTGGGCACATGAGTGAGAAATGTATGAAAGTACTTCATTCAAAGAAAGTTTTACCAATTTTGAAATGTGTTAATATGAATTTCTATGAAAGTTGTGTGTATGGAAAATAATAGAGAGTGGGTTTTCTGAAGATTGGGAAGGAAAATAAAATTGAGAAATTAGAACTTGTGCATACAGATGTATGGGGACCAGCTTAGGTATATTCCCTTGGTGGCTCTCATTATTATGTTACATTTATTGATGATGCAACTAGAAAAGTATGGGTTTATTTCCTTAGACAAAAATCTGATGTATTTCAAACTTTTAAGAAATGGAAATGCTTGGTTGAAAATGAGACTACAAAGAAACTGAAATTTCTTAGATCTGATAATGGTGGTGAGTATTGCAATCATGAATTTGAATATTATTTCTCCACTAATGGTATTCATAGATAGCAAATTGTTCCAAGGACTCCATAAGAAAATGGAGTAGCTAAATGCATGAACATGACTATAATGGAGCATCAAGGAGCATGAGGTTGCATGTAGGGTTTCCCTTAAACATGTGGGTGTAGGCTATCAATACTGCTATATAATTTATTAATAAAGATCCCTCTACTCCTTTAGGTTGTGGTATTCCAGAGGAAGCATGGACTAGTAAGAAGGTAAGTTATTCTTTTCTTAGAACCTTCTATTATGAAGCTTTTGCTCATATAGATTCTGAAAATAGAACCAAGATGGAAGCTAAGCCAAAGAAATGTGTATTTTTTGGATATGAAATTAATGAATTTGGTTGTAGGCTTTGAGATTCTAAAAATTATAAAAATTGTAAGAAGCAGGGATGTCATATTCAATGAGAATGTGTTGTGCAAAGATCTGTTATAGCAACATGAGAAGAAAGAAGATAATTATGTAGTGTTGGATGATACTTCAAAAGTTGATGTTCCAACAATTCCTCATGATCTATAACAACTACAACAACAAATATCACACACTCTAGTGAATGTTAGATAGTCAACAAGGCTAAGTAGACCTCCAGAAATATTTTCTCCTTCCTTATATTCTATTTTACTTACTGATGCTAGTGAACTTGAATGTTATGATGAAGTTGTGTAGGTGGATACAAAGATTCAGTACAATGAAAGAAAAAATGGACTCTTTGATGAAAAATAAGACTTGGGATTTATGCAAGTTGTGTGCAAGTAAAAGGGCTTTACAAAATAAATGGGTTTATAGGTTAAAAGAAGAGGATGGAGGTAAGAAAAGATTTAAAGCCAAGTTAATTGTAAAAAGATTTGCATGGAAAAAGGGCATTGATTTTGATGAGATATTTTCTCCTATTGTTAAAATGACTTCTATTTGCATTGTTTTAAGTATTATCACGATTAAAGATTTTCATTTGGGTCAATTTGATGTTAAAACAACTTTTCTTCATGATGATTTGGATGAAGAGATATATATGGCACAACCATAGGATTTGAGGTCAAAGGTAAGGATATATTAGTGTGTAGATTGAAGAAATATTATATTGCTTGAAGCAAACACCTCGGCAATGGTATCTAAAATTTGACAAGTTTATGCATGAGCATGGATATAATAGGTGTCATTTAGATCATTGTGTTTATTTTAAGAGGTTGGATGATGATAGCTACATAATTTTATGTTTATATGTTGATGATATGTGTATAGCTAGGTCTAACATGGATCACATTAAGGGGTTAAAATGTCAGTTAGCACATGCATTTTCTATGAAGGATTTGTGTAAGGAAACTCAGGTGCAAAAATAGCTTCCTACACTAATCTCTTAAGAGAAGTATGGTGCAAATCCTATTAAAATCTTTTACACTTACATATCCAATATCATGTAAACAACAATATTTCAGCCAACCAAGCATAAAGAAAATAGATAGAGAAAGAAGCACATAACACAAAGATTTGCCGGTGGGGAAAAACCTTTCGGTAAAACAACCCCACCCCTCCAAAACCTACATAATGTATTATCTTCAACACAAAGTTACAATACACTTGCAATGCAAGTTCAACAGTGACAACAGAAGACACCAGTAGCAACTCACAGTACCAACAATACACTTTCTCGCATACCACCTCTTTACAACCCTAAAAATGCTTATAACATGCGCTTCACTTTTAGGGCTACTCCCAAAGGTAACCGTATTAGGGTTTTACTATTCTCTGAGAAAATAGGAAGCCTAATATTGGGGTAGAGTGTATAGTACTCAAATTTATCAGTTGCCACATATCTTCACCTATCATTGAATCTTCCTGACATAGCTCTTATGTGTCATAGGAATCTGTCATAACCGTTTTAGTGATGATCTCCTTATACACAATTCAAGATGCCAACACATCAACATTATTTGCAAGAAATACATTTTATAAAACAAATAATAAGAATAGGAATTATCCAAGGTTGAGACATCTTAATCCTAACAATTTGGGGATAGGAAAACAAATCCTTGGTATGAAGATTTACAAAGATAGGAAGAATAGGAAATTGGCTTTATCTCAAGCTGGTTATATTGAGAAGGTGATGTAATGTTTCTCTATGGAGAATGCTAAAGATATTATCACACCTTTACCTGGCCATTTGAAGTTGACTAAGGAGATGTGTCCCAAAACACAAGAAGAGGAGGACAAGATTTTTAAGGTACCTTATGGTTCAACTATAGGAAGCTTAATGTATGCTATGGTATGTACATGGCCAAACATTGCACATGCAGTGGGAGTTGTTAGTAGGTATGAGTCATCTAGGAATTGAGCATTGGAATGCATTAAATGGATTATCAGATATTTGAGAGGAACATCTAGTAAGTGTTTAGATTTCGGGGGCTCTACTACTGATTTACAGGGATATGTTGACTCAAATTTGGCAGGGGACATTGATAGCAGACAAAGTACTACAGGTTATGTATTTACTATTGGTGGGACATCAATGAGCTGGGTTTCTAGGTTAGATAAAGTTAATACTTTATCTACTATAGAGGCATAGTATGTCATTGCTACAAAGGTAGCCAAGGAGATGATATGGCTTCAGTTCTTCATGGAAGAATTGGTACACTCTTAGAATGATAATTATTTGTTCACAAATAGCTAGAGTTCCATTCATCTTGCAAAGAATTTAGCTCTGCATTCAAAGACTAAGAACATATAGTTGTAGTACCATTTCATTCTATTAGTTTTAGATGATGGAAACTTAGAGCTAGACAAGATACATACAAATGACAATCAAGAAAATATATTTACCAAGGTAGTAACAAGGGAGAAGTTGAACTCCTCTTCATCTTTGGTTCATCTTCTAGATTGAAAAAAATAAAAGAACAGCAGAGTCCAAGGCAGTTTGATATATTCCAATGGGAGCTACATGTTTAGCAATGTTATGATCAATCTCCAAGTGGAAAGTTATTGTTGTGGAGTTTGATTAGTCTCCAAGTGGGAGATTTTTGTGATGTGGAGCCTAAATAGTATCAAAGGTTTATTTGACATGGTTTTTATCCAAACTATTTTTATGGGGGTTTAGGGGCAACTGCCCCAAGTGTGCTTCCTCTCACAGTATAGGGTGGGGTCAAGGGGCAATGTCCTTGCAAGGGTTTTCGAGGGTAGCGTCCCCAAACCCAAAAATGACCTTATATTGTAAAAGGCATCAACTACTATTTTTATATTATTCTAGCCCTAATTTTATAAGTGGTAAAAAGCTTGTATAAAAAGGGTTAGGGTTAGGGATTTTTTCATAATGCATGATGTGAAAATTGGTTCTTGCGACAATATTGAGCCTTAAGGGATTACAGATTGTAATCAGGTTGTAATCACTGGATAATAATAATATTGGACCTGTTGTTGGTGGACATAGCCTAGGGATTGAGTGAACCATGTTAAATCTTGGTCTATTGTGTTCTCTTATGTGTGATCTATTATTTTCTAATATTGGTTATGTTTGCATGTAGTTGTTATTTTTGTCTGAGGTTAATCCTAACATTAGTCACCTGCACTGAGAAATGAATTCAACAAAGGAAAAGGAAAGGTTGATGCTGAAAAGGTGAAGATGCAGATGAACAAGACAAGGAAAAAGAAGGAAGATTGCAATACATCAAGTGTAGATGAGGTCACTTGATCCAATGGATTAGGTAATCACATCACCCCCAACTAGAAAAACAAAGGTATGTGTAAAACTGATATTTGAAATATAATAGTATGCATCAATTTCAAACATTTAAGATTTGAAAATGTAGTGCCTCTCATGTTTGTAGTATGTACCTTGTTATATTTTGATTCAAGAGGTATTTGTTCTCATGTTATGTTTTACATTTGAGATGACCTGAGGGTTCGATGTTATACCTTGATTTTAGTATCACGGATGCTATATTACTATGTTGTTCAATTTATCATAGTCACATGATGATGCCATTTTGAGATGAAAGCATGTTTTGTGATGATATCTGGTTATCCGGTATTTTGACATATCTCTAATTATGTTATGTGATGGATTTAATGCTATGGTTATTTACTTCATTCTTGCTTCATTATGCTTTATACAAACATGAGTGATGAAAATTTATTATTTTAGTATAATTGAATAAATGGTTAAATTAGGTGATTTAATGTGTTTATTGCTTTGGCTATGTTATTATGCACAATTTCACTTGATCATGTGTTTTAATGTGCAAGATTTATATCCCTGGCAGTGGCACATGGAGTTAGTGATCCAGTCGTTCATATTTTTCAATGTCGTCCCTATATGGTCGACATATCCTTATTTAAATTATTTAAATTAAACCCTTTAGTTATTATCAAATTCAAACTCATTTTCATTATGTGACTAGACATGTGAACATGTCTATGCATTTAGAGGTTTTCATTTGTCACAAAAGATGTTAAGAAATTTTTGGGATTTTAGGTTTTCAGGCTTCATTTTAGTTATTTTTAATTTCTGGAAACTTTTCTATAGATGAATTACTATTGCTAGGAATAGCCTTTTTATTTTGGGGTTGATTTGGGGTTTAACTAGGCTTTTTGGTTATTTTTCCTAATTGATTATTCACTTGAAAAGTGAATAAGTATTGAAAGAGGAATTTAATTTCTCACTTCTCACTTTTGCAATTTAGAAAATTGGGAGCTTTTCCTAAAATCCTTTTCTGAAGGATTGGTTTTATGTTCTTTGTGAGAGCTATGGGCATGGGATCTTCGCGAGGATGGACTCATTAGATCTAACTCAGGGAGACCTTGCTTTTTCATCATTTTCGATCATATCTATGGATTGTTTATTTTACCTACTTGTTTTCTATTTTAGCCATTTTGGCTGTAAAGTAGGGCTCTCTCGTTTTCATGTTTCAGCTCTATTTTTGGTTTTGTTTCTAGTAACTATTTGTTAGGAGGCTAAGAACTAGTGTTCCCCTCCATTTTTGTTTGCTAGTTCTGCCTCATTGATCAGGTATGAACATTTTCCTAGTTTTTGAGATGAGGGTTTGGGGTTTTTGCATACAGTGTTTGAACCTGATTTTTATTGAATTTTTATGGATTTTGTGCCCAAAGACCAATGGATTTTTATTTCAAAGTTTTCCAATTTTGGATTTTTTACCTCATTTTGAATGCCACCCTATTTTCTTAGGTTTTCTTGGCATGATGTTGGTCATGGACTTGGATCATCTATTGGGATGCCAGTTAGATCATTGTTTCACTTTTATGTTGCATTAGGATGTGTGCCACATCCATCCTCCCAAGCTTGTTTTCAATTGAGTGATATTTTGTTTTTGTTCTTATCCAATCCTTATGCTATGATCTTCGTGATGGTGGTGCACTAGACACAAGCACATATGTGTCCATTTGTTAGGTGACTTGCGAGGTTCGATCTTCTGTGGTTTTTCAAAAGTTTGATCATTTGAGGTTGGGTTTGGAATATGCATACCTAGGTCACTCATTGTTGGATGAGCATGGGTAGGGTAGGGTTGCATATGGAGGGGGCTTCTATCTTTGCAGCCTACTATCCATGCCTAGTGTGTTTGCATGCAAAAGTTTTAATTAAGTGATAACTAAATAAAATATTGGGTGGTAATAAACTTAAGATAATAAAAGGATTCTAGATTTTGCTCCTTCCATTGGGAAGTGAGATTTTCCAATACTAGCTTGGGCTATTCGACACCAAGAGACTCTCCATGATGTTAGCCCCTGCATAGTAACCCATTGAGTGTCTAACCATGACATGTAGTACTTGCATTATCTCTTGTTCTTGGTTTCAGTCATCATTACTATTTGGTGTGAGTGTTAGCCATGGACATTTTTATTTGTGTGTTTGTGGTTGAATCGTTATCTCCATCAGCACGATGGGAGTGGACCTTCAAGTTCCACGTAGTTGGGAGGCATAGCTACCTTCACCATTGTTGGGGACTAATGTACATTGATAGTCTATTATTTCAGTGCAACTGTTGCTTGTTGTTTCACTTGGTACTTTAGGTTTCAGAGTATGTTATATTGTGACTTATGCTTTCATTGGGATGCTTGGATATCATGTTTAGATGATGTTAGTTTATTTGATGCATTCTAGTATTATGATGTTTAGCATATGATTAGATGATGAGTTTTATTAGTTGGAATATCTAATGCTTTACTTTTAGCATGTTAGATTTCTTTATTCTCATGTTGTAGTATGTTTTAGTAGTGACATCCTCATAAGACAGCTTTGATGATCTGGTCAATCATTTAGAATATTATGCGCAAGAGATGGCTAGGATCTTCAAGATCTCATGATGTTATTATTGTTGGGAGGAACCATGCATGAGTTTGGTTATTTGTGTACATTGTGATGTTGCTTCTGTTCACTGTGATGTTGCTTTCAATACAGTTCCTTCACTGCTATGTTTAGATGGTTAGATTTAGTTTTCATCTTTCATTTGTTTTGTTCAAATGTCCATGCCTCGATTATGGATCCAGTACTCCCAGTTGTGGAGATTTTGACTTCTTATTTCATCTATTTGTTTGTCCTTGTAGCATTTTTTACTTTTCCTAGGTGACCATGTGTCAGCATTGGATGATACTTTAAAGAATCGAACACCCAAAGAAGAAGAATCGTGTGATGCTTTCCAGTATAGCACGCCCATAGGAAAAGTATCATGTGATACTTTAAAGTATCGCATGCCCATTGAAGAAAGGTTGTACGATACTTATGAAGTATCACATAGGCTTTAGGAGAAGTGTCACCCAGACCCTAAAAGTATCGCACGTCTTCTTTAGAAAGGTTGTATGATACTGGAAAGTATTGCACAGTGCTTATCTAACATATCACCAGGGCCTTGGAAAAACCTATCTGGGTGAATAGTGGGCACTTTTCAATTTGACCAAAAGTTTTTCAAAGATGTTTTGGCTACCCTCTATGGTGTTCTTAAATACCTTGGAATTGCATTTTGATTTTAGAATGTTTCAAATTCAAAATTTTTTGCATCCTTCCATGGTTGGTCATTTTGGTCACTAGTGAAATTTGGAGATTCGTTGGTGTTTGGATGTTTTTTAGTCTTTCGTTGCAATCTTTGTGATCCTAGTATGTTGTATGTTGTGTGCATCCATACTTGTTTTAAAAGAAATATGTTGTCTTATATTTATCCTTGTTCCAAGGATCTCTAGGCGGGGCATTACAGAAAGATTATATATGCATGAATTAAGATGCAATGAAGAAGCTAGAAGCAAGAGTTATTCTATAGATATAGTGTTGCGAAGCATGGAAAGAATTATAGTTGCTACTGAGCATGAAATGAATTATAGTTATTTCTGAGCTTGCTATGTTACTCAAGCATACTAAAAATATTATGATAGCCAAGCATGTTGAAAGTCCTATGATAGCCAAGTTTACAGTTGTATAAGCACTAAGAAATTAATACTGAATTTGAAGGGTTATATAGTCAATTTTTGACTTGTATAAACCTACCAAAGTTTGCAAAGCATGAAGGTGATTAGCAAAAGGAGATTCAAGTGTTTGTGAACCAGATTCAATTGCTACTTGACACCATTCTATAGATTCAAAAGGTATTTAGCTTGTGTCAAGTTATGTTGTTTCATTTTACAAACCCTAGTGAGTCAAAAATGGTAGCCAGCTCTTCAACCACACCTAGGAAAGAGGGGAAGGAATTTTTCAATGTACAATTGATTAGCAATGATTTTAGGCTACCCCCATTTTGTGCAATTTTTGAGATTGCGTATAAGGGAGATTCATCTAGTATTTTATCCATGATACCACCAAAAGTGTTCATGATTCAGGATGTGTGATGTCGCTACACCTATAAGGTGGGCGATGTAGGAGACATGGAGATTAGGGATATCTAAAACAAGCTATGTGAGAACATAGTGTTAAAGGAGGAAAATAATATTTTTGAATGAAAAGGGTTGACGTGTGCCCTAGATTTTCCTCAAGTTTTTAACATTGAATGAATTAAAATCATTTTGAGTAGGATTAATGACAATCAAATATGGTTAGAGAATGGACCAATCAAAATTTCAAAGAGGATCATACATAGAGTGACAGGGTATCCTACCATTGATAGACCAAAGAACATGTGAAGCAATGCAAAGAAAGCTATTGAAAAGAACATTGGAGCTGTGTGGAACAAATGAGGGATGTCAATTGATACAATCATAGATCCCATGGTAGTCTTTGTAGTGAAAGTTATAGAACACAAATTCTTTTAGTCAAGTTGACTAAATAGTGTATCCTACATGGCAATTCTCCTAGACTACAAAATTGTAAAGAGAGATTGTTCTTATGACCTAGCCAAGTTGTAGCTTCAACAACTCTCAAAGAATTTGGAAGCCATCAGGAAGACCAAAAGTGTATCATGTAAGTTTGGCTCATTGATCATTTGCATATCTTTTTATGTGCAAAACACTTTTCCCACATTTGGAAAAGTTGTTCGGAAGACAAACAAGCTAGTTTCCCAACATATAACAGAGCTTGATGAACAACTTGGTGAAAATTTTGAATCAATTATGACTAGCTATTTTGAGGATTTTAAGAAACCCATGAAGCAAAGGTTAAGAATACCTGTATCCCTAGTAGAACAACACTATAATGATATTTATTTTCTAGTGGATGTTGACCACACATATGTGCAAGTAGTAATTCCCAAGGTAATATGGTTGAGACCCTTGCCATATGAGATCAATTTTGATGAAGCTTCAGTAGCCATCACTACACTATTGGATGAATAAATTGACAAGGATGTTGCATCCTTTGGAAACTATGATAAGAAACAATCGAGAATTACAATCAATTTCCAAACTACCTCAGTCATCAGGAAAAATAATAAGATGAAAAAGAAATTAAATAAGAAATTTGGTGAAGGTGAAGAAGAAGGAGATGAAGAACAAGAACAAGAACAAGTTCAAGGACCTCTTGAATTAAGACAAGGCTTGGGTGAAGACTAAGATGTTGATGCAGAAGGTGTCGAGGAAGAAGAAATCGAGGAAGCACCCAAGGTTATAGAGAAGAAGAGGAAAACACAATAGAAGTCAGTGGATAAGCAAAAGAAGACTATGAAGAAGTCACAATAGAAGCCAACAATACCTTTAACAAGGTCAAGCATGAGGGAATCCATTGCACAGGTGAAAAAAGAATCAAAGGATAAAGATAAGAGAAAAAGTACCATAGTAGAGCTCAGCAATCATGCCAAGAGATTAAGGAAGAAATACAGACCTCTGGAGGAATTAGATGAGGAGAGAATTGAATCAGATGACAATAGTCAATACAAAGTGGTAAGGCATATCCCTTCCTCTAATATTAACAATTTATGTGAAAATGTAAAAACCAATGCAGATTTATCTGGTTTTACACATATAGACGTTGATAAGCTAGGGAATGTGGATTAAAATAATGTAGAAGAAGCCATATATGATATCATGACAACATTCAAGACCACTCCTATAGATATTTCCAACTCCATACTAAAGATTATGTATGATAGAGTTGAAAAGTGGAAATTTAGTTTAACCACTGACAAACAAATTAGGGAGGCTACACTAGCCTAATTTATTTGTGCTTTCAATAAGAAAATGATAATAGAGGCAATGGAGAAACATAAAGGGAAATTTGTCCCTAAATATAGAGCATTTCATATATTGAAGAAGCAAGTAGAAGATGTGGTAACCAAGAGCACACTGCTTTCGAAATCTATTCATGGGTTATCCACAATAGCTATCATAGAAAAAGGAGAGCAAGATGTGGTAAAAACTAATAAAGATCAAACAAAAGAAGGTATAGTTGAGTAAACTAAAGATGGAATAGACAAGGTTGACACAACTACAGAAGAGAAACAAGACACACGGGGTGCATAGGATGTTATTGTGTCAATCACCAATCCTCCACATACAGTGAATGAAAGTCAATAGGACATAGTCACTATTGAGGATATACCAGACAACTCCACCTAGAATTTCAATCCATTGAGTGAGGAAGATTAAGGAAATTGCAATAGGAATCTTCCTATACTACAAATTTATGCATAGATCCTATATTGGTGAAGATTGATGAACCTCAAAAGGTTGAGGTTGCATCCATTAAGAATAAGAAACTCTTGAATAGAAAGAAGAGCTCACACAAGAACCATTTGCAATGCCTACCATAGTCATTCAAATGAAGGAAAAATAGGTAGACACACTAGCTACATTACTATCAAGTCTACAAAATTCAAGACTACCAGCTACTAAGGAAGTTGATGCTAAAGGAAATGAGAAGAGAAATGACAAGGAAGAAACCCCAGCTACAACCCCATTGAAACAAAATGAACAAAAATAGGGGAATGAACAAGAGAAAGAGGTAAAGTTGACTATTGGAATAGAAGAACAAGTAGCAATACAAACACTAGTTACCTTACCAATCTCTATACCTATCTCCAATAGCCACACTCTTCAATGACTGAGTTCACATGATACACCATTATAGGTAGCAAGGTTGAGTACCAATACCTCACCGAGTACTGAGACTATATCTTATGTTGATGTTAGTCTATATGAGGTGATTATTTTACCACAATTTGATCTAATAACAATCATACTTGAAGAAATGCTAGTTCTTCAAGAGGCCAATCAAAGAAAATCTAGGCAAGAAATTATAAGAAATGAGTAAAAATAGAAATAGGTGCTTTATGACATTAAAGATATATTTTTTATGCATTTGACATTACAGATTCTTTTGCTAATAAACTAGTTATTGAGCAACTTGTAAATATTAATGATAAAATAAAACATGAATATTTAGAGACCAACGTAAAATTGCTAAAATGGTCTAAGAAAAAATTTCACACCAAAGCCATGGACAAGATATCTAGTGCCATTGCACTCGGTCAATTTGATTTAGCAATTAAGGTAGAGGGTCTGAAGAAAGTTTTGGGGAACATCTATTCTCTATACAAGACATTATGTGATGTTGATATCTTTACTCAAGAGACTCAACAACTAATTGACAAGTTGCAAGGAGAATTGAAATCCACTAGAAATTCATTACAGGTGTCTCTTGCAATGAGCCAATTACACTTTCAAGGATTGATGTTGACTCAGAGTAGGCTTGCCAAGCTATAAGAAAAAGATGTGAATATAAGATCCACTTTGATTGGTATCCAATACATGTTAACCCCACACATGGAAGTTCTACAAAGAGAATTGGCACAAGCTGAAGCACTGATCAAGCAAGATTCACATTTGTCAACTCATAAAAGCTTAGTGGATATGGTTGCAAGGTTAGAAATCTAGATTCAAATATTAGATTCAATAAGTACTAATTGGGATTCCACTTTGGGAATAATCATGCAAGTACATAAAACATTTTTGGATAAGCACACTGTAAGTGTACAACCCAAATGACATAAGTGTAAAAAAAGGGGGATGTTGAAGATTTTGTAAATTTTAAAGAAGTTTTGTCATGGAAAATATCTACTCAAGGGGAGTGACAACAATGACATGAAGTATTTACTCAGGGAGAGTAACATGTTAAGGTAATGATTGCATTTTTGAAATATTTGAAGATTTTGAAGCTTTGTATTGGAGCCGAGCAAAGATGAATATATTATCTAACTTATGCATAAGACAAGTATGTATATCATCACAAAGTGTTTTTTCCACTTATGTAAAAGGAGGAGATTGTTAATATCATTTTGTTTTGACAAGGCATTGATAAAACACTTACTTATTATCTAGTAGAAATAGTGTGAGCCGAGTACATAGCATATGTCAAGCATAAGCCTCCAGACAGTACATGCTAAGCAATATGATTAGTTAGCATTGAGCACTAGTATGTGCCGAGAAGATAGTATGTGTCAAGTCACTCCAATGTTGAGCAATCTATAATGTTGAGTGATTCAGATGTTAAGTAATAGTAAGTGTCAAGTTATATAGAAGTTGTGTTACAACATTTAGAGCATAGTGAAGGCTGAGCATCAAAGCCTATTGATGCCAAGTAAATAGTTTTTGACATAGATGTTTGTTATGGCATAAACTTCTATGCATACCATTTTTGGCTGACTTAAATATGAAATTTGTATATTAAAGGATAAGGATCTAGTCATATTATGCATCCCTACGCAAAAGCTTGCAACCAATAAAATTGAGGGAAGCATTAGGTAGCAATAAGGATCAACCATAGTCATTGATTTTAACCTAGACCATCTCCATCTATGCATATTTAAGAAAGGTAAACCCTAAGAATTTTATCCATGTGTGAGGAGATGAATGCTAAGAGTATAGAGGGCATTCAAGGTGGCATAGATGGGTATGACAAAGCTACACAATACAAAATCAATTTAAGGAGAGTAGAGTGAAGTAGTGAAAGGATATAGGAGACATATCTGATTAGAAGGATCAAGGTTTAAATAATAAAGAGGAGATCTGACATCAAGAAGCAAGGTGTTAACCAAAGGATTAGGTGCTAGCTCATTCTAGCTAGGTAATACAGAGTAAATCTCTTAACAGTGTAGTCCTAATAATTTGTTGTAAATATCTTAATAGAGTTCTTACTTAATTGTGAATTTGAAATCCTTTAGTAAAGGTGAGACCTAACAATATTGTAAGCCTTTAACAAGGCAGACCCCTCACAGGGTAGATCATATTTTAAGATCAAAACTTTGTAGCCATAATTGGCCACACTTTACAACTACGATAGTGAAGATTTGTGGGTGTCATCCCCACCCCAATTTTACCTTCTCCTTAGAGGGTTTTTGGGTAACCAAAATCTTATGTGTTTTGTTGATTTACTTTATACTATGGATGTGATTTATGGTTAGTTATTTTAGTTCACATGCAAACATATGAGATGGATGTATAGTGAATTTTTTTTAAGGTCAAAATTTTAAGTGTTGATTCGCTTCCCCTCCACCCCCCCCCCCCCCCACCCCGAGAACTTACTTTCCCATTCATATTTCCAATAGTAGATTGTAGTATCAAGCCTTTGCAAAACCTATTTGTGAACTACCTACACCTACCTAATCAACTTGATTGATTCTCTCACACTTTCATTTCCAAAAATAACATGTGCACCCAAATATGCAAACCATTGTTAGGCACAATCTATACTTGCATTCCCATAACATTTCACTTATTCACACTATTACACACTTTCTTGAATACAAATAAGCATTCTATGTATATTCTAGTGTTCAAAATTACCTATATCAATGATCAATAAAAAAAAAGTGTAAAATCATTTATTTTGTTGATACATTTAACTATAAGCATCGAATCTAAATTTGAAATATCATCACCACATTATGATATTACAAAAAGGTCACACATAAGATATCATAATTTTTTACATCATAAGAATGCCTCAACCAAGACCAAATGATGGAAACCTAGAGATCGATGGATGAACCAACAACCCCATGTAATATGTTGATGAAATTGCGAACTAAGAAAAACTATGAATAGCCAAAAATAAATTATTGATCAATATCAATATGAACATTAGAGCTTAATCAACTAACCATGAACCAACAAGTGCATTGATAAGAAAAACTAGAACAACCAAGACCATAAGTCCACTAATAATAGGAAATGTAGGATATTATTTCCATGTACACCACCATTGATGGCCAACATAATCATTCCATAATATGTACCAAGAGAACCAATACATGAAATCAAATACACAAGAGTCAATCTAAACATAAGATGTGTGATGTCTTCATTATAATAAATGATTTTTCTAGGTAGATCATATTGTTACCAATCAAGGTGACATACACTGAAACATGTCATACAAAATCTAATACCAATAGAGTGTTAGTATGGATGTTTTGACATCAATGTCAATCAATGCCAACACCAATATGCCATATTTAACGCACCCTTCCACTATGATTCAATCAAGAGAATAACATTTACCACATGGATTCAAATTTGAAGGGAGATAAAATTAGATCTAAGTAATGTTGATAATAAATAAAAATAGAGAAATGAAAATATCATAGATTAAAAATTTAGGGCACACTCCTTACATCAACCAATAAAAGAAAAACCTATCCAACCTCTCTATGATATTTGGAAACCCTTTCTTTTTGTTGGTCCACATAAAATTTCCCTCTTTAGGATAAATTTCCTCCATCCTATTACACAAAATGAAATTATAATACTCAATTTGAATAATACTTATGTGTTGGCTTTCCCCTTTTTATTCGATGACTATCTAGTAGCATTGAAGTCACCACCCTTAATAACAATATCTTATTCCAATATATATAGGCATGCACTTACTTGACTCAATAGTTCCCCTTTATGTCATGTACTAGTGGGACCACATATTTTTAGTAAAAAGAAATCTTGACTTCCATCTAACAGGTTAACCAGTTCACCAATTTCTAGAGAAAATTTCATTGGATTTCACTAAAAATGAACTTATATGGATTCCAAAGAATTTCCAAACAACTAGATGCTCCAAGAAAACTAACACATAATCCTTGTTTGAATTATTTAGAATAACTAAGAGGGGGGGTGAATCAATTATTCAAGGTCTAGATCCACAAAAAAAAAAATATCCCAACTTAGTGAACCCATAAAACATTCATATTCATGCATGCATCCATAGGATAATGCAATCACTAAAACTTGTAGCTTACTGTTAAATCAACTTGTAACTTACTGTTAAATCAACTTGCAGAAATGTAAAGCATGAAACATAACAGAATCATCAACACACTTTGCCACAATGATTTTTGTGGAAACCCAATTTGGGAAAAACCATCAGTAACATGCTACTCTTTTGACTCTTCTGAAGTGATGTCTTGTGAAAGGCCAACCCTATTAAAGGTTACAATACACACTATTAGGTTTGACCTGGTTAAAGGATTTCAATCACCCTATTAGAAGTGAGCCTTGTTAGAGGACTTTAGGCCATTCTCTTGGAATGCCACCTGGTTAAAGGATTTTCAAATGACTGTTAGGTCAACCTTAACCCAAAGGATTTACCCTAGACTGATACAGTTGTTAGAGACTAACAATAAAGCTTTGATCTGATACAACTTACAACTTCTCTCATAGATTATAGACCACTGTTTAGTCCTTAATTCTTCTTGGCCTTCATTTAATGCAATTTTGATAGATTTTTCACCCTTTAAGCATATATCTTCTTAATCCTTCTTACTTAGCATGCCAATGTAGTCACCTTTTAGGTCACCTAATGAAGTAGAGTCCTTGACTTCTTGTCTTCCTTAGATTGTTGCATCCAATTCTCCTCTCTCTCACACACTTTGCTTCATGACCAGTCATTCCTATAAATAAGAAATTAAGATACTTTGCCACTCTTTTTCCATTGTCCATTTTAGGGTTCAGATAAATTAGGTAGGATAGAATGTATCTACCCCATATTCTATCCTTCTTCTAGAAACTTCTCCTCGAATCCTCTTTGAATTCACCTAAAAATGATTTGCCTTGAATTATGTGCCACTAGCTCATCAACCTTATCTTCCACCTAGTTCACAAACTTCAAGAAAACAAACTTGTCAGCTTGGTTTCATTGAATTCATGATCTTTCAAATAATGTAGCAGCTCAGCATTATCAATCTTCTAGTGCTCACCCCATACTATTTTTCTCAGCATCCACTATAATATCACTTGACATCAACTAAAGTTTACTGGCACTCGGCATCCATTAAACTTTACTCAGCATCTATTATTTTGCTTGGCATACACTATAATTTTCTTCTACTTAGCTCCAACTGACTTTTTGCTCGGCTTGTAGTAACTTTGCTTGACACCTACTATCCATTCAATCAAGCTTGGCAGACAAACTTTGTGTAACTTGTTCTTATAAGATTTCTAAGTGTAACCATCCTTTCTAACCTTAAGTAGATTATCAATACATCATGTCATCACTATCTTAACTAATCATTGTACTTCATTACATAATCATAACTCAACCTTTCCTCTAGGTGATATTGTTACATCTTATTGATCAAATCCTCTTCATCAATCAACTAAGTGATAGTACTTAAACTTATAAGAAATTGTCTTTTTAGAAAATAGCAAGTTTGACATCAATGAAAAAACAATGATTGAAACACATAATCTTCTTCAAAAATCTTCCTTCTTTCAATAATCTCTTTCAGTTATGATCTTTTCAATCAAATCTCAACAATCTCCTTCTTTGGCATTGATGGCAAACCAAATTGATCAACCAAGTCACCTATATGGTAAAAGACTTTGTTCAACCAAACTGACTAGGTTAAAGCAGTAAGACAATACCAAAAAGAAAACTTGTATCAAAATTTTTCCTTCTATCAGCAACTTCCATCTTTTGATTAGGTTACAAAATTCCTTCTTATAACTCCCTCTGATTTCCTTCTTATATCTCCCTGCATCTCCCTCTAACTAGGTAGATTAGGACTTCTCCATGGTTTTCTTTTGATTAGCAACGTCAACAATCAACTCCCTCTAAGATACTTACTCTTTCTGATGATGATCAAATTAACTCTTTCTCCTAGTGATGATTAGTTTATTATATCTCTCCCTCTTTGACAACAATGCCAAAGATGTATCATCTTTTTCATTTTAAGCATGCAGATATAGGATTTTGTAGTTTCTTTGATTTCTCCCTCTATCACCTTACTTGTGACTATTTTAGAGTTTTCAGCACTTTGATTACTTCAGGCAGCTCCTAAAGTAAGATCCTCTACATCAATTTGTAACATTTGGCAATCAGCTTGTTTGATGCAGGGCACTCCTTCTATTTCTTAGTTAGCTATTGATAGGGGTATCACCCCTAGTTTTCCTCTTAGATAGTCATGAGCATCCTTAGGTAATGGTTTTGTGAAGATATCATCAATTTTCTCCTTTAAGTTAACATATTCCATCTTCACCTCTTTATCTTGAACTAACTCTCTCAAGTAATGATACTTGATTGCAATGTGCTTTGTCTTTGTGTGCATCACTGGATTCTTTGATATATTGACAGCACTTGTATTATCACAACAAAGTATCATTGGTTCTCTAATATCTTCCATCATTCCTTTGAGTAGTTGTTTGATCCTACAATGTTTGTGTAATTTATAGTAGCAGCAACATATTCAACTTCAACAGTAGATTGTGAGGTGCAATTTTGTTTCTTGCTAGTCCATGTAACTAGTGTTCTACCTAAGAAAAATGCTCCTACACTGGTGCTCTTTCTATTATCTATGTTTCTAGCCCAGTCTGCATCAGTGTAGGTTCTCAATTCAAATTTCTCATTCTTCTTGTAGTACATACCAAACTCTTATGTTCCTTTTTGATATCTCATTATTCTCTTTACAGCCATTAAATGATTCTCCCTGGGATTTGTAGAGAATCTTGCAACTATCCCTATAGATAACGCAATATTAGGTCTCCTATGTACTATATATTGCAACTTGCCAATCATAGACCTATAAAATGTTTGATTTACCTCAACTGAATCATCATTCTTGAACAATTTTTGTCTTGTCACCATAGGTGTAATATTGGTTTTGAATCCTCCAATCCAAATGTTTTCAATGTTTCCTTGATATACTTTGACTGGGTGGTGTATATACCATATTTCATCTTATATACTTACAAACCCACAAAGAACTTGATCTCTCTAGACATAGACATTTCAAATTCTAGCTTCATCTGATTTGCAAAATCTTTACATAAAGCATTTTGACCTCCAAATATGATATCATCAACAAAAAATTTAGATAAAATAATGCCTTTGCCTTTTTCTATTTTTATGTACTAATTGTTGTTATCATCAGTCCTTTCAAATCCAATCTTTAAATGATATTTATGAGGTCTCTCATACCATGCTCTTGGTGCTTGTTTTAATCCATATAGAGCCTTGTGTAGTCTACATACCATATTATTATTAATATCAAAAAATCCTTATGGTTGTTCTATGTAAACTTCTTCCTCTAGTATGCCATTCAAAAATTTAGATTTAACATCCATCTGATAAACTTTGAAACCTTTGTATGCAGCATAAGTAAGTAAAGTTCTTACTCCTTCCAATCTGGCAACAGGGGCAAATGTTCTCCATAGTCAATTCATTCTTCTTGTGCATATCCCTTGCAAACTAATCTTTCTTTGTTCCTTGTGACTTCACCATTTTCATCTAGCTTCTTTCTAAATACCCACTTGGTTCCAATCACATTTTTGTCTTCTGGTCTAGGAACTAGACTCCATGTTTTGTTCTTCTCAATTTGTTCAATCTCCTCTTCCATGGCTTTGTACTAATCAACATCTTCTAATGCATCATTTATTGATTTGGGCTCCCTTATGCTCAGCAAGCATGTTCACTTCTCAATATATTTCTTAGCATTGGTCTAGCATCTTTATCTCCAATGATTTGAGCAGAAGGATGATGTCTTTTGACATATTTGGACAATCTGGGCTCAGGTCTTGTTTCTTCATTTTATCTTTTAGCTTCAGAATCAATATTTACATCTCTATCAAGTATTTCAGCATCTCTTTAATGTACACTAACTTCAAAATTAGAATGTGCATCTACTTCATTCTGTAACTTGACATCTGAATGTAGCTTGGTTCCTGAATGCAACTTGGTATTCAAAGGATGTGACTCGGCAGTCACTGAAACTTGTTGTTGATTTAGAACTTGATTAGCAGCATCTTTTTTAGTAGGCATTGCCTCATAAAATTATACAAATGATTTGTATTATTTTGGCTTTTTCATAGTTTCATCCTCATGCACTTTTGTATATTCATCAAAGTTCACATTTGCACTTTCCAAAATTTTGTTAGTGTTAGTATTCAAACACTTATAAGCTTTACTTCTTATGGAGTAGCCAAGAAATATACCTTCTTCCCTTTTTGCATCAAGCTTACCATTCCTAACATCTTTAAGAATGTAACATTTGCTTCCAAATACCTTAAAGTATTTTACATTGGGTGAATATCCATACCATAGTTCAAAAGGTGAAAAATGAGTACCTTTCTTGACTTGTACATGGTTCAGGGTATAGACAATTGTGCTTATATCTTCTCTCTAGTATTTCAAAGCAACATTCTTTTTCATCATGAGTGTTCTGGCATAGTCCATTATAGACTTGTTTCTTCTTTCAACAATTCCATTTTGTGGAGGGATTCTAGGTGTAGATGTCTATCTTTTGATTCCTCTATCATTATAGAACATCTCAAACTCATTTGATGTGAATTCTCCTCCTTTGTCTAATCTCAAAAAAATTAGACTTTTAAATGTTTCCTTCTCAACTCTTGCTAAGTACCACTTAAACATTTGAAAAGCATTAGATTTTTGTTTCAAAAACATGACTGTCATCATTCTAGAATAATTATCAAAAAATAGCATTATGTACTTATCTCCCTTGTAGCTTTGTACTTCAATTGGTCTACACAAGTCAGTAAGAACAATCTCTAGTATTTATTTAGAGGTATAAGTTTTAATCTTAAAACTTGACTTTGTCATTTTACCTACCTGACATTGTTTGCACATTACATTATTAGGCTTCTTCAACTTAGGAAAACCTCTAACTTTCTTCATGTTACTGATACTAACCAAGTTATCAAAATTAACATGACATAACCTTTTGTGCCATAGCCATACATCATCAAACTTTACAAAAAGACAAGTAGCATCCTCTATATCAAGATAGAATAGATTCCTTCTAGTTTGATCACCTTTTCCAATCAGTTTTCCATTTGTGTCATATATCTTAGCAATCTTGTTTTCAAATTCAACCTTGCATCCCAAATTGTTCATTTGTGACACACTCAACAAATTGTAGTTTATGATGTGAATATCAGGATTTAACTGTGTGATTTTGAGTCAAACTCGATGACTCATCTTTCATGAGTAGTGATTCAACATGAATCCATCTCTCATGAGAATAAATGGAACACTTAGCACTCATTGGATCTAGGTGATGCTCACAGGGGTGAAGCACCGGGACTTCCCGGGAGGTCACCCATCCCAGTACTACTCCAGCCTGAGCGCGCTTAACTACGGAGTTTCCTCCACAGTTAAACCCAAAGCTTGCAACCCCATTTGCAAAACCTTCACCAAGTGTTGTGCCTTATGAACCATTCATTAGAAAGCCCCTTAAGCTTATCAATTGATAAGTAGGAGATGATTTCCACAGCTAGTCAAATTGTGATGTGAATATCAGGATTTAACTGTGTGATTTTGAGTCAAACTCGATGACTCATCTTTCATGAGTAGTGATTCAACATGAATCCATCTCTCATGAGAATAAATGGAACACTTAGCACTCATTGGATCTAGGTGATGCTCACAGGGGTGAAGCACCGGGACTTCCCGGGAGGTCACCCATCCCAGTACTACTCCAGCCTGAGCGCGCTTAACTACGGAGTTTCCTCCACAGTTAAACCCAAAGCTTGCAACCCCATTTGCAAAACCTTCACCAAGTGTTGTGCCTTATGAACCATTCATTAGAAAGCCCCTTAAGCTTATCAATTGATAAGTAGGAGATGATTTCCACAGCTAGTCAAATTGTGATGTGAATATCAGGATTTAAATTGTAGTTTAGTCCTTCAACATAGTAAGCATTTTCACATGAAATCTTATCTATGAGTTTGATAGAACCTTTTGCTTTTATCAAACATGGTGCATCATTACCAAATCTTACACTATTTCCTTTGTAACAATTTAAGGTAATGAACTTACTTTTGTCTCTAGTCATATGATGTGAGCATCCACTATCAATGATCCATCTATCATTCTTGTTCACACAAGTCACAAGTGGAGTTGCCTCATCTTCATCAAATTCATCCTTCATTGCAACATATGCCACTTCATCATCATGTTCATCAGAATCATCCTCTTTAGTAATGTAGCATTTCTTGCCTTTGTCTTTGTAGTCCTTGTTGTCTTCATTTCTTCTACCTTTGTATTTGTCACCACTTTTGTGGTTATTCTTCTCTGGACGTCTAGCAGCAATATGACCAATCTCATTGCAATTGAAGTAAATGATAGGTAACTAACCTTTGAACTTGCCTTTACCTTTGTGGAATCTTCTTGCCAGTAGTGCTTCAAGTTGTTCAACATCTTCTTCATCTATATCATTGTCACTAGATACATGTTTCATCTTTCTCTTCTTCTTCTTCTTCTTGTCATTAAAATCCTTCAATAACAACTTAGCCTTGAAAGCAGATTCAAGACTCTCTGGTTTGTAATTTCCATAGTTAGATAGCTCAAAAGCAATGACCTTTAAGAGTTAGATTAATTCTTGGAATACATCTCAATTCTTGAATTGTAGAAACTCTAATAGCATAAATAGGTAGTAGTGTTCTCAAGACTTTGCTTAGTACAGTATCATCTTCTATCTGACTAGTAGCACCTTTTATTTCACCAAAAAATTCTTTTATCCTAGCAACATATTGGGCAATGTTCTCACCTTCTTCCATTCTCATGTCATCAAACTTACCTTTGAGACTCTCAGATTTGTCTCTTTGAACATTTTTACCTCCACCATAGATGGTGTGTAGGGCATCCCACATTTTCTTTGCAGTGTCACATCCTTTGATATCATCAAATTTGGAATAGCTTAGGGCAGAGGCAATCTCCAACATTGCCTGGTTGTGTTCTTTCTTCTTCTTCTTCTTCATGTCTTTAGCGATTGGGACTCCAACATGATCAACATGCTCGGTGGTGATAGTATATTGTGCATGATCTCCAAGTCCTCCAAGGTGTATCTTCATCAAACTTTTCCATGTAGGAAAGTTATCGCTATTAAGCTTGGGTACATCTCTTTTCAACATATTGATCTTTGTGCTTCTAGTACCTTCAAACTAGTCCTCTTGAGTAGATGGCTCTGATACCAATTGTTGAAATTCTTTAGAATAACTGAGAGGGGGGTGAATTAGTTATTCAAGGTCTAGATGTACAAATAAAAAAATTTCTCCCAACTTAGTGAGCCCATAAAACATTCATACTCATGCATGCATCCATAGGATAATGCAATCACTAAAACTTGTAGCTTACTGTTAAATCAACTTGTACAAATGTAAAGCATGAAACATAATAGAGTCATCAACACACTTTGACACAATGATTTATGTAGAAACCCAATTTTGGAAAAACCACTAGTGACATGCTACTCTTTTCACTCTTATGAATTGATGCCCTGTGAAAGGCCAACCCTATTAAAGGTTATAATACACACTGTTAGGTGTGACCCAGTTAAAGGATTTCAATCACCTGTTAGGAGTGAGCCTTTTTAGAGGACTTTAGGCCATTCACTTGGAATGCCACCTGGTTAAAGGATTTTCAAATGACTATTAGGTCAACCTTAATCTAAAGGATTTACCCTAGATTGATACAACTATTAGAGAGTAACAGTAGAGCTTTGATCTGATACAACTTACAACTTCTTCTGCATATTACAGATCATTGTTTAGTCATCAATTCTGCTTGGCCTTCATACAATGGAGTTCTGATAGCTTGTTCACCCTTCAAGAATATATCTTCTTAAACCTTCTTGCTTAGCATACCAATGTAGTTGCCTTTTAGGTCACTTGATGAAGTAGAGTCCTTGACTTCCTATCTTCCTTGGATTTTCGCATCTAATTCTACTCTCTCTCACAAAATTTTCTTCATGACTAGCCATTCCTATAAATAGGAAATAATCTTTTTTTTCCCTGATTTCAAATTTTGTTATAGATAACCTATATAGAGAGTGGACAAAAAAGAAATATTGGGTTTTTATGTATATTTTCTTTATTATAAGTACACGAGATTGACCTTATCAGAAATTAATGATTTTTTCTCACCTCAAAGCTTCCCTATTAAATCTAGACCCTTTGAAAATAAATTACATATTCTTGAAGATGATTCTCTCCTATATTGCTATATATAAAATTAATTTTTAAAAAATTATATTTTACTATATTTTTCTTGTTTTGATGTAGCATCTTCTTGAATGTTAAAATATCTACTTATAACATATTATAAAAAAAAATTTAAAAACTATGAAATTTATATGGTGATGATATTGAATCTAAGATCTATAAAAGGGTATTTTAATTTTTTTGAAAAAAGTTGAGGTTTGATAAAGAAATGACATTTGACCAAAACAAGTTTAGAGGTCCTAAAAGGTGACACAAATATGTGCTTTTACCCTGAGAGTAATGGAGATGAAGCTTTTACTAACATTTTCAGGACAAGTTATTTGTTGAGAGGTCATTTTGCATGATGTTGAATAACAAAAATCCTTTCAAAACTCTCTCTTGAAAAATTGATCAATGACCAACTTCAAGGTTCTGGATGCCTATTTTTCAACCTATTAGATAGTTCAATTGAAGATAAATGTGTATGTTCACAAGGAGGCCTTTGTTGGTACCCACCACTCTATTCACCCGTTGTTGAAATGTAACCACAAAAGAGAGATATTTTTTTGTATTTTATGTTTTATGATGAATGTAGTTTATCAATGCAACTATATGAATTCCTATTTTAACCAAGTGTTTGAAAAGTAAATAACAAAGATAGAGGTACGAGAGATTAAAGAAAATTATTAAAAGGGAAATTCCTAATAGACATAAGCCAAAGTAACAACATGTCTATATATTAAATTATTAAAAGGATCTAGCATGAAATCAACAAAATTAGGAGCAACACTTCCTCAACTCCATTGATGCAATCATCAATGTGAACTTCAACAATAATCGAAAGATGTTTCACATTTTACCAAATTGTGAGGCCACAAAAAGTGCACTCATACAAGACAAAATGCTATGCAAAAACAAAGATAATCTTTTCTCTAATTTGTCACAACAACAAAATTCGTTAACATAAGGAAAATACCAAAACTAAAAGGTCATACATTTATAACAACATAATAAAACCAATGGCTACATTATTATTCATGAACATGCATTCACAAAAATAACACACTTGGACAAGAATAACTACACTCAAAATGAGAGCACCAATAGCACATATTATTGCAT
The DNA here is from genome assembly GCA_028749045.1 of Cupressus sempervirens. Classification (NCBI taxonomy): domain Eukaryota; kingdom Viridiplantae; phylum Streptophyta; class Pinopsida; order Cupressales; family Cupressaceae; genus Cupressus; species Cupressus sempervirens. The sequence goes on from CM053785.1 coordinate 599,992,124, forward strand.
CAAAATAATGGCCTAAAATACATATTACATCCATATATTTAAATGAAATCCTCTCCTCCTTTTGTGTTAGGAGTGATATCTCTTCTAATACAAACTCATGCTAAAAAACTAATAAAATAAAGCTAATTACATACAAACTAACTCTAAATGGCGCTATGTAGGTCTTCACCCTTGTTTATACCAACTAACAGATGCATGAGCCTTTATATGATTTAAAATAATAAATGAAGAATAAGATAAGAAGAGATAAGTCCCGAGATGATCTAAGAGTCACTGGGACTTCTAAAAATGCAAGCTTGGCCTTCTATAGGTTTTTTGGGAGTTGAACTGCCGTCAAAATGTTTTTCTAATGTATGGAATGCTCAAAGTTAGCAACTGGTATCAAACTATCAGTGCACTACTTCTCCTTCAAAATTGTTTTTGCAACTTCAAAATTCGCACTTGCACACCTTTAAAAAGTGGTCATTTAAAAATTGCACCTACACACCTTAAAAAAGTGTACCTCCACACATGTGCATCTTCAAAAAGCACACCTTTGCACCTGCTCACATTCAAAAAGTAGTACTTCAAAAAGTGCACCTATGCACCTTCAAAAAGTGATCATTCAAAAAAATGCACCTTCATACCTACACACCTTCAAACAAAGGTCCTCTAAAAAGTGCACCTTTGCACCTCCAAACCTTCAAAAAATGTACCTTCAAAAAATCCAAGGTGCTCAATTTACCCAAAAATCAAAGTTCTCAGTTTTGAAAATGGTTTCTAGGTTTTCTCAAATGAGATCTAGGAGCACTCTTGTGTACTTGTTTTGCTCTTTTTGATTATTTTAGCCTCTTAATAGCCCAACATTGTCATAGATTTGAACTCCTACTTCATTTATTTGAAATCCCAAGGTGCATGTGTTGAATATGCCCATGCAATACCATGGTAATTTTTGTGCTATGGATGATGAGGATGCCATGATGACCTACACAAAAGATAAACATCAGTATACTAGTTTTAGGGGTTAAAAATGATGCTAACTAATCAAACTCGTAAACCCAAACTATAAAATTTCCACTCCCTAAAAGCACCTTGGAAGATACCCTATTTTGACAAATGAACTCTTGTGAACCAAAAAAAGGGGGTCCCCATTTTTAATGTAAAAAATGGCATGTGTTGTGGAACCACAACAAATAGCCCCAACAAAATAAAGAAATGACAAAGGCATTTCTTTATCAGCAAGCAATTTTTGAACCTGTATCAAGTTTGCAACTTGATTGCAGATGTCACTAGTGGCTTTTGAGAATTTCAAACAAGAAACTAAAAATTTTCATTTTTCACTCTTAGTGTGTGTCCAATGTCTTAATTCCCTTTATGCTCCTAAGTTCTAACCACCATGCGTGTGCAATAACATGGGAACAATATTTCACTAACCAGTGAGAGTTTGAGATATCTCCATCAACAAATTTCTAGTCACTATATGACCAAATGTGAGAAACCATTTAAAGGGCTCTTAATGAGTTGTCAATTACTTATCTTTTGCATTTCTAGTGATCAATTTGTCAACTTCATAGATCTCATTTATTTCTACTTGATTCTTCTTTGAAACATTTTTTTTTCATTTGAAGTGAGTCAACGATTATATTGTGATAGCTCGAATTGATCACATTATTTTTGTTGGAAATATTCAAGACTATGCTAAGTTACCAAGAGGGGAGGGGTGAATCAATAACTTCTAAAACTTTAATAATTTCAATTCTTAATCCAATTATCCAATTATCATATATGATCTAATTGCATGCATGAGAAACTAAAAACATGAAAGCATCCATAAAACTTTGACACAAAGATTTCGTGACCTAGAAACATGCCAAATAGAAATTAAAATTGGGGTGGGGATGATACCCACAAACTTTAGTACTAAAACATAAAGTTGGTCTGTTAAGGCTTACATTGATCACTTCTAATGATCTTCCCTATTAGGGGCAATTAGGACTGCTAGGTCCACCTTGTGAAAGGATTTTACAAACATGCAATGAAGTATGCACTCAGTAAAGAGATTTATGAAAGACTGTTAGGTCTACCTTGTTAAAGGATTTTGACCAGTTCACCTGTTAGTATGAAGTAGTAGTAGATCTTTGATCTGCAACTAGGTTTGCTAAAAGAGATTCCTTTGTGTATTGATCACCTTTTTGTGATATATATGTCTCTATTGCTCCTTATGTTGTTATGGCCTTTACAATTTGCTCTTCTTCTATTGCATTCATAACTTGCACTTATGCATGCACTCACATTACATTGATATGGTACAATACATTACATATATATACCAATCCAAATTACATAATCACAAAGTCGGCCATGAAAAAAGTTAACACAAATATTACAAAGTCAGCCCACATGAAGACACTCAAGTTTTGAAGACTGACTCAATGAGGTTCTAATACTCAGCATCCACTATCAATTCTTGGCATCATCATGCACTTGGTAGATGTAGAAGCTCAGTTCATACTAATCACTTTCAAGTAATCTTGAGCTTGGTCTACACTGGTGATTTAGTAGATATTGTGCAACTTGAAAAATATTAAATCACTCGTTTACCATGTCAAAACTCGGTAAACACTATCACCTTAAGCTTGGTTAAACTAGCTTTGCATCACATGAAATGTGAACTTGATAAGCATTGCATAGCTTGGTAACCATTAATAAACTTGACATAAGCTGAAATACATAGTTTATACTGTTGGACTTCATAATAACTGAATCTGCTTGGTAACCACTGAGATTTGTCCAAAGGACTCAGTAGTGACTAAAATGCTTGGTAAACACTGAACATTGTACAATGAGATCGGTATACACAATCTGAATAAGTGTGTGTCACTAATAACAAACTTGACTGATATGTCAACAATCTCCCCCTTTGGTATTAGTGACAAAAACATTTATTAGCCAATACCTTATATCCATCACCATGTGATACTGGCTTGGTAGAGTATACTATTTTGAGATTTTTCAAAATTAATTTTTTAAGGTATATACATTATACTATACATCTTTTTCTATATACAACATGTCTGCAAATTCTCCCCCATAGCATATTTCTCATACTGTCTTTTATCTTTCTCCTCATACTATGTGTCTCTCCCCCTTTTTGATAGTAATGCTAAAGATCTATTCTAACTTATTTACATAGAAACACCAAAATGAGATAAAAAAATTAGAATGTACCTTGAGAATGATTGCTAAGGTTTTATCCTAGTTTGCTTGCAGGACCTTGCATGTATGATGTGCAATTTGAACCTCTGCAAATAGTTCTATCATATGGTCTGCAATAGAGAAGTTCTTATCATGGATTAGAGTTTTTGAATATACAATATGTTTTTGCATTGTATCCATTTTTGGAAGGATCATATTCTGTATGCCAATCAATGTTGATATGATCCTTGCTTCTTCTCTTAGCAATTCAGCCTGCATGTCTGACAAAAATCTAATTTTCTTGAAATGTGTAGAGCTTGAACTAGGGTCAAGTTGCAGCTATTGAGCACTAGCCTTTAGATCTTTGTCTATTTTGGACAATTTGTCCTTTATTGATATTGTAAACTTAGAGACATCACACAGTTTCCCAAAAAGTGATGACACATTTGAATAAGACGTTTCAAGATTGACCAAAATTGTAGAAAGCTATACATGATGAATGGCTATTTGCTTAGCAATATGCTCTAGCACTTTACTATCAAATTTATTTTCATCCTTTTCAACTAGCTTATCTTGTGCATCAGTGTCTTCATTGAATTTTTGGACTGCTTCTACTAGCTGACACAAAATGGGTTGAGAAGAATCAATCTCAATTCCTATTGCCTCTGTCAAAATGTTCTTAGCATCTCCAACTATCTTATACTTTTTATCTCTCTCCTCTCTTAGTATTTACTATTTAGCCTTTTTCTGGAGGAGTTCACCAAATGTCTACATTTGGTCTGGAGTAAGCTTGTAAATATCCCAATTGAGGATTACTATTTCCTCATCTAGATCAATATCTTCCTCTATCTCCTTTCCTTTCCCCAAAATTTTTGTGCTTAGTTGAACCTTAGGCTCAACTATCCTTACACTTATTGCTTTTATATCTGGAATGGAAACAATGGTAGACATACTTGGACTTGCAGTAAAAACTAATACTATACTAATTGAGGGCATGCTTACAGAAATATTTGAAGAATCCAAAATTGATGAAGCCAAAATTGTAGTGCCCATAACTGAAGTACTCAAAACTAGAGTGCTTACCACTGATGTACTCAAAACTGAAGTAGCCAATGTATCCATAGTTGATGAAGAAGGAGTTTGTAGCTTGGTAGATGAAGTAGAAGTTACTTCTATCAATGATGTGTTGAGCTGAGTAGGGGCAAAGAGTGATTAGACATTTGATATATCACTAGTGGTCACAATCAAAAAACTTGTTGAAGTTGTCTCCATACTTGATGTAGTAAATGGTTTGCTTAGAGAGTGAGAAAGTGAGGCAATGACTGTTGTAGCTATCTTGACTGGGTTAGTCTCCTCATCATCTTTCTTTTCTTCCTCAGCAACCTCTTGCTCCTTGTATTCTTCATAATCAACTGTAACAAAATGAGTTGATCCTTCATCATCCTCTTCATCCTTGTCTTTCTCATCATCATCATCATCTTTTACTTCAATTGGAAATTCACTTGGTTTGTGAAGATGATAGATATTTTTCCAAGTGTTTGTTGCATTCTTCACAACATACTCAATATGTTTCATCAAAATCAAACAAGTATTGAATTTGAGGGTCATCTTATCTTCATTTTTCTTCAGTGACTCTTTTATCTCGACATCTGATATGCTCGGTAATAATAGCCTCAAGGTTTTTACATATATTTCTTTGACTATTTTTTTGGCATGTTCCCATCTTGGCCTAATTTTTTCTAATAAGACACTGGGAATCTAAGAAGCTAGCTGGTCAAGGGAGTACTTCCATTGTCCCATTTTATCCATGACCAAATCTTCTATTTGTTTATGCTCAGCCTCAATCCTAGTCTCATATTTCAATGCCTTGAAGTTTGTTATACCAGCTCCATCTTTCAATTCTTTTAGTATGTCCCGGAAGGTGGTTGGAGGTCTATTGAATATGATATCTCCTCCTTCCTTGTCAACTTTCTTTCATGACCTCCTTGTGAAGATTGTAGTAGATGGCTTTGTTGGCTTGGTGATGATCACCTTGCCCTCCTTCTTCAAAGGTTCTTCTTTCTCAAATTCTTCCTCATCCTCTGCTTCCTCCACATCCTCACCTTTTCCCTCAGTTAACAAGAGAGGTGCACTTGATTTTTTTTTTTTTATCCTTCTCTTTTCTTTGTTGACCACCTATGGGAGCTTTATTTCAAGTTCAATCCTAGCCTTTTCTTCATCATATGTTCCAAAGTAAGAGGCCTTAGGATTGACTAGTTCATTGACAAGAGCTTCAATGATATCTTTTGTTTCATCAATATTCACCTCATAGCCAAGAGGTTTTACCCACGCAATTCTAGGCCTTACTACCTGAATGTATACCTTGTCACTATCAAACATGAAACATACATCATCCTTATAGTCCTCAACTAACTTCTTTGGAATCCTGAACCTATTGTTCATTTTCTCCTTGAATGCATTGAAGTAGTTGTCCATGATATTTTTGTAGTTCTCACCCATCTCAGTAATATACTCATTGATTTGATAGAGCACATGCACATCTTTTCTCCAAGCTATAGTGTCTTTAGAAGGGAAGAACTTCTATACATAAAAGAATAGGCAAGTTAACAATGAACCAAAATTGCATGGGTTGTTCTTGGATGTTCTTATGCTTTCCATGTTTTTGTTGAACTATTTCAATAGTAGGTTGACAAGGTCATATGACAAGTTGTTCTTAACTAACTTATATGGCAGATCTACAACTTCACATGACACATTGTTTAGTTGGCTTGAATTGTATATCTTGTGTGCAATAACATGAATTCTAAACTTTAATTTTGCATCAATAATACTGCTAATTTTCATTCCTCTTCCACCCCATTCTGCTAGGATTTTATTCTCCAACTCTACCTGACCTAAGGTTTTTGTCATTTTGGCTTTGGCTAGCATGGGAAGGCCAGCGATTCAATGAATCATCTTCTTGGTTATCAAAATTGGTTTCTCTATCCATAGCTACCCACTATGTACCTGGTTGAAGATAAACCTAATCCATTTGATTTGAAATTCATGAGGCATATGTGGGATATGTTTCAACCCTTTAGTTTCCAGATGCATGCTCAAGTTTTAAGGCTCCATTCACACATAGCTAACCCAGGACATCATCCATTTCTAGTGTGCTAATTTCTTGAATAAGACATTTGAAATGAGTACGAATTTCATTGACAAGAAGTACCTTAGGAGGAATCTAGGATTGAGCTCCGCTTGGATCTAGGGTTTCAACAATTGTAGGAATGAGTTTGAAATCTAGCACTTTCCAATCAACTCCATGAACCAACATGTCAGATCCTTGCTTGACCTTGCTACTACTTGATGCCATTTTCACTTGGTAGATTGAGAGAACTTCAAAAAAAATTGCTAGAAATTCGCTAAAATCACTTTGATCGCACTAAAAATTGCTCTTCACAATAGCACTTGAAAATTCAGGGTAAGAAATGAATTCAATTCCATGCCTTTTGATAAAATTTTGCCATTAATGCTCAGTATGAAGGTAGATATGTTGAAATCATGCTTGACAAATTTTCACCTACTACTCTGTATTAATCACTTGGTGAAGACTTTACGCCTCGGTAACCATAGGTGTCTTTATTACTCTCGACCTTGCTCGATAGAGTCTATGACCAGACCTTACTCAGTAGAGAAGGTAACTCGGTAGTAACTGACACTGATCTTACTCAGTGATACCTTTGTATCTTGTATACAGATTTGGATCTTTGTCACCTTTAAACTAGAACTAATTCAGATGTTATCTTGATAGCCTAGTTCTAGTTCTCCTTTGAGAACTTAATTAGAAATGGTAGAGTCACCCAATTCTTGAGTAATTTGACCATCATTGCTTGGACTAGTATCCTTAGTAGACTTAGGAATCCATTGTTGTCTCATTTGCTCTCAGATGCTTCCAGCTTTTTCTTTCTTCTCATCTTCAATTCTACCAGTATTCATATAATTCTTGGCAAGATGACCAAGTTCTATACAAGTGAAACATATTTTGGTGGTATCTCTTTTCCTCATATGATGTTTAACACAATTCATATCAATGTGTCCAAATTCTCCACAATAATGACATCTACACCAGGTATTGTAGTTCCAACCAAATATTACTTTCACAATTTTCTCTATTGGATTGAATGTCATTGTTTTTCATTCTGATGCCTTGTGTCCATGTTTCTTACATTTATGACAATTTCCTTCAAATCTTGGTTTCTCTTTGCATTCATTAGCCCTATGACCATATTGATTGCAATTGTAGCATTTTCCATTGAATTTTTCTTTCCCATTGTTCCAACATTGTTTGATGTATGGCCTATCTTACCATAGTGATTGCAAGTAGGTCTTTGATTCTTTTGAGAACCTTGTTTGGAGGATCCACCTTCTTCTTTGTATCCAATTCTTACTTTCCTCTTTTGTCTATAGAGATTTTTCTTATTCAACAGATTCATGTCTGCTTGAGATTTCATCATCCTTTCATTGAGTTGCCTTTCAAAACTTAGATCATTCTGCAATCTTTCATTTTTTGATATCAAGCTCATGATTTCTTCATTTGCATTGGTGAGCTGATTGATGAAGTAGTTTGCTGGAGGGATAGATGTTGAATATCATTATCTTTTCCTTCCATTTCTACTTTTGTTTTTTTTTTTATCTTCCATGATTTCACATAGCCTTACTGATTGGATTTCTTGCTCTCTTCTTAATTTCCTCACTTCTTCTTGCAGTGAACCATTCTTCTCTAGGAGTTCCTTGATTGCATCATTTTCTTTGTTTGAGTTGCTTGAAGGGTGAAGGTCTTCAATCTAGAGATGATCATTCATTTTATTTGCAAGTTCCTTTCTTCTTTTCAGGGATTGGAAAATTTTCTCCTTTGCTTTCTTGAGTTGGGCAATGACCATTTCTAGATCCAACTTTTCATTGTCAATGGCTTTGTCAAGTTTGAATATCTTCATATCTTTGATCTTTGCTCAAGCTATTAAACTTTCTCCTGAGAACCACAAAGCTCTGACACCAATTGTCAAAAATATTCAAGGCTATGCTAAGTTACTAAGAGACGAAGGGTGAATCAGTAACTTCTAAAACTTTAACAATTTCAATTCTTAATCTAATAATCCAATTATCATATCTAATCTAATTACATGCATGAGAAACTAAAAACATCAAAGCATCCATAAAACTTTGACACAAAGATTTGGTGACCCAAAAAGCTTCCAAATAGAAAGTAAAACTAGGGTGGGGATGATACCCACAAACTTTAGTACTAGAACATAAAGTTGGCTTGTTAAGGCTTACATTGATCACTTCTGATGATCTACCCTATTAGGAGCAATTAGGACTGCTAGGTCCACCTTGTGAGAGGATTTTGCAAACATATTATGAAGTATGCACTCGGTAAAGAGATTTATGAAAGACTATTAGGTCTACCTTGTTAAAGTATTTTGACCGGTTCACCTATTAGGATGAAGTAGTAGTAGATCTCTGACCTACAACTAGGTTTGTTGAAAGAGATTCCTTTGTGTATTGATCACCTTTCTATGATAGATATGTCTCTGATGCTCCTTATGTTGTTATAGCCTTTACCATTTGCTCTTCTTCTATTGCATTCATAACTTGCACTTATGCATACACATTCACATTACATTAATATGGTACAATACATTACATATATATATACCAATCCAAATTACATAATTACAAAGTCAACCATGATACAAGTTAACACAAATATTACAAAGTCAGCCCACATGAAGACACTCGAGTTCTGAAGACTGACTCAGTGAGGTTCTGATACTCGGCATCCATTGTCAATGCTTGACATTGTCATGCACTCGATAGATGTAGAAGCTTGATCCATACTGATCACTTTCAAGTAGTCTTGAACTCGGTCTACACTAGTGACTCAGTAGATATTGTGCAACTCAGAAAATACTAAATCACTTGTTTACCATGTCAAAAAACTTGGTAAACACTATCACCTTAAGCTCAGTTAACACTAGCTTCACATCACATGAACTATGAACTCGATAAGCATTGCATAGCTCAGTAATCATTGATCAACTTGGCATACACTGAAATACATGGTTTATACTGTTGGACTTCATACTAACTGAATCTGATCGGTAAGCGCTGAGATTTGTCCAAAGGGTTCAGTAGCGACTAAAATGCTTGGTAAACACTGAACACTGTACAATCAGCTCAATAGCTATACACAATATGAATAAGTGTATGTCACTAATAACAAACTTGACTGATATGTCAACAATTTTGATTTATACCAAGTTCTCGAGTCCTATTTGATGACACCATTCTTTATTTTTTATTTTCTCTTGACAACGATTAGACTATATGGTCAAGGTGTCGGTCTTCCTTTCTTATGGACCTTTTTTGATCTTATGATGATTTTAATAAGTTGTTGGGGAAATCCTCTATTCAAACCAAAAAATTTTACACTATTCCTTAGTCATTATCCGCCTGGCTTGAAAGCAAACTAGGTATCCAATTCTTTAAATTTGTAAAGTGTTGAGAGCGATCAATCTAGAATCTAATTTTAAGGATAAAAATCCTCTTTAATTATGAGCAACATCTATATTTAGTCCATACAAGAAAAAAAAATTATCCAAATACTTTGACAAAGAAACACCTCTTCAAGAAATTGAGACCAATTGGGATGGACCACATGTTGGGAATAAACCTAACAAAACACATTGACTCCTCGACTCAAAGACTAAAAAGAAAAAGAAAAAGAAGCAAAAGTATAAAAAAACCCTAACTAAATAGATTAGACATAAAGAAAACTAACACCTAACTAAAAAGACAAAAAAAAAACATTAATAATAAAAATAATAACTTATATACAGAAAACCCTAAATAATAAGAACATGATTGTCAATAGATTTCTCATTACATGCAGTACTAATAAACCACCCCATATAGTTCTGAAATTTTTTGACTTTTCTTTGTATTAGAAAAATAAAATTTGGACAATCTTGGTTCAAATTCTAAGCACAAATCACATAAAATCAAAAGTTTTGGTAACTCTCCATGGCCATGATTAATCCACAAACAACTTCTCTTACCTTTAGCATCATATTTAAATTGAAAATCATCAAACTAAGAGGGATAATGGAAAGGTATCACCTAATCTAGTGAGCCCCCCACCATAGGGGTACACTCGCACATTGTAATCTCTCCTTCTGCAAGTCTTATCTCATGGTACACAACTCCACACATACATGGAAATAGTAGCATCTATGATGTAATATAGCTATGAAATAAGGCCCAAAAGATAAAACATTATGTTTATGGTCCTTATTATCACCATCATTAACCTTAAACCATGAATTGTCACATTTAGGATTCTTGGGACTAACAAACTCAATCATACGCCTTCCTTTCAAATTATGGGATTCATTAATATCATTAATCAAGGTCTTTTCTCTCTCATATCCCAAAGAAGCATGTTCAAAATCACACTTAACCTCCATCACAATCTGCCAAGCTAACAAGAAATTAGGACAACTTAGTTCTAGATGGAAACCAAATGAATGGATTCTACATGACTTGGTCATTGCATGATGTAAGGAAAATTGCAACAAATAAAATAATTGTTTCCACATAACCCATAATAGCTCTGAAATAAATATGCAATTGAATCCACATGCAAAAGAATAGACAACATATCCACAAAAATGTGACACAAGATATGCCCTAGGAAACCCTCATTGAGGGAAAAACCCAACTTCCAAAAGTATCCATCACCATGTATTATTTAGAAAAAATACCATTGCAATACAACCATAGAAGCCTTCAAATCTATAGCCATAACCAAGCAATCCATGTGAGTAATCATGAATCCACACATCCCATGTCATGCTTCCAACCTTCACAAATGATTCCTTGGCTAACTTGTCAAGCCTTGTCCTACTTGACTCTTGCCTTTTTCCCTTCTATCTTCTCACTCCAACAACTACCCTTGTGGCTGCTTATATAATAGCAAGTCCCACAAAACCACCAAGTGGTTTTACATAAACCATGTGATAAAACCATGTGCTAAAACCATGTACTAAAACCATGTGCTACCTAACCCATTAACCTCACATTTAATATTTGAAATTTATTTTTTTTCCCAATATTAAATAATTACATGAAATATTATCACAATGTTACAATACAACTCATCAAGTATATCCGATGGTAATCTTTGCATGTTGCACGTCCATTTAGGTGCAACATTACATAATAAAATAAAATAATACAGTATAAAAATATTATGTAACGTGTGCAACACCCATTATCTCAACAATCTCCCACTTGTTGTATACATTACATAGGGTCAATCCATAGACACATAAATGAACAAGGGAACAATCCTTGCACATCCACCATCATGGATCAAAGTGCAGCATGTGCTCCATCCTGGTACCTGCAACAAAATCAAAGTATCTAGCATCTCAAACATGAATGATCTCACCTCCTATTATGCCACTACCATCAAAAATACATAGAAGCCATCCAAAGAGAAAGCCACCAAACCTGTCACATTAGAAGATCATAAAATTGTGTACCAACTAAAATGCCAAGCACAAAAAAACTTGATCCAAAGATAATCACATGTATCCATAGTTGTCAAAATATCCATAGCTAAAATAGCACCCATAGCAAGTGCCAAACCCATCCAACTATACATACCTCTATAGGTATACCAAGTGAATCTCACATCATTGACATATCCAATTTCTAACCTGTAATCACAAGCCTCAAGAGAAATACCTACCAGATATATACCAAGAAGCTCCACTACAAAAGATAATGTTAAATCCATAATGAATCCACTTACAACATCTCAAATAAGTGAATCCATTTAGTCTCAAGGACATCCATAACACATAAACCAATAACCTGCAAGAATAATTCTCATAACAAGTCTCCAACACTCTACCAAGTTCTCCACAACCAACAAAGGAAATAGATAAATAAATGACCATGTCATCTCTCACATGAAATACATGAACATGAACCAGTGATCACAATCTCTAACCAATCTCAAATCCAATGTAAGCAAAACCAATCATCTAGGGAGATAACCAAGACCAAAGAGAAACCATGCAAATCATAAGTTGTATCATGTCCTTCTACGCACACCTCTAGATGTAAACTATGCAAGTATGATCTCCTCTATAAAACCTCAACAAGAAGTTGTAATAACACCCAAACCATACCACATAACTAATCATGGATGTAAGCCTCTCACAAGAAGATCAAACTCATAAACTATTCCTAATCCAAGGAATATGCCCAATATAAAACCATCTCTTAAACTCAACCAGTAACATATGCACATGGAGATAACAATACTAAACCATCTCTCAAATGAACCCTCCAGAACTAACACATGTACCATAACTCAAGATCCATATCCATGAAAGACAAGCACAAATATAATGCACCTAAAAGAAATAATGGGATATACTTCTCATGTAGCAAAGCGCTGAGTAGACCAAGAGTGAGGAATGAGAATGCTCATCAAGATATCCAAGTCTCCAACCAAGACTCATCTAAGAACAATCTCCTCTCAAGTCCATATCAAGTGAATGCCCCTCGAACTTCCTGCTGAAACCAAACAATTATACCAACAAATTATTCTCTAATCCGAGAGAAAATAGCATCACCACCATCTTTAAGTATCCATGAGCACCTATAACTAATCAATCCATGCCAACTCCAAATGCAACATAGCAATATCATGAACTATCTAGCTTATAATCAATGTACTCAATACCAAGAAATTAAACCAAGATCAATGTCAAAATTCCAACCTTGTAGCCTCAGGAAAATAAACATGACAACATGATCTAACCATCTCAACCAAAGAGATAACATGCTCCATATGAACATACTATAACCTGTCAAAACTCTAAATGTGTATCAAGAGTATACCATGACATAATAATAAAACTATCCTAACACCAAGGATAACATGTTAAATGAAAGCATAAACCACACCTTTACCAAGAACCTTGTTAGTCCGTAAGATGCAACCATATCCACATACCATGAGGAAAAAACATCTCCACACACCATGAAGAACCATCTCCACACACCATGAAGATAACCAAGAACACAATGAGTCCTCAAGATTGACTAACCATATTCACACACCATGAAGATAACAAGTGCACCATGAAAATGTCAAAGATGCTTCTACAGCAACAAGATCTAAGACAAACATCCAACATCTGCAAACACTCAATAAATATATCAATGCCAACAACTCCCACTCAACTTTGGTACCAAGTCACTCATGGCATTATAAAATCCATCTCCTACATGAAGATCCTCTAGGTCTACATCCACACAGCCAAAGTGTCAATACCAAGTGAGACCAAGATCTCCAAACCAAGAATATACAAACCAAACCAGGAACTAATCCTACACAGTCACCTCATCATTGTCATAAGCTCCCACTAAACTGTGTATCCAAGCTATCCATGACATCATGATGAAAAATGATCCTCTAACCATGAGAGTCAACCAAGGCATCAAACTATCAAAGAATTCAAAGTCCACATTATGAGATCTTCAAAAGAAACCAAATAACCATGATCCTCAACCAAGAAGATATACCACCATAACCAAATCAAGAATCCAAACCAATGAACATCAAGGATGTACTTGTATATCCAATCATGTCATGCCAAAATCCATGGCACCATGATCACATCCATGAACCAAGAAACTAACTCTCAATGTGTCCAATCTATCAGCATAAAATAGTCAACCACAATCCTCCACCATAATTGTACCTAGTAACAACATCTCATCTCTTCTACATGAAGAAAATTAGCAAATCATGTGACTTAGGGAATAAAAAACCAAAATCCAAGTCACCAATCTTAATATGTATTGATAATGAAAGATCAATGGGTAAATATAACCCATAACCATGTTATAAATGCAACCTGTAAGTATAGACCACTTACAACACTGCACAACTTGTAGACCCATCAAGTCATCATACATATCCAAACCAAATACTAATAATCATATCATCATGAAACCGATCTAAAATATGAATTGAGTATACAATGACATCAAATCTTAAATCTCCAAAATATACAATGTCATAAACTCATAATGCTACCATATTCAATATATATCATAAACTATTCAGATTAATATATCACCAAATAGATTGTGTCAAACCTTCACTAAATCTAAACCAATGTGTAGGGCTCTCCAAGAGCTTTTCGTTGACTACTCGAAGTTCAAAATTTGACTCTGTATGGCCAAGTTATGCCCTAATTTATGCTCAAAATAAATAAAATCTAACTTTTGGGTTCTTAAAACCTGACAAATTTTCAAAATCCCATAATCAACCTACACCAAGTTGTAGTGCTTTGAATTAGCTTTCCAATGCCTATAAAAAGTCTAAAATCCAATATACTTAGAGAAGGTTATGACTTTTTTACTAAGACAATCTTTTTACCATTTTCACTGCAAATTTTTTTTTGTGACGAAAATTCCAACAGGATTAAATTTGACAACCATCACGTGCTAAAATTAAAAAACTCTTTCATTTCCTCTGAACATGTCCAAACTAGGGCATATTTTTAACCAAAATTTATGGAAACATTGACCTGGATCCAATGGTGAGGTTTGTTTTACCCAAGAGGTCATTTCTGCAAGTTCCACTTATAACCCTTATTTAAATGAAACATCCAAAAAATCCTTTTGACCAACAATTTCACATGCCCAAAATCTACCAATATCCCATCATAACAAAAAACCCAAAACCTTCATATCTATAACAAATAACTCATATATCTTGCCCTTTCTTTTATCCTCTCATGCATTCCCATGGATTCAATCTAGGGTTACAATCATAAAACCATAACTTTGATACCACTTGTAAGGAAACTTGCAAAAAAGAATATAACCATTTCCACATAACCCATAATCGATCTAAAATAAATATGCAATTGAAATCCACATGCAAGAGAGTAGACAACATACCCACAAAAATGTGACACAAGATATACTCTAGGAAATGGTTTGTGAGGGAAAAACCCAGCCTCCAAAAGCATCCATCACCATGTATTATTCAACCAAGCAATCCATGTGAATAAGCATGAATCCACACATCATATGTCATGCTTCCAACCTTCACAAATGCTCCCCTAGCTAACCTGTCAACCCTTGTCCTACTCGACTCTTGCATTTTGTCTTCTCTCTCCAACAACTACCCTTGTGGCTGCTTATATAGTAGCAAGTCCCACAAAACCACCAAGTGGAATTACATAAACCATGTGCTACCTAACCCATTGACCCCACATTTAATATTGAAAATTTAATTCTTTTCCCCAATATTAAATAATTACATGAAATATTATCACAATGTTACAATACAACTCATCAAGTATATCTCATGGGAATCTGTACATGTTGTACATCCATCTAGGTTCAACATTACATAATAAAATAATATAATATAATATAACAATATTATGTAATGTGTGCAACACCCATTATCTCAACACGTGGTTTGATATATGTGTAGAATAATGTTGCCTCAATTTTTCACCATGTACCAATTTTGCAAAGTGGAGATTAGCTTGTATTGTTTTTAGTTTAGTCAAGTCGATTGCCCCTTTTCCTTCCTCAAGTAATAAGTATCTCCATCCGATTTTCATCTTTCCCTTCTGTCACATTGTATGGTCAGGTGGGTTTTGTTTATCATCATGAGTCTTTGGGGTAGTTTAGGACCTTGCTCAATGGAGATTCTTAAATTATTTTACTTCAAATGAACTTACTCACAAGTCATTTTGTTCTGAACTTATAGAAAGTTGGACTGGCAGAAAATCCAGTTTCATCTTCTCCTTAGCAGGTTTCGCACCCCAAAGGTGAAACCCGATCGAGATTCCTAAATGTGATTCTTGAGCTTAAATGAAGAGAAGAAAATTATGTTATTGATAGATCATTCAAGTGTTGCCATGTTTTTGCTATGGGAACCTTTCAAAACTCACTAAGATGATTAAAAAGAGCAATGACGAAAAACTCAAAAAGAGCTTCTCCTCGGTAGGTTTCAAACCAAGAAGTCAATTTTTTGAAAAGGTGTTTGTAAAAGAATAAAGTGAGCCAGTGGGTCCCACCTTTCACTTGCGAAGTCGATTTTATATTTTTTGAAGGCTTAAAGTAAAGTGATTAGGGTAGATAAGGTAAAACAAAGGGCATCGGCAGAAAACACAGAGATAGCTTCTCCTCGGTGGGTTTTGAACCAAGAAGGCAATTTTTCGCATCCAGCGGAAGATCACTCTTGCAAGCATGGTTGTTTGATGAATCGATTACAAGATGCTAAAAAAAGGTAAGGGAAGCATGTTGATCACTTTGAGGGAGGTATTCTATTCAAATTTTGGCCGAGCAGAATTTTACTCAAGGAGTACTCCATTCTTAATTCTCCGCAGCTTGGTGGAAAATGGGAAAGTAAGCCATAATAAAGGAAATTAACCGTTGGGCCAACAGAAATAGTGAAAAGACAAGAAAGAATCTATTGTAACCTCCACATTTACTAATCTAATAGATTTATCATTTAAGTCATTTGTATGGCATGAATTTTAAAGATTAACGGGTGGATTGGAGTTTCTATATAGAAGATGAACATAACGGATTTTCAAACTAATGCTTACTCATTTGAATTGTTATCTTGTTAAGTTGATTATTGATTCTGAAATCTCCACAGTTAAAAAGTTCTACTCTCTATCTTATTTTGAGTTTTAAGATTTCCAAATTATCTTGACCTCAATCGATATGGCAACAAGATTTGTTGGATTTGATAAATTGGGCGGAATCAAGTCTACATGGTAGAATATCACAGACACTTCACTCCATTTCTTTGACATGCAAGATTTCCAAAGAAGGTTGAGGGCAGAACCAATCCATCCCATAACGGAGAAACTTTGAAGAAGTGGGTTGGTAGAAGTAGCAGGATTTCCTGTAGCAATGCAATCCCCAGAGCTAATTATTGAATGTATCAATCACTATAAGCCAAATACAAAGCAAATCTTACTCCCTGATCAAACGGTGTTAATCTCAATAGATAGGCAAGTAGTAGTCAATTGCCTGCGAATTCCAAAAAGAGAGGAGCTCTCTGATTTAACAATTGGAGGAGCTATGTCTGAATTCTCTCTGAAGAAGATGGTGTGGCGAAAGGAGATCATGAGTTCTTGTTTCCAAAAGCCAAGAGGAGCTAAAAGTAAAGTTCCTAAAACCCTTTTTGGCACTGATCTCAAGCCCAAGATCGTGGATATTCTAGTTCTTTTGCATCGATTGAAAGGTCAGGTCGAAGCCCTTAACTTTGTAGAACAATACTTCTTTTTAGTGTAAATTATTTGCTTGGATACACAATATATTGATTGGGCATATGAGGTAAGTGAGCATCTGTCTAGGGCTCTCAGTGCAGCCAAGTTCTACAATTCATTTTATATGTCTTCCTTCTTGATATCTATGTTGGCTTCCTTACAATTATGGGTGGGCCTCCCCAGAATAGAGAATTTTCTAGATGATGTAAAGAGTTATGAGTTTTACCCATGCTTGCAGTTATAGAATAGTTATGTAGAATATATCAAAGTTAATGATACATTTACAATGAGGCTTTGCAGGGAACTCCAAGGGTGTTCAGAGAGGAGATTCAGCCCAGAAGTGATGGCAGCCATCAGTCAGTTGGGTAGTTATTTCATTCAATTCTCATCTTTTTCATATTTGCATCTTGCAGCTTTCAATGGATTTCCCCTGAAGCTACCCAGATATCCGGATGACATGATCATGCTCATTAAGATCATGAGACAAGCAATCTAGGTGAACGTGTTGAGCACCAATTTGAAGAAAAAAGGATACGAATTTCCCATAAAAGTTGGGGCATACAGTTGTGAGTCCTGATCAGATGCCAAAAACATGCTCAAGGCATTCGAGAACAAGTTCAAATTAGAAGAATATGAAGTGTTGAGGCCTATGTTTGACCCAAATGGGTATGCCAGAGATGTGCTTCAAATTGGAAGCGTAATTAAGCATGTTACTACTGTGGAAGATTATTGGGTAGACCGTAAAAATAAGTTGGAAAGCCTAGATCGGGCTTTTGCAAGATTGGCAATAGAACAAATGAAGACATATGGCATTAACTTAGAGGTGAAAGGGCTAGAGGATGATGGGAAAAATATGTATAGTAATACATATTTGACCAAATTGAGAAATACTCCAATCAGTTTTGAGCCATATGTCGATGTGGAGGAAGACCTTGATGTTATGATGGCCTAGATTGTCAAAAGAACTAGGAAATGGGTTGAGTGGACAGCAAAAAAGGGTCAGAGTAGGAGCAAGACTACTCAAGCTTCTCCAGCCGCTGCTACTCCCACTTCTTCTCAAAGTGCCACACCTAGTGCTACAACTTCAGTTGCTTAAGGACCTACTCAATCTACAAGAGGAGATGATCAACCTCTCGAGAAGAACATCTCAATAGCTCCAACTTGCCAAGGTAGTCCTCTACTAGTTATTGGAGCCCAAGCCAACACCAAATAAAAGAGGACCGAAGAGCCGAAAGATGGTGTTGTTGCTCCAGTTTCACCTCCTCATGTTGTTGCTCCAGTTTCACCTCCTCATGTGACTGCTACTCCATCTCCTCATCATAGCCTTGGTCCATTTGCAAGTGCTCCCCTTTTGAAGCTGACTAGTTCCCCTATTCAGATAGTAGAGATCGAGGATGAACAGAGTAGTTGCAACGAATCCACTGAATCTGACGAAGCCACAAGGAAAACTCAAGAGTAGGAGAAAGTCCTGAGTTCTTCTAGGCTTCTATTTCAGGATCCTAAGAATCCTTTTTCTGCAACTTCAGCGCCAGTGACTCCGGTGAGGAAGAAGATGTTCAATATAGAGTCACTTGGGGCTGCTTCTAAAGTGATCAACACAGAGTCCTTGCTAGAAGATACCTTAGAAAGGAAAAGAAAGAGGAAAGAAGAGAGTATCCCTGCAAAGGATATTGTATCTCAAGCAGTTCACTCTAGATCTATAGTAGTAAAAGCTAAGAAGTAAAAGACTTTATCAATATTGGGGTAAGATTCAGAAACAGGACACTTAATGATGGAGGTAGCAAAGCCAAACAAAGCAGGAAGAATTGAGGACATGACACCAGATGATTTCACTCTGCATTTAATTGATCTTGGAGAGGCTAGGCATGATACAAAGGTGGGCCTATGGAGATCAAGTAATGAAGTGATAGAAGAACAATTAGAGAACCTCAAATTGTCAAAAATCATAATAAAGGTTGAGACTGAAGAATTGAAAAAATTTATCAGGCAATTGGTTGTTCCATTGGCAACCATTACTAGTGTGCCTACTACTGAAAACCCTACTACAGAAGAAGTGCAAGCTTTCATCTCGCAGCTTCAAAAGGATAGGCATTTTGGCCAGATCAGAAAAGAATGGATTGAGAAACTCAATGCAAATGGAGTTGTTCTGATTGATCAAATTGGAAATGTTATCCTTCGATTGGAAATTGAGAAAGATAATATCATTTCTAATCACAACACTTTGGCCACAGAAAAGGCAAGGTGTGACGAATGTATTTGTCTCCTAAGTATGGTCATCCAAATGAAGGCAAAAGAGGCAATTGAAGTGAATATTTTGAAGAAGGGAACTGAACCTTTGTTCAAGTGGCTTCAAAACATGCAATTTAAGTAGGAGATGATTCAAGAGGTTGAAGAAGGACTCAAATAAACAAGGGAAAAGTTGAAGAAGATCCAAGATAGAGCATTTGAACTCATGCAAGGATTACACACTAACCCACAAAACAGTGGGCAAGGGAAAGCTCTCATTGGGATAGAAGTAATGAAAAATAACTTCTCCACATACTTGAGTAATCTATCTGGAATGACTTCAAGTAGTCAAAACAGAGTGGTAGAGTTGCAGATGCTTGGTGGATACGTACATGTGGTTGCTGGAGAACTGACAAGTCAGCTAAATGTAGTAAAGGAGTTGGCTCGGGAGCATTCGAAGTGGCTCTTAAGATTCACTAATGTACATGTGCCTAGTCATGAAGAAATGATTCCAATTATAGTAGCTGCCAAGGCATATAGGGCGAAAACTAAAAAGGGAAAGAAGTCTAAGTAATTCATTTGACACTCCCTTTTCATTCTCTGATGTAAATTTTGCAAATTTTGTAAATTTTGTAATACGACAAACTGGCATCTTGCCATTTGTCATCCTCAGAAGATGAACCGATTAAAATTCCTATTGTAACGGTCATCTCTCAACCCTATATGTATGAAGTTGAATGATTAATGAAAGGTCGGCAAATTTTTGGTGTGAAGTACTTTTTGTTGCAGAGTTAATTAAATGGTATTTTATGTCAATCATTTTCTGTTCCAGTAGATATTGTGTTCAATCCACGTTTCCTTTTTGCTTCACAAAGAATTAGGGAGGAACAAAGCTTCTTTCCCCTATTTTCAAGATTATGAATGGATGTGATAAGTATTGTTATGATTCATTCAACTAAAAGATTTTGTTAGCGTTCCTGATTTATCAGTTATAGTTTAGATTTGAATTTCAGTTTATTCTAGCCTTATGCAAATAGATTTATGGATTCATAAGATGGGTGGGTACGTGAATCTGTTTCAGTATTGAGAAGTTTTTCTCACCTGAATTAAGTTCTAGTTAGGCTTAATTTGGTTTGCCTCTTTTGCTCTTGGGTTAAGAGCATACCTCGCATTAGTTTTAGGAACAAAACATAATTCCTTGAACATCATTCATATAGGGAGCTGTACCTACCAATTCAGAGAGAAGCCAGTAATCAGAGAATGGATTTTCAACTATTGTAAATAGATATTGTTCATCATTCGAGCATTAAGAGTCATATTTTCACAAGAAACAAGAAAGGACAAATCTGTTTACCAACAAATACCCACAAATACACATTTCCTCAGTCAAGCTTAAGACCAAATTAAACATTCTATCCATCTCTTCTAATGATATATCTTGTTTTGAGGGAGGTATCTAATGGGGGATCAATATCACAATAGGAAGCATTGGTAACTTCTTCTTGATGACTTCCTAGTTAAAAAATCTCACCAAACACTAGTATAAAAACAACAATATATGATTAAATAAACAACAAAAAATTGTAGATATATGATCAATTTTGATCATGTGACCATTGGTAGTTTATTACCGGTCATTAATCCCAAACCAAATTTATGACTAAACTATTTCAATCATTAATTTGGTAATTTATTATTGTTACCTTATAGTTTATTTGGTAATTTTGGTAGTAATTTGGCAATATATTTGGTATTATATTTGGCAGTATGTTTGGTAGTATATTTGGTATTTGATTTGGTAGTGTATTTGGTATTTGATTTGGTAGTATCTTTGGTAATTTATTTGGTAATATATTTGGTAGTATATTTTGTGTTATATTTTGTAGTTTATTTGGTAGTATATTTGGTAATTTATTTAGTAGTTTATTTAATTATCAATTCAATGAAATCGGGGCACAATGGAATTGAACCACCATCCTCCTACTTGTAAAGTAGGTGCTCATCCAATGAGCTAGTGCCCTTTAAAGAATATTGATGTTATTAAATGTGCATAATATAAAGATCAAGAGAATTTTTTATATCAAATTTATTACACGTGACCTATTCCCTTTTTTATAACAAGGACACATAGCGTCTAGTTCCTGCCAATTTAATATTTGAGTTTCTTTAGTATTTAAGTTTCTAGCAATTAGTAATTTAGGATAGATGCATTTGAGTGTCATAGAAATTATCACTAAGTTGTCTTTCATGGTTTGCAACAAAACATTGTCGATGTAACCATGGTGCCATGATTCTTTCAACATTGTTATCAAATATGTAGAGAAATGACATGCATTTATATCAGATTTAATGAAGCATCTAGTTTTCATTACTAATGAAGAACTACACAAGTTTCTATAAAAGTATTTTCCACAATGAATCTAAAAAGAGAGCACTAAAAATCCTATATTTCTACAATGAAAGAATGTGCACTTTCATTAAAGAACTACACAATAGTATTCTTGCTTTTAGATATATGTGTTGCCCTGTTAAAAACTCTCATATAGTTTTTAATAAAAAATCTTAAATGTAGAGTGTATGTTGATGAGGTGTCCACTTAGATTAATGAAATAGAATGTATTGTAAGGGTTCATGACTGGTAACTTAGGTAGTTGATCTAATGCTACATAACATGTATTTTTTGGGGCCAATATTTCATGCTTTCTATTGGATTTTCATTTTGAAATTTTTTCTCTTTTCATTAGAACTATCAACCGTTAGAAGATGGCCACTAGAAATCACTTTCTGCTAATTTTTTTCCCACATGTGGCATACAATAAACCTCTTGGGTTTGAAGAATTGGCAAGATTTCTTGAGGAAGGTATAATTTAAAAGCAACACCCAATCACCATCTAATTTGTTTCCTTCTAAATGCAACACGACAGGGGTTTTGCCAATGTAGAGAAGTGGATTTCTTTAGAGGCAAGGTTCAGGGTTGGGGGTAGGGGTAGGTGCAAGGGCATTATAAGAGAAGCCTAGATGACCATTGAAGGCTAGTTGGTTGGCTAGCCATTGGATTTCCTAACTATTTTTCAACTTAGTTGAAGACACAAAAATAGAGTCACCCCTATAATATGAAGGCTAGTAGATAAATAGTCTCCCCACTGGCTAATACAAATATTACCGTCATTGACAGTGCTTTTCACGCAGAATGGATTTGGTTAATGAAAGGTTGGTGGAATTCATATCTATAGTGTCAACCTAGGATAGTCCCTCCATCTCTCTCAGAGCACGTTAAGTAATTATAGCTTGCTCCCTCCAAATCACTAATTTGATATGTAATGATTCTAAAAAAGTTTGGCTACCACTGACTTAGAAAAAATTCTTTGTATTTTCACAACCCTCTTTTCATTCCAAATCAATGTATTATGTGGTAATAATGCTATCATAGTCAATACCATAAAAATGATAGAGAAATAAAGAGCAATGGAGTGCCAAAACTACTAAAGCTCCACTTTATAGTAGCCATTATTGAGCAACAAGCCACCACAACACAACTTCGCCAAGCATATAGATAAAGTTGCATAAAGAAGCTTAAAAGAGAAACATGTTATCAACATGAACTCATATCATAAGCAATGAAGGCACCATCTGTTAATATTTGAGCCATAATAGAGATACCTTGGGAAAACCCTCCTACTTGAATCCAGCCACATAGAAATCTCCTTTGAATTAAATCAAATAATAGCTTTTAGAGCTACACACTAAATGAATATTACATACAAAAACAATAGTGTTCCACTATTTCCCTATCTCCATCAACTGTAATAATCATATGCTCTACAAAAGAACAATAATATTCCATACAAACTGCTACAATCTTTAACACTTAAATTACACACATAAGAACATCCTTTAGGAATAAGCATCACAGAGAACAACAAGATTGGTGTTGTAGAATAATCATTCCTACTTAAAGTTAACAACATGCTATCAAATACCTTGCCCACAATCACTTTCAATGCCCGATCAATGACCACACACTAATATGAGTTGTTCAATTTTATGATCTTTTCATTTCCAACTTAATAATTGACACAAAGCATATGATGTTCCCACATATAGAATCATTCAAAAGAACACTTTGACAGCCACATAAGTCTATGATTAACAAAATGAGACATGACATAGATGAGGATGACTTAGTATCTAGAACACATTAAATCTTGAACAATTAATTGAATGAGCCAATATACTTTCCTGAATAACTAATGATTCCCATAAGTAAAATACTTGATCACACAAGGTCTTCATAAATAATGGGACTGAGATAATGAAGACTTTTCATGAATCGACAATGGTTTCTTACACATGAATTGATGGGAGCCATGAAGGAAATATGTCATTCCATTAACAAAAATGTTGTAGAACATTAAATTATGGTATTTACTATAAAAATTGAGAGCTAGGGATTAAAACTTTTAGGTGCCTTAAAGGAATAATACAAAAGATGGGATATAGAGTATGAAATAACCCTCTAGTAAATAAAACTTTTATAGTCACAAACTAATGAGCAAATACAATGTCAACACTAAGAGAGATCGATTTTTGATAGACAACTATCAGAGGTAAGAATGATAGATCCTATAGCTACCAAAACTCACACCAAGCACAAAGCCAATTGACATATAGGAAAAAGTAAGTGAACGTAAATTAGTAATATTTTCATGCCCCAATAAGCCTACCATGGGGGAAAATATAACACCAATCAGCTTTGGGAGTCAAAATTCAGAAAGATATTTATCCAATTCCATTCAAGCTCCAACCAATCACTTTAGAGAGTTGAAAAAAGCTCCTGAACAACTTCCATGAACTAGCTAATAAATGAACACAAGAATAATTTTGATGACTTGCAATTGAGTGGACCTTTTAGGGGTTTGGCTTCCTAGTATTCATTTGTTGGAAGGGTTGATTTAGGAAAAGTTTTTAGTCACGTGAATTAAGTTCTAGACAGTGTCGGAAACTCATGGTCAAGTGTAGGAACAAGTTCTTTAGTTATAGATGCCAATTTAATTCTCTCTGGTGGCACACAAATACAATAGAGTGTGAGTAATAATACATATTATTTAATACACCTTCTAGTATCACCAATGCCATTTTCATTTGGAAACATAAGCATGTATGGTTTTTCTATTATGGATGGTTCATCCTTAGCATAATAGAGTGGCTCTTCTATAACCTAGATTGATTCAAATCAAGACCAAACATCACAACAGAAGCAACATAAATAATGAGTGTCAACTCCAACCTCACAAAAAAAAATGTAGCAAATTAAATACCACCGCCATAGGTTTCATCTTAACAAATTCAAGTCCCAAGAACTATACTATAGCTTGCTAGACAACAGATGAATGAGAAACCAAATGCTAGGAATTTTCAATAGCTAGGAAATCAAAAACTTGGAGAATAACTTTATGGTCAAGTAATTATGACTCCAATATTTGAAAAGAGTGACCAAATGTTGCAACCAACTCAAATGTTGAAGCGTGTAAAATAAGAAGGTATAATACAACAAGAAGCTCAAAAAAAATACAGAGGTTGTCTACATTGTTTTGGCTACCCATATTTAGAGGAAATAATCTTTACAATGCCCCTCACAATAGTTGTAGGGTATTGTGTAATATCAGATTTTGTAACAAAAACAACAACAATAGTTGTTTTAGTCTTTACCAGAACATGTTCAATGTTCTCATCTTCAAAAACAAGAACAATAATTATGCCACCATTTGCAACATCACAATATCTAGCCCCCACATTTGACCAATCAACCTACATTTGAGAATGGTCTATGTGTTTATCACTTCATGCAGTATATTTACCATCAGTGACATCATGAACCTGGGAATAGTATTACTTTTTGGAGGAGTTTTGTGGCTGAATACTTTGCTCCTCGTGCTAAAAAAAAGGTGGTGTCTGTAGAAAAATGGGAATGTTAGAAATCTCACTCTTTTGAAAAATCAAGATGTGGATACAACTCAGGAGACATTTCAACTACAAAAAACTGAACAATGGTTAGTTTCATTCCAAAAGCATTTAAATCCATGTTTCTATAGGAACTATGGAACTAGAGCTACAAAAACTACTGAGTAGATAAGGCCAAGTTAGGGAGATATATAGGTGAAGATGTGCACACTAGCAATGATACCTATGCAACTCATTCAGAAGAAGAATCAAACAGAAGTAGGTGATACAAGATTAGATTGTTGAGCTTGAATATGAGCATAGATCTGGGGAATATATTTTAGTTGATACTTGTTCTGTCACTAAATTTTCTCATTCTATTTTGTTGGATTTAATTATTTGAGATCCCAACTACTCTTGGAGAGTGGAAATGACTAGCTATTTTCTTGTTACAATAATGTTGATTAATAAATCAACAATATAGAAACAAGGAAAGAAAACCCCTAAAAGAGAGCATTAGCTTTTCCTCTTTACAATATCTAATTAATCATGAGAAGAGAATCAATTTTATCATTGAGTAGTAATTTTGATAAGTAAAGAACATAATGTGCACCAAAAAATTTGTAATGTCCCCATTTTAGCAGTTGACCTAGTGTGTGTGTGTTAGCCTTGTTCTACATGGTCTTGAGGGCTAACGAAGGGTTTAATGGGATCCTGGAGTGTTTTGGCCTAGTCATTTCCAGTTTGGGCCAAAACGAAGTTGATTTACTCAATTTCAGGCATACTTACTATTTTTAGTAAGTCAACAAACACAGTCCAAGTCCATTTTGGTGATTGGATTTGATACTCCTCGGTGAGAGCTTTCTGATGAGCTATCACTCGCATTATTCAGAGTCTGATTGCTAATACATTTTAATGCTTGAAGTTTTATTAAAGTAACGTCTAATTTAATTGTAAAATATTAAAGTGTTACTTTAATATTTATTTTATGGGGATGTGTACCCAAGGGAGACATAAGGGGTATTTTAATATATGTTTTATATATTACACATATTTTATCCCACATTGCCCATACGAGTTGAGCGGACCCTTGGTAATAGAATAAAAGGAAGCATTTGTGGCTTCATTAGGCAAGTTGAATATGAGAAGAAATTGGTGTGTGAGTTGTAGCTCCATTCTTGGCATTTGAGGACGTTTATCCTCTCTTGTAATATTCTAGATGTCATTCCCTTGGGGTTTGGCCTTTGGAATTCTTTGTTATCGGCTTCATTATCAGGTAGTTTAGTTGCATTTCCAGCTACAGGCAGATTTGGTATTTTGCTCATATCTTCTTCACTACTTGTCCGACGCTTATGCCGCTTTGAGAGAATGCTATTACGAAGGTAGTGGACTGATTGAAGGACAAAGCACTGTACCAGCAAGTTCGAAAGCATGGGCTGGAGTATTATGTCAATAATGCTGAAGTAATTAGTGAGTTGATAAATCTGCCATGTATTTGGTTTTATGAATTCTGA
This sequence comes from Cupressus sempervirens, assembly GCA_028749045.1. NCBI lineage: Eukaryota > Viridiplantae > Streptophyta > Pinopsida > Cupressales > Cupressaceae > Cupressus > Cupressus sempervirens. The sequence continues at coordinate 600,019,356 of CM053785.1, forward strand.
AAATAACATTTTATTGGCAGTAGTTCATTTCCACTTTGCATATTATTGTAGTTTCTTTCTTGTTTATATTGTATGATACCAATTCCATGCACAAAACACAACAAACAAATAAACTTTTGATTTTTGAAGTTATAAGGGGTTTAAACATTAAACAGAGAAATAAGAGGTTGAATGCAAACTGTTTAACATAATTCCTTTTAGCAATTTGGTTTAGTTTTTTGGGACATTCAGGGGTGCCCATTACAAATTTAGCAGTTTCAATGCAAGAAATAAAGTATTCAAGATAAAAACAAATTATTCAAAAGAGAAAGTTTCTTACCAAGGATACCAACTTCATTGGGTGAAGAGATGCTAAATGTTTTTTAGCAACTCCCCCCACCTCCACTGCAACTCCATCCCTAACCACCATCATGCCTCCTGTTGCAACATTAGTTGTTTCATCTCCCCCTATTCGTTATCGATGCTTCCTTGTTTTTCTACTAGGGCATTCAAACTTATGCTTCTACATTTTCAATTATGTTGTCATGGATGTCCATACCCTTTTCCAAAGATTCCATTTCAACATAGGCTAGAATGATAAAGGTGAAGGTTGTAGAGTCTGTCTTTACACCTCTCAACTATATTTCTTTGAAATCTTTTAAAGCCTTTTTAACAAACCCTTTCTGTGCATATCCCATGATCAAGGTAGCTTATGACATCAAATCTCTTTAGGTCATTCTGTAAAATAGCTCCTACATATTGTCTATGCTTCCACGTTTTGCATGTTGTTTATGTTTTCAAATCACTTTTAGGCATTCTGTTAAATCTACTCTTAAATAAGCTTTGATAGATGTTCATGCCCTATTCTAGAACTCCAATATGAGCACATATAGTGATAATGCACGAGTAGTATTCTTAACACCAACTAGTTCCATGTGCTTAAAAGTTTTTAGTGTCTTTCCAAAAAAAAAAAAAGCATATCCTACTATTATTTTTGTCCATGACACCACATTTCTTTGAGGCATTTTTTCAAATATATCATGTGTCTTTCCTATCCTTCAATATTTTACGTACATGTCTACAAGGGAACTTGCAACTATGACATCCCAAGAAAATATCCTCCCATTACTCTTTGATGGATGTGCATACCTTATTTCAAAGATCCCATCTTGGCACGGGCTGTGAGTTCACTGGAAAATATAAATAGATCAAGTTGAAACCCTCTCTATTTCATAGAGTTGAAGAGTGTGACTGCCTCACAAGGAAATGCATGACTTGGGATTGGAGTCACTCCAGTCGCGATGTGAGCCTATGCTGAGCATCTATTCCTACCCTTTCTCCATTATCCATTGCACTCTGCACATCCTCCTCCTCGTAGGTCAGTATCCATCTCCAATTTGATATTTTGGCATGCACCTATTGTGGCAAAACATGAAATCCTGTGAATTAGTGCTTTTATGAGCAACGAGATAATTCATGATCTAAAAGAATTCAGAGAAGATGAAAAAAATATCTACATAAAATCTTTGAATCGTATGCATGTCTGGAGGCACAGGGCGATAATCACTATCTCGCCACATTATTTCTCACTCAACACCATCTGAAAGTATAGAGATTTAAAAACCCACACCGTGAGAACAATCGCCATCTCCAACTGACCTTCCTGGGATTGCTTCGAGCGCCATCAAAGTTGTCTCCGTGGTCGCATTGGTCTCGTCAAGCACCACATTTGAATATTTTAATTATGCTTTTATTGTATAGTATAATTAATCATATTTAAATTTGATTGTAGTTATTTTTTGAAAAAGATCTTATTATAATTGTTGATATGATTGATTGTTTTCACTTAGGTTCCGATTGGTTGCTGGCATAGGAATAGAAAATTGGAATAGAAAAATAGAATGAGAATGGAAATGGGAAATGGGAATAGAAAAGGGCAATTCCAATCGTGTTTGGTGCAATTGGAATTCGACTAGGAATATGTTAATCCATTGTTTGGTTGTACAAAAATGGAATAGGAATAAGATTAAGTTTTGTATTTTTAAAAACATTTCTCCTAAAAAAAAAAATTAATTTATTATTTTTTGGTTAATTCAATTTCATTTTTTTAAACAAATAGATATAATTTTAAAAAATGTTATTAAAAAAAAATTTAAAAAAAAATTAACAAAAAAATTCAAAAAAAAAAGTTAAATTTTTTTTTAATTCAAAAAATAAATTAATTTTTAAAAAAAAAATCAAAACAATTTATTTATTTATTTTTAATTTTTTTTAAAAAAATTTAATGGAAAATCAGAATGGGAATGGAAATGGCCTATTCCAATAAAAGATATTTTTTGGCATAGACATATGCTCATTTTAGGGGCAAAATTGGAATATGTCTTCCTATTCCCAATTCCGATCGAGCTTACCAAACAGTGAATATAAAACATATTCTAATTTCCTTTTCCTATTCCACTCATATTCCAGCAACCAAACGAGGCCTTAGTGAGTTTGTGAGCATGTAAAATATTAAGAAACAAGTTTGTATTTTTCATTTTTAAATTAAACATATTTTTTCAATACAATTTAAATATAATTTTATTAATTTAAAAGTGACGAGTACAAATTTATTTCGTAGTATTGATAAATAAAAGATATTTTTACATCAAGTTAAAAACAATAAATGTTGTTTTAAATGTACATAATCTAAAATGCACAAAGAGAAAAGAATCAATTATATAATACTAGTTATAATCAAATACAAAAATGATAGTAATATAATTTTTTTAATAAAATAGGGGTTATTGTTTATTAAAGTAAGAAGAAAAATAATGTAGAGACATTAAACGACCTTGTCAATATCCATGAATTGATATTGCTATATTTGATGGACATTTTAAGTGTATTGCAAATCACTTGGCCTACCCAACCCATAAAAAAACTTGGCATACCATAACAAAGAAAAAAAATAAAGAAATCTCCATAAACTTAGATAAGACCCAATTTATAAACCACAAACATTTGAAAGTATCTTACTAATATATGTAAAACCCTAATCACCATCATCAGGAATGATATGTATGAACTTATAATACACTCAAATACAAAGACCAAAGGAACTTGTGTGGCTTTTGTATTTGCATTTCAATATTTGCTCACATAACATCTTACCAAAGAATAGTAATTATCATGATTGGAAATGGGATTCCCATGAAATCTACTTCTCCCATTGATCTCAACCAAGAATCCTTCTCTAGTACACTTTTCTTCTCCTTTGGGCCATTCGTTGCCAACTCAAAGATGGATCCTTTGATGCATAGAAAGCCCTATACTCTTTAGATGCAAATTGAATGGGATAAACACTTTTCATATTCCATTGACCATTCTATAGAAAAATACACTTTTCTTTTGTGTTAATATTATAATTTAAGCAAATTTAAAAAGTTTTATATTTAAATTTATAATAATTAAAATAACAATATGATTATTTAAGATAAATATTAATTTTTTTGTGAAAGTACTCTGTAAAAGTCCTTTCTTATGTATTAGTGTGGGTAAAGTTTACATAAAAAATATTATAGAATGCTATCAATTATGTATAAACTTATTTTAAATGAGAAGACACAAAATCAATCTTTATATTCTAGTTGTTTTAGTTTTCCTTCAAAAAATTCAAATCTCATATTCTAGAGTGTTTGTATTAAACAAGATTTAGGAGTCCTCCAAAAAATCCTTTTATTTTATTGTATCCCCTTAAAACCTTATTTTTATAAACCAAAATTGTATGGATCTAAAAATGTCTATCTCATAAAAAAAATTGAATTGTAGAATAAATGAGTTACCGACTAGAAAAATTAAATGAGTATTGGTCATTAATACATAGATTCAACTTGGGCTTGTGTTAATGTCAATGCTAATGTTACTCCTACAAATAAAAAAATAATCTAATGAAATTATACTTATCTAAAAAGTGGAGAGAGTTTGTGGAAAACATATAAAGGAACCCTACCAAAGCAAAAAAAAAAAAAAAAAAAGCTAAAATGTATCCATACAAAATGGTCGATGCATTGCTCCAAATGTAGATTCAATAAAAATGATCTTAAGTTAGCTTCTAGTTGAATATCAGTTCAGAGGACATTTGAGGAATTTGACTAATTATGATATATTAATATGAAATAAACTCCATTTGTGAGTAATAAAAGTTAAAAATAAATAAATAATGAAAGTATTAATAAAATAAAAATATGTCGATCGTTCATTTAGTCATTTGTTTAGGTGACTAATTATTAGTGACCTATTGTTTAGTAAATTATTTAATAATTCATTTGGTCATGTATCTTTGTCCAAGCTTATGATTTTAGTTTATGACCAAATTAGTCATTTATTTAACCACTTAAACTTATAAATTGTAAAATATTACTAATGTTTGATCATTTTTAGTCATGCAACTAAAACTTTTAGTCTTATGACTAAAAGTTTTAGTCACATGGTCAATTATTTTCCAAAATTCTACATTTCCATCATTTTTTGCAACTTTGAGAATTTGTACAACTCCATGGAGTTTTGGAACTTCAAATTTTTCTACGACCTCAAAATTTGTTGGGATATCCACACTTATTGCAACATCAGAACTTGAAAAAAATTCATCACTTCCAATAATTTCAACAGGTTGATCTATCTACACTAATACATTAGATATTGCATGTTGGCAACTAGCAGATTCCAACTCTAAATGGATCCTTTGATGGAGGCGATAATAGTTAGGAAGCAAAAGGATGTTTGGATTCTGAACTTATCCAAGATACTTCAAATTTCTTGTTATGTTACCCATAAAACCTTTCAAAACCTCATCCTTTACATGTAAATCCTTCTAAACTATTAGGGTACTGTTGGTCAGAGCCTCATAATGCATTGGAGTGTTACAGATCTGCATGTCTAAACGAGTGGGATGTAACCATAGAGAGACATTATCCATTAGAGACTCTTCTCTACTTTCAAAACCTTGTGTGTTCATATTATTTCTACAATAAACATGTATCCCAGAGTATCCATGCTCTTTCTCTTCATTGAATGAGGACATAAACTCCTCTTGATCATCTTCATCATTTTGTCCTCCTACGCATTTATCATATGATTTAAACACCATTACACTAAACTGCAAAGGTTGTTCCTCCATGATTTGGGGAGGCTAATCTAAAACATCATTGTACCCATATCCATTTTCACTTGGACTCATACCTATAATACCATTATTCTCATTATTGATGTTATCATAGGGGTCATAATTTATGCTCTGATTTTGAGAATAATTATTTTGGATAACAAGTTGTCTTGGATAATTGCCTTGGTTTCTTGAAGAATTTAACTTTATTATGATGAGTTCATTGGACAAAAGAGACATCATCTTCTTCATGACCTTAAACTCACTAGCCATATTATTCTTGAATTTAGCAAGTGGAGAAGTCTTTTTGATGCAAGAGCATCCAGTGGTGTAAGGGCAATCCTGTATCACCCAAAAATATACTTAGTGTTTTAGTTTATGTTTAATGTGTCTTTATTTCTAGATACCCATTGGGGTCGAATGGAGATTCCAACTCTCATAGTTCCACCATTGATTTTCTGAGTTAAAGTATTTCAGCACCTTGGGATACATACCAATACAGAAAATAGGTTATTTTGTATTTGAGCCACAATTATGATGAGTTAGAGGGTGCAAGTTGGAGGCATGATTATACTTTTAATTTAAAGCACTCCAAAAAAAATTAGGTCAAAAGACTTTATGGTTTGAAAGTTATTACAGTTTTAAGTTGCCTGGAGACCCCTTAAGAATGCTTCAAAGTCATATTTGATGCACTACATATCCTCTACGGGCACAAAAAATGGGAGATGAGAAAAGCTAGTCTATAAGGCTATACAACGCTTGGAGAGCTTTCTAAAAATGTAAATGGTTTGTCAATCAGAGTCCCAGATCAAAAGTTATGCCTCCTAGAAGTTGGACTACCATTTCTAGATTCTTCTAATTTTACACTGACTTCAGACATGTTTTCTAGAACCTTCTATTTTTGCAGTGGATTCCAAATGGCATATTTTAGAATGTATTCCTAACCCTAAACCTAATTTGGGCTACTTAAGTTCATTCATTGCATTGTAAACACAATTTTTGGTAGAGTTTGGGAGAAGGTACAGTGAGAAAAGTTTTTCTCCAGAATCAGATAACATTGTAATTCATAGGACATGTCATTGAGTTTGTTTTCATGGTACTGAATGTAACATCATATCACTTTTGATAGTAATATTCCCCTTTTCCTGTTGTGTTCATTTTTTCTTGGGTTATGCCCTCATCAAGTGGTATCAGAGTGAGTTTTCCTAAGTATGTAGATAAAGCATTAACTGTGAGGCAATTTGCACCAGGACTGTGTGAGTTGTGGGTTTTGATATAGCAAGAAGATGCCTCCATGAAGGGAGTGTGGTGTAAGGGTCAATGTTGTTTCTCCTGAGGTTAGAGCCCTCCATAGACAAGTTCGGGCATTGTAAGAAGAGATCCATAGAGGGATGAATATTGTCATAGGCGACAGAAGTGAAGAGGAAAATAAAGAAGAAGGAGATATTGGGAAGGAAGGGGAAGTAGACAAAGAAGTCCTAAACAATGTAGAGGAGAAGCTTTTTAGGGCCATTTCCAAGCTGGGAAAAGACCTAAAAGTGATGTCACATATTTTTGGGAAATCTAAACCTAGATGAGTTGATCAAATAGATCAATGAGCTAGAGGAATATTTTTAGTATGAGGATATCAGGGACCCTAATAGGGTTAAGTTTGTGAAAGCTAAAATGAAAGGCCATGCCAAAATCTGGTGGCAAGAGATTCAATTGGAAAGAAATAGAAGAGGAAAGGAGAAAATCACAAGATGGGTTTGCATGATGGAACAAATTAAAGAATCAGTTCATTCCTATTTATTATGAGCTTGATTTGTTCAAGAAGATGCAAGGGTTAAAGCAAGCGGAAAAATCTATCTAGGAATACATAGAGGAATTTTATTGAGTCCTTATTAGGGTGGCACATGTGGAAGCAAACAAGGAGAAGGTTGCCCATTACCTTAATGGGTTGAGACCTAGCATTCAAGAGGAGTTAAGTCTGGTTAGAATGATTAGCATTGAAGAGGCATACTAGTTTTCCTTGCGAGTTAAGGAGAAATTAAACAAGTAGTTTGATAGAAGGTAAAGAGGGTGCAATCAAGGAGGAAGAGGCAGTGACAAGTCATTTAGAGACTGAAATGAGAACCAGAAAAAAATGAAGATGTGGGTACCAGCTAAAACTAGAGGAATGAGGGTTTCAACCGCTCCCATGATCAAAACTTTAGAGATTAGAGAGGAAGAGGTAGAGGATGTGGACAAGATTTAGGAAGAGGAGGCTTCTATGATACCTATTTTCATTACAATGAAGAAGCTCATCATGCCTACAAATTCCCTAAATGCCAAGGAAGGACAAATAGGAGAGTTGATGGTCAAGAAAAGGTTGCTCATGTGGATGATGATTTATAGTCATCACATTTAGAGGATGCAGAAAGAGGAGAGGTTTTGGTTAATGAAAGGATCTTAGACAAAGGAGGATTTTGTTTCGTACTAGGTGCAAGTGTGAGGGTAAATGTTGTGATGTGATTGTTGATGGTGGGAGCACTAACAACTTGGTGTCAGAAGAGATGGTCTCAAAGATAAAGCTCAAGAGGGAAAAACACCCCCATCCCTATTGGATTTCTTGGGTGCAGGATGATCATAAGGTCCTGGTTAGTGAGCAATGTTTGGTAAAATTCAAGATTGAGACTTACAATGATGAGGCTCTCTGTGACATCATCCCAATGGATGTTTTCCATTTATTATTGGGAAGGTTGTGGCAGTTTGACAGGCATGGTAGACATGATGGTCATGCAAATACATACTCTCTGACAAAGGATGGAGTTCACCACAAATTGAAGCCCTTGATAAAGGAGGGTGAAAAGGTATGCAATAGTGCTAGGATATGTCTTGTCGAAGAATTTTTTTTGGATGTCATGAAACATTAGCATATGTGTTATGCTTGAATTCCTAGAAAGGATAAGGAAGGTAGTAGTGAAGTTCCACTTGAAGTTTTGAGTCTATTAAGTGAGTATGGAGATGTCATCTCTGATAATGTTCCAGAAGGGTTCCTGCTAATAAGAAAATCAATCATCAAATAGATTTAGTCCCTGGAGCTAGTTTGCCTAACAAGACTGCTCATAGGATGACTCTTACTAAGACTAAGGAGCTAAACAAACAAATTCAGGAGCTATTGAGGAAAGTTTTGATTCGAGAGAGCCTAAGCCCATGTGCAGTACCTACAGTGCTGGCAACAAAGAAGGATGGAGAGTGGAGAATGTGTACAGACTCTCGGGCTATAAATAAAATAACCATCAAGTACCAATTTCCTTTGCCAAGGATGGATGATCTTATGGACTACTTGAGTGGGGCTCTATACTTCACAAGGATAGATCTCAAGAGTGGCTATCACCAGATACAAATACAAGAGGGAGATGAGTGAAGACTGCATTCAAGACCAAGGAGGGTTTATATGAGTGGTTATTCATGCCCTTTGGACTAATCAATGCACTAGGCACCTTCATGCAGCTTATGAATGAGGTATTAAAGAAAATTTTGGGAAAATTTGTTATTGTCTATCTGGATGATATTTTGATTTTCAATAAGTCTTTGGATGAACATTTATTGCACATTCGTAGTATCCTTGAAAATTGTTGATTAATTTGAAGAAGTGTAGCTTTGTCAAAAGGGAGTTAGTCTATTTGGGGTTTGTTATATCAGCCGAAGGTCTCAAAATGGACCCAAAGAAGGTGAAGGTCATCTTGGAATGGCCTACTCAAAGGTTTTCCATTGAGGTGAGGTCAGTCCATGGTTTGGCTAGTTTTTACAGGAAGTTCATTAGGAATTTTAGTAGTATATGTGCACCCCTAATTGAAAAAATGATGGGGAATATAAAAGAGTTCAGGTGGACTACAAGAGCTGTAAGGAGTTTTGAATTGTTGAAGAAGAAGGTGACAGAGAAACCTATGTTGGCACTTCCTGATTTCAACAAAGTGTTCCAAGTGGATTGCAATGCTAGTAGAAGTGATATTGGGGTTGTGTTGAGCCAAGAAGGTAAGCCTATTACCTATTTTAGTGAAAAAATGAATGATGCAAAGAAGAAGTATTATGTTTATGATCAAGAATTTTATGCTATAGTTCAGGCCTTAAAGAAATGGAGGCATTATTTGTTGCCAAAAGAGTTTGTTTTGTATACTGATCATCAGGCATTACAGTACCTAAACAACCAAGGTAAATTGAATCAGAGACATTTGAAATGGGTAGAGTTATGCAAAGCTATACATTTATATTGAAACATAGAAGCGAAAGGTCTAATAGGGTTGTAGATGCATTAATTAGGAGATAATTATTGCTTACAATAATGCAGGTTGAAGTGGTTGGGTCTAATGAACTTAAGAATCTATACCCTGAGGATCTTGACTTTGCAGAGGCTTGGAAGGCTTGTAAAGAATTTGTTACTCTAGACAGGACTAGGTGGCTAGATTACATGATTTAGGATGGTATGTTGTTCAAAGGCAGTCAATCGTGTATTCCAAGAAGTTCCATGAGGGAGAACTTGATCAAGGAGAAACACAATGGAGGGATGACAAGACACTTTGGTCAAGATAAGACCATTGCCATTATTAGTGAACATTATTTTTGGCCTCAATTGTCATAGGATGTGAAGAAGTTTGTGCAAAGTTGTCGAGTATGTAAAACAACCAAAGGATTTAGTTACAATATTGGATTCTATCAACCATTGATTGTTCCATTGAAGCCTTGGGAGGACATAAGTATGGATTTTTTCTTGGATTGCCAAGGACATAAAGGGTTAATGACTCAGTATTTGTGGTAGTTGATAGGTTCTCCAAGATGGCACATTTCATTCCATGCCACAAAATGCATGATGCAGTGTATATTGCAGATTTGTTTTTCAGAGAGGTGTTGAGGCTACACGGTCTCCCAAAAAGTATTGTTTATGATCGAGATACTAAATTTGTTAGGTATTTTTGGAAGACTTTGTGGAAGAAGTTGAAGATAAAATCAAAGTTCAATTTTGTACATCATTCACAAACTGATGGACAAACAAAAGTAGTGAATAGAAGTCTGGGCAATTTGTTGAGGTATTTAGTAGGAGATAAGCCCAAGGGATGGGTAGCACAAGCAAAATTTGCTTATAATAATTTTTTGAATAGGACTACTAGTAGATCATCATTCCAAATTGTGTATGGGAGTAGTCCAAAGACTGCACCAGAGTTGAGGAAGATGGAGTAGGAGAGGAAAAGTGCTAAGACATAAGACTTTGTTGAACATGTCAAGAATCTACATGAGGAGGTACATGCACATATTACCAAGATGAACCTACATTATAAGGCTAGAGCAGATCAAATGAGGAGACATAAGGAGTTCCAAGTTGGGGATATGGTTAAGGTATACTTGAGGAAGGGACGATTTCCAATGGGTACCTACAACAAGCTGAAGATGAAGAAATTTGGTCCTTGCAAATTTTTGAAGAAACATGATTTAGGAAATGCATATGAGGTGGAGTTGCTAAATGGGCTTCACATTTCTCCTATTTTCAATATTGCAGACTTAACAAAATATCATGATGATGGTGCAAAGGAGGAGTTGATGCTAGAGCCATGTGCACTTCCTACTTCTAAGAAGGAAGAGATTGAAGAAATTTTGGATAGTCGTGTGGGTTGGAGCACCATAAACAAGCAGTATGAATAATACCTGGTGAAGTGGAAAGGAAAAATAGTGGAAGATTCAACTTGGGCATCTGCAACAGAGGTTGCCCATTTAGGTTTTCCTCTACTAGCTATAAAGTGATAGGGTCACTTTTGTCATGCCCAAACTACGAGGGCAAAACCACACAATTTTTTTTTTTTTGAATATTAATAAAAAATTAGAAATGCTCTAAGTTTAATAAGGTTGAGTTTAAAATCAAAAGGTATGATTAGATCATCAAAATTAAAACTTTCATAGTTTAGTCGGTTAATTAATTTAAACAAATCCAAATTTAATTAATGAAAGTTTTAACACATTGATATTCCATCTACTAAGATTCTCTTCATTACATCATAAGTTATAAACTCTTGTGGAGGAATACATTGTTAAACTGAAGCTCTCATTATAAAATAATATTGACGTTTATTTCATTTCAAATTAAATCTAAAATAATAAATTTAAATTTCCTTTATAACATTATAATTAAAGATGGATTTAACATTTATTACATAGCATCTTTTATCTCATATAAAGTTATCATTACAAGAAAGAAATTATAATCAAGTTCCAATAGATCAAGTTCAATTACAAATCTCATGGACAATTATCGATTTACAATTTAATCGATATTGTAAAGTCACTAAGAAAAACAATCAACTAGTAAAAACATATTATATATATATATAATTTATTAACTTTAAATGTTTCGACTACTTTAACACAATAATTAACTATCAAAAAACTACTAAAAATCAATTAACAACTAGCTAAATCTAAATTTGATCTAATCATAAGCAGAATAAGTGACTAAATTTTAAATAAAACTTAACTTTAAAACTTAAATAAAATTAAGACTAACTAACTAAAGCATGCAAGTAAACTAATAATACTAAATATAAATTAAAATTTAAACAAATAACTCAAAACAAATAGCCATTAATCAAACAAAATTTAATAACTATCTTAATGTAAAACTAGCTAAATTTTAAAAGGAAAAGTAACATACTAGAACTTTATCTAATCAATTTAAAACTTAACCAATTAACGTTTAACTATGTAACCATTTAATTTCTAAGTATTAATTTCAACTAAATTATAAAGAAACTTTATTTAAAAAATCTACTTACCAAACTAATCTTCTTAAACTAACTTTAAAAAAAGAACTAACTAAATTATTAACAATAACAAAATTAATAACTAATTTAAAACTTAAATAAGTTAAACTAACTATTAATATAAACTAATCTTTCTAACAATGCTATACTATCAAAATTACTAACATTTTAAACTAACTAAAAAAATAAATAAATAAATAAATAAAACTATCATAAACATAAAATACTAACCTAACAACAACTTATAAACTAAAATTAACTAAACATAAATTTAAAACTAAACTAACCCTATACCCTAACCTACATCCTATACTCCCCTAAGACCCTACACCCTACACCTAACTCCCACTAACCCAGGCGCTTCCCAAGCGCTGCGCTTGGGACAGCGCGCTGCCCAAGTGGAGGGGGCGGGTACTGACCAAAGCCTGCCATTAAAAGTGGCGTCCAAGCCAAGAGAGAAAGGATTAAACAAAAAAATGTTAATCTCCTTCCTTTACACATTGCAAGAGGGGTAATAACCATGGAGGTGACAGGGTGACGTCACCCATATGATTTCAAAAAGACTAGCAACATAAACATTTTAAAAATTGCGTTTATAAACTGACGTGCATGGAGAGAAGACATGCATTGATGAAATAAAGTTTTATAGGTAAGAAAGTAGATATTTAGGATAATAAAATTTCTATGATATTTTTATTCACTTGGTGTTTATTTTCTTATTGTTTTTTAATTTTAATCTAATTTTTCAATAAGCAAAAAGGATCTTTTTAGAGAATCTTTTGATTCTCTGTTACCAAATGAATTAATTTGAATCTCCCATACAAAAGACAGAGAGTTTTACTCTCTTGCAACATTTATTTTTTTGAAAATTTTCTAAGTATAGATTTCAAGGCCATGCATGAATATATATTTTTTTGTCTATATTTTTGAATAGAATTAAAACATGGATACAATAGTTTGAAGCATATTAACACCATATTTAATATGATCTCCTATACAACTTGAATTGCAATATATCAACCATAGACGTTATTTTCTTTCCTTAACATAATTATCATTTTGAACATATAAGGAACATATAAGGAACTTGAAAATTTGTTCAATTAAACCATCATCAAATCCTCTTATTCCTGATGTGCATCCATCTAATTTGAAATTTCGATTAAATCACAAGATAAATAATTAGACTCAAAACACCAATTTTATTGGCAAACTTGATTCAAAGGCTCAGCCGGGAAAGAACCAGGAAGAAAACTCGGCTTCGTTGCCATTTACAACAAAAATTAAAAATACAATTTACAATAGGATATCAATCTCAAATTTCAACAATTTAATCAAATTTTCTTCATGACCCTCATCAAGGGATTTATAATGTTTTCTGCAACACATTTCTAGAACCATGGATGGAACAGAATCTGATCAGGTGACAACAAGCATGTCCAAGAAACAATTCAAACATGCATAATCATACAAAGTTTTCACAAAGGGATTCACAATGAATCAAAACTAGGGAAAGGTGGATTCTTCCAACCAGGAGAAGTCAAGCACAACACCAAACAGATGCCCAATCGGGGCTATATACCAAGAACTTCCGCTCTTCCATTTCAATATACCATAATCATACAAGGTTTGTGCTGACAGGTAGGGGCCCATAACACCCTACCCTTTCTCCCTCTTCTCATCCTGAGAAGAGACTCTACACTGGTTGGAGTCCGACTAAACAGACCTTCCCAAAATTGGTCACTTCTGCCCTCTCCAAGGGTGAGTAATACCAAAACACCCATGCAAGAAAATCTCAAAATTTCAAACATATACATGAAAATAAATCATACAAAATAACATGGTTTTCAAATCTTCCCAACATACCCACAAACAGACAAACATTTAAACAACAACAAGGTAGTATAAGCATGAAACAAACCTGGAAACTGAACAAGGGAGATGAGAATTTCCTACCTTCACAAGAGGTAATGGCAATGAACAAGTTTGAGTAGAGTTTCCCTTTCCTTGCTTCAATCTTCAAAACTCCTCTCTAAATGTAGAGATTGGGTAACAACCTCCACTAGTCCAAGAAGGGCCTCTAAATAAGCCCCAAACTCAACCACCAAAAGGATCAATAACTTCCCCCACCCACTTACAATTCTAGAAACTCCTAACTCAACCCACACCATGGTTAAACACTAAGTGGAGGTGGGGTGAGACAACTCATGGCAACCACTTGCAAGTTTCGCACATAGGCAAAAAGAGACTTTTTGAGTGGCCTCAAAAGTCAATAAAAGGGGCTTAGGGGTTGGAAAAGACCCCTAACCCATACCCATAACCTTTGGGTATAATACTCTCATGTTTTAAGCCTTAAGAAAAAGGTTTAGACCCAAACAAAATCTAGGAATAAAATAGGACCATCTAACAACTCTAATCAAAACAGATTAAGCACTAATCCAAATTAAGGGTGACTAAACTCAATTAAGAACCCAATTAGTAAATTGACACTAACTTAAACCAACTTGGGTCCAAAGGTTACACAACTAACCCTAATCAACATACTGAAGAACATAACCAATTTACGAGTGTCAAGCGACACTAACAGAACATAGTTACGAACATTAACATTAACTAAACAGAGAGAGATACATACATACATCTCACAATACAATACTTGAATTACGAACAATAAAGTTTCCAAAATTAATGTAGTGCCTGCCCCTAGTTTACATTTTCAAGCTACATTTCTGATATCATTGCCAAACTCTTTTAGCCCAATTTATGTTTGATGATTAGTATTATTATTTTAGATATTATCAGATGTTGTTTTACACTCAGTTTATTATATGATGAGATTACTTGGTACTCTATATTTCATGCATGTATGATGATTATTCAATGGTTTCAGTTATCGATGATGATTAGTTAGATGGTTTATTATTCCATGTGCTTCTTATAGATACTTACCCCATACTGCATGTGTATGGTGTGTGTTTGTTTTATTTATGTATGGTGTTTCTGATGTGGTTAAGGAAGAGAGTCGTAGTCACCTGCTAGTCGGGATCTACACGATGCACCACTTCCTGCCATTGTCTGTTTAGCTTAGAATATTGTGTTTGTACATGCGTGGATTTTATGCAGGTTGCAGGTATCGAGTATCGACTTCCCTGAATTGTCAGGATGAGCGTACCCTATCGCACTGTCTCAATGGTAAGAGAGGGGAGATAAACTCTTAAGTCCAAATCCTAAACCCTTTAGCCAATTGTCCTAATTGATAATTAGGACAAGTATCTGAGTTAAGTACCCTCTGAATGCATCAAATGATGTAATTTCGTGATTATAACCCTTTTGTATGATTTGGTATGTATTTTTCTATGATGGGTTTTCGTATGTTGCTTTATGAGTCCTTGGTGTATTTTCTATTAATTAAGTATAATTAAAAAGATTAATTAATGATTTAATTTAATAGAGAATTATTATGATATCTTTATATTTAATTAATTAATAAAAGAATTAAATTTGGAGATTAAAGTTCAAAGATAAATTTAGAACAGGATAATATTTATTTAATTTAATAATAATATATTTGGAGTTCATTTTTAAATAAATGCTAAATATTATTGTTATTTAAATTAATTAAATATTTTATCAATTAAGTTCTAAAATAAATTAAAAGTTGAAAGATATTAAATTATTAAGAATTCTAGATTGCATGATCTAAACATGAGTTTAAATATGAGAATTAAATTAAAAGATTAAATTATAGAAATTAATAATGTTATTTTAATTTCTTAAAAGTGCACATAAGATTAAAGTAATAAATTAATTAAGAATAGAAGTCAAGTGGAATATTAAATAAAGGTATTTTATAATTCAACTTAATGTGCATGAAAGTTGAATGCAAAAGAATAAGAAAAGATAATAAAGGTTAATTTGGAGTTAACTGAGTTGTGCAAAGAGTCTTCTCGGGTAAACGCACAATTAGTGCCCCGAATTGAGCAGAAATTGCTTATCACAACTTTGGGGGTTCATTTTTGGGATATACGAAGTTGGACGGGAATTTTTGGGAGACAATTTTTGGAAGCGAATTTCAGAAAGCTGATACCAAGAAAGTTTCCCAAAGGAAGGTTATTGAGAGGAGCGAATTCCTTTACAGTT
The DNA here is from genome assembly GCA_028749045.1 of Cupressus sempervirens. Lineage (NCBI taxonomy): Eukaryota > Viridiplantae > Streptophyta > Pinopsida > Cupressales > Cupressaceae > Cupressus > Cupressus sempervirens. The sequence continues at coordinate 600,035,388 of CM053785.1, forward strand.
CCTGGAGATTGCATAATAGCATCAGGATCAGGTAGGGTCTTGTGTTTTCGATTATCAATTTATTACGCAATTATCCTTTCCTGTCTTCTTCGTGTCTGGGGTTTGTAGATCTGAATTCTCTATGATGAAAGTTTTAACTTTTCAATATTGCAAATTTATTAATTGCTCTTCAATAATTTCTATATCTATGGAGACTGGAAGAGTTATTAGAAACCCTTGTTTTCTAGATTAAGAAATTAAGACTTAATTTGGTAAGGGTTTTGTTTTGAAATTGAAAATTCTAGATTAAAATATATATATCCTTTGGAGGAAATTGTTTTTTTTATAAAATTAAACAAAACTAATTAAAAATAAAACTTAATTTGTTTTTAAAATAATGATGAAAATTTAAAACAAAAAAATATATATATATAAAATATATATTGGAGTGGGGCGGGGCCACCACTTCCCACGCCCCACACCCACGCTGCCGTGGCAGGTGGTACTACTGCGCAGTAGCAGTAACACCTGCGGCCGCAGGGTATGGCAGGCCGGCGGGCCTTTAAACACGCCAAAATTTTATTAAAAGAAATAAAAACGATTTAATTTTTATTAATCATTTTTTTTAAAAAACGTTTTAAAATTGTTTTAATTAATATAATTATTATTTAATTTAAACTTTATTACATTTGAAATTATATTGAAATTTTATTAATATTTATTAATAATTTTATAAATAAATAAATTATTAATAAATGTAATATGGTCCTTTATGTATTATTAATTAATTTTATTTAAAGTTTGATTTAAATTAAGATTTAATTAAATCAAAAATTTGTTTAAGCAAGTTTAATATTATAATACTATTTTTAATGAAAGTGTAGATCATTATAATCAAAGATCAACAAGTATTATTATTAATTTAAATATTACCCTTAGATTGTTTTAGGACTTTGAATTAAATCAACTAGGGGTAATTAAGTGTTTCATTTGGAGTTAGGAACGGGATAATTTGTAAAAGTGAACTATGGATTCTATCTGTTTAAAACATACGTTCAACTGGAAATGGAAATCTCACATTAACTCAATAGTATATTATCAATCAAATTGAACTATAAAACTTTCTACTTGAATATAAACACTGAAAACTGAAACCTTATTGTTTAACTCATCTGTATGTTTTCAAATTAACACCAATTGTGAGACTATGATGTTTTCTATATATTGTCTATGCTTTTAGTGTTATGGGGTTGGTTTAGCTTTGACCAGTTTAGGATGTTACCAGAGGCTCGGGGTTTGTGAATGTGAGGCTAGGATGATTTGTTCTCGATCTTTTCAAACCAACCAAGGTAATGTGATAGTATGCTCTATGATGGATGTATTTACTGTTTGTTATTGCTTTCCAGTTTCCTTGTGTGAAGCTGAGGTGTATGTATTTGAGATACCTAACTTAACCATTTTTGAGTCTCGATTAGTTATATTTGATAACCATTTCTGAGTCTCGATCAGTTATACTTGTATTACCTTCTGGTTGCTTAGACTGAAATGTTTGTTATATTCTTGATGATGTCATGTGTTGACTTGACCATTTGGAGTCTTCGATCAGTATTATAATTTACTTTTGAGATACTTTCTGGTTGCTCATTGGAGAACCATTGGTTTTTGTGACTTATCATTGATGCCTTCAGTTGCTGATAGAGAACTGTCGTGATCATATGATTACTATTTGATATTATCTGTTGCTCATGAAGAACTGATGTAATTTTGTGGATTATCTTTTATGATGTTTTTCAGTTGCTTGTATAGGACTGAGGTGGTTTTATTATGATTTTTTGATTTATGATTTCATGAGCCTAGGGTAGGTTATCTATGTGTAGAGTCGGGAAGTGGCTTGCAATGGGGGTCGGAGCCCTAAGAGGCTGCCTTGAGAAACCCATTGTAAGTCGTTTTTAATAAGTGAAAACATTTACACTAAATGAGAGAAAATGAACCTAACAAGATAATTGTATGTTCTCTCCCATGCCTTGAGTGCTAGTACAGACTAAGATGGGGTAGAGAGAACGCTTGGTTACGACCTTGCATTCCATAGTAGGCCTCGTCAGTACGAGAGGATACTAGTGGCCGCAGGATCAGTAGGGACCCGGGATTCCTAAGGGATTGCTCGGGTAACTTCTACATGACTTTTGCGATGGCACTTTCCTGCTTGCATATTAGGTTTCCTACATGTCTTGTGGTACCTCTGGGATTTAGATGTCGATCTTTTTAAGAACCCTTGAGTTAGCATACTTATAGGATTTCCTGGACTTAGAGAGTAGTTATGATTATAGGTTTTGTTATCCTATTTGGGACTTGAGACTATCTCCTCAGCGCGGTGGGAGTGGACCATTTAGGTTCCATGCGGTTGGGTGGTAGTGCTTTTACTCTTACCATTGAGATCCGTTCCGTGGTCACCGTGGCTGGAGTTTTCGTGATTGGCATTTACCTTCACTGTGTTCTTGGATTATTATGATGGATGGTTAGAATTTATGATAGATGTTTTATCATTATGGATGTATGGATGTATCATGTATGGTGAATAGTTTCATATATTTTTACTTTACTTTGTATCATGGATTTGAGGATGTTGTATCTTGATCTTTACATATGTATATTCTTTTAAGCCTTTCATACCCTGTGACTTGTACAGTGGATGATTGAGCATTCCGAATTAATTTGCCAAGAGGCATTCGGAACAAATGTATAATATGGACATGGGACTTCTGATTATTCTTTCATATTTATGTGATATTTGTTAGACTTAGAATTAATTAAATTTAAATGTGACTCAACGTCTTGGGATCTTTAAGAAATGTATCTTGCAATGTATGTTTGTCGATGATTACATGTTATTGCTTCCGCTACTATGTGTTTGATGTGTATGTTATACTTTCTTACTTTAAAAAAAAAAAATGTTTAGCAAACTTAGTGAAACTTTAGGTTAATTCTTTTGGATCCCTTGGCGGGGCGTTACAATCAACACATAGAAATCAGTTCTGTTCCTCCATCGGTTTCCTCGGCTAAAATATTTGCACACTCATTGCACACATTAGTAGTCCCATAAAATCACATGTACATATGTATATATACGTATCAGAAATCACATAAATTAAATCATACATCAATAAGGGTTTCTTCATCCTACTTAATTCTTAATCATAAAGATTCCAAAAATCAATGTGTTAATCCTACATTTTACTTAATTCATCATCATGCATAAACATAAAGCCTTAAATGACAAACATCAATATATCTGAAAGTAACATCACATAACATGAAATAATATAATATGTTCTAAGTATCAGATAATGTCTCGACATCTCGAGTCGTGAGTATCAAAATGATAAAGTAATAACTAAGGCTACGAAGGGTCGGGGTGAGGCCTCACAACTTTTCAATCTACCCTGGGTGTCTGATGCAGGAGCATCCAATGGTGTAAGGGCAATCTTGTATCACCCAAAAATATGCTTAGTGTTAGTTTCTGTTTAATGTGTCTTTATTTCTAGATACCCATTTGGGTCAAATAGAGATTCCAACTCTCATAGTTCCACTATTGGTTTTCTGGGTTAAAGTTTTTCAGCACCTTGGAATATGTGCCAATGCAGAAAATAGGTTATTTTATAATTGATCCATAATTATGATGAGTTAGAGGGTGTAAGTTGGAGGGATGATTATACTTGTAATTAAAGCACTCCAAAAAAAAGGTCAAAAGGTTTTACGATTTAAAAGTTATTGTAGTTTTAAGTTGCCTAGAGACCCCCTTAAGAATGCTACAAAGTTAGATTTGAGGCACTAAATGGCCTCATATAGGCCCAAAAAATGGGGTCCAAGAAAACCTAGTCCATAGGGCTATAGAGTGCTTCTTAGAAATGTAAACAGTTCGTCAATCAGAGTCCCAAATCAAAAGTTATGCCTACTAGAAGTTTGATTACCATTTTTGGATTCTTCTAATTTTACACCGACCTCTGACATGTTTTCTAGAACCTTCTATTTTGGTAGTGGATGCCAAATACAATATTTTAGGATGTATTCCTAACCCTAAACCTAATTTGGGCTACTTAAGGTCATTTATTGCATTGTAAACACAATTTTTGGTAGAATTTGGGAGAAGGTACTGTGAGAAAGGTTTTTCTCTAGAATCTAATAATTTTTTAAGCCATAGGACATGTCATTGAGTTTATTTTCTTTGTGCAAAAAGTAATAGCATATCAATTCTGATAATAATATTCTCCTTTTCTATTATGTTCATTTTGTCTTGGGTTGTGCCCTCATCCCTTTTGCTCAAAGAATTCAATCTTTTGGGGCTCATACCCTAAATATGTAATTGTTGGCATTGGAGCAGTAATAACCTGTGGTAGTAAAGGAACTGGATTCAACATGGGCAATTTATTGGGCATAGTAGATTCTCTTGATAGAAATGGTGGTATGACTACTATATTATTCAAAATGAAGGAAGACACAAAGTTCCCTCCACCATGGGTATCTACTTGTTTCACGAATGTTACAACCTCTTTGAAGACCTTTTCAATGGTATCGATGTCTTTGGGTGGGAGCCTTCTTAGAAAAATAGAAATTTAATGAATCCATTGTTCCCAAATAGATATGGATGACAACCTCTTGTGGTATAGTGTAAGGAAACTCCATTCTTTGATACATCATATAGAAGCAATGATTAAAACATGAAATAGTCTCGTGTGGATCCCTCTTGATTGAGATGAACCAATGATGTAGGTTACTTGGATCAATATACATCTTGAATTATGCCAAAAACTTGCTATTAGAAGAGTTCCAATCCCTTATTGATGCTAGTGGCAGATTGAGGTACCAATTAAATGCCATTTCCCCTTCAGTGTAAGGGAAAAGGCGATAGACCACATCCATATGCTAAATATGGTTTTGATTACAGATTTCCTTAAAAATTTTAATATGATCTTCTTTTGTCTATGATTCTTCGTAGATGAACTGTGGGAAAAGCTTTTTAGGATTTTTGGGCAAGTCGTGTAATGGACCGGTTAGGTTCAAAAGTGAACTTTGGGCATTGAAGAAAACCATGGCGGATAATGATGGGAATAGGTAAAGTAGAATGTAGAGTGCATGATGATGACAAAATTTGTGATGTCAGTGGGTGGAGCCTAGGTATCCCTTCATCGCTACATGATTACAAAAATGATTCAGTCCCATGAACTCTTGCTTCTCAAGTGAAGACCTCAATGCTTGTTGAAAGGGAGACAATTGATCAAGATCTTCCAGTTTAAGTTTACTCTAAAAAGTGCACCTTCAAAAAGTGGTCCTTTAAAAAGTGCACCTTCAAAAAGTGAGCCTTTAAAAAGTGCACCTTCTAATAGTGATAAACTTGGAAAATTTTAGAACATCCAAAAACTGTAGAACTTTCAAACAACAACTTGGGTTTTTTGGCAGAATGGTTTGTGGTCCTCTTTCTAGTGCCACTTCTATTAAGCGATCATTTTGTATGATGTTGAATGACATAAATCCTTTCAAATATCTCTTAAAAATATGATCAATGACCAACTCCAAGGTTCCAGATGGTTGTTTATTAACCTGCTGGGTAACTCAATTGAAGATAACTGTGTATGTTCACAAGGACGCCTTTGCTGGTACCCACAACTCTACACACCTATTGTTGAAATGTAACTAGAAAAGAAATATTTTATTTATATTTTATATTTTATGATGAATGCAATTTATTAATGCAACTATATGAATTCCTATTTTAACCAATTATTTGAAAAGAAAATAACAAAGATGGAGTAACAAGAGATTAAAGCAAATTACTAAAAGAGAAATTCCTAATGGACATAAGCCAACGTAACAACATGTCTGGGAATTAAATTATCAAAAGGATCCGGTAGGAAATCAATGAAATTAGGAGCAACACTTCCTCAACTCCACTGATGCAATTGTTGATGGGAACTTCAATAATAACCAAAAGATGTTTCACGTTTCATCAAATTGCGAGGACACAGAAAGTGCACTCACACAAGACAGAACACTATGCAAGAACAAAGATAATCCTTTCTCCAATTCATCACAACAACGAAATTTGTTAACACTAGGTAAACACCAGAACTAAAAGATCGCACAATTATAAAAACACAATAAAACCATTGGCTCTAGTATTATTCATGAACATGCATTCATAAAATAACATACTTTGACAAGAATAACTATACAAAAAATGAGAGCACCAATAGCATATATTATTGCATAAAAATAATGGCCTGGAGTACATATTACATCCATGTATTTAAAATAAATCTTCTCCTCCTTTTGTGTTAGGAGTGAGAGCTCTTATAATACAAACTCATGCTAAAAAACTAATAAAATAAAGTTAATTACATACAAACTAACTCTCTAAATGGTACTATGTAGGTCTCCACCCTTGTTTATATGAATTAACAGGTGCATGAGCTTTTACATGACTTAAAGCAATAAAAGAAGAAGAAGATAAGAAGAGAGAATTCATGAGATGATCTAAGAGTCACTAGGACTTCTAAAAATACAAGTTTGGCCTTCTCTAAGTGTTTCTGGGAGTTGAACTACCATCATAATGTGTTTTTCGATGCATGGAATGCTAAAAAACAATAACTGCCAGTTATTGTCAGCACACTACTTCTCCTTCAAAACTTTCGGAGCACCTTCAAAAAATGATTCTTCAAAAAGTGCACTTTGGCACCTTCAAAAAGCGACCCTTCAAAAAAATGCACCTTCACACCTGCACACATTCAAAAAGTAGTCCTTCAAAAAGTGAACTTGTGCACCTTCAAAAAGTGGTCCTTCAAAAAACACGCCTTCAAAAAACCCAAGGTGCTCAATTCACCCAAAAATTGAAGTTCTTCATTTTGAAAATAGTTTATGGGTTTTGCTCAAATGAGGTTTAGGACCACTCTTGTCTACTTGTTTTGCTCCTTTTGATGATTTTTTGTCTCTTTATTGAGCCCAACATTGTCATAGAATTGAACTCCTTCTACTTCTTCTATCTAAAATCCCAAGACGCCTGTGTTGAATATGCCCATGCAATACCATGGTAATTTTTGGTGCTACGGATGATAAGGATGCCATGATGACCTACACAAAAGAGAAAAATCAGTATACTAGTGCTAGGGGTTAAAAATGATGCTAATTGACCAAACTCGTAAACCCAAACTACAAAGTTTCCACTCCCTGATGCACCTTGGAAGATACCCTATTTTGATGAATGAGCTTTTGTGAGCCAAAAAAAGGGGGTCCAAATTTTTGAAATAAAAAATGGGGTGTGTGTTGTGGAACCACAACACTATCTTCCTCCATTTATTTGCAAGCACTCATATGGAGCACAAACCTTGTTAGAGAATGAAGAACATCCATGCAGATCATATGTTCAAATTGATGACCTAGGATGTTCTCCATCACCATGGCCACAATGTTTTTGTATTCCATAATTGTTTTGTTCAACCAACCAACAACATAGTATCTAACAATTGATGAGACATGTGTGCTGTACTCACCCTTAGGTTGTAAATAACATCAATCACCTTTTCTTCAACATTGTCCATATATTCCTTGAAGTACCTTCCAAGGTTTGTTCCTTGTTGATGCGTTGCTTCCCAACATGCCTAATCTCCCCGTCTTCTAGATTTTTTTCATGTATCATAAGTAATGCATTATAAAAACATGTCCTTGATGTGGGCAAGTTTTGACTATGAGATCCTAGTTCAATATTGTCCACATTGGTGCCTTAACTTGATTCATTCTCTCAACATGCCCAATACTAGCTCTCGTCATTCTTTCAAAGGTTTGAAAGGTTGGTCCAACTTGCTACATTCCCATTGCAACTTTTTTCGATCATTGAAATAATTAAAGATTCATGCACACTCAACTTCCCTTGTAAGATTTGGAACATTCCCATTCATTGTTTCTATGACACTTGTATACCCTAGTTTTTTCCACGAGATCTTTAGCTTCTATAGTTTGATTCAAGATTCCAACATTGGATACAAGCTCAATGGATTTAGAGACTAGTTGAGTGGGGTTCTAGTTGATGCAAAGCCTAATATACTTGCTAAAATCATTCTTTTCAATGCCTTTACCCACCTTTATGAATCTACTCAACTCGTTTCCTATCATCTTCATAGTATCTAGGTCCCATATTCAAACAATAAATTGAACAACAAAATTCATACATGAATATCATCAATTTGTGCCTTTAAGGGGTTACAATTAGGTTCCCAATCTTTGATGAATATTCCATGCCCTCCCATTATATAGGTCCTTGATTTAGAATCTATTGCTTCACTTGTCCCATTTCAGAAATGATCAAAATGAAATCATTTGGAAGGGTTTTTGTCTCAATTTTGAAGGGCCACATCTTCTCACACCATTTCATTATTTTAGACATGACTAGCCATACACTTTCCCATTTAATAAAGAAACCCTTTTCCCAAAACCACTTCATGGAATCATTCCAACATACATTGTCAACATTGATTGAAACAAAGGGATCTTTTCTAGATGAAAAATATACCTTGGATGATTGGTTTTTGATTGTGTCTCCCTTAGACTTGGTTGAATCATAATCCAATTTCGAGCACCAAAATTTCTTCTCTACCTTGTTCCACCCAAAGTCATTATGCTCGAGGTGTGTCCCATATCCATGTTCCATTTTTAACCAAAACCTCTCAGATCTTGTTATCTTAAGAAAATCATTGAAACATCTTTTGGGTTCAAGCCAAGCCGCTGCCCATTCAAAGAATCTTTCAGTCTGACTCATTCAGTTGGTTCCCAAATAGAGACAATATATGAAGATTTGGTTTATTGGATATTATGATCCCACAATGTTTGAGAAATCTCTACCCTCCCTGCAAAACCTTTCCAATGACTGCTTCCTCTATTGCCTGTCATCCTCCTTTTTCTTATTGCAAATTTTCAAGATAGACATTATTTGAAAAATCAAATTTTACTCTTTCATATAACAACTTTTATTTAATTTTCTTTTGACACAACCATTACATCTATAAGAGCGAATAGATTTTTACAAGTCATGAGATTCATAAGTTGCTTATAGATTCAATTGTATGAATTTTTTTTAATGAACATTTGAGTCACACTCTTTCATCCATGATAGAGTGATAATGATAAAGAGTATAAGAAAAGGTAGAAAGAAAAAGGAAAATAAAGAAAAGAAAAGGAGGACCAACTTACCATTATTATTATTATATTACATGCCTTTTTAATCTTAAATCATCTAACTGTTATCTTTTATGTAATATCAATCATTCAAGTTAGAATTTTTAATACATACTTGGAACCGTTGTAAGGAGTGAGCAACGGAAAACGTATAAAATGAAATAGAGAAACCTACGAGAAGAGATCTCAGGTGCGGGGGAGGAAGACAGGAACCAAAATGACTGAGATTCTGACAAGGAAATTTAGTACGTAGAAAGGGGGAAAAGGAGGACGTTTCCACGGTAAAAAAAAAGGAGAAAACGAGAAAAAAAAGGAGAGGAGAAAATGGCAGCGGCCTTAGAAGATGTGGAGAAGGAGAATGGAGAGGGTAGCTGCAACGCTGCTTGTAGTGGGCACCTGTCAGGTATTTCTGCTTAGCTGTATTCACACCCTACATTCTTCATTTTTTGTGTGATTCCAACTCCCCCTATTTATTCTCGTACAAATCGGAAATTTTACTTAGGTGGTAGTCGAAAAGAAGAAAATTATTGACAAGTTAAACAAGATAAAAATCCTACTCACTTCTCGTCACTATTCGCTTTCCTGCCGTCAGTACCAGTGTCAGATAGGGTTTCTGTACTTTGTTTTGCCGCTTGTGGTAGCGGTAATGGCGGATTGGCAGGTTTGCGAAACGCCCCCCACGCCGGAAATTGAGCACGCTGGTGTAGCAAACGGTATTGGGAGCCCGGAAAGCTTGGATTACTCTCAGTCGGCGCCGGCGGCGGAGAATTATTCGCCCGGGAAAGAAGGGGCGAGTTATTCGCCGGTGAAGGCGAGTTCAAAGGGGGAGGGATGGCCGTACGCGCCGGAGGGATGGCCAGGGGCCGGTGACAAATGGTGTTGGCGGGTGGGTAAGAGGAGGAGTCCCAAGGGCTACTGGCTGGACCGTTACCTGATCTTGCCCAAGCGCTTGCAGAAGGGAGGCAGGCGAGTCTATTTCTTTAGCAAGAGGTCTGTCCAAGAGTACATTAATACGGAGTTTCCTGGGACTGATATTGAGAGTTTTTTCAGCACGTTTCAGTGGGAGGTTCCCTGCATTACTGAAGGTTCCTTTTCTCATTCAATTTTGTGTGTTATGTTGAGGATTTTGTTCAGAGCTCTCTGTCTGCATGTTTTGTTATTTTGAGCTTTATTTGTGCATTGGAGAATTTGCCAATGTTATCCCGCTGATATATCACGAGTCCGATTACCAATGTTGGAAATTGCATGCACGATTAACTCCAAAAGAGTCTGATTGTTACTTGGTATGTTATAGATGTGATAGAGGAGCTCTTTTCCTAGGCCAGACAATGGTAGCCAGTAGATTGACTATTAAACTGTTAAGGTTTGACGTAAACTAGATGTATCCGTTTGCATCTGATTTCGTTATGGATTAAATGGAAGTGAAACAAAATTTTTTTCGTGCACCATGGTTGTAGACCTTCAGTTCAATGAGTAAAGGTGTCACTGGTTGACAAATTGCAAGAGAGATATTGAACTACTAGCTCTGCTTATATGTTAGTGTCACTGTTTGTTCAGTCACATAGAGACGTGGGAGCATGCCGAACAAGTCGGATACAGGATTAATTAAGTAATACCATATCTATATTAAAAATTTAAATCTAATAGCTATAATTATAGTTACTAGAATAAATGAATATGGGGGCAGCGATGTGGTCGTTGTATAAGCCATCATTGTTCATTTGTGACTGACATTAAGTAGTGTTCCACCACCCACTGGGGAAGGGGACGGGTTTCAGGGATAGGGAACAAAGAGCCTAAGTTCTGGACGGCTTGACACGACAGAGGGGGGTGGCAGGGGGCGGTGCTGATATACATGTAGTATTAGAAAAACTAGTAATGAAAATATGTATAAAAATTACATTTTAAGTGAAAAAACAGTAAGATTCCAAATACTAAATGCTAAGATATGGATTGTATGTGTCAAATATGACTGCTGATTATGACTGATATTTTATTGACAGTCATACTGTCATTCATCACTGATGTTATGAAGCCTTTATACATTGAAATTAACCATATATGAAAATGGAATTGGATTATGAATCGTTGGATATATATGATAATAGTGCTACATGAATTGCAAACAGAGAAACACCAACCTAGAAACCTCACTTCTGATTTTTATTTAGGGTTAGCCAGCAGAATCAGCAATAATGTATGGAATAGCAGCCCTCATAAGTTTTCCATATTATGTTTGCAAATGATCTGAATATATTTTTTCATTTGGCTTAAAATATATGTATATATCTGAGTTGCTTGCAAATATGTATTAAAGCAAAAAAAAAAATAACACACTTTACTTCTGGGTATCCCCGAGATATCTCAGGGACTTTTGAGTGCCTTCGGCTGTCCCTTGGCAGTGGTGGGGGATGCCCTGTCCCTGTCCACATCCCCAAATCCCCAAGACGTACCTGTTTTGGAAAAGCGTGGCCCAAGGGATGGAAATGTTTCCTCGCCCTTCACTGATATTAAGTAATGGAAAATTGAATTGGTCTGGTTGAGGTTTTGAATTTGAATAGTTGTTCGTACAGTCACTCGTGTTTCAACTGGACACCATTTTTGCTAACATTTCAATTGATATCAAAATGATGGTAATTATGATTTGTTGATGTATGTCCCATCAAGCCCTTACACAGTCAATGCTGTAGCTGAAAGAGAGACAAACCAGTTTTCATTATGGAACTTTTCTCCAAAGTGAAATGAAAAGCACCTTTCCATGAAATATATCTCTTTGGATTAAAAGGGAGATATAAAATAAAGGTTATTATGACCTTTTGGTTATTTAAAATTGAGATAAATAAAAAAAAGAGACAAACGAGTTTTCATTATGGAACTTTTCTCCAAAGTGAAATGAAAAGCACCTTTCCATGAAATATAACTCTTTGGATTAAAAGGGATATATAAAATAAAGGTTATTATGACCTTATGGTTATTTAAAATTGAGATCAATAAAACAATATTTGTAAAAGCCCTTCAAAAGTTAGGAATAATTGTATGTATTAAATAATTAGTAAAGGCAATTATACAAAGCATCTATGTGAGACTTGTAAATAGCAAGGAGATCCCTCAAGGAAGTAGAAGGTAAATTATACAAAGCATCTACGTGAGACTTGTAAATAGCTATGAGATCACTCAAGGAAGTATAGGGTGTGGTGGGCTATGGAAATTGGAGAAGTGGCATGTAGGATATGTCTAACTCATGGCATAAGGTACACTTAGGATTGGCCTAGTTAAGGGCTTTGTGTTGAGAAGTTGCTGTTGTGCATGTTTTATATGCCATTTTCTGAATTGAACTCTTTTTTTCGTGGAGTATGCTGTGGTTATAAAGGAGGAAACCTTTGAGATATAATGGGGGTGACAGTGGCTATTCCAATTGGTCTAATTTATATAAATATTGAATTTGTTGTATAATTTGGGTTGTTCAATCAAGATGTCTCATTGCTTTCAATCAAGATATGATAATAGTTTTTTTTTAAAATTCATCTTTGAGTATAGTATAATAAAAATGTGCCATTTCATATTAATGAATTTTCTAAAAAAAATATAAATAACTTTGGGAAATCACATTTTTGTATCTGATTAAAATAATCAAGTTTTCAATCTCTGATTTTTTTCTTATGCTTTTAAATTCCATATTCACTAGCATTTGATGTACTCCTTTGAATATGTATATCCAACATTATTGTTCACATTAACTTGTGAGTTATCAAATTCTATATTTTTGAAACTAACTTATAACCTTAGTACATATAAATCTGGTTTCTTCATTTGCTTTTTGGTACTAGTAAAGTCTTGGATCATCAATGTGTGTGCATATCAATGTTCAATATCTTATCTTGGGTCAGTGTTTCTCTGAAAAATCCCTATTTATGCCTTAGTTTAACATAAGTTATTATGCCCACAGCTATTCGATAGTCTTTCTTTGTGCGCTATTGAGTGAGATATTGGTCTGGGAGCTCATTTGTTTTTTGATATGGTAGGCTACCATTTCCTAAGATACATATCTTGTAAACCTATCATATTTGAGTTTCAAGACTATCCTTCAGTCTATTGAAGCCTTTATGCACTTTATTATGCATATGCTTTCAACTATTCAATCCCATTGTCTATTCACACTCTAATATGTATTTGATGTGGTCTACGCATCACTTTTTGCCTTTTTGACCTAAGAATGATTTGTTTCATAGGTTCTTTTGTTTTAAGTCTTCAATGATCAGTTTTCAATGATAGTAGGGTGGTAAGTAAGTGGATAACTTGGCTTGCATTTCAAGATGACCAAAGACTAGTACATTGGTTTTCAAAGAGTGGATAGTAGTTGTTATTGATGTCTCTTTATATGTAGTTGTACACTTTTGATTCTAATTTGTAGTGTGTGATATCCAAAGTTTTGGCTTACATGTCATTCTATTGAAGCCTCTATGTATTTTGTTATGCATATACTTTGAATGGATTAATCCTGTTCACTATTCACATTCTAATATGTACTCAGTGTTAATGTTTTAAACAAGGACTCAAGAAAACAACAAAACAACAAAGCAACAAAACAACAAATGAACTAAGAGACGCGAAAAATTTATCTTGGGAAAACACTCCACTTGAGGGAATAAAACCTAACCACACCAAGAATAGAAGTGAGTACAATCTGAATCAATGAAAAATCTTAGTATGAGACCAATTCCTTAATTCCCTAAAAATACATATCATCCTCTCAGCCATTATATAAGACATCAGTTAAGATTTATCTTGATTGTCTTAACATACAAGAACCAATTGTCTCCACACAAGAGACTCTCCAGCTGTGCATCTTCCTTTTACTTTTAATGGAAGACTCATCACAAGTCTCTTCAATTCTTAATTGAATGCTCTTCATATATCCTAGTGAGAGTCTCCTCATATAATTCCCGAGGCTATATCATCAACACTTCCTGTTAGCTAGGGAGTTACTGTTCTTGATATCTGAGTATTGTAGTGATATCAACCATGTCTACTCCCAAAGGGTGGGTCCTTCATGGGTACTCTCATGAATGGAAATGCTTATGAACACAAACGCTCATCATGGAATCACTCAACATGATGTTGCCATTTCATTATGATGTTCGCCATGGCTACTCCCAGAGGGTGAATAAACACAAGCACTAAGTCATGAAATCTATCACATGACATCCATCATGGCTACTCCCAGAGGGTAGAACAAGGGCTTTTACCTATAACTTCTCTCACAAAGAAGAATGCATTAAAAAGGGCTTGCATCTCAAACTTCTCTCATAGAGAAGAATGAATTAACAAGGGTTTGCACCTCAAACTTCTCTCACAGAGGAGAATGCATCAACAAGCATTGCACGTCAAGCTTATCTCGTAGAGAATAATGCATCAACAAGCGTTACACCTCAAGCTTCTCTCATAGATCAACAAGGGCTTTCACCTCAAACTTATCTCGTAGAGAAGAATGCATTAACAAGGGCTTTCACCTCAAATTTCTTTGTCTTAGAGAAAAATGCATTACAAGGAAGTACTATTGATGCTAAAACTCCCTCTCATGCAAGGGCACAATACTCTCACAACTTGATTATCACAATAAATTTCAGATGACTTCAATGTCTGACCAAACAAGGATCTTTTGTAGTCGCATTGCTACACGAGCTTGTTCATCCTTTGCCAAGGACTTGGCCAACAAAAAATGATAGCTCTTTTGCGGATGTATGAAAACCCTTGCAACATTAAACAAAGGAAACTACTTGTAAGGGAGAATTTTTGACAAAAATATGGGCAATAATTTTAGTGCTATTGTCATTGTATCGACTTTTCCATCTCTAAGATCCCACTTCCCGCTCTTTAATCTTTCTCTACAACAGGGTCATAGCATATAATGGACAGTTACAAATTGCCCTTAAAACAACTTTTAGAAATGGCCCTAGAAAGAGCTTGTAGAAATAAAAAGAAATTCTTTTTATCTTTGCAATGCCAATTTGAGGGGGCAACCTCTAAATAGAGCATACGGTCGAAACATAAATATTCTAAGATGAATTTCTAATTGAGAAGTCATTACAATATACAGAGTTTTGGTAAAGGCAATTACTACCATCCTATGTAAGTGTGATAAATATTTTACCATAACTAGTGGGATGCCGTAGAAAGCATTCCTCGCTTAATGCTACTTAAGAGTGACTTACGAAGCATGGGCACCCCACTAATACTAGTTTCCATAAAATAGCACGAGGTACATAATAGGTAAGGTAATCATGTAGGTTGGAATGCACAATTATTATGTTGAAATTTATTTTGAGTACATAGATAGAATCAACAATAGGTGATTACATAGGATGGGTTATGTATGTTACGAGTGTTGATAATTATTGAATGATACTTTTGTAAAATTTATATTGAAGAAGAAAAAAACGTCCATGTCAAAGATAAAAGGGCACATGAATGATCAAATTAAGAAATTTAAAATGTAGGAGATCTAGCATTTCAAACTTTTGTCACCTCCACAATTGCAAAAGATAGATAATGCTTATTCATGTGGCTTTCTGTAAAATCACATGTATGGCTCTAGTTATGTTAGGGATCAACATAGTTTTTTTGTAGAATCTATGAATTATTGAAAATTTGGAACTTGAGAAATAAAATTATATATGAAGTTAACTTGAAATAGGTTTACTTCGATGTTGATAGTGCTATATATGATTGATTATGTTTTTGAGTTTTATTATAGATACATCTTTAGCGATTGAGGACGACTAATTTATAGGGGATAGATTTCATGGCATTTTTGCCCCTACATGGAAAGAGAATTATATAATTATTTGGAATTAAAAGAGAGAAAATAAAGGTTGCTATGAGCTTTTGATTATGAAAATGGAGATTAGTAAAGAATATAAGGAAAGGCTCTTAAAAAAATGAGAGGAATAGAAGATTATTGAAAGCATCTATTTGAGACTTGGAAATGACATGAAGATCACTCAGTAATGTGGTTTGGTGCGGTGTTCATAGCGGAGGAGCATAAAGAGTATGTCTTAGGGCTCAGGGTACTCAGGATTGCCTTGGCTTTGACTGTGTTAAGTAGTTCCTCTCTTGTGCATGTTTTACATGTGTTCTTAATTGAATGGTTTTCCTCGTAAATTGTGCCATAGCTACGACGGCCAAGACCATTGAGATCTTGGGGTGAGTGATTATTTTAGGTGATCTTTTTTTGGATAAGTATCGAATCATTTATCAATACAAGATATTTGGAAAATACAAAATATTATAAATCTGGATTGTCATATGTTTCACTTCTTTTGATCAATAATAATTTGTTTAACTTTAAATTATGTTTGATTATAATATAATAAAGTACAAATGTTTAAATTAATCATACTAACTCCCTTGCAAATATCTATTTAACTTCTAGGCAAATTATTTACCAGAATGCATGTATTATCTTTGAAGATTATGTATAACTTGTTGCTGCTGCAATTGTTTGAAGTGAAGGCATTATTGAGAATCAGTAGATGAATTTTAGAGTTGGTCTAGCATGTTGATCATCGACACAAAACTTTGTAGTTCATTTTTAGAGATGAGATGAAAATGTTGAAGCTTTGCCTTTTCAATATTGCATATGAAGAAAAAGTAGGTAAAATGAATTTCATATTTATCTAGTACTAAGTAATATGTAGTAATTTAGGTACTTTGATATAACAATTTATTTGGTGTTGGATTCATTTGTACTAATATATATATATATATATATATTTGTACTAATATATATATATATATATATATTAGTACAAATGAATCCAACACCAAATAAATTGTTATATCGAAGTACCTAAATTATATATATATATATATATATATATATATATATATATATATATATATATATATATATATATATATATATATTAGTACAAATGAATCCAACACCAAATAAATTGTTATATCAAAGTACCTAAATTACTACATATATATATATATCCCAAGATACACCTACATAACATACAAAGTCTAAAACATATATACATAACATATATATAGATATGTTATGTATGTATGTTTTAGACTTTGTAAACATACATACATAACACACACACATATATATATATATATATATATATATATATATATGTTTTAGACTTTGTATGTTATGTAGGAGCATCTTGGGATATATATATATATATATATATATATATATATATATATATATATATATATATATATATATATATATATATATATATATATATATATATATATATATATATATATATATATATATGTATGTATGTATGTATGTATGTTTTAGACTTTGTATGTTATGTAGGAGCATCTTGGGTTTGGAGTAATTTTTCATCAACAAAAATGTTTAGTTTCCAGTTTATGCTAGTTTGTTAGTTTGGAAGATCAATCAAATGGTTCTTATTGTCTAGTTGTGTTCATAAGTTTGTAGCTTATTTGGATCAATCTTGCTTGAGCTATGAATTGTTCTCTCTCGTTTAGCGTGTTCTTGTCTGTTCTTGGACTTGATCGTGGAATTTGGATTTGTGATGGAGATCTACGACTTGCGATCTTTGATGGTGCATCTAGCTATGTTCTTGGATTGTACGAGGACCTAAATCTAGAACCGCAAGCTCTCAAACGGTTTATGCCTTGAGTTCCTTATGATTTGAGACCAAACCTATTTTGTAATATGTTTCATGTTCTTGGGAAATGATAAGGATCTTGAGACTGGCTTGTGCTATGCGATGCCTATATATTGTAATGTAATGTTATCTAGAAAGGTAGAATTGATGGTAGTTGATTAGATGAAGGATAGGTATCATTACAATTGGATTAAGGTCTCTAACTAAAGATTGTAATCATGCAGGCTTGTTGTAGCCTAGCATGCATGGGGTTATATGTGTTGTTAATTGAATGTAATTTGATTCCTGATTGATATTAGATCTAGACATATGGACGATGAGGTTGAAAGAATTGCAAGAGTCCTTAATGGCTTGAGTATATCTATTGAAGATGAGGTTAGTTTGGTTAAGATGGAAAGCATTGTGGAAACTTAACAATTTACCTTGAAGATTGAGGAGAAATTGGACAAGAGGCAAGAACATAGACAAAGTGGAAGAGCAGACAAATTTCAAAGAGGTAAGGCATTTAGCACAGGGGAAGATCTTATTTAGATCCGAGGAAAGGCAAAGTGGAGTGGAAAGAAGAAAGTTCATACCAAGGAAGAGGAGGAAGTTACCCTAGAGATAACAACTATAGGAGAGAAGATAGGAGTTTATACAAGGAAACTTGTTTAAAATGTCGAGAAGAAGGTCATAGAGCTTTTGAGTGCACACAAGAAAATTCAAGCAAGGAAACTTGTAGCAATGCTAGAAATGTATTTATAGAAGAAGAGCCACTTGGATCTATGAATTAATCGAAAGATAGAGAAGCCTTGATTTTTGAGAAGAGCATTATAACCTGATCTAGAATTGGTAGTGAGGAAAAGTTTGTATAATACCAAATGTAAAGTTGAAGGAAAGTGTTGCAAAGTCATCATTGACAATGGAAGTTCAAATAACCTAGCATTAGAGGAATTAGTTACCAAGGATGAAATATTCGAAGCCATATCAGATTGCATGGATAAAAGATGATTATAAGGTATTGGTAAGTAAACAATGTGTAGTGAAATTGAAAATTAGATCTTATCATAATGGAGTCCTTTTTGATATCATGCCGATTGATTATTGTCATATCTTGTTGGGTAGACCTTAACAGTATGATAGAAAAGCATTTTAGCAAATCAAATGAAGCAAGCATTTTTACCTTTGGTAGGAGATCCTAGGAATGAAAATTGTACCATAGTAAGGGCTTGTTTGGTTGAAGGAAGAAAATTCTCTGATGGTATGTAGAAAGAGACTCTGTGTTATGTTTTAATTATGAAGAAACGTACTTTTGAAATAATGAATGAGCAACCTAATTATTGACAAAATTTGAAGACATATTGTACCTGATGGATTACATGTTGTTAGAAGTATTAATCATTGTATGGATCTAATTCTAGGAGTAAGTTTATCAAGCAAAGGACTATACCAAATGATACTTGTAGAGAATGAATAATTGAATAGGCGAGTACAACAATTGTTAAGGAAAGGTCTGATCAGAGAAAGTTTTGAGTGCTTGTGTAGTACCTACCTAAGAAGAATGGAGAACGTGTACTGATACCAGAGCTATCAACAAGATCACCACAAGATATAGATTTCCTTTGCATAGAATAGATGACATAATGGATTGTTTTAGTGGAGCAGAGTACATTATTAAGATTGATTTGAACAGTGGTTATCATCAAATCAGAATAAGAGAAGCTGATGAAGAATGGAAGACCACCTAAGACAAATGAGGGTTTTTATGAATAGTTGGTTATGCCTTTTGGTTAAACAAATGCAGCTGGTACTTTTATGAGGCTAATGAATGAAGTATTGAAGAATTTCTTAGGTAAATTTATAATTGTGTACTTGGATGTATTTTGATTTTTAGTAAGAGTCAGGAAGAATATTCGTTGCATCTAAGACAAACATTATAGAGATTGAAAGAAGAAAAGTTGATCAATATCTAGAAATGCTATTCCTTTATCTTGGATTCATGATTTCAGATGATGGTTTGATGATGGATCTTGAGAAGGTTAAAGCAATTATGGAAGGACCTACATTGGAGAGTATTAGGGAAGTCAGTTTTATTGAAAGCTTATGAGGAAATTTAGTTCGGTTTGTAATCCTATGAACAGAGAACATGGGAGGTGTTTGGAAAGATTTCAGATGGACACATGGAGCAAATTGGAGTTTTGAGTTATTGAACCAAGATATTTCTGAGCAACCTGTATTGGCTTTACCGGATTTCAACAATATATTTTAAGTGGATTGTAGTGCAATTGGAGTTGTGTCAAGTCAAGAAGGTACTTGTTGTTTTTTATAGTGAAAAGTTGAATGATGCCAAGAGGAAATATTCAGTCCATGATCAAGAGTTCTATGTCATAGTTCAAGACTTGAAGAAGTGGAGGCATTACTTGTTACCTAAGGAGTTTGTGTTGTATATTGATCATAAGGCATTGTAGTATTTGAGTAGGCAAGGAAAATTAAATCAAAGACACATGAGATGGGTTGAGTTCTTGCAGAGTTGTACTATGTTAAAACATAGGAGTAGAAAGTGAAATAGAGTAGATGATGCATTGAGTAGAAGGAACAAAGATGAAAATAGAAGTACTTGGGTTTGATGAATTGAAGACCTTATATGAGACAAATCCCGATTTTGCAAATGCATGCAGGGCTTGCACAAAACCATCTATAGCTGATTGAAGCAAGTGGTTAAATTATTTTATTTATGATGATATGTTATTCAAACGAGCTCAATTATGCATACGTAAAGGATCAATAGGGGATGATCTAATTAAGGAGAAACATATTGGAGGACTTGCAAAACATTTTGGCATGGACAAGACAATAAGTTAGGTGAGTGAGAGGTATTATTGGCCACACATTTAAAAGGTGGTTGCTAAAATGTGGGTTTGTTAATACCTTTGCTTGTACCTAGTAGACGTAAGGAGGATATTAGCATGAATTTTGCTTTGGGATTATCAAAGACACAATGAGATAATGATTCTATATTTGTATTGGTGGATAGATTTTCTAAAATGTTACACTTCATTTATTGTAAGAAGACAGCATATGTAGTTAATGTAGATGACTTATTCTTCAAGGAAATTGCATGGATCAACAAGGAGTATAGCTGCAGAAAGTGATAGAAAATTTGTAGAATATTTCTGGAGGATGCTTTTGGAGGAAGTTGAATACTTTTACTTTTCATCTGCAAACTGATGGTCAAACATAGGTTGTAAACAAGAGTTTAGGGAATTTATTGAGGAGCTTGTTTGGAGATAAGGTTGAGAATTGGGATTGGTTTTAGTACAAGAAGAGTTTGCATATAATAGTTCGATAAATAGAATCATAGGAAAGACACCAATTGAAGTAGTTACTCGCATGAGCCCTAAGGGAGTTCCAGAGTTAAGGGATCTAAAGCAAGAGGACAAAGGGACTGTCGAAGCAAAGGAGTTTGTGAATGTGAATTTTATGAAGTCATTGCATGAGGAAGTCAAGCATCATTTGGAAAATATGAATCAAAAGTACAAGGAGAAGGCTGATAGGACTAGGAGACATAAGAAAGGAGATGAGGTTATGGTTCATTTGAAGAAAGGAAGATAAATAAGTTTGGACCTTGTAAGCTCTTGAAGAGGTTTGTTTCCAAAAATGCTTATGATGTGGAGTTACCTAAGGATATGGATATTTCACGTATATTCAATGTTGCAGATTTGTATGAGTATCATGAAGCTGATGGGAATTCAAATGATGGTTGAGACGTGAAGCAACAATATCCTAAGAAGCAGTTGGGTAGGATAGAGAAAATATTGAACAACAGAGTTGGAAGAAGTACATGAGGTAGAGAATATAAAGAGTATCTGATTAAGTGGAAAGATAGACCAATTGAAGATTCCTCATGGATTACTCAAGTTGAGTTTTGGTTCTCAGGTATCAAAGTGAGAGACTCAATTTCTTATCAACCCTAGGTCTTCGATGTAGGAGCATCTTGGGTTTAGAGCAATCTTGCATCTTCCAAATTATTTTGTTTCCAATTTATGCCAGCTTGTCAGTCTGAAAGATTAATTCAACGTTTCTTTTTATTGACGAGTTAGCTATTTTGACGATTGGAGTATATTGAGGACCTATTTTGGATCATGTTCCTAAGTTAACAACTTATTTGGATCAATCTTTCTCTAGTTATGAATTGTTCGTTCTCGAGTAGCGTGTTCTTATTTGTTGTTGGACTTGATCATGACATTTGGATTTGCAATAAATTTGTGGCTTGCCATCTTCAGTGATGCATCTAGCTATGTTCTTGGATTGTGTGAGGGCCTAAATGTAGAACCACAAGCTCTCAAACAATTTATGCCTTGAGCTCCTAAAGATTTGGGACCATGCCTATTTTGTAATATGTTTCCTATTCTTGGGGAATGATATGGATCTTGAGGCCAACTTGCATGTTGTAATGCTTATATATTGTAATGCAATGTATCGCTGGAAATACATAAATGATGGTAGGTGATTAGATGAAGGATAGGTATCATTAGAATTGGATCAAGGTCTTTGTCCGAAGATTGTAATTAAATAGGCTTGTTGTAGCTTAGCGTGTACGAGGTATGTATGTTGCCAATTGAATGTAATTCGATTCTCTATTGAATAAAGGCAGATTTGGCATATTCCTCTCTCTTCCTATTTGTTTTCCTTGTGTTTTATCTTACTTCATGCTTGGACATGTCACGTATCTTATTGAGGTCCCACCATTTGTGGCTGTATATAATCACATAACATGCACAAACAAACTAAAGCCATGAAAGCTAGCTCAAGAGTGGATGCCAATTTGTCAAACTTGAAAATCATGATTGATATTCATTATTCAATATTAAATAATAAAATTGTAAATATTTGTTGTATTACTCTTCATAAGAGCATTACCATTATCATTGAGATTAGACTAAGCTACAGTAGAAGAACCACAAAAGCATTGTTGGCATTGAGACTATATGTTGACTATTTGACTCTAAAAATAAGATTGCTCGGAAGCAACAACAACCAAGTCAACTTACTTTGGTTCTACATACCACAGTTTTGATGCCCCTTCCATTCGAATCAAGTTGCTTTGGTTCTGCCCAACTCAACTTTTATGCCCCTTTCATCCACGTCAAGCTGCTTTGGCTCTACATAACACAACTTTGATACCCCTTTCTCATAGCCAATTTTCTTGTACAAAAGAAGGGGCATTTATTGTCCTTATAAACAATTTTTTTAATGTAATGTCCTCAAAACAATTAAATAACTGAATAAAATTAATTGTTTATATGGCCCTGAAATTAGTGATATCGTAGACGCCCTTTTTATTAATTAATTTAGTTATAAATTATTAGGTCATGTCGGCCCCTTTGTGACCCTCCAGGAAACTTCCCAAAGCCCTTTATAAGGCCGTATTTGGCATTGCAGTAGGTATTGGTGAATTTTATGTTTCCTTTGTGTTTGCAATTCTAGTCGGAATTCTGCATTGTTCATTGTTTTAGAGGTGAGAGATCCTCCATTTTTTGGCATTTGTAGTTTCGGTGGGAGTCACCCCTCACTCTGTTCTTGCTTGTGGCTCAATTTTGTAAGGTCTTCACTTGAGAACAAGCTTGCATTCAAGTATTAGATTAAATATATGTATATGTTCCAAATCTTTCATCTTATGCACGAAGTTGAGTGTTCCATTTAAACATTTGTGGGGTCTTTGTATTCAATATCAAACTATAATCGGAAGTGCTCTAGAGGGCTGCCATCTTGTAATACAATCTTGTGTAATACTAAAGATTGTAAGTGGTCGTGTAGTGTGAACTATATGTGTGTATGGCTGTACAGTGTGAATCATATGGGCGTTGCCTAGTAAGTATGAACCATCCGGGTGTAACCATTCACTGTATAGGTGAAGCATAGTCATCGTATGGGAAGATTTTACCGTACGTAGGGATGCCATACAGTGGAGTTGTGCCAATGAAGGGTGTTGTATAGTGTATGGTGCCATTCAAAACATTGCACTTTACCTTTTTAGATTGATGCATATAAAGAAAAATCACTTATCTGTAGTTAGCTACCCATTAGAAGTGAAAGCAATTGAGGCTGTTGGTGGCATTGGAGACTTGATTGTGGGGAAAAACCATATTTATTTGGTTCTTAGTTTCCATTACGGATATGATTACCAGGCATTGTGAGTTGGGTAAATGGCCATGCAATTTTTTGAGGGCTAGCTACATTTTTACCAAACATACATATTTAGGCCAATATATATAAAATCACCCTAGATTCATATATTCATGGACCATTCATAGGACAAACAAAACAACCATAGAATACCACTCAATAGTCCATGTCATTGTCAATGTCAATATGATTAAAACATAGTGATTCTCATATTGTTCTTTATCATCAACATGGTCAGTGACATTAGATGCTATCTAATTTTATTTAAAGAGAATGGGATTCATAGTTAGAATGTTTCACATAATTCAAAGGGATGGAATTTCTTGATCAACTATATCATGTTTTGCTCAATCCTACAGGTTTAAGCTCTATACTATATTTGTAGAAGTGTGGGTGCAAGCAGGTGTGTTAGGGTCCCAATATTAGGATGCAGGGAAGTCCACATCTAAGACATATTTGAAATGAGAATTGAATCTATTAAAAATTGAAATATATGGATGTTGAATCAAATTATCATCAATATGAAGTTGAAGAATAACTACTAAAATATGATAGATTCTACTTTGCTATATGGTGTTGAAAGCACCCTCGTTGCATGAGAAATTGTGTATATTAATTTTGTATTACATTATCTTCACGATCTCAAAGGACTGTTAGAAAGTAGGCTTTGGATCACCTAGTAGTCAATTTATAATGTGATTAAATGTAATGTCCCCTTTTTGACAGGCACCAGCTACTTATTTTAGTTTAGCCTTTATTTTCCTTGGAGGCTAAAAAGGAAGAAATAAGGGGGAAAAGATATATTAAATTAATTACTAATAAGGTTACTAAACAATGAAATATTAAAAAGTAACTTTATATTTAAGTGATTTAATATTAAAGTGACTAACATAATAAAATATCAAAAAGTCACTTAAAAGAATAAAGTACTGGATTCCTCTAGAAGCTTCTTGGAGTTGCTTGTAAAATCTTTATAAGGAGCCTTTGGGGGGTCATTTTACACATCTTGAGTTGCATATTCATCTATTGTGCTGAGAGCCTTAGTGCTTGCATACTTGCTTGAGGGTTTGAAGACTCTAAGGTGCCAATTTTGGTTGTGAGATATCAACCCTAGTTGGGAGTGAAGGAATTGGTATTTAGCCAATTCATTTGTGATTAATTTGAGATAATATTCAGTGATTTTTGTTCAGCCTGTGCACCTAATTTTTGACATCAGTTGGCAAGGAGAAAGGTTTCAGTTTTCGCAGCGGATCTGAAAAAGCAAAGCGAAAAAGCAGAGCCGAAAAAGTAATCCGAAAAAGCAGATCCGAAAAGGCAGTCCGAAAAAGCAAAGCGAAAAAGCAGAGCCGAAAAAGCAGTCCGAAAAAGCAGATCCGAAAAAGCAGTCCGAAAAAGCAAAGCGAAAAAGCAGAGCCGAAAAAGCAGTTCGAAAAAGTAGATTCGAAAAAGAAGTCCGAAAAAGCAAATCCGAAAAAAGAAAAGCCAAAAAACATATCATCTCAGCTACTTATTCCAGGTTCTTTTGGTATTTACAGTTGGCAATTGTAGATGGATACATTTGACAAGTAATATATGTCTTTTTGTTACCAAAGTATTTAGTCATTGTAAACATTGAAGTATTGAAGGGAAATCAACTTAATTCAGCTGTTCAGTTTGTATGCCAAATGTTTGTAAAAATGTCTCATTGCATAGTCATTCATAGGATGCATGCCAAGTGTTTGTGAAAATACCTCTTGGCTGTAGGTGTGCATTTTACATTAGAATTTCATGTACTTGCATTTGGAAAATAATAAAAAGAAGTTGCATATCACTTTGATTTCCAATTAGTTATTTTGCAATCATTTGTATTCATCAATATCAAAGGCAGAAAAACAGGGATAAAACTTCAAAAATTGTTAAGGAACTTTACATTAAAATACTTGAATGATTGATGTCAGTTAAACTATTTTCATCAAATAATACATTTCCAGTATCTTGGGAAACATTTTTCAAAGCATGCGCACTAATGGTTTAGAGGGCTAGGATAATATTAAAGAAAAAAACCATTTAACCACTTCCACATAATTGTGGGAATACTATTTCTGATTTTTAACAAACATATAGGTAAGGTATTCCTTAGTTCACTTTCAAGTGAGAAACTGATTATGTTTTAAGACTCCCGCTGGATTCACAAGGGGATTGTTTTTCTATATACCTCTTTACTTTTACATAATTATGGGAATACGATTTTTGATTTTTAATAAACATAAGGGCAAGGCATTCCATAGATCACTTTCAAGTGAGAAACATGTGAGATTTTAACATCACCACCACATTGCAAATAGGGGACCCCCTCTTTTCGCTCTTAGTTGTTAGGTTTTGCTAGTTGAGGTGACAATCCAGAATGTAAAAGTTAAGGAGTGTTTGAATAATCAAGTTGTTGGGTTGTGAATGCAAATTGGAGTGTTCAGATTAAGGTTCTGCATTAATATTTTGGCTAGTCAAACAGTCTAAAATTTATTATGAAGGGTTATTTTATGCACAAGGGCCTTAAAATTCTTATAAAAATTGATTTTCCAACTTCAAATGTGAAACCTCGTAACTAAAATCAAAGTTTCTTTATAAAAATTCATAAAATCTCGATGGAAATAGATGTTTTCCACTTAAATTGATGAAATTTGGATGAAGATAGAATTCCCCCACTTAAATTGATGAAAATCGGATGAAAGTAAAATTTTACCACTTAAAATGATGAAAATCTAAAAATCCGGACTGAGGTAGAAATTCCCCACTTGAAATGCTGAAAATCCACATGGAGGTAGAACTTCCCTACTTAAAAGAATGAAAGTCTGGATGGAGGTAGAATTATGGAAAAAAATACAAAGTGTTTGAACAAAGTAAAGAGTCCAGATGTAGAATACTTTTCCCCCTTGGATTTATATTTAGAAAATTTTAAGGCATTTACTTTACCTCGATGAAGATGATTTTTCTCCTTTTTCAACACTCAAAAATTTCTGAGCTCCCACGTTAGGAATTCCGAATGGAGTATGAAATTCCTCTTTGTCCAGATGAACATAGAAATCCCCCAAATCCAAATGGAGCTCGATTATCACCTTTATGGCTATTGAAGAGAAGTGAAAAAATTCTAAGTATGGAAATGAAAATTTATCCTTATGGGGATCAAATTTCCCCTTTTTTGGACAAACCAAGATAAAATGGCCAAGTGTTCTGATGGGAATTTATTCCTATGGAGATCAAATTTTGCCCCTTGGACAAGTGAGAAGAAGTAAGGAGGAATCCTAATGGGGTTTGAATTTCCCCTTTTGGGAATGAAGAAGGGCGACTTGGAAAATAAAAACAATCTTTAGATAAGTCAATTCCCCTTAGTAAAATAAAATAGAAATAAAATAAATAATATTTGCATGAGTTTCTGGGTGGCTTGTTTTAATCCCACATTTTGTGGGTGAAATGAAAACCCAAAACCACTTTAAAAGAGCATGCATTAGCATTGAGAGAATACAAGGGATTGACTTAGTGATCAAAGGCAGTGAAAATAAAAGCTAGAAAGTTGAATAGAAGGCGCCCAACCATAAGGAGGCTGACAATTGATCCAAAGAAATGAGGAGGCATCAACAATTGCCATGAAATCTGATATGACTGATTGCTGATGTAAATTTTTTTTTTAATCCTAGCCTGCAAGGAAGAAATTTACAAGGTAAGCTGGTAAAGAGCAAGTGTATTCAAATTTTAATCCAAAAATTTTCTCCACGGGGGTGGATTTTTGCAAAAATCCTTGAATTTTCCTTATTCCCTGAACTACATCAAATCTGATTGCAAGGGTCTTCTCAAAGGAAAAGCTAGAGTGTCAAGGCCATTTTAATGATATCAAGGGGCTGTTAGCGTATGTCCTCAGAGCAAACTCTGAAATTTCATCCATACGGTGTGACTATTTTTTGGGAAAAAAAAAACCAAGCTCTTAAAACATTACAAACTTGTTTGCGGATTGATTGTGAGGTTAAAAGATTATTTTGTGGACTCGTTGGAAAGGCTGAAACTTGTGAGTTTGCAGACTAAGTCTCAAAATTTCACCATGAGGTTTAGTTTTCTTTGACAAATATTCTATCTTATGTTGTCAAGTCTAATGGATTTTAATTGCAGACCTATTGGAGTGATTCGATGCCCATTCCAAGGCTAAGAGGGATCTGAAACAACATTTGTCTTCATACTAAAGTCTGTAATTACCTGAACAGGGGTGATTTTCAGAAAAATTTTCATAATTCACCAACTTACGAAGTCATTATAAGGGCTGTTGCTGAGAGTTTGGGGATATTCTTGCACAAAAAACATCGGGTTTAAAGGTTAAAATCATCCAGAAAGAGGCAAGTTTCAAAAGTTGTCTTAAGAAAATCTGTATTTTTCATAATGGTGAAGGTGGATTTATCGTTATAATTCATAATGTAACCTTAGATATGATGTAAAATGAGTTTTGACTAGGTGTTATGACTGATTTCAATGTGGTTTCAGACTTACCATGCACTGTCCTCAGAAAATCAGGGTTCATACTTTGGTGATGAGGACTGATTTTTGTCATTTTGAAATTTGGTCATTTAAAGATATGTTTGGACATTCTTAAGGTCTGATTATACATGCGTGTGGAGTGTGCGAACTAAGTCTTCATACTTAGTTTTCAGAATTTAGGGACCTCAAAAGTCCGATTTTGTTTTTATGCAAATTCAAGGCATTAGGGGTTAAATTTGCTCAGTTTGGTTAATCCTAAGACTTTATTCAAATCCATATTTCATTTGCAGCCTACACTGAATTTTTTAAAAGTCTTTGAGTTGGGTTCGAGGATTAAAGTAAATGTTTAAAAGGTCTGAAATTTGTTCCTTATTTGAGTCCCTTAAACTATACTGACTTCGAGCTTTTCTACCAAGAATCGTGTCTGTATTAAAGGCAGCGATAGTTACCTAGAAGTGAACAAAAGAAGGCGGAAGACAAGTTCAAGCTCAAGGCCAAGGATAGGAATGAGGGAGGAATAGTTTAGAGCAATCAATTTCGAAGGATAACATTTTTAAAGATAATGCAAGGTAGCGGATAAGGAAAGTAGAAGGATTTAATAAGGCAATTACAACATAGTTAGTTCTTCAACAAGGCAAAAGGGACTTGATACACTCAAGGAGACTTGGAGGATTCAAGGTCAAGCCTTCATCAAGCAGGAACACGGATGAGTCCAGATTTAAAAACAAGGAATCCATGGACAAGTTCAAGTTTAAATTCAACGTCATTAATGTGTACACCTATGTAGGGAAAATTTCCACTTGATTAAATTCTTGAAGAGCAAGTGCTATCTTATTGGGAGATTAACTTGTCCTTGTTCACATCAGTTATCCATAACAATCAAATGAATTCAATTCATGGACAAGTTTATAGGGACTCCAATCTGTCCCAATGAGAGATAAAGGCTAAAGGATTCCAAGCCAAGGAGGTAACACATAAGGGCGTCCCAAACAATGGGAGATGAAGACTCCAGTACATAAGAATGATCAAAATATACAAGGAGGAACAAGTCTACAAATGAAGAAGGATTACCATCATCAAGGTTTCGAGAACATGAAGATTTGCCAGTCCATGATTAATAAGGGGAAATCCATCACTTCAATAAAAATGAGTATCAAGGACAATTTCAAGTATAAGTTTGATGAGAGAATTTCCTAAAGGAGAGGATAAGAGACAAAATTGAAACAAGGATCATAGATGAGCAAGTTGAGGTGGCATCATGTCATCATTCAACCAATTAGAGAGCTCCAAGGTGACATGCCTAAGATCATCCATTCATAGCTAGACATGCGGAACTGATTATTTTCTCATAGGTTCATCCTCAAGGGGGCGTGGAATGCAATTTTTCTCATTTTGGTTATTATGTTGGTGCCTTATTTTTATTGGCTATTTGTGGTTGTCCTTACTAGGGTTTGTCATGGATTAATCTGTGCCACTGGTTTCAAATTAATCGTATCTGTTCATTGTATTTGGGGTTGCTATGCAAACTTCACTCCTCTCATTTGTAACACAAAGAGAATCATTAGAGAATTGTTGCTAATATGCTGCCAATTTTTTCTAATATTCATTGTTGTGTTTTCTATGGTGAATAATTGTGATCTAGTTGGAGTATTGCATGATCGACATTCTTCATTTAGAATAAATTTGATTTTAAGTTGTTTAGTCAGAATTTTCTTCGAGTAATTTAGTTGGATAAAAGTAATTGTGAATGCATCATTGCTTGGCTCAATCATAGACCAAACCACTAGCTTCTTACTGATTGTTAGTCTTTGCTTATATGAACTTAACTTCAGTCCTTACTAGGTCTTTGGTTTGCATCCATTGATGGGATCAATGAAGTGGTAGTGATTTGAACATCATTTGAGCACCCCTTAGAAGCTTGCACTAGGTGAGCAGACTCTATGACAAGAATCCATCTAGTAGAATCCAAGAATATTCACTCTTTCTTGCATTCTTACGTAGAAGTAATCAAGACTCATAAGTTTAAGTTTAATTGCACTTCACAATTGGAAGACAAATTATATTTTCATTGCACAGTATCAATGGAAGTTAAGTTGACAAAATCTTAGTGAGCAATGTAAGTCCCTTTATAATAAGCAACACATCAATTTATTATCATTGAGATCTACCTTAAGAAGGAACCTTGGAGTCACCTTATGATCTTTCATTATCTTAGCATAAGTGGCGTCTTTGTTGTTAATGAAGTAACTCTGTCATCATACTGGTCTGAATCTGCCGATCATACAGTTCCTATATAAGCATGAAATCGCTGAATGAAGAGGCTTGGTATTGCCTTCATTGTGATCGGCATCTCCTTGGGGCACTTTGATTAAAATCAGATTGCATAAATTGGTTAGTTTAATCACTAACTAATTGTTATCCAACTAGAGACGCCGATTTACATGGAAGCATTTGTAGGGCTGACCTAGAGAGGGACATGCCGTTTCTAAGGACATGCCCCTTGGGTGTTATATGTGGTGTAAATTTGGATAAAGGACACACAATCACAAATAAAGTCTGCTCCTTTAGCATCTTACTGCCTCATTAGATTTATAGAAGAAATAAATATTTATTGCAGAACTATACATCATTGCAAAACACTTAACAGAGGTCTAGTATAAACAAAGATCATCTTCAGCAAGAGTAAAGGTATTACATCTGTATTGACATATCAGAATTTGCAGAAACTTTACATGGTATTAGAGCTCTGTTAGTCGAACCTTGGCTCTGCAAATTAGTAATCAGACTTAATTAATAGCTAGCTTCATCCTTATACCCACAATGGCTGCAACGACTAATGCAATCAGACCCGAAGATAGAGTCAATGGTAAAGACCATTTCATTGCATGGAAATTCATAATTATGATGGCTCTTGACAAAAATGATGTATCACAGTTCGTTGATAAGGAATCCAAGCAACCTGATATTGAACCTAATAAAACTACCTAGATCAAAGGAAACAGGAAAGCCATGATAATCATATTAGATGGAGTAAAACATGAAATAGTACCTATGCTAATGAAACATCAGACGACATTCAAAATGATGAGTGCAGTAATCAATGCATATGAGGTTAATAATAAAACCAGAGCCCTGTCACTAAAAATGCAACTAAATCATATAAAAATGAGGAAGGGAGAATCTATGAATTCATACTTCCTAAGGGTGGCTAGTCTAAGAGATGAACTTACAAGCATTGGGTTATAATTGATGATGAAGAATTAACATTAATGGCAATAGATGGATTACCAGATTCATGGGAAATATTCTCACAAGGAGTAAGTGCTAGAGACAAACTTCCAGACTTAAATAGACTTAAACGAGATTGCCTTCAAGAAGAATCTAGGCAACTCAAGAAAGGAGGAAAATTGAAAAACGAAGATGAAAAACTTCATGTTCTCAACACAAATTCATATAAAGGTAAGAAGAAGCACTTCAAGAAGAAGGGTAATCAAATAAATGACAAACCTAAGAGAGATTTATCCAAATTAAAATGCTTCAAATGTGAAAAATTTGGACACTATAAATCTAATTGCCCAGAGATTACAAAGCAGCAAGTAAATTGTACAAACGTTACTAGGAAAGAGGAAAACTATGATCTTAAGAAACATGTATTGTATTCAACACTACTAAATGAAGTATCAAGCAAAGAATGGGTAATTGATATTGGATCATCTCGACACATTACAGGATACAAAGAAGTACTAGACTCAATATTAGAAGAAGTTAATGACGAAGTTGCTATAGGTGATAATTCCACTCATTCTGTCAAAAGAATTGGGAACTGCACCTTGAAACTGAAGTCAGGTATTTCTCTCCATCTTAAAAGAGTACTCTATGTATCAGGAATCAAAAGGAATCTAATCTCTATTACAGCACTTGAAGATGTTGAACATAATGTTGCATTCATGGACGATAAAGTAATGACTTGCTCTAAGAACTCTTCATTTAAAAAATCAAAGTTGATTGGTCAAAGAAAGGGATACTTGTATGAATTAAATAGAGAACCTATTCAAGCCTTAATTCATGAAGCTGCTGATATAAATGAAATGTGGCATAGAAGGTTAGGAAATCTAAACTTCAAAGCCTTATCGACTATGGAGAAGATGGTTACTGGTTTACTTAAGTTGAATAAAGATAATTCAAGCGTATGCAAAGGATGCGCTCTAGGTAAGAACACCAAAAGTCCATTTCAAGATAGCACTAGAAAAACTAACAATGTTTTAAATTAGTCCACTCAAATTTATGTGGACCTATATTTGCTCCTTCTCTTGGAGGATTCTGGTACTATATATACTTTTTATAGATGATTTCTCTAGGAAAACATGGATTTACTTCTTAAAATGTAAAGGAACAAAAGAAATCCTTAAGAGATTTAAAGAATTCAAATCCTTAATTGAAAACCTATCAGGACACAAAATTAAAACTCTTAAGAGTGATAATGGAGGGGAGTATACTTTATATTTGTTTAAAGATTTTTGTAAAGAAGCAGGAATTAAGAGGGAGTATACTGTTCCTTATAACCCTTAGCAAAATGGGGTAGTAGGAAGGAAGAATAGAACAATTATAAAAGCAACAAGAGCTATGATATTTGATCAAAATTTAGAATATTATCTTTGGGCATAAGCCTCATGTACTGCTATCTATATTCAAAACAGAAGTCCTCACTCCCATCTTAGAGATAAAAATCCCGAAGAAGTCTTTTCTAAGGTTAAACCAAATATAAGTCATCTTAGGATATTTGGGTGCCCAGTATACATACATGTTCCGAAGGAAAAGAGAACTAAGTTAGAACCCTCTGGGAGGAAAGGTATTTTTGTCGGGTATAGTGAAACATCTAAAGCATATAGAGTTTTCATACTTGGTTAGAAAAACATTGAACTTAGTAGGGATGCAATATTTGAAGAAGATTTAGCATTCAAAAGAGACCTAAGTTTTGAAGATCCTACACATATACTTAGTTATGAAGAAAATCACGAATTTGAGTTTTAGAGGAAGAACATGAAGAAATTGAAAGTGAAATTCAAAATCTTAAACTTTAGGAAACTCAAAATCCTAAGAAAAGACCACTTTGGGCTATCAAGATCGTAGAGGAAGCACAAGACTTCGCTGCACCATCTGGGACCTTCAGAGAAGGCAAAAGACCCAAAAGATTTTCTAGTTGTGTAGCGAACATGAGTGATTTGTCTAAATCAAAACCAACCAATGTTTTAGATGCTATTAAACATACATTTTGGGAAATTGTTCTAAGGCCTGAAGGAAAATTTGTTGTTTCTTTTATGTGGATATTTAAAATCAAGCATGTTGTTGATAGTAGCATTTAAAAATATAAAGCGAGATTCGTAGCCAAAGGAATCTCTTAGAAGGAGAGAATTGATTATGAAGAAACCTTTGCTCCAGTTGCCAGATACACCTCTGTAAGAGCAGTCCTAGCTATTGCAGCTTCGAAGGGATGGAAAGTACATTAGATGGATATGAAAACAACATTTCTGAATGGAAAGATTACAGAAGAGGTATTTCTGGAACAACCTGAAGGATTTGAAACTCATAATCCTTAAATCTTTGTTTGCAGACTCGAGAAAGCTCTCTATGGGCTTAAACAGGCTCCCAGGGCATGGTATGAAAGAATCAATACATATCTCACCAGTTTAGGATTCTCTAAGAATGAAGCTGATCCAAATCTCTATTATAAAAGTAACAAAGATGATATGATATGTTGATGATTTACTAATAACAGGTGATGATCATCTTATAGATTAATGCAAGAAAGATCTAATCAAAGAATTTGATATGAAAGATTTAGGACTCCTTCATTACTTCCTAGGACTGGTCTGACAACATCATACTTAATCAAGAAAAGTATACATTAGACATCTTGAAGAGATTTGGAATGTGGAACTGCAGACCTATGTCTTCTCCAATGGAGACTAATCTACACAAACTTAAGGAAGCAACGGTTGAATCACACTCCATAGATTTTATTCTTTATAGACAGATGATTGGGTCTCTTATGTACTTGGTAAAACAAGACCTGATATTTGCTATGCCGTTAATGCCTTAAGTCAGTTTATGTGTGAGCCAAAGGAGATTCACCTAGTTTTAGTAAAACACATTATGAGATGCTTACAAGACACTCTTAATCTTGGGCTCAAGTATGAGAAAGTTGACTTGGACTTACATGGGTTCACAGACTCAGATTGGGTTGGAAGTGTTACTGATAGGAAAATCACTTCAGGATGTTGTTTCAGTTTAGGCTCAACGATGATATTATGGATATGCAGGAAGCAGGCATCAGGAGCACAAAGTTCCGTAGAAGCTTAATGCATTGCAACAACAATGGCCTCTCGGGAAGCAGTTTGGCTTAGAAAGTTACTTGTGGGATTATTTGGTCAACCCATGAATCCCACTATTATTCACTATGATAATCAGAGTTCCATCAAGCTTTTTGTGAATGCAGTTTTTCATGACAGGTCCAAGCATATTGAAATTGCTTACCATTATGTAAGAGATATGGTAGACAGGAAAACTTTCCAGTTAGAATACATTTGTACTGCAGAGCAGACAATAGATATTCTTACCAAATCTCTCTCTTGAGTGAAGATAGATCACTTCAAAAAAAGACTTGGTATGGTTGAATTATAATACATTTGTATTCTTTAATTATTAATGAAATTATTGTGTTAAAATTATTATTCTCAGGCTATTGATTATTATGGGCTTCACTATTTGTATTCATTATCTAAGAGGCGACAATCTCTGAGATAATGAACACCTGTATAAAAGACATTATGAGAGATGACGATCTCTAAGATAATGTATTGAACAATAGAGAACTACTGTCAGATTTGGATGAGTTCAAGATCTTATTGTGATATAGACATTTCCATGCCTATGAATCACAATTTGGATAAAGGAAGAATTTAATTATTCTTTGTTCCTAGCCATCCTGTGTACTGGTAGATCTTAACTGAGGATCATATTGTGATATAGGTCTATTAGCACCTATGGGTCACAACTTGGATAAAGGGAGAATTTAATGACTCTCTGGTTTTTATCTTATATATTGCATTCCATGTAATACTGTTATCACAAGTGATAAGTCATAGCACAGGTATAGTAATATGACATAATATTATGTGTTCAATGATATCACATGCTTAGAAGATTCAGAAAGATATAGAGTATCAATCTATGTTTATTCATCTTAATTAATGGTGCTAGATGTGTTATCTCTTAGTATGATTATCAAGTTAAGAGGGAGTGTTAATGAAGTAACTCTGTCATCATACTGGTCTGAATCTGCCGATCATACAGATCCTATATAAGCATTTAATTGCTGAATGAAGAGGCCTGATATTGCCTTCATTGTGATCAACATCTCCTTGGGGCACTTTGATTAAAATCAGATTGCATAAATTGGTTAGTCTAATCACTAACTAATTGTTATCCAACTAGAGATGCCGATTTCCATGGAAGCATTTGTAGGGCCGACCTGGAGAGGGACATGTCCTTTCTAAGGATATGCCCCTTGGGTGTTATATGGGGTGTAAATGTGGATAAAGGACACACAATCACAAATACAGTCCGCTCCTTTAGCATCTTACTGCCTCATTCGATTTATAGAAGAAATAAATATTTATTGCAGAACTATACATCATTGCAAAACACTTAGCAGAGGTTTGGTATAAACAAAGATCACCTTCAGCAAGAGTAAAGGTATTACATCTGTATTGACCTATCAGAATTCGCAGAAACTTTATATTTGTTGAAGAGAGGATTCCATATTTGGAGTTTCGTCCTGAAACATTGAGCATTCTATCCTGTCTTTTGTAAGGGAAAAAAACTCACATCAACAAAACTGATTATGTTTTAAGATCCCTTCTAGATTCTCAGAAAGGGATTGTTTTTCTATATACCTTAATTCATACAAAACCTCCCTTGCAGAATCCCATGAGGATATATTGTATTTTTATTTACCTTGGGCATCATACCTAAAAACTCACCAGGGTTGAACCTTTGCCTCCTCTACTGAGTAAACAGACTGCTATTAAGCTCACTCAGATCTAAAATTTATGGGTTATTTCATTTGCTAGATGTCCAAAGGCTATTTACTTATCGTAAAAAAAGCCAAACACACATCATCATTGGTATCAACTTTAAGTCTCAAGTTCTTGGTAATGAAATAAAAAAACAATAGTAATTATAAATTTGAAATTGTGATTTGGATAGGATTTGGTCTAATGCTTTATAAAAACCCATCTTTGTGAGGTTGGTGGCCAAAGTTGGTTTTGCTGCATTCTCATTATAACACATTGCAAAATATACACAATTGAATAATGAAAAGCTGCTCAAGGGAAATTGGACAAAGAAGTTACTGTAAAGCAGATTATAAAAAAAGATGCTGCCGTGAAGTAGATTTTAAAAGAATTAGTTATAAAGTTGTATCCTACTACCCAAAATCATTCTCGTTGCTAGAATGGACTAGTCCTTCTGAACATTTTTGGGCTGTTTTCTTTTTAGTCTGTTGAATATTTTCTTGAGTTTGTTGATCATCCACTTTTTTAGTTAATGGCTTTATGAAATTACCTGCTATTGTAACAACAATTATTTAGAAATAGAAGGCTATTTGATGGGGTGGCAGGGTTTGCAGTTTGTTGCATCTAACATGCACAACTAAGCAGCAGTGAGTGAACATACAGTCAAATATTGTGTCAAATGGAAGTTTACTTCCTAGTTGAATTTCTGCATATGCTAGCTTTGTTTTTTTGATCTTTCTATCAAAGTGTTTTATTCAGTTGTTCTGAAGGGTATTTTATTTTGTGATGTCATTATGTGCATTTTACCTTTATTGTCTACATTAATCACCTTCCCTATAAATTTTATAATTTGAAATTTACTGTGAGATTATATTGTATTCTCAAGTCACTTCCAGCTTGGTACATCTATTGGATTAGTTTCGGACTTGTAAAATGTTTTTTTGCATTAAGGTTGCCAATGAAATATTTATTTGCGAGAAAGTAGAAACATAAGTAATATCTAGATTTTCTCAACTGAAGACCAGTTTTTAGTCCATATAATATACATCGATGCCCCTTAGTGAATTCATTTTACTGGCAACTACAGGGAAAATCGCTACCTGTGGAAAGCGTGGGAGGGAACTAGAAGTAGCTGGGAATGTTGCCAGTGATGAGAGGGTCTGTAAAGCTGGAAATCCCAAATGTGGTATACAAACTCACAAGCACAAGTCACTTAAGGCCATGAATTGTGATATATGTTGCATTGAATTTGGATTTTGCCGTGAATGTTCTTGTATTCTTTGTGGGAAGGCTACTGACCAGAGTGAGGGGGAGTATACTTCTATTCGTTGTGAAGGGAAACTAAATGAAGAGTTTGTTTGTGGGCATGTTGCTCACCTAGAGTGTGCTCTTCTTTGTCACATGGCGGGTGTTGAGCGAAGCATTGGTTTAGATGTGGAATATTATTGTAGACGTTGTGACAAGAAGACAGACTTGATGATGCATATTGTGGGTTTGCTTCGTGCATCAGGGTGCCTCAAAATACGGGCTAATGTTGAGAAGAACTTAAGTATTGCACAACGTATCTTGCAGGGTACACGGAAGGCTGCTAGAAGAAGCTTACACAATATTATTAATTCAGCTGTACAGAAGGTGTGCTTAAAGTTCCTACTTATTTTTCTTTCCAATGAATCCATATACTGTGTGACATTAAACATTTTCCTCTCTATAAATTTATTTTCCAAGCTTTTAAAGTTGTAAGACTCAAATCTGATGTTACCTTATTTAAGTCTCAAAGCTATGTATGTCCTCTATTGTGTTGGTTATTTTCTTAGACTGATTGGAAACGTTTGCCAGCTTCACAGTGGAATGGATCTGGAAGATATTGTGGAGTTGCATCAAGAGTCAGTGGCAGTGGAAGCAGGTAAGGAATTTTCAAATTTAAGAATCTGGATATTTAATGCAAAAGACATTTGTTTTCTTTGCTTATTTTGAATAAAGGCATTCAACAGTTTGGGTTAAGGAAATTTTTTCATGCACATGGAGTATGGATTCTGTCCTGTATGGATTATTTACCTAGATCAAACTGGGAACAATCACTCTTCAGTCTTCTTAGAAAATTATCTCCTAGACCAAACTGGCTAACAATCCTCTTATTAAAATTATCTTCTGCTTTTGCTTGTAGTCTAATGTCAGTCTCGCCAGAAAAGCATTTTCTAAACTGATATGTGTAGATGTGGACCTGTAGCGTATATATGAAACATCCTCATTAGCATGAGATTGAGTATGATAAAGAATGGCATTTATATTATTTCGAGGTGTTATTGAAATTGAACAGCTTGGGAATAATACCAGCAAAGATGATTGGTGGAAGTCAAGCAACACAGAAACTTATTATTCAAAACCTTAGTTCCCGATTCAGATGCGGGATGCAGTTTTTTTTTTTTTTTTTCTCGGTTGGGGGTGTGGGAAGCAGATGCGTATTTATATATAAACTATATATAAAAAAATTAGAACATTTGACAGCTTGTAACTTCACCAATACATATTCAAATACTCAATAAGTTTATAAAATATAAACCATATCAATGATCTGAATATCATATGCGTTTATGTTCATGATTCCAGTGCAAATCAGCAATTTACCACAACTACAAAATCAAAATATAGTTTATCATCCAATGTCACAACTGCAAATCAAAATATATTTCATAAGTATATCACAGTTTGACTTACTGTGGAAATTATCTCCTACTTATCAATTGATGAGCTTAAGGGGCTTTCTAATAAATGGTTCAGAAGGCATAACACTTGGTGAAGATTTTGCAGATGGGGTTGCAAGCAGAGTGGGTTTAACCATGGAGGAAACGCTGTAGTTAAGCAGGCTCAAGCTGGAGTAGTACTGGGATGGTTCACCTGGATCCAATGAGTGTTAAGTGTTCCACTTATTCTCAAGAGAGATGGATTCGCGTTGAATCGCTACTCATGAAATATGGGCCAATGAGTTTGACTCAAAAACTACACAGTTAAATCCTGATAGCAATATCACAATTTGACTTACTGTGGAAATTATATCCTACTTATCAATTGATGAGCTTAAGGGGCTTTCTAATAAATGGTTCATAAGGCACAACACTTAGTGAAGGTTTTGCAAATGGGGTTGCAAGCAGAGTGGGTTTAACCATGGAGGGAACTTTGTAGTTAAGCGCGCTCAAGCTGGAGTAGTACTGGGATGGCTGACCTCCTGGGAAGTCTCGGTGCTTCACCTAGAACCAATGAGTGCTAAGTGTTCCATTTATTCTCATTAGAGATGGATTTGTGTCGAATCACTACTCATGAAATATGGGTCAATGAGTTTTACTCAAGAAACTACACAGTTAGATCTTGATAGCAATATCTCAAATTATAGTTCACATCATTCAATGTTTATCAACCCTAATCCGTGTCACATGGATTCGCAGAAAACTCATCATCATCTCAATCTCCTCCAATTGCTACAAGTTCAAGATCATTTGAACAAAAAATTGTTCCACTTGCGCTAGATACACATGTCATGATATTATTATCATCATCATCCGTGATTGTGGTAATATATTGAATCATTGCATCCAAGATTGCAAACTCAAGTTCTACATGCCAAAGCTTGGCCGCCCCTTCCTAGATCCTCCTTATGTGACAAAAGATGCAAGTTGGTATGAATGAAAACCAAGTCTTTAGCTTTTTAGAGCCCAACCGGTTGCACTTTATTGAGTGGATAAAGGAGTATGTACTCCAACTCCTTTCGGCAGCAGAAGAACTTGCAACCAAGACAATGTTCACAATTACAAAATTAATTATTAAGCTAAAACATAAAAATGAAAACCAATTTAAAGAATTGTAGAATACATGTGCTAAAAAAAAGTTAAAATAAAACTTACTTCAGAGAGGATTTTGATTGCAAGAGGTTGTAGATGCTTGAACAGTGGACCATGGAGGTACCACCCTGTAATAGCTCCCATGTCACATTGGTCCTTTATTGCAAGAAGATTAAGTTTGGTTCTTGAAGTAGACAATCCAAATTCAGTCCCAACCTTTCTGTGAGTGTCCTCATCGAGGAAGAGTCTTGCAAAAGCTTTGTAGCACCCACTAGCAACTTCTTCATCTACATATGGTGGTACTCTATCAGGTATACCAAGTACTCTCTCGTTATAGTACTTTGGAGATCAGGCATATGCATGGAGGTGCAATGAGGTAGTCATCTTTTCCTAATGATGATGAATGATTGATTCAAGTTTATTGCAAAAGGCTTCACACTTTGTGGGGTCTTCCTCATGTGCTTGTATTGAAAGTTTTACCTTCTCAATCATTCTGTCCATGCCATCATATACATCCCCCAAGAATGATATTTCCCATGTCACATTGGTCCTTTATTGCAAGACTAAGTTTGGTTCCCAAAGCAGATAATCCAAATTCAGTCCTAACCTTTCAGTGAGTGTCCTCGTCTAGGAAGAGTCTTGCAAAAGCTTTTTAGGACCCACTAACAACTTCTTCATCTGCATATGGTGCTACTCTATTAGGTTTACCAAGTACTTCCTCATTATAGTACTTTGGAGATAAGTGTATGTAATGTCCCCTTTTTAGCATTCATAGCATGATGTTGTTGTTAGCCTATTTCCCCACGGTCTCGTAGGCTAACCAGAACATTAAAGGGGTTACAGTTGCAGGTCTTTCTGAGGGGTTTTGAGGCAACTTTGGGCATACTTACTATTTATAGTAAGTCATCTTGGACATGGGTGGACATCCAGTGGCAACGGTATGTGGATGGTAATTGTTTAAAATCGACAAGAAGACTTGTTTATCATTGATAAGATTTGTTATGCATTGATAAAACTATTTTATAAAGTTAAATTTAAATATTTAACTTTATTAATGCATAGACTATAGTTTGTGGAAAATATTTAAATTAAAAGTCCCTTTTAGTTTATAACACATTGGAGACATAAGTTAACATAAAGGGAGTTATGTTTTATCCCACATTGAGAAAACGAAGGATGAAGCTCTTGTGAGAACACTATAAAAGAAATGGAAGAGCTTCTTTTAAGGATGGTTGGAAATATCAAAGAAATTGGGGAATTTGCTGGAGATTATGTCTCAATAGTTTGGAGGACGAAATCCCTTCAAGCTGAAAATCTTGACGCCATTGAAAGATATGGTCTTGAGATTCAACATAGTAGCAATCCGAAAAAGTAGGTACGAAAAAGCAGTCCAAAAAAACGGAATAAAAAAAGCAAGCTAAAAAAGCGGATACAAAAAAGCAGTCCGAAAAAAGCGGAACCGAAAAAGCAGGCCGAAAAAGCAGTTCGAAAAAGCAGGCTGAAAAAAGCAGGCCGAAAAAGCAGTTCGTAAAAAGCAAAGCAGAAGGGGCAGCATTGAAGGAAATTATTGCAGCCATCTACAACCAAGTTCTTTTGTTAGTATTGTTTTTTAGGGTGTTATAAACTTTCAGCTGTAATTGTGCATTATACCAGCATTATCATTTTGTAATCCATGTAAATGCCAAAGTCTTGGCCATATTTCATGAGCATTGTATTTTTTCATTGCAAATTAATAAGATAATAGTTGCTGGTGTCATTTAAGCAATTCAATATCACTATTTATCAGCTAGTTAGTTTGCATACCAACTGTTTGTAAAAGTGTCAGTTGGCTGCAGGTGTTAATTTCTCATGCTTAGCTCATATATATGCACTGAATATTGTCAAAATTAGTAGCACACTCATGTTGGGTCATTGTGTAGTCCATTATAGTCTTCTAGCACAAGATTCTCATTGATGCAAAATTGTAAAAAGAGTCATTTAAAGCCAGCTGAAATACTATATCAGTCATACATCCCTTGCATGTGAATTGTTTGATGAAATTCCTTGAGCCTTCATCAGCATTTTTTGAGAGCAGATTTGAGGAGGGTTATTACAGTGGTATCAGAGCTTGCTTGCAAAGTGTTTGATGAAATGTCAAACAACTGAAGTATAAAGATTTTTGGTGTCTGAAGAAGTTATAACCTATTGGGGTTATTACAGTGGTATCAGAGCTTGCTTGCAAAGTGTTTGACGAAATGTCAAACCACTGAAGTATAAAGTTTTTTGGTGTTTGAAGAAGTTATAACCTATTGGGGTTATTACAGTGTAACAACCACTTTTCCTAGGTCTCAACTAACAACTAACATATCAAAGAAATATAGTTATTATTTCATTTTCATAGGAAGATAGTTATATCAGTTACGTTCGATTTGAATGAGATTAAAAGTTATAATTACTTAAATGGAAAACTCATAACTAACATCTGAAAACACCATCAATGAATTTACTATGGAGATTAAAAAATTTACATACCATGGAATTCGAACTGAAAATCAATGTAGGGATGCTTCTGCGATCACCCAAATTAGTCTACAAATATCAATATCAAATGATGATTACCATCAAATACCACTATATCATTTAGGGCATCACATAGCACTGTATCAATTAGGGCATCAATTACCATTGAATCATTTAAGGCATCAAATACCACTGTATCATTTAGGGCTTCAGATACCACTATCATAAAGGGCTTCAGATACCACTGTATCATTCCTTTCCTTTTGATTGCTTAACTGTGGCAATAACATAAAATTAGAAGATATGCTCATAATCATTATTTTTATAAATGAAAGACTGAAATAACAATCCATTAGATAAATATATCTCTCACAAATAAATATATTCCACGTTCAGTTAGAAGATCAACCGATCTAACTGGTTGCCAATTATATTGATAATAAGCGCTGTTTTGTTTTAAAGAAATAACTGTAATGATGATGCAACTCAATTAATTTCACCTTCTACTTGAATATAAAAAATACCTGTTTGCGACAAACGTTTGAATGCATAGCTTATCTTTAT
The DNA here is from genome assembly GCA_028749045.1 of Cupressus sempervirens. NCBI lineage: Eukaryota > Viridiplantae > Streptophyta > Pinopsida > Cupressales > Cupressaceae > Cupressus > Cupressus sempervirens. Next base: position 600,078,882 of record CM053785.1, read on the forward strand.
TTGATTCACGTTTGACATCTTGTGGAGAGGGAAACATTGTCAGGAGCTTAACCTCCCAACCATGGACCTTAAACTTATCCCCGCACTTTTTTTAACTAGAAAGACCCTCCCTACCTGGACTACACATGGAACACCTGGTCAGCCACTGAGCATCCTAGTATCTAATCACACCATTCGACTTGACAATAGGAGAAAACAGTAAACATAATCATGCATGAGCTATTAAATGATTCCTTTTAAAAATAATAAACATTGTTATGTCACATCTGATTTTGTTTCATGTTATTGCAGATTCCTTTCTCTCACCTCTTCACCCTTTTCCTTGGCTATACAACCGGGTGAGTCCCAGGTGTTTGAATCTTAGAGCAACCAACTCTTTCTGTTGATTCTCAACTGTTTCATGAATAATATATGTTCTAGCTTATCACAATCTGTGATTTGAAGAATGTGTTCTTCAAGACTTGTAGAAAATATCATTTGATTCTGATTCTAGTGGCATAAATATATCTTGATTTCATAACATGGTTTCTTGGCTTATATTTGCCATAAACAAACTAACATAGAGAAGGTCAATCCTATGATGTTAAGTAAAATGATTTGCATCATGTTGTAAATTGTAGCTTATTGCTGTATGATTAAAATGCAGTATCAACTGATAAAGAAAACATATAGCAATACTTGGGTTTCGTTTTACCACATAACCTGATATAATATGGAAGAAAAGATGATGTCTTGCTGGATGCTGTGATTCAACTCTTCCTTGAAATGATCTTCAGATGCCAAAAACCCGTACAAAATGTCACGTTTTCAATAAGAAGATTTATACAAAGCAAAAAAGAGATTGGCAATAGACGTAGAGATATATCAGATGATATTGCAGAGATATCGGGTGGTAGATGGAAGTCAGAGGCTTGGAAAATATAACAGTTGAGTGCTTGGTAAATAATATATCTCCTCTGCCACTCTCTCTACTTCTTAAATAAAAAGGTAACGTGTCTCTTTGGCTTCCAAGAAGTTGTAACATAAAAAGAATATCTTGGCTGTTGAACGCCAAATAAAAATGGCAAGTGTTTCAATCGGTTTTCAAGTAAGAAAAATGAATAAAAAAATGGAAAAAGATTTTAAGGTTATAAATCGAAATTAATTATGGTTTATATCTATTTACATGCATGTAGATATACTTATGAGGTGGCATAATTTTATTATAAATTTTTTTTTATTATGGTGTCACATTATTCTTATAACTATGTGTACATACATAGCTATATATTATAATAATATAGAGAAAAGATCAATGAAAAATCTTTAAGGTACGTATTATTTTTAATTAAAATAATTAATGTTTTAAATGTTTATTTAATAGCTCATGCGGTTCTATCGATTGTATTCTGATGTTCAAGTCGCTAGGTCCTCAACCATGGTGATTCAGGATTCATACCTAGGTGATGCTCCTGAGCTCAATTCTTTTTTGACAATGCTTCCACCCCTTTGACGTGCTTCCTACAAGGAAATTCTCCGCAGTTAAATCATATTACCATAACAATTTATTTAATCATAAATAATCATAACGGCTAACCACCTTTTCAATTCTATGAATTCATGATAAATAATCAACTAACATGTTATCTTCACATGAAATTATAACGACTAACCATCTTACCATTTCGTAGGATTATAACAAATTTAACTATCAACTGACTTACATGTGAACCTCAACAGCTATATGAACATTTTAAATTAGGTCAAAAATTGGGATGTAACATTAAGGCATATGCAAGGAGGTGCAATGGGGTAGTCATCTTTTCCCAAGGATGATAAATGATTGATTCAAGTTTATTGCAGAAGGCTTCACATTTTGTGGGGTCTTCCTTATGTGCTTGTATTGAAAGTTTTACCTTCTCAACCATTATGTCTATACCATCATATACATCCCCCCAAACAAGGCTGATCTAAATCAGTAAAGCAGAGTATAGTCATGATAGGGTTTGTGAAATCTAATACAAATCGCACACGATCCCACCTCTTGTCATCCAAGATCAATGCCTTGACCTTTTGTACCCTCTCTAAATTTGAAGCCTTCCATATACTCCTTTGGGTTGAAAAAACCATTTGGCTTAATGCCTCTTGCACCTTGAAAAGTCGTCTCATAACAATAGTATAAGATGCGAACTGATTTTCAACCGCCTAAGTAAATCATAACAATATGTCAATAAATATTGAACATGACATATAATATATTCAAATAATTTAATTAAATAAATATATATTAAATTTAGTATTTACTAATTACAAATTTACAATTTGAATTTACCTTTAGCAACCCCAAATTGGAGAATGATTTGAATATGGATTGTGACATGTGGTGGTTTCTCACAAACGTTTGTATCTCCTCCCCCTCTTGGTAAATTCGCTTCACCCAATCTATTTAGGTGCCAATTTGTTGCATGACCAAGTTTAGGGACTATACGGTGTAGTGTCGAAAAAAATATGGTTATACCGACCCTCAACCAAAGCAATTGCACCCCTACAATTTTTTGTATTATCTATAATCATTTGAACTACATTCTCACTACCACCATCTCTATGGCCTCAATATTGGAATTTTGGAAATGAATTATGAATCTTTCACTTCCCCTTCATAATTAACAACCTTCAAGAACATTGCCCCTTTGTGTGACACTGCAATCACATTAATCGATGGCCGGTTTCTCATATCTTTTCATCCATTTGAAACGATAGAAACACCCAAACTTCTCCATGAATATCTAATTGGTTGAAGAACTCTATCTATCCAAACCCTCTCTTTTGTGAACATAGTAGTACTCAACTTTTCATATCTGGGACTTGTGTAATCATTCAGTGCTTTAAGTATGGCGCTACCATTTCCTTCTAATATGGCGATCTCACCAAATTGAAAGGAAGACTGTTAGCGTAGAATATCGTGCAATGGCTTGATTAGCAAGATCTCATGCCTCTATTATCAATGCTTTGTCCAATGGACCTCTTTTGTGGGAAATAGTTTCCACTTCTTCCTCTTTCACTTTCATCATAGGTACTTGCAAGAATGGGTGTTTGGAGGATACAATTGGCTCCTTGGGTAATTGCATTGTTTTCTTTGAGGATGGATGTTGATTAACACTTTGTTTTGACCTTCTAGCCAATTTATCAGCAGCTTTTTCTTTTACAAATGAAGCTATTTGGGCATTAGACAAACCCTTCCCATCTATTCCTTTGCACACTGAAAACCCTTTACCAATAGGGCCCAAAAACAAAGTTTTACCCGAGAGTAAGAGCCATTGAATGGTTTGCCTTTGTTGCTTTGAAAATAATTACATTTCCAAAGATAGGACCCACCTCCAGAAACTTGTGATATTCTTGTGGTATGTCTCCATAAAGGAGATGCCACATCAACTTTAAACCTGTTAGTTGTTTGGCCCACTGAACTTTGACTCTCGATGGCGGCCATCTATAAGAAATTAAATTAATTTAAATTTAAAAAAAACAATGAACATCAAGCATATAAGTGCAAAAAAATGATAGAATACTAATTCAATAGATTGGTAAACTTCTTGACTTACTCCACAAAAAAAGTTAAAAAAAACTTGAAAGAATTCTTCACAAACTTGAAAAAATTCATGAAAGAACACAAGAATGGGATTAAATGCTTACCTTGGCTGCCTAAAACTCGTTTGTTGAAGCTATCTCTTGCTCTACGAACGATCCTCTTCGAAAATCATCAACTTTTCTTCAAAATACAAAAATGGAGAGCAAATGAGAAAAGAGAGTAGATACAAACAAAATAGAGGTAGTAGTGGTCAAATGGCCTCTTTTAGGCTGTTTTGGGGTTCCAAGGAAAAAATAGATTAAAAAATCTATTTCCACGTGTGTTTTAGGTGAAAAAATATTAAAAAATGCTTTAAACGCATTTTTGGGCTTATGTTATGGAAGCCTGTGGATGATCTTGGATGTGTTCAGAAGTTGGCCGAAAGCCATTCCCAGCTAGTTGGATGTGATTAGAAGTTATTGCCAATTGCATCCGGCTGGCTAAGGATGACTTTCGGCCAACTTCCGAACGCCCCTGCTCCTGCAATGGCTTCCCCAAGCCTCAACTTTTGCATCTAGAGTTGTAGGGGCCAAATTGGCTTCCAAATTCAAAACCTCAGTTAAATTAAAAATGCCAAAGATGGATTATTATGAAGTACTTGGAGATGATGGTCAACTCAAAATCCAACTACATAACCATTGCAATTATTTTATATCTGATGCAGGAGCATCCTGGGTTTCTTGCATATCTTGCACTTTGTTTTTTTCCTGTTGGTGCCGAGTGATTTCCTTTGGGTGCTGAGTTCGTAGTTGTTGCCGAGTGCCAGTTTCTGCGAAATCTTCATCTGCCGAGTTATCTGTCTGGTTCCAGTTTGGTTCGATTTGGCTTGCATTTAATTTTCGTATAGGTAGTTAATATTTGTTATGGGCCGACTTGTGGCTTTCCTTATTCTAGAATCGTCTGTAAACCATTTTGGCTAGTATTTAAAGAGGTCTAGGTTTGAGTTTAGGAGCGAAGGAGGGAGTAGGAGAAGTGGGGAAGCAGAACTGAAAGGGCGAATTTGCCGTTGGATCTTCAAATGTGAATGTATTTGTAATTGGCCGTAATCCAAAAGGCCTTACAACTGGGTATGTACGTTGAATATTTGATGAATCAATAAAGATATTCTTGTTCTCTCTCTCCTTGGTGCTGTAGTTTGTGTTGTGTTTTCCACTGTGTTAACTCTTGCAGGGTGGTTTGGATAGTTGGGTGAGCCTTTGGCCCTAGTTATTTTGCCTTTGCCTGCGTCAACATCAAATAGTTGATGCAAGAGCATCTTGCATCACAAAATAAAAGGGGGCATAATTTAAATTTAAAAAAAAAACTGTGGAGAGAGAAAGTGATGAAAATTTGAGGAAAAACAATAATAAAACAAAATAAAAATAACAATAGAGAGAAAGGCTTTTCATAGGTGGCATTATTTTGTATTTAATATTTGTTGCAAGTTGACTTGTGGCTTAAATATGCATTTAATGTAAGAGTTTATTTACTTTGTAACTTGTTAAGCCGACTTGTGGCTTAGTTGGGTATAAGTAAGGGGTCTTGTGGAGTCCTAAGTCATAATCATCTAGCTTGGAGAAGAAGATGTGGAAGAGGAGCAAAGTTGAGCAGAGCTAGTAGTTGCGGCTTGGGAAACAAGAAGGTTGCTTGGTGGTTTGCGAAAACGAGTTTAGATTCTTCTTGGGGTTTCTACTAGATTGTGGATCTGGGCTAGTTAGGGTTTGGATCTTGCGAGATCTTGCAGAGCTTGTTGCTGTATTTGCTTATGTATTTGGTCGTAACTCGGAAGGCCTTACAGCTGGGCATGTTGGATGTAAAGCTTATGATTATATTATGAGAATTAGCATTATTTTGGATCCAACTCTATGATAGCTGTACGATGTCCAGGTTGCACAATGACACTATGACACTTCCCTTTTTTTAGCGTAGCCTCTCTAGGTCCATACAATGTCTGTCTGGTTGTGATCCCTTTTCCTTCTATGCTTTGTACGATGCTTTCTCTCCTCTGCTCTCTATGATGTCTTTTACTTGTTATGGGCTGTACGACCTCTGTGAATTGTCTTTTACTTGTGTTGTAGGATCGTACAAATTTCTTTCCTTGTGACACTAGCTGTATGGTGTGCTTCCCTTGCTACTGTATGATATGGTATTCTATTTTTTTGTGTTTGTGTGTAATCTGTACAACCATACGACATGTGGGCTCCTGATTGATGTCCTGAGTGTGCCTAATCGATGCTATCTACACGGGTTGTACACAAACAACTACTCCTAACTGTACGGTATCTCCTTTGCTCCTTTTACTGGCCATACGATATGTGGATTCACTTTTTATCTCATTCTGGGGGTCGTACGGTGTATGGTAAACTAGTATCTTCAAGCCTTTCTATATGGTGATCTTCTGCTGGTGCCGTACGTGTTTTTGTTTCTTGGTTGCTATTCTTATACCATATGGTGTCCGTCGATTCACTACTATACTCTTTCCTCTTGTTCTCTTCCACATATACTTATAATAATTAACTATTTTTATTTATTTAGTATTCTTATATATATATTTTACCACTTATTACTATATTTTTATACTGCGAGTTATTCGCTCGGGGGAGTCTTCTTTTCTCCCATAACATTTTCTTCTTTCATGGTAGATTTTTAATTTGGACCCATTTACTGCATCTGTCACCTCCTTTTCCCCCAACGTCCATAGTTTTATTGCTCCGTTATCGCCCACTTCACGAATTTAATATGGCCATACCCACTTCACTTTAAATTTGCTTGATTTGATTTTGTTGCGCTCATTATATTTTAAAACTAATTCGCTTGGCTGGACCCTGTTTAGTTTCAAGTGCTTGTCGTGCCATACCTTGTGTCTACACTATGACACTTCAGTGGCCCATTGGACTTGTAATTGTCGTTCGTCGAGTTGATTCAGGTTGTACAATCTTTCCTTGAGGTTTTCCATATCTCCCAACTTGTTTTCAATCGCTATTTGCAGATTTGGTACCATGAACTCTGTTGGTACTACGACTTCCTGACCATAAATTAGATGGAATGGATTGTGTCCCATGGTCACTTTATTAGAGGTACGGTATGCCCATAATGTCGATGATAGCTTTTCCTTCCAATCCTCACCTTCAACTGCGAACGACTTGTAGATTATTGCAACCAAGATTTTGTTTGTGGCTTCCACTCGTCCGTTTGCTCTAGGATAGTATGGGCTCAATAGAGAATGGTATATTTTGAATTCCTTGGTCGGTAGTTGAGTGACGTGATTGACAAAATGTCCCCCACGGTCGCTTGTCAACTCTATCGGGATCCTGTACCTTGTGATGATCTGCTTGTAGATGAATCTCGCCGTGCTCAGTGCAGAGTTGTTTGGTAGGGCCCGCGCCTCTACCCACTTGGTAAGGTACTCCGTTGCTACAATAATGTACCTGCATCTTTGGGTTTTGCTCACCTTGAGGGGTCCGACAAAGTCCAACCCCCAATGTTCAAATTATTCTTGCGTGTGTGAAGGGTTCAAAGGCATGAAATTCCTCTTGAGTAGCTTTCCAACTATTTGACATGTATCGCATGCAACGACCCACTCCCTGGTGTTGTTGTGCATGGTTAGCCACCATAATCCTGCCAGGAGTATCTTTCGTGCAGTTGTATCTAGCCGCATATGTCCTCTTGCGGGTCCTTCATGTGCTTCCTTCAATACCTTAGGTATTTCTTCCTCTAGAACACATTGTCGTAAAATCTGGTTGGGTCCCATCTTATACAACCACTCGTTGATCAATTGGAATGTTCGACTTCTCAGCACCAGTTTCCTCCTCTCGCTTAGTGGCATTTCTCGAGGAAATTGCCCCGTCGAAAGATATTCTTTGGTACTCGCATACCAGGATGGTAGTATGACAATCTGGAATAGTTGTGCGTCGGGGAAGTCGTCATTAACTCCCTCCGGCGGTTCTCCTGATCTGATTCTAGATAGATGATCTGCACTAACGTGGCTTTTCCTGGGCCGTATCACAATTTTAAATGTAAACTCTTGCAACAAAAGTAGCCATCTACTTATGCGTCCTTGTATGATCGGTTTATTCACTAGATATAGCAAGGTTTGATGATCTATGTAGAATACGAATGGAGTTGCTAGTAGGTAGTGTCTAAACATCTGCACGGCGTACACCATTCTAAGAGCCTCCCGCTTTGTCGTACTATAATTCTTTTCTGCCTCAGACAGTAGTCTACTCGCGAAGTTCACTAGATTGTCCAATCCGTGATCACCTGTCTGTGCCAACGTTGCTTCGGTTGCGTAGTTTGATGTGTTGACATGTACGTGAAACTCCTTGTCCTAGTTTAGTTAAGCTTGGATAGGTGTTGTGGCTAATAGTGTTTTCAATCCCTCAAAGGCTTCATTCTGTTCCATTTCCCATTTGTAGGGTTCTCTCTTGTAGGTTAGTTTCTTTAGTGGGTAAGATATTTTGGCAAAGTTCTTGATAAACATTTGATAATATCCTATGTGTCCTAGGAATGATTCTACTTCAATCACATCTATCAAAGGTGACATTTCTAAAATTACCTGGACTTTGTTAGGATCTGTCTTTAAGCCTACTTTGCATATGATATGTCCCAATAGTTCCCCTGGTGTACCATAAATCTGGACTTCTTCAGATTCAGTGCTAGTCGCGCTCGTCTACATCTTTCCATGCATTCCCTGAGTGCGGTCAAATGCTTGTCCTCCACGCTGAAGACTGACCAATCGTCCAAGAATGCTTTGAAGTTTTCGACGGACATCTTGTCGAAGATGTGCATGATAATTCTTTGGAACGTTGCCGGGTCATTACATAGAGCGAACATCATTCTGTTGTAGACGTATATTCCATCTTCTACTATGAAGGTTGTTTTGAGCTTATCTTCTTCTGCAACGGATATCTGGTTGTATTTGGAAAATCCATCCATGAATGAATAGATTTCATGCCTTGCCACTTCTTCCAAAATACTGTCAGTGAACGGTATTGGGAATGGGTCTTTAATCATTACCGCATTCAAGCATCAAAAGTCTACACATATCCTTATTTGAGTGGTATCTTTTTTTAGAGATATAACAATTGGGGATACCTAATCACTCGTCTGTACCCTAAAAATAATGCCTGCTTCTAGCATTCTGTTAATCTCATCTGTGACCCATGCAACATAGTTTTTGTTCATCCGGTATGGTCGTTTCTGTACGAGTATTGCTCCTTCTATCAGTGGGATGCGGTGGACGCACAATTTCAGCGGTACCCCTTTCAGGTCTTTATTCGTGCATGCAAAAACAATTTCAGCAGTACCCCTTTCAGGTCTTTATTCGTGCATGCAAAAACATTCTTATATTCCATAAATATTTTGAACGTTGCCGCTTTCAGGACTAGATTCCAGTCATCTCCTACAAATATGTTCTTCGGATTAGCCTCGTCCCCTAAGCTCACTATCTTCATCGTGGGTTCTTCGTATTTAATAGGCTTATCATCACTAAATGTATGTGCGGGTGTTTCATTTATTTGTGCCTCTCCTTCTTTGAATTCTTTGTATTCTGTTGGAAATTCGTTCTTTTCTTCTCCCTAGCTTCTTTCCTTGACGCCTAACATTTGATAGCTCGAAAAGAGCTCATAATCCTCCATTTGCCAATGGAGTAGGCCATTCACCGAATCCAAGTCGTCATTGTCAGATCCTCCTTCCAGTCTCAGGATTCCTTCTTTGTCGGGTTCCATTTGCTTTTTCCCTTCATTGTCCCCTTCTTCGCCTTCGAAGTCTGACGCTGCCTCTTCTCCCACCATTTGGGTGTGTAGGTCGATTGCAAACCTCTGACCTCCTTTTTTCGAAGACAGTGTGTTCTTTTTCCAGTCGTGTTTTACTTTCACGTGCACCAGCCAACCCCTTCCGAGGATGGCATCGTACCCTTTCCTTTTCAACGAAATGACCACAAAGTCCAGTAAGAATGGTTGTGTCCCAATCATTGCGGGTTGTGCCATTAAGGTCTTCAGGGGTTTGATCCCTTGTTGTTTGACGGTGAGCAGTTGGAATGTAGGTGGCCATAGAGTAGGTTGCCCCAACTTCCTCCATATTTCTTTAGGCAATATGTTTACGCTCAACCCTTCGTCTATGATGGTGTCCATGAGGGTAGTTTCGAGAATACCCATTTCGACTATAACAGGGTGTATTCCCGTGTTCAATGCAGTAGCATTGGGTTTGTCGTGGTTGTTTGCTTCCACCTTGTGTGTCCTTCCTTGGCTCTTATACTGCCTTTGGGGATGGTTTCATGTTCAAGATTGTGGTTCGTAACTGAGGCATTGCAAGAAGAAGGTCGTTCAATTTCATGGGAACCTTAGCTTGCATTACCTATCGTATGATACTTTGTTCTGCCTGGTTCCTCCTTGAGGTGCCGACAGTGTCCTTTGTTTGTGGTTTTTCAGTCTCCGTCTCTTTTTCTATTTTTGCTTGCGCTTGCTGTATCCTTGTCTTTTCTTCTTCTGGATCTGGATACGTTTTCACTTGCGCACGAGTGATTACTAGTGTTTCCTTGTCACATGTTTCGATAGTTAACAGGTTCACCCTCTGCACAACAGTTACGGTGTTCCCTTCATAGTCAGTCTCTGGCGAAGTGTCTCCAAAGGTTGCACACACAACATTGTATCATTGGTCGTCCACTTGGATCGTACTGTATCCGACTACGACCTTGTTATTATTATCGTCGTTGCTGCCCTGTTCGCGTCGATTGTTGTTTCAGTACCGTCCTGAGGTTGCTGCATCATTGTTCGCATTTGTTCCCGCTCTCGAAGTGGACATTTCTTACGTTAGTAATACTTGTTGGTGTCCCTTCATTTTCATATTGAACGAGCATTCCTTGGTGGAATATCCTGCAATTTGGTGGATATTGCAAAATTGGTTCTCAAGATAGGAGCCCTTTGTGTGGCCCTCCTCGCAATCTGTACACCATAGTTCCCCTTCTCTCCCCTTTTCTCACTTGGCCAGGATTCTTTTTCATGTTTTTGAACTCTTTCATCATACGTAGCATATCCTTCTGTAGTGCCCAAACCTTTTTACTTGATTCCTTGTCGCTGTTGCTTTAAGAAGATGAATCTTCTGAGTTTGACGATTTGTCTTTCTTCTTTTGCTTGTTTTTTGTTCACTTTCCAAGTCCATTGTGTGGTTATATGCATCAACATATGATGCTAGAGGTACAATATTCCTCTTTTTCCGTAGTGCTGGTTGTAACCTTTCGACAAATCACCTTTTCTTCAACCCGTCTACTGGTTGGCTTTCCATTTTTCCTACCAACTCCTTTAGCCTCACATATATTCAAACTGTTTCATTCTTGCCTTGTTTGGTACTGTAGATTTCTGCTACTATCTCATTATCATCCCAAAGTAGTCAGAACTCTGCTATGAACTCTTTCTTGATGTCCTACCATGTAGTTAACTTCTTTGGATCAGTGTCTGAAAACCAATCAATCACTACACCTCGTAGGGTAGCCGAAAACTGTCGGGCCCAATTATCCTGATCCGTTACACCGTTCGTAGTCTAGATTGTTTCACATGCTTTACAATGTCTGATTGAATCAACCATCCCATCGCCATTAAATTTTGGCAATTTTCCCTTTGGTCCTGCCATTGTTAATTTCTTTTGTATTTGTGGTACTTGTTGCGCACCCGCATTGTTTTGTGTACTCGCGTTGTTCTGCTGCGCACTCGCGCTATTTCGAGCACTTGCGCTGTTTTGAGCACTCACACTGTTCAGCTGTGCACCCATACTGTTCCAAGCACTTGTGCTATTTTACACAACCGCGCTACTTCTGATAACCATATTACTTTATGGTGTAAAGAGGTCTCCTACAAGCAAAGTTATTTGATTCTCAACTTGTATCCATTCGTTAGGTGTGTCGGGAATGAAGAGTTCATCCCACGCTTGTGCTCCTTCGACACCTTGAGCCGTACGGGTTCCTTCCCTTCCGTTCAGATTCTGTACCCTTGGTGTATACAAGTTTGGGAACTCCTCCCTTGTCTCTTCTACCAAATTCAATCTTTGTCGCGTTTCCTCAAGCAAGTCCTTGACACTCAGTCTGCTAGGTGAATGCACTCCCTTGGTCCGTGCTCCTCCACCACTTTGGTGCCCATCGTTGAGCTGCTGAAACTTCTGCCTTCGCTATGCCTATTGTGTGAGGATTAATGGTTCCCATGTTGTGTGTATCTCATGTTTACCGTACAAGGTAAACGATTTAGTAATGCATTCAGACAATAGACAAGAACATGTAACATTGAAGTATTCCTTTTATTATTCGCATGTATGCAGAAGATACTACAATATTTGATATGCCTGATTACAATGGTGACTACAAAATCCATTCCGGATGGTGTACATATACCTTTTCGAAGGAGTGACTCAACTGTCACGCGCCCATTCAGATACTATTCTACCTGTCGGCTACAATATAGATTTTACCGACAACATCATCGCCCCCAAAAGAAAAGTCGTCTCCGGACGACATTACAAAAACTAACGAGATAGATTAATAAAACGGAATATATTAACTATGACTAACTATAACAGGATAGATTTGTTTTCGTCGCATCACATTCACATTTCTTCCATGCCTGCACCAAACTGGTCTCCAAAAACATGTTGCATTTGTAGCCTCTGCTAACACAATACTGTCACCTTAGCCAATCTGACTTTGATAGCCACCCTTGCCGAATTCTCTGCTTCCAAAGCTTGGGTACGCCGAGCCAAGTGTTGCTCTACTACCTCCAACTGGATGATCAGCTCCTCCCGAGCTCTGTATGCATCCACCAAGACAACCTCACGCCAAACAGCTACTCCGAGTGCCTCAAAGCGTAGCACCTCTTGAAAGGCTTCTCTAGTCCCCCTTTCCACCTTTGGCAGATAGACACTCCATGCTTGTAGTAGCTCTAGGTCTCATCAACTTGTCACACTTACCACGATTGATAATTGAATTGACTGGGGGTCTATGGGGCATCGCCCCCAGCAGGTTCGAGGGGCACACTCTCAAACCCACACAAAAGTCCATGGAACACACCATTTTTTTGATTATCTTCCAATCCCACACTATTTCTACCAACTGCTTATGTTTTCTTCATTACCTGTTTTTGTCGGTCCCTCCAATACCATACGTTTTCCATTCTCAACTGTTTTGATTTGTTATCTTTTTTTAATTTTAATTTTAGAAAACCTCCTATCACCCTTCTTCTGTGTTAACGGGTGTATTGCAATCTGCTTCCCTTCAAGTGAGTCTGTACGGTGATCTCAAACTTGTGTGTTGTATAGCTGACTGTGCCTATGCCGTACGGCCTCCCCACTCCGATTGTTGCTACCGTATAGTATGGTTCTCCTGTTGCCGATGTTTGTACGAGTTCGTTGTACGATCTCTCTCCTTCACCGTACAGTCAATAATCACGTATAATGCTTGCACAACAGGTTTTTTTTTTCCTTTGGTTTATCGTACAATTGATATGCTCCAGGAATGTCGTACAGATTAGACCCAGGAATGCCGTACAGTTCTTTACCAACAGTCATACGGCCTTTTCAGGTGTTGATATATCTTATTCCTCTTGGGCTGTACGACCAAGACTCTTTCCTCCAATACCTGTACGAGCTCTTACAATATTATGCCGTACGGACAATGTTTTTTCCCTCCACGTTCGTATAGATTATGTAATCTCCTCTTGGGCGTACGGTTCCTATCTCATTCCTTGTTGACAATTTCTTCATAAGCCTTACGTTATGTGTTTATTGCTTTTGTGATCTATTTCTATCCCTACGGCCGTACGGTCATCGTTTTAGTACTAGCTTTCCCTCTGTGAGTCGTACAATGGTTTCTATTAACACTTTATCCCCTTAAAAGCTGTACGATCTGTCCTTTCTTTCCGCTTCTTGTTTGAAGGCCGTATGGTGTTAGTTCATTTATCTCTATCAAACACTTGTACTGATCGTACGGTGTCAACATTTCCTTGCATGTTTCTTTTCTCAGCCGTATGGTCAAAATTCTCCTTCATTGCTTGTTCGTATGGTCTCCATCCCACATATAAAATGTCGTAGGGTGCCTTTTTTCACTTTTCTAATTTCGTACGGTGTGTTTTAATACTTCTTTAGTCTGTAATTGCTCTTTGTACGGTATGATCTCCCTTTGGTGGCCGTACTGTAGGGAACTTATGCGTACTTCATCTGAGCTGTACCGACAAATTTTCCTCCCTCCCAGTACGGCCATATGGTGTCTTTCATTTGTTCACTGTTCAATTTACTTTGTTCTCCGACGAATGTTATCTTTCTCTATTCAACAATATTTATAGTCTTTTCTTTCTTTTTTTTTCTTGGTGGCTGTATAGTATCTACTGTACAGTGGTGGATTCCTTGGTTTTATAGCCGTACCATACACAGATGATCCCTTTGACTAATGTTCTCCTGCCTATCAAATAAAAAGATTTCATTTTACACTTAATTTGCATATATACATTAATATTCATTTTTTTAGATCGTCTCTCAGTTGCTCATCCATGGAGGTGCGTTATTTATTTCATGATAGACTTTCAGCATCGACCCATTCATTGCATCGGCTACTTCTTTCCCATCGAGTGTCCATAATTTTATTGCTCTGTTATCGCCCATTTCGCAGATTTTGTATGGCCCGACCCACTTTATTTTAAATTTGCCTGGTCTGATCTCGTTGCGCCCATTATACTTCAACACTAGTTGTCTCAATTGAAATCTGTTCCACTTCTTGTCGTTCCATGCCTTATGCCTGTTCTGTGTAACCTTCGTGGGTCCTTGTGCCTGCAATTGTCGCTCATCAAGTTTATTTAAATTATACCATCCCTCCTTCAGAGTTTCCATATCTCCAAGCTTGTTTTTGATCGCAATCCTCGAACTTGGTACGATGACTTCCGTCAGTTGCTACTCCTTGTCGTTAATAACTGTATTCTTGATTATAGAACCGTCACTCCGTACAATTGCAGTTTTTATTAAGCCTTTCCTATTTGTTTTCTATGTAGACCGTACGATGTGTTTTCCTTGCTGCCGACATCTTTCTACTAAATCTGTGGTGCGGTGTAACTTTTTCTTTCCGTGTGGTCTATTCACCATGTACCGTATGGTGGAATCTTTCCTTTTACTGGGTTTGTACGGTATGTTCTTCCCTTAAGCTTTAGTTGTAACCGCCTTACCTTCTTCCGCTTTTTCGTATTCCTTCGGACATTCATTTTCCTCACCTTTCTCACCTTTGTCAACCCTTAACATACTACAGCTCGGAAAGAGCTTGTAATCCTCCATCTGCCAGTGGAATAGGTCGTTCATTGAGTCTAGATCGTCGTTCTTTGGTCCACCTTCCATCCATAGAACTCCCTCATCCGGTTCCATTTGCTTCTTACCTTCGTCCTCTCCTTCTGAATTAGACAATCCGGCTTCTTCTCCCACCATTTGTGTGTGTAAATCAATAATAAATTGCTGTCCTTTGCTCTCCATTGATAGTGTATTCTTCTTCCAGTCATGTTTAACCTTTGCTTGTACGAGCCATCCTTGTCCAAGAATGACATCATATCCCCTTTTTTTAGCGGTTATGACTACAAAGTCGAGCAGGAATGGTTGTTTTCCAATAGTCACTGGTTGTGCCATCAAGATCCCAAGAGGCTTAATGCCATGTTGGTCTGCAGTTAGCAATTGGAGGGTGGGTGGCCACAACGTTGGCTGCCCCAATTTATTCCAGGTATCTTCTGGTAGGACATTTACTCCTGAACTTCTGTTCACAATTGTGTCTGATAGGATGGTTCCCAATATACCCATTTCTACGACTGTCGGATGCCTTTCTGATGTGAGGGCTAGCAACATTGGGTCTGCTGCTTTCCTTATCCTTGCTAGGTTCTTCTGGTAGTTTAGTAGCCGAAGCCATGTTTGTGAGTGCCATTCGTAGTTGGGGCATTGCGAGGATCAGATCATTTAATTTTACTGGCACTTCAGTTTGTAATATCTGCCTTATGATGTTCTGTTCTGCTCAGTTCCTCATTGAGGTATCTACAGTGTCCTTGTTCTCCGTTTGTAATTTCTCTGTTTGCATCCCTTTCTCAATTTGTGCTCATGCTTCTTCTAGTCTCTTCTTTTCTTTTGTTGGGTCTGGGTACAACTTTGCCTGTTTACGTGTGATTGCTAGGACTTCCTCTTCGTTCATTCTTGCTTTGATTTTGATTAAATTCACTCCTGATTTCGATTTCGGGCACTTGGTGTCTTCATGGTCTTTGGGACCACACCATCTGCATAACATTTTTGGTGTGTTTGTTGTTGTACAGTTTCGTGCAAAGTGGCCCGACAAGTTGCACGCTCGACATTGAACCATCGGTCGGTTGTTCACATCATACTGAATTCAACTGCGGCCTCCGTTATTATTATTTTTTTGTTGTTGTTGGTATTGTTGTTCTGTCCCCTTCTGTTGTTTTTGTACCCACTCGAGGTGGCACCGTCATTGTTTGTGTTTCCGTTTCCTCCCGATGTGGATGCTTCCTGTGTCAAGAGCACTTGTTGATGCCCTCTTGTTCTCATATTGAATAGACATTCCTTTGTGGAATGCCCCACGATTTGGCATATATCACAAAACTGATTCTTCAGATAGGATCCCTTAGTGTGACCTTCCGTCTTGCATTTTGTGCACCATAGCTCGTTTTCTTTAGTCTGGCTATTCCTTTTCTGCATATTCTTAAATTCTTTCATCATCCTGATCATATCCTTCTGGAGAGCTCAGACCTTCTTACTGCCCTTTTCATCCCCACTACTATTTTCAGAAGGGGATTCATTCGAGTCAAATGATCTGCTTTTCTTCTTCTTTGTTTACTGTTCACTTTCTAAGTCCATCGCTCGATTGTATGCTTTAGTGTATGATGATGGCGGTACAATCTTCATTTTCCTTTTAACTCTGGGCGTAGTCCTTCTATAAATCATCTCTTTTTCAACCCATTTGTTGGCTTACTTTCCATTTTATTTACTAATTCTTTTAGCTTTCTAGCATATACACGGATTGTTTCATTTTTTCCTTGTTTCGTGGTGTATATTTCTGCTACTATCTCATTGTCATCTTGTAGTAGTTGAAACCCTATTATAAATTCATTCTTTATGTTTTCCCATGTGGTTAGCTTTGCCGGATCGGTGTCTGAAAACCAATCGATTGCTACACCTTGCAAGGTGGCTGAAAATTGGCTTGCCCATTCGTCATGATCGTTTTCTCCATTCGCTGTCCAAATCATTTTGCAAGTTTTGCAGTGTTTGATTGGGTCAGTCGTGCAATCCTTGTCGAACTTTGGTAACTTTTCCTTTGGACCGGCCATTAGTACCCTTTCTTTCTTTTGTTGTGCGTTGTTGTCTGTACTCGCGTTGTTCTGTACTTCCATGCCGCTCTGAACACCCGTGTTACGGACACCTACGTTCTCAAGTAGCGTGAAGGCTTCCTCAAGGACTTGGTTGTTTCAACCAAATTGTATCTGCTTGTTAGGTGTTTCAGGGACGAAGAGTTCACCCAACGCTCGAGTTCCTTCGACACTCCGACCTGCGCTGGTCCTTTCCCTTCCGTCCGGATTCCCCCTGGGTGTATACTAGTTTGCCAATTCTTCCTTTGTTCCTTCGATCACCCTTCGCTTCTCTCGGGCTTCTTCTATCAACCTTTCCCTTGATCGACTTGGCGACTGCACTCTGTTCGTCAGTGCTCCCGTGGTACCGTGCTCACTTCCTGTGCCATCACTGTTTACCCTTCAGCGAGTTCTTGGAGTTTGTGCCTCCGGTCGCTTTGTTGTGTGCGGTTTAATACTTCCCGTGCCACCCTTATGCCGTCATCTTTTGGATTCTTATTTCTATCTTTATTCAATGTTTTCGACATTCATAGCACCCAGTCCTTATAGGCAACGACGCCAAATGTTTACCATACAGGGTAAATAGTTTATTAATGCATTCAGACAATAGACAAGAACATGTAACACAGAAGTATTCCTTTTATTATTCGCATGTATGTAGAAGATACTACAATATTCGATATGCTTGATTACAATGATGATTACAAAATCCATTCCGAATGGTGTACATTTATCTTTCCGAATGGATGACTCAACCATCACGCGCCTATTCAGATACTATTCTACCCATTGGCTACAATACAGGTTTTACTGACAGCATCTCATCCTTGTCTTTTATTGTGTTCCTATCCTTATTGAGCAAAGTCGGCATTAATCTTCATAAATCCTCTTTTGTACCAGGCTCGACTGGCAACGGCGCCAAATGTTTATCATACAGGGTAAACGAATACTCATCGCATTAATAGATTCTAATGTAACACGTAACATATACTTTATTCATATAAGTAGATATGCAATTCCAATTACAATAATGATGATTCATAAATCCATTCAGATGATGTACATATACTTCTCGAAGGGGTGAGTCAACTGTCACGCAACCTTTTGGATACTAACTCAACCCCTTGGCTACAATATAGTTTTTAGCGACAACATGAATTTCATAATTGAAACTCTGGGAAAATCAAGGGTGGTTTTGAATTTTGCAATTGAAACTTTGGGAAAATCAAGGCAGCTTTGAGTTTCATAGTTGAAACTTTGGGAAAATCAAGGGCAGTTTTGAATTTCATAATTGAAACTCTGAGAAAATCAAGGGCAGAACGTTCTTTCCTGCACAGAAATAAAGAGTCATTCAAATCTCATGCTTGTGGATTCTAGGATGGCATTTCAGTACTGATGTTTCAATACTCGCTAAAAAATAAACAAAACTAGGGCAATGGACATAGAGGGGCTGCACTTGGAGAATAAAATGACAAGTTTGGCAAGGAGTGTGTTGACAGAATTCTTTTATGTCAATGGTTTGGCATAGGCTGCTTGTTCCTAGTTTTAGTGCAGTCAAGATTTATTTCTCACTTGTGCAAAGCATTACAATAATGATACCTGTGAGATTCAAGGCAAAGATAGTGAGTGCTGTGAAATTATAGTGAAGCCTAGTCCAAATTTTGTTCAGAGACTTTATCTTTATGTCCTATGAGGAATTATAAACAGTGGATCTAGATCAATGTGAGAACACCATGAAGGAGATTATGAAAGATTTCCTGAAGCACATTGGCAAACATTGGTATGAGAAGGAAAGGGCTTCTGAGACTGTAAAGTGTAAAGTGATGAGAGTTTTGAGGTCTGAGCGTAAAGATGCTGAATTGTGTGATAGGGCATTAAGAAGCCAAAATGGTCAAACCTGGGATGTTCTAAATCACAAGCCTGATGTGCAAGTTTCAAACAGGGCATTTAAATGTCAGACAGTTACAGTCTTGCAGATGGTAAGTACTTGTATGGGAAGTTGTCAAATCTAAATTTGAAAAGTTACGGATCAACGATTTAAAAGTAATTATGTTGGATTGGAAGCAAGTATAGAGGACTGCTGGGCAAATTTCGATGAATTGAGAGTTCAAGAGGTGTGACTATTGGCATCTACAGGGAAACTATAGACATTCTTGAATATGAACATGAAATTCGGTCTCCCTTCATGAAAACAACCAAGTAATACAAAACCATCTAGCTTCTATGGGTTGTTTCACCAGAGAAAACACCACAATGAAGGATCTATTAGGAGGGTGATTGATTGGATGGCCGCCAGTGATACTCAATAGAGCAAAAGAAAGGATAAATAGCCATAAACGAAGAAAAATCAAAGCTTGAGCAGCCAAGCAACAACATTTCCTTTAATACCCATTTTGGAAACTACGAAAGGGTATTAGAGGTATTGGGAGTGTTGTTGATATAGCATCGGGAGTTATATGAGGAGACTCTCACCGGGATATATGAAGAGACATCCGATTGGGAAGCCATTAACGGAGCAAAATCAAAGCCTAAGCAGCCAAGCAATTTCTCCTTGAGTACCCATTTTGGAAACTATGGAAGGGTATTAGAGGTATTGGGAGTGTTGATGATACAGCGTCGGGAGTTATATGAGGACACTTTCACTGAGACATGAAGAGACATCCAATTGGGAATTGAAGACTCATGTTTGGAGTCATGAAGAGTCTTCCCAAAGGGAGATGAATTGTTATCCGCGTGGGCAGCTGAAGAGTCTCCCATGTGGAGACTATTGGTTCTTGTATGTTTCAAGATAAATCTTTTAGTCATTTATAGCATTTTGGGCTGGTGATGGAGGTTTTTACCGATGTCTTATATTATTGCAGAGAGGATGATCTGTATTTTTGAGGATTAAGAGTTTGATCTCAGATTAAGGATCTTTCATTGATTCAGATTGTACTCAGACTTCTATTTTTATTAAATCAAGAGATTATTCTTGGTGTGGCTGGGTTTTTCATCCTTACGTGGAGGGTTTTCCCAGGATAAGTTTTCTGTGTCTCTTTGTTCATTTGTTGTTTTACTACTCATCTTGTTAATTTTGGTAGCGTGAAAGCTGTTCCATTTGCCCTAGTTAAACTATATTTGTTTTTCCGAGAATACCTTGGTTAATATATGATGCAGGAGCATCTTGGGTTTGCTCGCAATCCTGCATGTTTGGAGGGATTTTGGTTAAGTGTTGTGGAGCATCGAGCTTGGATTTTGGTGGATTTATGCTTTTCATGGTTAGGGATGTGCTGGAGACACATTAGGGAACCTTTCCTCATGATTGCATAGAGATTGGATGGATTGAGTTGAAGTTTGAACTGTTTTTACCTTGCTGCTGGAACTGTGTTTTTTCTGGTTTCTGGGTGCCTGTTGTAGAGCGTATAACTAATTATCCTTAATGAATGAGAGGCTGCACACTTCACGGATTGAAGAGGGCCTAGAGTACTATTGTTGGTTAAGGGTGCAAGTCCTAATTCATTATAGGTTGGGAGATATGGCAATTCTCCTAGAGTATCGATTTTTGGTAGTTTCGTGCGACAGTCTGCTGTGTGTGACTTTCGGGATGGATGTGCACTTTTCCTTGGGGAATCGACCTTTGTGCACTTAAGGGGTTGTAGAGGACCTAAATTACTATCTATGGTTCGAAGCGTGAGCTCTAATTCAATCAGAGCTAGGAGATATCGCGATTTTACTCGGATATCAATTTTGGGCATTTAATCTCTGTTGGAGGCCGACTTGTGGTATTTAATTTATGTATGGGCATTTAATCTGTGTTCTAGGCCAACTTGTGGCTTAGTTGGGTATGAGTAGGGGGTCTTGTGGAGTCTTTTATTCATTCATTCGGAGGAGTGAATGTCGGAGCAACTGAAGGGCGAGTTTTCCTAAGCCTGTGGACAGAGCGCCGAATGTGAGGCAGTCTACAACAGGATTGTGATGAAGTTGTGAATGTGTGGATAGAGCATCGAATGTGAGGCAATCTACGACAGGATTGTGATGAAGTTGTGAATGTGTGGACAGAGCACTGAATGTGAAGCCGTTTACACTTGGATCTTGGTTAAGTTGGAGAAGAGCTAGGGCTGCAGTTGGAAAACAAGGAGATTGCTTGGTGGGCTTGCGAGCACAAGTTTAGATTTCTTTGGTGGTTTCTTCCAGACTGCTGTTATGTTACAGACTTGGGCTAGCTGGGATTGGTTTTTGTAAGTTGGATCTTGAGGGATCTTGTAGAACTGCTATTGTAATTGCTATTGTATTTGGCTGTAACTGGGAAGACCTTACAGCCTAGCACATTGCATGTAATAGTTATATTTATGAATACATTAGTGTAATTTGGTATCATATTTTGCATTATTGCTTCTTGTTGTTGTCTACGTGGTTATATTGTTGGGGGCTAGGACATCTCCTTTGGGGATACTCCTGCCTTGCACTGCGTCAATAAATATTTGTTTAATTATTAGTTTCTTGCAATTGATTCAATTTTGGTTTTTAAGAGGTCTTTTATCTCAACCGTTGATTGAGAATAAATCTCGGGCATTGATTTTTCAGCGAGAGTAGTATAAAATGGGGGCTAGGGGGCATTTGGAAAGCATCAAGTTTTGAGAATCATTTGCAGTGATAGCAAATGTATTTGTACTGATAGCAAATAAATCTTGTGGTGGCAGCAAGAGCGCAGCGATAGTGTTGTGATTAGCAGTGGGGAAATATCAGCGGGAGAAATTGGGAGTTGTTGGAGTTTTGCCAATAAGAGGCAGGGAATTTTTGTACCTTTTAATTTGCTGATCTGCAGAACTGGTTTTCCCATAGGGTTTTTTCCAAGGGCAATTTGTTCGAAAATAGTGTGTTAATTGTGTTGCAAATTTCTTTCCGTATTTATTTTTGTGAAATTGAAGCTTTGTTATTTTTTATTTTTGTTGTGGTTTAATTTTCAGCAGTTGAATAATCTTTTAAAATAGGAGATTAATAATCAGTGATTGCAATAGTAATTTTCACATGGTATTAGAGCGGTGTGGAGGTAGAAAAAGTTTGCACTAGGAAATGATTTGAGGGTTTATAAAATCTAGTTTGATCTCTGTGGAATTATTATTGCTTTTATCCCTTGAGATGGCTTCAACTAGTTTGAGAGATCAAGACAGATTGGATGGTGCCTCGAATTTCAGTCTTTGAAAATTTGGTGTTGGAAGAGAATGGTATCAAGGATTTTGTTACTAGTGTTGTAGCTATGCCTATAAATGCAACAACTTGCGGCATACAAGAAGGATGATGCCAATCCTTGATAGTGTCAAGGACCATATTGTTCCATATATCTCAGAGTTAGATATAGCGAAGAAAATGTGGGATGCCATTCTCAATCTGTACCAAAATGCTACCACTAACAAAAAGTTGATCCTTATGGAAAAGTTGAAGAATACTCGAATAAACAAGGGAGAAGACGTCACAAGCTGCCTCACTAGGTGTAGACTTGTCAAGGAGGAGTTAGCAGCTGTTGTAGATAGCCCTAGTGATTATGAGCTAGTGAGAATAACTTTGAATGGGTTTACTAAGCAGTGGAGTATCTTTGTTCAAGTTGTTATGAGACAAGACACCTTACCGAGTTGGGATCAACCATGGAGTGATTTCACTCGGAAGTAGTTTGGACCAATTCTTGTCAGTGGGGCCAATAAGAGTCAACAAAGTGAGGTGGAACAAGAAAACATTGCCTTAGTGGGAAAAGGGAAAGCAAAGAAGGGTTCTAGTAAAGGATCTAATTCACAAAGTGAGAAGGAGGACCTATCTAAGATCAAGTGCTCTGGTTGTCATGAGTATGGTCACTATGTTAGTGATTGCCCAGAAAAGAAGAAGGCAAAGAAGCAGGTGGCAGCTTCAACAATGGTTGAAAATCTCTCTAGTAGATTAGAGTATGAGTTTGCACTCATAGCTTGTATGGTTAGCTCAACTTCACAATGTTAGAAATAGATAATATTGAGAGGGGGGGGGGGGGGGGGAGTGAATCAGTATTGTCAATTCTTTAACTCACAATTGAATATTATTAATTACTTTATCATGTGCATATGAAAATAAACCAGTAGTGCTGATTAATATAAACAACCATACACAAAGAGAGATCATAACACCATATTTTGTTAACTAGGGAAACCCTGGCCAAGGGAAAACTCTGGTGGGGATGGAACCTACTAGATGATTCACTTTATAAAGAATTCGCTTAAGGATATTGACCCTGTTAGGAGTCTATGAAGCATGTATAGTGTCTCAAGTCCCTGTTAGGAGACTAGGCTTTCTTAGAAGCCTCAACTTTGTTAGGAGTTGCTTCAACCCTGTTAGGAGTTGGTGAATCATATACAAATGTGTGCAAGAAGAGCCCACTGCCCTAACATGCAACTATACGATAAGTTCTTCAAGAAATAGGTATACATACAATATTGTGTTATTTGCTGTACTTCGCAAATCTTCTCATTGACGATTCTTCACACAAGAGCGACTGCGCACATATTAATTTGCATCATGTCTTCGCATCATATAGCAAAGTATCGCATTCACTTGTTAATCGCATTTCACAAGATCATATCGATTTCACATTTACTGATCATTGAATCATCATCCACCCTTTTTCACTCACCTGTTTTTTTTAACTTCGCAAACAAAGTTCTTTACTTATACAAAACATTTTGGTAAATTCTTCCTTAGTCGGCTCATATAACATTATTAGAGTCGGCTCAACAAGAAATTATAACTCAAAACAATAAATCAAATTGTTAAACACATTCTGTTGATATGCTCTGTTCTATACTGTGTCATCACTGCATCACTAATTCCTTCATAACTCGAACTCGGTTGATTATACGGACATGCACATTAGTATACGTCATCATTATGATGTCATGCATCTCTGATCAATTGCGCAAGAGAATATTCTGTTATCATCAAAACTGTCCTGCTGTTGTAACACTGTCTAATACTTAGACAATTTTCTTCTGCAACTGAATGAGGCTAATCTGCAAAACAAATATGTTGCCATAAATGACAACCATAACTTAACTTATCTGGTTGATTGGACATATTGCCAACAATCTCCCCCTTTGGCATTGATGGCAACATTTTGGGAAAATTGGCTAAGTCCCAAACATGCTGTCATGCCAATCAAAACAAATAGCTATAGCATAACATTAAAAAAATATTTGTATTTATGTTATGAAAGACTACATCCCTTATCGCTTCCTGTTGCAACTTATTCCTCCCCCATACATATTATACATATTACAATTTCTTACAATACAATTTTCCATATATCTCCCTTGTTGACATCAATGACAAAGGTATCAAAAGACTGTCAAAATTTGGTAGCTGCATATCAAAACTTGGAAAAACAATCACTGAAATTGGTCTTTAACTGCTCAAAGTGTTTCTTCCAACTGTCCTTCAGTGCATCAGATACACTGATAAGCGCACATAAAACATATGCTGCCAATTCTGTTGCGTTCAAGTCTGTAGCCACAAACTTGTCATATGAAGATTTTGGAGTCGAGCATTCTTCCAATTGATTTTCCAATAATGTTATTTGAGGTAATAAGTGTACTCTCAAAAGAGTGAATCTCTTCAGAATTTTCTCATTTTCTGCATGTATTTCCCTTATATTGTCATGAAGTAGCTGTATTGTGTGCTCACTTGTGTTTATTCTCTGATTCTACTTCAAAAAGTTGTCAGTGACTGTCTGAAGCTCAATCACTTTCTCCTTGATCTGATCATCAAAATCTTTCAGATGAATGTATGCTAAGTTGCACTTAGCATATGCCTGTTTTCCTTCCTCTATGCACTACCTTAGTGCTTTAATACATATATTCAAAGTTTCCATATCATTTCTCATGTTAGTGCACAGTGTTTAGAAGTTTACCATCGAGTGTAGTGAACTCATCATCAAAAGCTTTGTACAAAATTGTTGCGCGCTGTTGAATATCTGCTGGGGTGTCAACAGGGCTTACTACCTTTTCCATCTTCTCCAAAACTGTAGTCAAAGTCTTCTCAATTGACTTGACTGATTTCTTCTTCTCAAGAAGTTTGCTCAGAGAAGATATAAGATTCTTCGCTTCATCTTCTTCATCAGATTGAGCTGGAGCTATTGCTGCTGCTGTTTGGGTAGGAGGAATGGAAATTCCTACAGCTACTGCTGCTGTCAAAGGCACACTTGAGATACCTACTTCAGTGCTGGTCTCGTGTGGTCCCCTGATCCTCTTCTTCATCAGAGCTATTGTAATCCACAATATTGCCAACAATGGTGGTACCAAAATCCTTGAATGGATCCTCTGTTTTGTCAATTGTCACTTTGGTGTTGTCTGCTTGCATAGAGTCACTGCCAATAGTGATGTGTGGAGAAGAGCTTGGTGCAGTTGCTGGTTTAGAACTGTGAGGAGGACTGCAAGCTGTAGGACTATCTTCCTTTGTCTGTGCACTCTCCTTAGTTGTCTAGCTGGCTTCTTTTTGCTACGCACTTACTTTAGGCATTTGGCATGCCTCTTCTGTCTGCAGACTATCTCTAGGCATCTGGCTTGCCTCCTTTGTCTGCGCACTTACCTTAGGCATAGTGGACATGAATGAAACTATAGCCTCTTGAGTTTCTTTATTAACTTCCTAATAATTTCCTCCCATGAGGAGAATAGATCTTTTCTTATGTCTCAGTAATGGTGCTATAGCTTTCAAAATTTCTTTTTATCTTCTTCACTATTTACAGAACATAACTTTTTTACCATGTTAATTCTTCTTTGTTTATCCTCTTCTATAACTCTGCTCTTCCTATTTAGCAATCTATTATACAAATCTTCGGGTATCTGCCCTTTTATACTATCAAATCGCTTATCTTTCAGAATCATGTTCCTAACTACAACATTTTCTAGCTGTCTCCTATCCATGTTATTATACAAGTCATAGTATTTATTTAATTGTACAAAATTGTTATCATTAATGATTTGCAATGTTTAGGTTTTCTACCTTTGGCTTCCATGCTTTGCGCCCTGCTGATGTCTTGGCTTCTTGATCAGCTGCTTCAACTGGTCTGTCACTAGTCTCTTCGTCAGATTCAGATGAGCTAATCTGTAGAGTTTTTCTCCTTTTGCTTGGGCCACTGTAGTCTGTTTCACTCTCCTTTTAGGATGGGTTATGATCCTTGTAGACTTTCTTGTAGCAAATGTTTCTTTTGTCTTTACTAGTTTGCTTGGAGGTTGCTGCTGTGCAACTATTGCATAAGGCACAGAAGGAGTTTGTGCACTTGTTTGGGCAACTGTGACCTCTTCAGTAGGTCCTGCCATTGCAATGGGTGTAGGGGTTAAAAGCTTAGCTTGGCCACTCGCCTTCATTTCCATAGCTATTCGCTTTACCTCATCAAATTCTTTCCTTGTCATTCCAGATTCTTTCAAGATAGAATCAATAACTTTCTCCACCTTTTTCTTGGAGTCCTTTATTACTTGACTAGTTTTCACTTGTCTCATTTTCTCAGTATATGTTTCCCATCTGGGACAGTTAGAATCAACTTCAGGATGAAGGATTATCTGCGCATGCCCTTCAATTAAATTCTTACTTATCTCATATCCCATAGGTTCAATGAACTTTACCCGAGGAACTACTGCCTCCATACATGTGAAATTTGTCTCAACCATAAAACATAATTCATCCTTATACTTCTCTACTAGTGTTGGAGGTATTCTATACCTTTTCTTCATTTTTGTTTGAAAAGACTTCATTATTCTGTCCAAGTCACTGTCTCTGATTGTGATACCAAGAAACTTCTTAGTAGCATAGAAAAATATGTGAGTTAGTAGGGATTCAAATCTAAAAACTGCACTCCTTGATTTCTTGATTCTTGATATGTTATCCAATAATTGTGTTGTGACAATGTCGCACATGTTAACTTCACCTCTTACTGCCAAGTAAGCTCCATGAAGAAATCCTGCAAGGATTGAATCTATCCTAGATCCATGATTATACTTATATCCCAAAATTTTGCAAATGCATCTCACTCCATCATCTTGAATTGAGTTGACTTTCATGTTCCTCCCATCAAAATATGTGTTGAGATTTGCCTCAACAAGTTTGCGCACATCCTTGATGTTTATTAGGTTACTGCCTTGATTGCTCAAACCCGTAACCTTATGAATCAGGTCATTGTCAATACAAATGATAGCATCTCCTAGCCATAGAAGATCATCATTTACTCTGCTAAGAATTATCCTTGTCGATTCGTTATTATAAAAATCCATGTAGAACATATGCTTAACTAGGTTAAGACGTTCCAGAAATCTATGTTCAGGTTTCAGTGATAAATCATTGTTGCACATCCTCTCCAAATCCTTGTGAATCTCTGAATCGCCTATGCTTTCAATCTTACAATGAATATAACCGCTGATATCTTCTACGTGGAGAACATTTTCTGGAACTCGCGAAAATGCTCCAATGGGGTCATCGAGTAAAGAAACAAATGGGTGTTTCTTGAAATTATACCTAGGCCTATTGCTTACATTATAAACTTCTTGCCTTGCCATTCTTGAAGGATTATGCTCAATAATTCAGAAAATACCTCAATTTTGCATATTAGGGTTTTCGGCGACTTCGCGTGTTTGCAGGCTTCTCAAATTCTCCAAATCTCGCTTCAATCTTGCACACAAACTTCACACAAGCAAATGATGTATGCAAGTCAGTTTGCGTCCTTTAAATCTTTTGCAATCTATACTGCGCAATAAATGCATATCTGCCACTAGTTCAATATACTGTCTCTGTGCATTAGAGAGTTTGATCCTTTCATATATCCTCATCCTGATCATATCAAGCAATGCGCACTTCACTATAGACTTCTCTCAATGTCTACTACATACTGTCAACTGTGCAACCCTTGATACTTCCTCTAGCATCAGTTATCAACTACTTATACTTTGTTCCACTGAGAACGCTCCATTCTGGTGAGAAGAGTCACAGACAATAAGTGACTTCATCGTCTTGTCAGGTACATCTTTTAGAACTGCATGAGAACTTTCTGGTTCCTTTGCCTCCACAAATGATTCTTTTAATTCATTTGTTTGCTCTTTTACTTTAATTCTTCTATTGTTCCTTTTGTAATTCTGATTCCTGTTTAGGTCTCTTCTGTCCATTTTGCAAAACCTCGCTATGTGTTCAAAGTTGTTACATAACTGACATACAGGTACATCTCTTTTCTGTTCATTCAGCTTGTCATCAGGTGTTTTGCAATTCCTTTCAATGTGTCCAAGATTGTTGCATCTGTAGCAAACAATTTGTCTTCTTTCTCCACATTCATTACTGTGAGATCTTCTGTTTCCTGCATGGTTAGTGTTCCTATGCATCCTACTATTTGTGTTATCACTATCAAATTTAGGTTTCTTACAATCTACTGCATAATGACCATATCCATGACAATTATGAGAATACAATTTTGAAATAGGTTTGAAAGACTTACCTTTGCAATTGACTTATGTGTCTTCATGTTCATCACACCAGGCAAAAGATTCCTTTCTTTTGTTACTCATATCTTGATTAGATTCTTCGACTTTCTCAGAGTGAGCAACATTCACTATCTTTAGATGTATCATCTGTCTTGCTTAGGTCTTTATTGACTTCAGGAGTAATAAGTTCTTTTGTTTCAACAAGTTTCTTAGTGGATTGACCAAGAAAGAATCCAAGTCCAGTGTTATCATAACTGAGTCTTTGCGCACATATTTGTTCTTCAATTTTATCACCGCTAGTATATGATTTCTCAAGTTGTTGCTTTGTTTGTACCAATTCACCTTTCACAATAGTGTTGTATTTCTCTAATTCTGCATATTCTAACTTAATAGATTCTAGTTTTGATGTTACCTTGCTTAACTGGGATCTCAGATCTACATTTTCAACTTTTATTTCAGAGTCAATCTTTTCTCCATTTTTCTTAAGACTTAGCTTAAGTTTAACTATCTTTAATTCATGTTTTAGGATCTCATTTTCTTTCCTTAGATCTTCAATGTCATCATCATTTGTTTGATTAGTAGGTCCTTTTTGTTTTAGGTCATCTATTTTGTCCTTCAATTCACCAATGTAGGCTTTTGCATCCTTGTATTTGTCTTTGAGGCCATCTCTTTGATCAGTAAGAAGATCACTCTGTTTCAAGTGCTTCTTCAAGATTTTTCTTCAGTTGTTCTATATCCATAGGGATCTTATTCAAGCTGTTAAGCCTCTTCTGAATAGCCAAGCTCTGATACCAATTGTTAAAAATAGATAATACTGAGAGGGGGGGGGGGGGGGGGGGGGGGGGGTGAATCAGTATTTTCAATCCTTTAACCCAAAACTGAATATTATTAATTACTTTATCATGTGCATATGAAAATAAACCAATAGTGATGATTAATATAAACAACCATACACAAAGAGAGATCATAACACCATATTTTGTTAACTAGGGAAACCCTGGCCAAGGGAAAACCCCGGTGGGGATGGAACCTACTAAATGAATCACTATATAAAGAATCCGGTTAAGGATATTGACCCTGTTAGGAGTCTATGAAGCATGTATAGTGTCGCGAGTCCATGTTAGGAGATTAGGCCTTGTTAGAAGCCTCAACCCTGTTAGGAGTTGGTGAATCATATACAAATGTGTGCAAGAAGAGTCCACTGCCCTAACATGCAACTATACAATAAGTTCTTCAAGAAATAGGTATACATACAATACTAAGTTATTTGCTGTACTTCGCAAATCTTTTGATTGATGATTCTTCACACGAGCGATTGCGCACATATTAATCTGCATCATATCTTTGCATCATATAGCAAAGTATCGCATTCACTTGTTACTCGCATTTCACAAGATCATATCGATTTCGCATTTATTGATCAATGAATCATCATCCACCCTTTTTCACACACACTTGTTTTTTAACTTTGCAAATAAAGTTCTTTACTTGTACAAAACATTTTGGTAAATTCTTCCCTAGGCGGCTCATATAACATTATTAGAGTCGGCTCAACAAGAAATTATAACTCAAAACAATAAATCAAATTGTTAAACACATTCTACTGATATGCTCTGTTTTGCGCTGTCATCACTGCATCATTAATTCCTTCATAACTTGAACTTGGTTGATTGTACGGACATGCACATTGGTATACGTCATCATTATGACGTCATGCATCTCTGGTCAACTGCACAAGAGAATATTCCAAGGGAATATTTTGTTATCATCAAAACTGTCCTGCTGCTGTAACATTGTCTGATACTTGGACAATTTTCTTCTGCGACTGAATGAGGCTAATCTGCAAAACAAATATGTTGCCATAAATGACAACCATAACTTACCTTATCTGATTGATTGGACATATTGCCAACACACAGTGTGTTTGATATATAGATAGTGGGGTGTTATTTCATATGACAAGAGTTAGATAGTACTTCTCTAGTTATAAGGAGAACGCCAGTATCCAAATCTCTATGGGAAACTTGTCCAAACTCAACCCACTTGTGAAAGACACTATTCTGTTTCAAAGAGAAAATAGAAAGATAATTCCACTTCATGATGCATTGCATGTGCCAGGCTTAGGTAGGAATTCGATTTCTGTATTTGTCCTTCAAGATAAGGGGTATACTTGCTCATTAGAGGGGAACATGTGTTGATCAAGCACAAGGATTGGAAATCACTGATAATTATTGGAGTTAGGAGTGGCCGCGTTTATAGGTTGCAGTTTGATACTCCTAAGGCACTCATGAGCAACAACAGTCCGAGAGATCTTGGAGAGCTTTGGCATAGAAGGATGGGATTTATTCATCATGGAGAACTTAAATTGCTTTGTGAGACAACGATAGGTGTTCTAGAAGTGAGCACATAGCATGATGATGTATGCAAGGAATGTGTGTTGGGGAAGTTTGCAAAGGCATCTTTTCCAAGGAGTGACACCAGATGTGAGGGTGTTCTTGATCTAGTACATTCATATGTGTGTGGACCAATGTCGATGAAATCTCTCACAGGATATGAGTACTATGTTACTTTTATTGATGATTTCTCTAGGAAGACTTGGATATACTTCTTGAAGACCAAGGACGAAGTTTTTAGTCGATTCCAAGAGTTTGAGGCTCTTGTGGAGAACTCGATAGGAAGGAAGATAAAGGTTCTTCGTTCAAACAATGGAGGCGAGTACAAAGGAAATGACTTTCAAGAGTTCTCTACTAGAGAAAGAATCAAGAGAGTGGATTGTTCCTTACAATCAGCAGCAGAATGGAGTTGTTGAGAGGAAGAATCATTCTATATCAGAGACAACAAGGGCTATGCTACATGACCAAGACATGTCCCGCTACTTATGAGCATAAGCATGTAGTACAATAATTTATATGTAGATCAGGGTTCCAGACAAGGAACTAGGGAAGATGACACTAGAGGAAGCTTTCACATGTAAGAAGCCAGATGTTAGTTACTTCAAGACATTTGGGAGTTTCGCATATTGTTATATTCTAGGTGATACACGTACCAAGTTAGATTAGATTGTAGAGAGGGGGTAATTTGTTGGGTACAATGAAACCTCAAAGGTATATAGGATTTTTATTCCAAGGACTAGAAGAATTATAGTCAGATGTGACGTCAAGTTCATGGAGGACAAGGCATTTAGAATGTCCAAGGATTTGCCAGCTGCTGATCAGAATGAGCAGCCAACAGAAGCTCCAAGGATAACTCGACCAAGTCAAGGGCAGCAAATCTCAAGTACAATTACTAGTACAAGTATAGGCTCAGGTGGTGAAGATTCAAAAAATATGGAGCAATCGGTGTAGTAGGAAGTGCATCAAGAAGACTAGAGGTTGATATTCCATCCTTTGCAGTTGGCATTGGGGACTGTGAGGTTCAAGAGATACAAAGAGATACATAGTAGCTAGCATGGTGACATGTGAAGCTATATGGCTTTGGAAGTTGCTAGTAGCCTTGTTTGGTCAGAGGGTTGAAACTACTGTGATACACTGCAACAATTAGAGTTGCAACAAGTTGTTTGAGAATCCATTGTTTCATTATAGGTCTAAACATATAGACATCATATATCACTTCATCAGGGATTGTGTACAATAGGATTGTTCAGGTACTATACATACCTACAGATGAGTAGCTAGCAGACATTATGACTAAGGCATTGGGGAAGGCAAAATTCATCTTCTTCAGAGATAAGTTGGGTTTCATGCAGATCTGTGTCCTTGTTAATTTTGGTAGCATGAAAGCTATTCCATTTGCCCTAATTAAACTATTTTGATTTTCCAAGAGTACCTTGGTTAATAAATATTTGTTTGATTAAGCTTTTTGCAAACGATCCAGTTTTGGTTGTTAAGAGGTCTTTTATCTCAGCCGTTGATTTTTCAGCGAGAGTAGTATAAAAGGGGGGCTAGTGGGGGCATTTGGAAAACATTAATTTTTGAGAATCATTGCAATGATAGCAAATAAAGCTTGCAGAGGCAGCAAAGGCACAGTGATAGCATTGGGATTAGCAGTGAGGAAATATCAGCGGGAGAAATTGGGTGTTGTTGGAGTTCTGCCAGTAAGAGACAAGGAATTTTTGTAGCTCTTAATTTGCTGAAGTCAATAAATTTTCCATCTACAGAACTGGTTTTCCCTTGGGGGTTTTTCCAGGGACAATTTGTCCGAAAATATTGTGTTAATTGTGTTGCGAATTTATTTCCGTATTTATTATTGTGAAATTGCATTTGTGTTATTTTTCATTATCAGTTGTAGATTAATTTTTAGCAGTTAAATAATCTTTTAAGATAGGAGATTAATGATCAGTGACTGCAATAGTAATTTTCACACATCTTGATTCGTGGCTGAAGACATTAACAGGGAGGAGACAAAGAAAAGTTGGACTTCACCTTGCAGTGGGGACATAAAAGCGCGAGTCTATTAAAATAAAAATAAGAAAGAAAGTGTTTAAAGTTTCTATATGTTCATTCTGCGAAATCAAAAGAGTATTCTCTGCAATACAATTTTGCATGTTGCATTTATCCTTTGTCGTCTGCTCAGCCCATTGGACCAATGCCCTTCACATAGTCTAATTAACCCATCCCTTAACCTTATACACCTTAACTCCCTTGATCCCATCTTGCCTAAGGAGGACAGAGTGAGGATAGTTACAGTAGAGACGGCAAACACAAAATTTGAGGCTTGAAAGGTTCCTGAGAGGGTTGCATAATCTGTTTTGAGAATGTAAAAGTTGCAGCCTCAATGCAAATGTGTGTTCAATCTGTGTTTGAGCTCATGTCCCCACCCCTCAAAACCTCTGTTGTCCTCAGAGATCTGGAAACATTCTGGAATGCATGCCCAAATCGAGAATGGCATGAAATTTATGGAGGTGCCTGGCTGTCTGCATGGTGGTTGGGAATGTCTCTTGACAATCCTGGGGAAGGCTAGGCGTCCCCTGGAGAAAAAACATTTTTTATGAATCCAAAAAAAATGTTCAGAACATTAGAAAAAAGATTGTTAAATATATCATAACATGATTATAACAACAGGATAACATGACGTAATTTAACACAGCAGCAATAAATATATTTTGACAGCAATTAAATTAATCATGACAGTAGTGACAATGGCCAATATAACAGAAATAAATATATCATGATTCAAATTCATAGTTGATGGTATAAGTTGTTTGACCGTTAGCACTAACATCAATAATTCAGATTTCTGATTCGTTGTAAAACATATGTTGCAAACTTAATTTTTTGATATGCTATTAAAGGTGCATTTTCCATAGACTGTATGGTGTGTGTGAGAAGTAGATAGACACTTTTATTGGAATGTTGTTGGTATGCAGCATTCTGCAGAATCACTTCAACATTGCCATGTTATTTCTGTTGTTATACTGATGGTCATTAACTAGTAAGAATTTCTCTCTAACACACAAGTGCGCACACACTCCCCATTGTTCTGAAAAAAGGGCCTTGGACTGCTGTACCTCAAATGCATCCATGTCACACACACACACGCTTCCCTGTTCCAAAAAAGACGGCCCTCGGACTGCTGTCCCTAAAATGCATCCTGTCATTTTTGTCCCTAAATGGTCTGGAACATAGGTTACAATCTCGATAAAATAGTTGATTGCCTTAATGGTAAAGATGCATAAAAACTGCTGCACAGCCGTCAAACACATGGTTGAGTGTTGGTTCTTGCAATTAATGATGGTAAACCATCCTTGTGTGGTTGATTCCTGTAAGATGTGTCATGCAGATGCTAATAGCATAATTGTAGACACTTGTTTTGAATTGATACAAGATTATTTTTTCCATGTATCTAATAATTAATTTCAGTTGAATTGAAATGAAAACTAAACCCCCCTCAACTCGATTTCAGCTCCTTCCATATTACTCCACGTGCTGCTGCTACAATTCCTTAATTATCTGGCTTATATAATGTTCAGCCCTATGCATGTTTCAATGGCGCTATGTTGTCACCATCCAAGGTGGACTTTCTTTGTTGGATTTTCGTTCAAGCAGATTAGAATTATGTCTTTAATGGATATTCAAGCTCCTTTTTACCTACTTATGTTAAAAAATATCAAATTATATATCAATGTGAACACAAATTAATTTATATTTTACTGAGCCATATGGTGCGTTATGTATTGCTGGCACGCCTTTAATACTCTTTTAAGTTCAAAACGTGGAGTACTGTTGGATTTTCGAAGGTCCTGTTAACTGGTAGAAATAAATTTTTCTTTAACACGGGACATTTCCTGTTGGTCACTTTCAATTTATAGACTCCTATTCAACTTAATATTCAAGTTTTGTGGCAAAATAGCATTTTAAGCATGCTAATTATTTTACAAATGTTATTCTTAAATTGTGAGGTGGCTTCTGCATGCAGGGAAGACGGCAATAGAGAGTGAAAAAGTCAACTATCAACGAAAACCTCTAAGTATTACTCCTGTTTCTCTTGTCAGCCCGAGAGGTAAGCAATACACTTTTTTAATCTATATTTCCTGACACTTTTCATCTTCGTATATTAGGGAAACATTTTGTCATCAAGATGCTCTGGGTTTACTACACTGGAGTGGTTTGGATTGTCAATAAATCATTGCTTTGATGACTTTATTCCGTTAAGTCATCTATAACTGGTACCGCTAAGCATTTGCCAGTACCAGGAAGCAATGATGACATCTGAAAAATCAACCATTTGGGTTTTTTCAAGCTTTAGTTTCTTTCTCAATTGGCAAAGCTATTTCTAATATGTCTAGTTTGTCTGTAGGTGAAGCAATGCAACAGCCAGGCTATATTCCTTCTGTCATAGTTGAAGAAACCAGATCAAGTAAACCTCCTTTTCAAACTGTGTTTGGAGATAGAAGCCTACTATCTGAACCATTGCAACTGGAAGGTCCCATTTTTGATGAGTCGACTTCTCAGAAAAGTTCATTGCTTCATGAGAGAGTACGTGGAAGGTCAATGGTGCTTCCAGAAGACGCTAGTGGAGCTGCAGACCTGCTTAGTTCCCCTGTGCATATCACAGCTTTGAAATTTGAGAATAGAATTAATCAAGCCTTGCATGGCCTAAGAAGGTCTCAAGAAGCAGAATACAAGCTGGCTCAAGAAAGGCTGTATGCTCAGAAAGATTTTCTTTTATCACTCTTTAAGCAGCTGGACATAGCAAATAGTAAATTCACAAATTGTTCATCCTCATCGTCCTTAGAAAACTTTGATAACTTGCTTGTTGGCGTCTCTGATCAAGTTGGGAGGCTTCGGAAAGAAAATGCAAAATTTGGACAAATGCTCACAATTACAAATGGGTTTGGCCATACTCAGAAGGATATATTAAGGGATTATTTTGGAGTATCTCTTGAAGATGGACGTCTAAATCTCTAATTGGCCATTTTGTCTGTGGAGTACTCATCTATCACTGGCTCTCTTTCAAAGAAGATTTTGCTTTGCTGCACAGAAGCCAAGGCACATTTTTCTGCCACTTATCGTTTTATGTCACGGGTTTGACTGTTATGCAGGGTATGACAGTTGAACCATATATTCCTTGCTATGTATCTTCATTACTAGAAAAATTGGGATCTTGTTCGTTGACTTGCACGTAAGGTCTCGACAACAGAGGGAAGCAGGGGATCAATTTTAAATTTTGTTTTCTTGGTATGATCAGTCAATTGCAACATGTAAATTTATTGTTGCTTGTAACAAAATCTGTAACAGTTGCTATGTTATTCTTACTAAAGTTCGCAATTTTGAAGCTCATTTCCATCCGTTTCCAGTTGTTGTATCATTATTTAATGACGCCAAAAGCTACCAGGCGTTCAATTTTCCAAATCTTCTTGTTTGAGTCATTCTGACACAAAACTCTTTACGGCCCAACAAAATTTCACTTGAAAGATGTCCCTGCTGGGCTCAGTGACGATATGCAACAGAATGGTATTGGTGAGTGGGTTTGTATGATGGTTCATTCGGGGTAGTCAACAGGCAATAATTCACAACCAAAGTTATTTTTCCTTGTTTGACGGAATTTCTCAAAATAACCATGCCATTAAAAGCAATAATGAGCCCTTTTAATCGTATTCTGGTATGTTCTACCAAGTTTCTGGGACGGGGGATCACAAGAACGGTGGCTGCATTTGGGGGACCATTTTTTTTAGGCCATTTTAAGGGATGAGAAGTGAGACTAAAGGCTATGACAAACATGGAAAATTTAAAAAATTTAAGGATATGTAAAATATTCACATGATAAATATATACATCATAGAATTTTTAAATCACAACAATATAGTTTATATGAATGTGTAGAAGATAAAAATATTAACATTAGAAAGTAGAGCCCAATGTCAGGATGTGAGACTTAATCAGCTTGATCAACCAATGCTTACCTAAACAGCTTGATCAACCAATGCTTACTGTAGACAGCAACTATTTGGTAGGAGTTTTCGATCCTCAATTAACTTTATCAATTGAACAAACTCCCGACCAAAGCATTCAGGCTCCACCGATGCCTAAGAAAAGAGGAAGCAAACCAAAGAGTGTTCAGACAACGGCAGAAATTGCTGCTGGTATTCAGTCAACTCTGGATGGCAAGTTCACTCCATCAAAGTGAGAATCAAAGAGAACTAAGTGTGTTCTCCTTGTCAGCGCTGAAGACTGCCTCATGGAATGTTAGAGGTCCGAATGCCTCTGACAAGAGATGTAGAATCAAGCAGAAGCTGGATTCTATGAAGGTGGATATCATTTTGTTACAAGAAACAAAAATGTTGCAAGACTCATTTTATAAGACTATAGGCAGCTGGCGGCATTGGCAATCTTTTCATCAACAGGGTAATGGTGCTTCAGGGGGTTTGGCAGTTTTATGGGACCCCGAAATGGTTCAATCCAAAATTGTAGCTCAGCCTGATAATTATCAAATTTTAAACATCATTGTTTATGATCTTTCGTTCATCTTGATTAATGTATATGGCCCTGTGACAACAAATGATAAGCTAAACCTTTGGTCGAAATGGTTGAAATTGACTTGTAGTATTTAGTCTCAATCTAATCAACATATTATTGTGGGTGGAGACTTTAATGCCATTCTAAAGGCATCAGAAAAGATTGGTGGTATCTCTCCTCAACTGAAAACTATCACAGATTTCTTGAATTTTGTGGCAGATAACAATTTAATGGATATTGAGCCTACTAAGGGTTCCTTCACATGGATGAATAAAAGAGCTAATTTTTCTTAGATTGCAGTCAGATTTGATAGGCTTTTGGTAGCTATTGACTGGACATTAGTAGACATCACATTTCATTCAGAAATTTTGGCTTTGCCTAGGTTTAGATCACTTTCCTATTACCTTACAGCTGGTACTTCCCTTATCTAACATTGGGTTTCAAGATCAGCCATCTTTCAAATTTGAAAAAATGTGGCTTCGACACCCTTAATTCTCGCCTCTTATGAAGCAATGGTGGGTGAGTGCTCCGAGGTGTGATGATTCCAAAATGCATCAATTTGCATAGAAACTCAAGTTTATTAAGAAGCAAATCAAAAAATGAAATGAATTGACTTTCAAAAATATCTTTAAAGAAAAAGATTCTGTCAAACAACAGCTAGCTGATGTTCTTGATAAATCTATCAGTCAGGGTTTGGACAATGAAAATTACTTCAAGCAGAAGCAACTTCAAGAGGATTAGGAAGAACTTTGTTCTTGTGAAGAGATATATTGGCACCAAAAATCTCGGGAGCTTTGGTTGCGAGAGGGAGATAAAAATACAAAATTCTTTCATGCTTCTGCAAAACAAAAGAGAGCTGCTAATCGTATATTTTTTCTTCAAAATATTGAATCTGGTAATCTAATCTTGGATGCCCATGGCATCCAACAAGGAGTAAGACTTTTCAAAGATCTTCTTGCACCAACAATCCAGCCTACTCCCTTAGAAGCCCAAATTCAAGATTCTTTTGAAGCTATCCCCTCCATTGTTTTAGAATCTAATAATGCAGATTTGATGGCTCCATTCACAATCTTTGAAGTTAGAAAAGTTGTTTTCTCTCTACATCCAGATAAATCTCTTGGACTAGATGGATTTTCAGCAGTGTTTATTGGGTGGGACCTCCTTAGTGTTCTAAAAAAATCAAGGAAAAGTAAAGGAAAAGTAAAGCTTTGTTAAAATACTTCAACTCAACTAACATTGCCATATTCTGAACGTTAAGAATCCCAAATCTTTTCAGATTTCAGACCGATTTCACTATGCAACACAATTTACAAGATCATTACTAAGGCAATCTATATGAGATCACAACAATTGATTCCAAATCTTGTATCAAAGGAACAAGGCAGCGTTGTCCCAGACAGAGAAACTATGGAAGGGGCTTTAGTTGCACATGAGGCTCTTCATTCAACTTTTTGGCAAAAAGAGGGATAAAAATTTATTAAGACAGAAAGGAATAAAACAAGGAGAGCTCAACAAGGAGCTCGATTCTGAGCAACAAGATCATCAAATTCTTGCACCATCTGAAAGGACAGTTGCCTCCTATCCCTAATATTCCAACCCGGATCATGACTAGAAGCCCATTTGGCTAAACAATCAGCAGTTCTATTCCATTCACGAGGAATATACGTGAACCTAATGAACTGAAAAGAGGAAGAGAAGAAAAGAATCTGCTTAACAACAGTGGCCAGCTGTCAAATAACATCCTCAAGCTCTTGCGAAGAAAGCATGTTCACCACCACCTGGGAATCAAACTTACAAATAATCTTACTCCATCCCCGCAAGCAACACTGTTCCACAGCATATAAAATAGCCTTAGCTTCCATGAGATTGTTAGTATAATCACCCTTATGAACTGAGAAGAAAAATTTAACATCCCTAGAACTACAACGAGCCACTCCGCCAATACCAGCCGGACCAGGATTCCCACGGGAAGAACCATCAGTGTTAATTTTCAGAACTTCACAGGGAGGAGGAGTCTAGTGCCCATCCCGGTTAACCCGACCCTTCTTGTGCTGGTGAAGTTGCCTGGACATAGAAGGAAACCTATGAGCTGCAACCCCATCCTGCAGATGAAAATTGAGGCAATTACAGATAGCAAGATCAACCGGATCCATACCCCCATCAAGCTCACACTTCATAAGAATAGTTTCTTGAAGAGAATGTGATATTTTCCACCAAAGATGCAAAACACCAAGCCGAACATCTTGGAATATGCGACGATTCCTCTCCAACCAGATATGCCAAAGCATGAAAGATGGGCCAGCAATCTAAGCAGCATGGAGAGAAGAAGACTTGGAGGGAGCACTACCCAAGCGGGCCCAGAACTCAGGCAAAGAGGAAGCATGCCGACAAGAGCAACCCCAAGCGCTCCACCAAAGGTGCCATATCTGAGTAGAATAGGAGCAATGGAAGAACAGATGAGAGACAAACTCCTCTCCATTACCACACAAAACACAATAAGAGGGGCCCTGAAATCCACGTTTAGAAAGATTATCTCAGGTAAGACAACGGTTGTGAGCCACTAGCCACATGAAAAAATTGCACTTGGACCAAGAAACTTTATTCCAAACTTGCTTCCACCAAGGGACCTCAACATCCCCAAATAATTGTCTAGTTATCTCTTGATACCCAGCAGAGACATGATATTTACCAGACAAGGTACCACCCCAAGCCAAAACATCTGGACCAAGCAAAGAAGAACACTCTCTAGAGGCCAGAATTTGAGAAAGCTCCTGACGATCCATGTCTGTACCTCCAGGAGGCCAATCAGAAGAATGCTTCCATCTGTAACCAACACCAGGTCCCAATTGATAAGGAGTCTTGTAATGAGCCACTTTATCCCATCCAGCGGCAAGAAAAGAGTCACAAAGAGGCTGAAGATGAGGGTATATGGATAAAATGGAAGGGAATCCATCCCAAGCATCAGACCAAAACAAAGCCTGAGAACCTCCTTTACATATCCATAACAGACCCCTCTTCACCAACATCGCACCTATCTTCAAAGTATGCCAAACCATTGAGCCACGACCTTCAAGAGGAAGTGCAGAAATAGAGTAAGGATCAACACCATGAAAATATTTATGAGTGATAATACAAGCTCAAAGTTGATGTTGTCCAGAGCACCATCGCCAATAAAGTTTAGCAGCCAAAGCTTGACTACTCAATAGAGCAGATCGAAGACCAAGACCACCCTCCTTTTTAGGCCTACAAATAGTTGCCCAATTAACCAAGCTCCATTTAGTACTACGCAAATTACCACTCCAAAGAAATTGTCGAGAAAGAGCATCAAACTCCTTGAGAAAGTAAATAGGTGCAGCGTGAACCATGCTTCTATAAGTAGGAAGAGCTTGGATAACAGCTTGAAGAAGAGTAACCCGGGCAGCAGTAGAAAGCCATCTATGAGTCCAATGATTTACTTTATCCTGAAGCTTGGTAATCAATTTTTTCCAAAAGAGACGTGGTTGCCTGGAAACAACAATAGGAATGCCAAGATAAGTCAAAGAAAGTGAACCTATCTGAAACCGTAGGATACCAACAATCCTGTGCTGAATAGAATCAGGAGTGTTAAAAAAGTAAATGAAAGATTTGTGCTCATTAACTTTCTGGCCTGAAGCTGCCAAATAAACGTCCAAAGCATGTCGAAAGGCTTCAGCTTCCTTGATCCTAGCAAGACCGGCAAGAGCAGAATCATCAACAAATTGAAGATGGGAAAGAGAAGGTAAGCCATTACCCCACCGCCAGCCTTGAATAGAATTCTGGGACACCTGATGCTTAATGAATTTGCCCAAGCCTTCAGCCATGATGATGAATAGATATGGGGAGAGAGGGTCACCTTGGCGGAGGCCTCTAGAAGCACCAAATAGTTGAGAAGGTTGACCATTAACAAGAACAGAAAAAGAGGCAGAAGTAACACAACTCATAATCCAACTCACCCAGTCAGAGCTAAATCCAAAAGAAAGAAGAATACTCCTTAGGAAGCTCCATTTAACTCTATCATAGGCCTTAGCCATATCCAGCTTAACAAACATGGCTCTCTCCCTTGAAGTAGCCATAGAGTGAATAGCCTCAGTAGCAATAACCACCCCATCCAAAATTTGTCTGCCAGCAACAAAACCACCTTGTTCTTCTGAGATAATAATGGGAAGCCACCTTTTCAGTCTCTCAGCAATCAACTTAGTAATAACTTTGTAAACCACATTACATAAGGCAATTGTTCTAAAAAACTCCAATTGATTAGCACCCTCTCTCTTAGGAATAAGAGTCAAGAATGTAGAGTTCAAAGCTCGAAGCATCTGCTTGCTAGCATAGGATTCTTTAACCACCTCCAACAAATCATGATTAATGATGTCCCAAAATTCCTGAAAGAATTCAACTGGAAAGCCATCAGGACCAGGAGCCTTCCCCTTAGGCATGCCAAAGACCACCTCCTCCAGCTCTTCTAAAGAGATAGGACGCATGAGATAATCATTCATTTCCTGAGTGATAAGGGAAGGAATACAGGACAAAATAATATTTTCTTCATTATTAGCAGGAGGAGAGTCCTCAGAGAAGAGGGTAGAGAAGTACGAAATAGCCTCCTGGAACAAAGCTGGCAAGGAATTCAGTTGGATACCTTGAGAATTAACCAAAGAAGAGATAGTGCTCTGATTCCGGCGAGATTGCACTATTTTATGGAAAAAGGCAGTGTTTCGATCACCTTCCTGGAGCCAAAAAATTCCCTCTCGAAGTATTTATCAATGGTGTTCCAGCTAGCTACTTCACATCTACTCAAGGGATCAGACAAGGTGATCCCTTATCCCCGATTCTCTTTATTCTTTATTTTAATGGCTGAAGCTTTTAGTAGACTTATCTAGTGAACGCATGATCTTGGTCTTTGGCAAGGCACAATGATAGGTGACACAAATATTTCAATCACTCATTCTCTTTTTGTAGATGACACTCTGCTCTTTGGAGTCACCAATGTTAAGGATGCCAAGCAGATTAAGCAAACATTGGATCTGTATTCAATCGTCTCTAACAAAAAATTAATCACCATAAATCAAAAGTTTATTTTTTCAATTCTAACTAGAATATATCTAATAGAATTGTTTCAATTTTGGGGTTCTCCGAAGACTTTCTTCTTTTGGTTTATCTTGGCATTCCCTTTTTTACGAGAGCCAACAAAATCAACTTTTGGTTACTTATCATTGAGAGAATCAAGGCTAGGATAGTGGCTTGGAAAGCTAGATGGCTTTCACTTGCAGGGAAAATTCTTCTTGTTAAAATGATGCTTTTAGCCATTCCCAATTATTACCTTTCAGTGTTGAAAGCTCCCACATTAGTCATCCAAATTATTCAAAATATCTCGAAAGACTTTTTATGGGTAGGAAATTTAAATGGGGAAACAAAAATTCCACTTGTCTCACTGCAAGATATGACACAAGTCAAAACACATGGTGGAGCTAGCATTCATGATATGAAACAAAGAAGCAAAGCTTTTGGAGGAAAGTTAGTATGGAAAATGTATTCCAAGCCAGATAATAAATGGTGTCAAATCATGCAACGCAAAGATCTAGATAACCCTTGCCCGTCCAAAGTTCTCTCCATACAAAATCCCTCCAAAGGTTCAACCATCTGGAACTTCATGATGGCATCTAGAGATATTGCCACCCAATACATTACTTGGGAGGTGAATAGTGGTGACAGGGCCAGCTTTTGGCCTGACTCTTGGAGTGCTTTACCCCCTCTCATTCATGCAACATCTTTGGATGACATAGTTGCTTCTTCTGAAGAAATTTGGGGTAAATCGCTGGTGGATTATGATTCTAGAGTTTGTTTGTTTTCTAAAAGTGTAATCTGGAAGGATTTGGATGAACTTCCTATTTCAATGCAAAATAGGATCTGATTTTTGGCAATTATGTCAGATAGAGTGGTCTTCTTATTAGGGAAGGAAGGCAAGTTGGTCTTCTTATCAGGGAAGGAAGACAAGTTGATATGGCTACGAGAAAATTGAGTTCTTATAGCATTAAAGATGGTTACAGGATTATCTGGCAGCAGTATCCAAATAATATTTACAGCCACACTTTCTCATTATGTTGGAATCAATCCAATCTCCCCAAAGCTGGGTGCTTCACATGGATAGCACTTAAAAAAAGAGCCCTCACAAGTGATCGGCTTGCTAAATTCAATATTGCCCAACCTTTCAACTACCGCTTATATGATTTTGAATTGGAAGATTCAAACCATCTTTTCCTGAATTGCCCTTTTGCACTTCAATGCTGGTAATTTGTTCTTTGCAAGCTTCACTACCCTACTCCTCTTTCTAACAAACTATGGGATCTCTTTCATGCATTGCTACAATTACACTCCTCTTATCTCTTTTTCAGCTTATGGAAATGCATTCCGACTATTGTAGTTGGGCTATTTGGTGGGAACGAACTACAATTTTTTTTTTGCAATTTCTCTTCATCTATTAGCTCTATTTTGATAGGCATAGAAAAATCCATATCGAAAGTTGTTAATGCCAGTCATCATAGAGTCAAATGCAATCTAGTTTTGTCCATTTGGGATAGCTCCGTGATTTGGAATTGGAAAGGTGTCCATATTTCTATTGGTTGACAACAACAAATTCACTCATGTTCTTCTCTTAACAAAGATTCAATCCACTGGATTCCTCTTGTTTGTGGTACATGCAAAATCAATTTTGATGGTGCCTCCTGTGGCAATCTGAGTAAGTCGTGGATTGGCATTTGTATTCAAGATCATCTTGGTGATGTTCTTGCCATTAAAGCATCCTCCATTCCATTGGGGACAAACAACATGGATGAGGCTTCTGCCCTTTTCGAAGGATTAATTTTGGCTAAGCAAGGGGGATTTCAATCAATTCAAGTTGAAGGCGATTCCATGGGTATAATTGATGCATGCATAAAATGAGAACCATATTCTTGGAAATTATCATACATCCTTCAACAAATTTGGCTTCTTTTTGATGCATTCAAAGTGATTCACATTTCTCACACTCTAAGGGAAGGAAATATGCTGGCAGACTATCTTGCTAACTTAGGATGTAATGGGGAGAATATTGATGACTTAAATCCTAGGGATTTTATAAAATTTGACAAGGTATTTCAAAAATTGATAGTGGAAGATAAAAAGTATTTTATTTTTCATGTAAATCTTATGTAATCTCAGTTACCAATTTCCACTTGTATATGGTGAGGATTTCAGGTTTTCTTCCTAATTCTTTCCCAAAAGAGTCTTTGAATTAGTTTTACAAAAAAAATAAAAATAAAAATAAAAATATATGGTGGTTTGTCCACTTTTGCTTAAAAATAAATAAATATTGGATATACACCAAAATGCTTGAAGACTACAAGTTTGCACCATCAATGTGAAAATAATAAAGTTGAAAATGCCATAAATGGATGAAGAATACTAGGCCAAAAATATTAGGCCAAATGCTGGCCTAATTTTTGGTATTCGCAACTTTGTCATACCGCAAATGTGAAAGTAAAAAAGTTGCAAATGCCAAAAATTGTAAAAATAGTGATGGAAACTATTAGGCCAATTCCTTCTTTGTGTCTCTTTATCAAATTGGGCGGCATCCTTTGG
This sequence comes from Cupressus sempervirens, assembly GCA_028749045.1. NCBI lineage: Eukaryota > Viridiplantae > Streptophyta > Pinopsida > Cupressales > Cupressaceae > Cupressus > Cupressus sempervirens. The sequence continues at coordinate 600,123,853 of CM053785.1, forward strand.
ATCAAAATTCACAATAAAGTGGATTCCATCATTTCAGTCAACATCCATCATTAAATGGACTTTGTCGATGGTTGATGATCTTGGAGTTGTGACACTGTAAAAGAATGCCAACTTTTGATAATCTTGGAGCGCTTAAAACACTATGACACCCCCAACTTTGCATGTTTAGAGGTCATCATATTCCTCTTACTGGAAAGAATAAACATACTATGTGGACCAATTCCTCTTTCCAACAAAGGAATTAACTTGGGAAAGGAGGTGGATAATGAGCACCCTCAATTCTTGTTCATCCTTTCCATAATAGGATCACAATTTAAGTCAATGTAGCTCTATGAACATATGTCTCTTGTTTGTTGAATATTGGGCCATTAGGATTAGTAAAGGTAAACCATTGTATGTGAAGTAAACTTGACATCTTCAATTGAATACATCTTTTGAAAGACCTCTATGATCACTTGTTTCATAGTTTTTGTCATCATAAGTGGCAATTTGTAATGTCTTTGAAGTAGAGCATACCTAATTTATCCAAAAGTAAAAATTCCATAACAAAAACTTACGGTAGCTATCAAATTGTTAATAGAAATAATGGAATAACATCTAATATATAGATATCATTTATAGCTTAATGTCAAGAAACAACCATAATGGGATTGAAGAGGAGACCACAACATGGTACTTGGAACATTTTCCACGAGTAAGCTGGTGTGTGATACAACAACACTTGGTCCACAAGTCGTAGGAACCTTGTCAATTCAATATTGGGAGACCTATTCTGATATTGATATCAAGATTTAACTGTGTAGTTTTTTGAGTCAAACTCACCCATGCGTCAAGAGTAATGGTTCACATGAACCCATCTCTCATAAGAATAAATGGAACACTTAGCACTCATTGCATCTAGGTGATGCTCATTGAGGTAAAGCACTAGGGCTTCCTAGGAGGTCACCCATCCCAACATTACAACTCGAGCATGCTCAACTACAAAGTTTCCTTCGTGGTTAAGCCTACTCTACTTGCAACACCACTTACAAAATCTTCAACAAGTGCTGGGTGGCCTATTTAGAACTGGAACTTGTCTCTGCTTCCATATTCATGTTTTCTTATTAACCCATATGTTATCACTTCCATTCTTTAGTTCACTCCTCTCAACCAACCATTGGGGAGGAAAGAAAAATAGGGTACAATACAACATCACCGAATGACTAAGTCCAAGGCTACGATACTACACCCTTGGCCTACAAGTGGCAAGAACCCTACCCATCCAACATGGGGTAACCTATCTTTGCCCCCTACTTGTATTTCCTCCACATTACTGTACCGGGGGAAAATTGGCATCAATGATATAACAATGCAAACTAGATGGAACAAGTTTAACATTTTCTTCCTAAGCCATTCAACACAAGAGAAAGAGGGGCTTCCAACCATAACTCTCAACAAGCCCTAGGTTTGATTAGCAAGAACCAAAGTCTGATAAGGGGATACCAATACAAAATCTAGAAACTTATCAAGGAAGTACACTAGCGAGGCCTATTTTATGCAATGTTATGAGATCGATTAGGAGCAAATGAAATCTAAGTAATGAATGCAAGATGATTATATCTTTGAATTGTATACACACAACCCAATATAGATATGAAAATAAGAAAATGCTAAGACACAAAATAAGAGGTGAAGGACTCACCTTGAAATGCACTTGGAAAGAGTGCCTTTTTGCTCAAAAAAAAAAGATCCAGGTTTGATTATGAAAATCCATCTGCAGATTCCCAAATGGAATGAAAAACCCAGAAATTAATTGTCTGGAAATGCAACAAAGAATAGGTCGACCTGGTGGCAACTGCGCAAAAAAATTCCCATGGGGTTGACTTGTTCCTGTTTCACTGTAATGAAGTCGAACTGAGTTCTCAAGAAGGCTCTCGGGGAGTAGTTTCTAGATACACAATCACCAATTCAATACCCTACAAGCTTGTGATAGATCTAGTGTGTGAGGCTAGCTATAAAGGGGTTTTAACTTAGTTAATGCCCCAATGGTGATTTTCACCTCCACGAATAGCTGTTAAGAAAGATGTGTGTATATATAGTGTTTGTGTATCCTAGATTTGTAGATCTAGAATGTAAATATGCTAAGAATCTACTCTTTGAGTGAAACCCTAACATGTAAGTGTGCAATGTCAACACTATCAAGATTTATAGTAGACATATCAAGGTTGATAGCTTTCAACATGTCTATGATACACACATTCAACCCTAAGTCATTAATTAAAGTTCTACGAATGAGATTCCCATTAATAAGAACTACAACCATAAGATAATCATACTACTCTTAAACTTCCTTAGGAGGTAAATCATCTTTAGTAAATACTATTCGAAGAGGAGCAGGCACACCATGCATACACTTCAAGAAAGAATTAATTTTTTCTTGATTATGAGGGGGTGTAGGAAGGGTAGACAAAGCCTTTTTTAAAGCTTCATGATGGGTAGGAGAGGTTTGAAGAAGTTCCCATATGGAGATATTAGCGGGAGTAGCACATAACTGCTCAACTAAATCATACTCTTTTCCAAAGGAACTAGGAAAACAAGGTGCTTGAGGAAGCACTCGTTGAGAAATAGATAAAGGTATAGGTGTGACCAAAATAGTAGATTAAGGATTATTCTATGTCTGATAAGCATATGCAATTGAAGTTTAGTTGGGGTTTTCCTTAAGAACTATAAGAGGCTTCTTATCTCGAGGAACTCCCTTAAGAGTGAGAACAAGTTGTTAAGGAGGAAATCCTGTAAGAGTGATAAGAGGTTGGGAATATCACATGGGTTCAATATTACAAATAGTATCACACAAAGGGGGCTACAATAGAACCCTATTGTAATGATTTATCTTGAAAGATGTAGAGGAATATGTGGGAGGAATGGATTCAATTAAGATCTCATTATTTTCATCCAACCCTTCGCTACTAGAGACCTTTAAAGGTTTACTAACAAATGCATCATCAAAATACTCATGAAAGAAATCATACACCTTAAAAGTAAAAGAAACTACTCAAAATGAATGAAATGCAAATATTTTTATATTTTTCCCTTTAAACAAAAGTAAAATGGAAAACCTAATAATACAAGATTTTATTTTGTGTTTTATGTTTACAAATGCAATGCATAAAACAAAAGAGAGATCTAAACACCAAGACCAAACAAGGAGGGTTCACATCGAGTTCACCAAAATGTTCGAGGGAAAAATGACACCAATGATAATAGTGCAAACTAGATGGAACAAGTTTAACACTTTCTCCCTAAGCCATTCAGTACAGAGAAAGAGAGGCTTCCAACCATAACTCTCAACAAGCCTTAGGTTTGATTAGAAAAAACCCAAGTGTGATGAGAGGATTCCAAGACAAAATCTAGACAAATTTATTAAGTACACTAGCAAGGCCTCTTTCATAAAATGTAATGAGATTGATTAAGAGAAAATGAAATCCACATAATGTATGGAAGATGATTATAGATCTAAATTAATGTACACAAACAACCCATTATAGATCTAAAAATAAGTAAATATTAAGAGACAAAATAAGAGATAGAGGAATCACCTTGAAATGTGCTTGGAAGAGTGTTTTTTTTCTCAAAAAATAATAGATCAAGGACCATTTCTGAAGATCCGTTCGTGGATTCTTTGGAAAAGAAATAGGGAACATGTTCACCTGGTGGTAACTGTGTGAAAGGATTCCCACGAGGTTGACACGTTCTAGGGACACTATAATGAAGTCAAACCAACTTCTCCAAAAATATCTTGAGGATTAGTTTTCGGATCTGCAATCACCAATTTGATATCCTATAACCACATGAAAAATCTAGTGTGTGTGGATGCTTATTAAAGGGTTATGCCTTAGTCAACCCCCCATTTTGGTGATTTCCACCTCCACAAATAGATGTTAAGAAATATATTATGTGTGTATGTAGTGTTTGTGTATCCTAGCTTTGCAGATCTAGAATGCAAATATGCTAAAATGCTAAGAATCTACTCTACAAGTGAAACTCTAGCATGCAATTGTGCAATATATGTAAATGTATGAAGGTGCAAATAACTAGATCTAAATATAGTGTAGAAATAATACCAATCCCCCAAGGCTAAAGTACTCTAACCACCTTTGAGATCCCCTTTCACCTCCATGGTAATATGCCATGTTTGAATGCTTGATGTTGAATTATAGCCTCACTTTCCAATGAAGAATAAGAAAACAACCATTTTCTTCCACCTCACAATTTCTCTATGTCAGATTGAGTTATTTTTGAGTGCTTTCCTCTTTCAATCCTTCTCCATTCATGTGCAAAATGAGGAGTTTTATGTCCTTTTGTAGTGACTTTTCCAAAATTACCTTACGAGAGCTGACTATAATGAGAAAGATTTTACCAAAAGATTTTAATGATACCGAAGTTGACACCACATGAATCTCTTGGAACAGGTCGACTTGGGTCAACCTAGTCTAGAAGGTCAACCTTCAGATTCTAAACATTCTAGTTTCTAGGTTTGCAGGAGTTCCAAGTGTAATCAATGTCAGAGCATGATAATATGAGATCAAATTTGGGATATGAGGCCTAGAAGGAGGATAATGCTTGCAAGTTGAATCCTACCTTATCCAATGTGTGAGAGAAAGGGAAATCAAGGAGACCTTATCATGCCCTACCTTAATTTCACCTAGGAGAAAGAAGAGAAAAGAGGGAAACTGTATGCTCAAGGTGCAATTGTGAAATGAAAATACACTAAAGAGGAGCTAAAAGGTACTAAAATTAAGTGCATCCAATTAAGATAGTACAGTTACAGGATTCAGACTTGACAAGATGAATTCTGGCTTAGAATCAGACTCAATCTCCACACTCAATAAAATAAAAAGCCCAATAAAATTCAAAGATTTTTAAGGATTTAAAACTTTTTCCATCAACCATTTAATCAATTAACATCAAAGAAACAATAATTGAGATAAATAGAAGTTACTTTGCATACATACAGAAGTTTACATTGATCATATAAGCATAACTATAAATTTGTGAAGGAAATAAGTTAAACAAAAATTATATAAAAGGTACAAGTTATTTATTATCAACATGTTGAGTATTGTGTTCGCATTGAAGACTGTTGGTGGTATCTCCCTTGAACTGGATTATGAGGTTTCTCATTTGAAGTGGCGTATTATTATCAAGTCTTTACAACGTATTTTATATTTTATTCTTCTATCATGCAAGTTATTTCTTACTAATTGCACTTACATTTTTGTTCATAATAGATTAGAAAGATCATTATAAATTTGACTTTGTCAAATGATTAGTTTAGTGGATATTTTTGTTTAGTCTTTCACAAACCTTAAAATTGTCCTTTTATTATTGTAGAGATGTCCAATTATTTAAAAGAAAAATATTTTATTTGTTGCAATGCTTTCAAATTTTATAGTGTTGTTTTAAATTTTAATACCTAGTTCTAGGGCTTTTTGATTACAATCTGTGATATGACACTTCTTTTTTGATAATTATTTTAGTGAAATCCCATATGTATCTTCTTTATTAAAAAAAAATATTATGTTTTATGCTTGGTACATGTAAAACATTTTTTACTACTCCATGTTGGATTCTTTATTGGGAATCACATTACACATTTTTGGAACTTGCTATTGCAATATGATTGTATGACCCAAATAAAATCATTATTTTTATTTTACTTTATGGCTCAGCTAGTTGTGATAGTCATGGCTACGAGACTCACTGAGTCAAGAGAGTCCATGAAATATGTGATTCCTAACAAGACTTTGCAGGAGTAGATCAAGTTAGTCTCAAGAGACTGAAAGATTCTAGAGCCCTAACTTAGCTCAGGATTTACAAAGTCTTGTAACACTGATTTCCTCACTAACATCTCCACAACTTTTTGTAGGATAATAATTAATTTGTAGTAAATATATTCAAAATCAAGATTGATTGGTATTTCACATTAGCAACTATTTAGAAACACATAGAGATTATAATACTAAGCAACATCATTGTTGGCAAGAAAGTGTTGAATGAGTGTTTAGATGTTGTCATTGATGGAAACATATCTCATTTGCATGGTCTCTTGGATTAGCAATTGGTTTTGGTAAAATTTTGTATATGAAGAATGCCTAAGTCGAGAGAAGGAATATACGATGCAGTCAAACAATTTTTGTCAGCGACAATAATAGAGTTATCAAATATGGCTATGACTATGGGATAATTGTATATATAATGTTATGAATCTTTCAGTATAATTATTTTTGTTTATGTGATGGATATAATGTACTTTGGTGATACAAAGCGCAACAGGTTCAGTATAGCTACAAAGTGTAATAGGTTTAGTCTAGTAGAGTTACATGTCAGATTATGAGATCAAGCAAATTTTCCTAGCTAATTGAATTGTTTTGACAATTAAATTGCTTGGAAATGGTGGAACGACATCCAAGGACTTATGATGAAGGGTTTTCCCCTTAATATCACAAACACATAACATAAACAAAGAAAACACAACAATTGGTGAGAACAAAATATGGGCTTCTTATTATTGTTGCAAATGTGGAATTACAAAATTTGAAATACAATATGTAAACCCACATGGGCACCTTCATTATAATAATTTGTAACACAGAGTTATGAACTATCACCTAGAGTTATTCTAGATAATGTATGATCATTCCTTAAATAAGCATTTTTATACCACCTGGGAAGTTTCTAGACATAAAACTCTAACTCTTGAGATTGACTAACTCTAAAATGACATATAGAGTTGGCTCAATACACCTTTGATACTTATTTTGGAAATTTTGGTCAGACCAAATTTGGAAGGCCATAGATGTCTAACTGTTGCTTCGATTGAATATTATAACCACTTTTCATAAACCCCAACTTTGATCTATAGCGCTTGACTCGTGCTAGCTCAAGTTGACCCCATTTCAGAGCCCATTCGGGGCCTCTAAGGTCTTCAAAATTGAGCCTAAATATTTTATACCAAAATTGTACACCAAAAATCCATAATAAATTCATGAGTACTCATGATATGACATTGAGCATCAAGTGGTAGGATGATATATCCAAGATGAACATCCACCTTTGAAATTAGGACATTTAGAGATCGTATGATTAACTTACTAAGAAGAAAGCCTCTAGAAATAAAAACTCTACACTAAGACAACCCTTATTGAAGAAAAAAAAAGGAAATATTTTTGGGTGATGCAAGATTGTGCTTACATCGAGGATGCTCCTACATCAAGCACCCAGGGTAATTTGAGAAGTGACCCCATCATGTCTCAGGTGTTCAGAGAAAAACTAAGGCTATTAACCTCCTTTGCTAGCTATAATGAATCTTCTATTGGCTTCCCTTTCCATTTGACCAGGTACTCTTCATAAGTTTTTTTCCTTGTACATTTGCCAACACGGTTGTTCAATATCTCCTCAATCTCCTTTGTAGCTGAACTAGTTGTTGGAATACTCCAATGTGCTTCTACAACTTCTTCTCCATCACCTCCTTCATAATACTTTGACAAATCTGAAATGTTAAATACTAGTGAAATATTCAATTCAACAGGCAACTCCACTTCATAAACATTTACTAAATCATGCCTCTTCACTATCTTGCATGATCCAAGCTTTTTCATTTTCATCTTATTATATGTACTCACAAGAAAATGCTCCTTTCTCAAATGAACCATGACTTCATCTCTAATTTGAAATTTCTTATACCTCCTTTTCACACATGCCTTAGCTTTATATGGTCTATTCATCTTAATAATGCACTTTCTCACCTCCTCATGGATATTCTTCAAATGTTTAACGAATTCTTTTGCTTCATCACTACTTATTTCTCCCTTTTCCAATTGTTTAAATTCACAATCATCTGTAGGACTGCTCCCATATACAATCTAGAGTGGTGATTTACTAGTACTCTTGTTGTTAAAATTATTGTTATGTAAATTATGGTTGTGGTGAAATCAGATCCCATCCCTTCAGTTTATCTCCAACCAAGCATCTCAACAAATTCCACAAACTCTAATTCACAACTTTGGTTTATCCATAAGTCTGTGGATGATGCGATGAATTAAAATTAAAATCTGTCTTCAATTTCTTTCACCAAAAATACCAAATCATACCCTTGTAGTGTCCTTGGTAAACCAAGAATGAAATCTATGTTGACATCCTCCCATAGCTTCTTTGGTACAGGTAATGGCTAGTCATACAACCCAATATTCTACTTTACACCTTTTCCCATTTGACATACTCTATAACTTTGCACAAACTTCTTCACATGTTGTTGCAACTATGGCTAGTAATAATTCTCAGCAACCAAAGCAATGGTCTTATCTCTACCAAAGTGTTCAACCAACCCTCCAATATGCTTCTCCTTGATGAGATTCTCTCTCATAGAACTTCTGGGAATGCACATTTGACTTCCTTTGAACATCATACCATCTTTGATTATGAAACCCAACCCCTTTGTTTTGTCAAGTGTAACAGGTTCTGTACAAGCCTTTTGAGCTTCACCAAAATTAAGATCCTCCAAATACAAATTCTTGAGTTCCTTGAACCCAACTACCTCAATCTGTATCTCTATTAGCAAAAGCTATTTTCTACTAAGAGCATCTATAACTCTATTGGACTTCCCACTCATGTGTTTCAAAATAAATGTACAACTCTCAAAAAATTCAACCCACTTCAAATGTCTTCAGTTCAATTTTTTTTGAATATTCAAATATTGCAAAGCTTGATGATAGATATACAAAACAAAATCCTTAGGAAGAAGATATCGTTTCCACTTCTTTAATGACTGGACTATAACATAAAATTCTTGATCACAAACATAATATTTTCTTTTGGAATCATTCAAATTCTCACTAAAATAATTATCAAGTCTACTTCTTGGCTCAAAACAACTCCTATTGTAGTACCACTAGCATCATAGTGTAGTTGAAACACGTTAAGATCTAGAATTGCCAAAACAAGATTCTTTGTAACTTTGTGTTTCAACAGATTAAAACTTTTCTCCACTCCTATAGTCCACTTAAATTCTTTCCCATCTCCTGTCATTGTTTCATTCAAAGGTCCACAAATACTGCTAAAACCTCTTATAAAATTATTGTAAAAACTAGCTAGTCTATGAAAAGATCTTACCTCAGTCGCACTCCTTGGAGTAGGCCATTCAAGGTTAGCCTTGACTTTCTCATGGTTCATTTTTAGACCTTCTACTGATACTACAAATCCCAAGTACACCAAATCTTTTACAAAAACTACACTTCTTTAGACTTATTAGTATCTTTTCTTCCCTCAACTTATCAAACACATTACAAATATGCATCAAATGCTCCTTCAATGTCTTGCTAGATATCAAAATATCATCTAGGTAAAAATTGCCAAACTTACCCAAAAACTCCTTTAGTACCTCATTTATGAGCCTCATGAAAGTGCTCCATGCATTGGTTAGCTCAAAAGATATGACTAACCACTTGTAAAATCCTTCCCTTGTCTTGAAGGTAGTCTTCCAATCATCTCCTTCTCTAATGTAGATTTGATGGTACCCACTCTTTAGATTTATCTTTGTGAAATACACAACTTCATTCAAATAGTCTATAATATCATCCATCTATGGCAATGGAAATCTATATTTGATTATGATCTTGTTGATAGCCTGCGAATCTATGCACATCCTCCATTCTCTATTTTTCTTTGTGCTAATCCTTCTACTACAACACATGGACTCAAGCTCTCTTAAGCTCTCTCGAATCAACCCCTCTGAAATAGCTCATGCACTTATCTATTCAATTCCTCACTTTTTGTTGGTGTCATTCTATGCACTACCTTGATTAGCAAATTGGCTCCTAGAATCAAGTCCATATGGTGACTGATATTCCTTGCTGGGGATAATCCATTAGGTACATTATCTGACACAATATCAAGAAACTCTCCCAACAAGTTTACAACTTCTGCAAGTACTTCCTCTACTTCTTCTTTACCATCTTTTGGGATTATAACAAAACACATATGCTCACACTTCATACCTTGTAGAAACTCCTTTCCATCAAAAACATATTTTGGAAACACTACATACATTTTCTTCTTTCTCCTTCAATGGCTTCAACTTATGTTTCACTCCATCCTTTGTCTGACTGTAGGTATTTATTTGCCAATCATGTACAACATGCTTGTCAAACTACCACAACCTACCTAGAAACACATGAAATATGTCCATAGGTATGTGTTGACTATCATTTTATATGATGCTTAATGATAGGAATCATTTTGAACTCCTCTTTTGAAAAGATGATCTGGGATCAACTCCAAGGTTTTGGACAATCTTGCGACCTACTGGAATCCACTCAGTTGAAGATAAATGTGTTTGTTCACAAATAGGCCTTTGTTGGTTCAAACCAATTTCAAATAAGATGATCAATCTGCTCGCTATTTCAAAATTAACCACAAAAAGAGATATGTTTTTGGTATTTTCTATTTTTTTAATTAGTGCAATCTAACAATGCAACTATATGAATTCCTAATTTAACCAAGGGTTAGAAAAGAAAATAATGAAGATAAGTAATGAGAGAAGAAAGAAAATAACATGAAAGGGAAATTCCTAATGGACATAAACCATGATAACAACATGTTTATGAGTTAAATCATTGAAAAGATCAAGGAGGAAACCAATGAAAGTAGGAGAAACAATTCATCAAATCCACTGATGCAATAGTCAATGGGAATTTAGTAAAATTGAAATTTGTTTCACTTCTTATCAAATCACAAGTCCACAAAAAGTACACTCATGTAAGATGAGAAGCTATGCAGGAACAATAGGGTGATCTCTTCTCCAACTCTGTATATCAGCGAAATTCTTCAACACATGACAAACACCAAAACTAAAATATCACACAATAAAATCAACACAACAAAACTATTGGCTCCATTATTATCATGAACAAGAATCCACAAAAATAACACACTCCAGTAAGAATAACTACACTCAGAATGTGAGCATGAAAAGCATATATTATTGCATCAAAATGACCACTTGGAATATAGGTTACATTCTTAAATTGATAAGAAATCATATCCTTAATTTGTGTTGAGAGTGGGAGATCTCTTCATGCAAATATATGCTTAAAACTAATAAAAAAAATCTAATTATGTACAAACTGACTCTCCAAATGGTGCTAAGTAGGACTCCACCCTTTTTTATATCAATTAATTGGTGCATGAGCCTTTACATGTCTTAAAAACAAAGAAAGAAATTGTAGATAAGAAGAAGGACGTTATAACAGGATCTAGGAATCACTGGAAGCTTGGCCTTCTCTTAATGTTTCTAGGAGTTAAACTGAAACCAAAATGCATTTTTGGTACATGAAAAGCTCTAAATTTTGAACTAGCAATTAATTGTTGGTGCACCTTTGACTTATTCAGAATTTCCATCGCACCTTTGCATCAATTAATTAGTGCATGAGCCTTTGCATGTCTTAAAAAAAATGAAAGAAATTGTAGATAAGAAGAAGGAAGTTATAAGAGGATCTGGGAATCACTGGAAGCTTGGCCTTTTCTGAATGTTTCTAGGAGTTAAACCGTTGCCAGAATGCATTTTTAGTGCATGGAAAGCTCTAAATTTTGAACTAGCAGTTAATTGTCAGTGCACCTTTGACTTATTCAAAATTTCCATCGCACCTTTGGAGTAGCGCACCTTGATGAAATTTGTGCAAGATGCTCAATTCACCAAAAAATGAAAGTTCTCAGCTTTGAAAATAGTTTCTGGATTTCTCTTAGACGAGGTTTGGGAGCACTCTAGTGTACTTATTTTACCATTTTTGATGATTTATACCCTCTTTATAGCCCAAAATTGTCATAGATTTGAACTCCTTCTGCTTCTTCTATCTAAAATCCCAAGGCACCTATGTTGAATCTCATCATTAATAGTTGCATAAGATGAGGAACCTATTCTAGTTCATGTGTCCAACCTCTGTATCTTTGATCTTAAATGTAAATTCATGAATCAAAAATTGTGCATGAATCCTTTGAAGGTGAAGGTTACTAGCTTAGGTGAGATCTCTATTGTTGCTGACAATGAAGATGCTATGATAATCTGTGCACACACGCGTTATGCGCCACACCTTTATGTTACACACACTTGGTCACCTTCTCATGATGCACATCTTTGTGCATTGTGAAGTCCATTCCTTTATTTTTTCTTCTCTTTGACTGCCTAATCCTTCTTGGTCAAAGACCAGGTGATCTAGATTATCTAGAATGATCAAATGTTTGAAAATTTTTCATATTTTTTAAACAAGATTTTTTAGGCATTTGTAACTGGCTTTTTTGGAGGTCTTCTACTCAAAATTTCAAGTTAAAACTTTCATCGATCCCTAAAATTGAGCAGATGAAGGGTCACTATTTTAGGGATTGAAATTAGATTTTTAATTATTCTTTCCGATGGTGTAAAAAATTTTAAATTCTGAGCTCTAGGTCAAAAGTTATGATCCTGACAAGTTAAGGATGCCTTTTTATCTGCACAAAGAAGCAAACATTAGTTATCTTATATTGGAAGACCTGAAAGAGGACTCCACAAGACTTAGACTATTAAAAATTGGGTCAATACCAGTCAAAATAGATAAGACAGAAGATTTCCCCCCTCCCCCCCTCCCCACCCCCCCCACAAAAAAAAAATCTAGTTTTGTGCACTAGTGCACCTTGGAAGGTGTGCTAGGTAAGAAAATTTTCCTTGGAGATGGAAAAGTACATAGCTGCACACTAGTGCACATGTGCACCTTGACAAGGTGTGCATGGTGCACATATGCACAACTATGCACTTGTGCATTGTGACATTGTGCAAGTACAAGGGGGGACCAGAGTGCGCACCTTTGCAGGTGTGCACCTTGTGAAGGCAGGGATGCACACATGCACATGTGCGCATCCCTAGAGCAGGGGTGAAGTGCACAAGTGTGCATGTGTGCACTTTAAGAACACGAAGTCTTCAACTTGAAATTTTTCTCTGTTTGATTTTCTGACCCTTTCCGATCAGAGGCAGGGGTTTGACCTAGACCCAGCGGAGGGTCCAAAATAATTGGGGCTTCAGACTAGATCACTCATAGGGAATTTTTAAACTAGGAGGTCCCCATTTTGTGATTCAAAATGAGGCCTATGTTGTGATACCACAATAGTATGATATCACAAAGCAATGCATCCTAGTAGCTTCCAATCTTGAACTTCACTAGGCACTTCTCATTGACCATGACCTTCTGGTCATATGGCACCTAGGCAATATGGTACGGACATGAGTGTTTTTGCCTCTTGAGATTTGACTTTGTGACCATATTTTTTGACACTAGATTTTCACTACTTCCACCATCAATAATCAAATCATGACACTTATCTTCACATTTGTACGTGGTGCGAAACAAACTTCTCTCCACTCAATAAGACTCTCCTATTAACTAGGACCTCTCCTCTTTTAGCATATTCAAAATGGGATGATTTGACATCTTAATCAACATGCACAACTCTGGCATGAACTTTTGTTCTCTGATCTTTCCTTCCTTAATGCTAATACCATTCAAATACTCCATGACCTTCTTCCTTACAGTGAAAGCATTTGTCATGAAAGCCTCCTCTTCCAGATTCTTTCCCTCTCCTCTTCCTCTTTGATCTCTATTTCTTTGATTGTGGAAATGATTGGAATTTTTTCCCCTCTAGTTCTAACTGCTACTTCTAGCTTCATCCTTGTTCTTATGATCATCATTTCGGCCCCCATAAGACTATCCACCAGATCTTCCACTACAACCTCTACTACTATTTTTGTTATCAAGCATTTTGCTTAGCTTCTCCTTAACTCTTAGGGAAAACTAGTATGCCTCCTCAATATTGGTCATTCTAACTAGATTCACCTTCTTATGAATGCTTGGATTTAACCCATTAAGATAACAAACATCTTTCTCCTTATCAACTTTCATAGGGCCAATTATAATGATAACTCGATAGAACTCCTTAGTATACTCTTGAGTAGATGTTCTTGCTTGCTTCAACCCTTGTATTTTCTTCAACAAATCAAGCTCACAATCCATGAGAATGAATTTTTGCTTCAATTTATCTATCATCTGATCCCATTTGGTGATTTTTTCTTTCCCTCTTCTATTTCAATCCAATTGAATCTCCTACCACAATATCTTCACACATCCCTTCAGTTTCACCTTCACAAACTTGACCCCATCAGGATCTTCAATATCTTCATACTCAAAGTATTTCTCCAATTCATTGACCTAATTAATCAAATCCTCTAGGTTAAGATTTCTAAAAAATGTGGAAACCTCAAACTTAGGTCTTTTTCCAATCTTGGAGATAGCCTTGAAAAGTCTTTCTTCTTTTGGGTTCAAAATCGCTTCTACTTCAATATTTTCTTCTTCTTCATCCTCATCCTCACTTTCATCTCTTACAAAAAGATTTATTTCTCTACATATTTGTTCTTCCAATGCTTGCATTTATCTCTGGAGGGCCCAAAAACTGTCAAGTGTAATAGAAATGATTCTTCCATCACGCTCTCTTTATGGAGGTATTTTTGGTCTTCCACTAAAACCATAGTGCAAATCGCCTCACAATCAATGATCTATCTAGACACTCAACTTAAACCACGATCTTGGTGCAATTGCCTCACATTCAATGATTTGTTTACACACTCAGGAAGTCCTTCTTTGATACCACGTGATGAAGGGTGATCCCCTTAATACCACAAACACATAACAAAAAAAATTGGCGAAAACAAAATATGGACTTCTTATTATCTATTCATATGCAAAATTATAAAATTTTGAAATACAATATGCAAACCCACATGGGAGCTTTTATTATAATAATTTACAATATAGAGCTGCAAACTATCACCTAGAGTTGTCCTAGAAAATGTATGAGCATTCCTTAAATAGACATTTTTACATTGCTCGAGAAGTTTCTAGACATCAAACCCTAACCCTTGAGACCAACTAACTCTAAAATGACGTATAGAGTCAGCTCGATATACCTTTGACACTTATTTTGAAAATTTTGGTCAGGCCAACTTTGGAAGGCCATAACTCTCTAACTGCTTCTTTGATTGTTAATTATAACCACTTTTTGGAATCCTCAACTTCTGATCTACAAGGTGTAACTCACACAAGCTCCAAACAACCCCATTATTTAGCCCATCTAAGGCCTCTAAGGTTGTCAATGGTGAGGCTAAAGTTTTTATACCAAAATTGCACACCAAGAAATCCATAATAAATTCACAAATACTAATGATATAACATCGAGCCTCAATAGGTAGGCTGATATATCCAAGATGAACATCCACCTCTGGAATTAGGAAATTTTGAGCTCGTATGACTGACTTACTAAGTAGAAAGCCTCCAGAAACAACAACTCTACACTGAGACAACCCTTGTTCAAGAAAAAAAAGGAAATATTTATGGGTGATGCAAGATTGCTCTTGCACCCAGGATGCTTCTGCATCAACTTAATTCTTGGATAATATGGTACTATTTTTCATATTGGTGTTTTTGTGGAAACATTTGGTGAAGTGTTATGTAATCCAAAAAATTAACAATTGTTAAGGGTATAAAGGAAAGACTTATTTGGTATGTGAGCATGGGATACATGATATGTGATATGCGATGTGTGAGCCTTGATGCGAGACCAAAGCATATGTGAGCTAGATTGGGACTAGTCAAGTATTTTGATGTCATGTACAAATATTTATTGTTGTAATACTTTTATTTTATTTCGATAGTAAGTTCAAAAGATGGATTTAACCTTGAATCTTAAGAAAGTGTACTTTCTTTTGTTCTCAACTCTTAACAAGGTTGTATACCTCTAACAAGGTCTTGTCCTTTAACAAGGACCAATGTACTAAATTCTATGTAACAAATCCTAACATGGTCAAATCTCTTAATATGGACTTTTTTGATTAATGCATCGTCTTGCGGGTTCAATCCCCACGATGATTTTCCATTGGCCACAATGTTCCTAAGAAAAAAATCATCGTGTTATGATTTCTATATTTATGTATGCTTTACTTTTATGTATTGTTATTTATTAATTGTTATGGTTAAGTTACAAAGTTTTTAATTGATTTAAAAATGGTGCAACATTGATTCACCCCCTATCAATGTTGCTTGATCCTAAAAATTGGTATAAAAGCTTGGTTCATTAGAAGAAATCATAAAACTTGAGGAGGAACTTAATGGATACAACCAACTTATGAAGTAATTTTGATGCAGCACTTGAAGATTTAAATAGAAAAAATGCAAGTAAGGAAAGGTTAAACTTAAAGCTTCGAGATTCTCAAGATTACATAAGAAAACTCAAGGAGCATAGTGATATTTCAAGAGTAAAGAGGAAGGAACATTTTGAGAAGATCAATGAGCCAAGTCAAATGAGAATGAATCAAATCTGGTTGAGAAACTTCAAGGAAAACTTGTGCAAGAAAACTTATATCTTGACAAACTCTATTCAAGTAATGAGAAACTTGATAAGAAATTGAAACAATAGAAACCTATGGGTGACATGATTGAAATTTGTTACTATGGTAGTGATAGTATTAAGGAAACTTACAAGACCCAATTCAAACATTATTTAGATTGAAGAATCTACAGAGAAAAACCAAGAAGATCAAAGACAAATGCTATGCATGCAACAAATATGGACACATGAAGAAAAATTGAAAAGGTAATAATGATACTTATTATTTTAGTGATTATCATTTCAATTGTTGGCTTTATGCACATGAGTCAAATGAATACAAAGATACATCTAATTGGAGGAAAAATGAGAGAACTACACGTAGTTCTAATGCTAGAAGACATATCAGGAGTAACAATATCATATCTAATAGAGTTACAAGTTATAAGTGCAAAAAATTTGGACATATGGCTAGAGATTGTAGATTAAAAGTAAATAAGAATGGAGTAGTATATGGAAATTCAATTGTTACATGTTTCAAATGTAATAATATAGGGCATACAACTTGATACTATAGATTTAATGTATTTTAAGAATGCCTAATGGTAGAAGCAATAATTAAAATGGAAGAAGGAACAACGGATCCAATCAGATAAACTATGAAAATATTAATATTACATTCGTAAAGGAAAGAAAGAATGAAAATGAGAAAGTATACAAAGAGAAGGATATGCATTTTTTATTAGATAAGAGAGAGTTAGTGCCAAGAATTGAACCTTCTACATCAACTTAAATTGGCTAAGCATGGCCTTAGGGGGAGCAGTCTTGCAAATAATATCTTCCCTCCAAATTTGCAAAGTTAAGAGGTGTGAGCGTGTATTGAGTTGAATCAAGGATGAGAGATACAATATCTATGATCACATGTCTTGATGTAGTGATTTGAGGCATCTCTATGAATTTTCATGGCTTTTGTCTCACATTTTTTTTAGGATACAACCTAACAGATTAATTATAGAGAAATTTGTGATGATTTAATGGGTAAATTAGAACCAACTATCACCAGTTGTGTTTCCAGAGCTTAAGTAGAGCACAATAAAGGAGATTTGAGCATATGAGTAAAGGTTATCAAAGATTTTTTGCAAACTCTACTTTGATGATGTGAAGGTATTTACTCTATCCTTGAGATATTTGTTTGAGGTTTACTACAATTGATTAAGCATGTATATAACTCAATTTTATGATATTAAGGCGAGAACAAGCTATCATTCCTAGAAACACCTATTTAAGTCCTTAGAGGATGATCCTGAGGTTGCATTCTCACAAATAACTAATAAAGTACTTCTTATTGAATATATTAGAGCCTACATACATTATAAATATGAAACCATTGGGAATCCCAACATTTGGAATGATTTAAAGGACATATATAATGAGGATATAACCTATAAGACTAGATTCAAATATTTAGAAACCCTTCATATAGTTCAAGCTATGGATTTTAAAGAATTAGAAAATTAGAGGGGATTGAGATTGTCTCGAGATGAATTCATGATCAATTATTTTGGTTAGAACTAGTGAAAATCACTAAGGAGCTAATTCATCTTGTGGCTGGTTTTGATACTAGTATTATACCTATTGAGAAAAAGCTAGTGAAGAAGGAGGTTGAGAAGAACACGTGATCTAAATGGTATAAGCATTCCATGATCCTCATAGATATCAGATGAAAATATATAAGGCTTATTTCCAAGATTATGGGGTATAAGATGATTACAACAACATGCACAATTTAGTTTTTGCATGTATTATTCAAACTCATTATAAGATGGTAGTTGAGCATGAGGACTTTGATATATGTGAGATCATAAAAAATAATAATTGGAAAATATAAGATAGATTAAGCATGAAAAATTGAAAGTATTTAGGTCTGGATTATTGATCTAGAATATAGTCTTCCATATTATACTTACGTTCCCAAAATGTGTCCTCATGCATGAAGAGATGCATATCAACAAAAACTATAATCATTGAGTATTATAAAATGCAAGATAAGAAGAAGATAGATAATTATTTTTTTAGTTTTTTCAAAGGATTTCAAAGAGAAATGAAGCAAAGAGAAAGGATTCCAAAGGGAATAGTAGTGAATTATGCAGACACGATGTGTTTTATGGTGGAAATAACTTTCACTTATATAGAATCAATTTAACCAAAGGTTCAATGAATCCCACCCATGATATATGAAGTAGATCCATTCAAATTTGTACAACATTTAGATTCTATTATTTTATTTGAAAATGACCCTAATGTAGAGAGATGAAGTACTTATAAATAGAAGTATAGAAAGGTGAGAGAAGAGCTCACTAGAGTTCTTAGGAATAGGAAAATAGAAAAGATTGTTGATAAGGTAGAACTAAAAAAGGAATCACCAAAGAAAAAATGAAAAGTCTAAGGAAAGAGAGTGAGGTAGCTAAGCAAGAAAAAATTGAAGTATTTTCTCCTTAGAGAGCATTGGAGAAATAAAATATTGATATGCAACCACTGGAAGTGCTAGATACACCATCATAAGTGCTTGCAAAGTCCGAGGTCACTACTACATTTGAGAGAGCCACAAGAAAATCTTCAAGGATATATAGTCCACCTAGAAAGAAAGAACAAACTAAATAAAAAGCCACAACAAAAACTTATAGAACTCCCAAACCCAAGGATAAGACTAAGGGAGCTAGTCCAAAGAGCCTAAAGTCACTGGGGCTAAGAAGACAACTATAAAAAAACACAAAAAAAGTAAACACATATGATCAAATGAATAAATGGAAACCTGATATGAAGAGAATAACATAAAGAATTCAAAAGGATGGTATGAATAGTTAGTTGCGTAAATACAATGACAAGTATGAACCTGAATATTAGAAGACTATTATTTCCATTTTGCTAAAATTTTAGAAGAATTTGATAAATATTTACAGAAGCACCCCTAATGAATTATTTGAGAGGTTATATGTGAGAGGAAAGGAGTATTAGAGGAAAATCAAATATTTAGAGAAAATAGTCACCATGACCTCAATTCTCTAATTACTTATGGTGAAATGCATAATATTCTAAATAAGAAAAATGAGGACTATCAATCTTAGGACCAACACGTAGAATGACATTGGAGAAGAAACATAGAGGGTGATCTCTAAGGTATTTATTGAAATTGATTATAAGGGTGTACCGACACATAAACCTAGGCCTAAGAGGATCATAATTAGAGAGCATATAGCTGCACCTGCGAATTAAGGTATCAATGATATAAAACATGTTAATAATTTTTTCACTATAGTGCAAGATCCAAATTTATCTGTTTTAGGAATGCCAATAACCTTAGGGCTTTCTAAGGAAAAGAAGGAGATGAATGTACCATTATATGAAATTTAATTCCCAATCAAGAAATTAAGGAAATCATGCTTGAAGCCCAAGATATGATCGAGGATGCAAAAGAGGAAGGAAAGAAAGAGAAAGAGAAGGAGAAGAAGGAAAAATAAGATATAATGACAAAAGTAGAGATCAAAGAGGTGATCAGTGAAGGTAAATCCTTTAATGGTCACAATTGGTGAGGCATAAATGTACAATGTTGAGTTGGAGCATTCATCTCCACATCATGTTAAGCTTAACATTGACCCTACTGATAAGGGTAATATTCCCAAGAAGACTAAGATGACAATTGGGAAATTTTCAAGTTTCATGGAGACCCCCACTACTTTTGACAAGATTTCATTTTTGGAAAGTGATATTAGCAAGACATTTGCAAGTTCTAACAATGAAGGTGACTTATAATCCTTTGATGAGAATGAAAGGACAAAGATATCCATGCTGGGTTTTGCTAAGGAAAAAGAGAGATATGAGAGGAAAGGTAAGAAGAAGGATAGTGTGTTATGTAGAGCACTAGACTATTTTAACAAGATATTGCCTATGCCTTATAATTTATAGATTAGTGAGGTAGTAGATACTTGGATAAATTACTAGATGAATTTGATACTCACTTTAAGACTTTGGAGAAAGAAATTGAGGCCAATGCAAAAAAGAAATATAAAGAAGAGAGGTTCAATAAGGTATGTGCCTCTATGACTAGTAACACTATGCTAGTTGATATGTATATTAAAGAAGTGAATGCTTGTATTTCGTAAGGTAGAAAAAAATATATTCATTTCATTAGATCAGATAAGTATGTAGCTGATGTTGAGAAGGTGGTTAAGAAAGAGGAAGAATTTTTGGATAAGTTGGCTAATGTATATGAGAAATCTAGTCAAGTAGTGTTTTATTTTGACAAATAAGTTAGTAAGGTTATGGATAAGATTAGTACACTTTAGAGAAAAAAGGACATAGTTTTGAGAATGTTTGTAGAAATGAGGAGTCTCATTATTCCTAAGATTAAGATCATGTAGAACAATATGGAATTTCTTGAGATAATAAACAAATGATATTACATATTTAGACCTACTAATCTAGAGCCAATTGTAGTAGCACTTGATGCTCTATTTGGAGAGATTCAAGTTCTAGAAATTTTGAAGAAGACTTGGGATACTAAATTTCAAGCATTTAAAGTTAAATTTCATAGATATTTTGAGGTTTGTGTAGATATAGTTTGTCTAGATGCAAAATTTTGATCATTGTACATATGATAAATAAGTTATGATATCTCACCTTTTGTATTGATGTCAAAGGGGGATTAGTACTGTGAAAAATGATACATGTACAATCTAATGTAAGGGGGAGTATAATCTATGGTTGATATCAAGGGATGAATGTATTGACAAATCAAGCTACTAAGAAATTTTTTTCTTTTGGCATTGCCACTTAGTCATTTTTCACTTAGTGTTTCCACTAATGTCCAAGGGGGAGATTGTTGGCAAGTGAGTGTTGAATGAATGTTTAGATGTTGTCATTGATGGAAACACACAACATTTTAATGGTCACTTGGATTACAAAATTATTTTTTGTAAAGTTTTGGTGAGCAACAACGATAAAGTTATCAGATATGGATATAAATTTGGGATATATATATATATATATATATATATATATATATATATATATATATATATATATATATATATATATATATATATATATATATATATGAGATTTTCTTATTATTTATTGTGTTTATATTATGGAGATTATGTATTTTAGTGATGTAAAGTGTAACAAGTTCGATATAACAGAGTTACATGACATGTTATAAGATTTAGAGAATTGGCCTAACTAATTAAATTGATTCAAATATTTAATTTCTTGGCATTGGAGGAATGACATCCAAGTGTAGGACTAGAAAAAGAGTTAGAATACATAAATGAGAGAACCACAAATCTCATAAACTATGCAAACAATTATATCCTAACATAAAAGCCATTTGAAATCAAAATAGATTAAAACAAGAATCCCCTTTTCAAATGTAGTTCCTATGCTCTCCTTTCTTCTCCATAATATTGAAGCTCATATATCTCTTGATCTTGATAAGATGAACCTACAAAATGATTGCAAGATAATAAAGGTATGATGTTGTCAAAATGAAAAGATAGTGAGAATATTAGGAGAATGTGATTAGAAAAAACAAGTGCAAAGAGGCTCAATTCATAGGGTTTGAGATCCAAAATGAAAATTTGGAAGGAAAAGTGTGTAATTGGAAACTGTCATAGTTAAATTACAAAATTTAGAAAATTTACTTAATTAAAAGAATAAAATTAGAAAATATGTCATAAAATAACACATTATGAAAAATTGTAAGAGATGTGCATAGAAATATGCAAAAACATTTGGTAGAAGAATTGGAAAATGAAAGGGAAGGTGTAAGAAAAGGAAAGGCAAGTGTAAGAGTTAGAAAAAAGGAAGGTGAAAGAGTGGAAGATAGAAAATAGGAAGTGGAAGCACAATTAGTGGGAATGTGTATGAGCTAGATTTTTGAATTAAAAAACTCATAAATCCATCACAAATTAGAAATTAGGAAATAGAAAATTCTGAAAATTCATGGAAGTGGAAGAATTAATTAATTAAATATTAATTAATTGGGAATGAATAATAGAAGAGGAGGAATTAATAATATGAGATAGATTAAATGATTAATACATAGGAATAGACTATGTGTTATCTAATCCTATAGGAAAAACTATCAAATTGATTAGCCAAAATGATGAAATAAATGCAAGATAACCCTATTGAATGATTGCGATCAAAATGCCAATATATGCAATGATATTGGAAAGGATCAAGACCATGATTGAATTGATGAAATAAGTGATGCCAGATTGATTGACACAAAATGATGACCCATCAAGGACACATGACAAGGATTAATGAAATATGACATCTAATGAACATTGCAAATGCCATAGGTTGATTGAAATTGATTGATATGATTTATCATATTAAAATCAACAGACATAGTCAATGTTGTTAAATTGATTACATAAGGACATGATTATACATTGAAGGACTCATTATGAAGGGTGCTCCCCTTAATACCATAAACTCATAAAAAAACAAAGAAACAACAACAAATGCGAGAATAAAATATGGACTTCTTATTGCACCACAAATGTGGAATTACAAAATTCACAAGTACAAAATGCTCACCCACATGGGCTCCTTCATTACAGTAATATGCAAGACAAGCTGTGAACTATCACTCAGAGCTGTTCTAGACAATGTTCAGGCCTTTCTTAAATAAGTAATTTTATGTAGCTTAGGAATGCTAAAGACATTGAAACTTAATACCTAGGGTCGACAGACCCTAACATTACATATAGAGTTGGCCAAATACATCATTGACAATTATTTTAGATATTTCAAGTAGCCCAAATTTAGAAGGCCATAACTCTTGATCCGTTGCTCCGATTGGCTATTATAACCACTTTTCAGAAATGCCAACTCTTGATCTATAGGCTTATAATGGTGCTAGTGCCTTTCTATTGAGTTTTTAGACCTCATCCAAGCACTCTAAGGCCTCCAATGGTGAACTTGAAGATTTTTCTACAAATATATATACTAAAAATCTATAATAACTTCTCCGATACTTAAGCTATAGTAATGAGATTTTTATGGTAGGCTTAGAACTCTAAAATGAACCTTCATATAGAAAATGAGAACATTTCGACCTCGTATGACAAACTTACTAAAAATAGCAAGTTCCCATAAATAGTAACTACCCTGTCTACTAGTCCTTATTAAAATAGAAAATACTGAAAAGAAAATATTTTTTTGGGTGATGCAAGATTGCTCTTACACCTAGGATGCTCTTGAATCAGATGCATCAACTCAATGACCAAATTACTGACAGATGATGAAAAATCACTAAGAGACATGACAACACCAAAGATCAAATCAATAAAATGATGACATGCTAATGAAGGTATGCTCTAATACCACTGATGAAGGTACACTTTGATACAACTTGATGAGGGCACAATCCAAGACCAAAATGAGCACAATAGGAAAATAGGAATATTATTATTAGAAGTAATATGCTATTATATTCAGTACAATGAAAATAGAACCAATGACATGCCCTATGGATTACAATGTTATTAGATTCTGGAGAAAAACCTTTCTCATAGTACCTTCTCCCAAACTCCACCAAAAACTGCATTTACAATGCTAGAAATGTTCTTAAGTAACCCAAATTAGGTTTAGGGTTAGGAATAAATTTTAGAATATGCCATTTGGCATCCACCACCAAAATAGAAGGTTCAATAAAACTTGTTAGAAGTTAGTGTAAAATTAGAACAATCCAGAAATGGTAGTCCAACTTCTGGGAGGCAAACTTTTGATCTGGGACTCCAATTGACGAACCGTTTACATTTCTAGAAATCTCTCCAAGCGCTCTATAGCCCTCTGGACTAGCTTTTCTCATCTCCCATTTTTTGGGTTTGTATGAGGCTAGTTAGTGCCTCAAATCTAACTTTTAAGTGCTCTTAGGGGGTCTCTAGGCAACTTAAAACTGTAATAACTTTCAAACCATAAAGCCTTTTGACCTGATTCTTTTTCTGGAGTGCTTTTAAATTACAAGTATAATCATCCCTCCAACTTATACCCTCTAAATTATCATAATTATGGCTCAATTACAAAATAACCTATCTTTTACATTGGCACATATCCCAAGGTGCTCAAAAACTCTAACCTAGAAAACTAATAGTGGAACTATGAGAGTTGGAATCTCTATTTGACCCAAATAGGTATCCATAAATGAAAACACATTAAAAAAAAGTAACACTAAGTATATTTTTGGGTGATATCAGATTTCCCTTACACCACTGGATGCTCCTATATCAGACAACTAGGGTAGATTGAAAAGTGACCCTATCACTTTATAGCTGGTAGAGGAAAACCCAAATGGGAAGCCTTTGCTATGGATATCCAAGTTAAATCTTCCACTGGTCATTCTTTCCACTTCACTAGGTATTCTTCATATTGCCTATTTCTAGTACTTTGACCCACACAACTATCTAGAATTTCTTCAATCTCTTCCTTTTCAGAAGTAGGAATTGGACATGGCTCCGATATCAACTCCTCATTTGCACCATCATCATTATATTCTATTAAGTATACAATATTGAAAGAAGGAGAAATGTGAATCCCATCTGGAAAATACACCTCATATGCATTTCTCGAATCATATTTCTTCAAAATTTTGTGGGGGCCAAATTTCTTAATCTTCAGGTTGTTGTACGTACTCGCTGGAAATCGTTCCTTCCTCAAGTATACCATAACCAAATCTCCAACTTGGAACTCCTTATGTCTCCTCTTTTGATCTTCCCTAGCCTTATACTATAGGTTCATCTTGGTAATATGTGCATGTACCTCCTTATGTAGGTTCTTGACATGTTTAGTAAAGTCTTCTGCCTCAACACTTGTCCTCTCCCCTTTCTCTATCTTCCTCATCTTTGGTGTAGTCCTTGGACTACTCCCATACACAATTTTGAAAGGTGATCTACCAGTACTCCTATTCACAGAATTATTGTAAACAAATTCTGCATGTGGTAGAATCAAATCCCATCCATTGGGCTTATCTCCTACTAAACACATTAGCAAATTGCCCAAACTTCTGTTTACTTCTTCTATTTGTTCATCAGTCTATGGATGATGTGAAAAACTAAACTTCAATTATGTCTTCAACTTCTTCCACAAAGTCCTCTAGAAATACCCAACAAATTTAGTATCTCTATGAAAAAAATGCTTTTTGGGAGACCATGTAGCCTCACCACATCTCTAAAAAACAAATCTGCAATATGCACTACATCATGAGTCTTGTGGTATGGAATGAAATGTGCAATCTTGGAGAACCTATCAACCATCACAAATACTGAGTCATTACCCCTTTGTGTCCTTGGAAATCCAAGAAAAAAATCTATACCTATGTCCTCTCAAGTCTTCGATGGAATAGGGAATGGCTGATAGAGTCCAGTATTGTGACTAAATCCTTTGGGTGTTTGCCATACTTTACAACTTTGCACAAAATTCTTCACATCCTGTGAAAATTGAGGCCAAAAATAATGTTCTCTAATAATGGCAATGGTCTTATCTTTACCAAAGTGTCTTGCCATCCCTCTACTGTGATTCTCCCGCATGGAACTCCTTGGAATACACAATTGACTTCCCTTGAACTACATACCATCCTGAATCATGTAATTTACCCACCTGTTCTTGTCTAGAGTAACAGGTCCTTTACAAGCCTTCCAAGCCTCTACAAAGTCAGGATCCTCAGGGTAAAAATTATTGAGTTCATCAAACCCAACCACTTCAACCTACATTACTGTCAGCAACAACTATCTCCTACTTAATGCATCTTCAACCCTATTAGACCTTCTACTTCTATGTTTCAATACAAATGTATAGCTTTGCATGAACTCTACCCATTTCAAATGTCTCTGATTCAATTTACCTTGGCTATTTAGTTACTACAATGCCTGGTGATCAGTGTACAAAATAAATTCTTTTGGAAACAAATAACGCCTCCATTTCTTTAAGGGTTAAACTATTGCATAGAATTCTTGATCATAAACATAATACTTCTTTGCATCATTGATTTTTTCACTAAAATAAGAAATAGGCTTACCTTCTTGGCTCAACAAAACCTCGATAGCACTTCCAGTAGCATCACAATCC
Source organism: Cupressus sempervirens (assembly GCA_028749045.1). Lineage (NCBI taxonomy): Eukaryota > Viridiplantae > Streptophyta > Pinopsida > Cupressales > Cupressaceae > Cupressus > Cupressus sempervirens. The sequence continues at coordinate 600,150,421 of CM053785.1, forward strand.
ACCTAGAACACTGTGTTGAAATTAGGAAGTGCCAACATAGGTTGCTCTGTCACCTTCTTCTTCAAAAATTCAAAAATCCTTGTAGGTCTTTTAGTCCACTTGAACTCTTTTCTATCCCCCCTCATTGTTTCAGTTAGGGGTGCACATATACTACTAAAATTCATAGAAAACTTTATATAAAAACTAGCTATACCATGGAATGACCTCATCTCAATGGAAAACCTTGGAGTAGGCCATTCCAAGATGACCTTCACCTTCTCTGGGTCCATTTTGAGACCCTCAGCTGATATAACAAACCCCAAATAGACTAACTCCCTTTTGACAAAGCTACATTTCTTCAAATTAACCAACAAGTTCTCTTCCCTCAACCTTTCAAGGACACTACGTATGTGCAATAAATATTCATCCAAAGACTTACTGAAAATCAAAATATCATCCAGATAGATAATAACAAATTTTCCCAAGCTGCATGAAGGTGTTTAGTGCATTGGTTAGTACAAAGGGCATGAAAAACCACTTATATAGACCCTTGTTGGTCTTAAATGTAGTCCTCCACTCATTTTGCTCTTGTATTCGTATCTGGTGATAGCCAATCTTGAGATCTATCTTTGTGAAGTACTGAGCTTTGCTCAAGTAGACCATAAGATCATCCATCCTTGGCAAAGGAAATTTGTACTTGATGGTTATTTTATTTATAGCCTAAGAGTCTATACACATTCTCCACTCTCCATCCTTCTTTGGTGCCAATACTGTAGGTACTACACATGGACTTAGGCTCTCTCAAATTAAACCTTTCCTCAACAACTCCTAAATTTTTTTTTTTAGCTCCTTAGTTTCAATAGGAGTCATCCTATGAGTAGCCTTGTTAGTCAAACTAGCTCTAGGGACTAAATCTATTTGATGACTGATTTGCCTTATTGGCAGCAACCCTTCTAAAAAATTATTAGAGATGACATCTCCATACTCACTTAATAGACCTGAAACTTCAAGTGGAACTTCACTACTACCTTCCTTATCCTTTCTAGGAATTAAAGCATAATACATATGCTGATGCTTCATGCCATCTGAATTTTTTCTTCCATCAACAAGACATAACCTAGCACTACTGCATACCTTTTCACCCTCCTTTATTAAGGGCTTCAATTTGTGGTGAACTCCATCCTTTTTCAGAGAGTATGTATTTGCATGACCATCATGTATAGAATGTTTATCAAACTACCATGGCCTTCCCAACAATAAATTTCAGACATCAATTGGGATTATGTCACAAAGAGCCTTGTCATGGTAGCTCCCAATCTTGAAATTTACCAAACATTGCTCATTAACTAGGACCTTATAATCATCCTACATCCAAGAAATCTAATAAGGTTGGGGTGTTTCTCCTTCTTGAGCTTTAGCTTTGAGACCATCTCCTCTAACACTAAGTTGTCAGTGCTTCCACCATCAACAATCACGTCACAACATTTACCCTCACACTTGCACCTGGTATGAAACAAACTCATCTTTTGTCTAGGTTCAGTCTCACTGCTCAGTAAGACCCTTTCATTTACTATAACCTCTCCTCTTTTTGCATCCTCTAAATGTGATGGCTGTGCATCATCATCCACATGAACAACCCTTGCTTGACCATCAACTCTCCTATCTGTGTTTCCTTGGCATTGAGGCCATTTGTAGGCACAATGACCTTCTTCATTGTAATGAAAACAAGTACCACAGAAGCCTCCTCTTCCTAAACCTTTTCCATGTCCTCTACCTCTTCCTCTTTGATCTCCAAAGTTTTGATCACGGGAGCATTTGAAACTCACATTCCTCTAGTTTCGGCTAGTACCCACATCTTTATTTTTCTTTTGGTTCTCATTTTGGCCTCCAAATGACCTGCCATCGCCCCTTCCTCCTTGATTTCACCCTCTTTTCCTTCCCTCAAATTTTTTGATTAGCTTCTCCTCAACTCGCAAGGCAAACTGGTATGCATCTTCAATACTAGTCATTCTACCCAAACATAATTCCTCCTGAATGCTATGTCTTAGCCCATTAAGGTAATTAGCAACCTTCTCCTTGTTTGCTTCCACATACCCTACCCTAATAAGGACTTTGGAAAATTCCTCTATGTATTCATGGATAGTTTTTACTACTTGCTTTAACCCTTGCATCTTCTTGAATAAATCAAGCTCATAATTAACAAGAATGAACTACTTCTTTAGTTTGTCCACCATGCAATCCCATCTTGTGATTTTCTCCTTTCCTCTTCTATTTCTTTCCAACTGAATCTCTTGCTACCAGATTTTGGCATGACCTTTGCAAACTTAACCCAATCAGGGTCCTTGATATCTTCATATTCAAAATATTGCTCTAGGTCATTGATCCAGTTGATCAACTCATTCAGGTTTAGATTTCTTGAAAACATGCCAACATAAATTTTAGGTCTTTTTGCAAGCTTGGAAATGACCCTAAAAAGCTTCTCCTTTGCCTGGCTTAGTACTTCTCTATCTCCTTCCCTTTCCTACCCAATATTTCCTTCTTCTTCATTTTCCTCCTCACTTCTATCACCTACAACAATATTCATTCCTCTACGGATTCCTCTTGCAATGCCTGAACTTTTCTTTGGAGGGCTCTAACCTCAGGAGGAACAACTTCGACCCTTCCACCATGCTCTCTTTGTGGAGGCATCTTCTTGCTATATCAAAATCCATAACCATACAATCTTGGTGCAAACTACCTCATAGTCGGTGCTCTATCTACACACTGAAGAAAACTTTCTTTGATACCACTTGATTATGGTACACTCTGATACCACTTGATGAAGGTACACTCTGATACCACTTGATAAGGGCACAATCTAACACCAAAATGAGAAAAATAGGAAAAAGGGAATATTATTATCAGAAGTGATATGCTATTACATTCAATACAATGAAAACAAACCCAATGATGTGCCTTATGGCTTGCAATGTTATTAGATTCTGGAGAAAAAACCTTTCTCACAGTACCTTCTTCCAAACTCCACCAAAAACTGTATCTACAATGCTAGAAATGTTCTTAAGTAACCCAAATTAGGTTTGGGGTTAGGAATACATTTTAGAATATGCCATTTTCCATCCACCACCAAAATATAAGGTTCTAGAAAACTCATCAAAAGTCAGTGTAAAATTAGAAGAATCCAAAAATGGTAGTCCAACTTCCGGGAGGCATAACTTTTGATCTAGGACTCTGATTGATGAATCGTTTACATTTTTAGAAAGCCCTCCAAGCACTCTATAGCCCTATAGAATATATTTTCTTGTTCCCCATTTTTTGGGCTCGTACAAGGCCATTTAGTGCCTCAAATCTAACTTTGAAGTGTTCTTAAGGGGTCTCCAGGCAACTTAAAACTACAATAACTTTCAAATCGTAAAGCCTTTTGACCTAATTCTTTCTTTGGAGTGCTTTAAATTACAATTATAATCATCCCTCCAAATTACACACTCTAAATCATCATAATTATGAATCAATTACAAAATAACCTATTTTCTACATTGGCATGTATCCCAAGGTGCTCAAAAACTCTAACCCAAAAAACCAATAGTGGAACTATGAGAATTAGAATCTTTATTTGACCCAAATGGGTATCCAGAAATGAAAACACATTAAATAGAAACTAACACTAAGCATATTTTTGGGTGATACAGGATTTCCCTTACACCACTGGATGCTCTTGCATCACATGCCAAGGACACATGACATGAATTAGTGATTGTTGATAAGGCACTGAAGGATATAACAATTCCTAAATGTTTGATTATGATAAGATGATGACATTGAAATGGTTTTGAATTGATTCTAAGATGGTTTGAATTTGATTAAAATAGGTTGAAGATGATGAAAAGCACACCTAAAGATATTAAGAGAACATTGCGAAACAAGTATAAATGATGCTCAAGTTGGCCAAAATATTGAAATTGGTGAATTGAGAAAATGGGACACATTAGGATGTAAATATGATGAAAGAATAGGCACAAACCATCTTTGAGAGTCTAGATTTTGCTCCTTTTTGATACAATTCTCATAAGAGCATTGTGTCAAAGAATAAAGACAAAAGATCATGCCCCGATGAAATTGAAAGGAGGTAAATTGACTCAATGATAATATTTTTAAAAGAGAAAAAAAATGAGAAAGATTTATGAAAGAAATATTAATAGAAAAAGGAAATGAAACTGAGAAGAGTTAGAAAATGGTGAATCTTGATTTCATAGGAACATTTTATGTCATAAGAGCTTCATTTTGATGTGGAAAATATAGTACAACACATAATGGCATAGAGAGTAAGAGCGCAAATGTATGCATTTTGTGTAAAAACAAACTCATTATTGATAAAGACTATTTTTATCCATCCTGATGCATATGACATATGTGCCCCAAAATATTTTGAAAAACACTTCACAAGAAGAGGAAAATAAAAAATTAAATCGATAAAAAGTGACTCACTAAACCAAGTAAGCCCGCAATCATTCTGGACTTATTGTCAAAGTTGATAGTTTGTGTTTATGTTTTTGATAATGATCAATGTATCTAGTTTTAGGAAGGATACATCTTGTCTAAGACAAATGACATGTTGATAAAGGGTTGATTGATATTTTAAAAAATTGATATGACAAGTTTGATCTAATTGATTGTTGACGTGATTGGATAGTTCATCTGTTAAAGCATGATTTTATTTAAGTGCAATGTTTTAAGTACGAGTCTTCATGTGCAAGTGTTTTGAAAAAGGAGTGATTATTTAAAGTGATTTTGTACAAGGTTTATTGCAAGTTTTTAGTGGATTTTATAATTTTTTGAGTTTTTTAATTTTAATTTTTTTTTTTTGTTGTTGTGGGTTTTCAGGATATTTTCCAAATTGTAGTGTTATTTTAGGATGTTTTATCATTTTTAGGGATTTTTTTCCAAGATGTTTTATGGATTTTTCTAGGTCTTTAAAGTATGTACAAAGCAAGAGTTTCCTCCAATGTCTAGCAAGGCAATTAAGTTGTGGATGGATGATGGAAAAAGGTCACTCATAATGTCTTCAAGGTTTTTTTGGGTCACCAAGGACTATCCACAGAAATGGGAGGACATATTTATGCAAGCTCAAGGGATGAATATGTTAATAAAAGGTTATTGAAACTTTAGAAATTATATGGTAGGTGATGCATGAAGGGAAATGCGATCATCCCATAAAGCCATATGAGATCAGTATGCACATGTAGTATTCAAAGATATATTGAATGACTTCTAATAAGAAAATACAAGTACATACTACTATGTCATAAAAATAGAAAAAAAAACATAGTTGATTTCTCACAATTAAAACCTTAAAGGAAAGTGATTGCAATTTACTGATCCAAATAAATTTCAACAACATTACTACATACAAATTATTATTCTACAATCATGAAATTAGAAGAATGAGACAGTATAGAAAAAAAGAGATATACATTGGGAAGACCTTTCTAGGTAAAAACCCCACCCTCAAAGCCATCAAGCTAATATATTATTCAACAAAAAGTTACAATACATTTTTTAGCCTTCACATGGAGATTTACATCTTGCTCCATCCTAGGGAAATCTAGTAGCATAACCCCGTGGAAAGAACTTCTCATCTCTCTCTTACATATGTTGAGAAACACTTTGAATTTATAGAGTTTTGATACAAATGGAGATAATTTCTAAAGAATCTACATTTAGTGTATTTACAACTTACTTAGAAGCTTCCTTTATGCACAACTCTTGCATAAATAACAAAAAAATAGACTTTTTATTTTTGTTCCAAGTCTATCCCTTTGGAAGATTTGGTCTTATTTAGTATCTTCCAAAAATGCATTAAAAAAATAAAATAAAGAATCCTAAGGTTGAGTCACCTTATCCCAACAATCTCCTAATTGATGAAGACCTTACAAGAGTCAAACTGATGAAACTATATTATCACAACCATCCATGAAACCACATAAACCTTAGCACATGATCTTGTTCTCTAACTAGACACCTATCCAAACAACACAAGCATAAGATCCTAGTGATAACCAAGACTAAAAAATACTTCCACCACTCCACTAAGCTCATGAGCTATACAAAAGCATAAAAAACATCAACTTCTTAGCCCAATACAAGTGTAAAGTAATCCTCTAGAAAACAAGATAAAACATTAGCCATAACAACAACCAAACTGGTTGCTTCAATTCAACTGATAAACCCATGAGATTGGAAATATCATCCATAGAAAATACTAATCCATCCAATCACCCATACTTCAAAGGTATCCAACATCAAGAAACTCATGCCAACAATATGACCAACCCACAATCTCCAACCTCAAGTTCCATGTGCAAAGTAATCGATGAAGACAAAAAAAAATATAAGAACTCCCATTGCATGAGTAATTTCAAATCTTAAAATCAAAGGCATATCAAGTCTACTAATAACAACACAAATAAAGTATAACCATGTAGTACCAAGGACTATCCACAAAGATATGCAAATCCTATAGAAAAAATTCTACAAGAAACATCTCTCTTATTCCATCTCCACAACTCTCCCATGTTCTCCACATCCAAAAAAGAAAAGAGATAAAGGAACCACCATGTTATCACCAAAAAACAATGAATTACAAGTGGTAACATATGACCATAAAATGTGACCACCATAGCTCCAACAAAAAAACTAAATAAGAAAAACAATGTTATGAGAACCCAAACATCCAGGAAGATAACCAAGACCAAATAGAAAACCTGCAAATCATAAGCATGTAGTGTATGCTTCCACAAAAAATTCTAAATGCTATTTGTGCAAAGTATGATCTCTTTCACAACCTCAAGAGAAAATCTATCACAACATTCAAAACCATTCAACTTCAAGAGATCAAACATAGCATGATGTCATGAATCTACATCGATGTAAGCCTCTCATACTATCATCATAAATGAAAAAAAACAAAAATGCAAGGAGATTACCATGTCCTCCAAAACCATCTAACTATAGATCAATATCCATGAAAATGAAAGAAAATATAAAGCACCTGAAAGTAACATTGGCCAATAACTCCTTTTTCACATCAACACTTCGTTGATGATACTATCATTGGGGGAGAGGCTTCTGTGCAGGAGGCAAAAGCCACGAAGGATGTCCTAGATATCTAATCCAGAGTGTCGGGCCAACTAATTAATTGGGATAAGAGCTCCTTAAATTTTACTAACACTCCAGAGGATAGACAGAGGAAAATCTCTAGCATTCTGGGTTGTAATGTAGGAAATTTTCCCTCTACCTATCTTGGGCTTCCTTTGGGTTTGACTCCTCCTAACTCCTTTTGGAATGGCATTGTGGACAGGTTCAGTAAAAAGATTTTAGGCTAGAAAGGAGCTATCCTCAGTCAAGCTGGAAAATGTCAGCTAGTTAAATCCACCCTTCATAATTTGCCAATGTACACCTTAAGCCTCTTTGTGATCCTAGTTAAATTTGCAGAGAGGATCAAGAAAATTCAGAGGGATTTCTTATGGTCAAGTGTTGAAGGGAAAAAAAGATACCCTCTAGTTGCCTGGGACAAATTTTTCCTTCTTAAGCATTATGGAGGTCTTGGCATAAGGAAGCTTTCTCACCTTAATAAGGCTCTTTTGGCAAAGCAATTATGGCGTATCTTCAATAGTACTAGGGAATGGAGAGACAGATTGGTCAACAAGTACATTAAGAGGCCTTCTATCCAGTTCTGCCTCTTTAGTGAGGACATTCCTAAAGGTTATGCTATCTGGAATGGTTTACTTAAAGCTAGGGACCTAGCAAAGGCCAAAGTTTCTTGGAGATTGGGAAATGGGTGGGATATCCAGTTCTGGTCTGATAATTGGCTTTTTCAGGGCCCCTAATGAACAATCCGATCTATGATGTTTGGGTGAACCACTATATCGAACTTTTTGGGCTGAAAGTCATTAATTATAGGAACAACTAGGGTTGGATAGATCTATCTATAATCTTTGAAGATCTAAGTCCAATCATGTTAATGTTAAATTCAATAGTTCTCAGCAACGAGAGGGATGAGATGATCTGGGGGGACAACTCCAGTGGTAATTACTCTGTTGCTTTGAGGTATATGGATCTTTGGAGCTCTAAAGAGAGACCTCCTTGGTTGAAAGCTTGGATCCCAGGCCTCACTCCAAAAATCAATATATTTTATTGGCTGGCCTTACAGAACAAAATTCTCACTCAGGACAACCTATTAAAAAGAGGTCAGATTCTGCCAAGCAGATGTAGTTTATGTAAGAACCAGCTGGAAACTGGCAATCACTTGCTCATTCATTGTACCTTCTCTAGGTAGGTCTAAGACTTCCTAACCCAAGAATTAGGGATTAGCTGGTGCATGCCAAATAATCTCCCGGATTTTTTCTGCCATTAGAAATCCTTTTTCTATTCCCCTGTTTTGTAGGATTTACGTACCTAGATATTACCCCACTTTTGTTGGAGCATATGGAAGGAGAGAAACAATAGAATCTTTAAGGACAGAGAGGAACCTACCATTGTTCTCAGGAAAAAGATTAACAAAAATATAAAGGAAAAATACCTAGTAAGGAAGGGGGGAGATATCGAAATGGGCGGTAGGAAAATGGAGAAGGAAAAAGAAAGACTATTAAAAAGACAAGAAGCCAAGTGGCTTTTCCCCTTAGAAGGATGGCATAAAGCCAATTTTGACGGGGCCTCGAAGGGAAATCCTGGCTCCTCGAGATGTGGAGGCATTATTAGGAATGAATTCAGGGATGGAGTTGCGGCCTTCTCTCTCCCACTTGGATTCCAAACTAATCACTTTGTGGAATCAAGTGCAGCCTGTCATGTGGTGAAACTAACTTTTGAAGTTGGAGTTACCAATTTATGGCTTGAAGGGGACTCGAATAATATTATTAAAAGTTTAAATGGAAAATTGCATTATTCTTGGTCAATTGGAAATCTTATTAATGAGACACATGAGACTCTTGCTAAATTTGAAAGAGTCCATGTCACTCATGTTTTTTGGGAAGAAAATTCGGTGGCAGATTGGTTTGCTAATAATGGTGTCCAATCTGACCAAAAAATGACTTAGCAATTAGGAAAGAGTTTTTTGGTGAATGTTAAGAGTCTGATCAAGCTGGATAAGATCCAAGGGAGTATGGAGGAGATCAAACTACTATTATGAATAGAAAAGGCTTATGGGGAAAGGGTACTACTCATAAAGGCTGCATTGGTAAATGCAAGAAGTGGGAATTATTTAATTTTATTTGGTACGCTTCATGGGTCTTTTGTCACATTCGTAATCTAAGCAAAGACAAGAAATATTTCTTCAACCACCCTCAAAAACACGGAGAACCCTATTAGATGGTGAGGTTTTAGAGAGTTGTGTGTATGAGAATTGTGGGAGAGAAAAGTACCAAAATGGTGGGAGAAATGCAAAAAAGAACCGGTAGGAAAAATAGAGAAATGGAGAAGCAGGGAGAAAGTTTGGGAGCAACTGGTTCAGGGCAGGATTTCAAGGTATATCACAAAGCTGCATGGCTACAACCAAAATGTGACTAACAACATGGTCAATTCATGGAAGGATGGTAGAGTCAAGGTGAATGGGATAGCTTTTTTGATTAAGGAGGAGGTGATCTCGGTTGTGACTGAGATTCCAATGGTGGGCTTTAAGTTCTTTAGGGATAAAAAGCTTTCGGCCAGTGTTGTGAAGGACTTTGCCAACAATCCTAAGGAGCTAAATGCCCTGAAAAAAAGTGATACATTTTATGATCCAGAGTCTATAATGAAGATTTTGAGGTATGTTCTACGCATTGTCATTGAGTACATTACTCTTGACCCTAGGTTTGATTGTGTTCGCACCCACCATTTTGTTCTTTAGAATCATTTTTGTCATGATAGCAAAGTTTCTTTCCCTTTCTATTTGTTGAATTCTATGAGCAATGTGGTGTCAATCTTCAAAAACAAACCCTCTTCTAACCTTGCTCTACATGAGGGGCTGTTACTGCTCATCTATGAGCACTTCAAGGTTCAGACGATTAGTAACATCCCATCGCAAGCTGGAAATGAGGAAATTGATAGCTCTAGCTATTCCTCTAATTTGGATGATATTCAGAGCATTAGTTTTGAGGAAGGAGGGCTTACCTTCGCGGGTAAAAAAGCTTCGCCAAATGTTAAGAAGTCTCCCTCCCCCATCATCCCTAGAAGAATTAATCCTAGAGATCATGATTAGAAGAAGACTGAGAAGGAGGAACAGGACACCTGTGATGAAGAGGAGGTGATGGAGTCTAAAGATGAGGAAAAGGAAAGGCAGGAGGAAAAAATGGATTCCCAAGGTGGGAAGAAACACAAGAGGGTGGGCATGGATGATGAGAGGTTACAGTAGGACTTGGACTCTTCCCCGATCCCTCTCTCCCCTGTCCATCCCTAGGCCCATCTGGAGGTGCAGACTCAGGATAGTTTTGGTGCTGAGTCTGGGGAGGTGCTGGCCAAAGATAGGAGGAAAGCACGGAGAAATTTTAATGTGAGGACCTCTAAAATGGGTATTTTCATGGCAGTGATGAACCCCCAGATCCTAGTGGACAATAAGGAGGAACCACATCTTGAAGAGATCATTAACTCTACAATAGTGGCTATCTCTGATAATGCCAAGGAAACTAGGACGAACCTCTTAAACAATGTCCACAACAACATGGTTGATAATTTCAGGTCAATCAAGTGGCTTTTTCATGAGCTAGAGGAGGTTGAGGAGAAGGTGGTTCAAATTGAAGGAGCCAAGAATCTTAAGGGCTTGGAGAAAGGGACATATTATGATGATAGGCATAGCCTGGTGGAAAGGAGGATCCACAATCTGGAAAATTATAATCACAATCTGTTGAGCCAGACAATCTCACTGCTCAACTCGATCAATAACAACATTTTATCTTTAACTGAGTGGCTTAAAGATAGAGGCATGCAAGGGGATGTGGAAGGAAAAGATAGGGGTAATGCCAGATCCAATGAAGAAAATACCACTGGTATCACCTTTTCTACTTTGAACCAGGAAGATCTCAGGACTCACCAGCAAGAGGCCGAGGAGAACAAGATGGCACAGGAGGATGCACAGGTCATGTAGGAGTTGGAAAGAAAGATCGAGGAGTAGTTCCTATTACTTTCATTTTTGGTTGGCTTTTCATTTTGGATTTTGGCTATTTCATTTTGTCTTTTTGGTTTGACCTTTGTTTATTTGGCTGGGCCTTGTGTTACTTTAGCCTTTAGACTTGTTTCTTTTGTGTCTGGGCTTCTAATGCCTTTTTTTAGCCTGATTTGTATTAAATCTTGGGTTTCAGGATCCATGTACAACCTGTTTATCTAATAAAAAACATTGGCCAATAACTATAAAGATTGCAGTTGATCTATGTGGGAAATGTAATAGATGCGATTGCAGTTCCTATAGGTCACTCTAACAGTCATATTGCTGAAGCTACTACTGCCCTATACACTATAAAGATTGCAGTTGATTTGGGATACCCTAATCTATGGTTGGAAGGTGACTCTTTGAATATTGTTAACATTTTGAATAAAAAAAATTCAATTTCATGGACAATAGAAGCAACGGTCATGGAGATGAAATCCCTAATACATAAATTTGAAAAAGTTGTCATTTCTCATACTTATCGAGAGGCCAATGGGGCTGCTGACTGGATAGCCAATTATGTGGTACAATCAGGATATAAGGTGAGGTGGCTTGATGAGTTAAACAACCACATTGATTTAAAATCTATCATTAATTATGATGCCATTCATTCCAAAGTGGGAAGGATTTGCCCAGATTAGAAATTTAATGATTTTATGGAGTGACCTTATGACTATCAGATCACCCTCCCTGAGGAAGTACACTCACATGAATGTAATGTGGCCTTTACATGTATCATTGAAAAAGTGAGCTCCTTTTCAAGTGACAAAAATTTGGTTTTATTTTAACTTGGCTCTCTATGTTTGTTTTTTTCTAGTTCTTGGCTCTATCTATTTTTTGAATATGGGGGGTGAACCACAGAAGCAAGAACCTAAAAAGTGTGATGAATGGAAGACTTGGAAGGAAGTTTGGAACATCTTATAGAAAGGGAAGGTGACTAGTTACCTGGAGAGACTGCATGGTTTTAAACCCCATATCACAACTGTCTTTTTTAATAACTAGTCTGTTGACAGGGTCCTTCATGGAGTCACTGTGAATTTAACAGAAGACTTTATTGCTGAGATCATGGGGCTCCCCATGACTGGCATTAAGTTCACCAAATAGACCAGTATCTCCAATGCCACCTACAAAAAATTTTTGAAGTTAGATGCTGAGGAGAAACAATTGGAAAAGAATGGAGATTTCTTTGATATGGAGCAGATAAAAGAAATTTGGCAAGATATGCTATGCTGTATTCATGAGTATTTCATCCTGAATGGTAGAAATAAAAGGGTTCATAAATTTCAATTTTTTTTCTCAATCATTTCAGGCATAAGGATAGATTTTCTTTCCCTTTCTATCTATGGTTTTCTTTGCTTCAAAGTTTGCATGCTCATAGGAAGAAGGAGTCTCGTCCTATTTTGCATGAAGGTCCGATTCTTCTCTTGTAGGGTTATTGTAAAAATAAATCTATATCCTCTACCCCTTCTGAAAAACATAAGGGTTCTCACTCAAATAACATTAAGAAGGAGAGCAGTGTAAAAGGAAAAGAAAAGGACCCCAAACGTAAACCCTCTAATACTCAGAAACAAGTTGTGGAAGAGGTTTCTAAGTCTAAGAATATTGTTAGCTCAGAGAATGATATCTGTGAGGAAGAGTATGGTACAGATGTTGGGGATTTTAGCTCAAATTTGGAAGGATATCAGGAGACCAAAGGAAAAATTGAGAAAGGGAATGAGAAAGACATAAGTGAAGGAAATTCAGAACAGAGCAACCCTGAGAAGGAGGACATTCAGACTATTTCTAGTGGAGGGGTTAAAGACAAAGATATTCTTATTGTGAATCCTGTTGAGGTGAGAGAGGAGGATCAAATGGTTAAACTTACCTTACCTGCTACAGAAATTGGAGGTCATGACAAGGACCTTGTTCAGATTGAGAATCCTATTGTGACTAGGGAGGAGGAATAGAGGGATAGGGAGGAACATGTAGATATGGTTGGCTACCCTTCTCATGAGTTTGCAGATGGTACCACTAATTCTCCGAAGAGGGAAACCAAGTTCTTCCTACATTCTGCCAAGCTCAAAGCTGACTCCATTCTCCGTGTTGATTCTTGGATTTATAATGAATTGATGGGGTTGAAGAAGAAAGTAGAAACTTTGCAACACATCCAGGATACTGATCATGCCAATATCAACCATTTGGAAGAGCAAATGGGATATATCCCTAATAAACTCAAAAACTATGCGAAAAATCTCAGAAAGCTTATCAAGGAAAGTGGAATAAGGATAGAACAGGTCACATCTAGTATCTGTGCTGCTGCTACTACGAGCCTTGACAAAAGAGTCAATGAAGAAATTATATCTCTTGAGGGTCCAAGCAAAAGAACAAGGCAGAGCTCGAGGAAGAAAGCCCTGAAAGATGCTGCGGCTTCGGCTGCTAATTCTATCCAGGATACTACTGTGATTGGTAAAGAGGCTGTCAAGATGATTACGAAGCTGCAATAGTTGCCTCAAGTTTTTGTTCTTTGGTTTTGTCCCGTTCTGGTCCTATTTTCTGGATGTGGTACTTAGTACTGGTATTTAGTCTTGTTTACTAGTTTTTGGTCTAAACTATTTTAGTGGTTCGAGGTCCCTGTAAAACTTGAGTTCTCTTTTTTTGGACTATGTTTGTGGTTTCAGGTCCCTGTAAAACTTGATTTTGTTGTTGGTTTCAAGACTTCTGTCCTGGTGGTTTTATTGCTTTATCTTTTCTCTAGTTGTTAAAGGGTTTCAGGGTCCCTTCAAAACCTGCTTTTATCATAATCTAAAACATTGGCCAATAACTCTCAAGTGATAAATTTCCAAGTAGACCAAGAATAGGGAATGAGAATGCTCCTCCAAGATATGCAAGTTACTGTGACTTATCCAAGAGTAATCTCCTAATAGGTCTCTATTGAACTCACATCCAACCAAGGTGTAGGCTCTCGAGACTTTCTGCTGAAATCTCATCACTTGTGTATACATCTCATTAAAAAATATCTCTCATATCAAGAGAACTCTAGCCTCACCTAAGTCTCCAAGTATCCATGAGGACTTGTAATCAATCACTCCATGCCAAAGTCCAATGCAACATAGCACTATCATGAAGTATTAAGAAAATTATCAAAGTACTCAATACCAAGAAACTAAACCAATATCAATGTCAAAGCTCCAACCATAGAATCAAAAACATAAACATAACATAACAACATGATCTAAACCATATCCTCCAAAGAGATAACATGCTCCGTGTGATCATATCAAATAACTTTATCATGTCACAACTCTAAATCGAAAATCAAGAGAAAAACCATGATATAAAACCCACCATGATAACATATCAAATAAAAGTATGAACCACATCTCTACCAAGGACCCCTTGAATCCTAAAGATGTCAACATCTCTAATCACATGAATATACCATCTCTAAATAGTGAACCGACAAATGTGAAAGACCCTTCTACAACAATAGGATCTAAGGCATCCTCCAACATCTGTAACACTAACAAATATCATCTATCACCATGTGAAAAAAAATACAACCACTGCCAAAGATCTCATTAAAATTTGATATCAAGCTCTCTAATAATATGACACACATCCCCTAAATCTAATAAAAATCCAATCCTACACATCACACTAAGTGAAACCAAGATTTGGAAGCTAAGGAAAATCACCATGCTATAGGGCACCAGAATTGACTAACCAAGTAATCACTTATCATCCATACTCTCATCCCAAAATAACCACACCAATGCATAAGTGGCCATAGAAAAGGCAACTAACAAGTTTGCATTAACACTTAATCAAATATGGTAGATATAGATAGTCCACATCCAAGTTATCCCATTGTAATGAAATGGGTGGCCTACATACTCAACTGCATAACTTGTAGATCCAATCATTGAAACATGAAAAACTATTATCACATTAGTGGTATGTACAAATGAGATCAAATAGAATAATCATGTAGACAACATGACTCAAACATGAAATCAAGCACAAATATGGTTTGCCAATTATATCCACATTGAGAACCGTAGTCTAGGAATCCAAAAAAAACATTACCACATAAATATTGAGTGACTAATCACATACCAACCTCTGCATGAGGAGAATGAAACACACCTCCTCTCACCATGTTCAAAGCATGCATACATGTATAACTACAACTATGTCATCTAGTAACACCCTAAAGAAACTAGAGTCTAGAAAATAACTCTCCAATGTATCTACAAAAATTCACAAGTTTCTATTTCAGCATATGAAACTTGCAAAAGTGTTATGTTGAACAACACCCATCCACACCCACTTTTCATCTAGAAGATTCAAAAATCTAAGACAACACCACATAATTGAACCCATAATAATGAATATTATAGATGAGTATCAACACAAATTTTTAAAGAAATTCTATAAAACCCTCAGATTCAACAAATAAGAATCCAAGCCATGCAAGTATATAATCCAAGAGGAAAATGTAGTACATTAATTCTAGGCCCACTTGTAGAATAATTCTACAACTACTACTAGTATATGAATTTGAGCGAGATAAGTTATCGATAAGCTTCTAGATTATCCAATGATATACTCCATAGCTTCTATACAATCTAGGCAACAAAATAGATGTCTTACAATACACATGCATCATGAATTATTCAATTGTCAACTAAGAGCTCTAGATCAATGCCATTTCAACATGAGCAACTCTATTTTCTCTATCTTCACCATCTTTAAGAAATGTTAGCTATCTCCTGAAAAACTAAATCAACTACAAGACTTTCACCCATCAAAGGATTAATTATTAGCCAATTTCTTCATAAAAAAAATCTTCAAGCTCTGTAAGCTAAGAAATCTTTATAGAAGAAATACCCAAAACCATAAACACTTTGAATCATCACATGCAAGCAACATGCAACTCACAAAATTGAGTTCTGATACCGATTGAAGGGAAATGAGAGCATCCCATAAAGTCATCTGATATCAATATACACATCCAGTATCCAAAGATTTCTTGAATTGATTATAATAAAAAAACACAAGTACATACTACTATGTCATAAAACTTTAAAAGTAGAAACATACATAGTTGATTTCCCACAATTAAAAACTTAAAGAAAAATGATTACAATTTCCCGATCTAAATAAATTTCAGTAGCATTACAACATACAAATTATTATTCTACAATCATAAAATGAGAATAATGAGACAAAATAGAAAACAAAGATATATGTGGGGAAAAACACCTTCCAAAAAATCAAGCTAATGTATTATTCAAAAACAAGTTACAATAATTTTTTTGGCCTTCACATGGAGATTTACATCTTGCTCCGTCGTAGAGAAAATCCGACAACATAACCCTATACAAAGAACTTCTCATCTCTCTTACATATCTTAATCAACTCTTTATATTTATTATTTTTTCATACAAAGGAAATAATTTCTAATGCATCTACATTCAATGAATTTACAACTTATTCAGAAACGTCCTTTATGCACAACTCTTTTATAAAAAATGAAACAAAGAGAATAAAGCCCAAAAAATAGACTTTCTATTTTTTGCTCCAAGTCTATCCCTTTGGAAGATTTGGTCTTATTTAGTATCTTCCAAAAATGCATAAATAAAAAACCAATAAAGAATCCTAATGTTGAGTCATACCTTATCCCAACACTAAATAAATAGAAACAAAAAAATGCATAAATAAAAAACCAATAAAGACATTATCCGAATGTCTTCGAGGTTTGTTTGGGTCACCAAGGATTATCCATAGAAATGGGAGGACATATTTATGAAAGGTCAAGGATTAGATATGAAAATAATAGGCTATTAAGACTTTAGGAATAGGATGGTAGGTGATGCATGGAAATGGTCATTGTTGGTCATTTTTGGCTCCTACCAAAATTGCCTTATTTGAATTCAAATGTAGTAACACCCACATATTTGAAAATTCAAATAAATGGGGCACAAAAAAAAATGTTATGAAAAAACCTTAAGTTATGTTTTGATTCCTAAGTCACTATGCACTTTAATATTTCCATGGGTCACATCTTCCCCATTGTTAGATCTCTCACAGATCTACAGTAGTCACTTTCCCGCATTTTTGAATTGCCTAGTATTTAACAAATGCGGGGAAGTGACCCTTTGCCACGCATCTAGGGTGGGGCCTCACTTCTTATTTGTGGGTTGTCCTATTTCTAGCTGAGGTGGTGGATGTGCATTGGCATATAGATGGATTTTCACTGGCTATTGCTTTTTCGCATTCTATTTCTTGTCAAAATATTGTACAATGCAGGAAAGCAACCTTCTACCATGTAGATTTGTGGGCTAGGTTTTATTATGTGGGCCATAATGTGACAAGGTGATTAGTCAGACTGAGCTAGTTTATGACAAGAATTTCATTGGACAAGCCTCTAACATGGTTAGTTTGGTCGGTCCCCTTTTTCTTCAGGTCATGAAAGGGTGAGAAGTTAGAATTACGATGCCACGACTAAATTTCTCTACTATGATCTTACAATCTAGCATAAGATCACGGGGCTAATTATTAAGGCTGGTGATGTTACAATATGTAATTATCATAGTGTTGTAGAGGCATATGGTTGCAACAGGTGATGGGGAAGGGTTGAGATCTTATAGTATATGGTTTTTGTAAGATCATAGGTACAACTGCAAAGGTCTTCCGATAGTATGAAGAAAAAGGTTTTTTATATCATTGTGGCAATTGTAAGATCATAAAGAAACTTTAAAGGGAGCTTGATGTTACGATAAACCAACGATTGTAAGATTGTAGACATTATTAAGTGTCCTTGACCATAAGATAGGTTGACGATTGTATGATTGTAGAAGCTTGAGTTGACCATGATAAAGGTGTTCACTTGTCCAAGCTAGAAAGGAAAAGGGTCTCTGACCAGTAAATTTTTAATAAAGGTACAAGGTGAGCATTGAACATAATTGACTTGATGATACATCCAACTTCATAAGCTAATAGCAAAAAAAAGGAAAATGACTTTTTACTGGTGGATCAAATTTTGATCATCTGTAGATTGCTTTCAACATCCCCATGCCTAGTAAATGCAAAAGGAGCATGTGCTCATCATCCAATTATCCATCTACCCAACTATGCATTGATTGATGCTATTTCCATCACTTCAAGGTTTACTCCAGTCAGGGTTTCCATGATTTTCATGCCTCTGCAAGTGTACCAAATCAAATCTATTGTTTGGATCATCTTGATTGTTCACAGAGCACTTAATGGCAGTGGTTGTGGAGTAATTTCAGTTAAAAATATCTTAGTTATGCTTGAACTATAAAGGCAAAGTTGTAATTCTTTCTTAAGGTCAACTCTTCTCTATTCATCTGATATTACTTTGCAAGTTTACTATAAATTCCCTTTGTCTCTAGACCTAATGACATCTTACCTTATTTCCTTCAACCATTAAAAATGACTGTGCAAGACCTATTTTACTTTCTTCAATGTTTTGTAGTTATCTACAATTTGCATGACTATATCTCTTTGACCTACGAATGACATATAAGTGAATCTCATCTTCCATGTGTCATTTATTTGTGTTTTCTGATCTGTATGTGATTTTTAGTTTAAAACAAGTTTGGATGTGTATATCTTTTGGTGTCATGATTTTTCAAGTGTGCATATATGGGCAAAGATTGGTTTAAAAATTCTATTTTGGTGCATCACCCTCTTATATTAGTTAGGTAGTTTTCTTTTATGCATTTTCTCCCTTTTCCTCTTCAAGAGTAGTTAGGTGCATCCTAATAGCAAAGGAAGCTAGCCTTCTCCGTAGACTCAACCTCAAAGTTCAAGTTCCACAACTTGGATGTTGTTTCCATGTTTCATAAGGTTGTCCTTAGGTAAAAACTTTGGACTTGGGTTCAAACTTTTGTGACAATAGTTTTTGGCACGCTCAGTGGGACAATATTCAAAAGATTTTTAGTTCACCAGTGTTAAAAGAGAGCAATTTAAAGTTGATACTAAGAATATAGTCTTGTTCTAATTATTCTAGGCCTTCAAGAGGCTCATTCCTAAAAATCACTTCATGACTCTATGCCTTCACATCTAGTTTCAGACCATAGTTGCTATGATTCATGCCTAAGCTGAAGCAAGGGCATCTTCTAGAGGTAAATTTTTGTATCAAGAGCTTTTTTCAAATCCTAGAAAGAAAAAGACTATATTGTCTTTATCACTAGTTAGGAGTATAGAAGGAATACATACCCCTACAATATTAGTCTCCACTCCTCCTATTGTGAGATCTCAAACTAGAAAGCCATCATCTCATATTAATAGACTACTTGCTTATATGGCAAGAGCTCATGCTTTTGCCACCTTTAATCGTGGAAGTCCTCTTTTATTATTCCAAAGACATGGTATACTAGTAGCTGCACTTAAAATCATACCTAAATTTATTGGTGAAACTTCTATCTCTCCCTTAGAACACATTCAAGAGGTTGAAAATGTCTACAATATCCATGGTATTATAGAAGATGATGTAGCCATTAGACTCCTAGCTTCATCTTTAAAAGGGAAAGCCCTAAAATGGTACAAACGTCTATCACATGGTTCTATAATAGATTGGGATGGATTAGGAGCAGGACTATGTAAACACTTTGAGGACAAAAGTGACTATTGGTCACTTTTAGAATAGATAACTACCATAAAAAGAGCCCCCCATGAATGTATGACTAATTTCAACTACAAATTTTAGAAGACATGGGACATAGTACCTACTTCAGTGAAGCCTACTCCTAGTAATGCCTTCTTACATTACCTCAAAGCTTTTAATAGTGATATTTCCACTACAATCCAAACCATGGGAGGAGATACCTTACCTGATGCTTATGAAATAACAATAAGGGTAGAAAACATATTGATACAAGGAAGGAAGTTAGCTCTAAGGCCTCCTATGCCTTTCTTCCTTGATATCTCAAATCACCAACTAATAGTGGGCCCTATTCCCACATCTTCCACACCAAAACCCCTTGCTTTAGCTCCTCAAGCTTTTGTGTCTTCAAATGGAATAGATGAAATCAAGGAGATGATGCAGTCTATGATGTTGAACATAGATAAAAGATTGTAAGGCCAAGATAAGAACTTGGAAGATAACTTCTTTGTAATGCAAAAAGTGAACAACAAAGTGGTGACTTTGGAGAGAAAACAAGCTCAAGGTAATAAGGCTCCTCAACTACAATATCAAAATCTGATTAATGGTGGGCCTCCAAATCATAATTATGGGAATAATTATTTTGATCAACATAGGCAGAATAGTCATGCTTCTACCTCAAATGAAAATCAAAGTAGGGCCATAGTCCCTCAAAACAATATGGCTCAAGATCAATATTTTTGTCCCTCTTGCACCTACTCCTATGCCTATTGCATGTGTCAAAAGGCTGAATCATATTTAGCTTTGACCACCCAAGAGCCTATAGTAGGATAGTCATATAATGATCAACCCAAAGATGCCTCAAATAAGAAAAGATAGGGCGATTGCTCCTTCATGAATCATTAGGTGGAGGAATATTGTAATGTAAACTAGGAATTCATTGCTCACAACACTAGGGGAAAAAGAAGAGATATTGAAGATGCTACCCCTTCTCCTCCTAGTAAAGCTTCAACATCAAATGTAGTGCCTCATGTACAAGCAACAAATGACCAGCCCAATACTCCTCAACAACAAAAACAAAATAGTAACAGAGTAGACGTGAATAGTCCCTAGGATATTCCAACTCAACCCCCTACACATGCAGTTCCCAAGACTTCTACCAAAGAACCTAATGCCTCATTTAGTGTGGTAGAATAGATGAAGAAGAAAAATGTAAATATTTCTATGTGGGATGCTGTTGCTACTATACCCATGCAAAAGAGGTTGTTGAAACAAGAATTGGAAAATATTGAACCAAAGGATCAACCACCTAGCATGAAAAGTGCCACAAGCCTAGTACAACCATCAAGGGAGATAGAAACAAGTAAAAAGGTTAGAACTCCTCCATATTATGTTTCTTTGATTAGAGGGGATACACTAGTCCATCATTGAATGATTGATTCAGGGGCTGGTAATTCAGTGATGCCTAAGTGTGTTGTTGATGCTTTAGAAATGAAATATAAGCCCATTGTTAGGGATGTATTATAGTTGGATGGTAGTACTATCAAGACTATAGGGATCCTTAGGAATTTTGAAATGGACCTACATGCATGCCTCATTTATACTATAATTTAAGATATATTAGTTGTTGAGGTCAAGCCACACTTTTCCATTTGTCTGTCAAGAGACTTCATTGCTCAAATAGGAGGTTACATATCTTTTGATTGGTCATATATATATTTTAGAACAAGATATGGGACCAAGGCTTCAATTAGAGAAGACCCTTTAGCCCTCCATCATATTGAGCCCTACACCCCTAATCTCATCAAATATGAATTGCACTTTCCTAGAAACAGATGACAATGACATAGTAAATCAGCCTACCACTTCTCTAGCAGAGATTCCTGATTTTCTTTTAGATGAATGGACTAATGCATATCAATTTGATCCCATATCAGAAACCCTTGAGATAGGTCTTGGTCCATACTATGTGCCAGAAAAGGATGCTCTTGTCCCTAACCTTGTGAAAAAAAGAAAATATGAGTGGGATATCAAGTATGTATTTTGATGCATCAAGGAATAAGAATGGATCAGGGGAAGGTGTGATGTTGATTTCTCCTGCACAAGTAAGATACTACTTCTCCTTTAGGCTACAATTCAATTGTACCAATAATGTGGCCAACTATGAATCCTTGATTCAAGGTCTCCTACTTGCTCAAGAAAGAGAATTTCAAACATTAAGTGTATACAGAGATAGCGAGTTGGTGGTCAATAAGGTGAGAAATTAGAATATCACTAAAAATGGTTTTCTCAAGTCTTATAAACATAGAGTATGGGGTTTTCTTGAAAGTTTCAATGCATTTAATATTCAGAGCATCCTGAGAAAAGAGAGTAAATATGTTGATAGATTTGTAGCAGTGGGTGCATCTTATGATGTGCCAAAAAACTTGGAAGCTGAAAAGAAGCAAAAAATTAAAGTGTTAGTTAGGCCTTCTATTCCTAACAATACCACCAACTGGCAAGTGTTTGAATCTGATGCACAAATTATAAGTTTCTTATAGAATGAGGTAAAATTCTTAGATAGAAATTAGTCAAGGTTACATGACCAATATGGTGAACAAATCATCAATCTTAGTTCTAATAAGTTTCCTAAGGATCTCATTACCTTAGAGAGTGTCTTTAATCCTGATGGCCAAGCAAGAAACAAAAGAATGAACTTAGTTGCTGATAAAGATGATCATACACCAGTTATAGTTGCTGATGGAATGTCCTTAAACATGGGAAAGGTATGTTCTAAAATTGAGCAGGAAAGGTTTATTCATCTATGTTGAGAATTTAATGATGTATTTTCTTGGGCATATGATGATATAAAAGGTTTTGACCCAAGCCTATTTCAACATACCATAGATTTAGTAGAAAATGTCAAACTAGTAAGACAAAAGAAGAGGCTAGTGAATCTTAAGATTGAACCATTAATGAGAAAAGAGCTATCCAAGCTGATTAAGGCTAATATAATTTTCCCTATCAAGCACTCATCATGGGTAGTAAATCTTGTCCCTGTTAGGAAGAAGAATGGAGAAATTAGATTATGTGTGGATTTTAGGGATCTTAACCAAGCTTCCATTAAAGATCATCATCCCCTCCCTTCCATGGAAAAAATATTGTCCAAAGTCAGTAGTTCAGAGAGGTTCTCATTTCTTAATGGATTTTCTAGTTACAATCAAGTACTAGTCAAAGAGTCTGATAGATACCATATTGCATTTAAAACAAAGTGGGGCACCTATGCTTATAGTAAAATGCCTTTTGAGCTAACAAATGTAGGTGTCACATTTCAAAATGCAATGGAGATGGTCTTCAAGAACATGATTGAAAGGTTTGTATTGGTGTACATGAATGATATCACAGTATATTCAAAGAGTATAACAGATCATTTGGGTCATCTCAGGCAAGTGTTCATAAGGTGTAGAGAGGTTGGGGTATCCCTTAACCCAAGAAAGTGTGTCTTTGACACCAATCAAAGAAAATTATTAGGAGACATTGTATCAAAGGATGGTTTGACCATTGATCCAGAAAGAACTAAAGCCATACTTTCTCTTTCCCTCCCTAAACATAAGAAAGGTCTGCAAAGTTTTCTTGGTAGAATAAATTTTGTTAGGATGTTTATCCCTAATTTAGCTACCATGGTGAAACCTCTTACAACCATGCTTAAGAAGAATATGATCTTTTCATGGACAGAGGAAGGGAAGGTAAGTTTTGAGGAGATCAAAGCAGCCATAGCCTTGGCCCCTACACTTGTTAATTCAAATTTTGAAAAGGATTTCATTATTTATACCTTAGGCGGTGAATCAAGCATTTCTGCTATCTTAACCCAAATGAATGATAAGAATGAAGAGAAACCTATTGCTTTTTTTAGTGGAGGGCTTAAGGAATATGAAGACAAATATAGTTATGTGGAGAAACAAGCCCTTGTAGTCATAGGAGATTTGAAGAAGTTCAAGCACCTTCTATCTCATAGCAAGATCTATTTGTTAGTACCCCATGCCAGTGTGAAGGACTTTCTTTTGAGCAAGGACATTGGTAAGAAGAGAGCTAGATGGATTACTAAGGTAATGGAGTATGATGTTGACATTTAGGTTACCAAGTTGGTAAGAGGGAAGAGATTGTGCAAATAGATGATCTCATCTTAGGAGTGAAATGAGGAAGTTGCTATGGTATTGATAGAAGAACAAGAAGCAAGAAATGATAATCCAAGGAATTGGATGGATGACATGAAGATCTTCTTTCCACGCAATGGATATCCACAAGGATTGGATAGAACTAAAACAAGATAGTATAGGTTTTAGTCAATTCCTTATGCCATAGTTGATGTTATCCTTTTCAGGAGGGATTTCAATGGAGCCCTATTGAGATGCATTGATATAGACCAAGCTAAAAGAATGATCAAAGAGCTTCGTGATAGTCCCAATGGTGGCCACTTTTTAGCAAGGAAAACTGCAATGAAGATCATGAGAGCTGGTTACTACTAGCCATCCTTGTTCCATGATTGTCATAAGTATGTGAGGAAGTGTGAAAAATGTGCCTTCTTCTCTAGTAATCAAAGACTTGTAGCTCTTTCTCTTCACCCCATTCAGGTAGATCAACCTTTCACTCAATGGGGATTGGATTTCATAAGCCCTATCAATCATCCTTCCAGCTCTGGTCACAAATGGATCTTAGCTGCTACAAATTACTTTACAAAATGGATAGAGGCAATAGCATTAAAGGATGCCACAAAATCTTCAATGGTTGAATTCCTTGATGGAATTGGTGCCCTTTAAACCATTATTTCAAATAATGCAAAATCTTTTGTAGGAGGTCATATTTGTGCATGGACAGTTGATCACAATATCTATTTGAGCACATCCTCGAACAACTATCGTTAGGGCAATGGATTGGCTGAGTCATCTAAAAAAAACCTAATTAGGATTATAAAAAGGACTATAGAGGATAACCAAAAGTGTTGGCATCAAAGGTTGAAGCCAACACTATGGGCTAATAGAATAACACCTAAGAAAGCCATAGGAAATTCACCCTTTATGTTGGTATATGACAAGGAAGCAAGGATTCCAATTTCATTAGAATTCCCTTCCGTAGAACTAGATCATCAATTGCAGCTAATGGAAAGTGATGCCATGATAGTAAGAATGACAAAACTGATGGATTTGGAAGAGAAAAGAAAATAGGCCATGCAGACCCTAGAGGCACATCAACAATAGATAAAAAAGAGCTTTGATAGGAAGGCCAGGGTCAAAATCTTCAGAGAGGGTGACCTGGTATTAAAATGGGATGCATATAGGGAAAAACCAGGGAGGCACTTAAAAATTGATACATTATGGAGTGGTTCATGTGTGGTTGTTAGTTGCAAGCAAGCCAATGCTTTCCAGTTAAGTAGGCCAGATAGAGAAATTCTGCCCATTTTAGTTAATGAGATATATCTCAAACATTGGTTTTGAGATACAATGATGTTCTTGTACATAGTTAGAATAGTTTGTTTCTCATTGTTCCCATTCTCTAAGAAGTGCACGAGCATGTGTTTTTGCAGAGGTTGCAGAGAATTTTGGTTCTTGGTTTTAGTTTTAGAGAAGCAGTTTTGAGGTTTCTGGACATGTTTTTTGTGATTTTAGGGTTTTTTTACCCAAGCTAATCTTCATGATTTCTATGACTTTTTTGCCCAATGGATGCATAGGCTACTGGTCTATGCATAGCTAGCTTGCATCCCCCCTGAGTTGCCAAAATTGTTGGTCATTTTTGCCTCCCCACCAAAATTGCCTTATTTGAATTCAAATGTAGTAACATCCACATATTTGAAAATTCAAATTAATGGGGCATAAAAAACACTTTATGCTTAAACCTTAGGTTATGTTTTAATTCCTAAGTGATTGCACACTTTAATATTTCCATGGGCCGCCTCTTCCAAACCATCAGATCTCCCACAGATCTATGGTAGTCACTTTCCCACATTTTTGAATTGCCTAGTGTTTAACGAATGTGGGGAAGTGACTTTTTACCACATGTCTAGGGGGTCCTTGCTTCTTGTTTGTGGGCCATCCTATTTCTAGCTAAGGTGGTAGATGTGCATTGGCATACAGATGAATTTTCATTGGCTATCACTTTCCCATATTCCATTTCTTGTTAGAATATTGTACAATACGGGAAAGTAACCTTCTGCCATGTAGATTTGTGGGCCAGGTCTTATTGTGTGGGCTACAATGTAAAAAGGTGATGAGTCATACTAAGTTGGTGTATGGAGGGCATTTCATTGGCCAAGCCTCTGACATGGTTGGTTTGGTGGGCCCCCATTTTCTTCAGTTTGTGAAAGGGTGAGAAGTCATAACTAGGATGTCATGACTAAATTTCTATGCTATGATCTTACTATCTAGCATAAGATCATGGGGCTAATTCTTAAGGTCATTGATGCTATGATATATAGTTATTGTAGCGTCGTAGAGGCATATGGTTGCAGTAGGTGATGAGGAAGGGTTGCGATTGTAAGGTGATAGGTGTAACTGTAGAGGTCTTTTGAGAGTATGAAGACAAAAGGTTTTTCATATCATTCTGGAAATAACAAGATCATAAAGAAACTTTAAAGGGAGCCTAATGTTAAGATAAAATGACAATCATAAGATCGTAGAGATTATTAAGAGTGTCCCCAACCATAAGATAGGTTGACGATTGTATGATCGTAGAACCTTAAGTTGACCATGATAAAGGTGTTCACTTGTCCAAGATGGAAAGGAAAAAGGTCTCTGACCAATAAAATTGCAAGAAAGGTATAGGGTGAGCATTGAACATAATCTATTTGCTAATACATCCGAATTGGCAAGCTAATTAGCAAAAAAAAGGAAAATGACTCTTTAATGGAAAATTGGATTTTGATCATCTGTAGATTGCTTTCAACATATCCATGCCTAGTAAATGTAAAAGGAGCATGCACTCATCATTCGATTATCCATCTACCCAACTATGCATTGATTGATGTCATTTCCATCACTTCAGGGTTTACACTAGTCAGGGTTTCCATGATTTTCATACCTTTGCAAGTGTACCAAATCAAATCTATTATTTGGATCATCTTGATTATTTACTGAGCACTTAATGGTAGTAGTTGTAGAGTAATTTTAGTTAAAAATATCTCAATTATGCTTGAACTATAAAGGCAAAGTTGTAATTCTTTCTTAAGGTTGACTCTTCTCTATTTCTCTGATATTGCTCTGCAAGTTCACTATAAGCTCCCTTTGTCTTTGGACCTAATGACATCCTACCTTATTTCCTTTAGTCATTAATGATTGTGCAAGATCTATTTGTCTTTCTTCAATGTTTTATGATTATTTGCAATTTGCATGACTAGGTCTCTTTGACCTATGAATGATATATAAGTGAATCTCATCTTCCATGTGTCATTTATTTGGATTTTCTGATCTGTATGTGATTGTTAGATTAAAACAAGCCAGGATGTGTATATCTTTTTTTGTCATGATGGTTCAAGTGTGCATGTATGGGTAGAGATTGGTTTAAACACTCTATTTTGGTGCATCAGCCCTTTAGATTAGATTAGGTAGTTTGCTTTTATGCATTCCTTCTACCTTTTCCTCTTCAAGAGTCTTGATAGGAAAAGAAGCTAACCTTGTCTGGAGACTCAACCTCACAGTTCAAGTCCCACAACTTGGAGGTTATTTTCATGTTTCACAAGGTTGTCCTTAGGTAAAAACTTTGGACAAGGGTGCAAATTTTTGTGACAACAATCATGTCAAGAGGTTTTTGAAAATATGTTTTGTATTTTTTATTGGTCCTTAATTCCATCAAGAACAAGATAGTGATTGTGATAGGGGAATGTTAGGATAACTGGAGGTTTCCATGGGATAGGAAAATATGAACCAAAGAGATTAGGATAATGGAAGGTGAAAATACATGAGATGCTTCTAGGGGATATGTATCCTTGTCAAGATCAAAGTTGGGAAATCAAGAATATGAATGCCGATAGGATAAAGGATATGATGGATATTGAATAAAATAAAGGGGTGTGATAGGATAATAATGGTAGGATAACATTAATAAAACCCTCCCCCAAGTATGTAATACAATGTGTTCATAGACTACACATGGCACCTATTTGCCAGGTTTTGATCATGATACTTGTGCAAAGCACCTATTTTTCCAGGTTTTCACTATTGGATGAAATGATTTCTCTCTATTCCTTTTTTCTTTTTTGAAAGATAATGAACATATGACATGACATGGATGAAGGACTTGAGCATCTTATTATTTGAAAAGTTCTTTTGAAAGTTATGTAATAATGGAGCATGCCTATGATAGTAGGATCAAAGATGTTGGTGTTGGATTCTGATTTAATAGTGATTTTGACTACCATGTAGCTGAAAA
This sequence comes from Cupressus sempervirens, assembly GCA_028749045.1. Lineage (NCBI taxonomy): Eukaryota > Viridiplantae > Streptophyta > Pinopsida > Cupressales > Cupressaceae > Cupressus > Cupressus sempervirens. The sequence continues at coordinate 600,178,578 of CM053785.1, forward strand.
AAAAATGCATCTAAGGGCAACTAACTCCTCTTATGGATACACTCTGATTAGAAATCATGCCAACTTTAAGGATAAACTCCTTCATTCAGACTTTGCAAAACCTAGGCGTGTAGACCTTAGATTCGTTTATATGACCAGTGCAAAATACAGATCCGAATCTATACACAGTAGATAAACCCCAATTTATTCTATACTTTATGCAAAGAGAAATGCATGAAATAGCTAATAACACGACCTCTGAGATTCACAAGCTAAGTATAGGTATCATTTTCAGCTCTACAACATGAAAGGGAAAATGATCTTGATATTGATTGATTTCAACATAACCTAGATATGAAACAACAAAATTACATAATCTCTAGCTGAGATTAGTGCCTAATCCATTGAGTATCACACAAATTACAACACACATCAAGATATTTTGATGTTTCAACCCACTTTGTGAATGAGACACCAATTTTATAATGAATCTCATACTTATCAGAATCCTTCCATGGAATCTATAATAGTGTCAGAATACATTGAGAATTTAATTGATTTTTTGAAATTAATGAAGAACACATTAAGACATACAACCCTAAACAACCTGCAACTGAGATCTATGATCTTTGCTTACACATCACAAAATGTTGCAAATAACAGAGATAGGAGACAAGAATTGGAATGAAACTATTTGCATTTTGATGCCTTGTATTTGTTTCCTTGAGACAAATACATTCGAGATTCATGAAAATAACTCATAAAACATACCAAAGACTAGAACTAAACACTATGACTTCATTATTGATGTTCATACAAAAGAGAAATTCTAAAGAAAATGGTGGAATCACAGCTATGTAAACTTGTCCAAAAACTGGAACCAATCATGTACAATGAAAAGAAAAGAGAATTTTTAGATGAAGGAAGCTAGGTCAGGACTCAGATTTGATCTCTTCCTGCCACTTATCATCTTCACTCTTCATCATATACTGAAGGAAAACCTCTCTCCTCTTTCTTCAACTAAAACCAAAATTTGATCTTCCTCATTGTTGAAACAAACTAGAAATATCTCATAAAAATGATGAAAAACCCCTCTTGGAGAAAAGATCAAATCTTCTGCTAAAATCACTACTAAAAACTCCATCAAATATCTGATATGAAAAAAAAACACTATTGGGAGAAACTTCACCAAGTTTGGCCCCTACCCAAATGTCAGATTTGCAAGGAAGAATATCTAATTGCCATCATTGAACCACAAACAATAAGGAGGTGAAAAAGTTGGAAAAAACCCCACTTAGATTAAACCTTGAATAACATTTTACCATGAAGACCTACACGTGGTTGGACTACAAATCTAGAATCTATGCTTTGAGAACTTTCCAATGATATATAATAGTTATACCTTTGATTAAAAGTCAAACCAGAAACCCCTTGTTGAAAAACATGCATGGCATATACATGAATGTGCAGACATTAAAATTTTATTTTATTTATCAAGTCAAAACTTTGTAATTAAATGATTTCACTTAAAAATTGTGTGGGGTCCATTTGAAAATCTTTTAAAATATCAAGCCACGTATTCACTTTATACAAGGTATATATAAATATTTCCATTAAACTTTGGCTTTTCCCTCCATAATATGCACTTGGTCAAACCTAGCAGCATTTGATTCGCTGCTCGGATCCCCATCAACTTGCCAGTTCATTCGGCTCCACCTATGTGATCTACCACGTGTCGATATCACGCTTCATCATGATGCTATCATCATTCCTTGCAGGTTAGCAAGATTTTTCCATGTGTCAATCATTGTTGTCATCATTCCTACACTCAACTGCCACATGTCATCCTTTGATTCGCTAATATCCCCACATCATTTGCCAACTGTGCACCGTGTTAGCACCTGACTATTGGATGCCCCAGGCCCGCCATGGCGCATGTCATAATCTCGCTTCATCGCATCTCTGACACCCTCTGGTGAGTAAGCATGATTTCACCTTGTGGCACCCCTATCTCCGTCTCTCCACCAGGCAGGCCTAGAATTTGACCGCCACCCCTGCCTGTCATATAATTTTTCAATGACGGCTAAATTGTTTTATTGTCTTTCATTTTACGTTTTATCAAAAAAATTGATTGTCAATTTTTTAGTTTTAAGATATAATTTGAAAGATCATTTTAAATTTAAATATCTTATAAATGACAAAAATAAATACTAATTAATAATATGTGCAAAATTTTTAATGAATAATTTGAAATTATAAATTAGTAATATATACAAAAATCTCAAATAAAAGAAGAAGTTTCTAAATTAGTAATATAAAAATACATAAAAATAAGTTTTTAAAATTCATTATATTCTTATTTCAACAAAGATTTTGAATTAATATAAATATACAATCATCAAAATAGAAATATATCTAAATAGAAACAAATAAAAAATATAAATATTTATAAAATAAAATAATACATATTTATCATGCATATATATTATAAATATTATAAAATCACATTTTTGTATATTATTAAATAAAATATTAAGTTGCTTATAACAAGTATTGATAGTTTACTAATAATTTTATTTGTCATATTGACGATTTTCTAAAATTTTAGCCTATCAATTCATACGGTCATACAAGTTTATAGCCTGTCATATATGGTTAAAAAGTACAAAAATGACCATCAAATTCCAAACCTACCACCAGGGCTCACTCCCATGGGGCGCCTCTACACTTTTTTGCTTTCTAATAACTTTTTCTTGCTAAATGATGCGTCGTTGCGCCTCTACACTTTTTGGCTTTCTAATAACTTTTTCTTGCTAAATGATGCGTCGTTGCGCCACCTGTCCATTAGCTCCTTCTCGACTTTCACATTTTGAATGCCACTTAGCGGCGTCCCATTTGCTGTCAAATTTTCACTTCATCATATCATCTATTATATTATTCAAAATTTACTTGCTTATTACCGTCCAGCTTAAATCTATTTCAGAGCCAATGTGGGATAATTCATATCCCTTTGTTTCCCACAAAAATAGTATTAAGTCGACCACACAGCTCTGCAAGCTAATCCTGCATAAGAAAATTGCATAACATTTCCACAAATTATGCCAATTTTACTAGAGATATATGGCATTTAGAGAAATTCATTTGTTTTTCTACTCAATCTGCATTTTCATAGAAACTAAATCTATCCTACGCCTCAATTGAACAAACACCTGCGTGTATGAGACAAAACAATGTCTTCCTATGAGAAATAGTGACTGCAAACAAGATTTACCTATGGTTATCTCCGATCTATTTCTACATGCGCATCACATCAGACCACACACACACAAGTCACCGCAACATCTGACCACAACCATCATAATTTCTGTGGCAATTCGACGAATCATGCATCTGGCATCATTCTCCTATTGTGAATATGTGTGCGAGATAGAAAGAAAGAATCAGACAGTGGTGTTTTTAAATCTCTGGCATGGAGTCTCCCCTCCAGCATAATTTGAAGCATGTATTGATTATGTTGTGCACACCATATTGGGAAAATAAGTTCGTGAAAGCCATCTGCAATATGCCAACCTATACACTGAACTGGCCCTCTGTTTCGATCCACATACCTCATGTTGAAAGAAGTTTTTAAAAAATTGGCAACAGTATTCCTCTGAATCCAACATATATTTTCTGTCCCCTGATATCCCCATAGACAAAGACAAGACTTGCACATCCTCTTCCAAACTAGTTCATCTTTGGTTTGTGCGTTTCAAATGCGAGCATATTCACTACAAATTCCACATCAATTCTCCCGACATTTGCATATAAAATCTACAAAATCTGGTTGGGTATCTGGCAAATTATGCAGTTGAATCAATACATTTCTCTTTATGTTTAAATGGTCCATCGCATGGCATAGAGGTTTATACTTGGAAAGTGCAGAAATCTGCCATACAAATAGAGCAACATATGCCCAGAATGGACTGAGATTCATCCTTGGATCTATGCCTTATCATACTTCCAGTTAGTTGCAGTTTACAATGGCGTCTGATTCAACGCTTCTCCTCTACTTAATTGGATTTCATTGTCATGCTTTCTACCACCTCTAGACACAGATCAACGTATCACTTAGACCATGCCATTGTAAAACTTTAGCGAACATATCGACTCTTCTTCTATTCGAAGAAATGGGTCTCGTTTGGACATTTACGCTCAGACTTAAAGATTCATTCAAGTTGGAAATATAATTCATTTGTATCCATTCTTGATGTGAGCCTTATTTCACTTCTCAAACAAGAAGCTAATGCATCCTCTTATATTTGTGCCCTTGTCACATTCCATAAATCAATATTTTTCAACAATGCCACAATGTAACAGTTCAATTCTAGACCAATGTCATACCGACGTGAAATCGAGTTCTTAATGGAGTTAGCATAATTTCAACTTCAAACATTCTATAAATCTAATCATCATGCTTGTAAATACAACCACCTTGCCATGATAGTGGAGTGCAATCCCCATAAAATTATATTCATGAGCAATATTTTACTATCTTCAGAATAATATCAAGAATCATTCACATTATTTTCGCTATCATTATCATTTGAAAAATTTCCACCCTCTAGAATACCCCATCAATCCGATGGAATCAGTTTGGTCCAAAAGTGGGTCCAATTTGTTTGTTTGTTTGTTTTTTTTTTCTTTCCCGTTTTCAAACAATTGTCTCCCCAAATTGATCCATTGAGTTCATTGTAATGATTTGATTCAAAATCAAGTGCTAATTGATCAATCAAAACTCACCTTTTACTTTTTTGAACATTGCCATCCTTATGTCAGGAGGCCTTAAAATGACGAAAATAAATAATCGGCTCCTGAAACTTGGCAATTGTGTTCTTTGGTATACACACTTTCATTCTACAAATCCTTATCTAATGACAACACCTGGGTTAAAATATATTGATTGTCAAAGTTACTTTTTTCAAAATGCACTGCAAATATGTTAGAAACAAATAATTGCATTTTGTTTTAGTTTTGAAAATAGGTCAAACAACTACTTGGGAAGATGAAACTTAGGGTATTGGTAAGATTTCAAATGGAGAATATGAATATGCAATTTGGGCTCATGACAAAATAACTAAAAAAATTTGGCAAATCTCTGAAATTGGGTCCTGGTAATTACATAATTGGGTACATTAGTAGAATAATGATTTTTGCAAATAGAATGGACATGGGAAAGTATGCATATGGATTCATAAAAACTTGAAAATTGGCAAATTGAAAGCATTTTTAGGATGTAACACAATGTCACAATCTGTTTAAGCTCACCTATTACAAATTCAGAATCACAACATGCCGAACATGCCTCTTAATCAATCTGCATATCTAGTTACCAGTAAAACTTTAGAAATTGCATTTTGAATCACATTTAAAAACTAAACAAACGGATTTTCCATGAGCTCAACTTGGAAACCAACATGTCTCTGACCCCTAGAATGAGATGGTAAAGGATATTTTGCATTTCAGTCAGCTGGGCCAAAATTATGATTGGTCAAATAGGGCTACTTAAAAACTATTGTAAAAGGCAATTGGGTAGTTTTAAGTTTTTGCAAATGGAATCAGCTTGGGAAACTCATCAAACGGATTTATCAGACCTTGAAATTGCAAGCATAGTATTTTATTAATGATTAAAATTTAGTGGTATTACCGTTTCTCCAAAATACTCAAAAGGTCATAAAATATTCACTGTCAAACAAGGCCTCTCAGAATTTTGAACAATGTGCATCAACATTACAATAGTAAATAACCAACTTTAGATAACTCAAAAAATTATCAAAACATATCAAAATGAATTAAAATCTTAAGCATAGGTTCTCTCATATGCATACTAAACACTCCAAAGTGGCGAGTCATGACCCTTTACTGGTGCAAGATATTCAATTGCAAACTAGCCTTTTGAACTCTGTTTAATGCAAATTTGACAAATGCTCAAAATGGCACTTTACGAAATGATTCAGAATGATAACTTATCATTACGAAACACATACATACTAAATGAAAGGTGATAAGCACTTGAAACACATCATAGTCCTCAAAATGACAGCTGACTACATATCTATGAAACTCATTTATAGGGGCTTGAGTAGAAAAGTTTTTAAAATGGTACTCAAAATTAGTTTGTAATGTTGAGTCCCAACAGTTGGTAGGATAATGAAAAGGGGAGATGAAATAGATTCAGGATAGAGATTAGATAGGCTTAATGAAAGAGTAAGAAAAATATGTAGGAGGATGGAGGGAGTAGAAGAAGGATTGATCTTCAGTGCATGAAAGAAAAACATTGACACACACCTGTAAGGGTGGTGAAATGATGGAGGAAAGGATGTGGATTTTGGGACATAAGGACCCAAAATAGATTTGGAAGATGGAAGGAATTTTGATGGAGGGATAAAATTTTGGGATGCCAACGTTGATCTTTCTTTAGGACTCTGTACTTCAAGAAGCTTCTTGGGAATCCACATGTATTTTGAGTTTTCATTATTTTGTGGGTCCTTTGATTATATTGATTGCAAAAGATTTTTAGGAACCCATATTTCTTTTGACTTTTTTTAAATTAACGAGTATTTGTTGCCTTTTTCATATTTCTTTTTCTTTTTCGATCATAGTTTCTTTGTATTCACATGTCAATTAGACTGGACATGTTTTAGATTAAGATAAAAATAGGTTTTGAAGGGACCCAAAACCCTTTAACAAAAGCAAAAGATCAACATTAAGTACTACCAGGTTTTACAAGGACTTGAAACCTAGAGTAAAGAAAAAAAAACAAAAAACAAAGTTTTACAAGGACCTAAAACCACAAGTTCAAACCAAACACATCGAGGGTTTACAATGACCTAGAACTTAAAGTTTAAACCAAACACACTGAGGGTTTACAATGACCTAGAACTTACTATTTAAACAAAAGCTGGAAAATAAAAAACAAAACCAACAACACCACACGAACCAACAATCAACACACTAACAACCACGACCAACACCTACAACAACTCTTTAATGATCTTCTCTACCTCTTTACCTCCTACAATACTCTAGATAATATCAATCGTCGAAAAATTGAGAATCTCAGGAATTTTGGTAATCTTTTTCCTCATACTCTGCCTCATTCTCTTGCTAGGCCCTCATGGACTCCTCATCCCAATCATATCTAGAGACATGATCTCTTGTTGCTTTTCTTTCCCAGGCTAGACATGTTGATCCTTGACTCCATGTGGATTTTTTGACTTATAGACCTTATGCTTGGCATTCAAATTACTTGGAGATGGAATGAAATTAAGGGATAGGTAGGAGTTATGTGAAGAACTCTTGGATGGGTGAAAATGAGTTAGAATGCATAAATGGGATAAAATGGTCCTATTTTTCATATTGGTGTTTGTGTGGACACATTTGGTGAAGTGTTATGTAAGAGGGAAAAATTAATTATTCGCAAGGGTATAAATGAAGGACTTATGGTATACAAGCAATATGGGATATATGACAGGTGATGCATGTGATATATGATGTACGAGTCTTGATGATGGATCATAGAAGATGTGAAATACATTGGGAATAATTTGATATTGTGACACCATGCACTATTCATTATTGTTTTAATACTTTCACTATAATTAGGTAGTGAGTTTAGTGAGTTCAAAAGGTGGATTCAACCTTCACTCTCAAGAAAGTGTTCTCTCTTTTGTTTTCAAATCCTAACAGGGTTCCAGACCTCTAACAAGGTCTTGTCCTCTAATAAGGACCAATGTACTAAATGTTATGTAAGGAATCTTAACTTGGTCATATCTCCTAATAAAGATATTTTTAGATTAGTGCATCATCTTGTGGGTTGAATTCCCACTAGGGTTTTTGTTGGCCATGGTTTCCTTGAGAAAAAAACATGGTGTTATGGGTTCTCCTTTGATGTATGCTTTAGTTTTATGTATTATTATTTATAGATGCTTATGGTTAAGTTATAAATTTTTGAATTAGTTTAAAAGTGTTTCAACATTGATTCACCCCCCTCTCAATGTTTCTTTGGTTAATTCTTTTGATATGTAGGTGGTGAGTTCTGGTTCATCTTGTTTGGGTTGTACTTGCTAATCGACTTGTAGTTGTTTCTTTGTTGTTAATATGTTATTGATGCAAATCTGTAGTTTGGATTACAAATCCTATTTTGTTCTTGAGCGAACCCCCTTGTCTTGGCTACCTACTTATAAAAGAAAGAGATATTCTCATTTTATTCAAGTGAAGAAAAACAAAACAAAGATACAAAAAATAAAAATACAAAGAAATAGAAAAGAAAATCACTAAGAATCTAAAATAATAGAGTTAAAAAAAGAAACATAAATATATAAATAAGATAAGATAAAAATAAATAATAGTTAAAAGGAAATGTAAAACAAACTAAGAAGTAATTACACCAAGAGAAGAACAAACAAACTAAGAATAAAATAAAATAAAAATAAAACACAAATAAGAATAAGTATAAAGATGCATAAAAGGAATAAATAAAAAGAAGAAAATTAAATAATAAAAAAGGAAAAGAAAATCTAAAAAATAAAATAAAGCATAATAAAAAATTAGATAATATTAAAAATTACAAAAGAAAGGGTAAGAGAAAATACAAACATCATGAAAAGTGACGAAACCACAAAGGGAAAAGGAGGAGATGATAAGATTAAAAAAATAAAAGAGACAAGATAAATTGAATGGAAACAAATGTAACTATATGAAAGATAACCAAAAACATAAAAACGTAACAAAATAAGAAACAAGGAGAGGGTGGTAGAGGGATAAAGAAAAAAAAAAGGAACAAGGGAAACAAGAAAGCAATTGGAGAGTTCATTGAAAATGGTTGAAAAAGAGGGAGGTTAGAAGGAGCTTGGCCATGTCAAGTTAATGTGCCAACTTTTGTCCTAGATGAGATTTGAGGTATGGTTTTTAATGGTGATAGCCTCAAGGAGTTTGCATTTGAAATAATTATGTCCCACTATGATTTCTTAAAGAAAATGTGGTGCTTGGTATGCTGGTAGGAGTACTCAACTAAAGATGGCTTAAAAATTATGTTCAACCTAATATCAACACATTGGTCTTAGATTCTTGTACTTATCAATCATCCTTCTTCCCTTATATATTGGGTACTACAAGAACAATTAATTTTGCACACATTAGGAAGGAGGAGAGGAGGTAAGCAATCCTTAATTGAGGGAATGAGTTTACAAGTAGTGGATATGGTTTAAAGGCACAAGAAATACCTTTCTTGGAAAGAAATTTAGAAATTCCATTAGAGATTCTTTCCACAGAAGGGATGGTTGTTGTTTGGGAGGTATGAAGAAAACTAGGCTTAGGTATAGTACAAGTATAATTTTTATTAAATATGTTTGGAAGCTGAACAAATTTGTTTTCTTTGGTAGCCATTAAGTTTGAAAGCTTGAAAGTGGTGAGATAACTCAATTTCAGTGTGTTTATAAAAAATGTGATATGCATAGGTAGAAATAATATTACAGACCCCATATTTTGGATAGGATGATGGTGAGAAGAAGAATGGAGATACATGTTAGTGTGTGATGTATCTTAAAATGTAATTTTTTTAATATCTAAGATTGATCTCATTGAAGTTTTGGATGGTATTATTTGAGGTATTGGTAAATTGTGACTAAGTGATTTTTGATTAGATGATTGATTAGTGATGATATCACGATTTTTGGTTTGATACGTTGCTAAGTATTGAATATATGTTGAATTGTTATTTTTCCTTATCACAAGATGAAGTGATGATTGAAGTGAATTTGATGAAAGTTTTCTGGATCTTGTTTCTTGATTGTTTAGTTGATTTCTTGAGGAATTAATCATTGATGGATGAATGATGGGTATTTTTCGATGGATTCATGGGTAATTATTGATAAGTTATCTTTAATGCTAGGCATGAAATCTCTATTATACTTTATTGGTAAAGTGGTTACAACTGTCTATAAGAATTGAGTCACCTATTTTAATTGTTTCATTTGAGAATAATATATTACTATCTAAATTATTTTCCTTTGGATGTCCTGAAATAAAATATTTTTTCCCTGATATCTCCAATGTGATAGAGAGTCACACATCTTCATCATGCCTATCCTTTGAAATGATCACAACCTTTCACAATTACCACCTTTGAAAGAGACAACCATTCATCATTTTTGGCTAGTTAGAGAGTCACAACATTTTATAATTAACACCATTTGATAGTCACGAACCTTCATAATTTTTCCCCTTTTAGAGATTCAAATCCTTTCATAACTACAACTCTTTGGAATAGTTACAAATCTTCATCATTTTCACCCTTTAAAAGTGTCACTTATTTCCTTCATATCTAGATAGTCCTTTGTTTAATTGTGCAACCAATTTCCCACCTTCAATGTCTTGGATCATTTTTCATTTTCAAGCTTTTTCATTCCCACGATGGACCATTGAGAATGAGCCAACACGTTAGTGGTAAAAGAATGTTCATGGAGTTAAGTCTAGAAGCTAGTGATACATTCCTTAATTCCTATGCTCCATTCTTCCTTCCTCCCTTCCTTCCAAACCCTTCCAAATAAATATCTCTTTTTTATATTTCATGTTTGAGGGAGAAAAGATTTCACTTTATGCATTTTGACTATAATTAACTTAATTAAATTTTAATTTATTCTTTAATTTTTTAAAATTTTTAATTTTAATTTAATTTTAAAAAAATTATCATTATTATTTATTAAATAATTCTTCAAAAATGGGACATTACACAACCTACTAGATTTTGGTGCATACCTATATGGTATTGAGAAATGACATATGAAGTGAGGTGTTGATAGTATTATAAATAGGGATATTGAGAGGGGGTGAGGTGAATCGATATTGCACAACAACTTTTTGCCCAACTATGGACATCAATTACAAACCTTAAACTTGCATAAATGATTAAACTCAAGAGAAATAATAATCATACCACAAAGAAACTCATAGCACCATATTTTGTTAGATAGGGAAACCCTGACCAGGGAAAAACCTCAATGGGGATGTTACCCACAAAATGACCCACTAATCAAAAGTACCTTGTGTTAGCCCCTCTTTGAATGCTCCTATATTAAAAAAAATTTCAAATTTGAATTTGGTGAATAATGGTCTTATTTTGTCACCCTTTAATGCGAGAAACTTTGGAATAAACCCTTACACATGAACAAATGGATAAACACTATTATATGCTTGAGACTTTGTTAAGTTTTCTTTTGTTTAGCTTTAATCTATGAAAATTGGGTCCTATTCCTAAGTTTCCTTTTTTCTTCCTCTATGGTCACTAATTATTTTTGCTCAATTTTTCATTCTCCCTTGTTTATTGTGTTTGGCTAACTTAAAAATGAGATTTTTTGTGACTGTTGGATCTATCTTCAATCCACAGCCCTCACTTTGTCTTTATTCAAAATAATAGATCTTTTAACTTTTGCGACAAATCAAGAAAATGACACCTAGCCTTGTGTGACCATGAAATATAGTAAGTTGAATGTTCAATTATAGTCCTCTGATGCCAAGTAGATCGACAATTGTTGTATTTTGCAATGTAAAGACGTGCCTAGTTTAACCATTGCAACATAGCAAGGAGAGGCCACACGACTATGGTGGGTCCACAACCTTGTAAATCTCCAAAGTGAGTGAGATCATCAAGATAATAGTTGTCACATTATGATTTTTTCATAGCTAAGGATAAGCATGTTTTGATCTGCATTCTCCACCATTAACCAAGTCAAAAATCAATGGATGTCTCATAGTCGTTATGGATAAATGCATAGATTTTAAAATGCAACAATGCGAGAAGATGCCAAGTGTCCTTGTGGGCCATGCTAGAGAAAGAAAATCAATCCATTCCCACCGTTAGATCATCAATTCATCTACGATTGTCATGTTAGGACAATTAGGAAGTGCACAAAATTTACCAAACATAACTAAGTGACTAGTTGCCACATGTCTTGATTGGGTCCCAAAAGGTGATGAAATTTGTTACTTTCTAATCATTGATGAGAAGAAGATCGATGATGGTCATTATGTCACTTTTTCAAGATCAAAGAATTTTAAGCAATGCGAGGATGTGACAATTTGAAATATGTCCTTGTGGGACTAGTAGCTTGGAACATTAGTGAAAGATCTGACTGTTGGGTGATGCAACGCGCTCCCCTGCCCACAGGTGGTTAATTATGTGGTGTTCCATGTTCACTAATAGTCATGGCTTTTGGTGCAACGGAAAATGGGCCCTACAAGTGGTATCAGAGCCTGGTTTTGGCCTGGTCATGGGTTCAAATCTCCCCGGTGCCTTCCCGACCCGCGTAAGCACCTGGTATGCGCGTCGAGGGGGAGATTTTTGGGTGATGCGATGCGCTCCCCTGCCCACAGGTGGTTAATTATGTGGTGTTCCATGTTCACTAACAGTCATGGCTTTTGGTGCAACGGCAAATGGGCCCTACACTGACCCATGCAATGCTATGTGAATCAATGGTTGTCGCTTTCTCACAAATGGAATAAGGAGGGTTTTTTAGCAAATGTAAGAAAATATCCAAATGACTGATTGCTTCCTTCTAGTATTTGATTGCAACATTATTTTCTACAATCAAAGTTCTTGCACAATCCATGATTGATCTATTCCTTCTTTTAGCTATACCATTCTGCTGTGGTGTACTAGGGGCTGATACTTGTCTTTTGATTCCTTTTTCAGTGCAAAATTCATTGGAAATGAATTGACCACCTCTATCTGATCTCAAACACTTCAACTTCTTTCTTGTTTCTGTTTCTACTCTTGCCATATACCACTTAATTTTTTGAAAAGCTTTAGAATTATCTTTTAGATACATTACACTCATCATTCTAGAACAATCATCAACGAAAAAGAATAAAGTACTTATCTCCACTATATCTTTGAATTCCAATAGGTCCACATAAGTTAGTATGAACTAGTTCCAAAACTTCTTTAGAATGATAGTTTTTTCTTTTGAAACTTGTCTTTCCCATCTTATCAATTTGACAATTTTTGCATAGGCCCATATTAGGTTTCCTCAAACTAGGAATACCTCTCACTCTTTTGTTTTTGCTTATCTTGATTAGATTATCAAAGTTCACATGACACAACCTTTATTCCATAACCAACTTTCTTCTACTTGAGAAATGAAACATGGACTTTCACTAAGATCTAGGTAGAATATGTTACCTTTTGTTTGGTTACTAGACCCAACTATATTTCCTTTTCCATCTAGCAGCTTGGCCTTCCCATTCATAAATTCTACCTTGAATCTAATGTTATTCAATTCTGCCACACTCAGTAGATTATGCTTTAGTCTTTCAACCCAATAAGCATTATTACATCTAAGTTCATTGGTTAGTGAGATACAACCTTTTCCCTTTATGCAACATGGTTCATTATTTCTAAATCTTACACTTCCACCATCATAATGTTCCAAATGTTCAAACTTTTTCTTATCACCAGTCATATTATGTGAGCAACCACTATCAATAACCCATGTATCATTTTTTCTAACATGAGAGATAAGTGTCATTGTATCTTCTTCATCATCAAATTCATCTTTTACAAAAATATAGACCATTTCATCATCATCATTACTATCTAAATCTGTAACCATAAAACAAGACTTCTTACCTTTGTCTTTGTAGTCCTTGAAGTTCTTGAAGTCCTTCTTGCCTTTGTACTTGTTGTGCTTCTTTTCATCTTTGTCTTCTCTGTTTGGACACCTTGCAGCAATGTGTCCAACCTCTTCACAAGAAAAACAGATTAAAATAATTTTACCTTTATACTTTATTTTGCCTTTAGAATACCTTTTGGCAATCAATGCTTCAATGGCTTCACAATCACTGTCACAACTATCTTCCTGTTCACTTTTAGATTTTTTTCCTTTAGAATATTTAGCTTTCTTCTTGAGTGACAACTTGGCTTCAAATGAAGACTCAATATTGCTAGAACTAGGAGTATAATTATCATAGTTATCTAGCTCAAATTCAGTCAATCTTTTGATTAGAGCATCCAAATTTATCTTGTTATTTCGATCACATCTCATCTCTTGAATAGAAGACACTTTGATTTCATAAATAATAAGAAGGGTTCTAAGTACCTTGCTTGCCACTATCATATCTTCAATTATTCCTCTAGAGGCTTTGATTGCACTGACACTAGCTTTGATTCTCTCAACATATTTTGCAATGTTTTCATCCTCTCTCATCTTCATCTAATCAAATTAACCTCTCAAGCTTTCTGCTTTAGCTCTTTTTACATTATCATTACCTCCATAAACATCCTTTTGTTTGGTCCACATGTCATGAGAAGTAGCACATCCTTTGACCTCATCAAATTCAACATAGTTAAGAGTTGATGTAATGTCAATCATCATATTGTTATGATTTTTCTTTTCAAAAATATCCTCCACAATCAATGTTCTAGTAGGAGCCTTGTAAGAATTTTCCAAATATCTCAAACCTAAATCACTGATGGTTGCCAAGTGAAACTTCATAAGTTCCTGCCATGCCTCAAAGTTATCTATGTTTAGCTTTGGAATCTCTCTTCTGTAAGACATCCTAATCTTTAGCTTAGGTCTTTGAAACCTTTTCTGCAAGCACCAAAAGCTCTAATACCATTGTTGGAAATATAAGGGGAGTAATTGAGATGGGAGAGGTGAATTAGTTACCACTAGAATAAATCCCAAATCCCTTAGATGTCATCACAAAACATAAACTTCCCTGAAAAATACTGTTGCTCGAAAAACACACATGCACTTAGTTAATACTAATAATATGTTGTAACTAGGTAACCACTAAAATAACAACTGTAACTTAGAAAATTCTTAACATGAAAATCTTAAGATATTATTTGTGATTAACCTTAATTAACTTAGTTTCATACACATGAAAGAAATAACATGAACATAAGTGACACCAAGATATAATGTGGAAACCCAGTTTGGAAAAAACCACTAATTGCAACTAGTTACTGATTTTTACTCTTCAGAAGTGAGCCCTTTTAGGAGCCAACCTTGTTAAAGGTTACAAAACACACTATTAGGTGTGACCCTGTTAGAGGATTTAATCATCCTGTTAAGAATGGCCTTGCTAGAGGTCTTTAGACACATCAATATAGAAATGTCACCTTGTTCGAGGATTTACAAATAGGTGTTAGGCCAACTTTGTTAAGAGATTTAAATCACTACTACAAAGGTTAGAGAATAATAATGAGATGACCTGATTTCTGACACAATTGAATTGCTGATTATAGATCTCAATTCTGGCTCGAATACTTGATCCTTTCTAATTGAATGTATCTTTACAAATCCTTAAGGATATTCTATTTATCCTTCTAAATTGCTTCCTCTAAGCATATTCTATTCTTCTATTCACTCATTCTCATTCAATCTACAACTTGAACTTATACTTATATCATACACATTATCAAGTTGGCTTGAATAAAACTTAGAATAATTAATATTCATCTCCTTAGTCGGCTAGAACCAACAAAACAATCTATTGAACTCAATATGCCAAAATAAGAAAATCCTTCGTTAGCCAATCCTGCTCAGTAGACACTAACTCAGATTATAGACTACTGTACTTACAACTTCTCTCCAATATTTCTATGACACATTCTTCTCCATCATCAGTGTTCTAGAACAATCCATGATTGATCTATTTCTCCTTTCAACTATTCCATTTGGGGAGGGGTCCTAGACACTAACATCTACCTTTTGATTCCTTTATCATTGCAGAATATAGTGAATTCATTAGAGATAAATTCTCCTCCTCTATTAGATCTCAAACACTTTAGACTTTTACCTTTTCAACTATTGCTAAATACCACTTAAACAATTGAATAGCATAAAATTTTTCTTTAAGAAATATCAATATCATCATTATAGAGTATTCATCAACAAACATAATGAAATTTTTGTCTCCACATTAGCTTTGCACTCCAATAGGTCCACAAAGGTCAATATGAACCAATTCCAAAATATTATTAGATGTATATGTTTTGCTCTTGAAACTAGACTTTGTCATTTTCCCCAATTAACATTGTTTATACATAGCATTACTAGGTTTATTCAATCTTGGTAATCCTCTTACTCTTTTCATCTTACCAATAATTAATTTTTTTATCAAAGTTCACATGACAAAACCTCTTATGCCATAATCGTATATCATCATATTGTGTAAACAAGAATGTCTCATTAGATAAATCTAGATAGAACAAGTTACCTCTTGTTTGTTCTCCACTTCCAATCATTTCACTAGTAGTATCAAATACCTTGGCCTTCCCACTAGTACATTTGCACTTAAATTTCAACCAAGATTTTTGACCAAGCCCTAAATGGGCTTCTTCAATACTTTTTAAATTAATTTTTTTCCCAAGTTGGTCAAATTTTTTCCCTATTTGGTCAAAATTTTAACCAAATCAGGCCCATAATAAAAAAAGGACATGATTTGGGTGTTGTGTGTTTTTCTTATTTTTTATATGGGCATTCTATGTTTTTGGTGGCAGTCTACAGTAGCGTGGGAACCATTGAAAGGTTAGTGCAAGGTTCTTGTTCAATTTTTTAAAAAAAAAACTTCATGTATGTTTCCACATTCAAATTTGTTAAAACATTGTAGGCAATTCTTCAAAATTGACTTGTATTTATAGAGCTCACCACACATGACACAATACCTAGAATCTAGCCCCCTCTCTCAAGTCAATAACAAATGTTATTTTGATAAGCAGACCCCCCTTTACATCTGCTAGCTTGATAAGAGATTGATCACCAAATATGGTCTAAATTGTTGATGCAAGAAGAAGATACAATCAACTTCAAAATTAGAAACAAGAAACCACTTCCACCATACTTTTCTCTTTTGTAAATGTTACATTTGAAGGGAAGTCATGATTGTCATTTTGGGGTTACACTTGATAGGAAATGAAGATGGCATGTGATTAGAAGAGATTAAAATCCATACAACTTTATCATGAGACAATATCCCTATAAAGGTCTAGTCATTGATGTTACTTGACATTTCAATTTGTTTAAAAATTCTTGTCTTTTGTAGATTCATTGTGTACAAGCAACTGGTTAAAATATTAGATCTTAATACACTTAAATCCATTTTTAGAATCTATTCACTATAGGTTATGCTTAGGTTTTTTGGATCTAAGAGAGTAGCTATGTTATAAATTTTAATTTCAATCAAAAGATTTTCACATATTTTTCTCCTCTTCAAATATTTGAGTATCTTCCAATCCTTCTTTGTTTTCATGGATGTAATTCTCCATCTACATGAATATATTTACCAATTTTTCCTTTTAGATGAGATAAAAACAATGAGAAGGTGTACCTCTAATTAAATAATATATTGAAATGAGCAATTGAGAAAAATCTAGAGACTTTTTGTGAGGTTATGCAAGAGTTTTTTTCGGGTGTGGGAGGGAAGAAGTATCAATCCACTATGATGATTTTTCCAAGTAATCTTATTGGTAAAGTTAAGGATTAAAGATTTGAATAGTTACATGTGTTACTTGAGAGTTAAAAGGACTAATAGATTGTATGTTGATTCTCATGATATTTGAATATCAAAAGAATTATATTGACTGAATTGATTCTTGCAACTAAATCCCCTCACTTTTCGATTAAAACAATTTATATTATACTTGTTTAGCAAACTTTTATACAATATTTCAATAGAATGGATCACAAAAAACATCAATAATTAAAGGGAGTGAAGAGAATGAGCAGAAGACTATAGGCTAGGGAACACATATAAGTTTTTTTGGTATATATATATATATATATATATATATATATAGTGAATATACATTTTTACATGGTCTGTGGCTCAGGGTAAGAGGATATAATAAATGAATATATGATCATCATGAAATGGGTGTTTTGTACAGATGGGCCAGGGGATTGTGTTTTTGCTTCAACGTAGTGCTTTCAGGAAGTCATCCCAAAAAGATTGGTACCACAAATTATGTTTCTCAAATGAAACAAGGGTTATAGTGTTCTTAGGGGTACCACTTGTAACAGAAAGTCAACTTGATGATCTAAGCATCCATGTGCTTCAAATAAATCCTTCAATCTATACAAGACCATGCAATGCAAAAGAATAGTGAAATTACCAAGAAATGAAAGTACTTAATTGATCCAAATAAAATTATTCAACAACTCATGTCTGAGAAACTTGAGACATAAATATAAGCATAATTCAACTTCCTCAACCAACATCAACTAAATTTTGAACTATTTTTGGTTATTGGGAGTAAGTTGCTCAAAAGTTGTTAAGCAACTTTTTGGACAATTTTCAAATTTGACAACTTTGTATCAACCTAATTCCTATCATCCAATTTGCATTACAAATAAATATCAACAAAGACCAAATTCCTCATTTCTCGATGCTCCTAATGAACTTTGATCGTCTTCAAGTTGACCAAGTTGGCTAGTACACGCCTAACATGATCAATGGGTTTGTTTGCCTTACAAAATGGAACAAACTCAACAAGAAATTACTAAAGATATTTGACTGCATGAGTTTCTAGCCAAGTGCATTCAAAAATAGCTACCAAATTTTGATGGCATAAAGAAACTTTATAAGTCTATGTTTGTGTACCAGCAAATATGAGAAATCCTGTCTAGAAGATGAAATTGTAACTTGAATAAAGTTTAAACCAATAAGTGAAGTGATAATTCAGTCAAGACAATCAGTCCACCATGTAGATTATAATGAACAACTATGATGTTTCTATCTCTTGAAAGTTTTACTTTTAGATTGTTTATCTATTTATATGAGGGCGTATCATCAACTATTAATGAGTAGATCAATTGGTCGATTTAGGGCACTTAGAGATCATCATCATGGAAAAGGTAAACCAATGATGATTGTGACAAGTAGGACCCTCATTTATATTTTTCCTCTCAATAAGAATATAGAAATAATGAACATTACATAGGAACACTAAGAGTCCAGTGTCTAGGAAATTAGATAACATTAGGATCCCATAGTCCACTAGATGGTCTTATAGTTTGACTAAACACAACTTGATACAATTAGCCTATTAAAAAACTATTAATTCTGGGCAGATGTTATTACCAAAAGCTATGCAAGCTGTACTTTCAGTTTGTGAATTCATTCAACACATAATATAAGAGAAACAATTGATCAATTTCAAGACATTGTATAAAACAAAGATAATCTATATTTGATTTGTATTCCTTATGTTACTATGTAGGAATATCATAGCTCCAAGTAAATTTTAAAGCTCTAGATGCCTTGCTTGAAAATAAAAAATTACGTTGAGGTCGTAACCAACTGAATAAGCCTCAATCTAGCTACCATCCATGTTTCTTCCAAACAGAGGATTGGCTTGTCATCGTATGCATCTTTATTATATCGCTTCTCCTTGTCCACAAACTCATCTGTCATATTCAACACTTTAAAAACAAAACATTGGAACTCAACATACATCACGTTTGCACTAGATGGGTAAATAAGAAATATAAATTTGTGATTTTAAAACATTCTAAAACATTATCTAATGCTTTGATTACTATCAATAGTGCTATTTTTCATTGCATGGATAGAGCTCGCCATACAATATTAAAGATAATACATAACCTCCTCTGTAATAGCTGGAAATGCCTTTAGAATTGAGAAACCTTGTGATTCTTTCAATCTCTCACTCACTTTTCCTAGTAATTGTTACTAACAATGCCATTAGATTTCAAGGCATATCATAGTGTGTTGGATATGTATTCTGATTGCTTCAAAACTAAACTACACGTGTAGCTTATAAGAATTTGAAAAAGCCTTAGCTCATCATATCCTTCTTTATTTTATCAATCATAATAAAAGTGAGGATTAAAATTCAACATAGACCACATTGTTGTAGGATGATCTAGAGAAGTCATTTTGCCCACAACTTACGCAAATTTGAAACATATTTTATTGGTGTTATAAAATACAAACACTAGCAACCTTTCTACAATCTAGTCAACTTTGATAACTGTTAATAGTTGTTCTGATTTGCATTCTCTAGTTAAAGTCCACCATACGGTTAGTATAATATTAGAGAGAATTAAAATATACTTTAGTTTGAAATTTATATCAAATTAAAATAGTTGTGCATAAAGCTATATAAGAATAATAATTCTATTATGGTTTGAATCATAAAAAATAAGAGAAAACCCTAAACAACTGATACTTTGGCAACAACTTGCACACTTGCACCAATTCAAATAGAATTTATGTTATCTGCAACTGATGATCTGCCCCTTAACATTGGTCTTATAGGGAAGGTAAAATCATAGACATATCTTTCTTCCAAAATTTTCTCTACTCTCTATTTTCTTACATGGTTTAATGTGAATTATATATTTTTCCATTTTATTTATTCAACTGGATCCTTGACATCAAACTTAATGCATATCCACCTTCAATATTAAGTTCTACCACCCAAAATTGTTGCTAGCCATGGGTTGGGTTTGCATAGAATTTGGATTAAGTTGGAATAGAACCATGCTAAGCTTGAAAATTTAGTGATGGAACTAACAATTTATTGGAAGAGTTTCTAAGGATAACCAATTAATTTGGATTAATCGGACTGTTCTATAGAACCATTCTAAGGTTACAAATTTAGTGATGAAACTAACAATTTATTGTTTGAGTTTGTAAGAATAGCTATATTTATTGATGTTATAGATTCAAATATGGGTCATTCATTCCTTCTAATTTTTCATTAACTTGATTATGTCCCTTTTACTTCTAGGAATGTTTTCTTATTTTCCATCCAATTAATTCATTGCCTCACCTAGAACCTACCTGCTTATTTTTAGCCTTTGTGATCTACTATGACCTTGAAATGAGTTGTCATCAAAATTCACACTCTTAATATATCTCCTTGGTGCCCAAATCAAATCTAGGCTTATTCTTCTAGAGACATGTCACCATTGTTGATTGTACTAAGAGAATGAGACCCAAATTTGACCCAAAGGTCCATGCCAAGAATTCAGAAGGATATTGGGTCTCTTGGTTGACCCAGTCAAATTTAACTCCATGAAACAATTTGAGATGTATAGAAACCCTCCACCTCTCCTCATTCTAGATGGATTCATTAAGAATTTTTTCATTCATCATTCAAACTACACAATTTAGAATCGTAGTTAAGGGTTCAAGCAACATTATGCATCTACAATTACGCCTTGAGCTATTCATCCTCTAAGATTATTTATGTCTAGCAACATAGTATCAGTAGCCTTGGTCTTCGGTTAGCTACAAAGTGGTTGTAGCTCTTTGCTAGTGCCACAACCCAAGATGGAAGGCATGTTGCTTGTCCAACAACCATAGATGATGAAATTTGTAGGTGATTATTTTTGCTCGAGTTATTGTAGAAAAAGCTTTTTGGTTAATTTTAGAATCTAGGTCACACCATTAGATAAATATATGTTGTGTGATTCTTAATTCTCTTTATTTTTGCAGTAAATGCCATGAATTTGCATTCTAAAACCTATCCAATTTTTATTATAAATAACTTTTGGATAGACATTTAAATAATTTTTATTAAAAAAAATGATCTATCTGTTTTGAATGTTTTCTTAGTTTTGTAGATTTTATGTTTTGCACAATAGAAATTACTAGGGTGAAATCTTAGATTCAATTTCTTAGTTTACCTTTTAAGTTTTTAATATGTACCCACATGGCCAACATTTTTACATTAATGAATTGCCTTTCTTGCAAGGCATTTTTTGAGGATTGCTAGAAGAATATAAGAAGATTGTTTATTGCTCCTTCCAATATGGCCTCTAAGTTGGTCTAATTGGATTATTCCAAACTTGTCAGCATGAATAATTACCAACATTGTTGCCTTAGGAACATCAATTCCAATTTCAATTGTTTAAGTTGAAAGAATAATTTGTGTTTCTCTTACTTTGAACTTTTGCACTGCTATTTATTTTTTAGCATTTTTTCATACAATCATGAAGAATGTCACATTTGTAAGCACTAAAGATTTCAGATTTTTTTAAAGTTATTTAGTGGCTACATGAAGTTATGGTAGCACCTTACTTTCATTTATGGAAACATTAACAAGACATGTTTTTCCACCATTGCAAAGATCTTCTTGCATCATCTGTGATTGCATAAGATGATGATGAACTTCATCTATACTACTTTGTGACATCTTGTATTTCAAAAACATCTCTTTCTATTTCAATAATATCTAAGCTAAAACTGAGAGAAATACCAAAGCTTGATCTAGTCAAAGATATGTCTCCCAATGCATTTTTTTCTTTCTTGGGATGAAGTGGTGGCCTTGATAAGTTCACACTTTTGGGAAATAAATTAGTTCAATTTGACATGAAGAGTGAATTTTGGTTCCCTTATGCTATTTTGGAGGCCATAGAGGAGAAGAACAAGCATGAAAAACATATCCTACTTGAGCAGTATGAGGAGGAAATATTTGGAGGTGTGACACCATGTAATATGTATGCACAACATGCAAGGAATCCAATTTACTAATAATTTCTCAAGTAGCCTTTGAGTACCTTTGACACATTTGAGAAACTTGTTCTATGATAATTTTGGAGTTGTCAAAATGCAAAGATTTCTAGAAGTCCTTGTGGGTGCTAGCAACCCACCACTACTTACAAACCATAGCTTCTTTACACAAATTTTATTGGTTGAGGAAAGGAAATACCATATGCAAGAAATCATCTGTAAGGTCCATTCTAACTTCTAGATCTTCCCCATAGTCTAGGTAGCTTTAATGCTCATTTTAATCTCATTGCCACTAGCAAAGTCCACAAGTTCTCAATCCACATCATTTCTACTAAGTGAATTGCCCCCTCCACTTGAAAAAATCAAAGACAAATCCAATTGGGTAGCAAATGAAGAACTTATATAGTTCAATGTTACCAATGCTTTTAATATTATTATTTTTGGATATTCATGAAAATAATTATGCTTAGAGGAATCAAATTTAGAGTCATTAGTTATGATAGCCAAGTTAGAAAATTACTTTGTTTTCTTTGATTGAAACAACTAAGAAGAATCAAATTCATTACCAACATCACAACTAGTAGAATAATAGGTACTAGTATTTTTATATTAGGATTCTAAAAAAAATAGACATCTTCTTTCTTCCTTATGAGATGAAATGGGGAGGCTTGGAGGTAACCCATTTCTTTCATTGCTAGAATAGGGTGATCAGACATAGGATTGTCCTTTTCCTCTAAAAAACATAAACCTGTTAATCAAAAAACATAAACCTAATGAATTTAAATTACTCTCTTCTAGTACTGTGCATTGTAGTTCTCTATTTGTAAGTGAATATTGACACTTTTGGGCCAAATTGAATGTTGCTTTCCCTTCAATTATTGATGGGATATAGTCAACAACCATGTTAATACATATGTGAGACATGGCTCTTCATTGTCATATGTATATGAAGCTATTCCAAATGCTTTGCAATGTACATAAATCATTAATGCAAAGAAAAATTAGTATACAATAGATTGATTAACATATCTCAACAATATTGTACTACACAGACCAATTTTTATAAACATATATTGATTAACATATCTCAACAATATTGTACTACACAGACCTATTTTTATAAACATATCTTAGTGATATTATTGTGAAGTACAAAAATCCATATTTCCATATTATTGAACTATGTAGAGTTCTATTCTTGTTGATTATACACTCCTATATAAAAAATATAATAAAATAAAATTACCTGTCATATAAGTCAGATCAAAATTAATAGTAATGACCCCTTTCTGGCTAAATTGTAAAACTGAGTCAATTAACTAATTTATCCTTCTTAGTTAAATAATTACAATCTAAATGGGTAAAGATTTACACACATAGGAATGTCTGTATGTGTATACACAATTATTGACATTGAAGGGATAGCAATGTCTAATTTGAAATATGCTATGACAGTAAATGCTACTAGTGGTGATATGAAAATGATGTAATGTTTAATGTACATGATATTCTTTTGAAATTGATATGTATTTCTTTAGCAGTTTGATTGCTAGATCTAATATCCTAGTGATTCTGCCAAGAGACACTTCACTCAAATAGAGCAGTTTGATATATGACTAATTAAAGAGGCAATGTTCACTGATATAGGATATTAATTTACTAAGAGGTCAAAATTGTAGACTCGGTACTGGTTATATATAAAAAATGAAGAAATTTCCCTAATGATGTTGAAAGAATGATTTATACCTTCCTAATATATCTTCTCTCACCAAAAGTACATTTTAAAGAGACATCTCTCTACAAGCCATTTAGAATTTGTGGCAATTCACAACATACTCAATAGCGAGCCATCTCATGATTATCATTGATTACTCAATTTTTTTTAACAAATTCATTATGTTACAATCAATCTAAACAAATTGATGAAATTTTTAATATATGATAATACTAAACAAATTAAAATATTTATGTAGTGCATGTTCTAACTGATAGTTTTTTAATAATAACCATTGTACATTTAACTGGTAATTGGAAAATAAATAGAAATTGTGGCATTACTATAGTCATAGAAAGAAGAGTGGGTGTTAAAGTTACAAATTTTTCTCTGATCGATTCTATTTTATCAGAAAGGAGTTGTAAGAGAGCAATATATGTTTTTGAATTTTCTACCTTATATGAATAGCACTTTTGAAGCAACCACTACTTGGATGGCACCTTACTTCCCATAACTCTAAGGTCAGAAAAAAATTTAAAAAAATTCAAATTCAATCCTTTATACACAATATATGGTTGCCATTCAATGTAATTGGTTACGATAAATTCTTCTCCATGTAACCAACAAATATATTGTGGAGATTGTAGTTCTGATAAAACTAAGAATTGATATTTAACCCTTATAGAGAACCTACCTTTGGGTCATGAGAAGAGAACATTTTTGTCAAAAATTTCTCACTGGAGGATACTAAAAATGTGAATTATGGTGTAGGTTTGAGTTAAATTTTTAGCCTAAGTTTGTTTCTCAGTGGTGCTGGTTTTTTTTTTTTTTTTGTTTTCCCTCTCTTTTTCTATATGTAGAGCATATGTGTTTTAGTCTAGTGATTCTACCTATTTTATTTTGATCCTACATATTGGTAAGTTGGGTTTACAAAGGTGTAACTCATAAGAAATCCCTCTAGAAGAGGATCAAATTTAGAATCTATGGAAAGCAAAACCCACAACTCAAACCAACTCATGTATGCTTATGAACTCTAGCTTCCTTAGCCACACTAGAGGCTCTCTAAATGTCATTTTATTTCCTACTGCTTGTTTTTTTCTTATGTAATTTGAAAATACTGAGGAATTATGCCCACATAATGGTTGCAAGTTTAATTGGTACTTTGATGATAAAATTCAAAGTTTCCTCAAGATTGTGTGCTCCATTGAGAATGTTGACCAAGAACACATAGTGATTGGTTTTTACCACAATGCAATAGGAGTTACTCATGATAGTGAAGTATGTATATCCCTCATCCACTAGATCTAGATGGTTGCATGCAAACAAAATAGGTGTGAAGTTGACATGGTCAGGATATGTTCTAGAGTGCTTCATTTTTCAAAGAGTTTGGGAGCATTATTACAAAACCTATTTTGTCCATTTCTTATAACCATGGGTATTTTTAGTCAAACAATTCACATGCCCTGTGTATGTTTCCACATTTTGCATACATGCCTATCAAGGCATTACTAACTACAACATTTTTAAATAAATCCATTTTTTTAATTAATCAATTTGTATCCATACTTGAAAGATCCTATTTTTAGCTGGTTGGTAAGATGTTGGTGAAGGTTTTGACTCCTTTCCTTGTTCACTCAAACACCTTACATTCTTCAATTTGTAGGTATCTTTTAATTTCTATATCATTCATCAATCTCCTCTCTGTATGAGCTTCTTTCAACCTACCTATTTCTACATTCAAGTTTGATAGAATAACTTAAGTTATGACATTCTCGAATCCATCTAAAAAAGAAGACCTTTTGTAAATAATCCCAACTATATATTCTTATGTAATCTGCACATTGAGGAAACATGTCAATTGGTATTTTGATGATAAAGTTTAGAGTTTCCTCAAGATAGCCATCTTGGCTGAGGAGGTCAAGTATGCATACACAGTGCTTGGTTTTAGGCATAATTAAATAAGAGTCACCCATGCTATTGAAGCATTTAAGGCCTTCATACACTAAACTTGTGTGACTGCATGTAAACAAAACCCATGTGAAGCTTGCATGGTAAGAGTATGTTCCTTAATGTTTCATTTTTTCATAGATTTTGAAAGAATCATATGAAAATCTATTGTGTGTGTATCTTGTAACAATGGCATTCTATTTGCTAACATATTTTTGAAGGATTTTGTCAAATAGTTCACATGCCCTATGTATGTATCTGCATTTTTTCACACATGTCTAGCATGGCATTGGTCACAAAAACATCATAGAAAAATCAACTTTTTATAGATTGATGCATTTATATACTCTATTATAAAGCTTTTAATTTTGCACAAGCTGGTAGGATGCTAGAAAAGGTTGCAAATTTAGACTTTACATTTTCCAATAGCATTTTCTTAAAGATATACAATGCCTTTGCAAGAGATCCATTTTGTGTTTATCTTGCAACCCTAGTATCCTATGAGATGGCATATTAATTTGGCAATCTATCAAACACTTCATGATTTGAGCATATTTCCACAATTTCTATACAAGTCAATTAGGGATTTTATAGTTATAAAATCTAACAATTTCCATAATGCTGGTAGGATGTTGGAAAAGGTTGTAGAATTAGAATTTTTATTTTCCAATAGCATTTGTTTAAAGGTATACAATGCCTTTTCAAGAGATCCATTTTGTGCATATCTTGTAACCTTGGTGTTCTATGAGATGACAGTTTTTTTGGTAGTCTATCAAACACTTTATGCTTTGATCATGTTTCCAAAATTTTCATACAAGTCAATTAGGGATTTCATAGCTATAAAATCTAAGAAATATCCACATTTGGTTATACTTTTATGGAAATCCATGTCCAATCCTAAGGCATTCATTTTATCATAGACTGTTAGGATGCTAGAGAGGTTGTGAAATATGGCATTAAATATGCCAATAGCATTTGATTAAAGGTTTCTAATTTTGCATATTCTTTTTAACAAACCCATATTGTGCATATCCTACAATCACTAAATTCCATGAGACTACATCCCTTTCAAGTATTTTGTTAAACAATTCAGATTACCTTTATATCCTTTCATATTTTACATACATGTCTATCAGAGCGTTGGTAAATATGACATCTAACTAGAAGCTTTTTTTCAATTTTTTTGATGGCAATTCATGCGTGCTCTAATGGCCCCATTTTGGCATAGGTTGGGAGGAGGCTAGAAAAGGTTATGGAGTCATGCTTTACCCCCTACTAGCTGTATATGCTTAGAATTTTCTAAGGCTTTTTCAATAAATCCATTCTATGCTTATCCTGCAATCACCTCAATTGATGACACTACATATCATTGAGGCATTTTTCAAACAGTTCACATGCCTTGCACATGCATCCCTATTTTACCAACATGTTTATTGGTGCACTTTCAACTAGAATATCTAAACAAATTTCAATCTTATTTATGTTTCAATGGACAACTGTATCCAGTTCCAAAGAACTAATTTGAGTAGAGGTTGGTAGAATATTGGCAAAGGTTGAGGAGGTTTGTATAAAATCTTGTAAGGCTTTTTTAGAAAATCCATTTTGTGAATATCCTACAATCATTACAATCTATTAAGTACAATAAATGCTTGAATGCTGCCTTCACACCTTATCTTTGGTGTTGTGATTGTAATATTTTTTGAAGTTCCCTTATACATGAAATTGACATATCTTTATTATTGCTACATGTTTTCCTAACAACATGGGTTATGAGAATACTTTGCTATATTCATTTCTTAGATAGTAAAATCTGCATGCTTGGTTATTTGATTACAATAGTATGTTCTTCCTTACTATCTCATGGTTTTGATGATTATTAAACTTCTTTATGAAATTTATTGAAGGCATGGTAACATTTATATATAACTAACATCATTGTTATGGAAAAGTAATCTATATTCACAAATTGCAGCAAGTTACATGTGTTTTTGGAATAGATAACCGCATATTATCATTGTAGGAAATTGGGAAGATTGAAAGGTTCTTTTTGGTTGTTTGGTTTTCCTTCTTATGAGTTCAAACAAAATATCTTGGTGTCTTGTAATGGAGATGCCATGAATTAGCAATTCCTACTGTTACAAAGAATAACATAGTGAATCAACAATTTATGGACGTGGAAGAGGTAAGTGAAGGAGCTACATGAATGTTTAAGGGTTTCTTTCAATTAGCATATACTAAAGAACCATTTGGGAGAGAAGGAAAGGTGGTTTATTCAAGTGTAGGAAAAGGTCATGGTGGTTAGCAAGGAAACTCTCAGCAATACAAGGGTTTAATAGTTTAAAGATCTCCTCAATCATTTTGAACCTAAATGCCAATAGCTTGAAAGATCTTAATAAGGTAATGAAGTATTCAAGTTCATTTGGTAGAATTATTTGGGATTATTGAGAGTTGTAGCTTGAGTGAGGGATGTTTTCCAAATAGCATAGACTAGGGTCTTTGAGTGATATTCCTTGAGGAACTAGTTAGAAGCTAAGGTTTTGGAATTTGAAAGAATTCAATAATGGATATCTGATTCTATTTTTAGTATTGATAGATGTTTTAAGAGTTTGAGTTCTTACCTTACATTCCAAGGTAGGTTATAAGGGAGAGTCTCATAGTAAGAGTTTGTATGGCATTTTGAAGCCCACCATAGTATGTAGAACCTATTAATGGTTGAAATCACTTAGTTGGCTAAGAGTTAAGCCTTTGGGAAGCTTATGGGGATATGGTGTCGATAAAGATCTTGGAGGGTGTAAGGTGATGGAGATGTTGATAGATGTTTTAAAGAGTTTGAGTTCTTCCCCAAAATTATCCATTTTCTATTAGCACAGACACATAAGTGTGATCCAAAATCAAAGGGTAGCATTGTCCTATTTGTATCCACTATTGAAACAACAAATTTTTGATCTCTGCTAAGTGGTGCAAGGACCCTAGGTCCTTAATAAGGTGGTAAAACACCAAGGAGGAGAATAATGAAGGTCAATAGGTCTCTAAGATGACACAATATATTGTAGGAAGAACAAACTTTTGATCTTTGCTAAGTGGTGCAAGGACCCTAGGTCCTAAATAAGGTGGTCAAACACCAAGGAGGACAATACTGAAGGTCAATAAGTCTCCAAGATGACACAATATATTTTAGGCATTCTCATTATGCATATAGGCAAGTTGATTTCATGTTATAACAAGACCTATAGTACAACTTGAGTCCCTAACTTGGAGAGCATGTTCATTTTTAGTAAGTTTACGAGTTGGAAGTTGTCATCATCCTTTTACTTTAGTCACATCATGGTGATTAATTTTTTATTTTGAAGCCTCAATTTTTCTTTTTGTAACTCAAATTGAGTATTTAAATTA
Source organism: Cupressus sempervirens (assembly GCA_028749045.1). Taxonomy (NCBI): domain Eukaryota; kingdom Viridiplantae; phylum Streptophyta; class Pinopsida; order Cupressales; family Cupressaceae; genus Cupressus; species Cupressus sempervirens. Next base: position 600,208,138 of record CM053785.1, read on the forward strand.
TGCTTAAATTTTCATCTAAGTTGCCAATTTGGGTTCCAGTTTTGGTACACAAGTTCAATAATTTCCCCCCCTTTGGTATAGGTTTGAGTTCATTCATACATACACATATTGAAATATATATAGACATGTAGAGGGAAATGGTTAAATTTGGGCATAGGCTAGTAGTGTTATTTTAGTGGGATAAGAGGTGGTTATCATGCTTTCTTATGTTTCTTTTGAAGGGAAGAGAGTAGACATATTTGTAGAAATAGAGAAAGTGGTAGTCCCTAGAAGTTCTAGACTAATTTATAGAGTTGAAGACCATATGAAAATGACTTGTAGAAAAAGGTTGGAAAATTGATCCTCTTCTACTATTATGTGTCTAGCAAGATAATGAAAAGAACATGGGTTCTAAAAATATATACCTATTTTTGGCTTATCTCCATGCTAGAAGATGAGGCCATTTAAATATGCTACTATTCACTTGGTTGTTATTGCTCATGATTGGTGGCACCACAAAATGATCATAATGGGACATGAATAGAGTACCTCTTATGAAGAGTTCACTAAGAGAGTTTTTGATAAACTTGACCCTAAACATCATTTTAAGAAGTTGGCTTAGATTGAACAATGTTGTTCAATGGACACCTACATCGCTGATTTTCAGAGTTATCAATATTGCCCACTTATATAACATAGAGAAGGTTGATGGTGCTATTTATGGATGGGTAAAAGCTCTTAGTCCTAACTCTCTAGAGACAACCATTAAGAAGGCTAAAGACATGGATTCAAAAATTGCCAAGAATAAACTTCGGTCCAAAAGATCTATGTTACAAACTAAATCATGTAGAGGGAAAGGGTTAATTTTTAATGTGAGCACCAATCCATCAAAACATATAATAGAAAGTTTACAATTTTTGGACAAGTATGAATAAATTAGGACTTTCATAGAACAATTCAACTCTTGATGACACCAAATATTTCTTTCAAAACCATATGTGTAGATATAAACATTAAGTACAACATGTCCAATTTTTTATAGATATACACATTAGTTACACCAAATATTTTTTTGAAAACTATATGTGCGGATATAAACATTAAGTACAACATGTCCAATTGTTTTTTCTAGATATACACATTAGTTACATCAAATATTTCTTTGAGAACTGTATGTAAAGATATAGACATTAAGTACAACATATCCAATTTTTTTTTATAGATATACACATTAGCTACACCAAATTTTTCTTTCAAAATCATATGTGTAGATATAAACATTAAGCACAACATGTCCAATATTTTTGTAGATATACACATTTGTTACATCAAATTTTTCTTTCAAAACCATATATACAAATATAAACATTAAGTACAACATGTCCAATATTTTTGCAGATATATTTTCCTGTGAAGAAAGACCACACTTAACAATATGAGCCTAAAACAAAATAACGAGACAATGGCTACATTGTAGTCTAAGTTTTGAAGAAAAATTGATAAATATAATTTTCCTTGCAAAAAGTGTAAGGGCTTAAAGAATCAAAGAATTCCAATCACAACATCCTAGAGTCATTGTAGGAAACATGGTCACATTGAAGGGGGCCATGATTTTCGTCCATTGCCGAATGTAGATTTCCTACTAGTGGAACATGGAGGTGTGAATATCCAAGTTGAGGATAACACTTCCATGAAAGCAGAAGATGATGTGTCATAATGGCATTGACATAGGTGATGAAGATGCTCGCAATGATGGTACTAGCATATTTGATAATGATGATGAAGATGGCCTTAATATACCTTTACTTGAGAAGACACACAAGCCCCTATACGAAGGATCCCAGACAACTCTTCTCTTTTGTATAGTGTTGTTGGTGAACTTGAAGGTTATTAACGTTTTATCCAATGTGTCAATGTCATGTATGCTAAGCTATACCATTTTTGTCATCTTCAATGTTAGCATACCATTACTATTCATTATATTAACAATTCATATTTGTTGTTGTAGGTTGATAGGTGAGCTTTTGTTACCACCATCAAACATTCTACCTCATTCATACTAAGAATTATCTACCATAATAAATCAAATTGGAAAGAAGTATCAGAAAATATATGAATGTGCCAATAATCACATTCTATATCATATTAGTAGATATCAACTAGATCAAATAACAAAAAGGGTGCCTCATGAGGTTCTTTAGTACTTTCCCATTATTCCACATCTTTAATGATTATTTAGGTGCACTGGCTTGGCACAATTTATGGATTACCATGCACACAATAGAAGTCAAGATGACATTATGCAAATTCTTGTGGATGATTCTGCATTTAAAGAGATAGAAGAAACATGGTTACACTTTAAAGAATAATATCATAATTTGAAGCTTTCATTGGCAACGAATGATGTCAATCCATTTGGAGATATGAGATCTATTTACTCATTGTGGCCTGTTTTTGTTATTAACAAAAAAATTCCTCCTTGGATGTCCATAAAGAGGGAACACATAATGTTGTCAATGATTGTGCTAGGTATTTTTTCATTTAATATTTTTCTAAATTAATTTATAAACAATGCATGAAAATCGTCATAATAACTATGTAATATTTATGTTCATTCAATTACTAGGTAAGTAACAAGTTAAAGATATGAACATGTATATTGAGCCCCTAATTGATGAATTACTGAAGTTATGGAATGGCGTCACTATGTATGACATTTCTAAATCAATAGGACAAAGATAATTTCAATTCCATGCAATGCTTGTATATACAATACATGATGTCCCTGGGCTAACTCTTTTTTGCACTATGTTATATTGTTAAGGTCACATATTTTTGGTTTGTTATAGTGCTTACAGATTATTATTGTATGCTTAAGTTGTGCATGATAATTGTACATGATCCAATTATACATGATCTTTTAGGTCTTGAGATAAAGAGAAAATTCACATGTCTAGTTTGTGGTCCGAAGATGAAATCTCATCATTCAAAAAGTTTAGGAAAGTAGGTGTTCGATGAGTTTAGGCACTTTTTCCACAAGAATCATAAGTATCAAATTACTGAAAAACATCTTTTTAATGTAAAAGAGGAGACAACATCAAGGCCACAAAGAATGACACCTCATCTATGGAAGTTGGAATGCAATTGACTAAATCATTGAGGTAATATTTAGTTTGTGGTCCAAAGTTTGAAATTTATATTTTGATATTGGCTTATATTTAGTAATGATGTAATTGATGCTCATAAAGGTCATCAACGCATCAATGACCAACTTCCTAGAGGAAAAAAAGGTTATCCTACTCAATTTAATAGGCTACCCTACTACAAAGATCTCTCAATCATGCATTTGTTTGATGCTATGCATATTGGAAAGAATGTAATAGAGACAATATGGAAAATATTGGATGGAAGACATGATAGAGAAAAAATTGCCAAAATTTGTACTGACATTCATGAATCCAATTATGCACTAAAATATTTCATTTAGCAATGGAGACCGCATAAATATGAGGGCCCTTCCTTGGTTATTAATAGAGCAACAAAATGATGCATTAAAAGAAGTCATAAAAAAAATAAAAAATTCCACATGATTTGCTAAAAATATAAGCACTCGTATATGAAAGAAAGGTGATTTTGGGCCAGGGTTGAAAACACATGATTAGCATACCTTTGTCAAGGTAAGTCATGTTCTCTATTTACAATATATTTATAAAATTGAATGTACTACCTATTGCATTATTTAATAATATATTAAAATGATCATTTTTTAATGATTTTGGTATGTCCTATCTCTATCCCTCCCACACTAGTTTGAAAATAGTATTAAATAAGTTATATATGATCTTGGAAAATACATGAGGTTACAAGTGTTTTTTCTTAGATTTGCATAATTTTATCTAAAATCAATTGTATAATTTTATTTGAAATCTTGTTTATATGTTCTTGTGTGTTGAATATCTTTTAGGTGGTTATTATCTAAAGGAATTGATAAAAAAGATATAAAATATTGGAAGAGAAAAATTTCACAGCTTATGTGTAAAATGCAAAAGTGTCTACCTTCAACCTTTTTCAATGCTTAAGAACACTACCTCATACATCAAGTTGAGGAGATTGAATTGTGTGGACCTATACAAATTAGGTCAATGTGGATGGTTGAGAGGCACTTGAAATTTATGAAGGGCTTGGTTTGAAAAAGAGCATGTCCTAAGGGTTCTATGGTAGAGGGATATATGGTATACTAGACTATGGTGTACATTAGTGAATATCTTCTAAAGTTTTTAGTAAATATTCATGTAGATCGCATTTGGAATCCCCACTTTATTGAAAAATTCAAAGGGGAGTACCTGACAGGGAAAGGTAGGTTGAGGAGAGTGAAAGGTAATTATAAGTTAGTTTTTTTGTTGTTAATTAATTCTTATCCATTATCAATATATTTTGTTTTTAACTAGTCTAATTTTATTTTTTATGGTTGGTCGTGAGTGGGATGCACTACATTTGTATATTGCAAACAATCCTTATTGGATGACAGTATGAATTGAATAGTCTCAAAAAAATGGTTTCTCATTAACATGGGACGATGTTGCATCATTGGTTAAAGAAGCTTATCATAATGGAGATCCCAATGTTATGCCAGTGGCACTTGATCAAGCATATGGATTAAGAGATACAAAGGTACACAAAATATTACTAATCATGAGCCATAATTTTAATATAAATTCATAGATCGATGCAAATAATCTTGACATGTTTGAATAATTGTGAGTCAAACACCACAAAGCTATGTACTACCACGACTGTAAATTTTGAATAAAAAATCAAATGAAATGAAGAAAACTTGTGTTTCTGGGAAGTGTAGTCTTCATGGTCACCAATATTTTGTTTAGAATTGATATACATCCTTAACAATCTAAAAATAGATACTATAGCATTTTGGATGATATACTTGAGTGTGACTTTCATTCATTCAAATTAGTTCTATTTGTCATCAAATAGTACAGGTTATGGCTAAATCAAAATGATCCTGATAGGACCGTTATTGAACATAATAGTGGATTTATAATAATTAATATAAGGTCATTTAAGCTAGTTGGAGATAAGCCCAATGTTCTTTCAATCCAATGCAAGCAAGTATTTTACTTTGGCATTCTACACAAACTAGGTTGGTCATTTGTTCTTAGACATGATCCAAGATGAAGGTCAGTAAATTATAATGTGATAGAAGAATAAGATACTGAAGAGTCAAAAGATGAAGTAAATGATGATCATGAATGATTGTTACCAAATAAAGAAGAAGAAGAAGAAGAAGATGATTCTGGTCATGCTGACGATAATGGCAATGATGATGATGATAATGATGATGATGATGATCATGTTGATGAAGATGGTGATGATGGTCATGATAATGGTGATAAAGATGATGATAATGTCAATGAATATGGTGGTGGTGATGATGATGATCAAAGTGACAAGTGCAATGATGGTGATGATGAAGACATGGATGAAGATGATGATCAATAAAATGTCTATTGGGGTATGATCAATGTCAAGTATGATGGGGTCATGATTTTTATTTATAGAGTTTGGTTTGATTTTTATGAACGCATAATGTAATTTTTGTCTTCTACATAATTTTTAGTTTATAGAGCATTGTAAGCAAAAAAATTTTCATTCATTACTTGATATGGGTGAATTTGATAAGTGAGGTGACCAACTTTTTCTTTCAAAACCATATGTGCAGATATAAACATTAAGTACAAAATGTTCAATATTTTTTAGATATACACATTAATTAGACCAATTTTTTGGCTAACTTAAGATAAATGATTTACATATGTAGGCTATTCATCACCTTTGACTGGGATCTTGCACAGTCACATGGATCGATAGGTATATGTCAATAGACCCTATAGATATAATTTTTTATTTGCATATCTTCTCTTTATTGTCAACATCAACTTTTGGCCTAGTGTGTCTCTCATTTTATCAATTTTAGGTGTCACCAAATAGTTATTTGTCTGATATGTGTTCCTTGAGTGAGAAAAATGTGGCAATAGAAGAAAAAAGTGAGACGTCTAGTAGATCTAAAATAGGGAGATCGACTAGAGGTCAAAAGACTAGAAGAAAACTTAACAAAAAAATGCAATCTTTCTTACTGAGGTGGGGTCATGTTCTTATGATAATGAGAGAAAAGGTGATAGGGAGGTTTCCTTAAGGTAGACACATCTTCAAAAAGAATGGGTACCCAAGGAACTACCTCCAGTTAACACTAATTTTTCTGTTAATGAAAGGATATATCACATAGCTTCATCTTCATTACATGGTTTGGACCTAGTTTCCATGGCCATATGACATAAAGATTTGTTACAATAAAGTTGTTGAATTGATCGAGTATGTAGGATCTTGTTACAATTATAACAATTGAATATGGATTGTGCAATAAAAAAAAAAGTATCCATAGGTATGCATTGTCACCAAATTATATACAATGCAAAGAAAATGATCAAAGTAAAATGTTTTCTATGTATATTAATGAAAGGCCAAAAGAAACAAGAAATATTGTAGGATTTATAAATAGTTCTTGACCTATGCCAACTAATAAGTTAGTGAATTATATATTTGAGGCACGTGAGGGAAATCGTGTTTTTGTATGTACAATAAAATCAATAAGTGTAGGGAAAGAGCTTCTGATAGATTACAATTTGAATTGTGTAAATCCAAAAAAATTCCCTATCATGGGACTGGTAAGTATAACATCTAAACCAATTGCCTCCAATTAATATTGACTCCAGTATACAATCTATTTTATTATTAATATTTTTTTTTTGGTAAGTCTATTACTTTCATTTTGTTGCTGATTGCTAAGAATTACTAATCTTTTTCATAGGGCAACATGGATAGACCACCACACATAGGCAAGGATGCACCATCTCACACACCTTCTTTAGTGAAGGTAAACCTTGATTATTGTAATCGTTCAAATTATATAGAAATAAATGTTGTATTATTATGCTCTTTTCTTTATGTCTTTGGAGTTATTTTGATGAAATTTTACTGATATTAAAATTTGTAGATATACACATTAGTTACACTAAATTTTTCTTTGAAAACTATATGTGTAGATATAAACATTAAGTACTGCAACATGTCAAATACTTTCATTTTGCTGTTGATTGCTAAGAATTACTAATCTTTTTCATAGGGCAACATGGATAGACCATAGGGATGCACCATCTCACACACCTTCTTCAATGGAGGTAAACCTTAATAAACTAATCAAATTATATATAAACAAATTTCATATTATTATGTTCTTTTCTTTATAGATTTGGAAATATTTTGATGGAATTTTATTGATACTAAATTTTACTAATATTGAATTTTGCAGATATACACATTAGTTACACCAAATTTTTCTTTGAAAACCATATGTGCAGATACAAACATTGAGTACATGTCAAATACTTTCATTTTGTTTCTGATTGCTAAGAATTACTAATCTTTTTCACAGGGAGACATGGGTAGACCACCATGCATAGGTGGGGATGGACCATCTCACACACCTTCTTTAGTGGAAGTAAACCTTAATTATTGTAATTGTTCAAATTATATAGAAACAAATGTTGTATTATTATGTTCTTTTATTTATAGATTTGGAGTTATTTTGATGGAATTTTACTAATATTGATTTCACAAATGATAGGAAAAAGTTAGAATGAAAGCAAATCAAATGTGATATGAAATACGAGTGTCATTTCTACATGACATCGCCCTTAGTGTTGACCCTATGTTCATGGCCCAATAACTCAAACAAAGATACAATGATGAAATTTTTAATATTATCATTGAGTGTGACACAAGCGAGGAGAAAGAGACACTTAAAAAAGAATTGGGCCGTAGGGTCGATTCTTTGAAGGTAAGCAGTAATTAATCTATACAATAATAGAAGTTCAATAGATGTTTATATTTTATAGTATCTTATGGATCATGATTTAAAATATTATGTGTTCTTCTACAGAAATATGTGACAGTTGTGACATGCGTAGTGAACATGGTGAGGGTTGTAGTGCACAACCTTCATGTAAGTAACACTTTATTTTTACAATATTACTTATAATTACAATGTCATTACACTGTTAAGTTTATTTAAGGAAATTTCTAAGTGTTGAAATAGGAAATCTAATGTTAAAAGTGAAACTGGTGCAACATTGTTTGTTTTCATCAACACTATAACACTTAACTTTTATTTTTGGTCGCTTCTACTTAGTATCGCATTTGATCTTTATCTATTGCAAATGTCTTTGCTAATAATATTTTATTTTTTAGCTCATGATGAAGTGTGGATGCCTTCTTTTTTTGGCGGTCCGATATTGTTGAGGGCATTGTCAGCAACAAGGAGCATGCAAACATCCTTGTCTATGCCCACTAGAATTGGTAAAACCTTGTATAGCTATATTTTTTAATGTGATAATCTTGCTTTTTTTTTGTTGGATGTACCTATTTTGTGCACTAATAGATTGACCTTCAATTGATAGAGCAATAGAGACCAGTACTACTGAAGCTAATCCATTTCTTGAAGCAGTCCATGTGACTAGTACTGGTTCATTTGTAGGGACATTTTTGCTGAACAAGAAAACTATGTTTCCATTAAAATTACGAATGCTTCTAGGTGCTTTAAAATTGTTATTATTCAAAGGGTAATCTTAGTTTACTTATACATAAATTTTTTTGGACTGATAATCAATTTATGTTTTTGTAGGAAATAATATTTTCTTTGATCATTTTTTTGATATGACATTGAGGCTATTTGGACCCACCATACATAAAAGGTACATAGTTTCATATCATTTCTATAATATTTTTCTTTTCTTTCCTCTATTGTATTATATTAAAGTTATTGATCTAACAATTTTATTTTTAAAAAAGGTGGAATGAATAGGGTTTTGAATTAAAAAGTCACCTGATTACATCTTTTGAGGACCTATTTGAAAAAAAAACATTTTTGACACCACCCTACTTTTGAAAAGAGCATCATGACATATAAAGATTGTGAGGGATCACTATAGAAGGGGTCTAAAGGAGAACCCAAAGTACTATTGTCCTCCTATGATTCCACTGATGGAGTAGAATAAAATAATAGAAGATGCAAAGGAGAAAACACTACGTGATAATAAAGGAAATGAACTAGAATACGGAAAAATAATGTATGTCATGATAGTATTAAGTACAATGTAATCATGAACTAATTAGTGATCTTTGCAAATATATAATCTAACATGTTTCAGACTATTCATAGACTGTAAGACACATTAGTGGCTACAAAAATGAGACTAGAAGAGGTTGGCCAAAACAAACTTGGCTCTAGTGGCTATATGAATCTTTAGTCTCGACTTGTAAGTAACAACAATGGAATTTCATATAAATTTTTTTATATAATGTTGCAATTTTTTTTGTTTAATCAAAACATGCAAAATTGATGATATTAAGCAAAAAATATAGGGCATATAATTCAATGTGGAACTCACAGATGAAGATAAAAAAATTGCATTGAAGGAAGGCTATAAAGTATTTGCTACATGCCTATGCCAAGAATATGAAAGCCTTGCCCAAGAGTCTAGTGCACCAAATAAGACATAGGTAAATTGGTTAAATGAAAAGTCAATCAAATTGAATAGTTGAGGAATTTCTTTTTTGGTGTTAGTTTTGAACATAAATTGACTGCATAACAATGCACATAACATTTCAATGCAGCCTTCATATCATATCACAAAACCTTGTCATGATGAAGGCCATGATATGCATTATAGTGGTTGAGGTATTAATTTATGTAGAGGTGGCAAGGGAATATGGTGGATCCAAGGTCCTAAATACAACCTCAATCAAATGCACAATTGAATCTAGTGACCAAAAGTGCCTTCAATAAGTGAAATGGTAAATTATCCACCAAAAAGTCTTATGATGTGATCCAATAGCCCTAAAATATGAAATCCAAGGTACTTGAACAGGTTTCATACTTTCTTCAATGGTTTAGACACCAAAACTTCAATATTCCTCAAACTAGGCCTAATAGCATGCCTTGTAACAATAGCAACACTCACAAGGGTTTTTCTTCAACTTTTTCCAAAACACTAGAAAAATAAATTATATTTTTGAGTACCCTTTATGGAATAACTTAACATACCAAAAGGATAGGGTAGGTTTTTTTGGAAGGTATATGACTATTTTCACTGTTTCTCAAAATTTTAAGGCCTAATTCTCATGCATTTACAAAGGAAGTACTAACCATTCAAACTCTTAGGCTCCAAATCTTTTCATAGTGTCATAAATAGGTTCAAATCAAATAATATGAAGTCTATTTGACCCCAAGATGTTTCTAGGTACCAAAGCCCCAAATTGTGCCCTCAAAACCCTTAAATCTAGGGCTTCCTCAATGTCATGCTTCCCAAAGTTTCTTGCAACAAATAAAGGTTGGAACACCTTGTATACAGCATTTCTACACACATTCCATCATAAAATATTGCCCTTGTTTGGCCAAAACTCTAACCTTCAGCCTACCCTCCAAATTCACTTAGTTTCTTAGACTTCTTATGGTGGTCACCACACAAATTAATCAAACTTGCATTTCCAATATTACTAAGATACTATACATGTTAAATTGATGTCAATAAGATTCCATTCTATAAGAATCAAAGTGCTACATTCATAGTTTGAAATCTACACAAAAGTGTCTAAAAATTAGATTTTCCAAAGATTGAACAACACAAAAATGGTTAACATCAACTATAGTAGGGTTTTAGAACATGAAATAATTCAAATAAGTGAACTATGAATGATCAAAAAATTGTACAAGGCAATCCAATTAGTAAGAGCTTTTAATCATACCAAAAACCCTTAAACTTTGCAAGAAATCAAATTTTTTTAATTCAAATTGTTGTAGTAGTCTGTACCATGGATTCTTTGCCTGTACAATGGATTTGTGAAACATTAAATAAACTCTTATCAACTAACTCAACTAATTGAAATTGGTTGGATGGTCTAATTTGTCTTAAAACAATAAAGAAACTAATTCCCTCCTAAATGTCCATGACCGTTATAATTTGAAAATTCAAATTTATAACTTTGTAACTTTTGAAGTTTTGAAATTGCTAAGTGCTAAAACTTTACCAAATTATTTGAATGGACTTATTACCCTATTAAAAAGACTAGTTTATCCTATTTGAAACTTAATTCTATCCTAGACTCCAATTTTAGTCCTAAGGCTTGTTAGGCCTTTTTATTGCAAAGTTATTACATTTATTAACCTTATAGGTCATTATAGGCTCCAAAATACTCCAATTGATGTCATTGGATGTCTTCCTGTTAAATGATGCCTTTTTGATCTCCAAAGGTTTATTGAACTCCTTACGTGCTCTAGGCACCTTTGCACCATGTTCACTAGCTTTGAAAGGATTATTGTCCCAAGAATCAATCCATGCAATAAATTTCTGAGTCTGAACCTTTAATCCATGGTTACGGTGCCTTAGGGAAGGAATGAAGTCCCCTAAGGTCATTGGCCTTCTCTTAGAACTTGCACACACTTTGTGAAAAGCATTAGTACTAAAAAATTTAGGTGAGGTTATGATTTTAAATTAGATTGTTGCCCTGTTGTTACAATTGGTATATTGAGTACAATCTGCAACTTATTCTCCATGATCTGCCTTGGTAATTGTTATAACCCCTATTCTTTGCTATAGTCTTTGTATTCTTTTATGGGACAATAGATGGAGCCAACTTGAATGCTCTCAAAGTCTACAAATTCTGATTGTGGCAGCCCCAAACATCTCTGATTTGTAGGACTATCCTACTCTGTCCTGTTCAAGCCTTGATTATATCCATGCTGCATATACCAACCAATATCATTGTGAATGTTTCCTTGCCTATGAAGAGGGATATTATCACCAAAACACATCAATATCTTGTATTTATCCCTGCAAGTTAGTGGATTCAACTTAAACTTCTCTTTCCCTTTATGAACAATATAAGTATTTGTGTAGCCATCATGAATTGTTCTTCTCATGCATTTCCATGGTCTACCTAATATCATGTGTCCATAGTTCATAGATATTACATCACACCAAACTTGATCATGATATGGCCCAATTGAAAAATTGACAAGAGCCTTCTGACTAACCCTCACGTTCAACTCTTGGTTTACCCAAGTGGCACTGTAAGAATTAGGATGTTCTACCAATGCCAACCCCAACTTAGAAACCATATAAATGGAAACCAAATTACTATGTGCCCCTGAATCAATAATTAGAGTACATACCTTGCCTTGGACTAAACATCTAGATTTAAATATACATTCTTGTGTTAATGTTGGTAATGGTCCCCCTTTCTTCATGAGAAGAAATTCTCCTACCTCAGGGTTTGCTGCTTTAGGTTCATGAGTCTCTTCTTCTTCAATTAGATGTACCCTCTTTTCCTTGCCTTGATCAAAATATATCCATTTAGGACACCTAAAAGATTGATGTCCAACTTCATTGCAATGAAAACATCTACCTATGAAGATGCCACTTCCTCTTCCCCCTCCAATTCTTCTACCTCTTTAGGTGTGTCCTCCTCTTACCTCAGGAGTAGTTCCTTTATCCTTTTCTTCCCAAACCTGATTTGTTCTTCCTCCTTTGCCCCTCATTGAAGAACCTCCTCTATTGCTGCTATTCTATACTCTTTCTCTTCAACTTCTCTTCTATTCTAAAAGCCAACTGGTAACATTCCTTCACACTTCTGGGGTTAGAAGCCACAAATTCATCTTGAATACTAAATCTTAAACCACCTAGATATCTAGCAACATTAACAACTTCATCTTCCTCCAATCCAGATCTTATACTTAATTTATAAAATTCATCAATATATGCTTTAACATCTAAGTCTTTTTTCCTTAAACCTTGCATTTTCTTATGCATTTGTATATCAAAATATTTTGGAAGAAAGTTACCTTTCATCTTTGCTATCATCGTCTCCCAAGAGATCTATTTGCCTCCTCATGATCCCACCATAGGAGTGCACGCCCTTTAAGTTTTGTTTTTGCCAATTTGACCATTTGTTCATTTGGTACCTCTTCACTTTGAAAGTAGGCATCCATTGATGCTATCTAGTCCAAAAGCTCTTCTTCCTTCAAACTTCCATCATACATAGGGATATCTCCCCTCACCTTATGCTACTCATTCTTCATAGCCTTCAATATCTTGATTGTCCTCTGCTCTTTAGGATTTACTCATTCCTCTTCTACTTATTCCCTCTGTGTTTCTTCCTCTTCTTCAATATCAAAACCTTCATCTACCACTCTTATTTGATTGGATTCCAATGCTTCAAGCTAGGCCAAAAGTGCATTGTAAGACTCCTACAACCTTGTGTTCTTCTCTTTCAACTCCTGGATCTCCTTGGCAATACCTACATTCCTTGGAGGCATTTTCACAAAAAATAGCCAAAATTCTTTATCAAAGTGTTCCTCTTTCATTTTAAGGATCTACTAATGTGCTCTAATACCACTTGATGTAGAGGTGGCAAGGGAATATGGTGGATCCAAGGTCCCAAATACAAACTCAATCAAATGCACAATTGAATCTAGTGACTGAAAGTGCCTTTAATAAGTAAAATGGTAAATTATCCACCAACAAGTCTTATGATGTGATCCAATAGCCCTAAAATATGCAATCCAAGGTACTTGAATAGGTTTTAGACCATCCTCAAACTAGGCCTAATAGCATGCCTTGTAATAGCAACAACACTCACAAGGGTTTTTCTTCAACTTTTTCCAAAACAATAGACAAATAAATTATATTTTTGAGTACCCTTTATGGATTACCTTAACATACCAAAAGGATAGGGTAGGTTTTTATGGAAGGTATATGACTGTTTTCATTGTTTCTCAGATTTTTAAGGCCTAATCTCATGCATTTACAAAGGAAGTACTCACAATTCAAACTCTTAGGCTCCAAATATTTTCATAGTGTCATAAATAGGTTCAAATCCAAATAATATGAAGTTAATTTGACCCCAAGATGTTTCTAGGTACCAAAGCCCCAAATTGTGCCCTCAAAACCCTTAAATCTAGGGCTTCCTCAATGTCAGGCTTCCCAAAGTTTCTTTCAAAAAATAAAGGTTGGAACACCTTGTATGCAACATTTATATACACATTCCATCATTAAATAGTACCCTTGTTTGGCCAAAACTCTCTAACCTTCAGCCTACCCTCCAAATTCACTTAGTTTCTTAGTCTTCTTATGGTGATCACCACACAAATTAATCAAACTTGCATTTACAAGATTATTAAGGTACTATACATGTTAAATTAATGTCAATAAGATGCCATTCTATGAGAATTAGAGTGCTACATTCATAGTTTGAAATCTACACAAAAGTGTCTAAAAATCAAATTTTCCAAAGACTGAACAACACAAAAATGGTTAACAATGACTATAGTAGGATTTTAGAACATGAAAGAATTCAAAGAAGTGAACTATGAATGATCAAAACATTGTACAAAGTAATCCAATCAGTAGGAACTTTGAATCATACCAAAAACCCTTAAACTTTGTAAGAAATCAAATTTTTTAAAATCAAATTACTGTAGCAGTCTGTACTGTGGATTCTTTGCCCATACAGTGGATTTGTGAAACATTAAATAAACTCCTATCAACTACCCCAACTAATCCAAATTGGTTGGATGGTCTAATTTGGCTTAAAACAATAAAGAAACTAATTCCCTCCTAAATGTGAATGACCATTATAATTTGAAAATTCAAATATATAACTTTGTAACTTTTGAATTTTTGAAATTGCTAAGTGCTAAAACTTTATCAAATCATTTAAATGGACTTATTAACCTATTAAAAAGACTAGTTTATCCTATTTGAAACTTAATTCTATCCTAGACTCCAATTTTAGTCCTAAGGTGATGGAGACACAACCAAATACTAGAATGAACACACAAGAAAAGGGAAATATTATTATCAATGAAAAATGCTCTATGGGCCTACAATAGTATGATTCTGAAGAAAGAAATCCTCCACAAAGTACCATCTCTCTAACTCCACTAGGAACTACCTTTATAATGCCAGAAATGTTCTTAAATATACACCAATTCATTTAGGGTTAGGAATACATTCTAGAATATGCTAGTTGGCATCCACTGCCAAAATAGAAGGTTCCAGAAGTCATGTTAGATGTCAGTCTAAAATTAGAAGAATCCAAAAATGGTAGTCCAAATTTTGGGAGGCATAACTTTTGAACTGGGACTCTGATTGATGAACCATTTACATTTCCAGAAAGCTTTCGAAGTGCTCTATAGCCCTATGGACCAACTTTTTTTGTCCCCCATTTTTTGGCCTTGTAAAAGGCTGTTTAGTGCCCCATATCTAACTTTGAAGTGCTCTTAGGAGGTCTCCAAGAAAATTAAAAGTGCAATAACTTTCTAACTATAAAGCCTTTTGACCTGATTCTTTTTCTAGAGCACTTTAAATTACAAGTATAATTATCCCTCCAAATTACACCCTCTAACTTATCATAATTTTGAATTTATTACAAAATAACCCATTTTTTGCATTTATACATATCCCAAGGTGCTTAAAAACTCTAACCTAGAAAACTAATAGTGGAACTGTGAGAGTTGGAACCTTTATTTGACTCAAATGGGTATCTAGAAATAAAAACACATTAAATAGAAACTATCTCTAAGCATATTTTGGGTAATATAAGATTGTTGTTACACCACTGGATGCTCCTGCATCAGAAACCCATTGTAGATTGAAAAGTGACCTTATCACTTTATGGTAGAGGAAAACCCAAATGGGCAACCTCTTTTGTTGATATCCAAGTTGAGTCCTCTATTGGTCATCCTTTCCATTTCACCAAGTACTCTTCATACTACCTATTTCTACTACTCCTACCCACATGACTATCTAGAATCTCTTCTATCTCCTCCTTCTTAGAAGTAGGAATTGGACATGGCTCTAGCATCAACCCCCCATCTGCACCATCATCATGATATTCTATTAAGTCTACAATGTTGAAGATAGGAGAAATGCGAATCCCATCTAGCAACTCCACCTCATATGCATTTTTTGAGTCATGTTTCTTCAAAATTTTGTAGGGTCCAAATTTATTCATCTTCAGCTTGTTGTAAGTACCCACTGGAATTCGTTCCTTTTGTAAGTGTACCATAACTAGATCCCCTACTTGGAACTCCTTATGTCTCCTCCTTTGATCTGCCCTTGCTTTAAACTGCTAATTCATCTTGGTGATGTGTGCAGGGACCTCCTCATGTAGGCTCTTGATATGTTTAGCAAATTCTTCTACCTCAACTCTTGTCCTCTCCCCTTGCTCCATTTTCCTTAATTTTGGTGCAGTCCTTGGGCTACTTTCATACATAATTTGGAATGGTGATCTACTAGTGCTCCTATTTATAGAATTATTGTAAGAAAATTCTTCTTGTGGCACAATCAAATCTCATTCCTTGGGCTTATCTCCCACTAAACACCCCAACAAATTGCCCAAACTTCTATTTACCCTTCAGTCTATCCTTCAGACTGTAGATTATGTGTAGAACTAAACCTCAATTCTATCCTTAACTTCTTCCATAAATTCCTCTAGAAATACCTCACAAATTTAGTATCTCTATCAGAAACAATACTCTTTGGGAGACCATGTAGTCTCACAACCTCTTTGAAAAACAAATCTGCAATATGTACAACATCATGATTCTTGTGGCATGGGATGAAATGTTCCATCTTGGAGAACGTATCAACCACCACAAATACCGAGTCATTACCCCTTTGTGTCTTTAGCAATCCAAGAACAAAATCCATACTTATGTCCTCCCAAGGCTTTGATGGAATAGGCAATGGCTGATAAAGTCTAGTATTGTGACTAAATCCTTTGGTTGCTTGACATACTTGACAACTCAGCACAAATTTCTTCACATCTTGTGACATTTGAGGCCAAACATAATGTTCTCTAAGAATGGAAATGGTCTTATCTTGACCAAAGTGTCTTGCCATTCCCCCACCGTGTTTCTCTTTAATCAAGTTTTCCCTCATGGAACTCCTTGGAATGCATAATTGACTACCCTTGAACAACATACCATCCTGAATCAAATAATCTAGCCACCTACTTCTGTCTATAGTAATAGGTTCTTCATAAGCCTTCCATGCTTCAGCAAAATCAGAATCCTCAAGGTACAAATTCTTGAGTTCATCAAACCCAACCACTTCAACCTGCATTACTGTAAGCAACAACTATCTCCTAAATGCATCTACAACCCTATTAGACCTTCCACTTCTATGTTTCAACACAAATGTATAGCTCTGCATGAACTCCACCCACTTCATATGTCTCTACTTCAATTTACCTTGGCTATTCAGGTACTACAATGCCTAGTGATCAATATACAAGACAAACTCTTTTGGCAATAAATAATGCCTCCATTTCTTTAAGGCCTGAATGATTGAATAGAACTCCTGATCATAAACAAAATACTTCTTCTATGCATAATTCAATTTTTCACTAAAATATGCAATAGGCTTATCTTCTTGGCTCAATAAAACCCCAATAGCACTGCTACTAGCATCAAAATCTACCTAGAACACTTAACTAAAATTAGGAAGTGCTAACATAGGTTGTTCTGTCACCTTCTTCTTCAACAATTCAAAACTCCTTGCAGCTACTGTAGTCCACTTGAACTCTTTCCTATAAAAACTAACCAGACCATGAAATGATCTCACCTTACTAGCATACCTTGGAGTAGGCCATTCCAAGATGGCCTTTACCTTCTTTAGATCCATTTTTAGACCTTCAAATGATACAACAAACCCCAAGTAGACTAACTCTTTTTTTACAAAGCTACATTTTTTCAAATTAATCAACATTTTCTCTTCCCTCAACCTTTCAAGGACACTATGAATGTGCACTAAATGTTCATCTAGAGTCTTACTAAAAATTAAAATATCATCCAAATGGACAATAACAAATTTTCCCAAGAATTTCTTTAGTACCTCATTCATAAGTTGCATGAAGGTGCTTGGCATGTTGCTCAGTCCAAAGGGCATGACTAACCACTCATATAGACCATCCTTGGTCTTGAATGCAATCTTCCACTCATATCCCTCTTATATTCATATCTGATGATAGCCACTCTTGAGATCTATCTTTGTGAAGTACTGAGCTCCACTCAAGCAGTCCATAAGATCATCCATTCTTGGCAAAGGAAACCGATACTTGATGGCTATTCTATTTATAGCTTGAGAGTTTTTGCACATGCTCCACTCTCAATCCTTCTTTGGTGCCAGTACTATAGGTACTGCACATGGACTCAGGCTCTCTTGAATCAAACCTTTCCTTAATAGCTCTTGAACTTGTCTGTTTAACTCCTCAATTTTAGTAGGAGTCATCCTATGAGCAGCCTTGTTAGAAAAACTTGCTCTAGGGATTAAATCTATCTAATGATTGATCTACCTTATTGGTGGCAACCCTTTTGGAACATTATCAAATATGACATCTCCATACTCACTTAATAGGCTTGAAACTTCAGGTGGAATTTCACTACTACCTTCCTTATCTCTTCTAGGAATCAAAGCATAACACATATGCTAATGTTTCATACCATCCAAAAAATTTCTTCCATCAACAAGACATCCTAGCACTACTGGATACATTTTCACCTTCCTTTATCAAGGGCTTCAGTTTTTGGTGAACTCCTTCCTTTTTTAGAGAGTATGTATTTGCATGACCATCATGTACAACATGTCTATCAAATTGCCACAGTCTTCCCAATAATAAATGGTAGACATCCATTGTAATGATGTCATAGAGAACTTCATCATGGTAAATCCCAATGTTGAACTTCACCAAACACCTTTCACTAACTAGGACCTTATGATCATCCTTCATCCAAGCAATCTAATAGGGTTGAGGGTGTTTCTCCCTCTTGAGCTTTAGCTTAGAGACCATCTCCTCAGACACCAAGTTATTAGTGCTGCCACCATCAACAATCACATCACAACACTTATCCTCGCACTTGCACCTGGTATGAAACAAACTCCTCCTTTGTCTAGGTTCAGTCTCACTACTTAGTAAGATCCTTTCATTTACAAGAACCTCTACTCTCTCTGCATCCTTAGAATGCGATGACTATGGATCCTCATCCACATGAGCAACCCTTGCTTGACCATCAACTCTCCTATCTGTCCTTCCATGTCATTGAGGGAATTCAAATGCATGATGACCTTCTTCATTGCAATGAAAATAGGTATCACCAAAGCCTCCTCTTCTTGAACCTTGTCCATGTCCTCTACCTCTTCCTCTTTGATCTCGAAAGTTTTGATCATGGAAGTGGTTGAAACCCTCATTCTGCTGGTTCCTGCTAGTACCCACATCTTCATTTTTTTTTTGAGTCTCATTTCGGCCTCCAAATGACCTACCATCACCCCTTCCTCCTTGACCACACCCTCTTTTCCTTTCATCAAACTTTTTATTTAGCTTCTCTTCAACTCATAGGGAAAACGGGTATGTCTCTTCAATGCTAGTCATTCTAACTAGACTTAACTCCTCCTGAATGCTAGGTTGTAACCCAATAAGGTAACGAGAAACCTTCTCCTTATTAGCTTCTGCATGCCTTGCCCTAATAAGAAGTTGATAAATTCCTATGTATATTCCTGGACAAATTTTCTTGCTTGCTTTAACCCTTGCATTTTCTTGAACAAATCAAGCTCATAATCAATAGGAATGAACTGCTTCTTTAGTTTGTCCACCATGCAATCCCACCTTGTGATTTTTTCCTTTCCTCTTCTATTCCTTTCCAGCTGAATCTCTTGCCACCAAATTTTGGCATGGCCTTTCATTTTGGCCTTCACAAACTTAACCCTCTCTTGATCTCTGATATCCTCATACTCAAAATACTCCTCTAGTTCATTGATCCAATTGATCAACTCATCCGGTTTAGAGTTCTCAAAAACATACCCACATCAATATTATGTCTTTTTACAAGCTTAGAAATTACCCTAAAAAGCCTCTCCTCTACCCAATTTAGGACTGCCTCTTGACCTTCCCCTTCCTGTCCAATATTTTCTTCTTCTTCATTTTCTTCCTCACTTTTGTTGCTTGGGGAAACATTCAGTCCTTTGTGGATCTCCTCCTGCAATGCTTAAACTTGTCTCTGGAGGGCTCTAACCTTAGGAGTAATAACTCCAACCCTTCCACCACATTCCCTTCGTGGAGGTACCTTCTTGTCTCAAACCCACAACCACACAGTCCTGGTGCAAACTACCTTACAGTCGACGCTCTTTCTACACACTTAGGAAAACTTGCATTGATACCACTTGATGGAGACACAACTAAATACTAGAATGAACACATAGGAAAAGGGAAATATTATTATCAATGAAAAATGCCTTATGGGCCTACAATAGTATGATTCTAGAGAAAGAAATCCTCCACACAGTACCATCTCTCTGAATCCACTAAGAACTGTCTTTACAATGCCAGAAATGTTCTTAAATAGACACCAATTCATTTAGGGTTAGGAATACATTTTAGAATATTCTAGTTGGCATCTAATGCCAAAATAGAAGTTCTAGAAGTCATGTTAGAAATCAATGTAAAATTAGAAGAATCTAGAAACTATAGTCCAACTTTCGAGAGGCATAACTTTTGAACCAGGACTCTGACTGACGAACCGTTTACATTTCTGGAAAGCTCTCAAAGTGCTCTATAGCCCTATGGAAAGGGTTCATTAGTTCCCCATTTTTGGCCTTGTATGAGGCCATTTAGTGCCCCATATCTGACTTTGAAGCACTCTTAGGAGGTCTCCAGGAAAATTAAATGTGTAATAACTTTCTAACTGTAAAGCCTTTTGACTTGATTCTTTTTCTGGAGCACTTTAAATTACAATTATAATCATCCCTCCAAATTAAACCCTCTAGCTTATCATAATTTTGACTCTATTACAAAATAACCCATTTTCTACATTTACACATATCTTAAGGTGCTTAAAATCTCTAATCCAAAAAAATAATAGTGGAACTATGAGAGTTGGAACCTTTATTTGACTCAAATGGGTATCCAAAAATAAAAACACATTAAATAGAAACTATCTCTAAGCATATTTTGGGTGATACAGGATTGTCCTTACACCACTGGATGCTCCTACATCATAAGGCTTGTTAGGCCTTTTTATTGCAAAGTTATTACATTGATTAACCTTATAGGTCATTATAGGCTCCAAAATACTCCAATTGATGTCATTGGATATCTTCATGTTCATTGATGCCTTTTTGATCTCCAAAGGTTTATTGAACTCCTTATGTGCTCTAGGTGCCTCTGCACCATTAATTTGTTATTGGAAATTAATTATGCAATTATGAATACAATTTAAAATCTTTAATTGCAATTTGACCTGTAACCTTTTCTTGAATATTTTAGAGCATGTTGAACATCATGGTGAAGGAGTGGAGCATGTTCCAAGTGTTCAACATATTGATGTGGCAGCAGATCAAAATGTTAATGTACATGATGTGGCATTGCTAGGTAATAAAAATGCATGTTATCTTGTAATACTTAATTAAATACTTGTAATGATTAAAAAAAAGGGAAAGAGTATGCCAAGTTAACCCATTTACTTGTTCTTGCAATAGAGCCCCCTTTAGTGTAGCAGCCTCCTGTTCCTCCAAACAGGAGGAGGCATCATAATTTGACATTACATGTGCCACAAGAGTAGGAGAATGAGGAAGATATTGATGCTCTTATCAACCTTTTTCTTAACAAATCCAAGAAAAATAGAGAGAAGAAATGATTTTTTAAAAATGCTCTTGGATAAATGTTATGTATTAATATCATTTTTTATTCCATGTTAATGCATATTGTTATGTGTTAATTAAGTCTTGATTAGTGTTGTGTATTAATGAATTTTATATCATATCTATGAATGTTATGTGATTGTATTGATTAAATGTTATAGTTTTTAAATGGGTGAATGAATGAAGTATGTAATTAGATGATAATGGGTAATTTAGATTGATATTAGGGGGAGGGGGGTCAGGCCAGATGAGCTTTCGCCTTCATGTGGTTGACCTTGTTAAGTAGAGAATATTAAAGTAATATTTAAACCAAGTGAAGCTCAAACTAACATACCAAGGAATCTTAAATCCAATCCATCTACCTCTCATCTTCTCATCCCAGTAAGTCATCTTTTCTGCCACTTTTTGCATATTCAATATTTTATTATTCACAATCTTGATAATGGTAGCCTCCATCTTGTCAGTAAGTTGTTCCTATCCTATCCTTTTATTTTTAAAAATGCATCTATTCTCTCCTACCATAACTCCCAAATGATAATAGATGGTGTTGTAGTCCACAAGCCACCATACAAACAATCCTTATTTCGAATAGGCCAAGCTTGAAACGTGCATATGATTGACCTTGGTATTGCTGAGTTCCATCCAAGTTTATTATGTAACCAACTCCAACATTGGTGAGAGTATTTGCAAGTTCATAATATGCACCTTCTTGGACTTGCATATCCTTTTTCTCTTAATGTATTAGCTATAAGGATTTTATTTTGTAGTGCTAGCCATGAGAACAATCCTGCCTTAAGTAAGCACTTTTTATCCCAACACAGTCACAATTAGATGTTTGTCTTTAGTCTTAGCTATTTTCTAATTAGGTAATTATAGCCCTCCTTAGTGTTCTAGTTTCCAATAGTCATTTAACAATTGCTTTGAACACCTCATGTCCTCCATCGGTGCCATTTACCTTGACCCCAACAAAAATCTGCAAACCATAGTCAATGAGGATTGCTAGAGCAACCTTCATTATTGTATCCAAACCAAGGTAACCCATTTACTTTGTATTTGTATACCATGGAAAGACTTGTAAATTTATATCCATATTCCAACTTTATTAAAAAAAAATTTCCTCTTTCTCTTTTGGTGCTTAGAATTGGTGTTCCTATTCAAAGACGGTAGCAGAGAAACTAGCATGTGAGTATGCAATGTTTAAAGGTAGCCTTCATTTGATAACATTTTAAATTGCTTTTAATTTGAACAATGCGCATATTAACCCATTATTAGGTGAGAAAATGTTTACTAATGTTGTTAAAACTAGATTTATATGAGGCCATAATACTTCATCAAATCTTCAAAATCATCTCTTAAATGAAGGCCATAATTTTTTCCAAAAAAATAGGACTCCATAACTACTAACTCTTCAATATCCTTTTAAGAGAGGTGACAGGTAAAAGCACAAATCTATGTCACCTTTTATAAAGAAACATGATATCAGAATTTGACAGTTCAACATTAATGACAAAAAAAATGGTATTTGTGTTTAAAATATGAAGATGATGTAAAATGATGAAATGTGTAGAATTGGATTAGTTTTATGCTTGTATTTTTATAATTTTTTGAGTAAGAATTTATTCATTTTATTTTATTTTGAAGTCCTTTTTTTAACTATAAAAAATATAGGGTGTAGTTCCCATCAAACAAGTATATGCAAATCATCTTTTTTTGTTTTGATTTGAAAATATCTTATAGATGACATGTATAGCTAGTGAACAAAAAAAAGAAATAATTATTTTTGATGTATATTTTTTTTGTTATAAGTACTCAAGTTCGACCTTATTAGAATCCAACATTTTTTCCTCCTAGCAAAACTTCCCTATCAAACCTATACCTTCTTGAAAAAAATTACATATTCATGAAGAGGATCCTCTCTTGTAGAGATAAATATAATTTTTAAATTTTTTTGATATGATTTACTATTTTTTTTCCCTTTTTTGAGGGAGCATCTTCTAAAATGTTGAAATATTGACTTATAATATTTTGAGATTATAACATATTATAACTAATCAAAACACTCAAAATTTTATATAATGATGATATTGAACCTGAGATCTATAAAAGGGTATTTTTAGTTTTTGAAAAAAATTGGGTTTTGATAGAGAAATGAGATTTGACCAAAACAGGTTTTTGTATCATAAATGGTGACATAGATCTGTGCTTTTACCCTGAAATTATATTATCAGTCAACTAAAATTCAAGTCCAAAAAACCATTCTTCATTGCATTTTCCATTCAATGTATTCGTAAAATGAATGAAAATGAAGATCACATCGCATTTTAGGGGTTTATTCACCTTTTACATGTTTAGAAGAGTAGAAAAAGGTCATAATATGTGTGGATGGTCTAAATTCAGATCCAATTTGGAATATTTCATACTTGGGTTCAGTAGATAAAACATCTAATTTGGCAACATAGGATACTTGTAGTCATTTACGAATATTTAGAAATTGCTTGAACTTGGGACAATATACTTTTGTCCTAAATTGAGCAAAAAGGTGGGAAAAAGGTAAAGAAGGGAAGCTTTATTTACATTGAAGGGAATAGATATGGAAAGCATCTTCCAATATATAGAGATTGGTCAAGTTTTTGTCTTTATTAGAAAGTACTTGTAGGTATTGGGTAGATCTAGATCAGGCAAAAAGTTCTCGTAGATTAGGATAGGATGATTTTAGTGCCATTGTACTATTTCTTTTATAATTATTTTGTTGAAAAATCTTTCTAGAACATTCCAAAATTTGTGTAAGTTTTGTGAAACTTAGAAAGTATTTAGGTAATTACAACATGTGTTTACTTTTGCCAAGCATAAGAAAGCAAGAGATCCATGTTGAAAATGTTGTCACAGATTTTGTACATATTGTCACAACTCATATTTCAACTTCTGAAATTATTGTTCACTTTATTGTCACTTGTATTTTATTGAATTTATTTTATCCTTTTATTAAATTAAATCAGAATACTCTTTGCGTAAGCATTATTGAGGAACGGTTATTAAGGTAATGATTTTGTTAGATGATTAAGGCCAATAACACCAAATGGGGGGCAAGGAGTTTTTACCACTGACTACAACATGCATCAATATTGGAAAGCAATATTGTGCACCAATAAAAGGAGAAAAATAGAGATTCTAATCCTAATATCTCAATTTTTTTTATTGGTAAGAGGTAGAAGCCAAGATTAATTACTATGTATTGTGATTAATTATATTTATTATTCATTAAGTGTAAGTGCAAGTAGATTTGAACCCAATACCTCTTCGATAAGAGACTCACAATTTACCATTGTGTTGTAGGCTCTTGCCTATCCTAATATCTCAATGTTGATTTCTAAATGCTTAGAGCTAATCCCCTGTTCATGAAAATCTTGACTCGTGTTGGTTGATGCTTGAAGTTCACACTCTATCTCAATTTGTTTGGGAAATAATTAAGCATGACAACATGATCATTAAGTGATGTGTTAAGATAAAGAGAAAGAACAAGGTCATTTGAAATTTCTTGTGTTAATATTGATCATCAAAATTTGATAGTATTTGTTTATATTTGAAGCTAAAATGCTACACAATTTTCAACCTGTTATTTTGTAGATTGGGGGTAGGACCTGCTATCCTATATATTGGAGGTAGGATGTGGCTTAATGGAGGAATTTCAATATCTTATTAGGATGCGGTTTAATGGTATAATTTTAGTATCTTATTAGGATGAGGTCAATTGAGGGATTGCATTGTCTTAGGGTGTGGTTTGACAAGGAGATTCAAGATTTACTGTATGGGATAGTAATTTCACCACTACCCGAATGTTTGTGTATTCTATTCATTTCCATTCTGATAGATAGCAGTCATTGTTCAATCACCACCTCCTAAATGCTAACAAAAGTTAAACTATGAGTTTCTTTGTCCAAAGTAGGGGAGATTTTTCAAAATTTACTATAGAAACATAACTTCATTTATGTATTGGCCACCATGGTCACATGTCTTTCATCAAATGTGTCCACTGTTTTACAAAACCCAAAATTGAAAACTTTGGTACTAAAGTTTTCATCTAGAAGGATAATGATACTCTTCACATCACAATGTATAATTGAGTGGAATGGCCCGCAGTGAAGATAGTCCAGGCCCTTTGTTGTATGAATTCCTATCTCCAACGTATGCCTCTAGTGTGCTATTGAGAGCATGATCATAGGAAAGACACATTTCAGAGTTCTCATCATATCAACCTATCAGGTATACCAAATTCTTATGTCTGAGCATGCACAAGAGGTCTATTTTCTTCTTGAACTCAACAAAACCTTTGAGGGATTGGAGATTTTCTCTCTTTACTACAAATCTAATGTCACAATTGATTTTTCCTACCTTAAGAAAAATTGGTTCTATGCTGGGTTGCCCCTTTAGGATGAAGTCAATATAAGGAAGTAGGATTGGTTTCAAGCTGAATAAATTTTCTTAATTAGAAACCCTTTTCTTGGAGGAGACCTTTGCTTTAGAATAATTTCATATATAAAGTGTAGGACATGTATACTTCTAAGGAAGAACTTGTTGGACACTATTGAGACAAATAATGCTATTCAAATTTAGAGATTCTACGTAATAATTAGTTTTAACTTTTGAGCATAACTACCCGAAGACTCTTACCTTAGCCATTGGTAGTCAAGTCACCTACCAAGAACATGAGCTCAGATCAAGTTTCTTTGTGTTTCCCATAGGCATCAATTGAAAACAAGGAAACTTACATTAGAGTTTTCTTTGATATATCACACAAACTACGTTGGATAATTAATATGTTTCAATAATGTCAAATGTTTGTCTTAATTTTAATTCTAAAAATATTAATACTTAACTATTTTTAAAATGGCATACCATTTACTCATTCCCATCTATAATACTAGTACTAGTTACCAACTCCTTCTAATTATGGTTCTAAGTATTTGTGTACCATTATTCATTCCCATCTATAGTTTATTTGGTGTTTTCAAGATACATTTGTGAACTTTTTGTTTGTTTGTTTCAATTTTGAATTGTTAGTTGGTATGATGAAGTTATCGCACATATTATACAATATAGAACATTTTTTTGTGTTCATTGTACATTTTTTGTATATTTGATGTTTTATGTAATTAAAGAAAAGTATATTTTAAATGGTCAAGCCAACCTTATTTATTTTTTGTTCCACTTAGTAAATATTTTTGTCACTTGAATATGTTGTGTTTTCTATATCTTTCAATATGTTATAGGCAAATATAATATATGTAATATAAACTTCATCGACTGTTAAACTTTTGTTTAGGCCCTTGCCATTCTAAAATGTATTTTTGGATGACGTATTTTTTAGAGATTAAATTATTTTCTAGTTCTAACTAGGGAAACTTAACATTTTTGAATAAATTAACTATTTTTATAGATATTACTCTATTTAATTATTGTGAGAAAAAAAAAATTGATTCATTATTTCATCCATCAAAAGTTATTGTGATAAAAAAACATTGATTGCATGGTAGATATTTGTTTGAGTATTGAATAAAAGGTGACATTTTGGAATCTAGATGTGTCTAAGTTGTTAGATGGATCTAATGAGTGGCAGGATCTTAGGGGCCATGTTGTAATGATCTTTGTGAGTTGGCTGGCTTGTTGAGAGTAACATATATAGGTTTTTCTTTGTTTTCAATATGATGCTTTGTGTTGCTCTGATTGAATTGGAAAAAGTTGGAGGATTTCTAGGTTATAGTTCTTGTTCATGTTACGGTATCCACAATGCATGCCCCATTCCTAGTTAGGAATCTCAATTTGAGAGTCCAAAGAAAAAAATTTGTTTATAAGTTGTGTCAAAATTAAAAAAAACAAAAAAAACAATAATAAAAATATAAATAAAAATGAAAAAATGAAAAAATCACAAAAAATTAGAAAAGTAAAAAACAAACAAAAAAATAGAAAAGGTTGAGACGCTAGTATTGTAAATGATTCCTTCATCTTTTCCATCATTTGATTCATTAAGGGGGACTATGGGAAGAGATTATCTAAGGAAGCCAAGGCACAGATCACAACTCTTAGAGCATATTTCATCTAGTTTAGGACATTTACATACATTCAGGTAGGTGGTGCATCTATCAATCCAAAAAAACTCCCAAAGGTACCCAAGTGACAAGTTGGTCCTAATGGAAATATCCTGACAGATTGAGTTAGCTTATGAGAGGATCAAAAGACAATCAAGACCTTGTTGGAATTGGCCTTTTGTAGTAGGAGCATATCAGGTGAAGAGAAAATAGGATATCTTGACTTTCGAGTGGGAATGGGAGAACTACCCTCTTGAAGAGTACAACTCTGCTTGACCATATTTTGATAATGTGGGAAAAGTAGAAAACCTGATAGGAAAAGATTTCTATCATGAGGATGGTATTGAGGATCATTGCATGAACACCACAAATGACTACGATGTTCATGTCAAAGACTATTGTAGGATGACTTTGTGTCTAGCAAAAAAGGCTCTCCATTTGACCATCCTTGATGAGATAAGGCTATAAGACTTTGAGGAACTACTGGATCTCCTATTCAATGTAGATAAAATTGGTGAGAGAGCCATTTTGAATGCAGAAGTTGATAGAGAGGAAGGAGATGATATTAATCATCGAGTGAGACATGTCATTCAAATGACAAAGAGTTGGATTAAGAAACCCTTTCCACTTGAACTGATTCTTGATACTATAATTGTTCATGCTCATGCTAGCCCAGAAAGGGAAAGGCAAGGAAAGTCATAATTCCTATCTTTTTGCTCTAGTCTCCTTTTAGCCCAGAGACAGTCTACCAACTTGATCACCTAGTGGGATATTATCACCCTCCTGAAAGGAAGGGAAAGAAGAAGAGAAGCTCTCCTTAGAGGTTTCAAATAGAGCATGTTGTAGAACAAGTCTCTTCCCAACAATAGGAGCCAAGTCCACAAGAGCCCCAAGATGGTGGAGCTACCCAAATCCAGGTCGAACTTTAGTTGCCCCCTATTATGCCAAGCCAAACAGAAGAAGGAGAAATTCCAAACACCTTTATTCCTCCTGTGCAAGAAGAGTCTACTTCTCTTACAACTCCAAAGAGACAAAAGAGGATCAAGGTTAGGATGAACAAGAGGCAAAGAGTCAATAAGAGATTAGTGCCTAATCCATCTATTCCTAAAACCATTCTAGAGGAAGAAATAGATGAGGAAGAAATAGAATAAGATGAGGAGGAGAAACAAGTACCTCTACAAAGGAGAACTCGGTTTGCAAAAGCCATAGAATTGGAGAGAAGGAAGAGTGACATGAATACCCTACCACCCACCCAAGTAGAACCTATAGAACTCTCTTCTTTGGAGGATGAAGTGTAGTGATGGGTGAATGAGAAAAGGGAGCAAGTTGAAAATATTCTCTCCATCCAAGATTTTTATTTCATGCCTATGGGTATGAAGTTAGTTGGAGATAAGATTAGAGACACCCCTATAGGTGAACTTCAACACCAGGATTCAATGTAGATGCCACTAGAAAGACAAGGTCCTAATCTTACTCCTCCATCTCCACCACAGGTCATGGTGGTAGATAAGGTTCCAGTAACTCCTCCACCTTTGATTTTAGAAGAGGAACATGTTCAAAAGGAACCATCATTACAAGAGCAACCTGAACCAAGGGTTACTGATGAGCCATCAAAAGAGGCACAAATAGTAGAATGTGTGCAACAACCTTCTTAGGAAGTTGAGGATCAAACTATAGGATCTACAGAGATAAAGACTACAGAAGAATAGTCCTCACAACAAGAGACTCTGAGCAAGAATGATAAAGGGAAGGAGGTAGTTGAACACATCCCTTCATCATTTAGAGCCTAAGTTGTAGAGAGACATATCCCAAGATGGTTTCATAAACAAATAATGAGAAGTGCCAAGCATTAGTTTCGTGCTTCAGAGGATGACATTTGTGATATTGCAGAGATTTTGAGGAAGCTTGAGTCTCCATTACATGATGGAATGCCATTTGTGTTTGTCACTTCCATATGGAACCAAGACTTATTTGCATAAGTGGCTCACCCTCCTGAAGGTACAGATGTAAAAGTTGTTAGTCTTGAGGACTATGAAGTGAAATATACTATGTTGGGAAAGCCTACACGGGACACATCTTGACAAATGATGACTATGGGAGTCAAAGAGGTTCTCAGACACATGGAATAGGATGAGATTGAAATCAGAACACTTCTTAGGCAAGTTGATATCCTAAAGGGATATCTAGCCAAAGTTATTGGTCCTCTTGATCCTAAAGGCCTCGAGGAGACTTTGAATACCATTCTTAGAGAAGGGGAAGGTATACGGCTCAATCCATTATTGAAACCTTGTTAGGAATGGTGGGATAGCCTTGAGGATAAACGTGTCACTATAATCACAAGAAGTTTGAAGTTTTTGCATGCTATGCAAGAGAATATTGATAAGATCCTAGTAATTTTGAGGCAGGACTTTAGTATCATGGATGAGGTACGGGCATGGAGCAAAGATTTGCAAAATCTACAATCCATAAAAGGGCAAAGGTACTGCATTCTGATTGATGTATATATCAGAGAAGAGTTAGACATGATAGATGATTCGATAGAGAAGGTTGTTGATGGAAATAAAGTGATGGAAACATTGCATGATGAGATACATAGGCTCAAGGACCAAGCCTGAGAGTGAATTTTGAAAGCAAAAAGGTTGTACAGTGATGCATGCTTGGACATCTTTGAGGATGAAGAATGAGAGAAGCTATTTCCAGTTGAGGTAGTAGTGGATAATTTCAAGAAGACTTTAGAGGAAGCATCCAGTGATGAATACATGAGACAAGCCTTCAGGACAGAGGAAGCACTATTAGAGTTGGACACCAAACTCAGAGATTTTGGAGAGACTCGAATCGAGGTGGATAACTACAAACAGAAGGCCAAGGATAAGTATGAGGCTTTAGATCTTCTATATGCTGCTAAAATTACTAAGATGATAGAGAAATTCAAGGGCAAACATCCAAACATAGCTTTGGGATGAAGATGAACGAAACCTAGATGCCAAAATTTCAATTTTGACTCTTATTAAAATTTTGAGATTTTGACCCAGTTGAGGTTCGTAGCTCCGCAGCTTCGCAAGTCCCCAGTCAAGGTCCGAAGCTCCACAAGTCTGCATGTCTATACTCTGCAGCTTTGTAGGTCCACAAATTTTCAATTCAAAGGTGCGCCAATAGTTGACAACCAGTTCCAAAAATAGCACCTTCCATGCATCAAGAATGCATTTTGATGGCGACTTAAGTCCGACACATGCCTAGTGAAGGGCTAGCTTCTATTTTTGGTTCCTCCATGTACTTCCACTTTGACTGATGGCTTCCTCCTACTTTCTCTCTCATGTTTTCTTTCTTTTTGACATGTAAAGGGCTCATGCATCCAATTAATGAATAAAATATGTATAGAGTCCCTCTAAGCACCAGTTAGATTGTTAGTCTGTATATATTTAGTTTTTTTTAATGGTTTAAAAGCATTTTATTGTATGAGGATATCTCTCACTCTCAACACAAATTGAGGAGGCAATTTCTTATAAATACCCCATTGTAAAATGTAACAAGGGCTATCGTTATTATGCAATAAAGTTATGCTTTTGGTGTTCGCATTTGGAGTGTAGTCATTCTTGCCTGAATGTGTCATATTTTTGTGACTTTTATTCATTAGATTGTGATTGAGCCAAAGGTTTATTGTGTTGTTTTTGGTTGTGCAATCTTTTAGTTCTAGTGTTTACTATAGATATACGAATTCTACGGACATAATGAGCTTGAGAAGAGATCACTTGATTGTGTCTACATAGCTTTTCATCTCGCATTAGCACACTTTCTGTGGCCTTGCAATTTGATGAAGAGTAAAACATCATTTGATTTGTTAAAGATTCTCACTAATGATCGCATCAGTGGATTCTAGGAAGCACTACTCCTATTTTCATTGGTTTCCTACCAATTTCTTCGAAGGTCTAACTCGCAATGTGTTGTCTTCTGTAGGTTATTTCCATTTAGGAATTTCAATTTCAAGTCATTTAATTTCATGTTATTTTCTTTTTGTTTCGTTATTTTCTTTACTAACCCCCTATTAGAATAGGACCTCATAGTAGCTACATTGTTAGAGTTGCATTCATTGAAAAACCAAAAATAAAGAAATATTGTTCTTTTGGTGTGATATTTTGAGACAGCGAATAGATTTACTTTGATTATGAGATAAAAGATTTTTAGAACTAGCAAAGGCCTCCTTGTGAACATTCACATTTATCTTCTACTGAGCAAATTTTGGTACGTCACAAGACAAATACTGAACCTTGGAGTGGATCCTTAAAAATATTTTCTTTTCAAGAGAGTAATTACACAATGGATTCCTGTCGTTGACCTCGTGCAAAATGAAAACCTAATAGAAGTGGCACTAGAAGGAGGGCCCAAACCAAAAAACATACTCCTGGAAGTGAAGAAAATTCGACAAAGTTTCAAAAAAAATTTGCACCCTTGCAATAAACTGCATTCCGTACAAGTGCAAAAAATACTTCTAAAATTTTCAGAAATCCAAGTACATAGCTCTGTAGGTCTACATCTCTACAACTATGTAGGTATGCAGGTCTACAAATCTGCAAAACTCTATGGTGCGCAAAATCCAAAACAGTGAGAAAGTGTACTTCTGCAAAGGTGCACTTTTCTGCAAAATTTGATGCAAGCTAGAGGATATAGATCCAAAATCCCCATTCCAGCAAGCATTAAGATCTATACCAAGTACACATGAATTTCTCAAGCTTACCCACTTTCATAAACCACGTAGTGATGAGGGAACATCCCAACTTCAAGCACTCCCTTTCAAAATTTCATCATCTTCTTCAACTCCACCTCCACTCCAACCACCTGGTGAACCACCACATACTTTGATAGCTACTCCCCAACAACCACTGTTAGGTCAACCAAATCCTCCCATGGCCTTTTTCTTAAATGTTGTAGACTCACCAATAAACTTGAGAGGTGCACTCCATGACCTCCCAAAGAATCCCAAGAATTTTTGCCCAAGATTCATCTATGGTGAAACACGAACTACCAAGGGTCGAAGTTTTCAAAGAAATTTGCAACTAAAAGAAAGTGGCTAATGAGGACATGGTTCTTCATCTATTTCCCTACTCTTTGGGGGAAATTGCCTTCAATTAGTATGTCAATTTTCCACCTAGATGCATTAGAGATTGGGATACATTTGAAAAATTATTTTTGGAACAATTCAAAACATTCATCAATCCAGTTGTGATACATTAGCAATTCATATCAATCAAAAGGGACCCAGCTGAGATAGTATCACACTTCAACCATCGCTTTCATATGGCATACCACAAGTTGGAAACACCATATACCATACCGATTGAAGCTACCATTTAGATCTATTTGAATGCTATGGACCCTCTTACTACGATCTTTCAAAGAAGACTTCCTACAGTAAATATTGACACATTAGACAAAGTCTTTGTAGAAGCGATCACATTCACAAAGCAAGCCAATCCTAATGGAGGAGGAATGATGCTTCTGGCACAAGAAGTCCCTACGATGCCAACATACCCCATGGGAACACACACCATACCTAGCCAGTTCATACCTATGAACCCAGTTCCATTGCAACAGGCACCCGCTCCACAAACTCAAGTGATAACATATCCAGGGTATGAGCCTCCAAAAATAGCTTTCTTTGAATAGAAAGCAACGGTTCCTGTGGAAGCAGATAAAAATCTTCTTTCAAAAGTTGGTCAAATGAAGAAGACCATGTCAAAAATGAACAATGAGTTGAAAAGTCTTAGATTGTCACAAGGACAAAATAACAACTTCCAAAGAAATAATGCTAGCCCCTACAACAACAATTTTGGTCAAAATTACAATAGAGACTTCAACAATAATAGTAACAACAATGCAGGAAATAATGGCAGACGGAACAACTTCAATCCTCCAGATCACAACAATGGCTTCCAAAGGAAAAATTGACAATGGAACACTCGACCAAATAATGGAAGCATTCCTGCTGATAACAACAACAACAATGTTCAATATGCTGATATCAATCAGTATGATGATAGCCAAAATGTTCCTAGCAATGATGGGTCATACTATAATGGTTATCATGAGGTGAATCAAAACTCACAAGTGAATGACAATCCTCCTCTTGTTCAATTCAATGTGATGCTATTGGAATCTTATGATTCTACACAAAATACACAAGTAGAACAACAAGCAAGTGAGGAATTCTCATTCTCATTTAGTCAAGAACTCGACCTTCAACATGATGAGATGTTTGCCTTTCAAAATGCCAATCAGAATACATATAATCTCAGAAATAGAAAGGATCCCTTGGCAAATGGAATTCCTCCTAGTTTGCAACCAACTCCACCTAATCCAAGAGCAAATAACAATCCACCACTGGTAAGACCAGCCCAGGGAGGACAACAGTATCAGAATCAAGTGAACATACCAACAATACTGAAGAACCCTGCTTGGTCTACTAAAAAGTACAATGCAATAGAAGATTTGAAGAAAACTAAAGCCAATATGTCCATGTTCGAAATGCTACAGAATTGTCCACAAAAAAGAGAAGCACTCATGAAGACATTGGTTAATACAAAGGTTTCCCAAAATATGAATGTTGTCCCTCAAAAGATAGTGCCACAACAAGTAAATGCTACAGAAGCGATGCCCACTATGTTCAAAGACAAAGTTGAGGTACCCCCATTTTTGTTGAGCATAAGGATATATGGGAAGAATCTTGACAATTGCCTCATTGATTTAGGAGCTTCATGTAATGTAATGCCATTATCAATAGTCCAAAGGCTAAGAGTTAGTCCTCAACCCTCTAATTGAGTGGTGATACAGTTGGATAAAACAAAGTAAAAGTCATTGGAGTATTGAAAGATGTGTGAATACAGTTAATGGTTGATCCTTGGATCTAGGATGTTATTGACATACATGTGGTTGATATCTCAGAGATATATGGATTACTTTTAAGCAGAGAATGGATGAAATGTTTGAGAGGATGGTTTTCTACAAACTTCACTCAGTTGTGGTTGCCATGGAAAGGATTGAACAATCAAATCAAGATAGATGTTGAGCCCAAATTGAAAACAATGATCACAGATTGCAATGCCCTGAATGAGATAGCATTCTTACAATCAGATTTAGGTTCATACAAAGTGATGGTATTGGATATGGTTGCAAACCATACACCTCAAGATCAAAATGAAGAACCTAAGGTGCCAGTACCCAAAAATGAAACTATGATGCAGTTCATAGATAGTATGGTGACTAATTTACAATGTTTAGGAGAAGAAGTTGATCCCAACATCCTCCTCCTTCCAAGATTTTGTCATTTACACAAAGTTATTCACTCTAAATTTGAATGTTCATCTTTTCAAGAAGTAATTGTGAAGGTATTGACCCACATGATGGAAAAAAAGGATAGAAAGACCTCAATAGATGAACTCACTGAAAGTCAAAATTTAGTGAATTCATTCAACCTTGTTGAAAAGACTAAAGAGGAAAGTGAAGATCTAAACGTGTCATACAGTGATACCTCTTCAAATGGTGGAGGTTTGTCTTCTCCTCCTCCAAGGATGATCAAAGTCCAAAGAAGAAGATGATATGTGAAAGATAAAGGATGAACTTCAGTAGTCATTCATCCTGAACCTAAAGTTGAGGAAATCAAAGAGCTAATAGGGGAAATTCAAGTAAAACAAGAAAAATGCACACTTCCTTGATCTACAGGTTATGAAGGGGACTCATCATGTCCTACACAAGGAAAGCTACAATGGGTTCCTAAGAAACAATCATTCAAGGCTCAAGTGAAAGAGAAATTAAGGATGAATAAGCATAAAGTCAGAAAACCCAAGGAGAATGCAATTTGGACACTCCACTTTGATGGCTCTAGGTGCAAGATGGGAGTCAGTGCGGGTATTGAATTAATCAACCCAAAAGATAGATCTTTCTATGCCACATATCAATTGCAATTTATATGTACCAACAATGGTGCAGAATATGAGGTGTTAATATGAGGACTCCTCTTTGCACTCAATAAAGGAGTCACAACTCTTGAAATTTAGGGGGATTCCCAATTGGTCATATGACAAGTAAAATCCATATATTCTTGCAACAAAAAAATATTACTTTCTTATAGGAAAAGGGTATGAGACATATTGGATGACTTTGAGGGCTTAAACATCAAATCCATTCCAAGGAGAAAGAACATGGTAGCGGATGCTCTTGCCATCTTAGCTAGTGCATTGCAACCAGTTGAAAGAACCAAGTTGAAAAGATTTTTAGTAGAATTGGTCATTGTTCCCTCCATTCCCAACAATATCACCAACTTTTAGGTCTTTCAGGATGATCAACATATACTCAAGTTTATTATGTGCAGTCACCATTTTTAGGGACAAGAGATTGATGATATGCCTGATGACAAGCCTGAAAATTATGAGCTTGAGGATGAAGATAGAATCCTTATTTTGAAAACCAACACCATTCCAAAAGGAATGGTTGAACTTGAGCACATCTTTGATCATGATGAGTTGGCACTCAATAGAAGGGAAACTCAAGAAAAAGGAATCGAAGAATGTGATTCATACAATTTGGGTACTGATGAAGAACCAAGAATAATACAGATAGGAAAAGTGTGTACCCAACAAGAAAAGGAGGACATGCTCAAATTTCTCACTGAGTATAAGGATGTCATTTCCTGGAGCTATAAAGAGTTGAAGACTTATGATCCTAAGATTATCGCACATGACATCCCACTGAAACATGATACAAAGTCATTCCGACAAAGATAAAGATTGGTAAATCCTTTTATTGAACCATTGATCATGAAGGAAGTAAAAAAGTTACTGGATGCTAAGATCATATTTCCTATCTACCATTCCACATGGGTGGCCAATTTGGTTCCTATGCGGAAGAAGATAGGAGAGATTCGTCTTTGTGTTGATTTTTGTAACTTGAATCTAGCATCTTAGAAGGATAACTATCCTCTACTCTCACTAGATGAGGTACAAATTGTTAAAGGTTCAAAAATGATGTCATTCTTGGATGGTTACTCGAGATATAATCAAGTGATTGTTGATGAAGAAGATAGGCTAAAGACTGCTTTCACAACCAAGTGGGGAACTTTTTCTTATAGAAGGATGCCTTTCAGATTGATTAATGTGGGGGCTACATTTCAACAAGCAATGGATGAAGCTTTCAAAGGATTGATAAATAGGTGTATAGTCATCTACATGGATGACTTGACTATCTTTTCAAAAGATCAAAGTGCGCATATTGCTGATCTAAGGCAATATTCAATAGATGTCATAAATACGACATATCCCTCAATCCCAAGAAATGTTCATTCGGTGTTACTAAAGGAAAGCTCTTGGGACATGTTATTTTCGAAGCCAAAATCTCCATTGATCCAAATAGATTTGAGTCTATTTTGAAGTTAGCACCTCCACATAGTTGGAAGGAATTGAAGTCTTTCTTCGAAAAGATAAACTTTGTGCGAAAATTCATAAGTGGATTTGCAGAGATAGTTTGCCCCCTCAATGATTTACTCAAAAATGGGCCTAAGATAGAACGGGTACTAGAAATAAAGAAATCTTTTGAAGATATTAAGGTTACCATTTTCATGGCCCCAGTTTTCATAAGTTTGGATTACGAGTTACCTTTCAAGATCTATTCCTTTGCTTTTGAACACTCTTGCATAGGGATCCTAACATAGAAAAGAGAGAAGGAAGATGAGCGACCAATTGCTTTCATGAGTTGTCCTTTGAAGAATGCAGAATTGAAATATTCAAACCTTGATAAACAGTCCTTTGCATTGATTAAGGCAGTAAAGAAGTTCTATCACTACATACTCAGAAGTAAGGTGTATGCAATTGTACCTAATCCAATAGTAAAGACGCTTTTGATGTAGAATGAACTTGGTGAAAGGAGAGGAAAATGGATGGCAATACTTCAAGAATTTGATCTCAAAACTCAATCTATGAGATTAGTTAGAGGTCAAGCATTGTCAAAAATGATAGCTGATAACCAAGATGGAAATGAAAAGGATTTCAAGTTTGAAGATGAAACAGATGAAGATGATCAAAAGAAGATGGTTGTATCACAAGTTGATATTAACCAAGGTGTGGTGACAAATGTGTGGAACCAAGACATTGTTTATTATCTCTTACAAGACCAATGCCCCAAATGGATGAATAGTTCACAACGTAGGGGACTTAAGATGAAATGCGAGTCTTACATGTTACTTGATAAAGAGTTGTATAAAATAAACTACAGGGGTATCTATCTGAAATGCTTAGGATGTGAAGAAGCTAAGGATGTCTTGGAACATTTCCATGACAAGTATGGTACAAGACATGGTTCAGAAGAAGCAACAAATCACATGATTCTGAGATCGGGTTATTTTTGGCCATCAATATTCAAGGATACTTTTGAGCACATGTGTTCTTGTCATATATGCCAAACTAGTGCTAACAAAGAGAGGCACCCAACAATGCCATTACAACTAGTGTATGAGGTGCACCCCTTCGCAAAGTGGGGACTGGATTTCATTGGTCCGGTCAATCCACCATCATCAACTGGACATGCATTCATCCTTATAGCTACATATTATTGTACACGATGGACGAAGGTAGAGACATTCAGAAATTGCACTGCTAAGGTAGTAATTGACTTTCTGGAAGAATGCATTGTTACTAGGTTTGGAATGCCATTCGCCCTTGTGTGTGATAATGAACATGCTTTCACATTTGCATTCT
This sequence comes from Cupressus sempervirens, assembly GCA_028749045.1. Classification (NCBI taxonomy): domain Eukaryota; kingdom Viridiplantae; phylum Streptophyta; class Pinopsida; order Cupressales; family Cupressaceae; genus Cupressus; species Cupressus sempervirens. Next base: position 600,246,766 of record CM053785.1, read on the forward strand.
TGACCCAATGGGGATTTGAAAACAAGGTCATTATCAAGTTCTCTTCAAATTACTACCTACAAGGAAATGGGGTAGCAAAATCTACAAACAAGAACTTGATCATAGTAATAAAATGATTGTTGAAGGAGAATCCTAGGGATTGGCATACACAATTAAAATATGCCCTATGGATAGATCGAGTGAGAGTCAAAAATGCCTTGGGGACTTCTCAATACTTGCTTGTTTACAAACAAGATTTATTGGTTCTTTCTTTCTTGCAAGAATGATTGGTTAAGAGTTACAGAGATAAAAGGCCAAGATGATTGCACTAGTACATTGAGTATAGAGACTCAAAAAGACAAATCTTGAAAGAAAAGACAAGAAGTTAAGATTTACGAATAATGATTTGTGTATGTTGTTGTCATGTGCACTTACACTTGTTTTAAATTTTTTTTAATCTTGGCTTGTATTTCATCCTTGTTCCAAGGATCTACGGGTGGGGAATTACATGTTTGATGTGTAAATTTTACATCATTAGTATATTTTTGGAACCGACATGTGGTTAGAAATGTAATAATCCTTTGAATAACAATTATGGTGCTTATTTGTAATAATGGCATAAGATCCTAGTTTTTTATTCAACTTAATGTTGTCGTGTATATTTCCAACATTTATTAAATGGAATAATTTTTTTAAATATATCATTGTCTTGAATTTTCAACTTTAAATTTCGTATTTGTTGGTAAATTTTACTTATGTGGCATTGTTGAGAGTTTCAAGTTCTTACATGTGGTATCAGAGTTTTGGATTACGGTAAAAGCAGGTTTTGAAGGGACCTCGAAACTCTTTTACAAAAAGCAGAAATATAAAGCATTAAAGCCCAACCAAGTAATAGAAACTTACAACAAACTATAGCACAGTATCAAAATTAGGTTTTACAGGGACTTGAAACCACAAGAAAAGTCCAACAACAAACTAACCAAGTTTTACAAGGACCTGGAACCACAAACAGTCAAAATGATAAAAACCAAAAACCAAGACCAGAGACCCCAACCAACAACCAGAACAGACAAAAACTAAACCAGGGAACCTGACCCAGAGCCACTACTACAGCTCCAAGATCATTTTAGAAGCTTCCTTACCAATTGCAGCAGTCTCTTGAATGGTGTCAGCAGTCGAAGCAGCAACAACTTTCATTGCACTCTTCCTCGAGCTCTGCCTTGTTCTTTTTCTCGGACCCTCAGCTGAAGTGATATCTTCATTAGCCCTTTTGTCCAGGATTGTAGCGGCCACACATATACTTGAGGTGACCTATTCCATCTTAGTGCCACTCTCCTTGATTAGCATCAGAGTTGTGTTTAACACTAGGACCTAATGTTAGAGAAAAAGGTTAATTTTAATTTAATTTATTAAATTACCTTTTCTCCCTTCTTAAGATTTCACTTTATGCACCTTTAGCATTCTCATTTTATAATTATTTAGTAATTATTAAATAGCATTTACCTTTTAGGTTACCCTTTGTACCTTTTAGTTTAACCTTTTCAAGTTTCGATCTCCTTCTATAAGGACAGATCATTTGTAAGTATCTTGTATCTTTTTTGTTTATAAGAATACAATTTGTATATTTTTAGAGTAAACCCTTACCTCCTCTTGTCTTTTTCTTCTCTGTGACAGGTTTTTACATCTAGGTATTTGTTAGGCTTTGTGGATTTGTTTGTATATTTCTCAAATCCTTCATGGTATCAGAGCTAGATCTATTGTAGCTTGTTCAATTTTTGGAGAAAAAAGAGAACAAGGGTTTAAAAGATCAGATCTAGAGTTTTTCAAGTATTTCTTGTGAAAAAAGGGGGGTCTTTAATTTTCAGAGCACCACGAGGCCAATCAGACCTCATAGTTGTATCTAGAAGGTGTCAAAACCCCTATTTTCATATAAAGTTCATCCATTTTGGACAACATTGATTCGAGAGGCAATTTTTTTGCCCAATAGGGTCATACAACCTCCTACAAATAGAATGAGGCAATATTTTAAAAAAAAAATTAAAAAGGGGAAATCTGACCTACTTAGCAATTTTTTGTCCATTGCCTTTTTTCCTGCACTCTAGGTGATTTTCCCAACATGGCGGGCTCTTTTCCAACATGATGGGCTCTTTTCTAGTGTTGGGGACTCATTTTGGCACTATGTACTCTTTTTGCTACCCCACTTTGTTTTCCTAGCATGGTAGGCTCTTTTCTAGCACCATGAGCTCATTCCAACATTGCCTGCTCTTTCTGGCAATCCTCTTCATTAACTCTGGGCCCAACAATTTTTTATGATGGTCACCTTTGTTTCCATTATCATACTTCATGCCGCCCCTGGCATCAATCCGATGCCACCATAACTCAGCCACCTCCCCCCCCACCACTACTCATGTGGTGCGTTCGACACCTATCATGTGGCACTGATGCCACATCAACACATGCCACACGTCAAGTGCCACATCAAAAATAGGGCCCTCACTACCATGTAGCACTATCATGTGTCATGCTATGTAGTAGTCTTTTTTTGTTGCAACAGCCCCTAGGTGGTCAATTTTAGTGCACTGACATGCTAATGTTAGCATGATGTCAACATTGCATCATACCACCTTTATGCCCTTCAGGTCCTTTTTTGACCATCTATTGTTTTTTGCTTGTATCTTCACCATACAAAGGTCTTTTTTCAATTTGAAAGAAGTGTTAGAAAGAGGGTTCTAAGATAAAGATAGGAATTTTTGGGCTTTAAGATAGTTTTGTTGCTTGTTTGGGTAGTCAAATTTGAGTGTTTTATTTTTCACTCTAGAGGGCATATCTTGAGCATCCCAACTCCATTTTTTGAAAATGTTATATTTTTGGAAATCTCGTTTAGTTCTCCTTCTAAAAGTGATGGTTTGTCTTCTAGATTCTGTTCCAAGCTCTATCTATTATGATTTTTTTCCTTATTGTACTATGGTGGATATCTTGGGTGTTTCAGGTTTGAGGATCATTTTCATGGCATGGGATTTCTACTTTTGGGTTGCACTATCTATCATAATAGCTTTATGTCATTTCTCATCATTTTTGATATCATTGGTAAGCATGTTTATGCAAATACACTGAGATAAAGTGCCACTCCTTACATTTCCAGGATCTTGCTCATCATTGTGACTTATTGTACTTGCACTACATTATCAAGTGCCATGGGGGGATAGTTGTTTTCCTTTTAGTGTCATCTTCCTTTTTCTAGTGAGTATCCCTTCCATGAAATTAGCCTCATGATTTGTTGATGACATGTGCCTTTATAGGTGCCTATACCTCTTCCTCACTCTCAATGTTCTTGGTTCTTTCTTTTTTGTAGGAATTATTGGCCCACTTTCTTAGTTGCTTGTCACCTCACCCTTGTTAGTATTGGGGGGGGGGGGGGGGCGATGGGGTTCTTCTATTGTTTCCCATGCTTCCTTGGTTTGATTGATCATCTCTTCAATCTTTGGTGTTCCATGCCATCTATATCTTCGAGTTTAGTTGTTTGCCTTTCTATGCCTCCTGATTCGATGCAGATTATAGCCTTCTCTACCTAGTCAACTTCTATTTCAATGGAGGTTCTTTAGACCAATAGTTACTTTTGATAGAGCTTTGTGACTTCTTCATGCTTCAATGATATTTCTTCATGATTGCACTTTGTTCCTATTTTGTGGAACAATCCTCTAGTTGGAGGCTTCTACAGTACTTCACTAGATTTTCAACTATCTCTTTTTGGAGTAGAGTTTTTCCCAATGGTTTTTCTCTATTTCTCCATTTCATAGAGAGTTGGTTGTGATTGGGTACCTTATCAATCCTTGTTGTAGGGACCCACATTTTCTTTCAGCATTGCAATGAAGTTTCCTTGCTCTTTCTGCATTATTTGTAGTTGCATTGTTGCTCATCTTAAGGAGGGTGTTAGAGAAAATGGTTAATTTAATTTAATTTATTAAATTACCTTTTCTCCCTTCTTAAGATTTCACTTTATGTACTTTTTCATTCTCATGTAATAATTATTTAGTAATAATAATATAGCATTTACCTTTTAGGTTTCCCTTTGTATAGTTTAGGTTAGCCTTTTCAGGTTTTGATCTCCTTCTATAAGGATAGATCATTTGTAAGTATATTGTATCTTTTGCATTTCTAAGAATACAATTTGCATATTTTCAGAGCAAACCCTTGCCTCCTCTTGTCTTTTTATTCTTTGTGACAGGTTTTTACATGCAAGTATTTGTTAGGCTTTGTGGATTTGTCTAGCGTATTACTCAAATCCTTCACCTAATGTCTTACTAATGCTAATGTTGTGTGGTCTACTCTTAGTGTAGGACTAATTTGTCACCATGTATTCCCATAGAGTCAACAAGGCTAGAGGAAAGAATGGCCCATAAGATGAGCCTGAAAACCAAAGGCTAGATCAAATCATAGCGCTCCTCACTCAGCAGGGAAAATGCATGGATGTCATAGCAAATGCCATGAGAGGATGAAAGGTTGAGGGGGATGAGTGTAGGGAAGCTATGTGTCAACAAGAAGAAGAAAAGAAGAAAAGAAAGGAGGACCAACTAATTGATGCTTAGAGGAAACTGGAGGACGGTTGAAGGAATTAGGTGACCATAGGATGACCAAATAAGTTCAGGGCAATGTCCAACTCATAGAAGATCTCAGTAAGGACCTTAAGAAGGTCACACCTCCTACCTTTAATGGTAAGATATCAAGAGAGGAGGCATAAGCTTGGATAGCTACCATGGAAAAGTATTTCCTTGCCCATAATTTCACTAGAAAATCTAGAGCAATATGGGCTACTTTTCAACTAGTTGGTAAACAAAAACATGGTAGGAAAACGTTATGGTTGAGAATAAGCTACAACATGGTGAGATATAATAGGAGAACTTCCTACAACTTTTCCATAAGCAATGGTTGCCTCATCTATTTTATGACAAGAAGACATCTAAGTTATATAAGTTGATCTAGGGAGTGATATCAGTCATGCAATATCATGAACGATTTTTCCATCTAGTTTAATAAGTTCTTTAGTATTAAAATGATAACATGTTTAGGACTCGCAAGTTTTTCATGGGGTTGCATCTTGAGATCTACAATGAGGTAGAAATGCATGAGCCAGACTTTATGGACTATGCACTTAGGAAGGCTCTAAAACAAGAATAGAGGTTGAAAAGTTTAGCTCCAATAAAAGCTTTCAATAACTAAACTTTCAAGAGGAAATTTTAGGGTAACAAGCAGTAGGGTGGTTGAAAATAGGTGAATAACATGAAGGGAAAGGGCCAAGAGGAATCAAGAAAGAGAAATAATAGGAATTTCCAAGGAAATAGTAGGGGTAGAGGTGGAAACAATAATAGGAACAACAATGGTAACAATAACAAGAATTGGAACATGAATAATAAATCAACATCATAACTAGGACCTCATGATGGTTGTTTTTTATGTGGGGGTAATCACTATGTAGTTAGATGTCCTTAATGAGCTATATCTAGAGATGGACCATAAGTAGAACATCAATTTTATGCAGTTGTGTACCATAGGCAAGTAGAGTTTCAAGTAGCTCCTTTGTAGTTGATGGGTAAGCTTTATAGTTGTGAAGTTTCTATTTTGATTGATACTGGTGTTGTAGAGTCTTTTGTTGATCTTAATGTAGTATCTAGACTTCTAGCTCTAAGAGCTGGTTATATGGATAACCCTTGGTTAGTTGAGTATGGGAACCAAGAAGAGCGAAGAGTAGAGCAATGTCTATGATGCATTGAGTTAGAACTTCCAACTTCTCACATGCAAGTCAATGTGTATGCAGCTTCACTTGGTTCATATGATGTTATTCTTGGCATTAATTGGCTAATGTAGCATAAGGCAATAGTAAATTGTGAAGATAAGTTAGTAGAATGCTTGGATGACTTTAGGAATCTAGTAGTGGTGAATGAGGTTAAGAGGCTAATAGTATTAAGGCATATTTCAGCTATGTAGCTAAAGAAGGCTAATAGGAAAGGATGTCAACTTTATGTTGCAAATGTGAAGGATCTTGAAGATCATATACCTTCCATTGATGATTACCCAATATTGCAAGAGTTTTAGGATGTCTTTCCTAATGATTTTCCCGAGCTACCTCCTAAGAGAGAGTTTGATTTCTCTGTAGATACCAATCCAAGTGTAGAGCCTCAATCTAAGGCACCCTGCAGGATGACCACGACCATGATGTATGAGCTTAAGGTATAGTTGCAAGAATTTTTGGACAAAGAATTATTGTCACTGTGGGGAGAACTTGTGAATTTTGTAAAGAAGAAGGATGGTACCTTGTGCCTATGTATTGATTATAGTATATTGAACAAAGTGACCATAAAGAACAGATACTCACTTCCTCAAATAAATGAGTTTTTTGATCAAATGAAGGGAGCAAAGGTGTTTTTCTAAGATTGACCTATGGTATGGATATCATCAACTTCGGATTAAGGATGAAGAAATGGCTAAGACAACTTTCAAGCCACGGTATGGGCACTATGAATTAGTGATTTTTCCCTTTGGTCTTAGGAATACATCGACTACATTCATGAACTTACTAAACAATGTGTTTTGAGATTGTCTAGATAAGTTTGTTGAAATTTCCATTGATGATATTCTAATTTATTCAAAGACTATGGAGGAGCATGAGGAACACTTGCGCATTGTTTTGCAGCATCTTCATGATAGGAAGTTGTATGCAAAGCTAACCAAGTGCACATTTTATCATAAACAAATTCACTATCTTGGACACATCATCACCGTTGATGGAGTTTTAGTAGATCCTTCCAAGATTATGGCTATTCTTAAATGGGTGGTTCCACAAAATGTGAGTGAAATTTAGAGCTTCGTGGGTTTGGTGGGCTACTATTAGAAATTTGTAGAGGGATTTTTGAAAATTGCAGCACCTATTACCTCACTACAACGAAAAGGAAAGATATATGTGTGGTCTGATGGGTGTGAGAGAAATTTTAAATTATTGAATTAGAAGCTCACCTCTACTCCTACTCTGATGATTCCTAATCCTAACAAACACTTCACTATGATTATTGATGCTTCTGGTGTAGGCTTTGGTGGAGTTTTGATGCAAGAAGGTAGAGTTGTAGTTTATGAGTCACCTAAGCAAAAGAAATATGAGGTTAGCTATGAAACTCATGATCTTGAGTTGGTTTCCATTGTTCATGCCTTGCAGATGTGGAGGCGTTATTTGATCGGTAAACCTTTTGAGCTAAAAATAGATCACATGGGTTTGGACATATATCTTCACTCAACCAAATTTGAATGTCAGATAGGGGCATTAGCTTGAATTCCACAATAAGTATGATTTTGGCATTGAGTAGATAAAGGGAAAAGAAAATAGGGTAGTTGAAGCTCTTCGTAGGAGAAGGCATATCTCTGCTATATCTACTACCAGAACATGACTGAGAGAGAATTTTGTAGAGAACGTTATAGGTGATGACCATTATGAGATGGTTAAAACAATATTGCAAATCGATCCATGTGACCATTGTTTTGACAAATATAGTTTTAGCATAGAGGGTCTTTTGAGATATCAAAGACATATGTTTATTCTCGACCATGTAGGTTGAGGAAAATGTTCATGGAGGAAATGCATAGTACTCTGTATTCGGGTCACCTTGGAGTGACTACGATGGTTTCTGATATGAGACCACTTTACTTTTGGCTAGGGTTGAAGCATGACATGACCTCTTTTGTTGCCCAGTGTTTAGAACGCCAACGAGTTAAGGCTGAGTATATTCATCTGACAAGATTTTTGTACCCTCATGATATACCAGAATATAAATGGCAAGTTATTTCCACGGATTTTATATAGGGTTTACCTATGACTAGGCAGAGACATGATGTTATATTATTGGTGACTGATAAGTTGACAAAGGTTGCACATTTTATACATAGAAGTTTGAAGGATGGTCCATTGGATTTGGACAAGAAGTTTGTGCAAGAGGTGTTTACGTTACATGGTGTACTTGAGACTATCATTTATGATATAGGGACACAATAATGACATCAAGGTTTTGGATGACCTTGAACGCTTCATTGGGGACATAGTTAAATTTCATTATTTCTTATCATTTGTAGACTAATGGTCAGATAGAGAGGGTAAATCAAGCTGTAGAATATTTACTCCTTATGTGTTGCATAGATCATCAGTATAAATGGGAGAAATACCTTCTTTTGGTTGAGTTTGCATATAATAATTCATATCATGCATCTCTTGGAATGACTCCTTTTAAGGCACTTTATGGGTGCAAATGTCACACACCCATCAGTTGGGATAGAGTGGAGGATTGAATTGTGATTGGTCCTAAGATGCCAAGAGAGATGGAAGAACATATGGTTATGATGTGTGCTTGCTTGAAGAAAGTTGTACATAGGTAGAAGAGCTATGTGGATAGGAAACATACTTTTAGAAAGTTTCAGGTGGGGGACAAAGTATTTCTACGTGTGCATTCATATAAGAGTTCAATCTCTTTTGGCAAGTCTTCTAAGCTTGTGCCAAGATATGTTGGACTGTTTGATGTTTTTGAGGTCATAAATCCTGTGGCTTATCGAATTTCTCTACCACCAACTCTAACTCGTATCCATAATGTTTTTCATGTTTTTTTGTTAAAGCCATATCATCCTAACGCATTTCATATTCTTGATTGGTGTGCTTTGCAGGTTCAAGATCTAGGGGTAGTGCACGCACTACCTACCTACCTCATGGATGAGTGCACTATCTGAGTGTGTGACAGAGATATTTTATAGTATAAGGTCTAATGGGTCCAATTCTCTATTGACAGTGCTAATGTTGATGATATGCATTAGTCCTTTCCACATCTTTTTACATAGATTAGTACCTTTATATGTTGTTGTAGTTTACTTCATGTTATGATGATCTTTGGATTTTGATGGACATCGGGTTGATGTCTCTTCCTAGTCAGGAGGGATGTCATGACTCAATTTTTGACTTTCTATCTTTCAGGACTTGTTACATGTTTGACACTATTTGACTTAGTCTATGTTTGACTATGATATGGCTCAACTTGAGTAGAATACACAATGGAATTTTTGTCGATATAATTAGATGGGTGAAGTTAACTTATTAGTCGTTATTATGTTAGTCATTTTATGTTTGATCTTATGAGTTAGCGACAAGATGGTTAATGTTTTGGTTGTATTTACATGTTTATATCTTTTGCTGGATAATGTAAATGATTTATATTTAATCAAGTTCGAATTCAGTATATATGAATGATGAATGTTCAAATTCATGTTATTAAATGCTAATGAAATCATGAATATTGATAAGAGATATCATATTTAATGATGTTGTATTCCTATCCGGATGATTACAATACTGACTCAATGGGTGATGTCAAGTTATGTGTAGGTATTGAAGGTGGAAGAGTGGTTGAGGTATAGGAGGCTAGCTCCTGGGAAGGGTTGGTTTGGATCGTTTGGTTTAGGCACACACACACTTAATATGTTTTATTCTTTTATACATTACATTCTTTGATTTTCAATTTAGATAAGTTCATAATAATTTTTAAGTTTGTGTAATGAAAATGATATGCAAGATTATTTACTTGATTTATTAAAACTCTTGATTTAAAAGGTAAACTCAATCTTCTTCTTTTCTTTGATAATTAATCATGCTTCAATTCGTATTCTAATTATGAGTCAAGGAATTTAATATGCATTAAATATAACTTAGAGTATTAAATTGTTCCACAAACTTAACTAGAGTCATATCCCAAAATTGGTGGAAAATGAATTAAAGTCCAAGACTTTCATTTAACTTTCCATATAACATCGGTTAGTAGAAAACAAGGAACAAAAATAATGAGGGGAGTTTTTTCTTTAAGAGAATAGGGACTTAACGAAGAGGAGAGAGACCATATAGAAACAATTTTCTTTGAATGGTAGAGAAAATGAAGAAGAGGTATGAAGCTAGACATGAAGTTGGAGAAAAAGAAAAAGTGGGGCAACTTTGTTCTTCCTTACTCTTTGGAGCATTTGCAAATGTTTTAGGCACATCTAGGTTCCCCATTCTTATTCCTCTATCAATTTATTTTAACAACCTAAGTAGATTGTCCCATACGTTGTTTACTTTGGAGTTTCTTATGGTGGCAATAAAGATTTGTTGGTTGAATAAGTTAGGATTTTTTAAACTTAGTTTTCTCTCAAATTGATGTCCTTTTTGGTTTAGAATTTTCACTTGGCACTATCATGTCTAGGGTTTTATGTTATATTAACCAGATCTACGAAGAGTGAGACATGACCAAGAAATTCTTCACAACATTTGCACAAGTGGAAAACAATTATCTTGTGTTGAAATTGGTAGTGGTTCTTGAGGTTTCAATGATACTAGTCTTGTTTAGAAATGTGAAGTTTTGGTTCCAAAGACATGTCTTGAATTAGGAACGATTTGGCTCAACACTCTTTAAATTTGTTATACACTTTTCCATGTTTACCTTGGTAGCAATTGTTATGTCTTGAGCGCCTAAATGGTTTAGATATATCATTGATAGAATTAAAAACATGTTAGTTTTACTTTGACCAGACCAAACTATGGAAAAATGGGAAAGCTATTTTAATTTTTCAATGGGTTGTTTAGTTCAAAATTAATGTACTTGACTATGCTATATTTAGATTGGAAACATTTCTTATTTGATAGAATATTTTATTCTAAACTCAAAATAAATCACAACTTTTGGTCTTATCATATTAGTAAAATCTCAACTACACTCCAACTCAAGTTGTGGCTTTCAAATCCTAAATTTCATATAAATTGTTTTAAAGAAAATTAATTTTCTCCCAACTAACATATGATCTTGTTCAAATTTATTTTTGTGTGTTATCGTGTCTGAATGGTTTGGGTCTTTCAATAGCCCAAGTCTACAATACACCAAACTCACTCAGAATAAATAAATCATTGAATGGGAAATACTCTGATATTTAATCAATATCTATGAAAGAGACTTTAACCACTTACAGAAACAGCTAAGAGCATCTATGAGATAGTATGCTCTTGTGGTTCTTGTACCCAAAATAAATTAAGAAAAGCACATGTGGGTCACACTCTATTGGATAATGGTGTCTTATATATTTAAAAACTTTTCACTGCAACCAAGGATATAAGAGAATTCACTGCATTAGGTTTTTTGAAATACCAAAATCCCTAATGAGTATATACGGTGTTGTAATATACAACAATAGCAATCAAGCTTGAAAACATACTAGACTATAGTGGTTTGGCCAATTATAGCTTAGGGATTAGTTTTGAGTAGAACAATATAATGTTAATGTGCTTGCCATTAAGCAATATCAGTCAATATATGAGAGTCATAGCTCAAATTTGGAAGTTCGATTCATATGGGATTTTTTAAAGTTAATATTTCAGTATTGTCATTCTTGAATATAGAAAAGAGTTGTTTGAAATTTAGTAGATATCAAATTGTCGAGTTAGAAAAATTATTACAGACTAAGAGTCGCATTTAGCTTATAAGTTATGACCTGACTCTTTATTTAATTCTTAGTAATGAGTAGTCAACTGTTAGTGAAGCAGAGCTTTTATGATTTCCAAGTTTTTGATGAAAATAGATTAGAATAATATGAAATAAATTTTGTAAGCATATAAAATATGTCTTTTGTCTATCAAAATGAATCAATGAATGTAGGTAAAGGGTGAAGTTATTATTTCAAACATTAATAACATATTGTTTTCTTAGCATATCTTTGCGTGTTTTTATTTTATGAATCAATTTAGAGGGGTGTTGAATGTGGGAGAAAAGGGGAGGGTAGAAAATTGGAAGTCTTAATATGATATTCTTTCATTGCTACTTGTCAGTGTTAATTATTGTCAGTTGGATAGCTGTTATTTTTGACCCAAAAATAGTAGTTTTATTTATGGGTAGCTTGGATAGCTGTTCGTCCTTATCTATGTATAGTAGCATTAGTTATGGGTAGTTTGGATAGCTGTTTGTCCACTTGCCAAGAATTAGTAAATGGTTATTGCAAGGATAATTATTTACTAATTTTAGTAATTCCCTTTTGGACACCTTGCAACCAATTCTATTATTGGCTGTCGAGTTGTCTTAATCTCGCCGTTGGTTTGATTTAATCTCAGTCGTTGGTTTTTCCAATAGGGTAGTACAAAAAGGGGTCATTGGGTCATTTGGAGATACAAGTTTTGGAGAAGCATTTTGCAGTAATAGAAAATTGTCTTGCAGTGTTAGCAAGGGCGCAGTGTTAGCGTGGGGATAGTAGTGGGGAATATCAGCGGGAGAAATGAGGAGGTTGTTGCAGTTCTGCCAGTAAGAGGCAAGGAATTTTGTATCTCTTGATTTGCTGAAGTTTAATATAATTCTTCATTTGTAGAACTAGTTTTCCCTTAGGGGTTTTTCCAGGGACAATTTGTTTGAAAATATTGTGTTCATTGTGTTGCGCATTTCTTTTCGTATTTTATAAGTGAAGTTGAAGTTGTGTTATTTTTCGATATTAGCTGGAAATTTATTTTCAGCAGTTTAATAATCATTTATGATAGGAGATTAATAATCAGTGACTGCAATAGTTGATTTTTCACATGGTATCAGAGCATTGTTAAGAGTAGAAGAGTTTTGCCCTTGGAAAGAAATTTTGATCTCTTTAGATTTATTATTGCTTTAAATCCTTGAGATGGCTTCAGCTGGTTTGAGAGATCAGGATAGATTGGATGGTGCCTCAAATTTTGGTGTCTAGAAGGCCATAATTTCTTTATTGTTGGAAGAGAATGGTATTAATGATTATGCTACCAGTGTTGTACCTGTACCAACGGATGCAACATAGCTTGCAGCATATAGGAAGGACGATGCCAAGGTGAGGAGGATAATCCTTGATGGTGTCAAGGATCATATTGTTCCACACATCTCGGAGCTAGATACAGCGAAGAAGATGTGGGACGCCATTCTAAATCTGTACTAGAATGCTACCACCAATAGGAAGTTGATTCTCAGAGAGAAGCTAAAGAATACCCAAATGAATCAGGGAAAAGATGTTACAAGTTACCTCACCAAGCTCAGACTTGTCAAGGATGAGTTAGCAGCTGTTGGAGATAGCCCTAGTGATGACGAGCTAGTGAGAATAGCCCTAAATGGGTTTACTAAACAATGGAGTGTCTTTTTTCAAGTTGTCAGTGGATGAGATACTTTATCGAGTTGGGATCGACTATGGACTGATTTCACTCAGGAGGAGTTTAGACTAAGTCTTGTCAATGGGGCCAACAAGAGTCAGAAAAATGAGATGGAACAAGAGAACGTTGCCCTAGCGGGTAAAGGGAAAGAAAAGAAGGGATCTAGCAAAGGATCAAATTCACAAAGTGAGAAGAAGAAGAATGACCTTTCTAAGGTCAAGTGCTTTGGATGTCACAAGTTTGGCCACTATGTTAGTGATTGCCCAGAGAGGAAGAAGGGTAAGAAGTAGGTGGCAGCTTCAGCAAGTGCGAAAGAACTCTCCAGTAGAATGGAAGATGAGTTTGCACTCATAGCTTGTATGGTTAGCTCAACCTCACAGTGTGTTTGGTATATAGATAGTGGGGCGTCATTTCATATGACAGGAGTTAGAGAGTACTTCTCCAGTTACAAGGAGGAGGACACCAACATCCAAATTTCTATGGGAAACTTGTCCAAACTCAACCCTGTTGGGAAAGGGACTGTTCAGTTTTAGAGGGAGAATGGAAAGATAATTCCACTTCATGATGTGTTATATGTGCCAGGCTTAGGTATGAATTTGATTTCTGTATTTGTTCTTCAAGATAGGGGGTATAATGTACTCTTTAGAGGGACACATGTGTTGATTAAGCACAAGGATTGGAAATCACCCATAACTATTGGAGTTAGGAGTGGTCACCTTTATAGATTGCAGTTTGATCCTCCTAAGGCACTTATGAGCAACAATAATCCTAGAGATCTTGGAGAGCTATGGCATAGGAGGATGAGCCATATTCATCATGGAGCACTTAGATTTCTTCATAAGACAGTGGCAGGTGTTCCAGAGGTGAGCACAGAGCATGACGATGTATGTAAGGGATGTGTGTTGGAGAAGTTTGTGAAAGCATCTTTTCCAAGGAGTGACACCAAATCTACGGGTGTTCTTGATCTAGTACATTCAGATGTTTGTGGACCGATGTCGATGAAATCTCTCAGAGGATATGAGTACTATGTTACTTTTATTGATGATTTCTCTAGAAAGACCTGGATATACTTCTTGAAGACCAAGGATGAGGTTTTCAGTCGATTCCAAGAGTTCAAGGCTCTTGTGGAGAACTCGACAGGAAAGAAGATAAAGGTTCTTCGGGCAGAAAATGGAGGCAAGTACAAAGGAAATGTCTTCCAGGATTTCTGCACCAGAGAAGGAATCAAGAGAGAATGGACTGTTCCTTACAATCCACAACAGAATGGAGTTGCTAAGAGGAAGAACCGTTTTATATCAGAGGCAGTAAGAGCTATGCTACATGACCAGGACATGCCCTGTTACTTATGGGCAGAGGCGTGTAATACAACAATCTACATTCATAATAGAGTTCCACACAAGGTACTAGGGAAGATGACACCAGAGGAGGCTTTCACAAGGAAGAAGCCAGATGTTAGTCACTTCAGGATATTCGGGAGTTGGCATATTGCCATATTCCTAGAGATATATGTACAAAGTTAGATCAGACTGTAGAGAGGGGGTACTTTGTTGGGTACAGTGAGACCTCAAAGGCATACAGGATTTTCATTCCAGGGACTAAAAGAATTATTGTCAGACGGGATGTCAAATTCATGGAGGACAAGGCATTCGGGAGATCCATAGATTTGCCAGCAGATGATCAGAGTGAGAAGCCAACAGAAGCTCTAAGACCAAGTCAAGGGCAGCAAAGCTCAAGTACAGTTACCAGTACGAGTGTAGACTCAGTTAGTGAAGATTCACAGAGTATGGAGCAACAGGTGCAACAGGAAATGTATCTAGAAGACTTAGAGGTTGACATTTCATCCTCTACAGTTGGCAGCAGGAACCATGTGGTTCCAGATACACAAAGGGATACTCAGGAGTTTGTGGGAGCTCCTAGGAAGAGTACTAGATAGCGAAGACAACCAACCAAGTTCAATGACTATGTGGCATTAGTTAGTCAGTTGGTAGATAGTGAGCCTTCTAGCTATCAGGAAGCTGCAGAACATCAGGTATGGCGAGATGCTATGGTTGAGGAATATTCTTCAATAATGCAGAATGATGTGTGGGAGGTATTACCTAGACCAACAGATAGGGTTGTAGTTGGATCATGCTGGATCTATAAGATAAAGCATGGTGCAGATGGTAGCATCAATAAATACAAGGCAAGGTTCGTGGTAAAGGGGTTCTCTTAGAAGGAGGGAATAGACTATGAGGAGACATTTGCTCCTGTTGCCAAGTATACTTCTATACGAGCTATAATCTCACTTGCAGCACAGATGGGATGGCAGATCCATCAAATGGATGTCAAGACAACATTCCTTAATGGTGAGTTGAAGGAGGAGGTATACATAGAACAACCAGAAGGCTTTGTAGCACGCAGCAAAGAGACCCACGTGTGTAGATTGAAGAAAGCATTGTACGAACTCAAGCAGGCTCCTAGAGCGTGGTATGAGCACATTGATACATACTTGTAGAAAATGGGCTTTGTGAAGAGTGAAGCAGATGCTAACCTCTACTACTTGATGGTTGGAGGTGAGATTCTCATTCTTGTTCTTTATGTGGACGACCTATTTCTTACAGGTTCACTAGGGCTTATAGTGGATTGCAAGAGGAACCTTGCAGAAGAGTTCGAGATGAAGGATTTAGGACTTATGCACTACTTTCTAGGCATGGAAGTATGGCAGATAGATGGAGAGATTTTCCTTGGTCAAGGGAAATATTGCATTGAAATCTTGAAGAAATTTGGGATGGAGGATTGCAAAGCCATGTCTACACCCATGATCACGAATTGGAGGAAGGTAGATACAACTAAGGAGAAAGATGTAGATCCCACTTTATATAGACAGTTGATTGGTTTGCTTATGTATTTGGTCAACACTAGACCAGATATAGCATTTGCAGTAAACTCTCCTAGTCAGTTCATGGTTGAACCAAAGAGAATGCATTGGATAGCGGCTAAGCATGTGCTACGTTACTTGCGTGGTACTGTCGAGTATGGGATTAGATATGTTCGAGGTGAAGGTATCAGGTTGATAGGCTATACTGATGTAGATTGGGCAGGAAGTGCAACAGACAAAAGGAGCACTTTAGGGTGTTGTTTCAGCTTGGGATCAGGAGTTGTATCTTGGTTTAGCAGGAAGCAGAAGTCTATGGCTCTAAGTTCAGCAGAAGCAGAATACATAGCAGCTAGCATGATGACATGTGAATCTATATGGCTTCGGAAGTTGTTAGTAGCCTTGTTTGGTCAGAAGGTTGAGACTACTGTGATACATTGTGACAATCAGAGTTGCATCAAGTTGTCTGAGAATCCAGTGTTTCATGATAGGTCTAAACATATAGATATCAGATATCACTTCATCAGGGATTGTGTACAACGAGGTATTGTTCGACTACAATACATACCTATAGATGAGCATGTAGTAGACATTCTAACGAAGGCTTTGGGAAAGGCCAAATTTATCTTTTTCAGAGATAAGATGGGTGTCATGCAGAATAGCTTCCTCACTAAGAGGGAGTGTTAATTATTGTCAGTTGGACAGTTGTTATTTCTGACCCAAAAATAGCAGTAGTATTTATGGGTAGCTTGGACAGCTGTTCGTCCTTATCTATGTATTGCAGCATTAGTTATGGGTAGTTTGGACAGCTGTTTGTCCACTTGCTAAGAATTAGTAAATGGTTATTGCAAGGATAATTATTTACTAATTTTAGTGATTCCCTTTTGGACACCTTGCAACCAATTCTATTATTGGCTGTCGAGTTGTCTTAATCTCAACCGTTGGTTTGATTTAATCTCGGACGTTGGTTTTTCCAATAGGGTAGTATAAAAAGGGGTCATTGGGTCATTTGGAGATATAAGTTTTGGAGAAGCATTTTGCAGTGATGGCAAATTGTCTTGCAGTGTTAGCAATGGCGCAGTGTTAGCGTGGGGATAGCAGTGGGAAATATCAACGGGAGAAATGAGGAGGTTGTCGGAGTTCTGCCAGTAAGAGGCAAGGAATTTTGTATCTCTTGATTTGCTGAAGTTTAATATAATTCCTCATCTGTAGAACTGATTTTCCCTTAGGGGTTTTTCCAGGGACAATTTGTTTGAAAATATTGTGTTCATTGTGTTGCGCATTTCTTTCCGTATTTTATAAGTGAAATTGCAATTGTGTTATTTTTCGATATTAGCTGGAAATTTATTTTCAGTAGTTTAATAATCGTTTATGATAGGAGATTAATAATCAGTAACTGCAATAGTTGATTTTTCATAGTCAGTTCTTTTACATACACTAGTTATTTGATTGGCCAAGCTTAAAAGTTGAATGCATATGATTGAGATGCATGGTTATATTTTATTTCTCTCTTCTACATCTATGTTTAGATGTTATGTAGGCACATGGTTGCATAGTAGATTAGTCACATGGTTGCACTAGATCCTTCGATCCAATTATCCTGAGTTGCTAGCCTTCTTGTGCCAGGTTTGGGAAATTCTTCTTTCATGAGGAACCTTGGGGAGCTAACCACTCCATGGTTGGGCCGTAAAAGTGCATGGGCCACTTTTTTGTCTCATGATAGCAGATGGACATCGTTATGATGGCTTAGAGACTGGATTACATGCAGATGGACTCATAGGTCTAGTGGCATGATTCTTTTATAGTTTATATGTTGATTTATGGTTATCATCTCTTTTGATGTACTCATGTTTCTTTATGTTTGATGTACAGGTCAGCATACCTTTGGCATGTGTTTGATTTGTAAATTTATGTCATTAGTATATTTTTGGAACTGGTGTGTGGTTAGCAATGTAATAATCTTTTAAATAACAATTATGGTGCTTATTTGTAATAATGGCATAAGATCCTAATTTTCAATTCGACTTAATGTCGTCATGTATGTTTCCAACATTTATTAAATGAAATATTTTTAAAAAAATATATCATTGTCTTGACTTTTCAACTTTATTTCTGCATTTGTTGGTAAATTTTACTTATGTGGCATTGCTGAGAGTTTTCGGTTCCTACATGATAAGATTGAAGAAGCACACGGAAGGAGTTATATTTCAACTTCGATCTAAAAGTTGTCCATCTCATCTAGCAATGAAGACAACAAAGAAAGATTTTGAATATTATGCATTGGGATCATACGAAACAAGAAGGAATTTTGATCCAAGTGAACACATGGAAAAAGCTTATGGAAATAGAGGTTCAAACATGTTCAACATTTAAAACACTATTGAGCAAATGCGACTAATAATGTTGAAGTGGAAACAAAATTATAGAAAGTATATTGTTAGCAAGCTATTTCCAATTTTGCCTAGGGGAGAGGACCCAATACTTGAACACATATCAATTGTTGTGATAGTTGCAATTCCCATTTGGTACCCGTAGTTTCAAGAAAAATATGCAACAAATAATTTGTTAACAATTTTTTCTCACAAGAAGCAATGTCTTTTTCTATTCTTTCCTTTAAAGGCGCCGGGACCAATGTGTTGAAAACATATTCTAATGAAGAGAAATTTTTAGGATAAATTTGATCATATTTCTTCTTTAAGTCCTCCAAAGTAGATTCATCTAACCATTTTCTTCTGTTCTGTTCTTCTAATAAGACCATACGAATTTTATCTATCCACCATTTTGAAATAAGTTTGATTCGCGGTTGAACGATTCTTTCTTTATTTTCTGGTCGAATTAAAGAAAATTGAAGTTATGATCCGATTATTGTAACAATACAAACTATTGATGGAGCAAAAAAATATTGACTTTTATGTATCTATTTATCAATATTTAAGGGACATTAAATCATCACAAATTTATAAAGCATATATCATTGATTTACTATATTCGATACAAGTTCTCCACACGGTACATTCTTTATATACTTCACATCAAACAATATAAAATGTCAGTTTTCAAAAATAAAATTACTCTTTACACAATATAAAGAGGCAAGTTCAAAATATTATATTTAAATGTGTTCACTTTTACAAAAAAAAAGTCCAAACATATGGACAAGACAGAACTCATAACTTGCTTTATAAGTATTAATTAATGTGCCCTTTTGTAACTTCCAATACCATTACATATATAATTATATAAATCAATGTTCAACTTATAGTCTTCCACAACTAAACTTGGAGTCTATGACAAGCTATTTGGAGTACTTGCATTAAAAATATAGAGTGGTGTGAGGAAATCAAACAATGAATGCAACACATTTTAAAAAAATTTAAGTCACATCAAACCACTAATACAACAAATTCATATTTAATTCATTGAAACCACTACATCAATTGACAACCAATCAAAATGCAAAGTGAGAATGCCATGGATCAACCAATTTCCAAAATCCAAATAATAATGTAGATTTTTAGAAAAAAGACATCGATGAAAGCACTTTGCAAAATTGAAATTCAAATTCTTGGAGGGAAACAAAAATCAATTAATATGACATCTGGTGAAAGAGAATGGAAAGGTTATTTACATACACAAAAGCTTGAGAAGAAGATAATGGCAACTTCCTGGCCTAAAAGATAGCAAAGGTAGGTATGACCTTAATCTTGAAGGCCTAGAATTAGACCTTCAACCTACATTGACAACGTTGAAGAAAGAAGAATATCTTCAAGCTATGGAGAGGACTGTTGCAGTTGACTGGCACAGAGTGGAAAGTGTGAGAAAGGGTTTAGATCTTCATGAAAAGGAAATGATTGTTTCCCAAGTTCTCCAGGAGAGTCTGGACAACGTTCTGAGATTGGGGAGCTTCATAGACTACTGAATGAGAGAGAGTCTGAATTAATGAAATCTGGGAATGGAAAGAGAGAGGAACAAGAGAAGCTAAAGATTTCCAAGGTCAATCTGGAAGAGTGTGTAATGGCATGGTTTTTGGCTCAGTAGGAACTGAAAAAATTGGCAAAGGAGGTAATGAAGTACAAAGGTAGTTCTGTAGCCACTGAGGAAGAACTAGAAAGAATGAGAAACATTCTTGCACAAGTAAAGGAAGAGTTTAGAATTTCACAGAAATCAATTGAATCATATCAGTATAGACCAAGGTGCAGAACTTGAATTGCAGCGAGTGGATTTTTCCAAACAGAAGAATAGAATTCAATCATATGAGACATTTTTGAGGCATGCCCACTTGGAAATACAAAATGAAAGAGAGAAGTTACAGCTTGCAGAGGCTCATTGCTAGGAGTTGGAACAACATCTGGCTAATGAGAGAGAGAAAATGGATAAATTGCAAAAAGAGTTGTAGCAAGAGAAATCCTATCTAAATCAATCCGTGGAAGTAGTAAGCTCTCTTAAGAAAGAATTGGAGAAAAAGGATGCATCTTTTAATGATGCTCAAACTTTATTGCAGTTCAAAGAATTAGAACTTGTTGCAATCAGGTTTGAAATATAGCATCTGAAGTCTGATGTAACATTTGTTCAAAAGAATCTGATTGATAAGTGTTGGTGAAATAAGATCTGTAACTTATAATAGCACTTGTGGATATTTTATGTGTTTTTCAAATTACTATATGAATGAATATATATGTGAAATAAAGAGGTATGTCTTTTGAAGAGACGTGTCTCTTTAACATATTAACTTACATTAGTTATAGTTATAACACAAGTAATATACCCTCAATATATTATAATTGTTATATATATATATATCACTCTTAATATAAATTAATTATTCCATATATAATATTTGTCATATTATATATCTCATATATATAATATAATTTATCCGACATAATTATAACATTAACACTCCTTCTTAATGAAGAAGGATAAAACACATAGATATTACACCATAGGTAATATTTCAAAAATAATACATATAGGAAATCTTTGATCCGAAGATTTCTAGAATATGATATCATGTAAGTATTGGTCTATCATAATATGAACATATGATATTCACCAATTACTATTTGATATCATATTTGGTAACATGAGCATTGGCCTATTAGAATATCAATCAAATGATATTCACCAAATACTCTGAGTAGTGGCCTATCAAAACATCAACTAAATGATATCCACCAAGTACTCAATGTGGTAATGACCTATCAGAATATCAAGGCAAGATATACACCAAGTACCAAAAATATATCTATACAAGCAACTTGTAGATAATCAAATTAATGATATCAACCGCCTAGTTGTTGATTTATAAGATAAAGCCTTTAGATGAATTTTTCTTGCAAAAATGAATCATGCTACAAGTTGTTGGAAGGACATCACTTTACAACAACTTCTCCTAATACAAGTGACAATCATTTAAGAGTCGTCACTTCTTCATGATGTACACAAGGGATAGGCTCATACATGTATGACATAAAAAAGTTCACATGAAGTCTCCACGAATACTATCATGTGATGTTGTCACAACATTCACCATAAAAACATATCAAAGAATAAGGTTTCTCCCTCTTAGTTTGATATTAACTTTTTTGACCTCTTAGCACAAGGTTCTCTCCGATGAAGTATTAGACTTCCTCTGAATCTGTTATCATCCTTCTAACCTCTTGGTAGCAAGCCATGTCATGCTTCCTTAGTTCAATGGTTATCCTAATAGCATAAGGCTTTCCAACCTACATACATGAGATTTTATCCCATGAATCATAGTCTAGCTATTGTAGTTTCTGACTAGTGGAGAATCCATCAATCAAGGTCTACTCCTTCTAAACCAAGATCATCAAAAGTTTGATTTAAACATTTTTTTTTCTTCTCCCTCTCCAAGGTCAGACTCCCTCTCATAATTTTAATCAAGGATATTTGCTTCAAGAAACTCACATTATCTAATCATCAAATGATTCGTGAATCCTAAATCATAGCTTCTTTGAACCTACTATCATAAGATTGAGTATGCACAATATTTGGTAGCATGCCTAATGTACCAATCTTCTTTTCCTACAAGAACATCCTCAGAGACAAAGGAAAAGACCAAGGAAAATAGCTCTTTATAGTAATTATAGAAATTCGAAATAAGAGAGAGACTACAATGAGTAGATACATGCAATACTCGAGGATAATAAATACTTATTTGCAATAATAATATAAGTTGTTCCAATGAAGGTCCATATGCATCAAATCAGGAAATGTCTCCATATAAGAATTTGTCAAATAATTTGAGTACGTCTTTTCTGCTCCCATATAAGGACAATTCAAATGTGAATAGAACATTGGTTATCATTCCCCCTTACAATGTTAAATTCCCACTCTTATATTATTCAACATACTCGAAAAATCATTCTCAAGAAAAAGAAAAGAAAAGAAAGATCAAAGCAAAATCGTTCTTATAGAACATATTAAAATATATGAGAGATTATTATAATAAATAAAAATATCAACGTTCGTTCTATTATAAGCTGATCTAGTGCAGGTCATAACACCTTGACAATTTAAAATTGATTTGCATTCGCTTTTATTCTTCCAATTTGGACATTTCCCAAGTATGACTTAATAAACTAGCTATGCTATAGGGGGTACTTAGGGCTCTTAAACAAGAAGGAAACCTAGAGATATCTCTTTCTCTCTTGACCTTTATTTCTATATTTACTTTCATCCAATCCAATGTTATTGTGTATACCTCATTCTTTAGAATGTGGTTCTCGGTTTCAGGAAATTAAGCTCTCCTTGTAAGCTCTTGTGTGATCATTGAAGATGGACCATATAACATATAGTCTTTGAACTTAGGAAATATTTATTATATCTTAGAAATAGAGCATCGTTCGCAAGGTGTAATAATGATCAATGCATGCCCTCCATCTAACTCCTCATCTAGCTTGGAAGTCAAATACATTATAGACTCTGACATATCCCAAACTTTGATTTTTCTTTTATAAAAATCAACATTCGATGCATATCCCAAACTTTGATTTTTCTTTTATAAAAATCAACATTTGATGGGGACTATGATGGGCTCAGAGTCCGCTTCCTCTAGCTACTTATCTACTTTTTATACCATTACATAAATTTCTGCTAGAAATGGGTTCGATTTTGTTTCTATAATAAATGGATAAGGTTTTATCTGTACATGAATCCCATGTCCATCATTTTCCGAACGGCTTAAACATCACACACTAAAGCTTGATTCCTAGTGCAAAAGTGTTAAATAGTCAAAATTTGACTTACTTTTCCGGGCTTAATTTCTTCCTTACTGTGTGATGCATCATTTCCTCAAAATTTGACTTACTTTTCCAGGCTTAATTTCTTCCTTAGTGTGTGATGCATCATTTCCTTGTGTTTACGACACCTGCCCACCTATTTTCTGCAACATATACTCGTCTTTGTGGTGGATCACTATCTTTAATACTTTTCACTGCAAATGGATGTCTGCTTATGGATGTTTTCTTTCCAGTCATAAACATCTACCCTAGCAGTGCTAAAACTTTTTCAACTGATACACTTGTACACATTTGTACACTTATCATGACCAAGTTTTATGATCTTCCTAGTTGATTAAACTTAAGGCACAGTAGACAGTTCTATTTCAATCTGGGTATTGTGATAACATGACTCCAACTGACTTAGTATCATTTTTCCTCCACCCGATAAGGATAAAAATAAATGCCTCTCAAAATCTCTGCAACTTCATCTATTCCAACCATTATATGTCCATCCATCAAACTACAGTCGCAAAGAAAATATGAAGTGTTGCGCCGTGTGTTTCTTATGTACTCGGGAAGATGAAAGAATGCGAGTGTAAAACTTGTGCCTTAGACAAATTTATCGGCAATTTGGAACCAATTTCTAAAATACAATTATCAGAATTTTAAACTTCAGCTCCCTCCTCTTCACAAACACAGCAAGCTCACACACATGGTTTATATCTGTAAGGAGCTTTAAGTAGCAAAGTCGCACAAGATATTTCCATATATACGCATCACCCTTACAAATTTCATATGTTTAAAAAAAAAAAAAAAAAAATTGAGCCAAGGTTACCATAATCTCAAATGCATGCTTAGACCACAAATCAAACATAAAAGTGTCAAATAGAGAGAAGGTTATAACACAAAACAAAGAAATGTTTGTGTCTGACAAATTCATTCAATAGAGAATCTTCAAATTGACTCCCAGATTTTTTGAAAACGTACACATTTAGAGGATATTACTGGTGTATTCAAAGTTCAGATGCAGTGTAGAAAATTGATAATGAGCCATGGCTTCCGCACACTGAAATGAGAATATCATCTGAAAAATACTGCTCATACCCCTTTGTTAATGGTGTCAAAGATATTTTGTATCTCAGGGAATCGAACCTGCTCTGATACCATGTTAGTGAAATAAGATCTGTAATTTGTAATAGCACTTGTGCATATTTTATGTGTTTTTCAAGTTACTATATGAATGAATATATATGTGAAATAAATAGACATGTCTTGTAGTTGCAAAAGAGAATCAATATATATGTGAAATAAATAGACATGTCTTGCAGTTGCAAAAGAGAATCTGGAGGGATTGCATCAAGAAATTTCACAGCTCAAGGGCCTCATGAAAGCCAAAGAAGACCAACTTCTTAAAGCAGATCTTGTGTTGAAGAAGGACAAGGATGAGCAATTAAAGATGATTCAGTCTGACTTAAAATTTTCTTTAGCTGCTTCTCTTGTGGAACACATTGCAGATCTAAAAATCATGTACTAATTGTGCATCTAAAAATCTGAGGTATTTCGTTTTTTAAGGCTTTGGTAGGGTATTTTGGCTTTGATAGCGAGCATAAGAATATCTCTTTGCAATGGCTCGTATGAAGCAGTTTTTAAGTCCAGTGCTTTGCTTAGCTTTACAAAATGCCTCCCAGTTTGGTTATTTGGAATTGGCCATGTCTTTAATTTTTAGTAGGGTTTTAAGCTTAGGCTTTTTTCCTCTTTTTAATCTGTGTTTATTTCGATTTGTAAGCACAGATACATTGTTATCAGGGTTTTGAGTTTTATTCTTTTTGTTCTGCTTTTGGTTTGTGCTTATTCTCATCACTGTATGTAGTTTGACTTTACTTCCATCCCTATTTTGTTTCTCTTCTCGTACGAAACAGTTTGGTGGGAATATACAAAATGGTGGCAGGATATTATACATCTATGATTGTTGATGATAGTTTTTTTGGCGTGCCAGTAATTTCCATCACTTAATCGTTATGTATTCGGTGATGCCTTAATCGATATTTTTATTTTGTGATTGCAGATCCATTTGGCGGAGAAGGATGAACTACAGCAGAGGAACGACTCCCCTAAAGCAACATTTACTTTCTAAAGTTTATTTCGTGTCATATTCTTGTGCATTGAGGCCCAAATGGTTATTCCTTGCAGTGAATCGAGGTAAGATCTCATTGGTATTGATTAATCGTCTCTGTTAAATTTAGAGGCATCTGGTTACTTTGATGAATCAGCTCACGAGGAATATCAATTATGAATTGGGTTCTCTTTTTTCAGGAAAAAACATTTCGTCATTTCATATCAAATCAGGATCGCAAAATGAAGTGGAATTTACTTCATTGTTGCATCTACGACATAACTTTTCTGCTACTTTCTGGCATAATAATTTTCCAAAGGGTTGAATTTTTCGCTACTTTGTGCTAATTTCAGTGCTTATTGCTTTCCACGTTTTTCAAATTCTATTTTCACAAAGGGAATTGGGGATGCATCTGGGCTCGAAGTAACTGCATCTAGGCTCGAAGTAAAGCTCTGTCATCGGTGCTTTCAACTGATGAAAAAGAGGGTCTTGGTCTTAAAAAACCTTAAAATATTGCCATGACCAGAAACATTGAAACCAGGATGGCAGTGGCTACAAAACCAAAAGACATTGTATTGACTAATGCATCAAAATGCTTCCAGTGAGCCTCTCTATCAACATCTTGAGGCACAGAAGAAGTTGCCTTGAGAAGCCAAATAGAGAATACAACGGCAACCCAAACACCCACAATGTGGAAAATTTGTAAAATACTTCAACAGCTACAGAAATTTACATGACATTCAACTGCTTGGGAGATGGAGCTTGAACCAGTCATATGATATGCGCTGCTCCAATATCACGCTCCCAACGCCCTCTTCCTTGTTGCCAGCTCCGCAGGACCCGCTCGCACAATCACAGGGCCCTCCCTTCTTCTTCACTTTCCTCCTCCTTCCCTCAACTCCCCTGTTTCTCCATATAAACAACACCAGCGCTCCAGATGGGTTTCAGAAGACCACTAGTAGACTAGTGGCGGCAAGAACAGATGCAACAATGCATTGTTATGGCACAGGAAGCGACAAATGTTTGCTTATCAATTAGAAACAGATTTAGGGTTAGGGCAAAATGTGTTCCATGTTTTGATTTTAATGGTTACTCAATAAGTTTTTAGATATTTACTATATAACGTCATTTGTGTAATTAATAAATATTGTCTGTTCATATAAATCACATACATTAAAATTTAACATGTTATAATGTTCAACTATTGGGGCGTGATAAACTAAAGATGGGGGGTTGTAATTGATTATGATAGGTAGGACATTAGAAATATGAGAATTGTCCAAACCTTAGTTATAAGTTGTTAACTAGGGGAAGAATTTTTTTTATTTTTAAATAGCAAATTTTATCATCGTTATGATAATTTTTGAGAGGTCGGAAGTTAGGGTGCACAACTACTGGGTCCTCTCCCCTATTGAAGATGTTGCTCAAAGTGAGACAGAGTGTGAGAAAGCAAAGTTGACCGAGGGAACAGCTTATGAGTGTGGGTCAGGCCCGTTTGGTTGCTGGAATAGGAATAGACATTCCAGAATATGTTTGGTTTTCTCTGTTTGGTTGACCAAATTGGAATAGAGAATAGGGTTTCGTATTCCAATTTGACCCCTAAAATGAGCATAAGTCTATGCCAAAAAAACACCTGTTATTAGAATAGGCCATTCCTATTCTCAATCCTACTATGCCAATTTTATGAAATTTTCGGGTCTGTGGGTGAGCGCATGAGGACATAAAGGCATTTTGACGAGATTTTATTAGGCTGTAAAATTTTGCTCTTCAAACCCTGGTCAGAGGATTAAAAAAAACAAAAAGTTGTTGTCGATCGGCCTCAAAATCCTCATGGCCATCTCATATAAGTCTCAAATTGATAAAGACTAATCATTTTTTCTTACGCCTATTAGATTGGTGCTGTACATACTGTAACTTTTTGATTTCGAGTTGCTTTCTGAGGATTTTTGGCTTCACATTGGTATAGTTTTGTGTGACGATCGGAGAATATGTGAGAAGAAAAACAACAAATTTGTTTGTTAGCGTTTTCATTCTGCGAAATTTGTTCGTTAGGAACAAGGGGAAATAAGCCTCGTTAAATTTTCTTGTTAGGATTAAGAGATGGATTCTGAGGACAATATGCACGATGCAAATGATGGCTCTGAAGTGTATGATAGCGAAAGTTTTGCAATGGATGAAGACGATGAAGAAGATTATTTAGAGCAGGAAGATTAAGATTACGGCTTTGTTGAGAATTGCACAGATGATGATTCTGATGAACATATTCCAATTTCTCTCAACCAAACAGGAGAGTAACATATTCCCAGTCAAATATTAGATGAACCAAACAAGAATGGGATTACTCTTTTCCATTCCTATTCTAATTTTCCATTCCTATTCCACATACGCATTCTAATTTTCTATTCCTATGCTTACAACCAAACAGACCCTAAGCTAAACTACATGGCTCTTGATTTACACACACCTGCGAATCATAGAATATTTAATCTGTACTCATATGTGTCACTGCTTTTTTGTCAGTTTTTGATTTCTCAAGAGTTTTATACGTACACCAATTAATGATAGGGACTTCGCTATTTTGAAATTGCAATATAAAGGGCAACCAAAATGTTTAGCACAGTTACCACAACTAACGAACAGATGGCTATATGTGCAGATTTTGTCACAAATAAAAATCAAAAGAATAGTGAAAATGTATGAAGGAAGAGGGTACATAGCCGCTTATTCAATAAGATTGCACCCATCAAATGTATCTGTAAATCTTCCTACGGTGTCAGGAGCAATTTTGGTAACACGGTGATCCATTGGAGCCTGAATCTATTTGCTATCTCTCATCCATGTTAATGACAATCAACTCGATGCTTGCTTTGAGAGATGACAACATTTGGCACAAATTTATATTGGAGAAACTCAACTAAAAACTATCGCTTACCAGTCGAGGAATTTGATAAAATATTTACAAAAGATTAGTTGAGGCAAACAAATATTTACGCTTTTGCAACTAAGTCTAAAGACAATTAAACACTGCAAACATATAATCAAAATTATATTACCAATGGGTGGGATTATAATTGTTATTGTTGCAATTCAATTGAAAATATGTAGTTAATATTTGAGGGAGTATAACTTTTTTAATTTTAAAGGTCACATTCTTTTTAAATGTTGATATATAAATAAAGTCCAAGTGTTGAGCAAAAGGACACATTTGAAAACGAGTAAATATTCATATATTCATTTGTATGGAGGGATAAGGAGTTTTTAAATATGATTTTATAATATAAATTCATATATTTTATTTGATAAAAAAAAAATTGTTTATTTTTGTCAAAATTAAGACCAAAAATTGCAAGAGTTTGGTCAGAAAATTGAAAATCCTACAAGTCTGTTAATTACTTAGTGGCCATTTTTTACCTCCTTCCATTTTAAACTCTTGTTTTGGTATTCATTAGTTGCTATCTCCACTTTTAACTATTGTTTTTTTTTTTCTATTTATGAGTTGTGATCTTCACATTAGCTCATGTTGTGATCTATTCAATTACCTTTTGATTTTTAAAATTGATTTAGATTTTAGTATTTTAATTATTTTAATTTATTTTTTATATTAGTTTAATTTTTCATTTCTATAATTTATTTAGTATTAGACATTTTTTTTTGTATTTCTCTTATTAATTTTTCATAATAGAATTTTTTATGATTTTTTAAAATGATTTTTTTTTTTTCATATTTGATAAATTTAATTTAAATAAATAATATTTATTAATCTATTTAAAAGATTTTAGTAAATATTATGTTATTTAAATTAAAAATTATTAATAATCTAATTTATTTACATAAGATTATAATTTATATATCCACTTTTAACTATTGTTTTTCTTTTCTTATTTATTTAAAAAATAATTACTTGTGATCTCCAATTATGTTGTGATCTCTATTTATTAAACTTATGGTTTTTTTAAATTGATTTAGGTTTTAGTTTTTAAATTACTTTAAATTATTTTATTATATTAGTTTAGTTTTTCCTTTAAATATTATTTTTTAAGTTTCTATAATTTATTTAGTTAATAGAATATTTGTTAGAGATGTCGCTATTTTTCATATTATTTCTCTTATTAATTTTTTGTAATAAAATTTTTTATGGTTTTTTTTTAAATGATTTTTTTTTCATATTTGATAAATTAAATTTAATTGTAAAATATTGAAATTATTGAACATGTTTTTAAAACAATATTCAAATTTCCTAAATATTGTAAATTTTATATCTATGTTTTAATTTTTAACTTTTTTATTTTTTTATTTTTGTTTTAAAAAAACTTATATTTACATTATTTAATGTTCTTTCTACATTTTTCTCTTAAATCTCATCTCCTATTGGCGCACTCATTACATGTACAAAAGCACGTGACTGCTAGTTAGTAAAGGTATGAAGATTTAAATTGTAGTTGATTCATCCTTTATAATTTTGTTTATAAAATTCCATAGACAATTTATGTCTAATAAGTGGATGTGGTCATCTATGACATTTTAAACTTGATCATCATAGAGATTGTGAAATATTTTATTGTTTCTAAATTTGTGTCCAATCTGTCTCCCCAACCTTAGAAGTTAAAGCACAATCTAGAGTAGTTTAGAATTGCACACACACACACACACACACACACACACACACACACACATTTAATTTGTTGCATCTTGATTATTAAACTGTTTATAGTTTATGTGCGTAGAACAATATAAAGTTGTACGTTATAATCTTCATTGTAGTGGACTCTGTTGCCCAAATAAGTTAAATCACTGGTTTATTGGATTTATATTTGAAGTCAAAAAATCTATAACTTCCTTCTTAGAACCTCAAATCTATTATTAAATTTAAAAAAAAAACCTTATACAATTCATTCAGTTCAAACACTCAACATTGAGTTTTATTTTGATTGAGTTTGATGACTTTGCCAACCAAAGAACTCACAAAGCTTAAATTCATTTTAGAAAAGCTCTGAACCAAGTGATCAGGTTTGAGGAGGAGGTCTACCTGCCTAGGTGTAGTGGAGCCTAAAGAACAAGGGAATCAAGGTGATTCTCATTCGTTGGCCAGAACTAATTGTAGAATCCTATCAAAGGAGTGGCAAGCTCTTGAATTTCCAATTTGTAATTTTGGGAACCAACAGTCCCTAAGTTCTTGGCCATCACGTGTGTCTCCTGTCATTAATGCCAATTTAGACAAGAGTATGGGTAAGGGTAAGGACATAGGACTACTCCAATGAGTTGTTTGGAGGGTCTTTAAAGTTGCCTGAGCCTTCTAGTGGTGATAACTAGGTCCCTAACTCATACCCTTGCCACATGACCACTTAAATTCCACTAAATTAAGCTGTTAGGACCACTTTTCCACCTGTAAAAGTGACCTAAAACTTTGAATTCAATTATTGATTTTGCAAGACTTCTCATGATACCTCTAAACAAATGTGATTATCTAAGGCTCCTAATTAAGTTCAGTTTAAGGATAAGGCTCTCATTGTCAAGCACTAGTTGACATGTCATTTACACATATACATTACAAGTGTCAAGTGACACTGTCAAATCACATTACATAATACAAGTGACATGTCACTAATTATAGAATGAATTGGCCTAATCATATATTCACATTATGATTATGAATTAAATTACATAACAATGAAGTTCAAATCTCTTCATTAGATTCAACCTTAGCTTATGATCTGCACATAGGTTTGGATCTTGGTTCTCTAATTAGTACTATGGCTAGTTTTCCTACACACTCAACTAGAATATCATTAATCCGATGAAAAATCACACACACACACATCAAATTAAAATTGCCTAATTGAATTAACCATTTAACATCCATAATGTCACTTCAATGAACTTATCTTTTCTGAGCAATATTCATATAAAACACTTGTGTAATTCAAACGTCATGATATAATCCATTGATTTCAATCTTAAACTTTTTAAACATGATTCATCAAATCATTTTGAATCTAATCAATTTAATATTACCACAATAAAATAGCTTAATGTATATAAACATGATCATCAATGTATCATAAATAACATCGTCATAAGGTAAAATACTACATAACATCAATAGTATAAATCAATGTTTAAACAATCAAATAATGTATCAAGTCTCGAATCACAAGGCATCAAAATATGAACATATCATCTGATATTAGTTTCCATTAAAACACCTAAGCTATAAAACTGCACTTCATTTCCATCATCATAATCATCTAATTCCATTAATTTTCTACAACCTGGGTATGCAGATGTATCCTAGAGAACACATGCAACATTATGATTAGATCACATTCCCACACAATCAGTGAACTCATCTCAACCTAGAACTATAGTATCGTAACACAGTACTTTTATATTATTAAGGCATAATAATTCACTATTTCATTTATCAATTAAAACACATAGCTCATACATATTTAAAGCTTAGAAGTATCACATTATAATGTTCAGTCTAAAGCTTCATACAACACCTTAGTAATATCGATCTCATCTTGAAACATAATTCACATACTAATCTCTATAGATACTATTAGTTCAATCTACAACATCACAATAATCATTGGAATAGATAAATATTAACATCTACATAGATAGAAGACCACTGAAGTGATAATTGCAAATATAAACAAAAAAGGATCTTCTAGTTTTGGTGACAAGAATGTTGATGTGAAGAAGAGTAAGGGTAAATAGGTTAGTCTCTTAATTAAGAAGAGGCCTAGTTTGCAAACATGTAGCAACTTGAAGTCTTTTAAAGAAGAAAAGTGATATTTGCAAGTTTTCATTGATATCGACATGAGCTTCTATTAGTAGGAGTTGGACACTAATGAGATACTTAAGAAGATGTAATAGGTTTTTCTAGTTGTTTACTTTTAGTTGTTGCTTGATCTTTTCTAGTTATTGGTTAGCTATGTTTGTTTGTTAAGTAGCATTTTGTAAACATGGTTTTGAGTCCCTTCAAAATCCACTTTACCTTCAACTGAAAGTAGAAAAGAGACACGAAGAAATATATAAGGAAACATAGAACTTGACACTCAAACCAAACATTAGTACATTTGACACAACTTGGATATAGAGCGACCTGTCCCCTATAGATTAAGGGCCACCTCCCTTTGTAATCATTAAAACCTATTTTTCATAATGTTGTTAACTTCTATGGTTGAAATAGTGAGTAGTATATGTCATTTTAACTCTTATTCTAATTACGTATAGTTCAAATATTTATTTAGTTTGTTATTCAAATATTTTAAATTCATTTATTTGATTGATGTGTATAGTTAGTACTTTTCAATGAAATAGTTATTTCTCCCTTTCTATTTGATGTACCTATCATTAGTGGAATGGAAAAAGAATGATGCTTAGATATAATGTGAAGATTGCTTAGCTAGGGTTTGGAAAGATAGATGATAAGTACAAAATAAATTTTGGATTTGATGTCAAGTGTTGATGTAATTGAAGTATCTTTCTCTAAACTTGTAAATTGTTACATATATATGCCAACATGTCCTCAATGCATGTGATGCAATGTCTAATGATTTAGGAAAATATGTACCTTAAGAAAATAGCCCAACCTTTTTATGACTCTGTCACTAAAAATTTTGCACACTTGTAAAATTTTAGTATGAGGACAAGTAATAAAAAATGCATAGGTGTTATTCATTATGTACCATAAAAGATATAAATTTCCTTGTATTTTTCATTCCTTGAAATACAACTGATATTTACATAGAATGAAATGAATATAAAGTGTTGGAAATGAAAAACCTTACACAAGCCGTGAGTCTGACTACTGCTTCTATACATATTGAAAATAAGAAAAACATAGCACAGGGAGGTAGAGTCAGAGGTAACCAATCATTGCCTTTTAGCCTTTGACTAGTTAGTTGTTCCTTGTTGTCGCTCCTTGTCCAACCCTCGATCTGATGGCTCTGAGTCTTCTTTACCTTGCATGAGAAAAAGTGGTGTTAGATCTTTTAAAGATCTAAGCAATGATCGGCCATTACCAACTATGTACCCACACATGCTATATATTTCCTATTCTGAATACATGTAAAAACAAAAGAATGAATTCCAAGTGCTTTAATACAAAAAGCAGAAAATATAATGTTAAAGGGACATGTTAACTCTGGTATGAAACCTTTCATTATAATCAAGAATGGATGCAGATCACAGAAAGATAATTTATGAGTGTCACGAGCTCATGCTCGAACCCCACAGAATATTATGCTACGGGATTATAGCAAATAAATAATGATTGCCATCGCAGATTGCAAACATGTGTACTACTGCAAGAAAGCATGACAAATAGCCCAGGAAAAATATTTCAAGCTATACTTCAAGCTATACTAAGAACTTTCATTGCAAATGTAAAACATGCTACTGGAAAATATGTTGACAAAATCTCAAAATGCAGATGTAGGATGAACTACTACAGCATAAATTGGGACAAGAAAGAGTGGTTTTTAAATTTTCATCTCATACTTTGAAGGCAACAGGATACTCTAAAGATTTGCAATAAAAAATAAAAATAAAAAAATTTCTATTTAGGTCTATAAAGATTTACATCAGTCTATACTTAAACTGTAAAAGGAAACAAGAGGATAACTCGCTTTGATATTGGTGCCATAACAATGAAATACACAAAGAGATACTAAAATATCAGCATGAAATAACTCATCTTTTAAAGGACATTCAGTATTTTGCAGGAGATATGGCTTCTTATTGGCTACAGTATCAATGGTATTGTCAAAAAGCTACTGCTTCAAACAGCACCAACACACTTTCAAAAAATTTGTATGGTGGTGACATCAAGTACACAAGGAGGTTACACGGGAATAAAATGGCATGTGCAATCTAACAAAAGCTTCTAACATATGTTTCGAGTGAACCCACAATAATGGGTTCCACTTTTGTGGGACAAAGGAAATTTAAAAAAATGGCAAAATCTACATATCAGATTTACCATATGTTCGCGCAAACATTCAAGTTATGTTCGTGCGAACACAATTATAATATATGTTCACATGAACACATTTGATATATATAGGGCATGTTTAATATGTACACCATTTTCTCCATTTTACTATTTGTTTGCATGGTAAACTTAGCCCCACATGTTCGCGTGAGCATATGTTCGTGCGAACACCTTTAATATCTTTGCACAAACATATGTTCGTGTGAACACCTTTAATATGTTCACGCGAACACAGTGTTCGTGCGAACATGTGATTTTAGAAAATTTTCACCCTCTTTTTTGAAAAAAAAAAAAAAGGGCTCTTTTGATGCCAAAAATTAAAAATTAATGATCTCCTACTGCAAAATAAATAATACCAATTTGTGCTACTCGAAGCAAGCTTTCCAATGACTATAATTGTAATACATATTATATTCATTAAGACTTTCAAATATGAGTTTAACTCATTATAGGTTCATTACCGATTGAACATCAACTGACTTTGACACTTCGAGAAAATTAGTAAATTAGGTCAAATTTTTTTTGAAAAATATCTACGAAAAGGGTAATTGAGATAACTTTCTATTCAAAAAAAAAAAATATTTATGATAAATTGAGTTCAAGTTATCTGTATCAAAAGGAACGTATGTCTGAATTACGATTGGTGTCACTTCAAAACTTCATAAACTATACAATATTCAACCAAATTGAATCAAACCAAATGCATCCTCTAGATATTAATGTTACAAATCCAACGCCGAAAGAATTACCTCATTATCTTTTCTAGAAAAAAAATTTATGTGTGTCAAATGGACTGTCACTCTTTAAAAATATTGAATTTTAATATGTACCACTTTTTGGAGGAGAAGAAAAAATTGACTTAAATATTTTTAAAAAATAAAATAAAATATATGATTAGAAAGTAGGAACAGAGCACTAGAAATCACTAGTTTACATCATCTTGAAATTATTCATAGTTTTAGAGATATAGTCACTCGAATCTAAGGTTTGTTTCAAAAAAATTGATTTCAGTGTCAAAATTGGTCAAAAAGTGGAACCCATTATTGTGGAATCACCCTTTCATAACTACAGAAAGTAATAAATAATATAAAGATTGCAAAATGCGGTCAATCTCTTATAAACCCATGAAAACTAATATAATTGTTGCAGGCACATCTGAGCAGTTAAAACATGTTGATCCTAATTGTATGACTTGGTATATACAAAAGATTAGTTATAAAAGGGATGGAGATCAACTTTCTTGTGAAACTCAGCACTCAATGGTTTTTGTGAGATTTTCTTGTGCAGGTGACTCACAAGTTTCATTTATATCAAAGGTATATAGCAACAGGTATCATGCTTCAATTGCTCAAGGATCCTACCAATGATGTGATGGCCTCTACCAAATTAGTTTAAGAAACTTGTGAAGATTTCAATTTTAGTTCTTCTACATTTTGTCAAACAACAATTGGAACAAAATTTCTGAGTTGTGTAACAAGCATCAGTTGTAGCCTTTAATGCCATAAAATCAAACAGTGAATAAAACCCTCAACATAAAAAATGCCAATGAATGATAAAGCTTCAGCAGATGAAGGATTATTTGGACAAATAATCTTAATAGTGAAAGCCCAAAACACAAGTTCCAGCTTCAACAAAACAAGTATCAACAAAAGCCAACACCCACATATACTTGTTGTTCATATATGCAAGTTGTTGTCTCAAACTTCAAAGACATCAAATGTATCAAGTCAAATTGCATAGTTATATGGGCATGAACCAGTGAAACCCTATATGGGTTTTGAACATAGCTCTCATAGTAAACCTATGAGACGCTTCTCAATGCAATGGTTCCAGCAAATAAGATCTAACAAAAAACCCATGGTGAATTCAAGCAAAGTACTCAAAAATTCTCATGGTGGCAAAACAACTTACTAGTTCTGTAACTGGAGTGTATTCATACAATAGTATAGAGGTTTAGCAAAGAAGAAGAAGTGAAATGCTATTATCTACAGCAAAACCCATGTTCGAGTTTTAATATGTAAACCCATGTAAGCTAGAAATGCTGAAGTTAAAACTCTTTCCAACAGCGAGCATGGCGGTTTCATATAATGTCTCATGACTTCCACAAAAAAAGGCAAAACCTGTATATCAACATTTCAAAATTGAAATGTATAGGGGCAACGTACCTTCCAGATTCGGTAACAGCAGCCATGATTAGAAGACCCAACAAATCGAATGCATAAGGACGTACCCAACAAAGGTGTAGATACAAGGGGGGAAGAGACGCACATAGGGGTTCTGGTTTCTTCTAAAACCCTCATTTTTCCTCCATGGTGGTGAGAGCTCCTCTCTCGCATGTTGCAAAATATGGAATGAAGAAAATTATGTATTTTAGGGCATTCATATGATGCCTTTGATTTTCTAATTCTCATCGTATTTGTGGGGATTTGTTTTTCTTATCATTTTCCAAGGGGTGGTCTTTTTATGCGTGAGCCTTCTTGTTTTTTTTATATAGCTTTGCTAAGATTTTGTCAAAGTAGCCCCAAGTGTCTTCTCTAATTTCTTTTTAGGTAAAATAAATATTTTATTTTTATTTTATTTTTAATATTTATTATAAAATTTATAACTTATAATTCAATAAATATTAACTAGATTAATAATGTTAAGTGATTTAATGTATTAGTCAATAACATTATTAACACAATTAATACTTATTACAATATAAATTATAAATGTTACATTAAATATTATTAATTTAAATATTAAATAATTTATGATTTATTTATCTAATTGTTATTAATCAATATTGACTAGATAATTAAATCACTAAATATTTAATATTAATGATAAGAATAAGATATTTATTTTATTTTTAAAAATAATTAGAAGGATCTTGGGATATCTTTTGCAAAGTAGCATGAGTCATGTGTTGGTAAGACTTGAAGGGTAGAGAGTTATTGCTTTTTGGAGACTTTTGGGAGTCTACCAGGAGATATGATTACATTAATGAAGGGCAGTTATGATGATATTTGAGGAGGCAGGACTTTTAGGCTCTTTGATCACATTTTGAAGTCTTTTCAAAGGCTCAAGTTTGGCCTTAAGGGCTGAATCCGACCCAACATTTATGGATTTGAAAATGTAGTTGGATGGAGAGTGCATAAGTATGAGTTGAAGGCTAATTTTGTAGGAGGTTCTTCTTTTCTCTACCTGGCTTTTTGTTTTGAAAGTTTTTCAGACTTCTTGATATGAACAGAGACATTTTGTAACCCATTATTCAGAGAGATATACGGATTAGCAGCACTTTTGGATAGGAATTTTAGCTTGTGTCTTCTCTTTTTCTGTGTTTGTGTGTCATGTTGATGCCTTCTACAGGATTGTTTCAGTCTTTTGTAGAATGAAAGTTGTGTTATAGGGCAGTTTTGG
This sequence comes from Cupressus sempervirens, assembly GCA_028749045.1. Taxonomy (NCBI): domain Eukaryota; kingdom Viridiplantae; phylum Streptophyta; class Pinopsida; order Cupressales; family Cupressaceae; genus Cupressus; species Cupressus sempervirens. Next base: position 600,284,548 of record CM053785.1, read on the forward strand.
ATTGTGAGTAAGTTATTCTCCTTTTAGAAATTGTTATTTTAGCCTTCTTATTAGTTATTGATGCAAGGATCCTGATTATTAAGTCGTGCAAAGGAGTTTTTGCTATTACTATTTTATGATGTGCTGGTTATCTATTAGATCTTAAAGATACTTTTTCTGGTGCATCACCCTTTGGATTTAGATCTTTATTTCCTATTATCCTCCTTGGGTAAGTGCACAAAGTTGTGGTGCCAAAAGTGGGGTATAAGTGGACACCTTTTTCCTAAAATCTACAAATTTTGAACTTCAACAAGAATTTGAAGATAGTTACGCTCAAAATTTTAAGATATGAAAAAAACAAAATTCGTAGTCCTTTGAATCTAGTTTCTAAACTACTAACTTTTTTTCAAAATGGTTTTGTTTTAGGTCCTCAAAAAAGGGGGCCACAAAAAGTGGTACTGTTTATTCCAAAAAAACATAACACAGTACAAAGTGTGGCCCCCCTAAAATTTTAACTTTTCTTTTGAAATTCTTTAATTGCTCTGTTCAAAAGTTACTTAACACTATTTAGTTTATCCCAAATTTTTCGGGTAATTTTATAATGTGTTTTTTTTTTTAATGAATTTTTTAACTAGACACATCCCAAAAACGTGAAATATTTGTGTGCTCCCCCTAGAAATAATTGAAAACTAATCTAAAATCAAAACTTTTTTTTTTCAAAGTGTGTAGAATGGAGTCTAGTTTCTAAAAACCTAAGTTGTTGCAAAATTCAATGAATGAGCTAAAATCTATAGCCCAATTAGTACATGGTGGTTTTTGACAAAAAATGAACATACATTCAAAAGAAATTATAGATGAAAGGTTTGAAATAGTTCAAATTAAAAATAAATTATATGGTTAGATAGCTAACACAAAGACCTATAATGCTATGTAACCTGATCTTATCGATACCCAACCACGAGGAATCTTGAAGGGGAGCACATAAGAAAAAATAATCATTTTTGGTATGTTTGTTGGAAAACACGTCTCATACCTGTTCATAAACTCCAAACCTTTGGGTTGGATCTCCAAGGCAAAACCAAGCCTTAGGCTTGGGTTTAAATAAGTTTTCAATAGCGCATGCACCCTATAGCGTGCACATGCTATAGTGCGCACGCACTATTAAGACCTAAATTGCATAAGAGAACTAGGTTGGGGGGGGGGGGATAAGGGAATGGCCATGTGTGTGTGTGAGAGAGATAGAGAGAAAGTAGGGGATGGGAGAGGGGAGAGAGAAAGTGAGAAAGAGTAGGGGTGGCAAAGAGAGTATAGGATGGGAGAGAGAGTAGGGGTGGCAGAGAGAGTACAAGATGCAAGAGAGAGGAAGTGTGAGAGAGAGTACAGGTTGGGAGAGAGAGATTAAGAGTAGGGGATGGGGGAGAGAGAGAGTAGGCAATGGGAGACAGAGTGGGAGAGGAAGAGTGAGAGAGAGGAGGATGGGAGTGCATGTGTTGAAAGAGAGAGAGTATGGAATGGGAAAGGGGGAAGACAAAGTAGCTCGAGAGAGAGTAGGGGATGGAAGAGAGAGTAGGTGATGGGAGAGGGAGTGGGAGAGGGAGAGAAAGGGGGGATATAAATGTGTGTAAGAGAGAAAGAGAGAGAGAGTAGGGGATAGGACAGAGTGTGAAAATGTAAGAGAGAGAGAGAGAGAGAGAGAGAGAGAGAGAGAGAGAGAGAGAGAGAGAGAAGGAAGTGGGAGAGGGAGAGCGAGTGAGAGAAAAAGTAGGGGATGGAAGAGGAGAGAGGGGGGATGGGTGTGTGTGTGTGTGTGAAAGAGAGAGAGAGAGAGAGTAGAGAATGAGAGAAGGGAGAGAGAGAGAGAGAGAGAGAGAGAGAGAGAGAGAGAGAGAAGGCGGTGGGAGAGGGAGTGGGAGGGATAGAGAGGTGGAATGGAAGCATGTAAGAGATATAGAGTAGGGGATGGGAGAGAGTAGGTAGTGGGACAGGGACTGCGAGAGAGAGAGAGAGAGAGAGAGAGAGGAATGGGAATGTGTATTTATTTATAAGAGATATAGAGTAAGGGATGGGAGAGAGTGTGAGAGTTTGAGAGAAAGTAGGAGGTGGCAAAGAGAGCTTGTATGGGATGGGGGCAAGAGAGAGAGAGAGAGAGAGAGAGAGAGAGAGAGAGAGAGAGAGAGAGAGAGAGAGAGAGAGAGAGAGATAGGGGATAGGAGAGAGTGTGAGAGAGAGTAGGGGATGGAAGAGAGAGAGTGAGAGTAGGGGATGGGAGAGAGAAAGTAGAGAGGGAGAGAGAGAGAAATAGTAGGCGGTGCAAGAGGGAGTGGGAGAGGGAGAGAGAGGGGGGATGGGCATGTGTGACAAATCTAGAGAGTAGGGAATGGGAGAGGAGAGAGAGAGGGAGGATGGGAGTGTGCATGTAAGAGAGATAGAGTAAGGGATAGGAGAGAGTGTGAGAGTGTGAGAGAGAGTAGGTGGTGGCAAAGAGAGCTCATACATGATGAGAGAGAGAGAGAGAGAGAGTGAGATTACAGGATGGGAGAGTGTGAGAGAGAGTAGGGAATGGGAGAGAGAGAGTGATAGTAAGGGATGAGAGAGAGAGAGAGAGAGAGGGAGTAGAGAGGAAGAAAGAGAACTTGAGAGAGAGAGAGATAGTAGGCGGTAGGAGAGGGAGTGGGAGAGGGAGAGGGAGAGAGATAGGGGGGATGGGAGTGTGTGTGACAAATGTAGAGAGTAGCGGATGGGAGAGAAGAAGAGTGGGGGGATAAGAGTGTCTTTATCTCTGAAAGAGAGAGAGTAGGGGATGGTAGAGAGTGTGAGAGTAGGGGGTGGCAGAGAGAGAGTACAACAATGGGGGAGAGAAAGTAGGCGGTGGGAGAGGGAAAGAGAGAGGGGGGATGGGAGTGTGTGAGAGAGAGAGATAGAGTAGGGTATGGGAGAGAGTGTGAGTGTGAGAGAGTACGGGATGGGAGAGGAGAGAGAGAGCAGGGGATGGGGGAGAGAAAGTAGGTGGTGGGAGAGGGAGAGAGAGGGGGGGGATGTGAGTGTCTGAGAGAGAGATAGAGTAGGGGATGGAAGAGAGTGTGAGTGTGAGAGAGTAGGGGATGGGAGAGGAGGGGGATGGGAGTGTGTGTGTGAGAGAGATAGAGTAGGGGATGGAAGAGAGTGTGAGTGTGAGAGAGTAGGGGATGGGGGAGAGAAAGTAGGCGGTGGGAGAGGGAGAGAGAGAGGGGGGATGGGAGTGTGTGTGTGTGAAAGAGACAAAGTAGGGGATGGAAGAGAGTGTGAGTGTGAGAGAGTAGGGGATGGGAGAGGAGAGAGAGAGCAGGGGATGGGGGAGAGAAAGTAGGTGGTGGGAGAGGGAGTAGGAGAGGGAGAGAGAGAGGGGGAATAGGAGTGTGTGTGTAAGAGAGACAGAGTAGGGAATGGGAGAGAGTGTGAGAGTGAGTAGGTGGTGGTAGAGAGAGCTCGCACAAGATGGGAGAGAGAGAACTTGAGAGAGAGAGAGATAGTAGGTAGTAGGAGAGGGGGAGAGATAGGGGGAATGGGAATGTGTGTAAGAGAGACAAAGTAGGGGATGGGAGAGGAGAGAGAGAGTAGGCAGTAGGAGAGGGAGAGGGAGAGAGATAGGAGGGATAAGAGTGTGTGTGAGAGATCTAAAGAGTTGGGGATGGGAGAGGAGAGAGGGTGAGAGAGGTGGAGAGAGTAGGTGGTGGGAGAGGGAGAGTGAGAGAGAGTAAAGGATGGGAGAGGGGAGAGAGAGTAGGAAGAGAGAGAGGGAGGGGATGGGAGAGAGAGTAGGAAGGATACATAGTAGGGAGGATGGGGTGTAGGGAGGATAGGGAGTGATGTGATTTCACACATAGTGTGTACGTGCTTTATAGTGCGTACGCACTATCTCAAATCACCTAAAAATGGTAAAAAAGCCAACCTTGGGGCCCATTTCATCCATTTCTTGCTTTTGGTCTGTTATGCACTCTGTTATTCTGACAAAAATCACGGGTTTCAACATAGCAAACACTATTTCAACACTTTTGGAAGTTAGCAAACACCAAATTCAATCATTGGATACGTGATTTGAAGACTTTTTGAATATTCCTTGTATAGAAAAGGTTAGTGCAATCCATTTTAAATATTGTTTGTCAATATATAGATACAAATTTGATTATAATTTGACACATTATTTAATATATAATGAATTCATTGAAAATTGTATGTTTGAATGAAATGTTATTTCGAAATGGTTAGAAATTTGACAAGTCGTTTGATATATATTGTGTATTCATTCAAATAATTATAATTTTTATATGTAATTGAATAATTTGTAATTTACAAATTTTAAGTAATTCGGATGTTTGAATAATTTGAGATGTAGAAATCATCATCATGCCAAGGAAGAAACCAAAGATTAAAACAAATGAAGATAGGGAGAGCGATTTGGCAATTACAAGAGATAAAATGAAATTACTACATGAACAAAAAAAATTACAAAGCAATAATGAAGAATTGACTTTTGAAGAGGATCAAGAACCACCAATACAAAGAAACAAAAAAGGAAGAATTAGAAAGACAAAGAGAACGAATGAGATTGTTACGCTCAAGAAGACAATTGAATTGTGAAGCTACACCATCCTCCAATGTTGGAGTCATATTGTCTGCTACACCATCTTCCAATGTTGGAGTACCATCTTCCAATGTTGAAGGCATATCATCATCTCATGTAGAAGAGACATTGATTTGTAGATACGACGATATACACACTCCATCATGTCATGTTGAAAGCACAACATCAACACATCAAGTAGGTAATATTCCATCTTTTACATCTTATTGCCAAGGCACATCATCTTCGGTTCAAGGTATGCAATACACTCAACCTTATATTGATGTTCAAAATGTTGAGAGAATTGAAGAGATTAGAACACCTTCTAGAATTCATTTTAGAAGACCAAAATATTTGATTGATATTGATACTAACATTTTGAAGTCAATGCTTGACAAGATTAGCAAGCGTACTTGTCAAAGAAAAGTTAATAGTATCTGGAGATTATTTTTTGAAAAATTAATTATTACAGGTCAATGCCAATTATTTGTTGAAATGATGAGAAATTTGAAATTTAGGCCTATCATGAAGATTCTTGGGCTAAGAATGATGGACGATTCAAATGAAAGAAATATTGTAAAGAATCTAATGAGTGCTTATGACAAAGTGGGTTTTGAATCACGCACCAAAGATAGTAATATCACAAGACGAGTACTCACATCAACAATAGTAAGTAGCCAAATGAAAAAAGCTTGACTCATGAGAAAGACGAGCAAAACATTAAAAATTGGTAGAGGTACCCTAAGGAGAGCCATGCTAAGGCGTGAGAGATTAGAAGATCCAACAAAAAATGAGTTATGGAGATTTAGCAGTAGACTACTGCGAAAGGATAAAGAAATTAGTGAAGCCTTGAAGTCATTGATCGAAGATTTTTGGAAAAATAATACACGTGTTTCTCCTAATCAAAGAGATGTTGTAAGAAGGAGGATTGGTAGCCGAAATTGTGAGCCACATGTGAAACATTTTTTGGACTCAACTTAGACACAATTTTTTGCAAAATTTATTGGTATGTATCCTCAAATTTGAATAAGTCAAAGATTTTTTGAGATGGGTAAACCTTTTTATGTGAAGATAAATCACACACACACAACTTGCTCTTGTAGGATACATATTGAATTTTCCAACCATTTTGATTTTTTAGGCATATATGCGTAGTTTTGCATTCTCAGTTTGTTTTGCAGGATTGTGACATAAAAGAGCCACCAAGATCTTCAAGGGAATTCATATCCAACATTTTATGTGAAATAGGGGATAGCCAAAATTTTTACAAGACATCATACTTGGATGGTACGTGCTTATTTTGTGGTTCTTTGCAACTTTTATCAACTTGTCAACATATGGATAGTACGCATGCAATTGGAAATGAAATAGTAGATTACGAAAAATTCAAGACAGTGACATATGCTCTAAAACATGGGAAATATGGTAAAAGATGTGATCTAGTCATTGAAAAGATTCCAGTGTATGAGTTCATGAAGATTTTTCGTGAAAAGATTATTTACAAGTATGCAAGGCATACCCATAGAGCTCAATGGTTGGATTTGCAATTCAAGTTGTGCAAGGATACGTTTCCATTGGATACCATTGTTTGGGTTGTAGATTTTGTAGAGAACTACACACTACAACTACAAAATGAGGTGCAAGCAAAGTATTATACATCTCAACAGGTTTCCATATTTGTTCACATAACATTCATGCATTCACCTACAAGTACAGAGGATGATAGGAAGATTTCGAGGGAGTACCATTTTTACATCAGTGATGATCGATCACATTCTATGGAGTTCATACATGGTTGTTTTCAACTATTTTATGGAGATTTGGCTAACAGGGGCATATCATATCGTCAACACATTATTTGGTCAAACAATTGTGCATCTCAATTCAAGAATGCACAAATGTTCTATTGGTTGAGCAAGATGCACAGGTTGTGTAGAATTCAATATATGTGAAATTTCACAGAGGCTGGTCATGGTAAGGGAGAGTATGATGGTGTAGGCGTATGCATTAAAAGAGCCTTGGCTCGTCAAGAAATAAAGTACAAAGATGGAGCAATATTGATAGATGCAAAATCCATCGTCCAATGGTGTAACACTACAATGGGTCTAGGTAAGGAAGGTGAGTCTACAATTTGTATATTTTTTTGGTTGATAGATAATACTAACATTGCACTATATCAGGATTATTGCGCACTAACAGGATCTAGTGAGTTACACTCTTTTAGAAGCTCTGATGCAGGTTCATGGAGTATCCACACACAAAAAATGACATGCTATTGTCCATCATGTGCAGAGGAAACTTGGGATGACTTTGAGTCAACTAAATGGGTGGACAAATGGGATATACGGGTGTTGGACCTAATTGACACCTATCGTCCCCCACAAGCATTGGAAATGGTAGAGATGGATTCATCTATTGACTTTGACCACTTGTCAGATCTAGTGCAACCTAGTAATATATATATATATATATATATATATATATATATATATATATATATATATATATATATATATATATATGTATGTATATATATATATGTATGTATATATATATATATGTATGTATATATATATATGTGTATGTATATATATATATGTATGTATATATATATATATGTATGTATGTATATATATATATATATGTATGTATATATATATATATGTATGTATATATATATATGTATGTATATATATATATATGTATATATATATATGTATGTATATATATATATATATATATGTATCTGTATATATATATATATATGTATATATATGTATGTATATATATATATATATATCTTTGTAATTTCAATATGTAACTTTATAACTTTTGCCCGAGTATTTTCTGAATTAATGACCGCATATTGTACATTTGTCACTACAGGTCATGTTTTTGCTATTATTACACCTGAAGACAATGAAGAAGGGACAAATTATTATTTGTGTCATTGTGTTGAAGCCAAAAAAAAATTGGATCACTCGGTTATAGATGGTCAAGGTTTAGAGTACCATGTCGGTGCGGTGGTTGTAACAGGCACATCGCTTAGACGATATCCTATGAAGAATCCTAACTATGAATGACATACCAAAATTAGTAACAACTACTTGCCACTAGTTAGGAAAAGACTGAATATATAACAGTGCAAGATTTATGGTTCCAAAGAATACATGAACCACCCGAAGCACTTGCAACATGAACATGAAATGAGTTCCACTTAGTCAACTTTGCAATTATAGAAGAATATGATTATTGAGACAATTTGGTTTTTTTAAGCAAAATTCCATCAGCACCATCCGCATCAAGTTGGATTAGAGAGCATATCTTTTGTTTGTCATTTCATGAAAGGTCCCTCATTCTTCTAAGGAGTACCTTTTGCACTCCTTTTCCTTTTGCTATCTATCAAATTTTTATCCAGAGTAGCTTGAATACCAAGGTCAGTTTTCTCCTTAATCTTTTAAGCATTAGGTTTTCTTTGTTGTCTCTTACAAGTAGACACTTGAATTGAATCAGGCATGGGAGTTTGATGTGGAGAATAGCTTTGCAAAGGATCAAAATTCTTCTTAGAGTCCTTATTCGCAAAATATGACTTACTAATAGGTACCTTATGCACAACCAAGTCAAAATTAGTTAAATCCTTATAGAAATCATCAACTATTATAGGACCGTAATGAATAAAAGGAAACATTATTGGGGTTACATGGATTACTAACTATCACTATTCCCTTAAATAATAATGAACATTGTTGTATACGCATAACCAAAACTAAAAAAAATTGTTGTTTCAAATGTTGTTATATGGACACTAGCTAAATAGCCTAATATTTGCACAACAAAAAGTGGGTAAAGTAAGACAAACCTTTAATTGATGAGAAAAATAAGAAATCTAAGGAGGAGATGGCTTTAGTGCAACCAATTATATCACCAAGTACAAGATCAATCACATTACAAGACAAGAAAAAGATTAAAAAGAGTAGAAGAGATCAGGTAATATTAGATGAAGCTATCATACTTTCAATCTATGATCATACAAAATTGGATTCTGATGCTATAATAAATTATGGAGAATTGTGAAGGGGAAAGATGCAAAAGAGAAAGATAGGAAGTGAAGTACAAACAAGTATTATAAGATGTAAAGGACATCTTATTACAAATTGTTCTAGATGCACCAGCCAATGACAAACCTCCAATGATTGATCAATTAAGTTTACTTGTAAAATAGGTAAATGCACCTGATGTTGATTTTAATGAAAATTTGATACAATTAGAAGAGAAAATAATAGAGAAGAAGATTAGGGAGAAACTAAATGAGTCCATTACTGCTCAACAAGTTGAACTTGGTGGTATTACAACCGAGCTAGAAAATATTCTTAAGGAGATAATCCACCTACTCCAATAGTTATGTGATGTACTGCATTTGACACAATATATTTTAAAGAAAGTTGAAAAATATTGATGAGGATTTAAAGAATAGTGTTTCTAAGTTAACTGAGGTACCTTAGTTAATCTAGGTTGATTTAAGTAAAGACATGGACAAGATGAGAAGACAAAGTCTTGAATTTCAAGCACTCTTGATACCTTACTTGGAACTCATACAAAAGAATGTTAATAAGGTTAGATAACTTATTCTTACTCCTAAAATGTCTATTATTTAGCATGTTATTGAACTTTGAATGGAGATACATCCACAACACTTGGCATTGGATGGCCACTTGGTAAATATTAAGTCTATCTCTCTAATATTTGTAGACCACTATTTTGTTGGATAGAGTAATTTCAAACTACTAATTTCTTTAATGGAGTTCCTAATAAATATCAAGGTTCTCATTTAGGTGACCAATTTCCAAGAGGTCCATGAATATTGCCTGATAAAGTCTATTGCCAATCAATATTGTATCAAAAATTCAAACTAATTAGGTATTGAATTAAACTTGATAAACAAATGATAGAGAAGGAAAGCTTTAAACATGAACAAGATCATAAATCATATGACAATGACATATTGCAAATGATTAACTTATGCTTAAACAATGATAAAGTTTATTGTTAATCAATATTCTATCAAAGTTTTGAATAGATTAGGTATTGAATTTAATTTCATACATGCACATATCTAATTTAATGTCATACACGAACATATCTAATTTAATGTCATACATGAACAACATGAACAAACATATCATATCATATGTCGTATATGAACAAACATATCATATGTTAACCAATAATGTCATACATCAAATAAATGTCATACATCAAATGTGTATCGAATATGTCCACTGATGCCTATATATATATATATATATATATATATATATATATATATATATATATATGTATATGTATATGTATACATATGTATATGTATACATATATATATATATATATCTATATATATATATATATGTATATGTATACATATACATATATATATATCTATATATATATATATATATGTATATGTATACATATACATATATATATATATATGTATATGTATATATATATATATATATATATATATATGTATATGTATACATATACATATATATATATATATATAGATATATATATATATGTATATGTATACATACATATATATATATATATATATATATACATATACATATATATATATATATATATACATATACATATACATATACATAAATATATATACATATATATATATATATACATATACATATATATATATACATATATATATATACATATATGTATACATATATATATATACATATATGTATACATATATATATATACATATATGTATACATATATATATATATACATATATGTATATATACATATATGTATACATATATATATATATATACATATATGTATACATATATATATATATACATATATGTATACATATATGTATATATATATATATGTATACATATATGTATATATATATATATGTATACATATATGTATATATATATATATGTATACATATATGTATATATATATATATGTATACATATATGTATATATATATATATGTATACATATATGTATATATATATATGTATACATATATATATATATATATATATATATATATATAGACATGTCTAGATCAACTACAACTTTTCCTTCCCATGAGGGGAAGGAAACAAGTCTCTTGACGTCCCTTTCCATTGTATGGAGGGAGACAATGGAGATGACGGGGCCCTCCTGACACACTCACTCGACCTCTTGTTGAGGCTCTTCTCCAGCTCCAACTGATACAAAGAAAGTAGATATGAATCAATGTTTATTATACGTTGAAATCAAATATATGTACACACAAAATTAATTATTTTCTTACCGCCAACAAATAGTCACTTTGTAAGTTCACCTCAAATGCTTGTGGATGATCAGGTGCGACGAGACCCTACAACAATTCAATAAATATAATCACTTATAAATACACATATCACCAACAAAAATATTGTACCCAAGTAAATATCACCAAAGTCTTCTTATACCCACCAATTCCAACCCAAGTTTTGATTGTGGGTCCAAGATATTTAGAGCGTGTGAAATTTGATCTAACAACTTATTTTTGGGTTTAGAGAGAAAATACATGTCATAAATGGTAAGATAAGGTCCAATAAATGAAAGGAATTATTTGATTGAAGTTGAAATAGAGAAGCACACTTATAGATAAGGGTAACCTTGAGTTTTTAAAGAAAATGAATCAATATAGGACTTAAATAATAATTTGAAGGTCCAATGAGTGTTAGGAGAGTGTGAAATCAATGTAGGAACCCATAATGTATATTAAAATGGGGCTAAAATTAATACCAAATAAGTGTTCTTACTTTTTCAAATGATACATGTAGTCCCCACTTTATTGGAAGCATGTGTCCACCTCATGCACACAATAAAGTAGAAAAAACTACAAGGAGATTAAATATCAGCAAGCTGAAGGACAAAAGCTCCCAAACCAAGAATATTAACTATTACATTCATTTGCAAGGATACATAAAAGAACAACAAAATCCTAAAGCTTACTAAGATTCCAAGTCAACTAGTTGAAGAGACCTCACTCAAGAAAATGTCTCAATCTCAAGCATCATGTTCAAAAAGCTATAGCAAAAGCTCAAGTGGTCACTTGAGAAAAGAAAGAGAAAAAATAAAAGATAAGAAAATACTCAATGATTTATCCCACTAGCATAGCTATAAGAGTATGGAAAGAAGAGAGAAGGGCCATGAATCCAAAAGTCTAGTAAGTTATCTTATCCAAGTTTATTTTGTATGAGAGGAGGAGGAGAACGAGAATGAAAGAATGTAGAATTTTGTTATGCTAGTTCCATTCATCCCAAAGAAATAGTGAAGGAGAGTTGATGGTGTTGATTCCAAAAACTATAGTTTCTTTGAATCCTAAGGATATGCCTAGTTCTATTATCAAGTTCAACATTTGACTTTGGCCTATGAATAATATTAATTTAAAACACAAATTCTCCTGCACTTATGACTCTACTAGACCAAGGTGAGTATATCTAATCACCAATTATATCTTTAAACTTGACTATTATTCATAGAAAACATATCACTTCCATCTTGTAGGTCCTACTCCTAGTTGGAATCAACTTGGAATACAACTAATCTTCTATTCCTATCTTTACTTTTAATTTCATTATCTCCTACTCTTAGTCCTCATACCTTTATTTGATTTTCCTACTTCTTCTCTACTTCTAACTTCAATATGTGCTCCTAGTTCTTCTTTATCTAATTCTTTCACTACCACTTCTACCTTCACTCCTAGTTTTTGAATTAAAAGTAGCCAAAACTAGGGGGCTGACCCTTTAACAACAAACTGACCTACTATCAGCAGATAACCATTAAACAAAACTACCCTTTACCACTTAGTAAAACAAAAACAAGATTTCAATCCATAATTAAAACAGTAGGCCTAACATACATACTGCTTGTGTAAAAACCATACAAGCTATAGTAATATATAAACAAAGGTTAACATTAGAAATTTTGAGATTAACTATTATAAACAACAACTAAAACGAAGAAAATTCTTTCATACCTCCGTCAGTGGCTGTGAGCTAGCCACAACTGCGCCCACTCCACTATCAATAGACTGTCGTAGATGAGGAGGTGTGTCCGACATCATGAGCTACATGTCATACAATACACGTTACATCTAACATGAAACATAAAATAAATATAATCAAATGAATTAAATTAACATGAAACAACTGTACTTGTGTGAAGCTCGTATGTTGTCTATGCTCCGAGTCTATGGTAAAGGTTGAGGTCCCTGTGGAGAACTGATGCACATGCATAATTTTTTTTGTCAATCCTTAATATGATTACATAATAAATATATGTATTAATTAAAATGATTAAATCGATACATACCTCAAGACTCGTGGAAGGGATAAAAAATGGGCTTGGAGGATCGCTGCTAGGCCTAGCAACACTCTGACCCTGAATTTTGAACAATGTCAATAGATGCTAATTAATTAATCATTCACTATACATATGAAATGTGATCAAATTAGTAAATTATAATTGTAATTTACCTGCGTGTCAATGCCAAATGTGTCATTCAGGAACTGATCGGTGACAAGCCCATCATTTGCACCATCTCCAACATGAGTGCCAAATATGCATAGGGATCCACATGAAGTGCACATGTGACCATGATGCACACAAGGCCCCCCCTCAACTAATGGGCTCGTGGAATGGATGAGGGTCTGCATCAAAGCATTAATGGTCCCTAGAGTGCTGGCCTCTACATTTTCCTACACAACTGAAGGAATAGTCACATGCTCATGTTGTGGCTTGACCATAGGTGCCCTAACTACATTAGGGTCATGACGTGTTCCCAGCCTCTCAAATGATGACCCCCCACCTCTACCCTGGGAGTCTAATATATCAAAATAATTGGGGATCTCCCCAAGGACAAACTCACAATATAATCTCTTCAAAAAATACATGGGGACCTCGTGATTGTTGCAAGGAGGGGCATCAAAAAACCATCCACCATCTATCCTAAAAATTATTTCTAATGGCATTGTGTATGCACCAATGGATGGGGAATCGTTTAGTACCCTCTCTAACAGTATTTTGCTCACCGAGTTTTCTAAATAATGCACATATACTACCTTTTGGTATTTCTTTTTTTTTAACATCTTCATACGACAATTTATTTGCATAAAATATTTTTTGTTCATCCCTCTTAACCTGCCAAGTATCTAACTAACCACTAACTGGGGCTATCTGGGTGTTAATGGATTCAAGGGATGATGCCAATTGAGCCCTCATTGGATTGGTTTTTTCAGATTCTTTCAACCGAGCAATGAGTCTTTCTAATTCAATTTTTCCTTTCACTATTTCATTTATTATATTTTCTTGTGTGCTTGGCAAAGGTCTTGCAATTGGTTCAGGTTGTGGAATTTGTTGTTCTTCTTGAGGAGGGTTTTGGTTTTGAGGTTCTTGAGGGTTTTGATGTTCTTGTGGATTTTTCGGTTGATTATGGACATTTCTTGATAAAAAATCAATTGAAATCCAAATAAATAAACAAATCTAAATGAAATTTGTAAAAACCCTACAAAACAATATAAAAACCTACAAAAAAATATGAAAAACATATCAAACAATGCAAATTTAGGTTTATATCACTTACAATGTCATCGTGGGTGCGTTTGTGGTCTTGGATTTCATCGACGAGGAGGCATTTTGGCAAATGGTGGTGAAAATGTTAAGTTTTCAATTCGCATACACGTTGCTCACTGTAGGAGTAGAACAAAATACTGATGAAAATGATGGGTTGCGGGTTTGCAGCCCATCATATATACTTTTTATGTTTTGGTAATAGCGTGTACACACTATATCACGCATGCGCTATGGCTTGGGTTAAAATAGGAAAAAAAAATACTTGTCACCTTTTTGGCACCACAACTCGGTGCATATGTCCTCTTCCCTTTTCCTTCATAAAAGGATCAGTTTCAGGTAGTTTAGAGTGATTTACCAGATAGGAAGTTGACCTAGAATCCAAAGATTCATTCCAGCCACAATTTACCCACAACCTTGAAATGTTTCCATGTTTCTCCAAAAGGTTAAGTTTTCTACAAACTTAACAGGGTGCAATTTTGGTAGATAACAGTTTTTGGCATGCCTAGTGGGAACAGTGACCAAGTTTTCTAGTCATCTTGTGCAATATTTTTTCTATTGTTAGTGTGTACAGTAGTATTTTCAACCTGGAGGAGGTTTCAAAATTACACACTTGGTGACTCTGAGCTTTGGGAAGGTAGAACCAATGTATTGCAACATATGAGTAGAGTGCAAACAAGAGGTAGCTCTTTAGATTTTGAATATTTACAACTATCTCCACCTAGGAGAAGAGGAAGAGTAACTGAAAAGCCCAAAAGGATAGTGGTTTATACAAGAAGAGCTAAGTCTACTCTTGCTGCAGTTAGAGTGTGTCCTGTCATTCCAGTTTTCACTACACCAAGAAGCCATTTTTTGTAGGTTTCCATGGCATTACAAAGGAACCAGCCCTTCGTCTCATTCAATCAGGGTAGCCCTTTGAATCTAACTCAACATGATGTCATTCCTGTGGCTGCATTAAAAAGTTTACCATATTTTACAGGTGAGGATCAAACCACCCCAGTTTAGCATATAAAAGATGTGGCTAATCTTTGTGCCCTACACCATGTTACAGAAGATAATGTTGCTATTAGGTTGTTGGCTGTGTCATTTAAAGGTAAAGCATTACATTGGTTTAGAAGGCTACAGGTGGATTCTATTGCTGATTGGGATCAACTAGGTATTGAACTTTGCAAGTTTTTTTAAGACAAATCCGACCATCTATCCTTGGTAGAGCAACTGTCAATGATCAAAAGGGCCCCTCATGAGCAAGTAACAAATTTTAATTTTTGTTTCCAAAGGACGTGGGATAGAATTCCACAAACGGTAAGACCCTCAGCTGAACATGTTTTTTTATATTATTTAAGGGCTTTTAATAGTGATATAGTAGTTATGATACAATCCATGCATGTTGTTACACTTTTGAATGCTTATGACGTAGCTGTGAGAGCAAAAAACAGCCTTATACAGGCTGGAAAAATTGCCCCAAGTCCACCTATGCCAATTTTTCCAATAGCACCTATAGTTTAGTCAATGATACCTTTGAAAGCAACCCCCTTAGCTATTATTCTAGCAGCGCCAACATTGCCAGCACCCAATACATAACCCAAGTTGCAAAGCAGTGCCCTTCTAGCTCAATTTGCAGATTTACAAGAGATTAATGGTATTTTGCAGACTTTTAGTAATGAAATTGTGAACATGAAAAAGCAGTAAAGTCAAGGATATAGGCCTTACCAGCCCTCTTATCAATCCCAATATTAGCAAAATCAGGGCAATAGACCACCTTATCAGCCAAATAACCAAGGCCAAAGACCAAATCTTAACATGAGACCTTATCAACCTTATAACCCCAATGTCACTAGCACCTCAAATGAGTTGGTTCCTACTCAAAACAACCTAGTTCAGGATTATGAGTGGTGTTTTCTGTGTAACCAATAGCATAATCAAAACACTTGCACGAATGGGGTCATAAATCAAGCCTTGATGGTTCAAAATATTCCAAATTCACAAGATAATGGCCCTAATGAAGCCACTTTGCAGCAGCATGATGGCAGACCCCCAAAGACAACTTTGATGAATTGGCAGGATTATGATTTTTGTGGCACGAATCAGGTTGTTCTCTCTGTTGCAGACAATAGTAGAAGCAAAAAGAGAGCAATAGAAGGTGGTTAGCAAGCTGCACGCTCATCTAGTGCTGAGAGTATGCAGATTTTTTCCAAGGGTTCAGCTCCAACTAGTAACGAACACCCTACAATTTTGATACAACTAGCTAGTGTTAACATTGATGTTGCTGCTACAAAAGCCCAATCTAAGGTTGGTATGACTTCTTTTAATATTTTGGATCATATGAAGAAGGAAAATGTATCTATTTCCATGTTGGATTTTTTGGGTGTTCCAGGTCAAAAGGACCTTCTGCAATTAGCTTTATCAGGTTTAAGTCTTTCTAGTAAACCTAAAAGCGAAGAAGCTAAATTTGTAATGACTAATGCTATTGCAAAAGGAAATGAGCAACAACCCCTAGCAATCAAACCCCCACCCTTTTACATATCTTTGGTTATAGGAGAGCACCTAGTCCAAAATTGTATGATTGATTTAGGTGCAAGTAGCTTGGTGATGCCCAAACAAATTGCAGACAAGTTGCATATCAAATATGAGCTGCTTGAAAAGGGAGTTGTACAGCTAGATGGGACTATTGTTAATACCATAGGGGTCATTAAGAATCTCAATTTAACCTTGCAAGCTTGTCCAAATTTTATCTATCCCACAAGATATTTTTGTCATAGAGCTACCTCCTTATTTTGCTATATGTTTATCAAGGGATTTCACTGCCAAAATTGGAGGTTATTTGTCATCCAATTGGTCTCAAATGTTGTTTAGAACAAGGTATGGCACCAAAGTTACTATAAGATCAGAGCCTATAGCCGAAGCTCATATTGAGCCTTATACTCAAAGCCCCATAAATGCCAACTTGCTCATGAGCGAGTAAGAGGAACAACCTAAAGTTTGAGAGGGTAACACTCAATTTAAGGAAATACCAGATATTCTTTTGGATGAATGGGCCTTTTGAAATCAAACTGAAAGTCCATGTGAAAATCTAGGACATGCTGGTTTGGGCATGTATTTAATACAGGAAGTTGATTCCTTCATTCCCAATCTAGAAAAAAGTGTAGAAAAGCAGTTTGGACAGCAAGATAATGAAGTTTGGGAGCTATTTTTTGATGGTGCAAGGAACAAGGTTGGAGCTGGTGAAGGTTGCATGTTGATCTCCCCAAGAAATGAAAGGTACTTTTCAGCATTTCATTTCTATTTTAGTTGTTCAAATAACACGACTGAGTATGAGGCTTTGATCCATGGATTAGAATGGGCAAGAAGGATTGGGGTTAGCTGTTTAAAGGTGTATGGGGACAATGTGTTGATCGTTAATCAAGTGAGAAACCAAAATGTTACCAAGAACGAGCTACTTAAATCTTACAAGCACAGAGTATGGGATCTTCTTGAGGGATTTGATGCTTTCAATCTAATTTCCATATCTAGAAATCAGAATAAGCATGCTGATAAACTGTCTACTATTGGTGTCGAATTTGATATTCCAAAAGAAATTAGCAATGAAAGAACCAGCCAGCATGTCAAGGTTGTTATCATACCTGCTATACCTGATAATAATACAGACTGGCAAGTTTTTGAAAGTGACCAGCAAATAGTCAATTTTTTAAGAGAGGAAGCCAAGTTTTCTCAAGCTAACCAGAAGAATTTTCAGCATCAGTATGCTAGTAAGATTATTCAGCTAAAAAATAATAAGATGCCAAAGGGTTTTGTCACCTTTGAATCCATTTTTAACATTGATGATGAGACTATAAAATCAAAGGCCAACATGTAGGTTCAGTAGGAACATTATGAAGAAGTTGAGGTATTCAAAGAAAAGTTGTTAAAGCTGGGTAAGGTGTGCGTAGCAGAGGAGCAACATTCATTTATCCAACTTTTTCAAAAATTCAATGATGTCTTTGCGTGGGAATATGGGGATTTGAAGGGGTTTAATCCCCAACTTGCTCAACACACTATCGAGCTTGAACCAAATGTTGAACCAGTAAGGTAAAAACGAAGGCCTTTGAATCCAAAGTTGGAGCCGCTTATGCAAAAGGAACTGAATAAACTGATTGAAAGTAGTATTATTTTCCCTAGTAAGCATACTTCTTGGGTCTCGTAAGGAAAAAAAGTGGTGAAATAAGGCTATGTGTCAATTTTCAAGACTTGAATAGAGCTTCGTTGAAAGATCGACATCCTTTGCCTTCTATGGAGCAGATCCTTCAAGTAGTCTCAAGATTAGAAAGGTTTTCCTTGCTAGATGGATATTTAGGTTATAATCAAATTTTAGTAAAGGAAGAGGACCAGTTTAAGACAACTTTTACCACCAAGTGGGGTACCATGGCATACAAAAAGATGCCCTTTGGTTTGTCCAATGCTAGGGCAACCTTTCAGAAAGCCATGGATATGGCTTTTGATAAGCTAATGTATAGGATTGTTTTGGTTTACCTAGACAACATCACTATTTTTTTTAGGGAAGCAAAGGATCATCTAAAGCACCTAAGGCATATTTTTGAAAGGTGTAGAGAGTTTGGGATATCCCTTAATCCCAAGAAATGTGTTTTTGTAGTTCATGAAGGTAGATTGCTTGGTTATGTGGTGTCTAAATAGGGTATAACCATAGATCCTGAAAGGATAACAACAATCTTGGCTCTTCCTTTGCTAGCACACAAGAAAGGATTACAAAGTTTTATTGGCTGAATAAACTTTTTTAGAAGGGTTATTCCAGATATTGCAGACTTGTTGAGCTCACTAACAACCATGTTACGGAAAAATACACCTTTTAGCTGGACTAAAGATGGGAAACGGAGTTTTGAGCTTATCAAGGAGGCACTTGCAGCAGTGCCTACACTTGTAAATCTTGATTTTTCTAAGGATTTTGTCTTATACGCCTATGGGGATATTGAATCTATGTCAGCAATGTTAGTGCAACACAATGATGAAGGCCTAGAGCAGTCGGTGGCATTCTTCAGTCAAGGTCTTAAGGACTATGAGCTCAAGTATTCATTTGTGGAAAAGCATGTGCTCACTATAATAAGAAGTTTTAAAAAGTTTAAGCACATGTTGTCAAATAATAAGCTCGTCCTAATGGTCACTCATCTAAGTGTCAAAGAGTTCCTTTTAAGTAAGGATTTAAGTGATAAGAGAGATGGTTGGGTGACTAAGCTGATGGAATATGATGTGGAGATTAAGGTCACTAAGCTGATTAGGGGAAAAGGGTTATGTGAGTAGTTGGCTAATGGTGTAAGCAACAAAGAAGGAGATGAACATGTCACTGTTCTAGTTAGTCAAAATGGTGAGCAAGCTGTTTCAGATTTTGCCACTAATTGGGTGCAGCGAATGGCACATTTTCTACAAACTGGTGAATGTCCATGGGATTTAGACAAAGCTAAGAGAAGGTATTTCTGTTTGCAGGCTACTCCTTATGTTTTATTGAATGGTGTTTTATTTAGAAAGAATGCCAATGGGATATTATTGCAATGTATTCACTCTGATCAAGTGGAAAGAATCTTAAAAGAGTTTCAAGATGGAGATTTAGGAGGTCATTTTGCCCCACAAACAACTGCATGGAAAATCATGCGTGCTAGTTATTATTGGCAAGAATTGTTTAAAGACTGTTATGCCTAGTCTAAAAAGTGTGTGAAGCGTGCGCTCTTTGTGGGCAAGGAGAAACTCTCAGCTATGCCTTTACAACTAGTTCAAATAAGCCAGCCTTTCATGAAGTGGGGCCTTGATTTCATAGGACCTATTAATCCACCATTTAGTGCTGGTCATAGGTGGGTTCTTATAGCAACAGATTACTTTACAAAGTGGACAGAGGCAGTTGCTTTAAGGGACTGAAATGAATTTGTTGTTCTAAGTTTTTATGAGGATATAGTTACCAGATTTGGTGTCCCATAATCTATAGTATCTAACAATGCACTTGCATTTGTTGGTTTTAAAATAACTGATTGGGCTGTCAAGCATGGTATCTACTTGAGTACATCTTCAAACTACTACCCCCAAGGGAATGGTTTGGCCGAAAGTACAAATAAGAACTTCATAAGGATCCTTAAGAGGACAATGGAAGAAAATCAGAGAGTTTGGCATTCTTGTTTAAAGACTACATTATGGGTAGACCATGTAACTCCTAAGCAGTCAATTGGTAATTCTCTATATATGTTGGTATATGGGAAAGAAGCAAGGTTACCTTTATCAGATGAGCTTCTAGCTCTTGATATTATGCATCAGTTACAAATGTTTGAAGAAGAGGACCCTATGGTAGTTAGGTATGCTGAATTAATGGAGCTGGATGAAGTTAGAAGAAAAGCTATGCAAACTTTGGAGTATCAACAACCACAAACTAAAAGAACATTTGATAAGAGGTCTACTCCTAAGGTTTTCAATGAAGGAGATGTTGTGCTAAAGTGGGATGTGTTGAAAAGTAGGCTAGGCAAACATTCAAAGTTTGACAACTTCTGGAGCGGGCAGGTTATATTATCTCAGAATGTAAACATCATAATGCTTTTCGACTGTCAAGGTTGGATGGCAACATGGAGTGAATCCTAGTGAATGGGATTCACCTCAAGCATTTTTTCTGAGGTAGGATCTATCCTTGTATATACTAGAGTTGTTTGCAACTAGCAACTAAGTGCTACAACACATTTAATTTCTTGCAGTTTTGTTTCCCTAAATGCTATTATGCATAGTTTTTGTAGGTGTTCCTAGTGTTTCCCTGCTTTCAATAAAGAGTTTCTAAGTTGCTGCACTAATAGGAAAAGAAGAATAATGTTGCATGCACGTAGATACCATAACCACATACCCATGCTTACATATATGCACATGCAATAATATCCTCGAATCTGATGGTCATTAGGTAGTCCATGTACAAATCCAAATGCACACATCTAAACATGGATACCTAGCTATAAAACCTACATACACCCAACATCACTCTAATTTTCCTACCTATGTTGTGTTTTATGGTTTAGCCATATGAGAATATGCAATAATTCCTTTCAGCTCAGTGTCATGAACATAACTCATGATGAAGAATTTCTTCCTCACCACTGCAAGCAATACCAATAACACTGAGCTAAAAACAACAATCACTTATTCTCATATACTCGAATTGACTCTATAGCCCAATGGACTAATTAGTAAGGTTACTGGTTTTGATGTCTAGCAGGCAGACATATAGCAGATGTCACCAAAATTGTTACTAAAATTTTTGCACACTTGTAAAATTTTAGTATGAGGACAAGTAATAAAAAATGCATAGGTGTTATTCATTATGTACCAAAAAAGATATAAATGTCCTTGTATTTTTCATTCCTTGAAATACAACTGATATTTACATAGAATGAAATGAATATAAAGTGTTGGAAATGAAAAAACTCACACAAGCCGTGAGTCTGACTACTGCTTCTATACATATTGAAAATAAGAAAAACATAGCACATGGAGGTAGAGTTAGAGGTAACCAATCATTGCCTTTTAGCCTTTGACTGGTTAGTTGTTCCTTGTTGTCACTCCTTGTCCAACCCTTGATCTGACGGCTCTAAGTCTTCTTTCCCCTGCATGAGAAAAAGTGGGGTTAGATCTTTTAAAGATCTAAGCAATGACCGACTATTACCAACTATGTACCCACACGTGCTATATATTTCCTATTATGAATACATGTAAAAAAAAAAGAATGAATTCCAAGTGCTTTAATACAAAAAGCAAAAAATATAATGTTAAAGAGACATATTAACTCTGGTATGAAACCTTTCATTATAATCAAGAATGGATGCAGATCACAGAAAGATAATTTATGAGTGTCACGAGCCCATGCTCGAACCCCACAGAATATTATGCTACAAGATTACAACAAATAAATAATGATTTCCATCATAGATTGCAAACATGTGTACTACTGCAAGAAAGCATGAGAGATAGTCCATGAAAAATATTTCAAGCTATACTTCAAGCTATACTAAGAATTTTCATTGCAAATGTAAAACATGCTACTGGAAAATATGCTGACAAAATTTCAAAATGCAGATGTAGGATGAACTGCTACAACATAAATTGGGACAAGAAAGAGTGGTTTTTAAATGTTCATCTCATACTTTGAAGGTAGCAGGATACTCTCAAGATTTGCAAGCAAAAAAAATTTAAAAAATTCTATTCTGGTCTGTCAAGATTTACATTAGTCTGTACTAAAACTTTAAAAGGAAACAAGAGGATAACCTACTTTGATATTGGTGCCATAACAATGAAATACACAAAGAGATACTGAAATATCAATGTGAAATAACTCATCTTTTAAAGGACATTCAGTATTTTGCAGGAGATATGGCTTCTTATCGGCTACAGTATCAATGGTATTGTCAGAAAGCTAATGCTTCAAATAGCACTAGCACACTTTCAAAAAATTTGTATGGTGGTGACATCAAGTACACAAGGAGGTTACACGGGAATAAAATGGCATGTGCAATCCAACAAAAGCTTCTATCATATGTTTCATAACAACAAAAAGTAATAAATAATCTAAAGATTGCAAAATGCGGTCAATCTCTTATAAACCCATGGAAGCTGATATAACTATTGCAAGCACATTTGAGCAGTTAAAATGTGTTGATCCTGATTGTATGACTTGGTATATACAAAATATTAGTTATAAAAGGGATGGAGATCAAATTTCTTGTGAAACTCAGGACTCGATGGTTTTTATGAGATTTTCTTGTGCAGGTGACTCACAAGTTTCATTTATATCAAAGGTATACAACAATAGGTATCATGCTTCAATTGCACAAGGATCCTATCAATGATGTGATGACCTCTACCAAATTAGTTTAAGAAACTCATGAAGATTTCAATTTTAGTTCTTCTACATTTTGTCAAACAACAATTGGAACAAAATTTTTGAGTTCTGTAACAAGCATCAACTGCAACCTTCAATGCCATAAAATCATCAGGAAAATAGTGAATAAAATCCTCAACATCAAAAATGCCAGCAAATGATAAAGCTTCAGAAGATGAAGGATTATTTGGATAAATGATCTTAATAGTGAAAGCCCAAAACACAAGTTCTAGCTTCAACAAAAAAAGTATCAACAAAGGCCGATACCCACATATAATTGTTGTTCAAATATGCAAGTTGTTGTCTCAAACTTCAAAGACATCAAATGTATCAAGTCAAATTGCATAGTTATATGGGCATGAACCAGTGAACCCCTATACGAGTTTTGAACATAGCTCTCATAGTAAACCTATGAGAGGCTTCCGAATGCAACGGTTCTAGCAAATAAGATCTAGCAAAAAACCCATGGTGAATTCAAGCAGAGTACCCAAAAAGTCTCATGGCGGCAAAACAACTTACTAGTTCTGTAACTGGAGTGTATTCATACAATAGTATAGAGGTTCAACAAAGAAGAAGAAGTGAAATGCTATTATCTATAGCAAAACCCATGTTTAGGTTTTAATATGTAAACCCATGTAAGCTAGAACTGTTGAAGTTAAAACTCTTTCTAACAGCGAGCATGGCAGTTTCATATAATGTCTCATGACTTCCACAACAAAAAGGCAAAACTCGTATATCAGCATTTCAGAGTACCTTCCAGATTCAGTAATAGCAGCCACGATAAGAAGACCCAGCAAATCGAATGCATAAGGATGTGCCTAGCAAAGGTGCAGATAGAAGGGGGGAAGAGATGCACAGAGGGGTTCTGGTTTCTTCCAAAACCCTCATTTTTCCTCCATGGTGGTGAGAGCTCCTCTCTCGCATGTTGCAAAATATGGAATGAAGCGAATTATGTCTTTTAGGGCATTCATATGATGTCTTTGATTTTCTCATTCACATCGTATTTGTGGGGATTTGTTTTTCTTATCATTTTCCAAGGGGTGGTCTTTTTATGCGTGAGCCTTCTTGTTTTTTTATATAGTTTTGCTAAGCTTTTGTCAAAGTAGCCCCAAGTGTCTTCCCTAATTTCTTTTTAGGTAAAATAAATATTTTACTTTAATTTTATTGTTAATATTTATTATAAAGTTTATAACTTATAATTCAATAATTATTAACTAGAGTAATAATGTTAAGTGATTTAACGTATTAGTCAATAACATTATTAACACAATTAATACTTATTGCAATATAAATTATAAATGTTACAATAAATATTATTGATTTAAATATTAAACAATTTATGATTTATTTATCTAATTGATATTAATCAATATTGACTAGATAATTAAATCACAAAATATTTAATATTAATTGTAAGAATAAGATATTTATTTTATTTTTAAAAATAATTAGAAGGATCTTGGGATATCTTTTGCAAAGTAGCATGAGTCATGTGTTGGTAAGACTTGAAGGGCAAAGAGTTATTGCTTTTTGGAGACTTTTGGGAGTCTGCCAGGAGATATGACTGCATTAATGAAGGGCAGTTATGATGATATTTGAGGAGGCAGGACTTTTAGGCTCTTTGATCACCTTTTGAAGTCTTTTCAAAGGCTCAAGTTTGGCCTTAAAGGTTGAATCTGACCTAGCATTTATGGCTTTCACAATGTAGTTGGATGGAGAGTGCATAAGTATGAGTTGAAGGCTCATTTTGTAGGAGGTTCTTCTTTTCTCTGCCTAGCTTTTTGTTTTGAAAGTTTTTCAGACTTCTTGACAGGAACAAAGACCTTTTGTAACCCATTATTCAGAGAGATATATAGATTGGCAACACTTTTGGATAGGAATTTCAGCTTGTGTGTTCTCTTTTTCTGTGTTTGTGTGTCATGTTGATGCCTTCCACAGGATTGTTTCAGTCTTTTATAGAATGAAAGTTGTGTTATAGGGTAGTTTTAGATTGTGGGTAAGTTATTCTCCTTCTAGAAATTGTTATTTTAGCCTTCATATCAGTTATTGATTCAAGGATCCTAATTATTAAGTTGTGCAAAGGAGTTTTTGCTGTTACTGTTTTATGATGTGCTGGTTATCTGTTAGATCTTAAAGATACTTTTTCTAGTGCATCACCCTTAGGATTTAGATCTTTATTTCCTGTTATCCTTCTTCCCTTTTCCTCCATAAAAGGATTAGTTTCAGGTAGTTTAGAGTGATTTACTAGATAGGAAGCCGACCTAGAATCCAGAGATTCATTCCAGCCACAATTTACTGACAACCTTGGAATGTTTCCATGTTTCTCCAAAAGGTTAAGTTTTCTGCAAACTTAATAGGGTGCAATTTTAGCAGATAACAAACTCATCTAAGAATATAAACATGTATGCACATTAATTAATTGTTGAACAACTTGTAAAAATAAATGAACATGCATCCAATTTAGATAATTCTACAAAGATTGTAAGATCATGAACATGTGCCTCAACTAACTAAATCTAGAAGAACCCGTTTAATTAGATCATAAACGTGTGTTCAAAGTGGTATAAAACTAGACAAAAAAATGTTAGTGTGTGCATTTTACACTTATACAACTATTAAGAAATATATATATATATATGTGTGTGTGTGTGTGTGTGTGTGTGTGTGTGTGTATACATATGTGTGTGTGTATATATATATATATATATATATATATATATATATATATATATATATATATATATATATATATATATAAAATCATAAAAATGTCACATTTTAACTCTAGTAGAAAGGATTTCTTGCCCAAGTCGATGAGTATTTCAAGATCTTTTTGGGACATATCAGTGAAAAGTCATCACTATATCTAGAGGTCTCAGAATACGTCAATTGCCCTATACTATTATTAGGTTGATGACAATCACTCTAATTCGTATCTTATTGGAAAAAATGGACTAAATGAAATTTCAAATTAGAAGATGACTAATTGTGAGACCTATATCTAGAGGTCTCAGAATACTTCAATTGCCCCAGACTATTATTAGGTTGATGACAATCACTCTAATTCGTATCTTATTGGAAAAAATGGACTAAATGAAATTTCAAATTAAAAGATGACTAATTGTGAGACACAAAAGGCTTATTGAAAATATCCACATTATAGTCATTTAGTAGGGCCACCTTAAACATCACACACTAAGCAAAAAATCAAGCTTGAAAAATAGAAGTTAGCTTTGACTATTTAACACTTTTAACATAAGATAGAAGCTTTATTCTTTGATAAGTAGCCTAGTTTAGTAGTAGTACAACCAAGTTTCCTATTGAAGGCCTGAGGCCAGAGTCCTAATTATTTCATGTACAATTGAGATTTACTTTTGTCATGATGTTGAAATGCACACATAAACAATTTTTTGATTTCCCACTATCATGTTGTGAAATTTACAAGTTTGAAGGAGCAACTTGAGCATTATACATAGAATCTACTTCATATCTTTCTACATTCGTTGTAATTAGTGGAAGTTGATATTATGAAATTTACCTCAGCATACGACAATGGTGAAATTAAGAAATTGCAATAGATATATTCCTTCCAACAAACTTCTCCAACTATACCACTACAAATGCTTTCTTATAGAAATCATCATGTATCATGACTAGTTAGGATCAATCTCATGGTGTATAACATTTGTATGATTTGTATCCTCTGATGCTTGCGTTGCCTTCCATTTTCACTATCTGTTTGGTGTGATGTTCCATTTATTACTGACATGCTTTTACAAGGAATGACTACCAATCATTTACTAGAAACAACAATAGAATAATGGTATGTTGGTGTCTAACAACAATGAACTAGATGGATGTTAATCGATGATGATGGCATGTAGCAAGAGGCTTCAATAGTGGTCGTACGGTATCAGGGATAGAGTTGCACGATGTTTGGGGAATATGGGAGGGACAGCCAGGAGGTCGTATGGTAGTGGAAGGAGGGAGGTCATATGGTTAAAGGGGCAACTGTAAGATGAAGGGGAGGGTGATGTAAGATGGTGATGGGTAGATAGGAGTGTGTGCCATACAATAGTTTGTGTGGGAGCAATGGTGGACAGTCCATACAGTGCAGAGATCAAATAGGTAGGCCCTATGGTAGGCCGTACGAAAGCAACAATGATGCAAGTTTACACATGGAATGTATTCAGAAGTTAAGTGGGTCACACGGTGTGTGATGTGTGTTGGAGGACCATTTGAAATGCAAGGATGATTGACGAATGCTTCACCTTGGTTTGAGCAATGATCTGAAATACCAAAACTATGGTATTCCATGAGTGTGTAGGGATGGTACAGTATCGTGAAGGATGAAAGGTATTACAGGTTGCTTGGCCAATGATTTGGGTCATGCTTAGAGTTATCAGTACAAGTGATTGCATTCGCTAGAGACACCAAATAATGCCAATACAAATATGAAAAACCAAATCATAGATTGATGTAGATATAAGTATTTGCCAACAAAGATAGTGCGTGAAATTGCTAGTTCCATGCAAAGTAATACAGTGGAATAGGGTGAGGGTTGAATCCCATTGAAATCGGAAAGCCAAATAGGGAATATCTTTCTTTCCAAAATGATGAATAATAGAGAATCCCAACAGGAATTCGCTGTACAAAGAAATAATCTAAATCACATACCTACAACTACCTAAATGTCATGTTTATATACCCTTCGGGAAAACTTTTCGAGAGTGTATAAAGATAGCCAAAAGTCAAACTTATCTATGAAAACAATTAAATTAGAAATGGGTCCAATCAACCCATTAACAAAGTTTAATTAAATACATTTATTTTATGTCAGGGATATTACATTTGGACATTATTTGTTTAGTTACACCAGAAACTATACTACAATTTCTCACCTTAATCGTGTTTCCTTTGGGAAACTTGAATCACTTATAAATTATAATACATAATAACTTAAAGGAAACTAACTTTAAAACAAGTGATGTGATAAGATAGAAATCCAAGATTCGATCAAATATTACACAATTATAAATGAAAACACTCATATATCATTTCTTCCTTTCCTTCAGGCAAGAATGGATTGTCTTCCTCAGATGCTACATACATAAAAAATTGTTCAAGCTGGGGATTTCCATGCCCATAGCCAGTAACTTGAACTGCAGAAATTATACACACATATAAATCTCAAAGCGCATTAGAACAAATATATAGCATGAACTGCAAGCTAGCAAAGAATTAACAGGTCACTGACATATGGCAGAACAAGTCGCACTTGGCAAAACATTCTTTAGCTTTGCTACAAGAATGTCGCCATTTTGTAAGGTATCTCTTAACGGCACGAAAAACTTGGTTTTTCAAAAGAAGCTACTCTTCCATATGTACACAACTTCCACGGGCCTGACTTGCAGGACACAGCCAAACAAACATCAATTGCATGTAAATAATTGTTCTAGAAAACAATAGAATTACATCTCCTTCCGGTGTAAAAAAATTGTGGGTGGTAAGCACTCTTTGTAATATGTTAGACAGTCTGTGTTGAGAAAAAAATAGTCATGTCATAAATAGTAGAGGTTGTAATCCGTAAGTGGCACTCATCGAAATCACTCTGGACGAGGTAACAAGAAGTGAAATGCTGAATTCTGACGGAGTAGAGAAGGTGGTTCAACATCCGAGAGGGCAATATCTTTCACAGATTTTGATATATCATCCACCGAAAAGGGAATGCTGCAACCATAATGGTAAATTAAGTTATAGCGATTTCCGTCTCATTCAATATGCAACTTTTTATCAAATACACCACTATTCTAATCGTCATCCATCTAAAATTGTATATATCAGTGATCAAAATCATCATTTAAATTTGAGTTAGACAATAAAGTTTACCTGGAATCGTCGTCCAACAAGAAAGAATTGCTTTGCATATTGTTTGAATCTTCTGTCATCATAACCTTCAACTTGGCAAGAACCTGAGAAAAATGAATTGCCTCTTGTTATGTTGCGAAAGCCATTTGAAGTCTAGTTTCCTTGTGGGCAGATATATATCAAGTCTATACCCAGAGAAAATAAGTGAATTTGAGACTTACATCTGGAGACACACTGTGTGTGCCATATTTATCATCCCAGAACATGGTGCTGATACGATAAATTTGTTGTAAGCTTAAAACCTGCAAACCACTCGGATAATTCAGGGAAAATAATATTTCAGATACATGGCAGAAATACTGACTCTGAACTAGTAATCATTGTCAAACATGAAAATTCTCTCACCGGACAAATATCATTGGTAATTTCTTCCAAGGAATTTTGTGACTTCTTTTGTAGAACCTTCAAATATCAATTGGAAGATTCAGGAAAATATTTGATATTACTCAAATTTATGAAACATAACTTGAGTAATCCAAGTTTCAAAAGTTGAAAGAGCAACGAAAAATGTTTCTACGTTATTTCTGCGTTACACAGCACTGTGTACTTACAAGAAACCCCACAGCTTGCCTGATATGTCTGAGTTCATTCCAAGCTGAGCCAGCATACTGCAATCAGCAAAATTTATGAGGAAGTTTGAAAAATAAACACAATGAACTTTCACAACTGCCAAGCGGCCACAATAAATACAACTTTACATAATGGAACGTCAATAAGCCAACCTCTTCTGTTGCTTCACGGCACCAGCGTTCTAGTTCTGTCAACCCTGCCTTAACATACTCACCATTGCTGAAGGAGCAGCATTCACGACGTAACAGAAGGCTGCCAAAAAACAATACATCATGCACTGCAGTTCTTACTACTATATTTCAAAAGGAAAATACTATTAGATGGAGCCCCAAGAGGCAATGAGAGTTAAATTTCTTCTCATATTTTCTGCGTGTAAAGAAAATTCTGTCTGGGAGAAGTAGTCGACAACTTGAAAAGGGCAATCTCTAAATACTGCATGGATTGAACCAGAGTACTAAATTAGCACTCCAAATTATAATAAACACTGCATCGAGCTGCAAAGTTCTCCGTGAAAAAAAGGCAAACAGTGCTCTACCTGTTAAAAAGCTGCACATTTATGAAAGCATATACTTGTGTAAAGATGCTACGAACCAGAACAGGAGGTACCTGCAACAGAAGAAGGGAAAAAAACTCGTATTATTGTCCACTGATGACCAAAAGTGAGTTAATGGGACAAGGGGTTGCAGCAATTAACAAAGGAAAGTTCTTGGAAAAGAAAACCCTAGAATCTGCCCACGAAAAAGTACATAAGAGTTAAGAAAAGGTAAAACACCGCACTGCTAACAAATAGCTAAGAGAAGAGGCAAAGAGACAGGTTAAAAAACTGTTGCTTGCTTAAAATCCCAAGTTGTGCTTGCAGTTGAAAATTAAATTAAATTTGCACTCACATAATTTAGTCTTAAAGTTTGGAGGACATCGCTTAGGCTTTTGAAAATGCTTTGCCAGTGACTGCTTAGTGCTTGTTTTACTGTTGCGTTTGCTTTCAGAGATCGAGAAGAGCCTCTAACAAGACGTGCTCTGGCAGTTCTTGGTGCCTAGTACATAAAAAGATGTTCATTGCATCATGCTGGGATATAATCACAATTCTGATTGAGAAGGTAATACGATAAGCTAGTGTACCAGACAGTATACCTGTATGCACAAGCTAAGTAAGGGAGATATTTCCTTCTTCAGATTATCACGAATCGTGCCATAAATCTTTTCTACATAAGCTGTCAGCTGTTGCTTGAAAAGCAGTGCTGGGTACTTGGCTTCTACTTGACGTAAAACATCCAGCCTGCTTATTATCCCACCATTTCCACTGGAAATACCCATGCCAGATTGGGATGATCGGAATCCCTGGGCACAATATATTAGATATCAATCATCTATTTGCTTAAAATAATGTATCAAATGCAAGAGACTAACTACGTGGATATCAGATAAAAGCTTGTGTGGAATAGTTGCAACTTACTTGAGCCATCCTCCCAAACAAAGAAACAGATGATAATCTGCCACGTTGAGAAGCTATGCCAGCTGCAACATTTGCTTTCAGTGTGCTCTGCAAGAGGAATAGTAAAGTGGATGTATTTGACAGCCAATAGGCCAATACATCCTTACTATTCTGTTTCTGGAATGCAAACATAAATTTCAATCTCAAGAGGATGCCTTTATCATCTTTCCAGTTAAAGCTTCAATAAAATTTGAGTACTGGCTTTAGATTATTTTGCATACAATCGAGTAGTAAGTAGATGCAGAAGTCTTAGGAGTTGAGCACCTGTCCCATTTCACAGATTCAAAAAAAAGAATTTTAACATTTTTTTACATTTCAAAAATAAATTTCTTATTACCTCAATTGTGCAACTAATCACATGGATGATTCGGTCAAACACACTGGTTTTGTCAGCTTCAAAGGATCTCCATTGAAGAAGAGATTTGTAGATAATGCATGCTGCAACAGGTCTGCCCTGGCTAAAGCCAACATCTTGGGAGACAGACTTGATAAGTGCATCATGATTTTCCTAAAAACAATAGAAGCATACGAAGTGTTAAAACTATTTGTAAAAGTCTTACATAACATTATGTCTGATGGATATGGTCTCTAGAATATGCTATCAATGCTGATCAGACATCCATGAGAGCTGAGTAACATACTTGTTGTTTATTGGTAATAGATCTCTGTCGTGTCAACTCGTTTTCAACTGGTTTCTTCACAGCAGAAGCAACACATGGCACATTCTGCAGAATCTGCACATCGTACTTGTAAATATATCACTTCATAGGTCACAAGATGGTAGAATCCGAGGATTAAGAAAAGCTTGCAAAAATCTGATAGAGAAAATCTAATATTTATGAGATTAAAACTAGTTCCAGAAACTTACTTCCACAGCCATAGGTTCCCCGTTTACTAGGGATGCATTCTCTGGAATCTTCTGCAAGAAAAGTATTTCATAGAAACAAAGTAAGTATAATAGAGAAATTACATCTAAATTTTCAACTGTTATCATTTGTAGGTTTCTTAGAGAAGGACGAATTACCTCTATGATTGATGGTTTTGTCTGTCCCGGAAGGTCTTCAGCCACTGTCAAAACTACAGTCTGCTGCTGACGAAGAGCTTGATTCTCAGATTCTAAGTTTGCCACCTTTTCTTCAAGCCTAAACATTAAAAACAAATCAAGAAATGTCAATGGAAATAGAGCGACATGGTTTAAGAATAGACTATATGTGCAACCTGTCAACAACAAAGATAAAAATGAACCAAAGCAGCATATCCCAAAAACTCAAGAATTGAGAAATCAACCTAACTAAATCAGTGTGTTAAGATGAAAGGAATTGTAACAACATACACTTTAAACTCTTCTGAAAAATCTTGGGCCGTTGAGATGTTCAAGGCCTGCTGACGAAGAACTTGATTCTCTGCTTCCATGTTTGACAGATTTTCTTTGAGGCTGAGATAAAGAAACAACATTTATGACAGTTGACACAATGGTAAGAAGACTAGTAAATAATCATTAGTCTAATCAGAAAGAACATGGATACACAAATACAAATGAAGTGAACTTACACTATGTTACATTCATCTAAGAGCATCAAAATCAAAACTATACATATGTGATCAAACTGAGTACAGGATGGATGGTTTTTATAAACCTTTGTAAGGAGTCCTGAAGTTGATCTATATTTGACTTCTGATCTTCTATTAATTTAAACCTTTCCTCACTTTCTCGTTGGACTTCCAAATATTTTCTTTCAGCTTCCTCTGCCTTCATCTCTAATGATTCTACTAAAGCCTGTAAAATCTTCCTTGTCATATTGCATTCTTGATAACATTGAAGGGTATCAAATTTCATACATCCTTCACACAACATCAAAATTCAGATACAATTTCCAAGAAAAAATGAAATGAATATTCCAGTGTTCCCACCTTGAGTTCCTCAATTTCATTTGTAAGCTTTTCGACTTTAGCCGTGTCCACAACAGCTACCTCCTTAATTACAGGCAGTGCCTCTTGTATGGCTATTTTGGCTGCTTCACGTTCCTTCACCAACATGACATTGGCTTCATCTACTTGAGCTTGCATCTTCTCTATTGTTGATTGAAGTTTTGCAATCTCTTGTGCTTTAGATTCTTCCAAGTCAGTCTGTATAAGAATGATTTAAATATAGTTATTCTTTACTGGAGATATTGCAACAAGAATGTTTTCTGGCAGATTATGGTGTTACATTCAACTTATTTTAAATGAGTATTAATTAATCTACAATTTAGAACAGTGCCCAGAAATAACATATGATAGACTTTCTAGACTGAGTTCAAGAGAAATGTAGTGATCTTCCTTTTACACATGAGATATTTTTATTTTATCTTATTCAAATTTCTATGCAAAATTCCTTGAGCTGAAAGCACTATATACAAGCTACATCATTATGGTGACACAGTTTTTGCCTTTCCTCAACCAATTTTGTTCTCATGGTGTTTACAAAGAAAAAATAGAATGAGCTTCTGACAAAAAATCAATTAACATTACCCTCATGTGTTTTTCCAAGTCCAAGCGCCATGTAAGCTCCTCAACACGCTTCTCCAATTTGTCCTTTGCTTCTTTCAATGCCCCTGTTTCCCTTGCAGCCTGCATTTAGAGAATTTTGATGCTTAGGGAAATGAAATGTAACTGCGGCATATTTATTATTTTAGAAGCATAATGGAGAAAAATGTCCAAGGTGGGACAAATTCTGAATGTGAAAGAGAAAAGTTAAAATATCATAAGACCTAGAAAAACAATGATGACCCTAGAATACTCTTATTGAATAATGATTATTAATGAAAAATGAAGAAAAAGAAGATAAAATGAATAATCTATTGAAGCAAACCATTCCCAACAACTATGCGGTGTCTACAATTTCAGATTAGAAATAATCATGAATAAGTTTATAAGAGAATAGACAGAAAGATATAATTAGAAGCTCACCATCTTGAGCTTTTTAAGCTCCTTTCTTGCAATCCTTGACCTCCAGGCACATTGCAAGTCAATTGCTGCTCTCTTCATCTTCTTGTATGACTCAAGGGCTCTATGTGCACGCCATTTAGCCTGCAAAATATTACCATTAGTTCATTTCTCTGATGCTAAGGCTTGACAAACCAGAAAATCAGACTATTTATTCAGTAGTTAGCTACCCTAGTTATATTGTTCCTTAAAACCTTTGGTTAAAACATAGCCATGCAAATCCAGCAAAATTCAAAAAGCTTGTCCATAAAATTCAAGCTATGAAAGATCGTAAAGAATCTGGCTCTTTACTTAAGCATTCATGACATTATCAGTATATCCTATATCCTCTCTGCAGGTCAAATGCCTTAGATTAATTTGAAGCACCAACACCATTTTGCAACTGGAACCATCTTGCCTATTAAACAATGTCCTCCATACCTGAATAATAATTGCAGCCTTAGTTTGTTGCCTAAATCGAAACTCATTTCGAGCAGCCATTGCTCGAAATCCTGTTTGAATAAGTATAGCTGACAGACGGAGCTTAACATAGACTGTTCTGGACTGATATCTGCGCATCTGTTTTTGTATTTGCACTGCTGCATACTCTCTTCTCAAATGCTCATAAAGTTTACGAGCAAGTTTGCCTGCAATGTTGATTCGCAGAAACTAGATGGAATGATTTCTAATTCATGCTAGATTAGTAGTAAAAAATGAATAGACTAGGAGTAAAAGGAAAATAAAACATAATATTTTTCTAATAGAGAGATATTGACAAAAGGAAGTGGATAACTCATTTCACTTGCGAACACCAAAGCAAACAATTAGTTCGGAATACAAAAGATACCTCTCCATAATGCTTGCAAATGGATTGCAGCCTTGCGCATAGCAATAAATTCTTTTTGAGCAAGATGTGTTCGAACTTGGCGTTGGATGAGTTTTGCAGCTTGTCCCAATACCTCAATTCTTCGTGCATCTAACTCAGCCATCTGTCCAGCTCTAAGGAAAACTTTTGTTTTGCCTATCTGCAAAATCACTTATCAAATTTGATGTTGAGACTTGAACACCAATCTTTCAGATTTTACTAGAGAAATTAGTTTCAAATCATCCAATGTAATATAATCAAGCTGCTAATGATAGTGGCCAGTCTTGAACATGGAAAATGTTTCATACAGACCTGATAACCTTTTAGACCCATTTTTTCACAAATCTTGTCACATGCCGTTTTCTCATCATAGCTGCAGCACATGAAATAGATATGTCAAAAGAGGAAATTCATTTGTTTCTGCCATGCGCTAAAAGCTAATCAAACACTCTGAAAATGTCTAAGGAGGAGATCCTATGAATAATTTTTAATGAAATAGTGAAACAGATAAAAACTTACCCCTCCAAAACTTCTGGAGCAAGCATGCCAAAACGATCAAGGAATTCATCAAATGTCCGTTTAGTAGGATATCCAGCACAACTTATCCTAATTGTCTCCAGAACACCCTGAATTTCCCCAAAAAAATTGTAGCCAAAGTCAATATTAATTTCTTACAGCAAATATGAATCTCATGAAATGTACTTCATGAACTAGGGTCTGATTTTTCTTCCAATATGCAAAGTGCATTTTAGCTCAACCTGGACAAAAATTATCTTTAAAATACTTACACCACAACGCAGCTGTTGCAGGACATTGAAATTCTCAAAAATGCCTGGCTTGAGGACACCATTGGGTTTTAAACACCTGATATAGTGGGGCTCCGTTGAGTTCAAAGTTTCCATTAGAGATTGCAGTTGTTGCTGTCATAAACAAAAAACAAAACAGTATTCAATATGAACATGTGTGCCCACATGAAATGCAATGCAGTAATGTTAAAAGGTAGGGTTTGTACTTCCTAAAAGGAAAAATAAATGACGATGAAATTCATGGCATTAAACAGTTCAAAAGCATTGGAGCACACAATATATATTTTGAATACATAGAATATGCAGAGAAATACACAGTAAAAGTCTATGGAATAGCACAAACATAGAACATCACACCATCAGCATACAAAATGGTTTCCAGTGTTAATATACCTTAAAACGTGTTCCAATAGAAGAGAACTTGGATGATTTTGAAGACTCCTCAGGCAAAGGAGGAAAGAGACCTGCAACAAAGGAACATTTGGAAGCATTCAACAGAGCTTGATGCTCTGCAACAACAAAGTCCTTGTTCTTTTCAAGAAAAAGATCTGCCTGGTAAGTGACCTACAGAATAGGTAAAATGAAGAATATAAACAATTAGTTGATAGTAAAATTGCTACTTAAGCTACATTGTTGGGCCAGGGAGAGTAAATTCTTACATCGCCAGCATAGTGATTAATGGTGAATTCAGTGCGAGCGAGTTTTGGCTTGGAAAAGCGCTTGTGATTTTTGTATGTTTGATACATCTTTTGGGCAAATGTTTCATGTGTTGACTTTGGAAACATACTGCAAGATCAAGTAAAACAGATAATTTTGGGACATGTTAACCTCTAGCCTCCCTAGTAATAGAAATACAGAATATAGTCTTCAATATTCTGTATATAATATTAGCACAAATATGCTGATAGTTCTAATGTGATTGTTAATAAGATTTCCCAATGATTTATATGGAAAATCAAACAGAAATAATGGTATAGACTCAGGTCCAAATGGCTAGAATAACAGCTGCAATTTTACCAAAGCAATAACAAAATAAAATCCATTAAAGAGTTTGAAGACATGTAAAATACAAACATACCAAGCTTCATCCAGAAGTGCAATGATCCCTGAAGGTTTCTGCAACAAGCAAGCAAGATAATCAATCATCAAAAT
This sequence comes from Cupressus sempervirens, assembly GCA_028749045.1. NCBI lineage: Eukaryota > Viridiplantae > Streptophyta > Pinopsida > Cupressales > Cupressaceae > Cupressus > Cupressus sempervirens. The sequence continues at coordinate 600,321,436 of CM053785.1, forward strand.
AGTGCCCAAGTCCCATAAATAATCCCTCAGATATTACTATTCTTTTACTTTTTCTAGATAAAACAGAGTAAATTCTTAAACACGATAAGAAAATAGATTAATTTTCTCAACATACAACAAATATAATAGGCATCATCTCTTAATCATCCCATTGGGTCAGGGATAATGGGTTAGTAACACGAAGATGATTTAAGAGAGCTGCAAACTATCTCTTGGTCCTTACCCTTGGAAGGGGGTTCCAAGTTGAGTTTGATGGCATAGTGAGAAAGTTCTGGGCTGGCAGGAGGCTGTGCTACATAACTGGAAAGGAGAGTTAGTCTACGGACGCTCTCTATTTCTGGGTATATGCATTAATAATGAGGCAGAATGGGAAGCATTTATAGCAGGGCTAGGACCAGGGAATTTGCAAAATAGGAAGCACTTGACAGTGGAATGGGATTCAGTGATTGTGATTAATGCACGGGTAAAGTAAAAGAGGCTGAGCTGGAAGCTAGATTGAAACGTTGAGGCTGTATTTCTAAGCCAATACTTTGCAAAGTCAGTTTATTCATTGTGAAAGGAATTTCAACATTGTGGCTGACCATTTAGTGGATGGAGTACAGAATACACCAGTAATGACAATTTAGGTCAGCTTGAAAAATTGGTCTGGACCAGATTCAAATCTGTCATTTAAGAGTAAAGGAGGTGCTGTGTGTATGGGAAGAGTGCTAGTGTAGCTTTTGGAGAGTGTTATTTTTAAGGCAATCCTTTGACACAGTCAATTTTATTCATTGTGGAATGGTGGCTCACTATATAGTGGAGGAGAAGTGCAGAAAACACAAAAACAATTTAAAGTCACAGCTTAAATACATAGCCTGGACCAGATTCAAACCTATCTTTTAAGGGTAAAGGAAGGGCTTGTGTGTAGGAGTTCTAGTGTAGCTTTTGGAGAGTATTTATATAGATAGTTATGCAGTTCTATTGAGTATACTAAGGGCTACAATGGTAGTTGGGTAAATATAGTTAGATATTGTTTTAAGTGAATGGGTGGTGAAGGGTGATGTTGGAATGTAATGGCAATTACAGTGCATCATTCTAACAATCAGTTGGAGTATATTTATTGGTTTATGCTTTGTGAGAAACCTAGAAGCTGTCTTTCCTCATTTAACATACCTACCAGTTTCCATCATTAGTAGAAAGTGGTCACTCTTGAAGAAATGCGAAGGGTTGAGTTCAGTACAAGTGATGCTCAGAAAGTTTGGTCATGATTGATCTTTTTGCAGGCCTTTTGTGTCTTGCAATAAGGTGCACCACCTAGGCTCAAAATTATGAAGTGGTAGAGGTGTTGTTATTTGAAAACGTGAAGGATGATGTTTGTAGGGCTTTAGTGTAGTATTTAAATAGCTGCTATCTTTTGGAATCTTGTAGATGCAAGGAAGGTTTGTGATCGACACATCAAGATGGGGTGGTTTTATCATGAGAAAGCATCTCAAACAATATAGTTCGATGCAATGTTTCATGTAGGGGCTTTGCTATGCTAGGGCTTTTCAAATCTGTCTTTACGAGTTGGATAGAGAAGATTTCATGCCAACTTAGCACTCTATATCCCCAATGTTGAAGTTCACCTCTAGCTTCTCATAATTTTCCCTCTCTGTCAATGCATGGGGATGATGATGCCAGTTATTAATGAAGGGGTTGAGAAGGAGGTGTAAGTGGTCAAGGCTAAGGGAGTTGGTTTGGCATCATCCCCTTCACAAAAGGGAGCTTTGCTAAATGTGGTGGACAATTTACATGAAGAGATGTAGGTTTTGCAAGCCTAATGGGGTAACATGCCACAGTGTTATTCAGGCTGTATGTTTATCAATTCCATGATCACTTGGAGGTTAAGGACTATTACAATATCCCTTTTTGTTGTTTTTCTATACATATATCTTAGTGTTGACAATAAATTTGTTATGGTACATGCATTCCCATGCTAGCTGATAATTGAAGGAATCAAGTTACAAATGATGATGCTCCTTGGGTGGAGGAAGCGGTGGAAACTATAAAATCAATGCATGGAGGAAAGGAGTAGTGGAGTGTTGTACAGTGACAGGTGTTATGCATTCATGGTATTGTCTTTTTCTCCTGGGTGGTTGTAGATTTGCAAAAAAATTTTATAGCTAGCGCTCTGTTTTGGGGTTTGGCAGTTGATGACTGTAGCAGTATGCTGATCATGGTCTTGTTAGTTTTAGCCTCGTTGTATGTAGCTCTTGGTATCTGTTTTTATCTGCAGTTCCTATGCTGATAGATAGCTTTGTAAAATTTGTATTTAATGGGCTGGCCTTCCTATAGAAACTTGACTAATATATCTAAACGAAAAATGACCCCATTTGTCAGTTAATATACAATATTCATCGTCTCTAACAATTCACAATATGCAGAAAAGTCATATGGTAAGTCAAAAACTAGATTAACATCATAGAAATGGGGAAAAAGTAATAACCTTCTCAATAAGATCCAACACATCTTGATTATCCACAAATTCTACACTACTCCAGTTGATTTCTTCCCTGATGTATTCTTCCTGCTCCATCTTAAACACATGCTGCATCAGAGTACCAAATATAATATCAGAAATGAAAATTCTAATTGCAGAGAGCAGCATAGAGTTGCTGGAGACTATGCTGCAGGAAACAAAAGAACTTAAACATATAAGATGGCTTCCTAACCTGATTGAAATGGTTTTGCAGCTTCTCGTTTGTTAGATTGATACACATTTGCTCAAAACTGTCATAACAAAATAAGGAGTTGGTGAAAAAGTAAATGAAACAAATATTAGGCATGTGGATATCAACCACACCAAAATGTTTAATTCTATTTGATTAAAAGAAAATTTTTCCTTATAGACAGTCATATACAGACTGGAACATCTGACAATTTACAAAAAACTAATTTTTCATAATGGCTGATGTATAGCTGATTACTTTAATGTAGCAATTCTGAAAAAATTATAGTTTACCCTATATTCATCCGTTTCTCCTAGAGGCAAGGAGTATCAGAATTCAAAACCCGTAGTTGCAGAAAAAGAAAGGTTAAGTATTTCAATAAATTCTTGTAGAGCTCTCATATAGTCCCAATTTCTTACAAGACTTAAAAGAAAGGATTGAATTCTTGCAAACAAAATTGACTAATGTTTGCTCAAACTGTTTCATACCTGTTGACCTTGAAACATTCAAATCCATAAATATCAAGAACTCCAATCAAATATACTGAATCTGGGTCCTGCCCAATGGAAACATTGATTTTATCTACCAGCCTGTAATTGCATGAAGAGATGTTACTGAGTTTAACCTTGACTGGAGAACAGAAATATACATGCAATTGCCAGTTCAGTAACTTTATTCTTTTGGGAGGAAAAACTTTTACCAGTCAAATAACCGGGAATATACTGTTTTAGCTAAGGCATCTCGGTTTAAAGTTGCAGCAGATGGATCAAGTGTTTTGATTATATTTCCATCACGTGTTACAATAACTCGTTTACAGAGAGAATCCAGAAGGCCTTGTGCATCACACCTGAACCAAGTTGTATGTTGTTTTACAAAAATGAATCAGTTGTCTTTAACATAGAATAATATGTGTACCTATCTAAACATGTACCCAGATGATCAATAACTATAAAATATGTCCACCTCAATAGCATAGCTTACATGAGAAGTTCAGCTGCTGTTTGAATATGGAAATGTGATTTCTCATCTTTTGGCTGGGAAGAGTCTGCTTCCTTCCCTTTGATAAACTCAATATTACCAAGATGAAGAATAGCCGCAACAACCCGGAATATTGCCTCCTGTAGGATTCAGAATCCCTTAATTAGTTGCCATATAATTTGTGTGCACAGGATAAATTTTCCCAATCCATTGAAGGAAGAAACTACTGTTATAGAGAAAAACATAAATTTGAACAGGGTCTAATAAGGGCTTCTATGAAGAATACCTGTTCTTCTGGACTGATTCCCACCACATCCATTGCATTTCTAGTCTCAAGATACTCTCTAGCATCATTTATCGTACTCACATCATAACAATTGCTTTGATTGAGATAGTGAAATGTTCTAGGATCTCCTAACTTGTATCTTGCAACTTCCTAAGAATACAGGGACTTTGATCAGATTCAAAACTTTGAGATTGCAGGCAAAACACTGCTGCAAGCTTATTATTGACCAGACATATTGTAGAGTGTGTGTGTGTGTATCTATCTATCTATCCATCTATCTATCTATATATATATATATATATATCATGTCAGAAGAAAGGCCATTGTCAATATCACAGATAATAATGACTTGTGATGCCAGTACTAGGCATAAGTAAATAGATGTACCTCTGGTGGTGCAGCACAAAGCATGTAGAAACAATGATAATTCCTTTCTGGATCAGATATCTGACAAACACGAGACCTTTCCAGTAGATAGGTCCTCACGGCAGCTCCTGATATCTTACCATTCTTGTCAAATTGGAGTTCTACAAATTTACCAAAACGACTGCATGCAGATTTGCTCACATCAGCCAAGCATTTTACAGTAATATCGTGAACGGTACTTACACATTGAGTCTTTAACAATAATCTGATAATCTATATACTTGTATAAGCTAGACAAGAATTGACTAAGACATGATAAAAGTTATATACTCCACCTGGAATTGTTGTTTTTGACAGTTTTAGAGTTACCAAAAGCTTCTAGAACAGGGTTTGACTGAAATCATAACAATAACACATTATTTTAGTAATACAAGTGCATCATAAGCTTCTGGGGTGTGTTCCATGCTAACAGATGTAGCAGAATGAAGGAAATTGTTTCTTACTTCTAGAACTTGTTGCTCCACTGTCCTTCCCTCAGTTCCAGATCTACCACCCATAAATGCAAGGTAACGCATAAGCATTTTTGTTGTTTCTGTTTTACCTGCTCCACTTTCTCCACTGACTAGGATTGACTGACTTTTTCCTTCATTGATCATTGCCCTTTTGCAAATAGATAGACTCAAATTAGTACCTAATATTAACCCTCTATGGAATAGGTCAGTTTTATTTTACTGTATGTGCAGACAAAAGAAGGATTGCATTCTGAAAAGCTGCTCTCCATCTCAAAATCTCCCCAACATGATGACAAATTCATCAATTGAAAATTTGTGGGTACCTGTAGCAATCATCTGCCACAGCAAAAAGATGAGGGCTTAGCTCTCCAAATGCTGCCCCTTTATATTGCTCCATCATATGGATATCATACAAGTGTGGCAATCTTCTGAAAGGATTGACAGCAATACATATATTCCCAGTGTATGTCTGTTAACAAGAGGCATGATACATCAGACAGAAATTGCTATAGATAAGATTCACACTCTTTTGTTTTGTTACACAATTCAAAAATGATAACTTTGTAAAGTGGAAAAAGCAACAATTCATGAAATAAAGAGGATATTAAACTTGCTGACCAAAAGCAGCATGGTTATTTATTAAGTTGCTTGCAATTAGGATTTAGCTCTATATATTACTGTTAAGCATGGAAAATAAAGTAACTCACATAAATTTCATTAAGACTAAATCTAGTATACAAATTTTGTAGAACCCCTGGCTCATGCAAGTAGGCAAGTTTTGTCATATCATCCACCCCTGCAGCTGGTGCTTCTGTATCTTTTGGATAGATTTTTGATAAGTTAGCCACCACCTAGATAGAGACCACATTATTCATCAGTATGCACTTTAAAATAATGCTAAGTGCTCTTCAATCATTGATTGTTTGCATGTAAAATGAGAAGCAATGCAAAAACATTGATAAGTTAAAATCTTCTTTTAGGACTGTGGATATAGTAAAACTATACGAGACACTTAAGAGGCTCATTAGTTTCTTAAAAGGAAATTGTCACAACACACTTTCTTATAAGAAAATTTGACAAATATTATGGTCAAACACTTGAGGTCACTACCAGTGTCACTTGCTCTTCATCATGGATGATAGGATGCAAAATACACATTGCACAGATGCTTTCAACCAGCATAGTCTGGCTAAGGAATAAGAATGTGCATTAATGCACACCACTAACATATGGATACCATGATCTATTGGTTTTGAATGTTTCATGGAACAAGATTTCGTTGCCTTAAAGCCTAATATAAAATTAACAAAAAGTCAAAAGATGCATGTGTACTGTATAGATTTTTTACCGTCTTCCCATTTGTTGTTTGAATTTTAGCCTCAACCCCATTGATCTCGATAACTTCTCCATCAATCCAGGCTACTTCAGGATCTTCTACCCATACATGGGATCCCACCACAATGTTAACTCGAGTTGCCTGCATTCAGGAAAAAATTTCATACCAAGCCAGTCAACATCAGAGTTCATTACTTCAATTGTTTTTGCATAATTTGATTGAAAGTCAAAGTTTCCAATGATGAATTATATGTCTAATGCTGATAAAGAATGTTTGCATATAGTTCCAAAAGGCATTAGCAAGCTAATCTATGAAAGCCAAAATAAATAAGTCTTCATGTTGCAGTTTTTGGTTTGCTTGCAAAGCATCTGATGAATCAATACATTGCAAGCTTGTTTGCAATAAACAATATTATATTGACTCTCATTATGGGTAAACTTGACTTGGAAATACAACCTCCTAATAGTCATATTGAAATAATCCAAAATAGTCTACACCAATACGTTAATTGTGAAACATTAGCTTATGCCTTTTAAATATTATAAATAAAGATAATCCAGTTAGCACTTAGAGAAGCGCGTGACAGATTTTGAATCTTGCATGAGTGGATGAATTAAGGCTTTAGGCAATTAACTAATTAAACCTGTAGTCACATCTTTATCAACCAGTGCCCAACATCGGTGCCTACTGATATTTAATATCAAATATCTCCCCTGTTTTAAGAAGAAAAGAGAAGCGAGACCTCGCAGACATCAAAAAGGAAGTAAGACACAGTTCAGTCCAATTTTCTAGCCCTAATAATTTTTGTCTTGTTCGTTATGATAATATGTTAAGTTTATGAATCACAATTGATGTTTTTCAGCTTTTGTTCCTAGATTTGCATAGGAGTACCAAGGATAATGAAAAGAGGTTATGAAAGGTAAGGGATTTGAAATGGGAAATAGGTAGAAGGTAAATTTCATAAAAAGCCTTAATATTTTGATACACAGGTTCATACATGGCTGGAAAGTTGATTTCTCTGTTTTTATCTTAGTATTGGCTGCTACCTAAATCGCTTCAGCTTGATGTTCATCTCTACTCCCACGATTTCCCCACATTTACATTAGCCAAAGGCAAAATTTGGCAGAAATTTGCGAGGGCTTATTTTTTCCTCCCTTTGAGATGGGCATCTTTTCATTTGAATTGATCAAGAACTCTTCACTTCTTGCATTGAAAACACCCTTCGTGGGACAGGTTGGCACTCAAATTCCAAGCTTGAGGACAAGCTGTGGATACTCATCAAATTCTTCTGGTTAGCAGAGGATGCTCCTTATGGTTAGCAAGTTCAATATCCTCTTTATTTTGATTAGATCGATTTAGGGGCTTTTTCTTTCATAATTTTTAGGAAACTCGGCAAATTCTGTTGCTAGAATGCCCGATATATATAGCTTCGGGCCCCCTGAAGTTCCATATCCAATTCTAAAGTTTTCGTTCAATCAAAATTTGGAAATACAGAGAGTTTTCGCCCAATCCAGAATTTTCAACATCGATCCGAAGCAATCATCAGCAGCACCATCCTCAGCCACCCCAGTTAACTTTATACAGACATTTGCGAATTCATGGATTACTAAAACAAACTCGTTGAAGTAGCTGATCGAACAGTTGTGTGCGTCGACAACATGCCCGGCATTTACAACAGCGCAGAAATGAGAAGATAATAAGAACATGAAAAATGCAAGGAGATGCAGGGTACTTGTACGACGTACAGATACCAAACAACATAAAACTATTAACATTCTTTAGGAAAAAAAAACAAGGATCTTTTCTCGTTCCATTAATAACCAATTAATTATAATTCCAAATCCGCAAACATTTGAATCTCATCCACGGTGCTTATCCACCCCGAAGTATATGGAGTGAGAGCGCAACGCTGATGTAAACAACTTATATGGATTTATGTGATACGTGTAATCATATTTGCTACAGAAATCGTTTCGTCCATTTGAAATGAAAGAACTCACCATTTTACAAGAGCAGAGTCAGCGCCGAAATGGATCCAAAAACCTGATCTTCTCGTACAAATTTACAAACAAATTAGGAAAAAATAAAGAATAGCAGCGAGCGTGGATGATCGGGCGAAAGAATAATCCTCTGTTTGATAGCGTCTTAAAAAAAGTCGACGCCAAGTGATGGTCGTTGTGGTCGACCAACTGCATTACAGTCACAATCGGATTCAAAGTATTTGAAGGCCGCCCTCCCTGCTTTATTTACCAGCTTTGCTTCTGCTTGGATTGGATTCCTGGCAAAAAGAGGAAAAAATGAAATATATAAATGGTGGAGCATTGCGTAAAGGAATCCGAGTGACTGTAAAGAAGCGGCGCTAAAATTCAAAGGCAAAAGAGAAAGAGAAAGAGAAAGAGAAAGAGAAGGGTGGAAGTGGAGAGAAAAGAACTTCCGCCGACCCTCTCTCTTCTTCTCTTCTCCTCTCTCTCAGTTTAGCCCAGTGTTTTTGTGCGCTTTTGGTAAAGGTGGCGGGAGTATACCCGTCTGCTTCTCATTGGTTCTTTTCCTCTCGATGTGGCAGACGCCATTGGTTTTCTTCTTTATTCAAATTTATTTCATATATTATCAATTACAGAGTGTAATGACAGAGTGTAGCTCTTTTTAGGCACATCAGCTTTGCATTGATATTGTTTATTGAAGTAATCTTCTTTGTGTAATATAATCCATTATATTTCAAAGCTAATGGGTGTAGTTTGTAGGTTATGGTAAGGATGGGAGTATATATCTTATAGGAGTAGATTTTATTTTTCAATATGTGTTAGTCGATAGAAATCTAGTAGGTGTTTGATTTAATTATCTATTTATTTTTAATGGATGCATCACTAGTGTCTTCTAGTCAAAAGGAACTTTACAATATTGGTCCATCATCTATTTGAGCAACACATACTTGTAATGAGTGCTAAGCATTCTATTCATTCTCATTAGACATGGGGTTCTTGTGAACTCCTATTTATGAAACATTTGTCAATGAATTTGACTAAAAAAACTACACATAGTAATATCACAATTGAACTTGTTGTGGAAAATATCTACTACTTATCATAGTAGTTTAGTTAGTTTTACAATTTAATTAGATAAGAGTCATGGTTCACTAATCAAAATAATCTATTTATTAATGTAAGAGGTATTTTGTGATGGCTAAAATCTAATGATATGAGTGTGTGAACAAAAACATTCTTCTTAACTCTTATTTTAAATTCACTTCAAAATATTACTTTTTATAATAAATGATTCTAAGATAGATGTATTTATAGTTTAATTACAAACATGACACATTTGAATTTTTAGGATATTAATTAATTGAAATACTTGATCGAATGAACTAATTAATCAAAGACAAAATGATATGAGCTAATCATCATTAAGAGAAATAGTTTCAAAATTAAATTATATTAACAAATTAATATATAAACTTTATGAATATTTGATTAATAAAAAAAGGTTGATATAGATTATAAACTAATGCACTACTAGCCTACCCCAAATACAATAAATTTTGATCAATGATTCCCTCAAATGTCAAAATAATCTAAAATAAAATTTCACTATAATCCCATTGTCCCAAATGTAATTTAAGAATATTTATTTTTGCATGTGATATCAAATATAAATTAATGTAAAAACTTGTTTTAGAATGCAAATAGTTATTAATCATTTGATTTTTCTTTTTTGGTCATACATAATTAAATCCATTATTTTCCTTTTAAACTTCTTTATTTTATATCATTTGATGTATGTTTTGTATTTTTTGTTTGATTTATTTAAATGACAAAAACATTTGTTATTGAATATTTCATGTAGTGTATTATATTATATTGTCTTACATTCTTTTCTTTGAAAAAATATTATCAAATTTATTAGAATTATTATGTATTTTTAGTAAATTAAATAATTAATTTAATTTGAACTTTTATTTCAAAATTAAATACCTTTTAAGCTTTTCTCTTTCTCTAAATTTGTATTTCAAACTTTCTTGTACATTAAATTCTTTTCAAACCTTTCATTTTCTTTATTTTAATAATAATAATAAATATTGATATATCTCAACAAGATCATTATAATATTTCATTGTTTCTTTTATACACGATATTTCATTTATTCTATCTTAATTTTAAAAATATATAGATATATAAATATTTTTCCTCAAAAAATAATCTTGTACTATTTAATGTTTACCTTGTCATTAAAACTTTATTCATATTTATATACTTTCCACATATTATAGTTTTATAAAAATATGAATTATAAATTATATTATTCAAATTAACCTGAATTATTTTTTAAAACAATTTTACATAACGATATGGTTTCAAAATTAAATATTATTTTCAATCTAATTTCAAGAAACTCAAAAATTCAATATGAAACTAAAACTCCTCCACAATTTAAAAAAGGCTTCAATACTGCATGATTATGCATAAAAGACAAACTTAAAAAGAGTCTAAATTAATGTAAAGTGATCATAACCACTATCAACACATAGTACATTAAAACTAATTTAAATCTTTAATAGACAACTCAGCAATCCCCACCACTAACCTATAAATCCTCCTTTTTAGACAATTTAAAAAATTTCCCTTCCTCCTTTTAATCAGAGCAGCGTTAGACCATAACTTCTTATAAAAACTCATTTATCAGATTTTCAAGGCGTTGTGAAGGATCTGCCATATTCAAAAGTCGGTTAGGCGGTGGTTGGCGGGGTCTGGGCGGCCCCGACCTTGTACCTACTATCAATTTATGAATATGTTTATGTTAATGTTTTGTGTTGGCGTTGGTATCCTTACTAATGTTTTATGCATGGCGGCCAATGGTGGCCCAAAGAAAAGGTTGTTGCGGAGGAATGAAGGAATTTGAGGGGTGTTTCTCTCCATTCAACTGTGGGACAAGCAGCGTGCATTTTATTCAATCATCTCATTGCTCCTTGAGTGGGGCTCTCGCACTTTCGGTATACAAAGAATCCGGTGCAGCGTCTATTGCATTATGTTGAGCCATTCGTATTCATATTAATTATCATACGTTTGATTTCATAAAAAAGGTTCATTTGTGAGGGGTGTTTAGTGGTTATAGCAAAATTAGTATATTTACATAATGGTATGTTCAATTTTGACTATGATGTTTTGTTATGATTTAAATTTTTATAGTTATTGTTATGTCTTTTAGGTATTAAAGATAAAATATTGTGGGATGCGTCATATGTGCTAGAGATAATTTTAGTGGTGAATATTTGTCAATTGGTAAATTTTGCATATTGAGATTTGGTGAATAAATTGTACATATGGGACATGGCATTTCATCCTAAGTTTTGGGCTCATTGGCCAATGATTTATGCAATATTCTCAAATTTTGGTCCAATCGAGTTTATTTTGTGGACACTACAAATTGAAAAACATTCGCCTACAATTTTAAAAGGGAAATTTCGAACGACTTAAATTCGCCCATGGTTTTATAAAGATTTATTTAGAGGAGGGTTGAAATCTGCCTATTGTTTTGTAGATGTGTGTCACACACCAATGTCATTTTTGCCAACTCTATTATTCATGGCAATATATTGGATAGACCATAATGGTTTCAAAATTGACATAAGACGTGTTATTATTATGTGGGCTTCACCAAATATTTGTATATAAGCTTCCTACCAAATTTCCCAAAAAGAATTGGTATAAATGCATTCATTGATCAATGTTATTTTACATAATTTAGGCTAGTTCTCTCAATTTTGATTGATAGTGAAGTCTAAAATTGTCAAGAGCAGTCTAGTCAGTGGCAACTACAATTGATGCACAGGTGGGTGGTTAATTATTGAAGTGTACTCAGATGTATATCTTTCTACAATTTTGAGTTCATTCTTATTTAGTGGGTACAAGTTAGTGGTCAGTGGTTATCTAGAAGACCTCAAACATGATGACATCTATATTTTGTATTATAGATTGTCTGACTAATGAATCATATTAAGATAAATATATGTGATAGTCTATTGTCACTTCTTGATCAAATTAAACTAGCTTATATATACCTCTATATATATTACGCCGAGAGTAATCGTTCTCGAGGCGCCTATTTTTATTTAATCCCAAAGTTATTTTAATCGAAGTTGGGATTAATGAAAATAAAAATAGGCACCTCGAGAACGATTACTCTCGGTATAATATATATAGAGGTATATATAAGCTAGCGGTAGTCGCGACGCAATAGGAAAAATATTTACTTTTTATTTTTTATTTTGATAAGGTTACTATAAAATTGTTAATTAATTTTTAATTAGAGTTGTATGGAGTTACTATAAAATTATGCTTCAAAATATTTTTTTGAATTTAATATAAGGAGTTGAATTTAATATATTTTTTATTTTTGGGATATTGTAATGTAAAATGTTATAGTCATACGTAGATATATGGTTAGGGACAAAGTTACCATTATAGTTAATGTTAACCTTAGGGATAGAATTAGGGTTAGTGTTAGCATTAGGGTTAGGGTTGGAGTTAGGGTTAGGATTTGAGCTATGGTTAAAGTTAGGGATAGAGTTATGGTTATGGTTATTGTTAGAGTTATGGTTAAGGTTTAGATTAGAGTTATGTTTATGGTTAAGGTTAGGGTTAGAGTTATGGTCATGGTTAAGGTTAGGGTTAGAGTTATGGTTATGGTTATGATTAGGGTTAGTGTTAGGGTTATAGTAAGGCTAAGGTTACAGTTAGGGTTAAGGTTTGAGTCAAGGTTAAGGTTAGAGTTAGGGTTATGGTTTGAGTCAGCATTAAAATTAAGGTTAGGGTTAGAGTTAGAGTCCAATTATGGTAGAGTCAGATCTAGGTTTAGAGTTATGCTCATTGTTAAGGTTAGGGTTAGAGTTATGCTTATAGTTAAAGTTAGGGTTAGGGTTAGGGTTAGAGTCCAATTATGGTAGAGTTAGAATTCATGTTAGAGTTAGGGGTAGAGTTATGTTTATGGTTAAGGTTAGGTTTAGAGTAATGCTCATGGTTAAGGTTAGGGTTAGAGTTATCATTATGGTTATGGTTAGGGTTATAGTGGGGATGGGGATAGGGTTAGGGTTTGAGTCAAATATTTTTAAAAATTTAATATAAGGAGTTTAATTTAGATAATTTTTTTTTTTTTTTTTGGGATATTGTAATGTAAAATGTTATAGTCATACGTAAATATATGTTTAGGGAGAAAGTTACCATTACAATTAATGTTAACCTTAGGGATAGAATTAGGGTTAGGGTTAGCATTGGGGTTAGGGTTGGAGTTAGGGTTAGGGTTTGAGCTATGGTTAAAGTTAGGGATAGAGTTATGGTTATGGTTATTGTTAGAGTTATGGTTAAGGTTCGAATTAGAGTTATGTTTATGGTTAAGGTTAGGGTTTCAAATATGGTCATGGTTAAGGTTAGGGTTAGAGTTATGGTTATGGATATGATTAGGGTTAGGGTTACAGTAAGGCTAGGGTCAGGGTTAGGGTTAAGGTTTGAATCAAGGTTAAGGTTAGAGTTAGGGTTAGTGTTTGAGTTAGGATCAAAATTAAGGTTAGGGTTAGGGTTAGAGTCCAATTATGGTAGAGTCAGATCTAGAGTTAGAGTTATGCTCATGGTTAAGGCTAGGGTTAGAGTTATGCTTATAGTTAGGGTTAGGGATAGGGTTAGAGTCCAATTATGGTAGAGTTAGAATTAGGGTTAGAGTTAGGGGTAGAGTTATGTTTATGGTTAAGGTTAGGGTTAGAGTAATGCTCATGGTTAAGGTTAGGGTTAGAGTTATCATTATGGTTATGTTTAGGGTTATAGTGGGAATAGGGTTAGGGTTTGAGTAAAAAAAAATTTAAATTTAATATAACGAGTTTAATTTAGATTAAATTTTTTTTTATATTTTTGGGATATTGTAATGTAAAATGTTATAGTCATAGGTAGATATATGGTTAGGGACAAAGTTACCATTACATTTAATGTTAACCTTAGGGATAGAATTAGGGTTAAGGTTAGGGATAAGGTTATGGTTATAGTTATTGTTAGAGTTATGGTTAAGGTTCAGATTAGAGTTATGTTTATGGTTAAGGTTAGGGTTAGAGTTATGGTCATGGTTAATGTTAGGGTTAGAGTTATGGTTATGGTTATGATTAGGGTTAGGGTTATAGTAAGGCTAGGGTTAGGGTTGGGGTTAGGGTTTGAGTCAAGGTTAAGGTCAAAGTTAGGGTTAGGGTTTGAGTCAAGATTAAAATTAAGGTTAGGGTTAGGGTTAGAGTCCAATTATGGTAGAGTCAGATCTAGAGTTAGAGTTATGCTCATGGTTAAGTTTAGGGTTAGAGTTATGCTTATAGTTAGGGTTAAGGTTAGGGTTAGAGTCCAATTATGGTAGAGTTAGAATTAGGGTTAGAGTTAGGAGTAGAGTTATGTTTATGGTCAAGGTTAGGGTTAGAGTAATGCTTATGGTTAAGGTTAGGGTTAGAGTTATGGTTATGGTTATGGTTAGGGTTGTAGTGGGGATAGGGTTAGGGTTTGAGTCAAGGTTAAGGTTAGAGTTATGGTTAGGGTTAATGTTTGAGATAGGATTAAAGTTAGAGTTAGGGTTATGGTTAGAGTCCAATTATGGTAGAGTTAGATTTAGGGTTAGAGTTAGGGGTAGAGTTATGTTTATGGTTAAGGTTAGTGCTAGGGTTAGGGTTAGGGTTAGAGTTAGAGTTAAGGTCAAGGTCAAGGTTAGAATTAGGGTTAGGGATAGTGTAAATGTTAGGGTTAGGGTTAGAGTTAGAGTTAGGATTAAAATTAGGGTGAGGGATAGGGTTTGAATTAGAGTTAGGATTAGATTTAGGGTTATTGTTAGGGTTAAGGTTACGATTAGAGTTAGAGTTAGGGTGAGGGCTAGACTTAGGGTCAGGGTTAGAGTTGGGGTTAGGTTTAGACTTAGAGTTAGAATTAGGATTAGGGTTTGGGTTAGAATTAGGGTTACAAATATAGTTAGGATTAGAGTTAGAGTTAGGGTTAGGGAAAGGGTAAGAAGTAGGGTGAGGGTTAGAATTAGAGTTATAAATATAGTTAGGGTTAGGGTTATAAAAACACTTAGGGTTAGAGTTAGAGTTAGAGTTAGGGTTAGGGTTATATTTAGGGTTATAAATAAGGTTAGGGTTAGAATTAGGGTTAGAGTTAGGGTTAGGGTTAGTGTTAGGGTTATGGTTAGCATTAGGGTTAGGGTTACAATTAGAGTTAGAGTTAAAATTAGAGGTAGTGATAGTGTTAGTGTTAGTTTAAGAGTTAGAGTTAGAGTTAGATTTAGGGTTAGAATTGGGGACAAGATTAGGGTTAGAGTTCCAATTCAAGTTAGAGTTAAAGTTAGAGATAGAGTTGGAGCTAGCGTTAGGGTTAGAGTTACCTAGTTAGATTTAGGGTTAGGGTTATAGTTAGGGTTGGGATTAGAATTTAATTAGGGTTAGGGTTGGAGTTAGAGTTATATATATTGTTAAGGTTAGGATTAGGGGTAGGTTTAGAGTTAGAGTTAGGGTTAGGGTTAATGCTAGGGTTAGGGATACAATTAGAGTTAGAGGTATAGTTAGGGTTAGAATTAGGGACAGGGTTAGAATTAGAGATAAAGTTAGAGTTAGAGTTAGGGTAAGAGATAGAAATAGATTTAGGGTTAGAATTAGGGTTAGGATTAGAATGAGCATTAGAGTTAGAGTTAGAGTTAGGGTTAGAATTAGTGTTAGGGTTAGGGTTAGGGTTAGGGTGAGAATTAGAGTTACTGTTACAGTGAGAGTTAGGATTAGAGTTATAGTTAGGGTTAAAATTAGGTTAGGGTTAGGGCTAGAATTGGAATTAAGGTTAGAATTAGGATTAGAGTTAGGGATATATAGGTTAGGGTTAGGGGTAGAATTAGAGCTACAGTTAGAGTTAGAGTTAGGATTAGGGTTAGGGTTAGAATTAGGGTTACAAATATAATTAGGGTTAGAGATTGAGTTAGAGTTAGAGTTAGGGTAAGGGTAAGAATTAGTGTTAGGGCTAGAATTAAAGTTACAAATAAAGCTAGGGTTAGAATTAGGGTTAGGGTTAGGGTTAGATTTAGAGTTAGGGTTTAAGCTAGAGTTAGAGTTAGAATTAGAGTTAGAAGAAGGGTTAGAGATAAAGTTAGGGTCATAATTAGGGTTAGGGTTAGCACAAGGGTTACAGTTAGAGTTAGGGTTGGTATTAGGGTTAGGGTTATAATTAATGTTAGTGTTAGCATTAGTGTTAGTGTTAGAATTAGGGCTAGAATTGAGGCTAGAGTTAGGGTTATGGTTAGGGTTAGAATTAGAGTTAGAGTTAGGGATCAAGTTAGAGTTACAATTAAAATTGGAGATAGAGTTGGAGTTAGGGTTAGAATTAGGGTTGGGGTTAGGATTAGAATTAGTGTTAAGATTAGAGTTAGAGTTACATCTAGTGTTAGGGTTAGGATTAGCCTTATATATAGTGTTAGGGTTAGGATGAGGGGTAGGGTTAGGGTTAGGATTAGGGTTGGGGTTATGGTTAGTGTTAGGGTTAGGGTTATAGTTAGAGTTAGAGTTATAGTTATAGTTAGGGTTAGAGTTATAGTTAGTCTTAGGGTTAGAATTAGGGGTAGGGTTAGGATTAGAGATAGATTTGGAGTTAGAGTTAGGGTTAGAGTTTGAATATGGGTTAAAATTAGGGTTAAGTTTAGGGTTAGAATTAGTGTTAGAGTTAGAATAACAGTTAGGATTAGGGTTATAGTAAGGCTTAGGGTTAGGGTTAGAATTAGGTATAGAGTTAGGGTTATAAAGAGTTAAGGTTAGGGTCAAGGGTAGAATTAGAGTTAGAGTTAGAGTTAGGGTTAGGGTTAGGGTAAGGGTTAGGGTTAGAGTTAGAGTCAGAGTTAGAGCTAGAGTTAGAATTAGAGTTAGAGTTAGGATTTGTGTTATTATTGTGGTTAAGGTTATTTCTAGGTTATTAATCATATTATAGTTGATGTTAGTGCTATTATTATAGTTTATCTTAGTGTTAGGGTAATTGTCAGGTTAAATTTTTGTGGGTTAGTTCTATTATAGTTCCCATGACTAGTGCTATTGTGATACAAGTTATTAATCTTTTTAATAATGTAATCCCTCCCTCTCCCATCCTCTCTCTCTCTCTCTCTCTCTCTCTCTCTCTCTCTCTCTCTCTCTCTCTCCCTCCCTCTCCCTCTCTCTCTCCCTACTCTCTAACTACACCTAGTAATATCTCCCCCTATCTAAATACACCCTCTAATCTCTCTTTGTCTCTAGTCTTTAGATACACCCCCTAATCCCTCTCTGTAATCTCTAGATACACCCCCTTATCTCTCTCATCTTGCTCTCTAGATATACCTCCTAATCTCTCTCTCCCTCTATGCTCTCTAGATACACCTTCTAATCTCTCTCTCTCTCTCTCTCTCTCTCTCTCTCTCTCTCTCTCTCTCTCTCTCTCTCTCTCTCTCTCTCCCTACTCTCTAGATACACCTCCTAATCTCTCTCTCCCTCTCTCTCTCTCTGCTCTCTAGATACACCTCCTAATATCTCTCTCTCTCTCTCTCTCTCTCTCTCTCTCTCTCTCTCTCTCTCTCTCTCTCTCTCTCTCTCTCTCTCAATACACCATCATATGAATCTCTCTCTCTCTCTCTCTCTCTCTCTATATATATATATATATATATATTTATTTATTTATTTATTTAAATTTTTTTTTTCCACTAATAAAAAATATAATATTATTTCTAATTTCTAGTACATATAGGGTTAGGTTAAGGTATATAATTTACTAAATGCTTAGTACAGTCATATATAGAGTAAGAGTTAGAGTTAGGATCCAAGGTTTACAATTTCATTTATATGACACTCAATGTTATGGTTAAGGTTAGTAAGTGGTTAAATGTTACACTAAAATAAGGGACATGGTTAAGGGAAGTATGAGATTTAGGTATAGTGTTGGAGTATTTGGAGTACAACTATGGTCGAATTTGGGATATATGTTATTCAAATGACTCAAATAGTGCAAACCTTTAAATTCATGAAAGGGAAATTATAAGTCCCAACACAACTATTTAGATGATGTAAAAAGTGTGAAATAATATATAAGAATCAAATCTATGGAAATTATTTCTCCATGATAATGTGAGAACATTATATATTGTTGAATTTTCAATAATGCTAATGCAATTTTTATTGCAATGATTAAGAATTGTAATCAATAAATGTACTTATCATTAAGGACATCTATTTAGACTTATGATTTTCTTTCTTAATTAACATATTTAGTAGCCACATCCATTAAAAAAAAAATTTGTACAATAATAAATTTATTTTTTCTTGTTCTCTTCTTCATGAAAGTTACATAGAATAATGGGGAAACAAAACTGCCAATACAACTAATTAGAAGTAAAATTCTAGAATTGGAGACAAGAATGAACCATATACAAAAAATAAAAATCTTTGTAATGGCGTAAATACATGTCACATTCTTCAATGATTAGGATTCTTTTGTGACCTTTGTTTGAACAATGATCATGAAAGACTTCTTTCATCATTGAGGGAAACCCATCCACTTTTGTAGATGTGTCACATATGAATTTTTATGCATCTTTCATATGCATTACTTCTATTTCCTCAACATAGTCAATTGGAAATATTGCATTCTCCACAACTTTAATTATAGTTGTGCACATCTCTTTAATTATTTGTAGGCATTTGTCAAACTTGGTCTCAAAGAAATCATTTGAGGTTATTGAAGTAGTCAGGCTAGTATCAAATAATGTTTGATTCTTTGTTCGAGGCATCCATAACTCAAATAGTAACCTGCAAACTTATAAACAAACATCAACATATAGAAATTATTAGAATAAAAAAGTATTCATAATTAACACAAATTCTTTTAAATGAATAAATTTTAAAATAATATAAATCAAAATCAAAACTATTTCAAATGAAATAGTTAGATTGTAATGCTTGAAATATGGTGGAATTGTCTTCCACTTTTCAAACATTTCAAACATAAATATTAATAAAAAATTATATATACTGTGAAAAATATTTAAATAAAACACATAATTAGTCTAATTAAATAATGATAAAATATAAACTAAGTATATGATTTGTTTATTTTAAATTAATCATAAAATTTAATAAAATACAAATTTTATTGATAAGGTGACCTTGCCATCCACATTAATGATAAAATTTAATTATGAAACATGAAAAATATAAATATTTTGAAACATGCAAATATAAAACTATTATGAAACATAGAAATCTAAAACATAAAAATCAAAAGCATTTTGAAATATGAAAATCTAAAACTAATATGAAACATACAAATATTATTCTAAATTGAAACATGCACATTAAAAATGTGCAAATGAAATGTATTATCAAATATCTAAATCAAATAGATTTTGATTCAATTTGAATTCTGAATCTAAATCAACCATGCAAGGCTAAACTATAACTAATTTTGAAATTAAATATGCATTTAAATCTAAATACATAACTAAATCTAAATCTAAATGCAAAACTAAATTAAAAATAGAAATCTCACATGCAAAAAATTACTCCAAAACTTTAATCTACTCCTCTTCAAAAACTCTAATCCACTCCAATAATCTTCACCTCTTCCTCCCTGCAAAAACACAAAATGAAAATGAAATGTGGAGCATTTGTTTTATAACCTATGAGAGACTCCTCATATCCCCCAATAGATGTCTTTTGACATTTCATGAATTTGTTTCAAATTCCTCCACTCCCCACAAAAAATAAGCATGAATGTGCATGCAAAAATAAATTTAACAAAAAGAAATTATTTTATATTAAAAAATTTAATGAAATTATTTCAGCCCTATTTTTTTGGGTTCTATTTTTTTGGCCTTATTTTTTTGAGTCCTATTTTTGGCCCCTTTTGTCAGGCCCTATTATTTCAGCATCCATTTGGCTTCATGTGATTTTGGCCAGCTATTATTTGGAGAATTTTTCTATATTTTACAATCTAATAATGATAAAATATATACTAAATATATGATTCATGTACTTTAAATAAATCATTAACTTTAATAAAATATAAATTGTATTGATATGGTGACATTGTCATCCACATAAACGATCAAATTATACTTTGAAACATGAAAATATAAATATTTTGAAACATGCAAATGTAAAACTATTATGAAACACTCAAATCTAAAACATGCAAACTAAAACTATTTTAAAATATGCAAATTTAAAACTAATATGAAACATGCAAATCTAAAACTAATTTGAAACATGCACTTTTAAAATATGCAAATAAAAAGTATTATAAAATATATAACTCAAAAGATTTTGAATGCAAATCTAAATCTAAATCAAACATGCAAGACTAAATTATTAAATGTAAGTGTAAACAATTTCGAATACAATTCTAGAAATTTAAATGGAACTAACTGAAATTAAAATCTAAATCAAAGTAGAATATTATAACTAATTTTGAATTTGAATCTATGTCTACATCTAAATCTAAATAGAAAATAGAAATCCCACCAGCAAAAAAATTACTCCAAAACTTCAATCTATTCCTGTTCAAAAACTCCAATCTAATCCTCCAATAATCTCCACCTCTTCCTTCTTGCAAAAACATAAAATGAAAATGAAATGAGGAGCCTTTTTTTTATAGCTTGTGAGAGACTCCTCATCTCCCCCAGTAGACATCTCTTCACATTTTACGAATTTATTTCAAATTCCCCCACTCCCCACAAAAAAAAGCATGAATCTACATGCAATATTATATTTAACAAAAAAAAAATCATATTGAAATTGTTTTGCCCCTATTTTTTCGGGCACTATTTTTTAGGGGCATTTTTTTGGGCCCTATTTTTTCGGGTCCTACTTTTTCAGGCTCTATTTTTTTCGGGCCTATTATTTCGGCCTCCATTTGGCATCCTATTATTTTGGCCAGTTATTATTTCGAGAGTATTTTTTATTTTATGATTTAATAATTTAATATTTAATTTAGAAGTTTGTAACTCCTGCCTTTTCTTTTTTATTGACAAGGAATCTTGGCATATTCCCGTGCTGGGCATTTGTGCTGCCATTGTATAGAACGCCTCTTGGCGTAAATATAATTTGGAGGCCTTTTTTTATTGGAGATGTTTAACATGAATAAGGGTAAGAGTCCTACATATGGGAAAAGCGAATAAAGACCAACAAAATGCAAACTCTTATCATCATACTTTAGTGGCATAAATGTTTGTGGCCAAAATTAGGAAGCTTCATCATCACAAGTACATTTACAAGATTCCCAACCTACAACTATTAGTACACCACTGACACATATTGAAGAAGTTGGTGAACCTAATATATTTGATCATGATGAAATTGAAGAAGATTTTTAGGTAAATGTTGAGAGTAGCCAAAATAATATAACTGACTTGGATGAGAATGTTAGAGATGATGATGGTGCACAATCAAGAAAGGGCAAAAGGAAGTACAATGATACAAAATCCAAAAAATATCGGAAGTGGGATCTATTGATAAAAAAATTCAAATAAAATGGACCTCAAAGTTTCCATTCATTGAACTTGTGGACAATGCAATTGAAGGTGAGCCTTCAAGGATGGTAGAATGCATATATAAGATATGTACAAGGATAAATACTAGCTTATATATACCTCTATATATATTATGCCGAGAGTAATCGTTCTCGAGGCGCCTATTTTTATTTAATCCCAAAGTTATTTTAATCGAAGTTCGGATTAATGAAAATAAAAATAGGCGCGTCGAGAACGATTACTCTTGGCGTAATATATATAGAGGTATACATAAGCTAGTGGCAGTCGTGGCGCAATAGGAACAATATTTACTTTTTATTTTTTATTTTGATAAGGTTTCTATAAAATTGTTAATTAATTTTTAATTAGAGTTGTATGAAGTTACTATAAAATTGTGCTTCAAAATATTTTTTAAAATTTAATATAAGGAGTTTAATATAGATTAAAAATATATATTTTATTTCTGGGATATTGTAATGTAAAAGGTTATAGTCATACATAGATATATGGTTAGGGAAAAAGTTACCATTATAGTTAATGTTAACCTTAGGGATAGAATTAGGGTTAGGGTTAGGGTTTGAGCTATGGTTAAGGTTAGGGATAGAGTTATGGTTATGGTTATTGTTAGAGTTATGGTTAAGGTTCAGATTAGAGTTATGTTTATGGTTAAGGTTAGGGTTAGAGTTATGGTCATGGTTAAGGTTAGGGTTAGAGTTATCGTTATGGTTATGATTAGGGTTAGTGTTAAGGTTATAGTAAGGCTAAGGCTAAGGTTAGGGTTAAGGTTTGAGTCAAGTTTAAGGTTAGAGTTAGGGTTAGGGTTTGAGTTAGGATCAAAATTAAGGTTAGGGTTAGGGTTAGAGTCCAATTATGGTAGAGTCAGATCCAAAGTTAGAGTTATGCTCATGGTTAAAGCTAGGGTTAGAGTTATGCTTATAGTTAGGGTTAGGGATAGGGTTAGAGTCCAATTATGGTAGAGTTAGAATTAGGTTTAGAGTTAGGGGTGGAGTTATGTTTATGGTTAAGGTTAGGGTTAGAGTAATGCTCATGGTTAAGGTTACGGTTAGAGTTATCATTATGGTTATGGTTAGGGTTATAGTGGGGATAGGGTTAGGGTTAGGGTTTGAGTCAAATATTTTTTTAAATTTAATATAAGGAATTTAATTTTGATAATTTTTTTTTTTTTTTTGGGATATTGTAATGTAAAATGTTATAGTCATACGTAGATATATGTTGAGGGACAAAGTTACCATTATAGTTAATGTTAACCTTAGGGATAGAATTAGGGTTAGGGTTAGCATTAGGGTTAGGGTTGGAGTTAGGGTTAGGGTTTGAGCTATGGTTAAGGTCAACGATAGAATTATGGTTATGGTGATCATTAGAGTTATGGTTAAGGTTCGGATTAGAGTTATGTTTATGGTTAAGGTTAGGGTTAGAGTTATGGTCATGGTTAAGGTTAGGGTTAGAGTTATGGTTATGGTTATGATTAGGGTTAGCGTTATAGTAAGGCTAGGGTTAGGGTTAAGGTTTGAATCAAGGTTAAGGTTAGAGTTAGGGTTAGTGTTTGAGTTAGGATCAAAATTAAGGTTATGGTTAGCTTGGTTAGTGTCCAATTATGGTAGAGTCAAATCTAGAGTTAGAGTTATGCTCATGGTTAAGGCTAATGTTAGAGTTATGCTTATAGTCAGGGTTAGGCATAGGATTAGAGTCCAATTATGGTAGAGTTAGATTTAGGGTTAGAGTTAGGGGTAAAGTTATGTTTATGGTTAAGGTTAGGGTTAGAGTAATAGTCATGGTTAAGGTTAGGGTTAGAGTTATCATTATGGTTATAATTAGGGTTATAGTGGGGATAGGGTTAGGGTTTGAGTCAAAAAAATTTAAATTTAATATAAGGAGTTTAATTTAGATATAAAAAAATATTTTATTTTTGGGATATTGTAATGTAAAATGTTATAGTCATAGGTAGATATATGGTTAGGGACAAAGTTACCATTACATTTAATGTTAACCTTAGGGATAGAATTAGGGTTAGGGTTAGCATTAGGGTTAGGCTTTGAGCTATGGTTAAGGTTAGGGATAGAGTTATGGTTATGGTTATTGTTAGAGTTATGGTTAAGGTTCATATTAGAGTTATGTTTATGGTTAAGGTTAGGGTTAGAGTTATGGTCATGGTTAATGTTAGGGTTAGAGTTATGATTATGGTTATGATTAAGGTTAGGATTATAGTAAGGCTAGGATTAGGGTTAGGGTTAGTGTTTGAATCAAGTTTAAGGTCAGAGTTAGGGTTAGGGTTTGAGTCAGGATTAAAATTAAAGTTAGGGTTAGGGTTAGAGTCTAATTATGGTAGAGTCAGATCTACAGTTAGAGTTATGCTCATGGTTAAGGTTAGGGTTAGAGTTATGCTTATAGTTAGGGTTAGAGTCCAATTATGGTAGAGTTCGAATTAGGGTTAGAGTTAAGAGTAGAGTTATGTTTATGGTCTAGGTTAGGGTTAGAGTAATACTCATGGTTAAGGTTAGGGTTAGAGTTATCGATATGGTTATGGTTAGGGTTATAATGGGGATAGGGTTAGGGTTAGGGTTAGGGTTTGAGTCAAGGTTAAGGTTAGAGTTATGGTTAGGGTTAAGGTTTGAGATAGGATTAAAGTTAGAGTTAGGGTTATGGTTAGAGTCCAATTATGGTAGAGTTAGATTAAGGGTTAGAGTAAGGGTTAGAGTTATGTTTATGGTTTAGGTTAGTGTTAGTGTTAGGGTTAGGGTTAGAGTTAGAGTTAGGATTAAAATTAGGGTGAGGGATAGGGTTTGAATTAGAGTTAGGATTAGATTTAGGGTTATTGTTAGGGTTAAGGTTACAATTAGAGCTATTGTTAGGGTGAGGGCTGGACTTAGGGTTAGGGTTAGAGTTAGGGTTACGTTTAGAATTAGAGTTAGAATTAGGATTAGGGTTAGGGTTAGAATTAGGGTTACAGATATAGTTAGGATTAGAGTTAGAGTTAGGGTAAGAATTAGGGTGAGGATTAGAATTAGGGTTACAAATACAGTTAGGCTTAGGGATATAAAAACACTGAGGGTTATAGTTAGAGTTAGAGTTAGGGTTAGGGTTATATTTAGGGTTAGAAATAATGTTAGGTTTAGAATTAGTGTTAGAGTTAGGGTTAGGGTTAGTGTTAGGGTTATGGTTAGCATTAGGGCTAGCATTAGGGTTAGGGTTACAATTAGAGTTAGAGTTAAAATTAGAGGTAGTGATAGTGTTAGTGTTAGTGTTAGTATAAGAGTTAGAGTTAGAGTTAGATCTAGGGTTAGAATTGAGGACAAGATTAGGGTTAGGGTTAGAATTAGAGTTAGAGTCCCAGTTCAAGTTAGAGTTAAAGTTAGAGATAAAGTTGGAGTTAGGGTTAGGGTTAGAGTTACCTAGTTAGATTTAGGGTTAGGGTTATAGTTAGGGTTGGGATTAGGATTTAATTAGGGTTAGGGTTGGAGTTAGAGTTATATATATTGTTAAGGTTAGGATTAGGGGTAGGTTTAGAGTTAGAGTCAGGGTTAGGGCTAATGTTAGGGTTAGGGATACAATTAGAGTTAGAATTAGAGATAAAGTTAGAGTTAGAGTCAGGGTAAGAGATAAAGATAGATTTAGGGTTAGAATTAGGGTTAGGATTAGAATGAGCATTAGAGTTAGAGTTAGGGTTATAATTAGTGTTAGGGTTAGGGTTAGGGTTTGTCATGCCCAAAAATTATGGCCAAACACACCAATTTTTTTTTTTTTTTTTTTTTAATTTAAAAAATTTAAATTTATTTATTTATTTATTTATTTAAACTTAAGTGCACTAAGTTGACACGGTTAAGTTCACATGAAACAAGGATGCCAAGAAGGCGGATTACACGAACTCTTAACAATTCAATTGATTCAGTTAACAACAACTCTTATTTAATTAGAAGACCCAATTAATTAATAGATTTAATAAATCCCTTTAAAAGATTTACATTCTTAGAACATTAGTAAATTCCTTAAATACAATTTATTTCAATTTTGCATATGAATTAGTCATCAACTTCGACAAAGGAGTAAAAAAATAAAAGAATTCATTCAATCTATGAGTTAATCTGGATTGCATGTCCCTACAATTGACATAGGTCAAATTTTAAACTATATAATTCTAATGTTTAAGACATATAAATTTAAGCTACATTTTACTAACCCTGAAAATAAACTTCTCATTAAGAATTGCTAAACGAATAATTTAAACTCAATCAAGTAATCCTTAATTAAATAATAATTATATTTGCATTCTCATAAATTAACAATTAACGTTACAAATTAACAATTAATAAATAAACAGATAAAACTTTTTAGAAAGAATCTTTGATTAATAATATTCATTAATTATTGAATTCGTTAAGTAAGTATTATTAAATTTATAAATAATAATGAGTAGTTAATGAACTTCATTAATACACATTATAAATTAAACTAATAATTAAATATAAAAAAAAACTACTAACAACTATTTTTAACTAAACTATATTAAACGGATTTTAATTCTAACAAAAAAATTTTCAAAAAAAAAATTAAAAAATGCGCGGCCCCACGCATTTATATGCGTGGGGGATCCCACGCAATATATGTGTGGGCCTCACGCATACACATGCGTGGGGATCCCACGCATTTAAATGCGTGGTCCTCATGCATGTGTATGCGTGGGGTCTTCCACGCGTACGAGTACTGGGGCTGCCGGGTACGAGCCGCAGGCTCTGCCCGAAATTCAAAATTTTTTTTTTTGTTTTTGTTTTTTTTTTTTATAATTTTTTTAAAAAAAAGTTGTGGGGTTGCATTTAATAAGGTAGGTCGCCCCACCCTTTGAATACATATAATAAGAGGGTGATTTTTTTTTTTTATACTTTATTGACTGTAATAGAGGGGTCTCTTTTTTTGCCCATACATTTTCCAGCAAGTTTGAGCACCTACAGGCCTCTATTTTTTTTGTTGGAGTTTAAGTCTTTATCAAATTTCTCCATTGATCTTGAGACATGGGTGTCAATAGATTGGTGAGTCTATACATTGCATATTACATCTTGAACACAACCATACATTAATCAAATGATTTGCTTATAACATTTTTATATACTTACTTTAGTTTCTCTTCCTTTGTGGTTGGATCAATACAATTCTATTTTCTTTCACATACAAATGCAACAACTGTATATGAATCCAAGTTTATACATAAGGCAACTAATTACTCTATGAGAATGGAAAATAGAAAGGTCACAATGGATGTTTAAATTCTCTATAAATTCATATGCATATATTTTCTCCATACCATTTTAATGTCTATTTGAACTCAGCCTTTCCTAACATAATTCCTTCATATTCAAGATTAACGTTCAACACTTTCAATACATCATACAAGATATATGATAACTCAATACATTTTTTTCTTTCTTTCCTCAATGCATTCCAAGGCTTGAGAGTAAATAATATAGTCTCAATACAACCAAAATTCTCTCTCACATATCCCTTCCAATTTTTTTTTCTTTTTTTTTTTTTTTTTTACTTTCATCACAATAACATGCATGAACAAAAAGATGGTGGAATTGGCTATAACAAATTTCACACAATGAGAAGACCATTTAACATACATTACACAAATTTTCCAAAGAAACATGGGAGCAATGCAAGGAAATTCTCATAATCTCTTTTTTTCTTATTATTCATCCTGGTTCAAAGGCTCCACTCGGGAAAGAACCAGTAAGAAAACTCGAGGTCATTGCCCAATACTTCCAAGTTTCCAATCCATTTTACATCATTTTACAACTCAAATAAATCTCTACAAACTTCCAACATGTGCTATCTTCCAAATAACTTCAAATTACAATAAAGAATAATGGGGAGGACTAAACTGAAACAAGGTGGATAATCACAACAACATCAATTCAAACATACACCCCAAACCCGGTTTGCACAATAGATCCATACATGGAATCAAAATAAGGGGGGAGGTGGATTTTCCCAATGGGAGAAGTCAATCACCATTCCATTACATGGCCCTTTCGGGGCTTCAATTTTAAGATTTTTTATTCTATTATAAGGCCCTTTCGGGGCTCCAATCACAAGGGTATTCATTTTCTCTTCATACACATGATTTCACAACATCAATAAGGAAGGTGATGACAAGTAGGGGCCCATACACCCTACCCTTTTTCCCTCCTCTCACCATGAAAGGAGACTCTCACCAATGAGGTCCAACTAAAGCCCTACCCCCATACATGGCCACTTCTTCCCTATCCAAGGGTGAGTGATGCCATCACAATCCCCATGAAAACTCAAAGAACAAGGTCTCAACAAAGCAAGAAATGAAATCCAAAACAAGATAAAATTCCCTCCAATATCCTCCCAATACACACAAACATATAAAGACAAGAACCTTCACAATACTATAAACAAGATTCACACATGATCAAAAAATGAAAGCTAAGCCCATGAGAGAGGAATTCCTACCTCCACAAGTGTTATGGCAACAATGGAAGTTTTTGAGAAGAGCTTCTTTCCTTTCTCCTTCCTTCAATCTTCAAGCTTGCTCTCTAAAACTAGAGATTGGGTAACAACCCTCCACTACTTCCAAAGTGCCTCTAAATAAGAATATACTTAACTAGGCTTAAGGTAAACCCCTTGGTGGAGTCAAGGTCACCAACCTATGAAGTGACAACCAATTTCGAATTCAAGCAAAGATGGAGTGTTTGAGTGACCATAAAGGTCAACCAAGGAGACTTGGGGAGTGGAAAACACTCCCAACCCAAACCCTTACCCCTAGGGTACTTAATTTTGAAGTTTTTAAGACTTAAGGATTTAATATGGACAATAAAACTAGGGGAAACAAACTACCAAAAAAAATACATCTTAAAGATGGACTAGGTAAAAAAAAGAATATAGCACAAAATAAACATGGGGTTCAGCTTTTGTCTTCCCATTGGATTTCCCGGCTAAATTTCCTGCACACTCATTGCACACGTCAGTAATTCGAGAAGCACATGTATATATATATATATATATAAATACGCATCAACAATTTCATGAAATTTAAAACATCCATTCTTCCATAATCTATTCATTCATCTCATTCTACTCATTAAAATTAGAGATTCAAAGTGTTAGTTTGCATTCATTCATTTTATCAGCATATACGTTATAAAACATTAAACTACAAAAATCAAATATCTGAAATAAAGCATCATACATCATAATCAGCAAAATAATGTTCAGTGCCACAAATAATGCTCTGACATATCGAGCCATAAAAAAAAATAGAGTATCATCGAGGCTAGGATGGGTCGAGGCAGGGCCTCACAGGGTTAGGGTGAGAATTAGAGTTATTGTTAGAGTTATAGTTAGGATTAGAGTTATAGTCAGGGTTAAAATTAGGTTAGGGTTAGGGCTAGAATTGGGATTAGGGTTAGAATTAGGATTAGAGTTAGGGATATATAGGTTAGGATTAGGGGTAGAATTAGAGCTACAGTTAGAGTTAGAGTTAGGATTAGGGTTAGGGTTAGAATTAGGGTTACAAATAAAATTAAGGTTAGAGATTGAGTTAGATTTAGGGTTAGGGTAAGGGTAAGAATTAGTGTTAGGGCTAGAATTAAAGTTACAAATAAAGCTAGGGTTAGAATTAGGGTTAGATTTAGAGTCAGGGTTTGAGCTAGAGTTAGAGTTAGAATTAGAGTTAGAAGAAGGGTTAGAGATAGAGTTAGGGTCAGAATTAGGTTTAGGGTTAGCACAAGGGTTACAGTTAGAGTTAGGGTTGGCATTAGGGTTAGGGTTATAATTAATGGTAGTGTTAGCATTAGTGTTAGTGTTAGAATTAGGGGTAGAATTGAGGCTAGGGTTAGGGTTAGAATTAGAGTTAGAGTTAGGGATCAAGTTAGAGTTACAATTAAAATTGGAGATAGAGTTGGAGTTAGGGTTAGATTTAGGGTTAGAGTTAGGGTTAGATTTAGGGTTGGGGTTAAGATTAGAAGTAGTGTTACGGTTAGAGTTAAATATAGTGTTAGGGTTAGGATTAGCATTATATATAGTGTTAGGGTTAGGAGGAGGGGTAGGGTTAGGGTTGGGATTAGGGTTAGTGTTAGGGTTAGGGTTACAATTAGAGTTAGAGTTATAATTATAGTTAGGGTTAGAGTTAGACTTAGTGTTAGGGTTAGAATTAGGGGTAGGGTTAGGGTTAGAGATAGAGTACAAGTTAGAGTTAGGGTTAGAGTTTGAATATGGGTTAAAATTATGGTTAGGTTTAGGGTTAGAATTAGCATTAGAGTTAGAATAATAGTTAGGATTAGAGTTATAGTAAGGCTTAGGGTTAGGGTAAGAATTAGGTATAGAGTTAGGGTTATAAAGAGTTAAGTTTAGGGTCAAGGGTAGCATTAGAGTTAGAGTTAGGGTTAGCGTTAGGGTTAAGGTTAGGGTTAGGGTTAGGGTTAGATTTAGAGTTAGAGTTAGAGTTAGCGTTAGGATTTGTGTTATTAGTGCAGTTAAGGTTATTTCTAGGTTATTAATCATATTATAGTTAATGTTAGTGCTATTATTATAGTTTATTTTAGTGTTCAGGTAATTGTCAGGTTAAATTTTTATGTGGGTTAGTTCTATTATAGTCCCATGATTAGTGCTATTGTGATACAAGTTATTAATCTTTTTAATAATGTAATCCCTCCCTCTCCCATCCTCTCTCTCTCTCTCTCTCTCTCTCTCTCTCTCTCTCTCTCTCTCCCCCCCCCTCTCTCTCCCTACTCTAACTACACCTAGTAATATATTCCCCTATCTAAATACACCCTCTAATCTCTCTTTGTCTCTAGTCTCTAGATACAACCCCTAATCCCTCTTTGTAATCTCTAGATACACCCCCTTATCTATCTCATCTTTCTCTCTATATATACCTCCTAATCTCTCCCTCCCTCTATGCTCTCCACATACACCTCCTAATCTCTCTCTCTCACTCTCTCTCTCCCTGCTCTCTAGATACCTCTCTCTCTCTCTCTCTCTCTCTCTCGATACACCCCCTAATCTATCTCTCTTCATCTCTTTAGATACAACCCCTAATCTCTCTCTCTAGATAAACCCCCTACTCTCTCTCTCTCTCTCTCTCTATATATATATATATATATATATTTCCACTTATAAAAAATATAATATTATTTCTAGTTTCTAGTACATATAGGGTTAGGTTAAGGTATATAATTTATTAAATGCTTAGTATAGTCATATATAGAGTAAGAGTTAGGGTTAGGATCCAAGGTTTACAATTTCATTTATATGACACTCAATGTTATGGTTAAGGTTAGTAAGTGGTTAAATGTTACACTAAGATAAGGGACATGGTTAAGGGAAGTATGAGATTTAGGTGTAGTGTTGGAGTATTTGGAGTACAACTATGGTTAAATTTGGGATATATGTTATACAAATGACTCAAATAGTGCAAACCTTTAAATTCATGAAAGGGAAATTATAAGTCCCAACACAACTATTTAGATGATGTAAAAAGTGTGAAATAATATATAAGAATCAATTTTATGGAAATTATTTCTACATGATAATGTGAGAACATTATATATTGTTGAATTTTTAATAATGCTAATGCAATTTTTATTGCAATGATTAAGAATGGTAATCAATAAATATACTTATCATTAAGGACATCTAATTAGACTTATATTTTTCTTTCTTAATTAACATATTTAGTAGCCACATCCATTAAAGAAATATTTTGTACAATAATAAATTTATTTTTTCTTGTTCTCTTCTTCGTGAAAGTTACATAGAACAATGTGGAAACAAAACTACCAATACAACTAATTAGAAGTAAAATTCTAAAATTGGAGACAAGAATGACCCATATACAAAAAATAAAAATCTTTGTAATGGCTTAAATACATGTCACATTCTTCAATGATTAGGATTCTTTTGTTTGAACAATGATCATGAAAGACTTCTTTCATGATTGAGGGAAACCCATCCACTTTTGTAGATGTGTCACATATGAATTTTTATGCATCTTTCATATGCATTACTTCTATTTCCCCAACATAGTCAATTGGAAATATTGCATTCTCCATAACTTTAATTATAGTTGTGCACATCTCTTTAATTATTTGTAGGCATTTGTCAAACTCAGTCTCAAAGAAATCATTTGAGTTTATTGAAGTAGTCAGGCTAGTATCAACTAATGTTTGATTCTTTGTTTGAGGCATCCATAACTCAAATAGTAACCTGCAAACTTATAAACAAACACCAACATATAGAAATTATCAGAATAAAAAAGTATTCATAATTAACACAAATTCTTTGAAATGAATAATTTTTAAAATAACATAAATAAAAATCAAAACTATTTCAAATGAAATAGTTTGATTGTAATGCTTGAAATATGGTGGCATTGTCTTCCACTTTTCAAACATTACAAACATAAATATTAATAAAAAATTATATATACTGTGAAAAATATTTAAATAAAACACATAATTAATCTAATTAAATAATGATAAAATATAAACTAAGTATATGATTTGTTTATTTTAAATTAATCATTAAATTTAATAAAATATAAATTTTATTGATAAGGTGACCTTGCCATCCACATTAATGATAAAATTTAATTATGAAACACGAAAAACATAAATATTTTGAAACATGCATATATGAAACTATTATGAAACATACAAATCTAAAACATAAAACCAAAACCATTTTGAAATATGAAAATCTAGAAGTAATATGAAACATGCAAATATTATTCTAAATTGAAACATGCACTTTAAAAATGTGCAAATGAAATGTATTATCAAATATCTAAGTCAAATAGATTTTTATTCAATTTGAATTCTAAATCTAAATCAACCATGCAAGGCTAAACTATAACTAATTTTGAAATTAAATCTACATTTAAATCTAAATACATAACTAAATCTAAATCTAAATGCAAAACTAAATTAAAAATAGAAATCTCACATGCAAAAAATTACTCCAAAACTTTAATCTACTCCTCTTCAAAAACTCTAATCCACTCCAATAATCTCCACCTCTTCCTCCCTATAAAAACACAAAATGAAAATGAAATGTGGAGCATTTGTTTTATAACCCATGAGAGACTCCTCATATCCCCCAATAGATGGCTTTTGACATTCCACCAATTTGTTTCAAATTCTCCCACTCCGCAC
Source organism: Cupressus sempervirens (assembly GCA_028749045.1). Lineage (NCBI taxonomy): Eukaryota > Viridiplantae > Streptophyta > Pinopsida > Cupressales > Cupressaceae > Cupressus > Cupressus sempervirens. The sequence goes on from CM053785.1 coordinate 600,354,324, forward strand.
GAAAAATAAGCGTGAATGTGCATGCAAAAATAAATTTAACAAAAAGAAAATATTATATATTTAAAAATTTAATGAAATTATTTCAGCCCTATTTTTTTGGTCTTATTTTTTCGAGTCCTATTTTTGGCCCCTTTTATTAGGCCCTATTATTTTAGCATCCATTTGGCTTCATATGATTTTGGCCAGCTGTTATTTGGAGATTTTTTTTTATATTTTACAATGTAATAATGATAAAATATATACTAAATATATGATTCGTGTACTTTAAATAAATCATTATCTTTAATAAAATATAAATTTTATTGATATGGTGACATTGTCATCCACAAAAATGATAAAATTATACTTTGAAACATGAAAATATAAATACTTTGAAACATGCAAATGTAAAAGTATTATGAAACATTCAAATCTAAAACATGCAAACTAAAACTATTTTGAAATATGTAAATCTAAAACTAATATGAAACATGCAAATCTAAAACTAATTTGAAACGTGCACTTTTAAAATATGCAAATGAAAAGTATTATAAAATATATAACTCAAAAGATTTTGAATGCAAATTTAAATCTAAATCAAACATGCAAGATTAAACTATTAAATGTAAGCGTAAACAATTTCGAATATAATTCTAGAAATCTAAATGGAACTAATTGAAATTGAAATCTAAATCAAAGTAGAAAATTATAACTAATTTTGAATCTGAATCTATGTCTACATCTAAATCTAAATAGAAAATAGAAATCTCACCAGCAAAAAAATTACTCCAAAACTTCAATCTATTCCTGTTCAAAAACTCCAATCTAATCCTCCAATAATCTCCACCTCTTTCTTCTTGCAAAAGCATAAAATGAAAATGAAATGAGGAGCCTTTGTTTTATAGCTTGTGAGAGACTCCTCATCTCTCGCAATAGACATCTCTTCACATTCCACGAATTTATTTTAAATTTCCCCACTCCGCACAAAAAAGAAGCATGAATCTACATGCAATATTATATTTTAAAACAAAAAAAAATCATATTGAAATTGGTTTGCCCCTATTTTTTCGGGCCCTATTTTTAGGGGCATATTTTTTGGGCCTATTTTTTCGGGTCCTACTTTTTTGGGCCCTATTTTTTTGGGCCTATTATTTCGGCCTCCATTTGGCATCCTATTATTTCGGCCAGCTATTATTTCGAGTGTATTTTTTATTTTATGATTTAATAATTTAATATTTAATTTAGAAGTTTGTAACTCCTACCATTTCTTTTTTATTGACAAGGAATCTTGGCATATTCATGTGCTAGGCATTTGTGCTACCATTGTATAGAACACCTCTCGGTGTAATAAAGAAAAAGACATTGTAACAAAAAATTGACACGATAGAGAACAATATGGGTAAAGTTTATGAGAAGAAAACCATAGATGGAGTCAAACAATCAGTGGTAAGATGGAAAGCCAACGAGGAATATTAACATGTTAGGAATGCATTTTTAAAAAATTTCATGAGAAAATAAAGACAAAGCTTGCTGGAGTAGAAGACTTAATTGTAGTTTTTCTTGGAAAAGAAAAGAAGATAGAACAAATAGGAACCAATCCTTAGTTAAGTGTTGTCTTTTATATTTTGTGCAAAGAGCATGCTATGATGTACTATGCATCACTAAGTTTTTTATTACACTTTCTGAAATTTTGTAAGTATCATAAGAGCCACTGGTTAGTAACAAATGAGAATGGACAAGTTGTGTTGTTGAGGTTGAAAAAGATATATAGGCAAGAATTAAAGACTCAAACTTTCATGTATTGTCTTTAAATGAGGTTACAACAATATATCATACTTTTGGAGTATGCATGCATGCTTACATTGTACACAATTTTTCCCACTAACCTCATCTACAATGAAGGATAATACAATAGCACAAAAACCTTATTTGAACTAGTAAAGAGTTCTCTAACTGAATATGGATGTATCGATGACATGATGATTTCTGAAAAATTGGTGTGTATTGGAGCAAATATAGCTTCATTAATGCAAGGCCACAGTAATGATCTTTGCACAAAGGTTAAAAAACTATGCACCTCACATTGTTGGCATTCATTGCATGGCCCACTAAATGAATCAAGCTTTTAGAATTGTCAACAAGTATCCTCAAGTAAACAAAATTGAATTTTTAATAAAAGAGATCTACCAACACTTCTATCAAAATATGAAATGATTCAAGGAATTTCAAGACTTTGTTAAAGGACTAACTAATGGCAACAAGCTTCTTAAGGATAATGTTACCAGTTGGATCTCTTAGGATGAATCAACACATCAAGTCTTTTTTGAATATCCATAGTTGCTTGGTCTGATGAACTCAAGTCATGAAAAGGATGATATACTTGTATTTCTTTAGCTACTTCAAATGTTAACTAATGTAGAGACACTGTTAACATTAACATGTCTTCTCCACATGTTAGAGGAAATGAAGGGTATACTAAACAAGACCCAACAAAGAGCTATTTATATTGCAGAATATGCTATGCTACATAGATTTACATGCATGACCCTCAATAAGCTCTATTGCTTGCAAAAATTTTCAAGTGAATGAGACTTACAAATTTGGACAATCCTAATAAATTTTTATAGCTCAATGCAAATGGGGAGTCATGTGCCAATATATGCAGCATTGAGATACCAATGCACTACTTTTCTATGCTTGAGTGTGAAGAAACAAGAAAGAAACCAATGCAACCACTCTCAGGTGTGACAAAAATTTCCTATGATCTTTCCTCACATATTAGAGATAGATTCCCTTTAGTCAAACTACTTGATGTCATATCTATTATATTTCCTCATTATTGGATTCTTAAAAATTTGAAAGAATTTAGAAATAAGCTACTTACTTTGATGAATCATTATCGAAAAACCAAATTAATCAATGGACTAACTCTAAATGGAATTTTAGATGAATCTTGTTCAAGAGAGAAATCACGTTGTTTTATAAAGATTATAAAGGAACAAAATGAGCTTACGCAGAACTCCAAAGAAGAGTCATCGATAACCAACATTTAGAGGAATGTGGTCCTAAGCAAAAGTTGATGGATTCAATACATTAATTTTTCAAGCATGTTGATTTATGTTTGACCATGGTATTGTTTTATAAAGATTATAAAGGAACAAAATGAGCTTATGCAGAACTCCAAAGAAGAGTCATCGATAACCAAGATTTAGAGGAATGTGGTCCTAAGAAGAAGTTGATGGATTCAATACATTAAATTTTCAAGCATGTTGATTTATGTTTGACCATGATATTGGGGTTGGAGGATGAGAGATTTCTTAGTGCTCTTGGTTTCCTAAAGCCAATTAAGATAAGAAACAAACCAGACATGTATTTGGAAAATTTCTCAAGGTTCTATACATCTAGGTATGAAGTCCAAATTTTCCTTACAAAAGAGCATTGAATGTGTGGAGGAAGAAATTTCAAATAAGAGGGTTGGACAACATTTCAAACTGAATTGAGAATTCCATAAATAATAATATCACTATTAGTAACTCAAGTACTAGTACTAGTGTGTTTGAACTTGAAGCTGAGATGTATTTAAGTGGAGACATGTAGACTAAAGAAAAAATAGAAAATAATGAAGAAATCTATTGACTTGATGGCAATAAATTGGAGGATCTTGATAATGAGATGGTGTGGTGCAACTCTAACAATTGTAGAAGAAAGAAGTCCTAGTCTATAGCTATTTGTTAAATGTATTACTACAATCTACTATCTTCATTATGGATTATGTTCTTTGTATCTAATCATCTATCATGCATAATAAGTTATAACATATATTCCAATGTCAAAAACATGTATGTGGTTGATGATGTCATTAATCATTCAACTTTAACCATTGATATTAATTTTTTATTTATATTATTAAGCTCAAATGAGACATTGATATGGTGTAATCCTTGAATATTTTCATTAATTTTTTTAAAATATGGAAATTAATATGATACAATTCATAGAGTTTCTCGTTAATTTATTTACACACATGATACTCTAGTGTTGGAAATGTGAATCAAGGATAGAAACCTAAGTTCATCACATAACCAACATACATATGCAAAATAGATGGACAAAATCCAAGGAGATAAGTCCTTCCAATCCCAATCCTAAGAACTATGTCTAGAGAGATTAGTGCTAACCAAACAAGTAAGGAGTACTAATGCAAATTAGGTCTAGGAAGAATAGGGGAACAGATAACCAAGCCCTTGAAAACCCTAAATGATCTAAGAAGATAGAACTAGATATAAGAAAATGTATTGAAAGGACAAAGAAGGTAAAGAAGACACTTTTATAGTCTATTTTAATGCTTTTTGTGCTAATCAAAATAAATAGAAATTGTCGAATCTCAGCATGAAACTGCACAACAAACAAAACCCAAAAATTTGTTTGGTGATCTATTAGGTTGAACTACATGATCAAGGGTGAACTATGACCCTAATAGACTATGTGTGATGTTAATTTTGATTTCATAGTTCAGAGGAAAGCCAAAAAGGGTATTAAGATTTGCAACCTACAATAGAAAAAATGGTTTCTATTATTGATGGGGGGTTTTCCTTCGTTAAACCCCAATTTAGGAATTAATCTTGAATTGAAATAAATGAAATAGCATGAATGTAAAGTAAATGTACAAATTCACCTTACAATAGATAGATCTCTTGAATCAAATAAAATGCATTTACTTCATATAGTGCCTATCCATAGATTGCTTTTATGCTATATTGTCAATTTCTTTTAGGTCGGTTTTCATGATTATGTTATTTGATTTAGTGGTAATTGGTTACCTATTTTGTTGATACTATTTACATGTTTTGATCATATATTTGATGAGATACTTCATACTTAGTTATCTTATGTGTTATCATTGATCATAATTATTACTTTGATAATGTTGTTTTAAATACTTTCATATAAGGATTACAATATGTTCATGATGATGATTATTTATGGTTTTTTGCTTACTTACCCTATACTTCCATGTGCATAGTGTACCTATATGTTCTATTTTATGATTGACATGTCTGATGTGGTTGAGGGAGGGAGTCATAGTCACTGGCTAGTCAGGATCTACAAAATGTACCACTCCTTGCCATTGCCTATTTAGTTTAGATATGCACATGTTCAACTTTTATGTAGATTGTAGGTATTGGGCATTGACTTCCTTGAATTGCCAAGATGAGTGTGCCCTATCACAATGTATCAATAGTAAAAGAGGGGAGATAGTTCTCAAGTCCAAATCCTGAACTTGAGCCTACATTTTTCCAAGATAAAGGACAAGCATTTGATTTCTTTACCCTTTCAACATAAATTCAAGATCTTGACTTTTGAGTTTGATTTCTTAATTTGTCTTTTAGTCAATTTTTCTTATTTGAGTATGTGGTGTCTTTTGTGATTTCAATTTTTTTTGGGAGGTAAGAAAACACACCCCAATGCCCCACGTGTTGCTAGCCTAGGGTTGCACGCAATTTTCCTAAGGCAACGATTCACATTAAATGGGATTTTCATAATTAAAAAAAAAAAAAATTACTCTTTTTTCCTTCTTTTCTCTCTTTGTCATTCATATCCTTTAAATAGATGTTTGAGTTGAAGTTGAAGTTGAACCTTTCATTTTAACCCAAGTTCAAGTTTAGGTTCAAACTCTATGGGAATAGTGAATAAGGTTGTAATCCCTTTAGTTTTCAGTCTTTTAGTCCATATGAGATGAAAGTCCAACTTGAACCTTGAACTTCTCGATTCAAAGTTCAAGTTCAAGTCAAAAGTTTGATTGATTTGATTTTCTATCCAAATAACTAATTCTCTATAGGCCATTTCTTCAAAAGACATTGATCTTGAAATCATTGAAAGGTTCTCCTAAGACTCAAAGTTGACATACCAGATGGGATAACACGACAATGTTATGTCATGATAGGGACAACTAGAAACTCATGGTACTTTACGAGTCATCATTAGAAGAAGTGCAGTAATCAGATGAAGTCATTGAGAATAAAAAATGTACGTTGATTTGATAGGAAAAGTTGATGAAATTTTCGTAATATGTATTATCAAAATACTCTCACATGAATGCATTTATTATTTCATGCTTCTCATATCTTCTCACAATTTGGAGTTTTATTTCCTATAGAGATGGGTCATTACAGGTGTCAAATTTTCAAGGATGCTATGGCAATTGAAGATGAGCTCAAGAGTTTAAACCTGAAGCCTTATATCTCAAGGAAGGATTTTGATTACATTGGGTCTTTAGGAGGCAACCTCAATGTCCCATCCACATTCGTGCATATTCAAAAGATAGAAGATTGTTGGTTCAAATTTTTAGATGAAATTGAAGTCAGAAGAAGGATGTGGTCCATAATGACTCTAAGGAAAATTGTAACTTTGAGAATTGGCCTAGACATAAGTGGAGTCGAAGAAGATGAATATGAAGATGTGTTGGACCCTTGGTATATGGAACAAATTGAGGGCCTCCCTATTCCAAAGCTAGATTAGAGTAAAAGAGAAGAAGATAATTTACAATATAGAACATCCCAGGTGATCAAAAGAATGGAGGAGTGGTTGTCAAAGAAGAAAAACCTTAAAACAAGTCTAGGGTAGAATATGAAGTCTTAGTGGACTTAGACCCTCCAGAATTAGGACAAGAAGAAGAGAAAATTCCTAGTTCTTTGACATGGGTAAAAACCAAAAACCTAGGGTAGTGAGAGAAAAATCCCCATGGATTCTCTCACCTTAATCAGTGTCCTTGGAACACCATAAAAGACTCCAATAACCCCAAAATGGCTCGAGACCTCTATAGTCAAAAGCGTAGCATAATGCTTCTATCTCTACCCAACTTGGTAGGGAAATGTTTGGGTAGGAAACTTAAGAGAAAAAAGCCTAAGACTGAATCTAGGATTGAATTTGATGAGAATAGAGGGCTTTAGATGATAGAAATTTCCAAGCTAGTCAAGGATAAACTAGGTCATGAGGGCACTAATCTAGATTATTAGATATCAAAAGTGGACCTAGGGAAGGGTAGTAGGGAAAACAACATGAAACTCTTCGAGGTATCAAACAAGAATGTTTCTTAACAAGTATGGAAGGATGCTAAAGACAAACAAGACATGAAAGAAACTATGAGAAGCATGGATTAGTATATCGATGCCATCCAACATTTTGAATTGATACCTCTAAATGAAATGCTTGCTTCTTTGGACATCAAATCCTTGGTCAATAAAAGATTCCTAGATCATTTGCAGAGGATCAAAGTAGTCACAAGGTTATTTGGGGAATGGGTTGAGTTTGTCAACATAGGCGTAATCAAATAAATTAATGGTCTAAGAAAAGCTCACAAGGAAACCATTAATGTAACTAAGAAACTTGAATTGAATATAGAATCCCATGAGAAAGAGAAAGGTAGTTGGACTACATAGGTTTTGTGGATGGAGGAGGTGCATGAATATGACCTACATAATTTTCTTATGGAATGACCAATCCTAGGGCTAGAGGATAAAACCTTCCATGTATTAAAAGATTGCATTGAATGGAGGAATGAGGTCATTTCTCAAGGCATTTTTGAGATCAAAGACTTACTCAATGGGATTGAAATCATAGAAAATATTATTCAGGGAGACTTGTAAATAGATTGATAAGCAGTGCACTAATACAAAAGAAAAACCAACCAGGTCAGGCAAGGTTATTATCAAAGATTTGCAGGAGAATTTCAAGGAATTCAAAGAAATGAAGAAATTGGTAGTACAAGACTTCTCCAAGGTTTCTTGTATGAAGTCTATGTTGATAATCAACTAGAAGCATCTGGAGATGCATGAGGAAAAGGTTAGATAGATTCACAAAGACAAGGAGGTATGGAAATAGAGTATCACATACCTTGATTTTCCACATCAACAAGTCATCTCCATATTTATGTTTTCCTATGAGAACTGTAAAGTTTCCTGGCATGCTTCTTACCCACCAAAGAAATCTTAGGATCATGGACACCTAGAAATGTTTGGCAGGCATTGAGTGTCGTAGTTTAGTTTCTTTAGTTGTTATGCTTTTAGTAGCTTTTACTAGTTATGGTAACTGATAGACCATTCACTCATGGTGGAGTATTTTGACTATGGTAAATCTTAGCCCTACGTGGTTATATGTGCTAAAACTTGATACTTTTGTAGGGTCAACTCTTTGGAGATATAGGAATTTTATTTATAATATCTATTTTTTTGGCTAAGTAAGAATTATATGATGAGATATATATGAAGTTTTATAGCTTTATATTTAGAGTTGTCTGAGTGGTGGATATTGTTATCCATTAAAATGTATGATTTTATTTCTTGTGGGAACAAATGATATACAATGATGCTTTTTTTTTTTTATCATATGTGAATTCTTTTTCAATTTGAAGAAATAGGGAGGAGTTGACATAAAATTATAGATTTAATTTGTGGTAATAATAATCATGTGGTTGGTTACTGTTATAAAATTTGAATGGTTTTTTAGTTTGCACATTCTTTTCATAGAGAAGAATTGAGTGTGCCTTGCCTTTTTATTTTCTAGTTATAAATACCTACAAGAGATGTTCTCTCATAATGAGGATTCTGTTAGAAAGTAAAGTCCACCAATATAACTGAGAGGGGGCAGGGTGTGAATCAATTATCCAGCTATTATAACAATTATTAGCCTTATTAATCCTTAACTATGTGAGCAATATAATCAACAACCATAACAAGATACTCATACACAATAACACTAGATGTGTTAACTAGGGAAACCCTTGATTAGAGGGAAAACCCTGACGGGGATGGTACCTACAAAATGATGTACTAATATAAAAGTTCATTGTTAGAGGATATACCCTACTAGGAGTTGTAGAAGGAAAATAGACCCACTATCCGAACAACTTCAATGGTTAGATCACTAAGATCATTGTCCAACTCACCTCTATATTATTCCTTGCACAATAATAGAATAAAATGTACTTGTACTTCCTCTATCCTATCAACCAAACTTCTCCTCTTCTGATCTTGTTACTAAATCACCAAATTTGCATCCAATAATCCCTTGGATTGCTTACTCACATTTACCAAATACTCTACTCTTGTTTGTACAATCCACACTTCATTCATATTTCCAAATAAGGAAAATATCTTTCCTTTATACCATGTCCTTAAAAAAATTCCTTGAGTTAGTCTTGAGGCTTTCCCAATTAATTATGATATGGCCTCTTTAAGATAATTAATTATTTTATAATTAAACAACATTGTTGGCTCATATTCTCTACAACTTCTCACACCTATGACCTCAAACCTTGTGCACTCACTAACATCATCATTATGTTGTCTATTGACATTATGCAACCTCACATATCTAGATTCCATCTCTGCTAGGAGATACAAATCAAACATCAGAAACTACTTCTCAGGTACTCTATCTATGTAATGTCTTATGTAAATCGAGCATATCTGCAACTTTATTGATGCACACTTAACCACTTCATCAAGAAAAACTGTTGAACACATCCTTAATTGTGCTTGACCTGATAGTCAATAATCCATCTACATGACCTTATTCTCTATCTACCACTTTGCCAGTCTTCACAAAAATATTACTATGTTAACATCAATGACAAACATAGTCATGAACGCAACATGTCAATCATGCTAACAATATCCTCAATGCTTAGGATGCTCCCCCAAAGGAATACCATCATCATTCATGCTAATAATCTCCCCTTTTGGCATTGATGAAACATAGATGAAAAATATCTAAGTTCCAAGAATACCAAAAAAAACTCTACTATTATTGCTACTATTTCTCTTCTTTTCAAATCCTCTTCATCAATCAATTTTGAAACTTACTAGAACATAGCTCTATCTCTATCTTCTTTAGATCAACATCATTAGTTGTTCACACTCTAACTCTTAGGAACAACTCTCAACTTCTCTCCCTTTCAATGTCTCTTCATCAAAAACACTTCCCCCCCATACATAAGAGATGTCTTTCATGTACACACTCGCTCCCCCATTAAAGGATCTTCTCCCCCATTTGTGGTGCTTCTCTCTCCCCATTCATAGGAGATTTTTTTAATATAATCTCTCCCCCATCAACATCAATGACAAAGGCTTCATTATGTCAATCATCTACTCCAAGTCTTCAACCAACTCAAGTGTCAAAAGATAATGTTATAAACTAGCTACCAAGATTCCTTGATGACACTTCTCATCCCAGATACTTCCCCATAAAGGAAGCATCAAAATTAAATCTATTCAAACAATAATTCTATGTACCACTAGAGTGATGCAATCTTTGCAACATCTACTTAGAAGTAGGCAGGGGCATAAACCCAAGCATACCTCATAAATACTTGAATGTATCTTTAGATATCTGTAATCTTCTCTTTTGTACTTGCATAATCCAATCTTATTTCTTTCTCTGCAAGTTTCTCTCTCAAAATATGATACTTAATCTAGATATATGCTTAGTATTAGAATGAAACACAGGATTCTAAGATATAATCACTATACTTGTGTTGTTACAATATATGAAAATAGGTTCTAAAAATTCTATCCCAATATCCTTTAACATCTGCTTCATCCACATGATTTGATTACAATTATTTGTTGCTGCTACATACTCCACTTTAGCTATACTCTATGAGATACAATGTTGTTTCTTGCTTATCCAAGAAACTAATCTTCATCCAAGGAAAAATGCTCCATCACTAGTACTTTTTTTTTCATCCATACCACCTTCCTAATCTGCATCAGTATAGTGACACAAAGTGAAATTACTTGAGCTATCATACAATAATCTATGATTAGGTGCACCATTTAGATATTAGAATATCCTCTTTACTATTGCATAATGAGATTCCTTAGGGTCAACATGAAATCTTGCTACTATTCCAACTATATTTTCTATATTTAGTCTAGTGTGAATCAGATATTACAAACCTCCAATCATAGATCTATACTTCTTCTGCTCAACTATAGGTGTCTTTGCTAGATAACTTGTGACCAATTATCATAGGTGTACCAACAAACTTATAATTTTCTAAGCCAAATATTTTCAATAAATATTTTAAATACTTACCTTGTGATATGAAAACACGATATTTTTTTTGCAAAATCTATAACCCCAAGAAAAATTTCATCTCTCTAATCATGGTCATCTCAAATTGATTCTTCATTTCAATAGAAAACTTATCACTTGCTTCATAATTACCTCCAATGATTATGTCATCAACAAATATCACAATAATTAATAATGGCAAGTGGGAGCAGACAGGGGAAAGGATGAGGTAGCGTGGCTTTTCAAAATTTGAAACTTGTCCTAGGCAGGATTCCATAGGGAGGAGGAAATCAGAAACTAGGAATGAAGGAGGGGTTTGCAGAGTGTCAGGGGACTGCAGAGATTGGAGATGAAATAGAGAATGGGGATGGGGACCCACATGATAAGATCAGAGGTCTGGACAAATTTGTTCTGCCACCCATAGTGGACTAGTCTAGGTTTATGATGAAATGGTCATCTCTTTTTGGTGGTAAACCCTCTGGTAAGTCTTCTTTCCCTCCGATTAAGATTCTTTCTAGTTTGGAAAATGGGTCTTGTTGATTGCTATTTTGGACAAGCTAGTAGACCATAGTATTGCCTCAATGACTTCCACTCTGGTGGGAAATTTTATTGGGCAGCAACCAAACATAGACATAGTGAGATCTTTTACTCAGAAGAAATGGCATCTTAAAGGACAGGTCAATGTTATGGCTATGCAAAAGGCTTCCTATCTTTTGATTTTACTTGTAAAGAGCACTTGTCTAACATCATGTGTGGAGGACCTTGGAGTATAGGTCGGTCTACGCTTGTGCTTCAAAAATGGTCATCAAAACTAGATTTGAATGAATCATTCTTTGTGCAAGCACCAGTTTGGGTTAGACTTTCAGAGCTGCCCTTGGAATTCTAGAATGAGGATGTGTTTGTGGGAGAAGAAAATTCCTTTGGGGAACTTTTGTCAATAGACCCAATAACAAATTCTAGAAGCAGACTAATGTATGCAAGGATATGTATCGGTGTCAGGGAAGGGGATGGCATGCTAGTAGTTGTGAGCTTTCACTCTATATTGGGAACACATACTCAGCAACTCATCTATGAAAGTATCCCTTTTTCTTGTTTTCATTGTCTAAAATCTGGACACAAGGCAAATCAATGCCCAAAGGTTAAAGAGGAAAAGAAAAAGATTCCATCTTATTCTCAAGGAAAGGAGAAAAAGATTTGGAAAAGGAAGGACATCAAGGGTGGCCAGAAGGTTGAGGTTTTAAATGCTCCTATCAAAGGAGGTAATAAATCAGCCAACACAACTTCTATGGTAGACAAGGATGTCTTATCTAGACCAAAGATTAATGTGTTGGGTGAACCAGGACTAAATATTAATGGAACCATAGAACGAACAAGGACAGTGGAAGAACCAGAAAAGATAGTGGAAGTCTCTACTAATGGAAGAAAAGAGATAGTCCTCAGAAACTCAAAGGAAGATAAGAAAGTTGTTTCATTTGTTAAAGAGGAGGAAGATCTAACAATGAATCCTGAATTCTTAGAAGAGGAGGCTAATCATGGGTTTATAAAAGATAAGGAGGAAAATGGAGCAAAATTGGTTACTGCTCAAGTAATGAGGAAGGAAACTAGGACAGAGGTAGATACTCAAACACAAGAAGTGGGGGAACAAGTCTCTCTTGAAGGGGATTTAGTGAGGGAAAAATAATAAGATGTCTTTGTTCTCCCCTCATCTCCTAAGAAGGAATAAAATGTTTCATGCAATCTGGAAAAGGGATTAGAGAGGGAAAAATCCTTATCTCCAAAGCCTAAAAAAAAAAGTAATCGGGAACCCTCCCTGGTTTTTCCAGTTGAGACTGAGAGTCATAGTAAATTAGACTTGGGTATAAGGTCAAGATCAAGAGGAAGGAGACATGCTAGCCAAGTCAGAGAAGATGAGACCAGAAGAAGTTTGGTAGATGGGAGTGAAAGAAAACTTCTGGAGTATTCCCCTAGTTTTAAATGAAGATAATCTCTTGGAATATAAGGGTCCTTAATGGAGCCCATAAGCAAGAAATCATTAGGAACATGACTAGAGATCAAAGACCTGATATTATAATGATATAAGAAACTAAGATGAAGAAAGAGAGTTTGGGTAAAATATCTTTTAGTAATAACATGAGTGGAGGAAGCCTCAAATTTTGAAGTAGCTTCTGGAGGATTGCTGACCCTTTTCAATAATAAGCAGTTCAGATTCACTACCTTGTATAATGATGGTAACATCCTTTTTTGTAATGTGTTTCATATGTACTCCAATGATGTTTGGTTCATTTTGAATGTTTATGCTCCTAATTCCAAAAGGGAGAGGAAGAATTATTGGTCCAAATTCTATGATTTGGTTCAAACCAGTAGCATTAAAAAAGGGATTATTATGGGGAATTTCAATACTTTGTTAGTATATGCGAAGAAGAAGGGAGGTTTGGCGTGTGACTGGGAAAGTAAAATGGACCTCTCCAATTTCATAAATAGCCTGGCTTATTTGGACTTGGATCTATTATGAGAAGCTTTTACATGGTCAAATAAAAGAACTGAAAGGGAGTGTATTTAGCTTCAGTTGGATAGAGCTCTTATCTCTCCAGACTAGTTGCAGTCTTTTTCCTATAAGTTGTCTTTACTTCCTAGAGTTGGCTCTAATCACTCCCTTATATCTCTCTTGGTTGTCTCTATAGAACCAAGAAGTAACTTTCCTTTTCGATTTGAAAAGATGTGGACTTCAAATCCTAATTTATTGAATAAGATATATCACTGGTGGGGGAATGAAGTGGAAGGTACTACCATGTTTAACGTAGCGAAGAAGTTGAATAATGTGAAGAGAATAATAAAAGTCTGGAATAAGATGGATTTTGGTCATATTTTTCATGATAAATAGAATCTATCTGTCAAACTCACCTCTATTCAGGATACTATTCAATAGGAAGGGTACAATGATTTGAACATAAATGTTGAGTTGTCTATTCTGTCTAACTTACATAATATTATAAGTAAGGAAGAGAAGTTCTGGAAGAAAAGATCTAGAATAAATTGGCTGAAAGAGGGGGATCAGAACACAAGGTTTTTCCACATTTCTACTCTAAAGCATAGAGTTAATAACTGAATTTCTAGTTTAAAATAGGGGTAGGATATGTTGATAGAAGAGAATGAAATTGTTGTTGAGGCTATTTCCTATTTCTCCTCTCTTCTATCTTGGGACCCTTTGTTATCGAAGTTGGATTAGACTGAAATTATCTCATGTATTCCATAGATTATTCAACCCCATCACAATAAAATGTTGACGACTATACCAAATGCTCAGGAAGTTAGAGAAGCTCTTTTTTCCCTACCAATGGATAAGTCCCCAGGCTCGAATGGATTTCCTACCTTCTTCTTCCAAATATATTGGTAGGTGGTTATGGAAGATGTTGTGAAGGCTGTTCAAGAATTCTTAGAGCTAGAAGTATTCTAAAAGAGATTAATTCTACTTTTTTGGTCCTCATTCCTAAAACTCTTAGAGTTGACTCTTTGGATAAATTTAGACCAATCAACTTGTGTAACTCTTTCTACAAGATTATCTCAAAGGTGCTAACCTCTAGAATGATTATAATTCTTCCTTTGATCATATCTTAGCAACAAACATGATTTGTCCTAGAAGACAGATTTTGGATTTGATCATGATGGTGCATGAAGTTATCCATTCAATGGAAGTTGGAAAGAGAGATGGAATGCTCCTTAAACTAGATCTTTCAAAAGCTTATGATCGAGTCAACTAGATTTTCCTTGGTTTGGTGCTCTAGGCTTTTGGCTTTGATCATAAAGTTTGTAAGATTATATCTCAGCTAATTTCAACTTCTTCTCTTACAATTTTGGTTAATGGTGCTCCTTCTGATTTTTTCAAACCTACGAGAGGGCTTAGATAGGGGGACCCTGTCTCACCTATTTTTTTCATTATTTTGGTGGAATGTATTGGAAGGTTAATTGAGAAGAAAAAAAAAGTAGGAATGCTAAAAGGGTTTAAATCATCTTCTAGGTGTGATCCTTTCTCTCATCAACTATTTGTGGATGATACAATAATGGGAGGGGAAGCTTTAGTCAAGGAGGCTAAGGTTATGAAGGTAATTCTAGATTTGTATGCTAGAGGATCTAGACAACTTATTAATTGGGAAAAAAGTTTAGTTTTCTTTATTAATACTCTAGAGGATAGGTAGAGAAAAATTGTGAGGACCCTTAGATGTGGAGTGAGTAAGATTCCTTCTACTTATCTTGGACTCCCTTTGGGTGCTAACCCTCTTGATTCCTTTTGGAATGTGATCATTAACAGGTTCAGTAAGAAGCTAGTGGGCTAGAAAGGGGCTTCTCTCAGTCAAGTAGGAAAGTTCCTTTTGGTTAAATCTACTCTTCAGAACCTCCTAATGTATGCCTTGAGCCTTTCTAGGATTCTAGTTAAAATTTTAGAGAAAATGAAAAAGATTCAGAGGGATTTTTTGTGGTTTGGTATTGAAGGGTGGAATAGATATCCCTTTTTGGCTTGGGATAATGTCTGTCTTCCAAAGTGCTATGGTGGATTGGGTATCAGGAAATTAAAGCATCTTAATATGGCTCTCCTAGCTAGAAAGATATCGTGCATCTTTAATAGTACTGGGGGATGGAGAGATATCTTTGTTAATAAATATCTTAGAAGACATTCAATCTAGTTTTTGCTAAACAATGAGGATATCCCAAGCGGGTCTATTATTTGGAATGGTATTCTTAAAGCAAGAGAGCTGGCCAAGGCTAAGGTAGTTTGGAAAGTGGGGAATGGGGAGGATATTCTCTTCTGGACTGATCATTGGTTGCTGCAAGGACCTCTTATTAATAATCCTACTTTTGAAATGTGGGCTAATGATTGTATTAGGCAATTTGGTTTGAAAGTTAGTGATTATAGAACTAACTAAGGATGGAAAGACCTGTCTTTCATCTCTGGGGATTTCAAGCCAATCATGACTATGCTGAATTCTATGGTTATTAATAACAAGAGGGATGAAGTTATATGGGGTGACAATCCTAATGGTTGTTACTCGATAGCTTTGGGCTACAATTATCTTTGGAGCCTAAAAGAGAAACCCCCTTGGGTGAAAGCTTGGTTACCTGGTCTTACCCCAAAGATCAATATTTTTTACTAGCTAGCCTTACAAGACAAAATTCTTAGACAAGATAATTTAATAAAAAGAGGTCATATTACGCTTAATAGGTGTATCCTTTGTAAGAATTAGATGGAATCAATTAATCATATGTTTATACATTGTTCTTTCTCAAGGGAGGTCTGGGACAACATAACAATTTTTTTTGGGTAAGCTAGTGCAAATTAGGTAATCTTTTGGATTTCTTTTGCTATTGGATAAGCATGCTCAAGGGTTTAGACTTGCTAGATTTAAGTACCTAGACTTTGCCTAATTTTTGTTGGGGAATCTAGAAGGAAAGAAACAATAGGATTTTCAAAGATAGAGAGGAACCTGCTTATGTTCTTGGAGAGAAGATTTATAGAAGCATAAAGGAAAACTACAAGGTAAGGAAGGGGGGAGAAATTGAAAATGGTGGTAATAAGAAGGAGAAAGAAAAGGACAGGAGGACAAAATGACAAGATGTGAAATGGTTGTTCCCCCTTGAGGGATGGCATAAAGAAAATTTTGATGGTGCATCAAAAGGTAGACCTAGACCTTTAGGTTGTGGAGGAATCATAAGAAATAATTATGGTGGAGGGGTGACAGCTTTTTCTCATCCATTGGGTTTCCAAACTAACCATTTTGTAGAAGCTAGTGATGCTTGCCATATAGTTAAACTAGCCTTTGACATGAGGATTAAAAAATTATGGTTGGAGGGAGATTCTAATAACACTATAAGTTGTATTAAAGGAATCACTCAACCTCCATGATCTATTGCTAATTTAATTAAAGAGATCCAAAATCTCCTTCAAGATTTCAAATGTGTCTATGTAACCCATGTTTATAGGGAAGCTAACTCCGTGGCAGACTTGTTCACCAATGAAGCAGTTAGGCAAGATAAGGTGATGTTGGAAATCTAATTGAAAAGATCATTATTGAAGAATGAAGAAGAGTGATTGCAAAGAGGGAGATTGTTGATGAAGAATGTTTTCAATCATTGTTTTGTCACTAATGTCAAGCCTGCTATTTGTTGGAATGACAATTGCTTATAAGATCCAAATACTATCACTTAGTTAATTGATGAAGAGAATTTAATTATCAAGATGTAACAAAAGTACCTAAGGGAAAGGTTGAGTTATGATTTTGTAATGAAGTACAAGGATTAGTTAAGACAATGGTAAAATGATGTATTGAAAATATACTTGAACATATAGAGGTTGGCCATACTTAGAAATAGTGGAGGAATAAGTTGTAACAAGGTTGTCTGCAAAGCTTAATTAAGTTCATTAGTGAGTGTCGAGCAAGCTAGTTCATGCTGAGTAGATTTTCAGTTAGTGCCGAGAAAATGAAAAATCTAGTGTTTGTCAAGTGATGCAGAAGGAGCTGAGCAAAGTTTAAGTGTTAAGCATCAGAAAAAAACTTAGTGGATACCGAGTGAATCCACACTAGGTGTTGAGCATTAGTAAAATGTAGTTGGTGCCGAGTAACATAGTATGTGTTGAGCATTAGAATTTCAATAGTGTCGAGCTGCTGCATTATGTGAAAAGCCAAAGATTTTCCAAATCTGAGCCAACAAGCTTGTTACTTGAATTTTGTGAACCTGATGGAGGATAAGGATGATGATCTGGAGGCATAAAATTTTAGATAAACCATTTTTAGGTGAATTCAGGAGGATTCTTCATGATGTTTCTAGAAGGAACAAAATATGGGTTAGATTCAATGAATCCTACCTAATCCATTCAAACTGAAATTAAAGGAGGGAAGAATCGAGCAGGAAAAGAAATTCCAAACTTCTATTTAAGGAGTCATAGGCCAAGAAGCAAGAGTTTTTAGGGTGCCAAATTGCAAAGTTGTTGAAGGGTCTCAAGGAGAAGGCATCAAAAGAAGGTGAAGGAAGAACAGAGCACAGAGAATCTGCTTTGATAAGTGGCCATATAGGGGATTACATTGGTACATTGAGCATGAAGACTCAAGGAGATGAAGCTTGAAAGGAGAACAAGCTGTCAGAGCTACAAAGACAAAAAGCAAGGAAAATTGTGAAGAGCTGAATAGAGATTTGAAATCAACAAGTTAAGTTGTGAGTTGTATCAGGTCAAAAATAAAATCCTATGGACTTAGGTTGGTTTTTCAACCATTTGTAAATCCTTTAATAGGGTGGCATTCCAAGTGAATGTTCTAAAGTCCTCTAACCAAGCCCACTTCTAATAGGGTGGTTAAATTCTTTAACCAAGTCACATTTAATAGTGTGTTGTAGCCTTTAATAGGGCAAGCCTTTCATAGGACATCACTTTAGAAGAGTAAAAATTGAGTAGCATGTTACTAGAGGTTTTTCCAAAATTGGGTTTCCACATAAATTACTATGTTATGTGTTGATCTTTTATGTGTTATACTTGCATGTTGATTTAATGTAACTAGCTAGGAAGGAAAATTTAAGCTTGGATGTACAAATTTTTTAATAAGGCTTACTTTACTTGATGAAAAAGTTTTATTAGGACATTTGGACCTTGAATAATTGACTCACCCCCCCTCTCAGTTATTCTAAAGCATTTCTAACAATTGGTATTAGAGCCATCTGTTGGTTTAGTTTAAAGGTACTAGAAGTAGGAAGATCAAGATGTCTAAGAGAGAAGTTCCCAAGCTCAATGGAGATAACTTCACTACATGGAAAAGGTTGATGAAGCTACATCTTGGATCAATAAGTGACCATGCACAAAACTCAATTGAAATAGAACATGTTGATCTAGTTGTACTCACTACAAAAGATATGAAGAAAAAGAAGGAGCACAATCAGGCAATGTTGGAAATTGCCTCTGCCCTCAACTATGTTGAATTTGATGACATGAAGGGATGTGACTCTACATTCAAGATGTGGAAAGCCTTGATTGATATCTATGGAGGAGATTAGAATGTTCAAAGATAAAAAAGAGTAAGCCTAAGAAGAAAGTTTGATGAATGAAAATGGAGGAAGGTGAGAATGTTGCTCAATATGCCTCTAGAATGAAAGAAGTGGTAAGTGCAATAAGAAGTTTGGGTGGTCATTTGGAAGATGATGCTGTTAATAGAAAATACTTAAGGACCTTGCTCCCTATCTATGCTATTAGAGTTTTAGCCATCCAAGAATTAAGGTGTGTACTAGGGAACACACTAACTTTTGAAGGTATAATGGGAAGACTCACTACCTTTGAGTTGTCTAACTTTGATAACTATAGACCTAAGAATCTTGAATCTTCCTTCAAGGCCAAGCTATCATTGAAAGAAACTGAGGAGGTGAAACCAAAGAAGAAGAAGAAAAAGGTAAAGCATGCATCCATTGATAGCAACCCAAATGAAGAATATGTAGAACAATTGGAGGCACTGCTAGCTAGAAGATTCCACAGAGGCAAAGGTGAATTCAAAGGTAATCTTCCTATCATTTGTTTCAATTTCAATGAAGTAGGACATATTGTAGCAAGATGCACACAAAAGAAGAATTATAGAGAAGGAAACAAGAACAAGAACAAAAGAGAAGATGATAGCAGAGAGTACAAAAATAAAGGGAAAAAGTGCTACATTGTTGAAGTGAAGGATTCTAATGAAAATGATGATGAGGTAGTCTATGTAGCCATGAAGGATGAATCAAATGAAGATGAAGCATCGACACTAGTAACCTATGTGAACAAAAATGACAGATGGATCATAAATAGTGGATGCTCGCATCACATGACAAGAGATAAAAGTAACTTTGTTACCTTTACTTAGTATGATGAAAATGGTGTTAGATTTGGAAATGATGCTCCATGTAAAATCAAACGAAAAGGTTCTATTAAATTTACAGAGAAAATCTCATGTGATAATGCATACTATGTTGAAGGATTAAACTACAATTTGCTGAGAGTGTCAAAACTAGGCAATATAGGCTACAAAGTAGAATTTGGAAACAAATCCACCAAAATCTATGACACTAATGGAAATATAATAGGGAAAAAAATGAAAAAACTAGGAGTAATTTGTTTTACCTAGATATGGTAGAAACAACCTATCTTATTGTTAGAATTAATGATGTTTGGTTATGGCATAAAAGGTTGTATCATGTTAACTTTGATAATTTGATTAGCATCGGCAAAAAGAAGAAAGTTAGAGGTTTTCCTAAGCTGAAGAAGCCTAAAAATACAATGTGCAAACAATGTCAACTACAAAAGATGACCAAGTCAAGTTTCAAAAGAAAAACCTACACTTCCAAGGAAGTATTAGAGTTAGTCCATACAGACTTATGTGGTCCAATAGAAGTCCAAAGCTACCAAGGAGAAAAATATATAATGCCATTTGTAGATGACTACTCTAGAATGATGATTGCCATGTTCTTAAAGAAAACATTTGATGCATTTCAAATTTTTAAGTGGTGTTTGGTTAGGGTTGAGAAAGAAATAGGAAAGAGTCTGAAGTGCCTAAGATCAAACAAAGGAGGAGAGTTCACATCAAAAGAATTTGAGACATTTTGCAATGATAAAGGAATCAAAAGACAAACATCAGCTCCAAGAACTCCACCTCAGAATGGCATTGAAGAAAGAAGGAATAGATCAGTGATATACTATGCTTGAACATTAATAATGGAGAAAAATGTTGCTTTAAAGTATTGGAGAGAAGTTGTAAGTACTGCTATGTACACCCTAAATTGAGTACAAGTCAAGAAAGGTACAAATGAAACAGCTTTTGAAATATGGTATGGTCACTCACCCAATGTAAAACATTTCAAAGTGTTTGGTTGTAAATGCTATACTCTTAAAGATTCTAGAAATGACAAGTTTGATGCAAAGAGTGATGAAGGCATATTCATTGGATACTCCACTAGAAGAAAAGCATATACATGTTTGAATACTAACACTAACAAGATTGTGGAGAGTGCAAATATAAATTTTGATGACCATGCAGAAGTCCAAGTTGATGAATCCAAGAAACTAGAAGATTATAGATCTTTTGTATACTTCTATGAAGGAATGCCTATTGAAGATGAAGCTGCCAATCAAGTTGGGAATCAATAAAAATTTTCATGTATTAGCCAAGTCACAACCAATGAATGTCGAGCTGCATTCAGAAGTCAAGTTATAGAATGAAGAAAATGCACATTCTGATTCTGCAATCAATACACATGAAAGAAATGATGAAATAATAAATAGAGATGTGCACAGTGACTCTAAAGCTGAAGGACCAAATATGGAAAGAAGGACAAAACCAAGACTATCCAGTTATGTGAGAAGGCATCACCTTGCAGAAAAAATAATTGGTGACAAGGAAGCAAGACCAATGACAAGGAATAGAATAAGGAATGAATCATGTCTGCTAAGTAAGATTGAGCCCAAAATAGTGAAAGAAGCACTACAATATGATAATTGGCATAAAGCTATGGAAGAAGAGATAGATCAAATTGAGAAGAACAAAACTTGAACCTTAGTCCCAAGACTAGCTAATAAGAATGTGATTGGTACCAAATGGGTGTTTAGAAACAAGCTGGATGAGAAAGGTGAGATTACAAGAAATAAGGTCAGACTAGTCTGCAAAGGTTATGCACAAGAAGAAGGACTAGACTATGGGGAAACATTTGCCCCTGTTGCAAGAAAGGAAAGAGTGAGAACACTACTTGCATTGGCTGCCTACAGAGGTTTTAAAGTCTACCAGATGGATATAAAGTTTTCTTTTCTAAATGGTATACTAGAAGAGGAAGCCTACATAGAACAACTAGAGGGATTTTTTGATGACAACAACAAGGATATGGTTTGCAAATTTCATAAAGCACTCTATGGTTTGAAGCAAGCACCTAGAGCATGGTATGAGAGACTACAAAATATCTTGTGAAGATAGGATTTGAGAGAATAGATGACAATAGCAACCTGTATATCAAGGCAAAAAAAGGTAAAGACATTTTGATATTTGAAATCTTTGTTGATGATATAATATTTGGAAGAAAATTCATCCTATGCAAAGATTTTGCTTATTAGATGAAACATGAGTTTGAGATGTCAATGTTTGAAGAAATCAAATTCTTTGTTGGATTGCAAGTACATCAACTAAAGCATGACATATTTGTGACTCAATCAAAATACATCAAGGAGATACTCAAGACATTTGGTTTAGAAGACTCAAAACCAATTAGTACACCAATGGTAACAAGACATAAGTTATCCAAGAATGATGAGTCAGCTAAAGTAAATCACACAATTATAGATCAATGATTGGAAAATTATAGTATGTTGTACTTAGTAGACCAGACATTGCATTAGTTGTTGGAATAATGGAAATTTTTTTTGCTAACCTAAGAGAAAATCATCTGATGGTAGTAAAAAGAATATGAGGTACTTAAAAGGAATTGATGATTTTGGCTTATACTACAAGAGGAGTGAAAAGTTTGAGTTGAATGCCTACATTGATGTAGACTGGGGAGGTAATATTGATGATAGAGAGAGCACCAGTGGAGGAGCACTTTTCTTAGGTAAAAGACTAGTCACTTGGACCTAAAAAAAGTAAAGTTGTACCTCACAGTCCACAACAGAAGCTGAGTATGTTGTTGCTACTATCAACTACACCAATATTGTATGGATCAAACATTTGTTGCAAGGTATGAAGGAAGAGGTAATTGAACCTATGATACTCTATTGTGATAACACAAGTGCCATCAACATATCAAAGAATCCTGTGATGCATGCCAAACCAAAGCATATTGCAATTAAGTATCATTATGTAAGAGAATTGGTGGAATATAAGCAAGCAAGGATGAAATATGTTAGCTCAATGGAACAGATTGCTGACATATTCACAAAAGCACTACCTAAAGATGCATTTGAGTATCTTAGAGGTAAGTTAGGGATGATACCCCTAGCCAAGGCTACTAAAGTAACAACAAAACTACTCTGCATCAAATGAGTTGACTATTAAAATGATACAAATTGATGTAGAGGATACTTACTTTAAGTTAATGCCTGAAGCAATCAAAGTGTTGAAGTTCCAAATCAGTCACAAGCAACGTGATAGAAGGAAAAATTGGAATACCTATAAATGCTACACTTGCATGTTAAGATGCTAAAATAATATGTCTTTGACATTGTTGTCAAAGAGGGAGAAATAGCGAAAAATGATCAACGCATATAGAGGGAGAAATGACCAAATCTATAGAATAAAATGGACAAAGAGAGAAATAGTAGAAACTAAGAAATAATAGAAGTGCAAAGGAAGAAATATTGTGTAGAGGAAGAAATGATACAAACACATTTCAAGGAACAAAGTGTAAGAAAGAGAAATAGTAGTTGAGAAGATCAAAGGAAACAAAGGGAGAAAAAGAGTGTTTAGGAAGAATAGTAGAAAACAAGCAGAAAGGAAATAATAACTCAGAGGGAGGAAATAGTGCAAACAAGAATCAATCAGAGAAAATAGCAGAACAAAAAAAGAAAAAGGAGAAGATAGTTTATCAGAAAAGGGAGTCATAAGCTAGTTTATGTTGCTGATAGAATAAATAGTTTTGAATAAAGTTTTCTTTTTGGCATTTGATTTACTATTTCAACCTAGTTAGCATTTTGATAACTTGGTTGATTAGTTTGGTTTGCCATCAATGTCAAAGAGGGAGATTGTTGGAAATTTGATTGAAAAGATCATTGTTGAAGAATGAAGAAGATTGATTGCAAAGAGGGCAATTGTTTTGATTAAGTAAAAATAGGTTTTAAAGGACTCGAAATGTTTATAATAAAAAAAAGTCCAGAGATAAACAAGAGAAAAGAACATTAGAGAAAAAAATCATAGAACAACATGAAATAGACCTCCAATAAAAATAGTCACGAGGTCACACAAGATAGAGCTAGAAAAAATAGCAAAAGTATAAAAAAGAACAACAACCAACTGGCTAAGAAGTCTTTATTAGGTCAACAACCTGGCCCACTAGAGTTTGCATATTTTCAATAGCAACCTTCACCTCATCCTTCTTACTAATTTCCTTATTCTTCTTAGAGTAAGCATAGGTATGTTTTCTTGGTCCCTGAATCTCTACCCCCAAAGAGGAGTCCTAGCCCTTATCAATCTCACTCCTCTTCAAGAGGTTACTCACATTGTCCGCCAGTTGTTTGAACAATTTATCCATATTGACCAGCTTTGTTTCTAGTTTCGACACCTTCCCTTGAATACTAATTATCTCTTTATCCATCACCCTTTGTTTTTCTTCAAGCAGAGGTATCTTATGCATAAGATTTTTCACTTCTTTTGCATTTCCAATAAGCTCCAAAAGTTTATCAATATGTTGACCCAATGTTCGCTCCCCTCTAGAAGTTTTGCTAAGTTGCTCAATTTCCTTGCCCAATAGCTACATTTTTTGCTTGAGGATACCAATCTCCTATAGAATTGAACCTGGATTGCCAAATAAGCCCTTGGAAGACCCAAGCTCACCTTCGGCTTTATCACCCAAATCTGACATATGCCCCTATCCCCCCATCATCCTCATTGTATGATTCCCCATTCTTTCTTGTTTTATACCTTTCCTTCTGTTGCCTTAAGGATTTTATTTTCCTTTCCAACCATTGAGCTAGAGGCTCATCATCAGAAAGAGGAGAGACCCAATCATCTTGACAACCTTTACTCTTCCCTTTGCCTCCACTCCTCTTATTGTAATGGTCTCTCACAATTTCCTCCACAAAGTCATTTGCTTGATCAGAGTCATCATCCTCAACAATCTTTTTCTTCTTTTTTGAACTACCACCTGAGCCCTTTTTCAAGCTTCCCAAACCCCCTTCAGCTTCATCTTGGGTATCAAAATCATAGCCCTTATCTAGGATACTCCCTTCCATCTCTTGATCAGCTCCTTTCAAACTCTTGGGTTTCAATTTTTTTTTTGACTTTAACAAATTCATAATCAAAACCATGAGACCCTCATGGAAAAAATGCTCTCCATTCAGGTCTTTTTGAATGGCCTAAGTGGAAATACTAAGAGACTGCAAAAGATAAAAAGGAAAATTGATCCTAATATCATGTCAGAAATGATTTGCCAATGTGAAATGATACCCATACAACTTAGGGAATATCCCATCTAAAGTTAGATATTCCATTATCACAAAGAGCACAAAATGCCATGGTCAAGAAACAGAGGCTAGGTTATAATACAAGTTACCTATTTTGACCAGACGATTTCTCTCTTGTCCTGTCTCCACAAAATCATTAATAGCCTTGTTCGAAAGCTTCCTTTCCTGATAAAAAATAATCCCATCCATGCCTAGCCCTGTAGCCTTTACAATAACTTCTTTGGTGACATCCATATGCTAGTTCCCAACAATAATAGAGACATCCTTCCATGATTTGATGAATTGGTGTGTAATTGCCAGATCATTACCTTTAAGCCTTTCCATGTACCCCATGAAATTGCTGCACCACAGAATGTCCCACACCTCTGACTTGTTCTTCCACTCCAAGCAACTAGATGGCTCCACCCTTTTCCTCTTCCCCCCATTATCTCTAGATTGAATTTTTTGGTTTTCATTTTCTAAAAACTCCAAAATGCTCTACAACTAAAAACCACACCACTACCGAAAAGAGGAATGGTAAAAATTGCCTAAAATATGTGCAAAAAGCCCACACATAATTGCAATTCACTAACACCATCAGAATTAAATTATTTTTGCTGAGGTCTCCATTTATCATACTCAATATGATGGTGGCCATCTAGAGGTAAGATCTCATAAGACTCCCAAATGATTTTATGATCATTTAAACAAGCCACATTCGAAGCCCAATTAGCTAAACAGTTGGCTTCTCTAAAGTTATGAGATATAATGCAAGTATGGAAATAATTTATACTGTTAATAGCCTTGGAAATAATATTACTAATAGTCCTCAATGGTTGAGTAATTTTATTTAAATAATTAATGATATTAAGGGAGTCACCCTCAACCCATATGTTCTTCAAATTCATACTTTTGGTGTAGATAAGACCATGAAGAGTAGTAAAAGCTTCAGAAACATGATTAGTTTGACTCCCTAATGGTATAGCCATGCCTCCCACAAAGTCTCCATTAGAATTTCTAATAACATCTCTGCAACCTGCTTTACTCGATTTCCCTTTCAAGGCCCGATCAAAGTTTTAGACGAATCTGGTGGCCCTAAACCCTAAACCCTAAACCATATAATATTTATATAATATAATAATAATAATAATGACTATCGAGTCATCGACGACCCGGGATCAATTTTGGGCCGATTTGGGGAATCTTTTCCCATCTGCCTAGATTTATTCAGAATTGTGACACGTGTCATGATTCTGAATGAATCTGGGCAAATGGGAAAAGATTTCCCAAATCGGCTCGAAATTCATCCCAGGCCGTCGATCTATCAGATTGAGTCTGAGATGGTCATTATATATTTTATTAAATTTATTATTATTATTATATTATATTATATTACATGGTTATATTTATATTTTATTATATGGTTATGATTATATCATATGGCTATAATTATATTATACTATATTATAGTATAAATAGTTATATTATATGTTCTATTATAAAATAAATAATTATAAATAAAAATAATATTATTTTTATAATAATAAAAAATCGTAAATGACTACATAATATAAGTAATATTATTTTTAATTGAATGCCCAAAAACATTTTATAATTTATAAAAAAATATATTATTAAAATATAAAATATAAACCAATGCACTTACATTAAAAAAATAAAAAATAGTTAACAACAATAATAATTTAATTAAAAATAATAGAACATAAGATATAATTATTTATACTATAATATAATATAATATAATATAATATAATTACAACCATATGATATAATCATAACCATATAATATAATATAATTATAACCATGTAATATTTATATAATATAATAATAATAATAATAATGACCATCAAGTCATTGATGACCTGAGATGAATCTCAATCTATCAGATTGAGATGGGCATTATTATTATCATTATATTATATTATTTAATATAATATTATTTATAATATAATAACAATAATAAATTATTATTTAATATAATATAATATATAATATTATATAAATAATTTTAAATAATATAATATAATAACAATAATAAATTTAATAACCATTTGATAGTCTATAGATCGACGACTCGAGATGAATTTTGGACCGATTTGGGGAATGCTTTTCCATTTGCCAAGATTCATCCGGAATCGTGACACATGTAACTTATGTACATCACTACATTATTTAATATTGACTTTGAGTCTTGACAATTTATTATGGTTAGATGTACATTGTACATAAAAGTTAAAACCATTAATTACTTATTACTTTCGTTTTAACTATTAAAATTCAAGTATTACCTTTTTAGAGTATGAAGTTGAGAGTTTTGGAATTGTAAGACAAGAGTTTGATACAATAGCCATAGGGTTTTCAAATTTTAAATTTTCAAAGACTGGCAGAATTCCATTTTCTATTCTAATTTTTGAAGACTGAAAGTGTGATTCGTGAAACTTGGGTATCAGACGACAACACCAATTATCCAATCTCAATTTCAGGTATTTAATTTTTTTCAAAAAAATTCCATTGCAATTTGCAACAGTAGAAATCTTGATTTTAATTGCCTTAGGTTTACACTTTACAATTATTTTGAATAGGGTCTGAAGTCTAATAACCAGTAGCAGCCAGGCATGGGCAAAACCAAATCAAAAACCTCCCAAACGAGTGCACCCATAAAGGAAAAGAACACCATTATACAACTCAGACAAGTGCTACAAACCCCAGGTTTCACTGATGAATGTCATGATATTTTTTATCCTATTATCCATTGAGATTTTGGAATCATGGCAATTAGACATTCATTGTTTAGTAAGTGGAAAGATCCCCAGAAGGGGAGAATTTATTACAAATATAACAGCAGTATTGGTGCATATACAAATAAACTAGCTACTCTAGTTACTGGATTGGCAAACCTTGCTGTACTCGAAGTATTCCCTTGCCCTGAAATTGTAATGTTATGGGCTCAAAATTATGATGAAAATAGAAGGGAAATTGTAAACCAAAACATTGAGGAGAAAATTTTATCAATAATCGAGAGTGAATTTTTCACTCTGTTAGACCTAGGGTTAGGGTTTAGAATAGAAAGCTCTAAGGAGTGCATTGACTTGGATAAACTAGCTTAGGCTTATGACAAGCTGGAAAGAAGTTTTCAAGATTCATATATTAAGGGTTTAATACCCTCAGAGTCCACTACTAGTGTTACTGAACTACACTGGACAAAGACCATAAGCCTCCTTATTAGTATGATATTTTTGTGTCATGGGTTCAAAATACTATTTCCTTGTTATCATTTTGCTTGGGATTGGATAGTAACAAGGAAGTGGGGGCCAATGTTCTTGAAATGATTTATAATATCCATTGCCGAGGTCAGTCAGTTAACAATGTAGTAGTAAGATATGATTTTGTTTGGTACATTGTTGAATCTATGCAACAACAATTACTAATGATTAAACAAAGTACAACTACAGGCAAGACGAAGACATTTAGGTTCAAAAGTTACTTGTGCTACCTTCTTTTAGCAAAGCATCACCTAATATTTGAGACATAGAACAACAAGCTTGATATTGAGGTCTATAAGTTTGATGAGAAAACCTAGAAGAAATCAGAGACACCAAGTCCAATATATGAGTGGACACATAAGATGAGGATGACTGCTAACAATAAAAACTACAACCATTTTGTAGACTTCTTTTTGGCACCTATTTACCAAAAAATCATAGGCACTACAATGCCTAGATTGCCTGTGTCTTGTAAAGATTGCATTCAATTGGGAAGTCAGATTCAATTGGCTGACTAGTTCTTCATGGAAGATTACACTGTCTTAAGGTTTTACGGTTCAACAGTTGAACCATGCAAACTTCCAATGCATGTTACAGAAAGGATTTTTGCACTGGAATATGTAAGGCAGATGGAGAGCACAAATGAAATTTTCAGTGGACAACAAAAGAAAACAATATTTCCTTCCTTGCCTTTCGCAATTGGAGGCCTCACATTTGAGAGAAAGGCTTTCAAAGTGGCAAATGAATTCGTAACTTTTTTTGGCTTTCATTTTGTTAATCACTGGAATTATGATCCACTGAACATAATAAAAATAAGACTTATTGCCAATGGGAACTCTGTGAGCAAATATCAACACCAGGAGATGCCATTGATAGAAAAGTTAAAAAACAAGGATTCGTGGGATGAGGTTAAGAAAGAGATGGAGAAACATGTAGTAGAGAATAATATTTCAATGCAACAACTATCATCCCAAATTATGACATTGCACATATTAGATTCACACAAATTAGGGCCTCTGACATACTTAAATTTCTACGAGAAAGCATTTGAACCTACTGAGAAGTCTATGCCGAAAGTAATTAAAGAGGTATGTATATCTGAAATGTGGTGTCAAACCAAGATAATTGAGTTTTGAAAAATGAGGCAAAATTTAGGTGAACCAAGGATATCAAAAAATTTTGAGGAAATTGATTAGGATGACCTTTTCAACACTTATTGGGATAAAGAGCATCCAACCGTACTATATCAACTTGACAGTTGCAGTGATAGTGACATTCAAAGATAGGAGGACCTCCAGTCTGATGCTGACATTCAAGGTATTTAGGATTTTGGGTCAACCAGGGGCAAAGATATTATTAAACTTCAAATGAGTGATTCTACTAAACAAATGTATGGTGAAGGAGCAACTATGATACAAAAAATGGGTTATGCAAGTATAGGGCCCATTGGTGCAAGTGGTGATGGTATTTGGAATCCAGTTCCACTACTAGACCCATCCAAAAGAGGAAGTAAACCAATAATTGGAAGCTTTGAGATTGAAGATGACTAATCTAAAAAGGGCAAAAAACATTATACTTCTACTTCTAAAGGTCATCCCAACACATTATTTGTTAAATCTTCAAATCCAGTTATAGTTGATCCCACTGGCACAAGCACTGACACTGGCACTAGCATGGATGAACCTTGTGCAAAAAAGCAAAAAGTTATGACAATTACACCACAAGAAATGTCAGTGGTTACTTCAGCAATGTATGCACCAGTGGCTTCTGTAAAAAACCCTAAAAATAGTCCTAAAATGCCAGGATTTGGAATGGGCCATCTTTAGTATGTTGGCAATCCTCAAAATACAATTGTAGGTGGAGTCATTTTAGTTGGAGATGGAGGAGCATCAGAATTCAATGATACAGTTGATAATTCACCTTTCAAGCACTCAATTGTGTCAAAAAACCCAAATTTTAGTTTGAATGAGTTTGCATCAAAGTTTGAACAGACAAGTGAAAGAAATAGTCAAATTATGAAAACTTTGAAAAGTGATGCAGTTGCCGAATGTCAGGGATTTACTAATAGAATATTTCCAACATATGATCCAAATAATGAAATGATGAACTTCATGGTTGTTATGCCCCTCGATAGAGATAATAATCCACCACAAAATGTAATAAATCATAAATATATACAAGTTACCAATCTTCAAATGGATTTGTCAAAAGTGAAAAATATTGATAAAATCAATATATCAAAAGAGAGAAACAAAATGGTCTACTCTACACTTCTAAAAGCGGAGAGGGAAAACAAAAGGCTTACAAAACAAATAGAAAAGTTATAAGTAGACCTTGATAATGTGAAGGCAAAGGAGAAAGCAATAGACAATAGGTTCAAAGAATTGCAAAACAGGATAAAGAAATCTTCTCCTACAGAGGCAATTGTCCAGCAAGAAAAGATGAATGAAAAAGTGCAACATTTGACTAAAGAATTGGATGAGTGCCAAAAAAGACTTAAGAATGAACAAGCATTTACTGCATAGTTGTTCAAGTCTATAGAGAGTAGTGCATAGGTCATCAATCAATTGAAAACTAAGCTGGAATCTGCTACCAAGGAAAGTAAAATTTTGAAGGATGAATGGGAGAAGGAAAAGAAAAAAGTGGAGTCTAGGGCAAGTATGATTTTTAATTTGCAAAAGGAATTGGGAATGAGAAGAAAAAATAGGAGTCTATTGCAGACACAATCCATAATTTGAATAACCAATTGGAAAATATGAAACAAAAAGAGTTGTCAACTACAAAAACTATTAGTGATTTGAAGGAGGAATTGGAGAATGCAAAGAAAATAGAGTCTAGTGTTACTGCAAGCATTAACATAATCCACAAATTGAGAAGGTAATTGGAGAATGCAAAGAAAAAAGAGGAGTTAGCTGCAAAGCAAAACCTCAATTTGAGAAAGGAATTAGAGAACACAAAGAAAGAGGAGTCTACTCAAAGTATCCATGATTTGAAGAAGGAATTGGACAGTGCGAAGAAAAAGGAGGAGTCCACTTCAAAGACAATCCATGATTTGAAAAGGGAACTCGAGGAAAACAAGAAAAAAGAGGTAACTACTATAAATAAAATCCAAGATTTGAAGAAGAAATTGGAGGATGAGAGGAAGAGAGCAACTGATTGGCAAAGGCAACTAGAGGAAATGCAGAAAAAGAGTGAAAAAGAGATGTTTGAAATGAAGAAAAAGGTGGAGAATGCAATGGTAGAAAATAGAACGACCTCTTCCGAAGACCATCATGTGAAGGATACTATAATAAACATAGTTAAGCTTATCAAACAAAAAATTTGGGACAAAATAATGATGATCAGTGATGGTTTGGTTGAATGGCTTGATTTAAATAGCAATCTCAAAGTTGTCTTTGAAAATGTAAAAATTGATTTTCAGACTAAAAGACAAATCTTTACCAGTTCCTTAAAAGATCTTTTTGACCAAGTTCTCAATAAACTAAATAGATCCAGTGATAGGGATTTGGTAAACCATGGAATAAAAAACCACTTGGATGTTTGTGTAATGGCCATTAATGTCTCTCAACATTGTGAAGAAGTAATGCGAATTGGTGAATCACTCAATTCTGCTTCCAAAGAGTTGATGAAGATGAATAGCACAATAGTGAACTTGTTGAATGTTGGATTACCAAATCTAGCTAACTCAGAAAGCACATTCATTGGAAACAAAAATTACATGAAACAGTTGCAGGGAAGGATGAATTCTGATTTAGGGGAATTGCCCGAGGAATCACTCTAGAGGGAATTGCAAGTTGCATCAAACCACTGTCAACAATGAGTGATGCTATAGATAGATTCCTCCTATC
Source organism: Cupressus sempervirens (assembly GCA_028749045.1). Classification (NCBI taxonomy): domain Eukaryota; kingdom Viridiplantae; phylum Streptophyta; class Pinopsida; order Cupressales; family Cupressaceae; genus Cupressus; species Cupressus sempervirens. The sequence goes on from CM053785.1 coordinate 600,386,646, forward strand.
ATATGATTCTATCTCTCAAAAGTAGTTTTTGTTGATGAGACTACAACTAATTAGCTACAACCTCAAAAAAATGGGGCTTCCAAATGATGTAGAATGGAGTGCCATAAAGAAATTTAGTGAAGCTAGGTCATCTTCTCAAACTGTTACTATTGCTATCAGTGGTAGTCATGGCTGATAGAACTAAGTAGTAACACTGTAACAACTTAGTAAGTGATAGAACTATAATAATTTTTTTACTTGTTGCTCTTTAATTTCAAATTTTGGATTTCATTTCAACTTTGTTTAATGTTAATTGTTACAGGAATAGAGAGCCAATATATTAGGATAATTGGGCAGCCAGACACTAGCATACTATGGCATATCAGGAATCAAGAGCCAACATATCTAATCATATATACAATTACAAACTGACCTACAACTATTGTTGCTCCCTTGTATTTGCAAAAGGGAATTCACGGTCATTGCAATTTGACATTGAGTCATTTGCAAAGGGTTGTAATTTTTTGTAATTGACAATCATTAAATTTATTATGTTACAGGCTGATTTGTAATTATAAATTATAATACATTTTTTTAAAAATGGAGCTTATTCTGTTAAATGCATTATGTTACAATTTCTTAAAGAAACTAGAATCAATGAAAATTTCAACATGTTAAAAAAATACAATCAATGAAAATCTCCACATGTAAGTACTATGTTTGTAACATCAACATGTTCAAACTTCAAAAATAAATAAATAAAATTAAGCATCTATAAAGGGACAGTGAATGAAGGCTATAAATTAACTTCTACAAACATGTTACATAATTAATTAGTACATAGAGTCTTAAATTAGAGCTATTAGCCTACTACTTGACTCAAGCAGAAGGTTGAGAAGCTGCTATAGTTTCCATTCTGCATGGACTGGCTCAACATCACTATCATCAGAATCCTCCTCATTTATTGCATATAACATTTCATTATTTTTTGTGTTTTCTTCAGATTCACTGTCAGCATCAAACTCACTATGCATGCCAAATTCAACATCATCTTCATTGCTTTGACTTTCACTATCATGATATGAACCACTGCCACCGCTATTGCCACTGCCATTGACACCGCCACTACCACTACCACTTGTGTTTGAAATGTTGGCAATCCCTCTTCTTTGACATTAGTTTCTCCAAATGCTAATAGCCCTATCATAAGGGAAACTTTCTACCTCATACCTAGAATTATAGAGCCTCAGACAATTATCCAAATTTTTGTCTAATTTGTTTCTAACCTTTGACTTAAGGAAGCCCAAAGTATTGAAAACTCTCTCATCCTCCACTGAACCCAATATCATTGTCAAACATAAATTGGTAAGCTTGAAATATTCTGATATTGCCTCTCTCTACTGATTGCTCTCACCAAGGTTTTTCCAAACCTTTGTTACCACTCCCTCTTCATTTGGGTTCTACATAATAGCATATTGTTCCCTCATTATGTTTAGAAAAGAGTATGATTGATCCCTCAGTCAAGTTTCATCTAAAATTTCATTTATGGTGACTCCATTAATTACTTTAGGTGTGCAAAAATGCTGAATCAGAGTAGTTATCCTTCTTCAAAAATTAGTTGGACTGTTTAGAGACCAATATTGTGGAAAAAAAATTGACATTGCTTCCAATAGTTCCTCTGGAGGGAATCTAAATCTAATTTCTAATGATAAATTGTAGCAAACTCACTTGACAGAGTCAAGCACAAAGTCTTTGATCTTCTTAAAGGCTTCACTTGTAACACATGAAAGTACCTTCTTTGGTTCTAATTCAACTTCACTTCCTACTTCATTGGGGTTGGTGTTGGGGTTGACATGAGCATAGTACTGCATTGGTATGTCAACTCCATGTACCCTGGCATATACCTCATCATTTGCACCAATATGTAAAAAGTTTCCAGTATTGTTCAAATCTAATATTTCTAACCACTTTGCAAAATTTGTTTCATCTAATGGTAATAATCAGTACAAAGTATCCAGGCTACTACATGTCATTTTACGCAACTTATTATATTTTGCAATGTACATAGCTCTTTGTTGAACCCTTTTTATAATATTTCTCATGTCTTGTAGCATGGGGAGAATAGCTACTAAAGTTAAGAGCACCTTAACATTAGTTAGGCTTGAATATAGCCAAGGGAATCTATATTGCACAAAGTGGATTAGTCCAAGCAATGATGGGTATTTAGACATTACTCGATGCAATGGTCCATCCAAAGAGATCCATCTGGTATCATTGTCTTTAAGAAGCTTCCTCCCATCAGTAAGTCCTGTAGAAAAGTGTTGAAATACCTGGACTCATTTTAGACTTTGACAGAAGTATTGGTAAATCTCTTTGATCAGAGATTCCACTTTACTTACACAACCAAAATTTCTGACAATTCCAAAAGCTAGACTCATTCGATGGGCCATGCAATGAATTGGAATAGCATAGGGTGCCAAATCATTCTTGATCTTTTTGCAAAGACCACCTTTATGACCTTGCATAACTGAAGCACCATCCACTCCAACACACACCAACTTTTGGAAATCTCCATGCTATCCAAACCTCCAGATTCAATTAGAGTACTCTTTAATAATTCATATAAATTTTCAGCTATCGCACTACGATTCAATTTAGCAACAGATAGTAGAAATGGTTGACGACAAAGGTTGTTTATAGTATAAATATGCATGCACACCCAAGAAGTATTATCAATTGTTGTAACTTCATCTAGAGACAATGTAATGAAATCTAAGTTTTTTATAGATTCCTTCATATCTTCTATTTCAATATGTGCAAGACATTTAGCCCATTCCCACTTGTTGTTTACTGACTAGTGACTGTTAGGATGGTTTCGAGTTTTCAAAAAATGCAATAATGTAGTCATTGTAGGGTAGTCCATCATAGGGCATCCTCTACTCAATATATAAAAGACCACACCTAATTGAACTACTTTTCCCATATTTTGTACTTCTGTTGCTTTCCCAATGAAATCTTCAATGGAACCTTTTACTACAGAATGCTTCTCCTGTATTTGCTGGTGTAACTTGTATATTTCAGCATTCTTGATATGCAGACAATTCTCCTTTGTTTTCCAAGTTAGCATGGATTTTTTGACTCCATCTATAATTTCCTTCTTGTAAAATTATTGAAATGCTTTTCTATGGTATCAATTTTAAGCTACAGCCTCTTCTCCTTCTTTGTTATCTATGTGCAAATCTTACATCTGCATTCTGCAGGAGGCTCACCATCATTTGGTTTGGGCACTGGTTCAATGAACCAGTACTTTTCCACCCATTCCAACTAAAAATTCCTTTTGGATAGATCCCAGCGAGATCGATCTTTCTTCGATTCCAATTTTCTTTTCCCCTTTTTTGCATGAACCTGATTTATGGAATCAATTTTGGTTTTCTCAACTGACTGGTCTAGGACTGACTCCAACTCTATAATCTTAGTTTGTGACTCCCTACTTGGGGTAAGTTCCTCTAGATCTTGTTCAAGTTCGTCCTCGAATGAGATATCAAGTTCACCAACTTGAACTTCAATACCATCTGAGGTTCCAACTTGTGATGAATCTCCTTTTTTAGTAACCACTGGAATCTAACTTGTGAATCTTATAGGTTGCCAACATTTACACCACCAAAATATGCCACTATGGTTTTGTGTTTTGGTAATGGTGGCCTCTCTTGGATTTCAGGGATCTGACCCCTCTTGTTTGACATGGAAAACCGATAAAGGCTGCAAAAAAATATCAACTTAGTTGTTGAAAAAAAGACTTAACTACTTAGACTACATATAATAACAATAATATTATTCATTCTCAAAAAAAAGGTACTATTACTATAGTACTATAGTCTACGGTACTACCCAATATAATTCGCAAACCTAATACCCATAGGCTATCTTAGCATGTGAGATGTCCAATCACCAGTGAACACTAGATAGTGAAACTAAAAAAATAACTAGTAGCACTTACAAAATAATTTAAAAATCACTTGCCTTTTACAAAAACTAAGGTCCACGAGTCAATGGCCAATGCACTCAGCACTTTGAAAGTTCAGCAGCAATAAGAAATGCCAATCTCCAGACCAAAAAATAGTGAATTGTGTAGAATAATAATTTCTTATAGTCCAATCTAGGTTGGTGAATTAGGCAGGATTAACAAGCAGGAATGTCAAATGCAGGCGAAATGCACCTTCTGATGCAAGCCTATAGTAGGAAACAGTTGGCTAAATGGGGCGGGTGATCGACAAATGTCGGTAAAATGGTTGGCAACACCCAACCCAAGGGAAAATTTATATGGTTGTAGTAATGGAAAAATAACATCAGCCAATAAGAAATAGCATGCAAAGGCTGGCAATATGTTTAAAATAAATGTATCCAAATTGTATATCGCATTGGTGATTGCACTGATATTTTTGACCAATCATGTGATAACTAAGGGGCAACCACCTCGGGCGTTGGACCCAAATATGATAAATATCCGGTGATGTGGTTGGACCCAAATATGATAAATATTTGCCAAATGATGATTGCCCCATCAGAAAGGATCACCAAAAGGTGAAGATTTTCCACTAAAGTAATCCCTGCATTACGTTCCTTCCAAATGTCCCAACATAGATAAGGAAGGATAAAGTCCCACAATTTAATAATCAAAGCATTCTTGGAAGGAACTTTCCAACTAGAAAAGAATAGCTAGATGGTAGCATGGAAAACCCACTCCACATTCATTAAGCTCCAAATTTTATCCAAAACCTTCTTGGTAAAGTAATAATGAAGCATAATATGATCCACTCATTCCCCATCATTCTTACAAAGAACACATCAATTAACAATGATGAAACCTCTCTTCTTAAGATTGTCAAGAGTTAGAATTTTATTTTGTAGAATAATCCAAAAGAAAATATTAACTTTGGGAGTCAAACCTTTCACCCAAGCTGTAGCCCAACAAGGTTCATCATGATCATCGAAAGAGTTAGCAAAGGTAGAAGCAATAGAGTACATACCATTGGGATCGGTTTTCCAAATCAGAACATCCTCTTCATGGTTTAAAAAGAACACATTCAAACACTTACCAAGCTCAACCAAGTTATGGTCCACCTTATGAAGATTCACCCACAAATCATCCTTCCAATAGTCACTCACAAAATTTCCATACTAATTCTTGCACTGCTCCATATACCTATTCCACCTTGGATCATCACAAAGAGGGTGATCCAAGATCCAAGGGTCTTCCCAAAAAAGAACTTTCCTACCATTTCCCACCTTCCATTTAACCCCTTTCCTTAAAATATATTTTCATTTTGAGCATTCTACTAGATTAGAGAACCCCCTTGATCAACATCAGTAGAAAGGAATTGCTAAAAATCAAAGTGGTCCCTATTATATTTGTTAGCCCAAATATTCCTCCATTCGCCTTCTTCCTTGTGCCATCTCCAAAGTAATTTAGCTAGTAAGAGTTGATTCATTATTGAAATGCTTCACAAGCCAAGCTCTCCCTTTCCCCGGGGTATACAAACATTCTCCCAAGAAATAAGAGGGAGTCTTTTTTTAGTCTTCATTCCAGTCCACACAAAAATTGATTGAATTTTCTCAATAGCAAGGGTAAACTTTGTTGGAATTTTGAAAACACTCAATGCATAGAGCAGGATACTTTGAATGATAGACTTCAAAAAAATAACCTTACCAACATGACTAAGGAGAGAGCCTTTCCAACCAGCAAGTTTCAAGTGGATTTTATCAGTCAGTGAATTCCAAAAGTTGTCAGGAGGGGTTAAGCCCAAAGGTAAACCTAGATACGTTCCAATAGAGAACCACTCTCATAGCCTATAATCTTTTTGATCTTATTTTGTCTAGCCTCACTAACATTGATAAAGTAAATCACACTTTTACTCTAGTTAATGATTTGACTAGTGGCCATTTCATAGTCAGTCAAAGCCTTCTTAACATTCCTAGCATTCCTCACCGAAGCCTCCCCCATAACAATAGAATCATCAAAAAATTGTTGATGAGAACACACAAGAGCAGAAGATGAAGGGTTAAGGCCCACAAAGTCCCCTTTCACCACTATATTATTCCCAAATCTCCCCAAGCATTCAACCAGTATAACAAAAATAATAGGAGAGATCGGGTCCCCTTATCTACGACCCCTAGAAGCCTTAAAGAAGGAAGTAGGGGATCCATTAACAAGCACCAAGAAAGAGGCCAAAGAAACTAACATGAAGATAAGATTTTGATATCTGTTATTAAAGCCAAACGCTTCCAAACCCCTAAGGAGGAAATTCCAGTCAACTCTATCATAAGCTTTTGAGAGATCAAGCTTAAGAAGAAACCCTTCCTTCTTAGACACCATAAGAGAATGTATATTTTCATGAACTGAGATAATGGAATCCAAGATCTGTCTACCCAGAACAAACCCATTTTGCTACCTTGAGATGATAGCCGGAAGAAGGGAAAGAATTCTAAGAGTAAGAACTTTAGAGATGATCTTATAAAAGGAATTACACAAGCTAATAGGTCTTAACTAATCCATTCTATCAGCACCCAACTTATTCAGAATAAGGGCAATAAAAGTCCCATTTAACTCTCTTAGGGTGTTTCTAGTGCCAAAAAATTCCTTCACACCATTACAAATATCAACACCAATGATATTCCTATATTTATGAAAGAACAAAAGAGGAAACCCATCAAGACCAGGGGCTTTGTCACCCTCGAAAGAGAAAAAAACCTTAGAAATCTCATTCAAGAAGGAATGGAAGTAAGGGAAAAATTTTGGGCCTTAGAAATACAAGAAGGAATGCACTCAAGGAACATATTTTGCTTATCCAAATTAAATTCAGGATCACCTTGAAGTAATCTAACAAAGAATTCCATAGCGTCCCTTTTGATAATGTCTTCATTATTAGTCAAACCTTCATCTATATTAAGACTGGAGATTCTATTAGCCATCCTATGCTTTAAAGTAGTCAAATGAAAGAACTTGTTGTTACAATCTCCTTCCTTCAAAAAGACCTTTCTAGAATGTTGTCTCCAAAACATCTCCTCCTTGGTAATAAGATCATGAAGTTCAACCAGTTTGCTGCTTTCCTCTTCCCTTGAGACCACCTCATAACCATCAGTCTAAATCCTATCTTGAATATCTTTAAGTTCCTCCAAAATCTTTTTTTATTCTCAAATTTTTTGCCAAAGGTATTTTTTTCCATATATTAATATTCTTCTTAACATTTTTCAATTTGGTAGCCACTCTAAACATTTTTGTACCTTCCACTTTAATATCCCACCACTCCTTAATAAGGCTCTCCAAATTTGGATGAAGAGTCCACATTTTTTCAAATCTAAAGGGAAAATTCTTATGAAAATTAATTTTATCAGCAACAAGGAAAATAGGGTAATGATTAGATCCTACACGAACTTGAGTATTTAGTGCACATTTATAATTTAGAAACCAATCATTACTAATAAAAGCATGATCCAACCTAACCTGAATAAGATCCTTTCTAGCTCTTCTATTCATCCATGTATACTAGATCCCATGTAAATCAAGATCATGGAGAAGATGAAGATCAATAAAATTCATTAGATCTAATCTATTATCCAAATTGGTTTGACTACCTACCCATTTTTCAGAGTCCTTTAAAGGGGTATTGAAGTCCCCCATCACCAACCAATTATCCTCTGCAAAAAGCTTTCTCTAATTATAAGTTTCTTCTCATAGTGCCTTCCTCCCCCATTTGGAGTTGGGGGCATAAAAACTAGTAAGGACCCAACTAAAATTGTCTTTTGAATTAAAAAATTGAACATTCATCATATTTCTGCTTTGAGAAATGAGTTCCCCCTAAATCCATTGATTAATCCAAAAAATTGCCATACCACCTGATGCTCTTCAAAATGATTACCAATAATCTTTCCTCCCTTAAAAATAGAAAGGCATTCCACCTTATCCTTTAGCATCTTAGTTTCTTGAATAACAAAAATGTTTGGCTTGTTATCCCGAATCATAATTTTCAAAATGTTATGTTTATGAGGGTTATTTAACCCTTAGATGTTCCAAGAAATTATCTTCATAATTTATGAATTTTTTTTGATTCAAGGATGGCTCTCTAACTACCATCAGCAATGCTTCTATTAGCCTCAACTATTCTTTTCTGCAAATTGGATGGTCTTCCAACTGATGATGGAGAAGACCCAACATCACCATTCTAGATTGACATTCTTAAATGAAGAACTTCCATGTTTACCCTTAAAAGGTTTTGAGTCCCCATTTTTGGAATCTTCTTTGGATCCTTTCTTATTATTTTTACTGGAGTAGAGTCCTCATCTTTTTTACTACCTTTCTTCCTTCCTTTAGACTATTTTCCAACTGCAGTCCAATTGGCATCAGAACTATCCTCTTCCCACACAACTTCTTAACATGAGAGATAGTAAGAAGGTACTTTAACTTCACCACTAACAAAGTTACCATCCTTCATCACGAGTTCCTAGAATTTACGTACAGAAGGCACACCTATCTCCTTTAGGGTTCCATCTTTGGCAGAATCCCTAACCTTCTTAGTCATAATCACCATATCTTCTTGATTCCTCTGCAAACTATCACTATTAGGGATCTCTGGAAGGATTTGGGTAGAAGTAATCAAACCAATCTCCTTTTCCAAAGGTGAAACCAAGCCAAGATGGGGAGCCCCCACATCACAGTGTGAGTTGACTGAAGGAACTTGAGGAGGAACACCAATCTCAATAGGAACCTCCACACCCTCAGTCACACTACCCACCACACCACCATCAGAACACTTAGACTGGTCTTTTGGGGAAATAGACTCATCTAAATCCACCCTTGCACCCTTAGAGATATCTTTCTTCACCCACACTTTCTTGATCTTCTTAGCCTTTCTTTTTAGAGAAGGGCATTTCTTAGCCCAATGCTTGAACACGTATTCCACCTAGAACTCTAGAGGGAGGCCATGTAGTCTCACCCAAATAGGGGCTTAAATAGCAGAATCATCTAGAGATTAAAGGTTGGGGGTCCATTTTTGTAACATCAGGGTATGCCTTCCTGTAACCAAAGGATTGCTATAGAGGATATCCCACTTATCCTCCTCACAAGAGAAACAAAAGCAAAGACATCCTTTAGCCATAACTGAAATGTCAACTTGGCCCTTCAAACACCATTTTTTGCGAACAAAAGTTCACACATCTTCAATATTGGGTCTAGCTCTAATGAAACACCCAACCAAAGTCATGTCCATATAGGAAATATTTTTATCAATAATCTGATCAAGGATTTTGATTGAGAACTTACCTTTATTCCTTATAGAAATATCTCCAATTGGTAGGAAAACAAACTTTCTAGTAGTTCGTACCCCAAATAAATTGGACCATTTTAAAATCTTCTTGGGTCCCCCTTTGAGTCCTCCAAAAAATTGCTATCATCAACATCCCTAGATTCAACATCCCTAGATCCAACAAAGGAATCTCCAAAATGCTCACCAGGTACACATGATTTCAAATTCTGATTCCTGCCCAAAAACTTCACACCACTCTCCCCACTCCCACTTGATGAAGAATGTTTTCAATCGTTGTTTTGTCACTAATGTCAAACCTACTATTTGTTGGAATGAAAATTTCTTATAAGATCTAAGTACTATCACTTAGTTGATTGATGAAGAGGATTTAATCAACAAAAATGTAACAAAAGTACCTAAGGGAAAGGTTGAATTATGATTTTGTAATGAAGTACAAGGATCTATTAAGACAATGCTAAAATGATGTATTGAAAATATACTTAAAGATATAGAGGTTGGCCATACTTAGAAACATTGGAGGAATAATTTGTAACAAGGTTGTTTGCAAAGCTTAACTAAGTTCATTAGTGAGTGCCAAGCAAGCTAGTTCATGTTGAGTAGATTTTCAGTTAGTGCCAAGCAAATGCAAAATCTAGTGTGTGCTAAGTGATGTAGAAGGAGCTAAGCAAAGTTCAAGTACCAAGCATCAGAAAAAAACTTAGTGGATGCTGAGTGAATCTATAGTAGGTGTCGAGCATCAGTAAAATGTAGTTGGTGTCGAGTAACATAGTATATGCCAAGCACTAGAATTTCAATAGTGTCGAGCTGCTGCATTATGTGAAAATTCAAAGATTTGCCAAATCTGAGCTGACAAGGTTGTTACCTTGAATTTTGTGAACCTGATGGAGGATAAGGATGATGATCTGGAGGCACAAAATTTTAGATAAACTATTTTTAGGTGAATTCAGGAGGATTCTTCATGATGTTTCTAGAAGGAACAAGATATGGGTTAGATTCAATGAATCCTACCTAATCCATTCAAATTGAAATTAAAGGAGGGAAGAATCGAGTGGGAAAATAAATTCCAAACTTCTATTTAAGGAGTTATAGGCAAAGAAGCAAGAGTTGTTGGGGTGCCAAATTACGAAGTTGTTGAAGGGTGTTAAGGACAAGGCATTGAAAGAAGGTGAAGGAATAACAAAGCATAGAGACTCTACTTTGATAAGTGGCTATATAAGAGATTGCATTGGCACATCAAGCATAAAGACTCAAGGAGATGAAGCTTGAAAGGAGAACAAGTTATTAGAGCTGTAGAGACTAAAAGCCAGGAAAATTATGCAATGCTGAATAGAGATATGAAATCTGCAAGTTAAGTTGTGAGTTGTATCAGGTCAAAAGCTCTTATTGCTACTCTCTAACGATTTTGTCAGCTAGGGTAAAATCCTATGGACTTAGGTTGGTTTAACAACCATTTTTAAATCCTTTAACATGGTGACATTCCAAGTGAATGTTCTAAAGTCCTCTAACCAAGACCACTTCTAATAGGGTGGTTAAATCCTTTAACTAGGTCACATTTAATAATGTGTTGTAGCCTTTAACAGGGTAGACCTTTCATAGGGCATCACTTCAAAAGAGTGAAAATTTAGTAGCATGTCACTAGTGGTTTTTCCCAAATTAGGTTTCCATGTAAATCACTATGTTATGTGTTGATCTTTCATGTGTTATACTTGCATGTTGATTTATAGTAACTTTCTAAGAAGGAAAGTTTAAGCTTGGATGTATGAATGGTTTAATAGGGCTTACTTTACTTGATGAAAAAGTTTTATTAGCACATTTGGACCTTGAATAACTAATTCACCCCACCCCTCAGTTATTATAAAGAATTTCTAATAGGTGATGACCTAGAATTCGGGTGGGAATATTTTGGCAGAAGTGAGGAGTCTTATCGAACTGGAAAAAATCTAGGGAGGTACGGTGGAGATCTTAAATAATTTGGGATGTGAGTTATTATAATAATGGTGTTTACGAAAAACACAGTTAGGAGGTCAGGTAATTAGTGTCATATCAATGCATTTTGTGGGTAGAATTTTTCATCTGCCTTTTTTCCTAGGGTATAGAAACATATATTGGTACTTTTTAGAGATGCAAAAACTAGAGCTTTCAAAGGGTTGAGAAGGGTTTTTAGAGGTTGGTGTTTATGAGAATTATAGGGGTGGAGAGTATAGAAATGGTGGGGGAATGAAGTAGGAAGGAGCCTATGGGTGAAGTAGAAAAATGGAAAGAAAGGGAAAAAGTATAGGAGAAATTGGAGAAGGGAGGTATAGCAAATTACATTGCTAAACTCCATGACTTTGACCTAGATGTAACTAATAGTATGGTCAACTCTTGGAAGGATAGGAGAGTTAAAGTGAACAGAGTTTCATTTTAGATTATAGAGAAAGTCATTGCTCTTGTGTCTAAAATTCTGGTGGAGGGCTTCAAATTTTATAGAGACAAGAAGCTATCAATGAATGTAGTCAAGGATTTTTAAAAGAAAATAGAGGAGAGGAATGATATGGTAAAATGCAAAATGTACTATGAAATGGATTCTATCAAAAAACTTTGGAGGTATATTTTACAAGTTGTTATAGAGTATATTTCATTGGATAATAGATTTGATTGGGTGAGAACCCATCACTTTGTTTTTCTCAACCATTTCTACCATGGCATCAAGATTTCTTTCCTCTTTTATTTTTTTAACTTCTATGAGCAAGGCTATCATGGGATATAAGAAAAAACCCTTTGCGAATCTCGCCTTACATGAGGAATTATTGTTGTTAATTTATGAGCATTTTAAAGCTCAGACTTTAAGAAAATCTCCTTAGCCTAGTGCAGATGCCTTTGAGGACATGAACATCACTAGTTTTTCCTCTCATTCAAAGGATATTCAAAGTATCAAATCAGATGGGGAGAAAAATGTTTCCTCTAGAAAGAAGGCCAAAGAGTTGGAGAAAAGATTGCCCTCATCTATTACCCCAAGCAAGAAGAGCCCTAGAGGACATGGGCCTAAAATTACAGGCTAGGGTGATGAATAAAAAAATGAGGAAGGGGAGGAAATGAAATTTGATGATGATGATGATGAGGACACAAAAATTAATAGGGAGGAACCAGTTGCTAAGAAAAGGAAGAGGGAAAAATAGATGGATGTTGAGGGGGTTTTGGGGTTAGGGCTAAATATCTTAGCTATTCCTCTTTCCCCTATTCATCCCCAAGAGAAGGAGAAGGAGAAAATTAGAGGAGAGGGTGGAGAAGTGATTATTAAGGATAGGAAAAATGCATGGAGAAACTTCAATATTAGAACATCCAAGATGGGGATTTTTTGAGAGACAATGAATCTCCAAATTTTGGAAGAAAAATAGGGCTAGCTCTAGTTCAAAGAACTCATCGATCTTGCTGTGGTGGCAATAACGGATAATGCTAGGAAATGAGCATGAATATGTTGAATAATGCTCACAATAGCATGATTGATAATTTTAGGTGAATCAAATGGCTTTACCATGAATTGGAAGAGGTCAGGGAAAAAATTGGCCAAATGGAAAATAATAAGAAGGAGCCAGGTTCAAGAAATCAGAAGAATAAGAAGGATATAATTAGTTTTGTTGAGAAGAGAATCCTGAATCTGGAAAACTATTATCATAATCTAGTGAATCAAATGATCTCCATCCTCAATTCTATCAATGATAACATTCTGTCCCTTACTGGAATGTTAAAATCTAGAGGCCTATTGGACAAGAGTGAGGACAAGGACAAAGAAAAAGCCAGGGTGGAATAGGATGCAACGACAAAAATTTCTTTTAACAGCCTAGGCTAGGAAGCCCAAAAGAGTTTGGAGTAGATGGCCGAGGAGACTCATAAAGTCTATGAAGTAGCTTAGATGATGCAGGAGCTGAAGTGAAAGATAAAAGAGTAATCATTGTTTATTTTTTCCTATCTTTTGTTGTTAGTTTATTGTTGTTTTTTGTTAAGTTGGCTTTTTATTATTTTTTCTTTTTGGATGTAAGTTGAAATGGCCTTTTTGTTGGCCTTTGTGTTTGGCTAGGTTTTCATGCTTATCATTAGCCTTGTGACTTGTCTATGTTTGGTTGCACTTTATTTGCTTATTATTAGCCTTGATTTTTGTATTGACTTTTGGGTTTCAAGGTCCTTGTAAAACCTATTTTTCTTATAAAAAAAAAATATCAAAATAATGAATAATCCATTCCCAGTTTCTTTCAAATATAAATTACTATCTACCATACCTTTAGCAAAGCCCAATTTTGCTAAATATTTGTCAAGTCTTGCATACTAGGTTCTAGGTGCTTTCTTTAGACCATACAATTCTTTCTTTAGTCTGTATACCATGTCCTTTTTTTTTTCAAAGGAAATCCTTTAGGATGTTTAATGTAAACTTATTCTTTGAGTTCTCCATTTAGAAATGTTGACTTTGCATCCATCTAATACACCTTAAACTTCTTATTTACTACACAGGCCAAGAGCAATCTTGTTGCTTCCATTCTAGCAATAGGGGCAAATGTCTCCACATAATCTATACCTTGTTTCTATGAGTATCCTTTGCATACCATTCTATATTCATTCCTCATAACTTCACCTTGTTCATTCATCTTATTGAATACCCATTTAGTTGCTATAACATTCTTGTTTTTAGGTCTAGCAACCAATTCCCATGTCCATTCTTGACAATTTGATCTAGTTCTTCCTTCATTGATTGAATCCAATGATCATCCTTGCATGCACTCTTTGGTTCAACCTAAGAAATCAAACTTAGTTCCTCATGTACTCTATTTCTTTTCATTACCCCTTTGTCTTTACTTTGAATAATCTATTCAACAAGGTGATTCTTTGCCAAATTTATGTTTGGTGTAGGATTTGCTACTTCAAACCTTGTTTCTTCTCTTTGATCAAAAAATTGAACATCATTTTGCAAATCATTGTTAGTCTCAAATAAACTTCAATATTCTCTTTGACAAGTTTAGAATTATCTTCTTCTTCATCATCAACAAAAGTTGCTAAATTTATTTCTTCCATTACTTCTTCTTTCACATTCAATTCAAGTTCATCATCATTACTATCTTTTGAGAATCATTCCATAATTGCTTTAAATTCTTCATCATTGTCAAAAATCAAATTCTTTGTAGTTTTTCTTACTCTTAGGACATCTAGACCAAAAATGACCAAATTCTTTACATATCCAACAAACAATTTTTTTTCCATACTTTCTAGCTCACTTTTCATAAGTAGAGAAATACCTTTTTTGTTCTTCTTGTCTTCTCTAGATATAGATTTGTCTTTACTTGTGCTTCTATTCTTTTGTATGCAACAAATATATTTTGGATTTGGAAACTCAATGCTCTATTATGCACACAATTCTAATATCTCACCATGAAGATCCATCTTCTAAATGTCAAAACTAACTCCATTAGAATTCAAACTTTACTTTATGAAGTGATTTGCCATTGATCTTTCAAAGTTGTTAAGATTCCTCTTCAAGGACTTGATGCTCAAATACCAATTGTTAGAAAGTAAATTTCACCAATATAACTGAGAGGGGTGGGGGGTGAATTAGTTATCCAATTATTATAACAATTATCAACCTTATTAATACTTAACCATGTGAGAAATATAATCAAAAGCATAACAAGAGACTCATACACATTAATATAGATATGCTAACTAGGGAAACCATTGCTCAGAGGGAAAACCTTGGTAGGGATGGTGCCCACAAAATGATGTACTAATATTAAATTTCCTTGTTAAGAGTCAATAAGGTACATTTAGTACATGTCAATCCCTATTAGTAGACTTCTAATCCCTATTAGGAGATTCTAACCCTAGTAGAAGTTGTACCAACCTTGCTAGGAGTTGTAGAGGGAAGATGGACTCATCGTCCAAACAAATTTAGGGGTAAGATCATTGAAGTCACTATCCAACTGATCTTCATATTATTCCTTGCAAAATAATATAAAAAACTACACCTGTACTTCCTCTATCTTGTCAACTTGACTTCTTTTCTTCAAGTCTCATTACTCGATCACCAAATTCACATCCAAGAATCCCTTGAATCACTTACTTGCATTTACCAAATAATTTTCTCTTGTTTGCAAAAACTACACTTTATTCATATTTCCAAAAAAGGTAAATATCCTTCCTTTATACCATGTCCTTAAAATAATTCCTTAAGTCAACCTCAAGGCTTTCCCAATTAATTATAATAGGACATCTTTAAGATAGCTAATTATTTTACAATTACATGATGTTGTTGGCTCATAGTCTTTACAACTTCTCACATGTGTGACCTCAAACTTTGTGCACTTGCTGATGTAATCATTAGGCTATCTACTATCACTATCTAACCTCACATATCTAGATTCCATCTATGATAGGAGATACAAACCAAACATTAGAAGCTACTTCTTGGGTATTCTATTTCTGTACTATCCTCTACAAATCAAGCATATCTTCTACATATCTTCGACATTCTTGATGTGCACTTAACCACTCCATCAAGACACAATTTAGAACACATCCTTAACCATGCTTGATGTGATAGTCAATACTCCATCTATACAACCTCATTCTTTGTCTTCTACTTTTCTAGTCTTCACAGAAATATTGTTATGTTGACATCAATGACAAACATAGTCATAAATGCAAAATGTCAATCATGCTAATAATCTCCTTAATTCTTAGGATACTCCCCCAGAGGAATAACATCAATATTCATGCTAACAATCTCCCCTTTTGGCATTGATGGAAACATAGATGAAAAAAATCTAAGTTCCAAGAATACCAAAAGAAAGTCTCTTGTTGCTACTACTGTTCTCTTCTTTTCAAATCCTCTTCATCAATCAATTCTGAAACTTAATGGAACACTTATATTTTTGCATATCTTCTTTAGATTGGCATCATTAGTTGTTCACACTCCAACTCTTAGGAGAAAATCTCAACTTCTCCCCCATTCAATGTCTCTCCATTAATAATACTTCCCCCCCATACATAGGAGATATATTTCATGTACATGCTTTCTCCCCCATTAGAGGATCTTCTCCCTCATTTGTGGTGCTTCTCTCTCCCCATGCATAGGAGATGTTTTTCATGCAATCTCTCCCCCATTAAAATCAATGACAAAGGCTTCATTATGTCAATCATCTACTCCAAGTCTTCAAGTATCTCAAGTGTCCAAAGACACTATTCTAAACTAGCTACCAAGAATCCTTGATATAGTGCTCTAGTCAAATAATAGTGCTCTATACCACTAGAGTGATGAAATATCTACATCATCTACTCAAAAGTAGGCAAAGACATAAACCCAAGCATACCTCACAAATAATCAAATGTATCTTTAGGTAAGGGGTTTGAAAATATATATGTAGTATACTCTTTTGTACTTACATACTACAATTTGATTTATTTCTCTACAAATTTCTCTCTCAACACATGATACTTAATAGATATATGCTTAGTCTTAGAGTGCAACATAGGACTCTTAGACATACTGTAATTGTGTTATCACAATGTATGATAATAGGTTCTAAAAATTCTATCTTAATACCCTTCGACAACTACTTCATCCACACGACTTGATTATAATTATTTGTTTTTGCTACATACTTTGCTTCAACTATGCTCTATGAGATGCAATTGTGTTTCTTTATTAGCCAAGAAACTAATCTTCATCCTAAGAAAAATAATCCACCACTAGTACATTTTCTATCATCCATATTACTTGCCCAATTTGTGTCAGTATAAGCACACAAAGTGAAATCACTTGATCCATCATACCATAATCCATAATTAGGTGTACCTTTTATACATCTAAATATCCTCTTTATTTTTGCATAATGAGATTCCTTAGGATCAAGTTGAAATATTTCCTCTATCCTACCTACATTTTCTATATCTGGTTTGGTGTGAGTCAGATATTATAAACCTCCAATCATATATCTATACCTCTTCTACTCAATTGTATGTATCTCATCTTTGGTAGATACCTTGTGACCAATTATCATAGGTGTACCATGAGGCTTATAATTTTCCAAGCGAAATATTTTAAATGCTTAGCTTGTTATACAAAAATACCATCTCTATTTTTCAAAATCTGTAACCCCAAGAAAAACTTCATCTCACAAATCATACTCATATCAAATTCATTCTTCATTTTATTAGAAAATTTGTCACTTGCTTCATCATTACCTCCAAAGATTATGTCATCAACAAATATCACAATGATCAATAGTCCATTCTCAAATTCTTTCAAATAAAATTACTATCTATCATACCTTTAGAAAATCCCAAATTTGCCAAATATTTGTCAAGTCTTGCATACTAGGTTCTAGGTGCTTTCTTTAGACCATATAGCTCTTTCTTTTGTCTACATACCATGTTGTTTTCTTTTGTCAAAGGAAATCCTTTAGGTTTCTTAATGTCAACTTCTTCTTTGAGTTCTCCATTTAGAAATTTTGGCTTTACATCCATTTAACACATTTTAAATTTCTTATTTGTTGTAAGGCCAAGAACATTATTACAACTTCCATTCTAGCAACAAGGGAAAATGTCTCTTCATAATCTATACCTTCTTGTTGTGAGTTTCTTTTTCATACCAATCTATCTTTATTCCTTATAACTTCACCTTGTTCATTTATCTTATTTCTGTATACCCATTTAGTTCCTATAACATTCTTGTCTTTAGGTCTAGGAACCAATTTCCATATCCCATTCTTCACAATCTAATCTAGTTCTTCCTTCATTTCTTGAATCTAGTGATCATCCTTGCATGCGGTCTTTGGTTTAACTTGAGAAATCAAACATAAATCCTCATGTACTCTATTTCTTTTTATTACCCCTTTGTCTTTACTTTCAATAATCTATTCAACAGGGTGATTCTTTGCCAAATTTTTGTTTGGTGTAAGAGTTTCTACCTCAAATCTTGTTTCTTCTCTTAGTTCCAATCTATGTTCTTCTCTTTACTCAACCATTTGAAAATCATTCTTCAAATAATTGTTAGTCAAAAATACAACTTCAATATTCTCTTTGAAAAGTTTAGAATTATCTTCTTCTTCATCATCAACAATAGTTACTAAAACTATTTCTTCTATTACTTCTTCTTTCTCAAATAATTTAAGCTCATTATCATTGATATTATTTAAGAATATTTCCATACTTACTTTAAATTATTCATCATCATCAAACATAAAATTCTTTGTAGTTATTCTTACTCTCATAGGACATTTAGATGAAAAATGACCAAATTCTTTACATGTCCAAAAAACATAAATATTTCATACCTTCTGGCTCACTTTTCATAAGAAGATCAATACCTTCTTTGATCTTCTTATTTTCTTCAGATCTAGATTTTTCTTAACTTGTGCTTCTATTATTTTATATGCAATAAAAGATTTTGGATCTAGAAATTCAATGCTTTGTTTTGTAGACAATTATGATATCTTCCCAAGAAGCTTCATCTTTTGAATGTGAAAATTACATCTATTAGACTTCAAACTTTCTTTTATGAAGTGACTTGTCATTGATCTACCAAAGCTATTAAGCTCTCTCTTCAAGGATTTGATGCTTTGATACCAATTGTTAGAAAGTAAAGTCTACCAATATAACTGAGAGGGACACGGGGTGAATCAATTATCCAACTATTATAAAAATTATCAACATTATTAATCCTGAACCATGTGAGAAATATAATCAGCAACCATAACAACATACTCCTACACAATAACACCAAATATGTTAACTAGGGAAAAACTTGATTAGAGGGAAACCCCAGTGGAGATGGTACCCACAAAATGATGTACTAATATAAAATTTCATTGTTAGAGGATAGACCTTGTTAGGAGTCAATGAAATACATTGAATTCATGTCAGTCCCTATTAGGAAATTGCAACCCTTTTAGGAGTTGTAGAAGGTAGATGGACCCACTATCCAAACAACTTCAAGGGTAAGAGCACTTAACTCACTATCCAACTAATCTATATATTATTCCTTGTAGAATAATAGAATAAACTATACTTGTACTTCTATCCTTCCTCTCACCAGACTTCTCCTCTTCTGATCTTATTATTAGATCACCAAATTTGCATCCAATAATCCCTTGGATTGCCTACTTGCATTTACCAAATACTTTGTTCTTGTTCACACAATCCACACTTCATTCATATTTCCAAAAAAGGAAAATATCCTTAAGCCAATTCCTTGATTTGGCCTTGAGGCTTTCCCAATTAATTATAATAGGACCTCTTTAAAATAATTAATTATTTTGTTATTACGTAATACTGTTATCTTATAGTCTTTAAAACTTCTGACATGTATGACCTTAGACCTTGTACACTTGCTGATATCATCATTAGGCTATCTATTGTCACTATTTATCCTTGCATATATATATATATATATATATATATTCTATCTCTATTAGGAGATACAAACCATACATTAAAAACTACTTTTAGGTACTTTGTCTATGTATTATCCTCTATAAATCAAGCATATCTTCTACATATCTTCAACTTTCTTGATGTCCACTTAACCAACTCATCAAGACACAATGTAGAACATGTCTTTAACAATTCTTGATGTGGTAGTCAATACGTCATCCATATGGCCTTGTTATTTGTCTTTTTCTTAGCTAGTATTCAAACAAATGCTACTATGTTGACATCAATGACAAACATAGTCATGAATGAAACATGTCAATCACACTAACAATATCCTCAATGCTTAGGATAATCCCTCAAAGGAAAACCATAAATATTCATTCTAACAAATTCATTGAATGTCTTTTAGTAAGGTAAATACACCTAAAAGTCAAATTTGCAGAGATTTTGCTATCACAAGAGCTAAATTTTTGGTGATGTAAAATTGTTTTTCCATTATTGTGAAAAATTTGGAGTCAAATTTAAAAATGAAAATTTATTCACCAATAATTTTTGGAAACTCTTCTTGGGAAGTCACTAGGTTACAAGATAAGGGTGAAATAGAGTATAACCTAGAATGGTCTTGCTTCACCAAGACATATTTCCAGTTCTTCAATTGGGCTTGGCATTTGATAATAAACAAGAAGACATTATTTCTAACCTTAATGCCCTAGCCTGGAATCTCAAAACTAGCCTTGAGTAGTACATTTAGGTTAGTAAAGTTCTTGAAGAAGAAGAAGCACACATAGATCTTATTAGGGGAGTACGTGTTTCTTAAGAAGAAATAATAGTAGAAATGTAACCTCTGAACCTTGGACCCTTGGGGTGCTCAGTTTAGACCTCTGAACCTTGGACCCAATCCAAATCCTCTCTCAGAAGGAGCAAAGGACATACCTCCCAAGTTTAGTGGTGATGGGAAGAAGTTGACAGATGAAAATTTGAATGCTTTTAACACTACATGCGGGGTTCATACTACTTCAACTAAGAATGTGGTAGTTAATTTATTTGTATAACTTCTAACTGAAGGAGCCACAAACTAGTTCCATCAGTTACCTAGTAGATCAATCACTACCTTAGTCTCCATGAGGAACACATTTGAAGAAATGCATAAAATAGTTGATGATGAACATACTCTCTTATTGCAGTTAACACAACTTAAGAAAGAAGTTCAAGAACCTATGCATGATTTTGTAGAAAAATTCAACAAGATATTACATTAAATACACATTAAAAAGAGACCAAATTCTGAGAATAGGAAAGGATTCTTTGTGAATGTTATGCCACATGACATCAATTCTCACTTGAGGTGTGATAGAGTAGCTAATTTTGGTGTAGCCCAAATACTAGCTATTGAGTTGGAAGATGATCTTATTGCTACAAGAAAGTGGAGGAGGGGTGTACAAGTGCCTAATTCACAAGCTTCTATTTTAGGTTCAACTAGTCCTCTAGTTTAAAGGTCGATAAATGATATGATGATAATTATTAGATAACTACCTAAGAGTGCCACTCCTTACTAGGATATCCCTTGTAGATATCCAAACCAAACCACTTCAAGCTTGGAAAAATAGTTCACTCTTCCTCCTATCCAACAAAGGTTTCAAATTGGACCACCTCCTAGTAAGAAAAATATGTGCATCTTTTATCTCACAAATGATCACAAAGGGGCTTCTTGTCCAAAAAATGTATGATACAAACAATTGGAATGGGGGAAAGCATCCACAAGAAATGTGATTATTGAAGAAGAGCCTTTTGAGGCATTTGGTGACTCTACAAATTACTACCTAGAGTATGAATCTTATTTTGATAGAACTGGTGATATTTGGGTGACTTTAGGGTAGTTATCCTATTTAGTTTTGACTAGAAGAGAGTGAGGAGCCAAGTTAGATCTTCAACATAGGAACACCATAGTGAATCTACAAGCCAAAGATGCAAAATTATGCACTAGAGATGGACATAAAACATCAAAAACCCTAACTCAAATTAAAATCTTAAAAAGGTCTAACCTTGACCCTATTTTTGACATTGTAGAATTCGGTAAATCTTCTAGAATTCAAATTTAACTTGTAGTTTACTTGAAAAAGAAATCCCATGAACTAAATAAATTAATTGATTTAGTTCATGAAACCCCTCCTGTAATAACCTCACAACAAGTCAATGAAGTAAGCTCCAATGAGGCATCTAAAGAAAAATAGCCAAGATTACAAGAAGAGTAGTTTCAGCTTGAGAGCTCTATGTTAGCTAACCTTGTTAGGGAAAAGCCCAAACATTTCTATGTGTCTCTTTTCATCCATGGCTTCCAATTGAAAAATTGCATCATAGACTGAGGTGCTTCAGACAATATAATGGTATCAACTATAGCCAAAGCCCTTGACCATCCATTGAAAAATAATTTTAGTAAATGTTACTCCAAAGATTCCAACAAGTCTTGTTAATAGGTAAAATTAAGGATGTGCAAGTCTCATTGGCTACATTTCATAAAAAGAGAATAAAACTCACTGTACCAATTGTAGAAATTCTCACTAGCTATATCATGTTCTTGAGAAAGACCATTTGCAAAGACTTAGGAGGTGAAGTTAAAATGGACAGGTCCTAGCCATTGACTCATATAGGAAACAAAAAAGTGACCCTATAGCCTAAAGTTAAACCTAAGTATATAATCTTCCCATCAGATGATCCCAAATCTCAAATCCTATACCAAGAATCTAATTTTTCTAACTACTTAATTATGCCTAAAAATAATGTTGCAGGTCCTACACCAATGAATGATGGTATCCCCAAAATTCTAGAGTTTGATGGTAGATGCTCTTCAACAAGATCTAGAGCAGGTGTAGTTCTCATTTCCCCCTTTGGAAAAAAGTTTCCTTTTTCCTTTAAGCTTGCATTTTAAAACACACACAAAACAAAAAATGTGAGGCTCTATTGTTGGGGTTAGAAGAAGCAAAAAGTAAAGGTATTAAATTTATCAAGGCAAGAGGGGATGTTGAGATGATTATAAAGTAGGTCAAGAAATTATTCATAGCTAAGAAAAAAAGACTAAGACACTAAAAAAATTGAGTATGGGATGAATTGGAGTAATTTGATGCTTTTTCAATTGAATCTATGCCTAGGGAATTCAATACTTGGGTAGATACATTGGCAGTGTCAGCATCATTGTTAATCCCTCACCTAAATTTTGTAGATGAAAGTTGTACCTTTAGAATTATACATAGGTTGGGCATACTAGATAATGCTCAATCCTAGCAGGTGTTCAAAGATGACACCCATATAATTTCTTTTTTACTCAATTTAGATAAATTTGCATCTAATTATTTGAAAAGCTAATGATTGGAGTGTCATAAGTTTTTCCCAAATAATGATGTAAAGTGTTTGGAGAACATCTTGCAACTCAAAGGCAATATTATACCTAAAGGGTTAGCGATGCATGAGAAAATTTTTGACAGGGGGGATTGTTTCATGGGTCAAGTTGTGTCCAATAATGATCCTTCTAGTGGGTGTAAGGAGGTCAATATTGGATATGAAGGAGATCCAAAATTGGTGAACCTAGGAGTGTTTTGTGATATTGAGGAAAAAGAACATTTTATGAAAATTCTTAAGGAGTATAAAGATGTATTTGCATGGTCATATGAAGAATTAAAAATATTTTGAGAAATACATTTTAAACATCATATCCCTCTAAAGCCTTAAACATCTCCTTTCAAATAGAAAATGAGAACCTACAACCCAAAGGTATTTGATGCCATCTTTAAAGAAATTGAAAAAATTCTAAAGCTTCCCATTATTTTTTCCATTCACCAGTCAATGTGGGTAGCTAAATTTATACCAGTGAGGAAAATGAATGGGGGAATTAGAATGCTTTTTGATTTTAGGATTCTCAATCAAGCCAATTTGAAGGATAATTTTGCATTGTGAATGATGGAACAAATACTCGAAATAGTCATAGACTCAGAGATGATGTCCTTTCTTGATAGGTTCTTGGGATATAATCAAATAGGTGTTTCCAAAGAAGACCATCACAAAATGAAATTCACTATGCCTTGGGGTACATTTTCCTATCAAAAGATGTTAGATAAACACTAGATTCTCCTTCTAGCATTCAATAAATTACACTTTCAGATACCAATTAAATAAGATAATCATTATATTTTTGGATGATATAACAGTCTTCTCCTAGAGGTGCAAGAATCATTTGAAATATTTGAAAGAATTAATACAATGGTGTAAGGAACATGGAATTTTCTTGAATCCAAAGAAATCCATTTTCTGTGTCATAGAAGGAAAATTGCTTGGACACCTCATTTCAAAAGACAATGTCAAGATAAAACCAAAAAGGGAAAATGCTATTCAACAACTATGCCTTCTAGTGAATAGTAATGGCATCATATTTTTTTGGAAAAATAAATTTTTTTAGGAATTTTGTCCCATATTTTGCACAAGGCCTATGGCTAGTCTTCTAAGTGAAAATAAAGTTTCAAGTGGGATGAAAAAGTTGTAAAGTCATTTGAGGCACTCAAATAAACAATATCCATGGCTTCCATTCTTATTCATCCTAATTTCAAGTGAGATTTTGTTATGTGTTGCTATGCTTTAGAACATACCATGGCCAAAGTTTTGTTGTAGAAAAATCAGAAAGATGAAGAGATCCCAATATCATTCATAAGTGTTCCCCTTATGAAGTGTGAGTTGCGTTATTCTTTGGCAAAAAAATGTTTTTTTTGTAGTCAAAGTTGTGAAATCGTTCCATTATTATATTTCACATTTTCACTCCATAGTATATGTCCCAACAAAAACTGCTAAAAGAACTCTTACATAGCAGGAGGTAGCCATAAACAATGGAGCTACATGGTGACCAAGGTACATGAGTTTGATGTTGATATAAAACCTACCAAGATAGTTTGAGGCCAAGGATTTTATAAACTGATGGTAGAAAGAAAAGAAGAAGAGCCTTTTCCTACTTTCCTATTTGTTGGTCTAAATGATGGATGGTTTTCAAATATCACATACTTTTTGACATATGGAAAATTTTCTAAACATATGATAGGGAAGGAAATGAGAAATTTTCAATTAAAGGAAGCCAAATATGTAATTGTGGATGATGTTTTATATAAGGGATTGGATAGAATGTTATTTAGATGTGTAGACACAACCAATAGAAGAAATTGCTTTGGGATTTTCACAATGAGGCATGTGGAGTACACCTCTCTTCTACTATAATTGTTTTAAATATTTTGAGAAATGGGAACTATTGGCCAAGACACTTATAAATGGGTAAGAAGTTGTGAGAAGTGTAAGTGGTTCACTAGTAAATCTCATCTATCATCCCTCCCTTTGAAGCTAGTAATTCTGGAGGAACCATTCTAGCAATGGGGGTTAGAATTCATTGGCCCACTTAATCCCTCTTTGAGTTCTGACCACACTCATACATTGACCACCATTGATCATTTGACCAAATTGGTGGAGGAAATACTAGTGAAAATGATAATATCACAACTAATATGTAATTTTTTGGCCGACAATATCCTAACTCATTTTGGAGTTCCCGTTAAGATTGTAACTAATAACACTCATAATTTCTCATCTCAAGAGATCCAAATGTTATGTTACGATAATGGGATCCATTTTTTACATCCCTCAAATTAATTTCCCCAAGGGAATGGAAAGGTAGAGTCAAAAAATAAAAATCTAATTAACATCACGAAGAAGCTTGTTGACAAGAAAGGGAAAGACTGGCATAAGAAACTATATCAAGCATTATGGGTTGACATAATTTCACCAAATAGGGCTATTGGGATAACTCCTTTCAAGATATTTTATGGAGTAGATGCACAAATATCACTTCACCTAGATTTATTTTCCCTTAAGATACAAAAAGTGATTGAAAATGAAGTTTTCCAAAATTCTTTAGAAAAAAGGATAATGTACCTGTCAAAGATTAAGGAAGAGTGAGAAATCTTATAGACCATATAAAAGAGCACCAAACCAAGGAAAAAGAATTTTTGACAAGAGAGCTCGGCAACAAAAGTTCATGGAAGGGGATTAGGTGTTGCTATGGGATAAGCACTAGGAACCACGAGGAGTACATGAAAAATTTGAATCTCTTTGGAAAGGGCCTTTTGAAATTTCTTAGATGCTAGGATCCAATGCATTCAAGCTAAGGTATGCTGATAGAGATGAAGTAACTCTCTTTTATAATGGGCATGATTTAAATTTATACCAGTCGTAAGTTTTCTTTCCACCCCCCTTTGTACATATTATTTTTGGTAGTATCTATTGTTGTTGTCTTAGAGTCACCCTTCTTTTGAGTAAATTTGAGTCTAATTTGTGAAACTAGTGCTCCTAGGTTCATTCTTAGTACTCTATACTCCTAGTCTCTTGTCAGAGCCAATTGTTAATTTTTTCTTTGTCTTTGCTCTCTTCGCTAGTCATTTCCTCTCAATAGATGTTCAAGTCAAAGTTGAACATGAACCTTTCATTTTAACCCAAGTTCAAGTTTAAATTCAAAGTATCTATGGGAATGTTGAATAAGATTCTAATCCCTTTAGTTTTTGGTCTTTTAGTGTGCATGAGGTTAAAGTCAAACTTGAACCTTGAACCTACTGGTTCAAAGTTCAAGTTCAAGTTAAAAGTTTGATTGATGAGATTTTCTATCCAAATAACTAATTTTATGTAGATCATTTCTTCAAAAGACACTAATCCTAAAATCATTGAAAGGTTTTCCTAAGACTCAAGGCTACCATACTTGATGGGAAAACAAAAAGGTGTTATATCATGATAGGGACAATTGTAAACACATGGTACTTTACAGGTCATCATTAGAAGAAGCACAATAATTATATGAAGTCATTGAGAACTAGAAATGTGTGCCAATTTGATAGGAAAAGTTAATGAAAAGGTCATAATATGTCTTACCAAAACAATCTCACATGATTGAATTCATTGTTTCATTGTTCTCATTTCTTCTCAAAATCTTTCCCCAACCTTGATTATAAATAGTAGTTGTTTCACTATTAATTTTTTCATCGACTATGTTGGCTTCTGAATTAACATTTTTTTAATAACCTCGTGATAAGAACCCCTACACCTAGGGGAAATTCATTCCTGTTAGAAACAATAGTCTAGCAATATAACTAAGAGGTAGGGGGGGGGGGTGTGTGTGTGTGAATTAGTTATATGACAATTTAAACATTTAACACCTTAAACAATCTTGACCATTCAAAGTAAACAACAACCATAAAGAGATGCACATAGACAATTACACTAGATATGTTGAGTAGAGAAACCCTTGATTAGAGAGAAAATCCTAATGGGAATGATTCCCACAAAATGATGTACTAATATGAATATTCTTTGTTAGAGGATGGACCTTCTTAGGAGTCTATTACATCATTTACTACAAAAGTCCCTATTAGGAGTTTTTGAATCCATGTTAGGAGATTCCAACTCTATTAGGAGGTTTGCCAACCCTTTTAAGAGTTGTGGAAGGCAACTGAACCCACTATCTAAACAGCTTCAAGATCATATCAACAAACCCACTGTCCAATTGACCTCGGTACTATTCCTTTCAGAATAATAGATGTGTAACAAGGTTTTACATCCTCCTTTATCTAGTATGTTAGACACCTTCATCTTTAGATCATGCAATTAGATCTGGAATTGTTAGATCATGCAATCAGATCTAGAACTTTGTAATCAATAACAATAACCCTTAAGGTCACTTACATGCATTAGTAAGTCACTCTATTCTACTACTTAGTCATTTGCAAGTCTTTACTTCTTCACTTGTTATGTGAAACACAGGAAACATATTTCCTTTATACCATACTCAATAATAAATCCTTGATTCAGCTTCATACTTCATTATCATACATTAATTAAATAAAATACACATTTAATCAATGTTGTTGGCTCATAGTTATACACAAAAATTCACACATGTGACTTTTGTACATGCACACTCTTTGACATCATCAACGTTTAGTAAACTATCTCCAGTTCATTGTGCAACCCTTCACTACAATTGTAACAAACTGTAGCAATCATGCAACATGAACTGCTTTCCTGATACTCCGTTTCTATACAATTCTCTATAAATCAATCATATCTTCCATACATTTTTGATTCAGGTTTTGCACACTTGCCCATGTAACAAATACATAATTTAGTACGCGCTGGTAACTATGCTTCATCAGATAAGTAATATAATGTTCTCAATATAGAAATTGCAGTCTACTGCTCAGTCAGTCTTTTAAAAACTTATTACCATGTTGTCGTCAATGATAAACATAGTTATAAATACATCATAAAAATGTTCTGCAATGCTCCCCCATAGCATCAACATTCATGCTAACAATCTTCCCCTTTGGCATTGATGGCAACATATATGAAAAACATCTAGTTCCAAGAATACCAACAAGTCTTTTCAAATCCTCTTCATCAATCAAATCTTGCTTCATGAAAATCCTTTATTGCAATACTTCTCTCCCATAGTACAATGTTTTTCATGCCATACTTCTCCCCCATTGACATCAATGCCAAAGATAGTACAAAAATGGTTCAATTTTCTTGAACATCCAATAATTTATCAACATGACCACAAACTAGTCTATTGCTTTAAAAATTTATATATAAGTCCATAGAAAACTCAAGTGTCTAAAGACACTATTTTATACCAATTACCAATTACCAAGAGTTCTTTGCTGAATTTTTTCATCACAGATACTCCCCCATTGAGGAAGCATCAACATTTAGTCCAATCTATCAATGGTACTATGCTCCTTGGACTGATGCTCTTTTGCATCTTTTATTCTGAAATAGGTAGGGGCATAAGCCCAAGCATACCTCTTAGGTACTCAAATGTATCCTTTGGTAAAGCCTTTGTGAAAATGTCTATAATCTATTCCTCGGTGTTAATGTACTCTAGTATGATTTCTTTCTCTGCGACTTTCTCTTTCAATACATGATACTTTATAGAGATGTGCTTAGTCTTAGAATACAAAACATGATTCTTAGACATGTTAACCATACTTGTGTTATCACAGTAAATGATAATAGGTTCTTTAAATGTAATTCTAATATCCTTCATCTCTACTTCATCCATATGACTTGATTATAGTTGTTCATTGCTACAACATATTCTACCTCTGCAGTGCTTTGTGATGTGTAATCTTGCTTCTTGCTAAGCCAAGAAGCTAATCTTCCTCCAAGAAAGAATGCTCCTCCATTGGTGCTTTTTCTGTCATCCATATCTCCAACCTAATAAACATCAATATAAGTGCAAAGAGTAATATCATTACTTTTGTGATACCAAATTCCATAATTAGATATCCTTTTTAGATATCTGAATATCCTTTTTACTTCTACATAGAGATATTCTTTAGGATCAACTTGAAATCTTGCCACAATTCCAATTAGTTGCTATATCAGGTCTACTATGAGTTAGATACTGTAATCCTCCAATCATAGATCTGTACTTCTTTTATTCAATGGTAGGTGTCTCATCCTTGCTTGATAACTTGTGACCAATTACCATAGGAGTTCCAATAGGTTTACAATTTTCTAGTCCAAATCTTTTCAGCAAATCTTTCAAATACCTGGTCTAAGAAATAAATATTCCTTCTTTGTTTTGAACAATTTGTAATCCTAGGAAAATTTTATATTTCTCCTATCATGCTCATCTCAAATTCATTCTTCATATCTTCTAAGAATTTGTTACTGGCTTCATCATTTCCTCCAAAAATGACATCATCAACAAATACAATGATTATCAACAAACCATTTTCTATTTCTTTCAAGTACAAGTTGCTATCTGTTGTTCCTTCAACAAATCCAAGCTTTGCTAAGTATTTATCTAACCTTGCATACCAGGTTCTAGGTGCTTGCTTTAATCCATACAAGGCTTTCTTTAATTTGCAAACCATATCCTTATCTTCTGTCAAAGGAAAACCTTCTAGTTGCTCAATGTAAACTTCTTTTTCAAGTTCTCCATTCAAGAATGCTGATTTAACATCCATCTGATATACTTTGGAATTTTTATTTGCTACACATGCCCAAAACATTCTAACTACTTCCATTCTTTCTACAAGTGATATGTTTCCTCATAGTCAATTCCTTCTTGCTGAGAGTAGCCTTTGCATACTAATCTTGCTTTGTTTCTTATTACTTCTCCTTGTTCATTCATTTTATTTCTAAATACCCATTTTTTACCAATCATATTTTTTTCCTTGGGTCTAGAAGCTAATTTCCATGCGTCATTTTTTATTATCTGTTGAAGTTCTTCTTCCATTGCTTTCATCCAATAATCATCCTTGATTACTTCATCTGTGCTTTTTGGTTCTACTTGAGATATTAGGCATAGTTCATCATTGATTTTTCTTCTTTTCATTACTCTTTTTTCTTTACTTCCTATTATTTGATCAGTTGGATGATTTCTTATCATATTCTTATTTAGGGTAGGAGTTGCTACTTTAACTCTTATTTTAGGTACTACGTTCTATTCTTCTCTTACTTCTTCAATTTGTACATTATTGTGCAAGTCATTGTTAATCTTGAGAAGAAATTCATTACATCTATTGGTCATCCCTGAATAATCATCTCCATTAGAGTTATAATCTATCATCTTTTCTTTAATGCCAAAATTTTCATCTATTCTCACATTTGTTCACTCTACTATAGTTTTTCTTCTATAGTTGAAATATATGTAAGCTTTAGTTTTTAATGAGTAGCCAAGAAAAATAACTTCATTGCTCCTTGGATCCAACTTACTGATATCATCATCTCTTTTGATGTAGCATTTACTTCCAAATATTCTAAAATATTTGATTGATGGTGAGTATCCAAACCATAACTCATAAGGTGTTTTCTCCATACCTTTTTTTATTTTTACTCTATTTAGAGTGTATACTACTATATTCATTGCTTCTCTCTAAAAAGTCTTTAGTACATCATTTTTAAATAACATAGCTCTTGCTACTTCAGTAATTGATCCATTTCTTCTTTTAGCAATCCCATTTTTCTCAAGTGTATGGGGTGAAGATAGCTGTCTCCTGATTCCTCTTCATAGTATATATTGAATTCTCTAGAAGCTAATTCTCCTCCTCTATCAGATCTTAAGCTTTTGATTTTAACTCTAGATTTATTCTCTACTTTTTTCTTGAATATCCTAAATTTCTCAAAGGCTTCAAATTTTTCCTTAAGAAAAGCTACCCACGTCATTTTGGTAAAATCATCAACCAAAATCATAAAATACATTTCTCCATAGAATCCTCTTTTTCTTGTAGGACCACTCAAATCTGTATGAACCAATTCCAACTTTTTTGTAGTACCAAACTACTTGCTAGGAAATGAAACTTTCTTTTGCTTAGCTAATATATATTCCTTACAAATAGTGTCAGTTGGCTTAGTGATCTTAGGTCAATCTCTCACAACAAGTGTATTACTAGCCTTCCCAATGTTATCAAATTTTATGTGACAAAATATTTTGTGCCATAACCAACTATTGTTAGCTTTAGCTACTAAACATGTAATTTTAGTGGTGTTATAACTAAAATGCATTACCTCTAGTTCTTATGCCAGTACCAAGCAATTTTCCTTCCTTGTCCTTGATGATGCATGTTTCATTTCCAAATTGTAATTGGTAGCCTTTGTCCATGAGTTGCCCAACACTTAACAAGTTATGTTTTAGTCCATCAATTAAATAAATATCATCAATATTTTTTTTATCATCTAGTATGATAGATCCAATTCTTGTAATGTGATAGGCTGCATTGTTCCCTACGTTGACAATTCCTCCATCATAGCTTCTAAATTTGACAAATTTTCTCATATCACCAGTCACGTGATGTGAACAACCACTATCAATGATATAATCTTTCCTTTCAACTTGTGAAATCAATGCACTTTCTTCTTTGATTTCTTTGTTAAGATCATCCTCCTTTATAGCTACAAATCCTAATTCATCTGTACCTTTGTTTTGATTAGATTCTTCTTCTTCTTCTTCTTCTTCATCATTAGCATATACACAATTTCTAGGTCTTCTAGATTTGAATCTTCCCTTATACTTTCTTTCTCTTTTGGGACACTTATGTGCATAATGACCATATTCATTACATGTCCAACATTTAAAGATATTCTTACTATCTTTTTCTCTTTCCACAAGAAGAAACACTCCTTCTTTGATCTTTTCCTCAATAGATTTTCTCCTGCTAGCAATGTCTCCTTGTACTTTTGTGTTCCTTGCTAGACTAGGTTTAATATTGAATGCACTAAATGTTGTCTCAACTTTTGCTAATTCTCTAGATTGTTTCAGATTGAATTCTTTAGCTTCCAATCTACCAAGTAATATTTCTTTGGTGAAATTAGTGGTACAAGGTAACATTACCCAAATCATTTGTGTTATTTTTTTGAAAGATCGTGTTAAACTTTTCAAGATCTTCCATATTACTTCATCATTAGACTTCTTTCCACCAAGAGATGTGATTCCTACAACAATCTCAAATATTTTTCCAATATAGCTTCTTACAAATTCATCTTCCATCATTCTAGTATCTTGGAATGCGAAATACATATTTCATAATCTAATCTTTTTGCATGTGTATCACCCTCATAATTAGCTTCTAAGGTTTTCCAAATTTCATGAGATGTTTTGAGTTGTTTTACTTGGCTATACTCACTTTTAGGTAGAGCTAACAATATTTCTTCTCTTTCCCTTATGTTGCACATAAATACTTCTCTTTGTTCCTTGGTACAACTTTCAAGATTGTCTTCTTCAACAATGTTTTTAGGTGCCTTGGTTACAAGCCAATATCCTAGACCCATGCACAAAAGATGAGTCTTTATTTTATCCTTCTAGCTATCATAATTTGTGCCATCAAATCTCAGACTTTCCTTTCTTAACCTGTTCACCATGGATCTCCCAATGTTGTTAAATTTTCTGTTCAAGGACCTGATACTTTGATACCAATTGTTAGAAACAATAGTCCACCAATATAACTGGGGGGGGGGGGTGAATTAGTTATATGAAAATTTAAACATTTAACCTCTTAAACAATCTTGACCATTCAAAGTAAATAACAACCATAAAGAGATGCACATAGACAATTACACAAGATATCTTGACTAAGGAAGCCCTTGATCAAAGGGAAAACCCTAGTGGGAATGATGCCCAACAAATGATGTACTAATATAAATATTCCTTATTAGAGGATGGACCCTGTTAGGAGTCTATTACAAAATTTAGTACAAAAGTCCATGTTAGGAGACTTTGAATCCCTGTTAGGAGATTTCAACCATGTTAAGAGTTGTGCCAACCCTGTTAAGAGTTGTGGAAGGAAACTAAATCCACTTTCCAAGCAACTTCAGGATCAAATCAATGAACCCATTGTCCAATTGACCTTGGTACTATTCCTTTAAAAATAATAGATGTGTAATAGGATTTTACTTCTTCCTCTATCTAGTACATCGAACTCCTTCACCTTCAAATCATGCAATCAGATCTAGAACTTTGTGATTAGTAATAGTAACCCTTAAGGTCATTTACACACATAGTAAGTTACTTTTCTCTATTTCTTAGTAATTCAAAAGTATTTACTTCTTCACTTATTATGTAAAAGACAAAAACATCTTTCCATGATGCCATGCTCAATAATAAATCCTTTAGTCAGCTTCACACTTCATTATCATACTTTAATTTAATGAAATACACATTTAACCAATGTTTTCAGCTCATAGTTATATACAAACTTTCACACATGTGACTTCTATAAATGCACACTTTTTGACATCATCAACAGTCAGTAAAATATCTCTAGTTCATTGCACAACCCTTCACTATAATTGTAACAAATTGTAGCAATCATGCAAATGGAACTACTTTCCTAATACTCTATTTCTATGCGATTCTCTATAAATCAATCATATCTTTTATACACTATTGATTCAGGTTCTGTGCACTTGCCCATGTAACAATTACACAATGTAGTATGCACTGGTAACTATGCATCATTAGATAAGTAATATAATGTTCTCAATACAGAAATAACAGTTTATTTCTTTGTTAGTCTTTTATAAACTTATTACTATGTTGTCATCAATGACAAACACAATTATAAATATATCATAAAAATGTTCTACAATGCTTCCCCATAGCATTAGCATTCATGCTAACAATTTCCATGTTTAATATACCTATTTAGACACTAGGAGCAACTATAAGGCTATTTAATCTCCTTCTTATTCTTTAGGCTTTGCGAGACCTAGGCGGGTGGACCTTAGATTCTTTATATGGTACCACTATTAAAGCATATAATTAAATCTATATAATAGATAAAAACCCTTGAATCTTCTATGCTTATATAAACAATCATAGATATGAAATATCTAGTAACATGACCTATGAACTCAAGAAGCTAAGTGAGGGAAACCCTTTTCATCTCTTCAACATGAAAGGGAAAAGATATTTAATTAATGATGTTGATTATCAACATAACCTAGGTATCCAACAAAAAAAAAAGGTAATATCCAAGCTGATCAATCTCTTATCCATTGGGTATAAACTAAGTCAGAACATACACATGGATACCCAAAATATACTCATATACTTAGATATATGATCTATCCATTCACCTTGTAAATAGGCATCTATCTTCAAATGAAATTCATACTTTTCAAATTCTCCTATGATCCTTGCAATTCTGTCAATGCATATCAAGTAAATTACTCAAGTCTTTGACTTGACAACAATATACACAAAGGCATACAACTTCAAAGCCAAGCTGTAGCACTTTGTACATATATCAGAAAACTACAAACCCATAAAAAGGAGATAAATTTCAAAATGAAACTTTCAATGAAGCTCTCTATTAATTTCCTTGAAACCAATACGTCAGATGTATGCAAAGACTTAGATAATACATGATGGATGACTATATAACTAATGTTGAAAAGAAACTACACTGCTATTCATAACAGAGAAAATAATGAGAATGGTGGTGGTATCACAACAATTAAATTGGATTCATCCTTGTGATCATAGTAGTAAAGACCCTAACCCCATTTGGTATCATAGTCACACAAAAATGGAACTAGAACTAGAACCCTTATAATGATAAAAAAAGAGAGATATATAGATAGGAAGAGATGCTTGGATCAAATTTGATGTTGCCTAGTGTCCAACTAAAACTCTTCCTTTTTCTATTGTAGAAACTGATCTTGTCCCTCTTTAACCAACAATCAAATTTGATCAAAACTATTTTAGAATATTTAAATATCTTCTTAAAATAATGGGAAAACCCCACTCTAAAGGAATATTAGATATGCATTCAAGATATGCAAGATTTTTCAATCTGATTTGGTTTCTTCCTCTACTACTCTCAGTCATGCATCTTCAACTACCTTAGCTAACATAAAATTATCACTTGCAACTTCCCTTAAAAACATTCAATTCTTTCTTTGTGGTGGTTAGTGCATTTGATTTCATCCAAATATAATTCAATCCTGATTTTATTCCATTTGAAAACATCAAATCTACATTATCACTGAGAATGCCCCAAAATCATAAAACTGCCTATAACTTCTATCAATGAAGACTTGTGCAAAATATTACTATAGAAAAGAAAAGTTTAGGTTCTCCAAGTTTTAGTGGTATATTATAGTCCATATTTCTAAAAAAAAGAGTGCCCCTAGAGTTAATTTTAAAAACCAGGCCCTAGGTCATGAACAAGGCATTAAAGTTGAAAAATTTAAAATGACTATATAGTCTAAACTATATAATATCATCAAATTCAATTAGTTTTTTCAAACTCAGAATGAAACACTCATTTTGAAAATATTTGACTTTAAATATTCTGAATTTTCATTTTACCCTATCCTCTTATCATAGGGGGCCACTTATCCACTTGTCATTCACCACCTCATCTAGGTGGGCCCCACACAACCTTATACAAGGTTTAAATAAATTTTGAATTTTTTATCTCCCAAACTCACAATGTCATGATCTCACAATGAAATCGTATCTTCTTAAGCCTTAATTTTTGTAAGAATTTGGTATAGCTCTGATACCATGTAAGAATTTGCCTAAGGGAAAAATTCACCCAGGAACTAAGAACTCAAACACAAGCACAACTAAAGGCCAACATAGAGAGTATGATCATAATGATGATGTATTAAATATGCCATGCTAAGAGTACACTAAGAGTGCCTATATATAAAGGCCTTTGAGATACATCTAGAATGCCTCATAATCAACATCATGATAAGTCATACAACTAGGCACATGTCCACCAGATATGGGTTATCCTTGATTAAGCATGAAAGTATGTGTGATGATGAGATGATAAACCTACAAGGGTGTGACACACAAATCAGTATTGTGGATACCATGTGCTAAAATAGAGTTGCGTACTCCTGTGTTACCAACATGACAACTCAAAAAGGTGCACAAACTCCTAAGTGTCTCACAAATAAATATAATAAAATAATGCAAAATAATAAATAATACATTAACCTAAGTAAACTTAAGTAAGTGTAATAAGTAAATACTTATTTACACCAACACCCCCCCTTAAGTGGAGCTTAGGGAAATGCCCTTAAGCTTTCGAAAACTAGGATGATATGCAAGATGGGTCTTGGCTACTAGGCCATGTTAGGTACCCATGTACATAATGAGATGCAAATCTCTCATAAAGTGGATAAAGAGGGAAAACCTCATCAAAAAAACCCTCCCCAAAAAAGAGAGATGAATAGGGATGCATGTTGGATACAATTATTAAATTTTGTATTGTCTTTGATGTTACACAAATGTCATATCAATCATCAGATAGAGTCTACCGAGCTCAGATGATCAGCAAAGCAATTTAAATTGTTTACCGAGCATTCTTGAACATTATTCAAAAAATTCAGTTCTTACCGAGCTCACTTGGGCATCAAAGGATTTTGTAGAAGAAAGTTAGTGTTAACCAAGCTCCCAAGGTTAACGAAGAAAAGTTAATGTTTACTGAGCTCACTCGGGCATCAAAGGATTTTTTAGCAAAAAGTTAGTGCCAACCGAGCTCCCAAGGTTAACAAAGAAAAGTTAATGTCTACCAAGCTCACTCGTTTATCAAAGGAAATGTGGTAGAGAGTTAGCTTCTACCAAGCTCACAAGGTTAGCAAAGGAAGCTTAGTGCTAACAAAGTTCACTCGATCTCCGAAGGATTTTTGTAGGGTTTGCAGTGTTTACCGAGCCTCACTTGGTTAACACTAGAAACCATTCTGGAATAGCAGTTATTGAGTTCGGTCGGCCAGCAAAGGATTTTATTGTTTTGATATTAAGTTCAATTGTTTCATGCAACCGACTGATGTAATGATTTTTTCAGTTGTTGTAACTTATATTTGAGCCGACTTGATAATATGAAAGGTATATATTTAGATGTTCTGATGGGGACACAACCCAAGAACAGAATGGACACAACAGAAAAGGGAAAATTGTATTAACTGAAAAAAATAAGCTAGTACATTCAGTACAGAGAAAATAAACTTCAAAACATGCCCTAAGGGCTTACAATAGCATAAATGTGGAGATAATTTCTCCTTTCAGTACCTCCTCTCAAACTCCACTCCGAACTGCCTTTTACAGTGCCAGAAATCTCCTTAAATAGACCTCAGAGGGTTAAGGACTAGGAGTACATTCTAGAAAGTGCTAGTAGGCATCCACCGACAAAATAGAAGGTTCCAGAAGCTGTGTTAGAAGTCGGTGCAAATTTAGAAGAATCCAGAAATGGTAACCGAGCTTCCAGGAGGCATAACTTTTGAACCGTAGCTTCGATTGATGAACTATTTACATTTTTGGAAAGCTCTCGAAGTGCTCTATAGCCCTATGGACAAGCTTTTCTCATCCCCCATTTTTTGGCCCTTTTCAAGGTCATTTAATGCCCCTAACATGACTTTGAAGCATTCTTAGGAGGTCTCCAAAACCTAAAAAACTGCAATAACTTCCAAACCATGGGGCCTTTTGACCTGATTCTTTTTCTGGAATGCTCTAAATTACAATTACATTCATCTAGCCTATTCACACCTTCTAGTTCACCAAAATGATGGCCCAATTACATGCTCCTATTTTTTTGAGATTTTCTAGCACATTGATAGTGGAACTGTGAGAGTTGGAACCTTTATTTGACCCAAATGGGTGTCCAAAAATGAAAACACATGAAATAGAAACTAAGTCTTAGTATATTTTTTGGGTGATATAGGATTGCCCTTATACCTTTGGATGCTCCTGCATCATGTTCAAGTTGTGAATTAAAGTGTGTGTGAGTATATGGATGAGGATGGAATAAGCGAATATTGAGCAAATTATGATGAAGGATTAGATATCCTGGAGGAGCTGCAAAGTTGTATTTGATTAGTGAGAATCTAGTAAAGTAGAATAGAAGATCTGTAATTAGCAAAAGATAAGTTGCATATCATTCATGTCACCTCATTGTTGCTTTCTAATCATTGTAACAGTGAATCTAGAATCTCTTCATAGAGTTGGTTTAACAACCATTTTGTAAATCCTCTAACAAGGTGATAGTTGAGTTGAATTGTTCTAAAAACCTCTAACTAGGCCACTCCTAATAGGGTGATTAAATCCTCTAACAAGGTCACACCTAACAGTGTGCATTGTAACCTTTAACAGGGTTGGCTCCTAACAGGACTCACTTTAGAAGAGTGAAAATTGGTGACTAGTTACTTGGTGGTTTTTCCCATATTGGGTTTCCACATTAAATCTGGTGTCTCTTGTGTTCATTTATTTTAATCTTTGCAAGCATATTAATAACTACAAATTCTAGATGATTAGTAATTAGTTAACCTACTGAGTTATAGTATTCCTGCACTATTTATCAAGTATCAGAAGTAAGTAAATATTATAGACATCTAAGGAATTTTTTGTAATTGTTTTGTGGTAATTGATTCACCCCTCCCCTCTCAGTTACTTTATCTATATTTCCAACAATGCATGGATGGATGGAGTAATCAAGGCCCTCCCATTATGCCATACATCTAGTATATACAAAAGAAAAATGGAGAAGGCCAAAAACCCCTAATAGGAAAAAGTCCCCCCCCCCTCCAAAAGGAGAAGAAGGACATAAGGTAGTCCCTCCCCCCTCAAAAGTAGTGTGCCGATCAATGAGAAAGACTCTGATGTAGAAGTTGATCCATGACCTCTAAATGAAATTCCTCCCCTTTGGAAGAAACAATGGTAAGGGCACCTATGAGATACATCTTCTAGATGGAGAAGGATCTCTATTATGACTGGTGTCGCTAAAACCTATCCAAAAGTCCCTGTGTTGATAGTGATGATGGCTTCCTCCAAAACTACTGAAGAGAAGTGCAAATAAAACAAGGAAGGATGTAGAACTTGCTCAAGGAAACCAACTATCTTCTCAACTGTGAAAGAGACCTCCTTCAAAAGTGGTACATAAGAATCCACAATTACGCCAACCTATAAGGATTGATCATGTAGAGAATGTGTAGTAATTGTAGAAGAATCAACCTCAGCAAAGAGAAGTGAGAAATCATCATAAAAGTCTCCCATATATACTGTGTGTGACTCCAAGAATAGAGTTGAAATGTGTATCAAGAAATCATCACTTGGAAGACCATGTGTACCCTATAGTGTTGAAGTACATGAATCTATCACTATGGAAAAAGAAGAAGTATCCACTTCAAAAAGAAGATGAATGTCATCAAGAATGTCTCCCACATATTCAATGTGAGACTCCATGAACATGCCTGGAAGGGTAGGAAAGAATTCATCACATGAAGGTAGAGTAGAAGACATAACGGGCCCTGTTGCATTGAATCTGAATCATCTATGGCTGGAATAGGACCAGTATGAGGAACAAGAGCTAGAGGTGTGATCTCATCTAAAGTTGAAGAAACCATAACTGGAGTGACTAGATGTAGAATGTCCTCTAGAGATGGAGGATCACAAGGATCTCCATATGCTTCCCAAGTAGACAACCAAATATCATAAGGAAAATGTGCCAATCTAAGAGGAGCAAAAGATTCCTTATACTTTTAGATAGAAAGTGACAAAGGTTTACAATATATGTCCAATTAAAATGTGGTGGAAATGTATAGAGATAAGGAAGCAATTCTAGATGTTCTCTTAGATGATCAACTATCAAAGTACTCCATTTGTGATAGTTCCTTGTTGTCAACTATGGTCTAATACAAGACTAACAAATTTGACAAGACTCCATGAGATCAATCAATGAAATTCAGAAGAATCAAAGAATAATGAATCAAGGAACCCTCCCTAATGTATGATTTAGGCACTTGGTAGCCACTTGCCAATTTAGGACCTATTTTTGAAAGTAGTATTTCTATCTATAGAACTTATAATATAATTACAGATTTGGAAACTAGACAAAAAAATATGCACTTTCAAAAAAAAAGAACCTGATTTGGAGTCCAGATGAGCCCATACTAAGCATTCTAAGGGGCAAAAAATGAGATTTGTGAGTTGTATAAAAATTTAGGAATGGAGATCTCAAACCACCTGCACCAATCTGTAGATCACAAAATTCTACCCCAAAACAAAAAAAAAAATTTCTCGCAAAAAGGAGTCTGTATGAGGGAGATATCGTTGTTTGAAAATTCCTGCTGCTATTATTTTTTCTGAATTTTCAATGTGCCTCCAAAAATAAAATGGCTCTAGATTTTTCCTTAGATGTTCGATTTGGATGAAAAAAAACCTGATCTAGGGTTTTTTGACCTTCTAAATATGATGCAAATATCTAATTTGCACTAGCAAGCTTCAATCTTCACTTGCAAAAAATATCTCCCATGGCCCTATGGCCAAATTTTTTTTGGAAAATAACGTAGATCTAAAAAAATTGTAGAAATGCAAATGAAAAAAAGCAAATCTAAAAATTAAATGTACAAATCTGAAATGATCATACCAATTCTACAAATCGGTCCTTCTTGTGCTAGTTTGCAAAAGAAATTTGCCTCACAATTGACTTTGGCCTAGGATAGGCAACTTTATAGCCAATTTTCATTGAATCAACATTTCAAATGCAATGGAAAGGTTAGATTTGGCTCTAGACACTCCCAATTTCTATAGTACTATGGATTCGAGCTAAGGTGCTAAAGCAACAATGTTCTCGAATGACTATGTGATGAGAAAATCTCCAAGAGCTTTGATACCATGTAATAATTTGGTATAGCTCTAATACCATGTAAAAATTTTCCTAAGGGAAAAATTCACCCAGGAACTAAGAGCTCAAATACAAGCACAACTAAAGACTAAGAGAGAGAGTATGATCAAAATGATGATGTATTCAATATGCCATGCTAAGAGTACACTAGGAGTGCCTGTATATAAAGGCCTCTGAGATACATCTAGAATGCCTTGTAATCAACATCATGATAAGTCATATAGCCATGCACATGTCCACTAGATATGAGTTATCCTCCATTAAGCACAAAATTATGTGCGAAGATGAGAGGATAAGCCTACTAGGGTGTGACACACAAACCAATGTTGTAGACACCATGTGCTAAAAGAGAGTTGCATACTCCTATGTTTTCAACATGACAACTCAAAAAGGTGTGCAAACTCCCAAGTATCTCAAAAATAAAAATAATAAAATAATGCAAAATAATAAATAATGCATTAACGTAAGTAAACTTAAGTAAGTGTAATAAGTTAATTCTTATTTACACCAACAATTTTTAATCCCCCAACCATATGATCTATTGTAGGTTTGTATCCCTTCAAACTTCAATCTCTAATCATGCACCATGGTTGTAGCATCTTGGAATTGTAACATCTTAAGTCTTTAAATCTCCTCTCATGATACTATGAACTATCGATCTCATGACCATCTCATAACATCACACTTGGTGAAATTTGAGACCTCCGACTACCCGATTTCTCATATTATATTGACTCCATTTTCTCCATCTCCCAATCTCATGCCTTGGTTTTAGCATCATAGGTATTTATCCTAGTGTAGCATTGTAGGTCTTTCTCCTTCACACTTATGAAATCATGAGACACATCCTGGATTCACCACATGGTCCCACTTTTCTGACTGATGTCAATGTGTTTGGTCAATATTTTGTTGACCGTGCTACCCACTTAGCCTTGATGATCCCCTCTATGCATGAGCTTTATGGCTTCAAAGTCTATTGTGTCTCATAAGACACAATCAAATTGCATGATCATAAATTTAAACATTAAAAATAATTATCTCTGCATGGATGTGAGATTAACTTTCTTGAAGAAAAATGAGAATTTGATTTTGTAGGATGAAAGATCAGTGGAAGACACAATCAAATAATGGTGTTCTTCTATCAAGATGACATATCCAGTGGTACACATCTAGATATCCAACAAATATTTTGATAGGAATCATTACTTCTACCTTCCAAACCAAAGTTTAGTCTTTTGCCTTCATTGTAAAAGTGTCCCTGTCAAATCTCCCTGTTGGGATGCCACATTACCTACATTCTTCCACATCCTGTTTCATTCCATGTACCTCCACATCCTTCTACCCTCCTCTACAATAGGATGCAACTCTTGAAAAACCATGCTTCCCAAAAGACCCATTACATCATACTACCACATACCCATGACCTTGACTTCAAGCTGATGCGTCCCTTGCTACTCACACTACTTATTGAAATGATGGTGACAGATATGAGTGCTCCTCTTTGAAATGGGGCTTAGACTAGAGATTTCCTTAGCCAAACAACTCATTGCAACTTGGCTTGAATATGGGCATGCCTCTTCCAAAAAATACTTCTGATGGACATTAAAATAATAAGAAAAGAAAACATTTATCTAACCATCATCCTCAACCAATCCATGGGAGCCATAGAACATAAATCCCCCATCCTCTAGGCAACTATAAAATTGGTTTGTGCATTTTGTGTACGAAAATATGGTTTCAGCTGCCACAAGCACATCAATCTTCATGCTACTTCATGTCAAACATATCTTGCTCATTGGTGGCTTCTTTTTTCATTATAGTGACATGATTCCCTTAAGTGGATGTTCTATGATAATAAGTTCACAATATTTTCTTATGATGAGTTATGGGTGATGTGTATTTTGATGGGTAAAATTTAAAATCTTTTACATTTCATTTCCTAGATGTATACCATAAGCCCTTACAACCTCATCATTTTCTTTGATAGGTTCTAGTCCAACAGTGATCTCTAAAGGAATCTTATTTTTAAAAATCTAGTTATGTGCACAAAATCCTTAGTAGACATATTGAATAAATATCAGGATGATGTCATAAAAGAGATTGAAGGATCTCATTCTATGACTTAGTGACATAGTTTTATTTGACAAGTCATAACCTATAGGGCCAAGAAAATAATTTATACCCTCTAAAAAATGCAATGATTTTGAAATGTGCAAACTAAGGTGCTCAAATGATTAATACAATTATAACTCCTCTTTAAAACATTTTTTATTCCTTCAATTGTCATTAGTTTGGTGAAGTTAGTCAGACCCTAAAGTAGTTCTAAGTGAAAAAAATTCAAACTAAAACACCTAACTCCTATAATTCATTGAAATGATTCTATGACCTGACTAAATTTGATCTAGATTAGAATCAACCAGTAATTAATCATTTAAAATTGAGATTACCTTGTTATCACAAACAATGATTTTCATGCCAAGGGGTCCTATGATTGGCCTTAAAAATTGACTAAAACACTTGGTTGAGCCCTACGATCTAAGATACTAATTCATTGTTCCATACTCTTGCACCCTAACAGATTTTGTCTTATGATGACTTCAGGGTCAAAATATATTGACCATCAAAGTTTCCCAGTTGAAACTACTTACAACCAAACATGTCAGGAAAATAGGAAAGTGTGTTCAAATTTGGCTTCAAAAATAGGTCATATGGACACTTGAGGGCTTAAAAGATGGAGCATTAGTTCATTGTCATGAAGGGAGTATAAGTCTATGATTTGGGCTCATGAAAAATAACTAGGCACATTTGGAAAGTGTGCAAAGTGGGTCACTCAGATTTGCAGAGATGGAAAAATTAGTAGAATTGTTATTTTATCAAATGGAATGGACTTGGGAAAGTGTATAGATGGATTGGTCAAGACTCAAAAATTGGAACACTTGAAGAATTTTCAAAGTAGAACATATTGGTACAAACCATTTGATCTCATATATCATGGATTCAGAGTTATGACATCTCGAATAGGGGTACTAATTAATTTGCATATTTTGACACTAATAAAATTACACAAGTTGCATTTGGAATCACATTTGCAAACAAGTCAAACATATTCATCATAGGCTTAAACCTAGAACATAAAAAGTGTGTGATGTATAGAATGTAATTCAAAAGGAATTTTATTAGTATGGTCAACTGGTCAAATAGGGCCTCCCATAATTTTGAGAAATATGCATCAACATGACAATAGTAAACAATCAAGTTTGAGGGATTTAGAAGCTAGTCAAAACATATCAAAATGACTTGAAAAATGAAACATAGGTTCTTAGATATGCATACTAAACAATCACAAAGAAATTAGTCATGGAAATTAACTGGGTGGAAGATATTCAACTACAAGCAAGGCTTCTTGTCATTATTTGACACTTAGGCAAAAATGCAGATCTGAACAATGCTCAAAATGAAACTTTGTGGAATGACTCAGAATGACAATTTATCATTATTGGACACATGGATATTCTAAATGCAAGGTATGAGAAATATAAAACACATCATAGACCTCAAAAGGACTACTAGGTACACATGCATAAAAAGTTCTTATAGGGGCTTAAATTGACTCAAAAGTTTAGAATGGTACTCAAAACAAGAATGCAAATTTGAGTCCCATCGGACTATTAAGGAAATTGGAGATGAGGAAGATTAGAAAGGAATTATAGGAGTTTTTGGCATAGAAAATTGGTGAGCTTATATATTTTTTATAGTTTTCCATTTTTGATTTCTCTTAAGGTATTTAGGGTTAGTGCATGTTGTGGGTTGTTTTTATTTTTGGATCTAATATCTTTGTTTTTCCATAAGCTCCCCAAACCTAAAAAAGGGACTCACTTGCTAAGTTCT
Organism: Cupressus sempervirens; assembly: GCA_028749045.1. Taxonomy (NCBI): domain Eukaryota; kingdom Viridiplantae; phylum Streptophyta; class Pinopsida; order Cupressales; family Cupressaceae; genus Cupressus; species Cupressus sempervirens. The sequence goes on from CM053785.1 coordinate 600,431,446, forward strand.
CTTCTTGAAATTTGTGATAACTCATTGGTAAATAGAAGTTTGAAAGAATTAATTAAAAGAGTCAGAATGCTCTAGATGGATCATTTTCTTAAAAGCTAGATAAAAGTGGATTATTAGAGCTATAGCTTTCCCTCCCATCTTGACATGCCCTAAATTAGTGGTAGAATGTGCCAATAAATATGACACCCAAAAAGGTGCATTAGAAATATCCTAAGAGATATTTTGGTAAGGGTCAGTAGGGAAACCATTATAGCATCTCTAAAAATTCCACATAAGGATCCCTACGAACCTTGGACCTTTGAAGAAGTGACACACATATATGATAGAGATATGAAGAAATATAATTCCATCATTGCATAGAGTTGCTTGTTGAAACTAGAGAAAGGAGGTTCACAATTACCAAAACCCTTAACTATTGAACAATTTATGGAAGAGATAGAAGATATAGTTTTTCTCCTAAATAGGGTAAAAGGGAATAAATATGTTTTTCATTGGGAGGATTGGATGTACTTTTTTATACAAAAAATAGTAGGAGGTGAAAATTTTATTGATTGGGAAGAATTGATAGCTAATAAATTGCACAGAGAACTGTTGAGCTTGGCCAAATTGACCACTTTTGACATGACCTTCTATCTATTCTATATTATAGTTATTTGCAAAGATTAGGAGGGGCTGCCTCATGAATATTGGACTAAAGATACCCACATTTATGAATACTACAAATCTTTGGAAAGCAAGAAGTTCATCCAAGAATTCTAGAGGATCAATGATGTATTTCTAGGAATGGTGGTATTTGAACTTAAGGGTAAAGAAAACAATAGGCTTACAAAAGAGGATATACAAGTAAGTGATACATATGGCTTCCATTTCATCCAATTCCCAAAATTCACTATATTTGGACATTCAGGGAAAACCCCTTAAATTATCTTGATACTTCCTAAATAATATTTCCCTAATGGAGAGATGCAAGTTGTTAGCTTCTGTTGAAAAATAATTAAATGATCTAAAGAGGCATATAGAGTTTTATTTCCTATAGAGATGGTTCATTATAGGTGTAAAAGTTTCAAGGATGCTATGGCGATGGAAGATGAGCTCCAGAATATGAACCTGAAGCCTTGTATCTTGATGAAGGATTATTATTATACTTGATTTTCTAGAGCTAATCTCAATGTCCCATCCATATTTATGCATATAGAATATTATTGGGCCAATTGTTTAGATGAATATGAAGTTCAAAGAAGGCTGCGGTCCATAATGACTCTAAGGAAAATTGTAACTTTGAGAATTGACCTATAAATATGTCAAGTTGAAGAAGATGAACATGAAGATGTGTTGGACCCTGGGTACTTGCAATAGATCGAGGGTCTCCCTATTTCAGAGGTAGATTAGAGTAAAAGAGAAGAAGATAAATTGAAAGCTAGAACAACCCAGGTGATAAAAAGAATGGAGGAGTGGTTTTCAATGAAGAAAACCCATAAAACTATTACCTAACCTTCAAGACAACATATGAAGCTTTAGGAAAATAAGCCTTCAAAGAGAGTTTCTTCTCCCATTGATCATGTTGTTAATGATTCTGTTGTAGGTAATCTCAAGGTTGAATTAGGATCCCCAATGGTTCAAGTTCAACATAAAATATAGCCTAGTATATGGATAACACATTGAAGAAACAAGAAGAAGAAAAAGGTGAACAAGTCTAAGGGAGATTGTGAAGCATTAGTGGACTTAGACCCTCTAGAAGTAGGACAAGAAGTAAAGAATATTCCTAGCTCTAGTATCTCTAACATGGGCTAAAATCAACAAACCTAGTGTAGTAAGAGCAACATCCCCATGGATTCTCTCACCTTAATTAGTGGCCTTAGAACACTAGAAAAGATTCCATTATCCCCAAAAATGGCTCAAAACCTCTATAGTCAAAAAGTGCAATATAGTGCCTTTGTCTCTTCCCATTGATGACATGGTAGGAAAATGTTTGGGTAAGACACCCAAGAGTAAAAAGGCTAAGACTAAATCTAGGCTTGAATTTGGTGAGAATACAGGGCGTTGGATGATAGAAATTGCCAACCTAGTCAAGGACAAAATTGGTGATGAGGTCACTACCCTAGATTATCTGATATCAAAAGTGGACCTAGGAAAGAGTAGTAGGGAAGGTGACATGAAAATCTTTGAGGTATCAAACAAGAAGATTATTAAATGAGTAGGGAAGGATTTTAAAGAGAAATAGGACATAAAAGAAACTATGAGAAGCATGACTCAATATATCCACACCATCCAACATCCTCAACTAGTACCTCTACATGAAATGCCTACTTCTTTGGACATCAAATCCCTACTCAATCAAAAATTCCTAGATCATTTGCAAAAAAAAAAGTAATTTGAGGAATGGGTTGAGTTTTTCAAGATAGAGGTGATCAAACAGATTAATGGTTTGAGTGAAGTCACAAGGAAACCATTAATGTAACTAGGAAAATTTAATCGAATATAGAATCCCATGAGAAAGAGAAAGGTAATTGGATAACAAAGGTCTCATGGATAAAGGAGGTACAAGAATATGGCCTATAGAAGCTTCTTATAGAATAACCAATCCCAGGGCCAAATGATAGAACCTTTTATGTGATAAAATATTGCATTGAATGGAGGAGTGAGGCCATTGCTCAAGGTGTTTCTAAGATCAAAGATTTACTCAATGGGATTGAAATCATAAATGATATCATTCTGGGAGACTTGTAATGGATCGATAAATAGGGAACCCATGCAGAAGAAATATCAAATAGGTTAGGTGAGCCAATTATCAAATATTTGTAGGGAAAATTTGAGGAATTGAATGAAATGAAGACATTGGGAGTACAAGACTTCTCCAAGGTTGCCCATATGGAGTCTATGTTGATAATTGACCAGAAGCATCTAGATATGCAAGAGGTAAAGGTTAGATAGATTCACAAAGATAAGGAGGTATGAAAACAAAGGATCACATTCCTCGGGTTGCCACATCAATATGTCATCTCTACATTTATCTCTACCTATGAGAATTGGAAAGTTGCTTGACTGGCTTCTTCCCTGCTGGAAAAATCTTAGGACCATGGAAACATGGAAATATTTAGTAGGAATTGAGTGCTATAGTTTAGTTTATTTACCTGTTATGGTTTGGTAGTTTTTATTTGTTATGGTTATTGATAGACTATTCACTCTTGATGGAGTATTTTAAATATGTTTAATCTCAACCCTACATGACTATATATACTAAAATATGATACTGATGTAGGGTCAACTCTACAGATACAAAAAAACTAATTTTTTTTATATCTATGCTTTTTAGATAAGTAAGAATTATGTGATAAAATATATATGAAGCTATATAGCTTTATACTTAGAGTTGTCTAAGTAGTGGATATTGTTGTCCATTATAATTATGATTTATTTTCTTATGGGAATAAATGATATACGATGGTTCTTTTATTTTATCATATGTAATTTCTTTTTGGAATTGAAGAAAAAAGGAGGAGTCAACATAAAATTATAGATTTATTTTGTGGTAATAATAATCTTGTGGTTGAACTTTTCCCAATTATTTTGCAGGTTCTACATCCTTGTAAAACTTGGTCTTTTGTAGTTGTTTTGACTTTACAGGTTCCAAGTCCTTGTAAAACTTGGGGGACTTTTAACATTTTATCTTTTTGCTACTGTAAGGGATTTCAAGTGCCCTCAAAACCTTTTCTAACCTTAATCTTAAAAATAATCAAGTGGTTTATTATTGTTATAAAATTTGAATGGTTTTTCAATTTGCACATTTTCTTCATAGTGATGAATTGAGGGTTTCTAGCCTTTTTATTTTTTGGTTAAAAATACCTATGAGAGATGTTCTCTCATAATGAGAATTCATTGAATATCTTTTAGTATGGTAGTTGCACCTAAAAGTAAAATTTGCAAACATTTTGCTATCATAGGAACTCAATTGTTGGGGATGTAGAATAATTTTTCCATCATTATGAACCTTTGGAGTTAAACATAAAAGGACTGTTTGAAAACAATTATTAATTTTTTGTAATTTAGTTTTATTTAAAAGTTAATTTAATTTTAAATGTAATTAAATTCATTTAATTTTTAATTGATTTTGATTTATTTATAATGGATTATTAGTTAAATATTTCTACATTGGAAATTAAAATATTATAAAGCATGAATTTTATATTGTATTTAAAACATTAAACTTTTTCTTTAAAGGATATATTTTCTTATTATCAAATGAAAATATTATTATAATTTTAGAGTGGATGATAGATTGTCACTATTGTGTTCAAGTGAATACATAGTTTATTAGGAAATGGATTCATAATTTATGAAAATGGAACTCATTTTATAGCCATACTAAACTTGTAAATTTTATCAACTACGAAATTTCACAAACAAAAACTCCAACTATTACTCAAATAAAACATTAGGAAATTATAATGGAAAATTACATGGTTGAAAACTACACATGTTTTAAATGTTCTCTTTATGATGTGTTTTGCATCTGGTGATGGGTTGTGTTGGGGAAACTTTATGGTTAGAAAAAATAAGATTGTTGACCAGAGGTGGGGAGTTTGAGTTTTTTGTTCTAGTAACTTCTATCAAGTTTGATTCTTTATGTGTTATGTGATGAGAACTGATACTTCTATCTGAAGCTCATGTGTTGTAATTTTCTTATTTAACCTTTGAGGCTTTTGATCTAAGATGTATTCATGATTTTCAATTTCTCATATAGGGCCAAAGTGTTTGTTGTGATTTTATGAGATGGACTTTTATGAGCTTAGTGTAGGTTATCTATTTGTATGTTGGGAAGTGGCTTGCAATGAGGATTAGGGTCCTAAAGAGGCAACCTAGATAACCTATTGCAAGTTGTATTAATAAGTGATAACAATTTCATTAAATGGAGGGATTCAAAATAATTAACAAGAGTAAGCATGTTAGCTCGTCCATGTCTTGAGTGCTAGTATAGGCTAGGATGAGAGTAGAGAGGATGCTTGGTTGTGACCTTTCCTTTTTAGTATGTCATGTTTATAAGAAAGGATATTGATGGCACATAGAGTCACTAGGGGGTAGATTCCTAAGAGACTACCAACATAACCTTCGAGTTGAATCATGTGATGAAACTTGTCCTCATGCATATTAGGTTTCCTGTTTGTCTTTGTATTTCCTATGGGACTATATGTTACTTGTGTACTTGGTACCTTTGAGATAGGATGTTATTTTGACTCCTTGATCTAGATTCTTATTATGAATTTTGGATCATTATACATTTGGGATTTGAGACTATCTCCTCAACACAATGGGAGTGTGCTATTTAGGTTATATGAGGTTGGATGGTAGTGATTGTTATACCATTGAGATCTAATAGATGGATGTCAATACTGTAGGTTCCTTGTGCAATTATTCTATTCTTATTATCTTGTGATTATGTTCTATGGTCATATTATTTTATTTTGTACTTTGGTTATTTGAGATCCTATGAGATGTTATATCTCATCATGATGTATATTCTATTAGCATTTCATACCATACAACTTGTGTAGATGATGAGTATGCATTCTGGTTATGCCATGTGGCATCTTATGTACTTGCATATTCTTTCATGCGATTTTGTACCTATGGTTATTCTATGACATGGACTATGTTTAGTATCAGATTTAGTCTTAATAAAACTTATGTGTGTGATTCAACATTATGGAACCCTTGAAAGATGCAACTACTATTATATTTATTATGTATGTATGTGGGTTGTTGCTTCCACTTTATTATCTCTTGATTATTTTAATCTTTCAAAAAATATTGTTTAGCAAGTTTAGTTAACATTGTAGCTTAATAATTTCTCTTGGGTTCCCTAGCAAGGCATTACACTTCACCACTTGATTCGGATCAAGAAGATAAAGATGAATGGATGTAGAGGATGTAACAAACAATCTTGAATGGAATAAAGAATATCTTGAAGATAAGCTCCTTCAATTGATTGAATACTTGAATCCTTGATCCTCAATGGAGGAATGCTTGAATGAGTGCTTGAAGACTTGAAGGCTTGAAAAATTAAGTCCTTGAACTTGAGTGGTAGAGTGCTTGATCACTAGATGACATAAATGATTGTTATGAGATGAGAAAAAAATAAAATGGAAGGATTTAAATATAGCTTAGAATTGACTAACCTCTTAGAGGTTGACTTGCCTAGGAATTAACGTCCCAAAGGTATCCATACATAGGACCCAAAGAGGGGACCCAAAATAGGTACCAATTAGGGGTGCACTAAAAACCTCATTAGACCATTAGGGGTAGACTACACCTCTGATTGGTTAGGGTGTACTACCCTTGACAACTAGGTCCTAAAACCTATGGGATCCCATTGAGATCCAAAAATAGGTGTCGAATCTCCAGAAAAAGTACCAAATATGAGTTATAATCATTATAATATGAAGAGTAGATTTCGAGTGGATAGATGAAGGGAAGTGAGGACCTAGGAGGATAGATCCTACCTTGATCTTAACATCATGAAAATAAGAGCTTTAAAGAGGATCTATTAGGTTTTACCCCAATTTCACCTAGGAGAAGGGACTAAAAATAGGAGGAAAGGTGCAAGGGGATTAATGATCTCACGTTAAATAGGTGCTAAACCTTCACTAAATTCCAATGTATTCAATTTAAGATGGTGTAGATACAATTAAATAAATTAATTCATTACTAGTAGTAAGTAGAGATCTCTAGTCTCTATGCAGTTTGTAGCCCTTAGAAAATTACCTTGAATTTCATTTAATAGAAAGAAGGAGAAATAATAGCTTCAACATCTCTACAATTGCATATTTTTCCATTTGATAGGTCAATTAAATAAATTAGCTCTTGGATTCTACTACATTCATCTTGTTCAAGAAACAAAGTTCAAACTTCAAAATTAATTCAAGCCATTAGAAATAAAATCTAGAGATGATTAAAAGTACTTTCAAATACTACAATTAATCAATTATGAGATGATTCTGCCAAATTTTTAGGGTGTTCCATTCTCCTTTGTGAATAAGGTTAAAACATTTTGTGTGATGGTAAATAATGTACAATGTTGTCAGACATCCATACTTGGAAGATTGACTTGAAAGAAATAATCCATGCAATATTGCATTCAAAATATTTAATGGTTTGATACAATTCACAATGCCTTCAATAGTTGTGTCTTGAGGAAACTTTCCTACTTCATACTCATTGTGTGCTCCAACATTTTTTTGGTAAAAATAGATTTTTTTGATAAGTTAATAGGACAAAGATTTGGTAAATCAAGACTTATCAATTTGGTTATTTTTTATTCATCTTGGTGAGCTTTCTCCTTGTATAGGGTAGAACTATGGATGATGAATAGGGTTTAGAATAATGCATATAAAAGTGACCTTAAATCCATATTTTATAGATACATATAGATTCTTATGATATGGGATGTAAATATAGGAGACTAATATTGAAATAAAGAAATAAAAGCTCCTTACCTCTGAAAAAGAATCAGCTGAAAACCTTGCCAAATGATCTCAAAAATAGTCAATTTTCATGATCTTTATCCAAAACTATGAGATCTTAAAAACCTAGAAATATTTTTCTTTTCTGAGGGTAGGTCGACCTTGACCTAGATACCAGGGCACAATTTTACCCTAGGGCACAATTGTGCCCCAAAAAGTTGAGCTTGACCTGCACTACTTTGACAACATTTTGTTTTGCGAATCCCACAAGTTTGATGAAAAGGGTATCCAAATCTGCACTAGTATTTGTCATTCCACACTTGTACCTATAAGAAAATGGTTTTGTTTTTTGAATGAGGGGTTTACCTTAGTCAAACCCTAGTTTGGAATTAACCTTGAAATTGAATTGAAATTGTGTTAGTGAACAGATTGTCTTTTCTGATCAAACAATAATTTACTCTATACCTAGGGAATGGAAAATCCAAAAATATTCACAATAGTTGGGAAAACCTCATATTATTTTCTTTCCATCTGCATTTATAAATACAACTCCCTTTTGTAAAAAATTTCAATGGACTCAAAGGAGTTAACAATAATGAAATGCACACTTTTTACTAGAAAGCATATAAGGAACTCTCATGTACTCTTGGGTGCTAAGGTAAAAATCCACATGCTTGTTTATAGAAATGACATGAAAAGCCTAAATTCTCTTCATCATCAATAATCTAACTAAAAAATAAATACTATTATAGTTCAAAGAAATCATACAAGAAAATAAATGAACATAAATTGTGGAGAAACAACAATAGATATCACATATACTAGATTATCAATGTTCACAAAGTAACAATGATTGAATTGATTCAAACACCAAGTTTTGAAGCACGGTAAAAAATTGTGTGTGTGTGTGTATATATATATATATATATATATTCAAATCTTTTTCTAGCCCATAGTCTTTCAAAATAGTGCTTATATATATACATATATATTCTATTTGTCTATTGTAATTTCAATTCAAAAAACTAACTATAAATGCTCCAACATTTATAGTTTTTTAACATATCTGAAAATGCCTCCATTAAAGCCCAACCTTTCAGTTAAAATAGTTACAATTGGTAAAGATAGTTTTAAAATTAGTTTAAAAAATAAATAGAAAATAACTGATCTAATCAAACTTCATCATTAGTTTCTTCCTCGTCAGCCATGGTTTGCTTCACTAGCTTCTAGCTCCTAAAAGTACTTGTGAATTCCTACATTGCATGGGAGTATAGGTTCTTTAAGCTCAACAACTTGGATCTATAGTCACCTTTTTTCCATTTGAATTCTTTAATCCTTTGACTTTTCCATGACATGAGATTCCTATTCAAGTGCAACATAGATTCAATGTTTGCCAACATAGTGAAATCATTGGCAGTAGGTGTGTCCTTGTCTTTGATCTTCATTCTTGCATGATTGAAACCTTTTGTTAGCACCTTAGAATCTAGATTTCCATCTTTGAACTATAGAATCCCTATAGGATTTACAACATTCATATCCTTTAAGAGCTCATTGTGCATCTCAGTAATCTTAGTTTCAATTGATTGCATTTTCTCAGTGGCTTCCCTATAGATAGATTCTTTCCAACTGATATTGCTTTTTAGAATGAGAAACATGCATGAATCCACAATTTTCATAGGATTTTCACTAACAAATTTTAGTATTCCATATTTTTCAACTTCATTAATTTGAAATATGATGGCCTAACATTGATTTTGACTAGCCTCCCATCCTAGTCTAAGGGTTTAAATCTCACCCAATAGTGTTTCCCCCTCATCACATGTAGTAGTGAAATCTAAAATAAATTTGTTGCCTTCTTTAATTATGGAGGCTAACCAATATTGCATCACATATGAAAGTAATATTCCCTTTTGCATTTTCTTAACTAGTTGTTGGTTGTCTAGAAAATTAGGCTCAAAGAACTATGGGGTTTGAACTACTAGAAGAGCGCTAAGATTAATCAATGAATCTATATAGGTGGCCATGGTAATCACCAACACCTTAAGTTCCTTCTTTTCTTCACTATCCTTTTTTGATTTGGTTAGCATGTGATCCATGAAGAACTTGAAAAAGTAGTTACTTGTATCCCTATTTATGGTTCCTAATTCCACATAAGTAACCTTAAAACCTTCAGTATCAATCTCACCAGGTTCAATCTTCTATTTATATGTGGCTACTTCTATTGTTATCTTCTTGGTCACTGGATCTTTGATTAGATGGGCATCACTTTTTATCTTTTTGACTTTACAGCCATGGGATGCATATTTGGTGACAATGTCTTTTACTGGTGTAGACACAAGTTCTAGGTTCCTTTTCTTACTAACTAAATTTGATAGCCAAGATGGGATAATGGGAGTGGCAAGGATTTTTTTGGTTTCTCTAGTAGGAATCATGAATTTGGGCTGGTCTATCCTAGGTGCTTCAATTAGCTACACATCACCATTGGGATTATTTGAAAGACTAGGTCCATCACCTAGACCCTGTCCTTGAGCCATCACCTTCTCCTTTTGATCTTCCTATTGCATGAGTACCTTAGACTTGGTTTTGGACCTAGTTCTAGGGGCTATATTTTGTGTAGGAGACAATGTTATTTTCTACCTATTAGGAGTCAATAAACTACCTACAATAGGAGATGAAACCAAGATGTCTGAAGTTAGTGGTTCAGAAAAAGAAACTATTTTAAAATATTTTCTAGCTTCTTGTTCATTGACCTTCCTCATACTTCTTCTCCTTAGCCATTTGTCTATATGAGTAAGGATGGATCTGGTTCTTATATTTATATCATCTTCTTCTTCGTGATTCTAATCCACCTCTAATTGTTTTGACTCACTTGCTTATTCCCATCCTAGTTTGACAATGTCTAAACCATCTTCAACCACTCCTTCTAATTGAAACTTCAGCTTGAGGGAACTGATTTGTTGAAGTGTTAATCTAGAATGGTCTTTCTTTAACACTTCTTCTTCATTCTTGAAATCCCACCACAAATCCTCTAAATGTGGAATTGTAGATGATTGGCCTTTTAAACCAATAACTTGGGTTACAAATCCTTTGCTATCAAAATCCCTCCTACATTGATAGGACCCAAAACTAAATCCAAGAAAATTGCTTCCAATGACTGAGGCATTAATCATGCTACTACAAGTTAAAGGGCTAAGTTTAATAGGAAAAACTAATTCCCAATTTTCTTGAGTCAACTTATCCTTAATCAGTGAGAATAATTGTCTACAAACTTTGGCTAGGACAAAATAATCAAGTGCATAGCGAGGTAGCTTCATTAGCTCTTCCTCAAACCTACCTACCCTTAAATAAGTGAATTTAGGAAAGTAGATAAAATAGCTCCCATATTTCTAAATTAACTTTTGAGCTTCCAAGGATAACCTTGGCATGGGTGCCCTTTCCAAACTCAAATGCACACTCTCTATTAGCACAACATGCACTTTCCTAAAAGCTTCTAACACCCTATCCCTTTGAAGTAGAGGGTAGTCTTGGTAGATGGTTATATCTTCACTCTAGGTTTTATTTGGAAGAGAGGTGATGTTACTAATACAAGAAATACAATAAGTTAGATAAGAGGCCATGTAGAAACTTTCCCTAGAATCCTTATCATGCTTGAGGTGTTTCCTTAGTGAACTAGCAATTACCTAAACCCAATCCAAAAACTATTTCCCTTTTAGAATAATCTCCACATAGCAATACATCTATTATTCAAAAAGGAAAACTTAGCTAAACCCTTAACCTAATGTAATAGAACCATGGGGTTGTGAATATTGGGGTTTCATGTGGTCTTTAGTGACTACTTTGGGTAGTCTTGAACCACCTCCATAATTGGTTGTTGTCCACTTCCTTGCTAGGATGTTATCATATTTACTAGGGCTTTCCTAATACTGATCTAGGGACAAGATAGGAGTAAATGTAGCAAAGGTACATTCATATAAGCATAAAACTGAGGAAATGGTTTCCCTAGAAATAGACAACATAGGTTCTCCATCCTTGTTCAAGATTATTTTACTTCTCACATCATAGTGATCAATAAAAAGTTGAAGTAATTTAGGGCTCAACACGGTAGGGGTAAGAGCTGCGACTTCAATTAGACCATTGGTTAAAATTTCCATACAACCATTTATTTCATCAGCCTACTCTAGGAAATTGGCTTGCAATTTCTCTACTCTAATACCCTCCAAATTAATATCACTATTGAATGATCTTTTACATTCTAAACTTGAAACATTCCTAAAGAAATGCAATACATACTTCATTTCAAATAAGGAAAATAAAGCCCAAAACTGATCTTTAAAAAAAAATGAAAATAGATGATAGAACAAAGGGATGGATTTTCTTTGCTCTCACCTGTAGCTACTAATAAAAATTGGACCCTTTTCCTCCTCTTTCTATCACTTCTCCTTCAATTCATTCTTTCGCATAAAAGAGGAAACTTATGTTCCTTTAAAAGAAAAAAAAAAAGAGAACATATAGGAAAAAGTATAGCCTCATAATGAGGCATTCATGACAAATTAGTTGCAGCTAGATTCACACGTTGGCAACCTCAAGAAAAGACCTCTTATGTAATAACTTCCCCTTGTGGTTGTCCTTACAATGATTACTTTCATCTGACAAGAGATATATATTTTGGGCAAAAGATTTTCCTTTCCAATTCATGATGAAAACTCCTCTCATGCTCAAAATTAAGGTGTGACTTCAAATTATTACCGCCTAAAATATTGATTAATTCCTTTAGAACTAGAAACCTCCAAGGAATCATAACTACTATTCACTCAAAGTTTTTAGTTATAGAACAATTTCAAACTACTTCAAATTAGGATTCAAAGAGGTTCAAAGTACTTCAAAAGAACACCTTTATAATACTTAGCACATCTCACCTGTAGGGGAATGGTTAGTATAAAATCCTCTGGTTGAACTCCTTTGAACTTCTTCAAACTGAGGTCCCAAGGAGTTCAAAGAGGTTCAAAGTATAAAATATGTGACGGACAACACAAGATGACTTCATATGATGCTGATAGTATCGGGGTAAACATGAAATCAAGGTAGGTGGTTTCAATAGCTAACCTAAGCATGTTTAAAGAAATCATAGAAAAATAAAATAATGATGATTCAAAATAGGTCTAATAGGTTCTCTGACTGGGGATTGGGTATGCAGAGTACACAAAGAGCTCAGAATACTAGAGATAAAACTAGCACAATAAAACACCTAAGCAGAAAAAAATAGGAAAAGCAAGGAAAAGTAGGAAAAAAAGACAAAAATGAAATATGTACATGACCAAGAATCTTTAAGGAATAAAATCTTTATTAATTTTAGGTCCTACCCATTATAGGTAAAGGGAAAAACTATGCCATCTAGGTAACTCAGGTGGAAAGCATTCAGACCAATAACTTCTGAAATGATAAATAGTCCTTTCCAGAGAGAATCAAATTTTCCATGCATTCCCTTAGGTTCCCTCTTTTTATCCCATAAAAGAACTTCATCTCCCTTTAGGAAATTACAAGACTTGGCTCTCATATCAAAAATTTGCTTTACCTTCATCTAATGCTTAGTAATATGATCAATAAGTTTATCTCTCTCTTCTTCCAATTTGTTCAAATACATTACCCTTTTTCCAGAGAGTCTTGGAAAAAGCCATCCTTGATTACAAATTGCAATTTTATGGTAGACAACTCTAGAGGCAAGGAAACTTAGGCACCTACTCCATACACCAGTTCAAATAGGGCTATGCCAATAGCTTTTTTAGGAGTGATCTGGTTAGCCCACAATGCTTCATACAACTTTTTATGCCAATTTTGTGGGTTATCAGCCACCATTTTTTTCATTATGGCAATCAAGATTTTGTTACTAGATTCTGGTTGCATGTTTCCTTGAGGAAAATAGTCTCAGGAATGAGCTAATGATATGCCCTGTTCATAGTAGAAAAAGGAGATTTCTTTAGATGAAAAATAGGTTGCATTGTCTATTACTATATTTTGAGGAACCTCAAACCTAACGAATATGTATTCAAATAAGAACTCACACACCACCTAACAGTTGGCCTTCTTAGTTGCTATAGCTTCCACCCACTTGGCAAAATAATCAGTAACTATTAATATGTACACAAGACCAACACTAGATGGAGGATCTAGTGGCTCAATAATTTGATACCCCATTGATGGAAACATTCATCAATCACTACTAGTCTAAGGGATAAATTTGTTAACTGAGGATGACCAATAAAAAGTTGGCATTTTTCACATTTTTTTATAAAAGAATAAGCATCCTTAAACATACCTAGCAAGTAGAAGCAATTTCTAAGGACTTTAGAAGTAGTTATAGTAGATGAAAAGTGGCCCCTACAAACATCCAAATGATATAATTTCAACAACTTCTTCTATTGCTCTTCGTCTATACATCTTAGAAAGGTTCCATACACTCCTCTTTTATGCAACATGCCATTAGTAATTACATATTTTGTTGCCTTCAGTTGGAGGTTGCATTTTTATTTTTAGCTCATATTCAAAGGGCATTCACCATATGTCAAAAAGTATGCTACACTAGAGAACCAGGGGTCTATTGAGCTTACTAACAAAATAGAAGGTGTAACTTCAGTGTTTTCAGGGAGTGATTCTATATTTTCAGCTATCAACTTGCATAAACATTGTCCTCTTACCAAAGAAGTAGGTTTAATGGTTAAATCATATTCTTGAACTTTTTTCACCCACACAACTCTTTTATTTACCCCGATTTCCTATTGAGTTAGTATGCTTTTTACTATTGCCTTTGGTACATAGATGATTGAATGGGAATGCAAAATGTAGTGCCTGAATTGCTTTGATGCTTTCACCTCAAAAAATGCATGTTTCTCCATTTGAGTGTGATTTAATTCATGTTTATTTAGGGGAATGCTCACAAAAGCAATTGGGGCTTCATTGTCCTTATCATCCCTTTGAGTTAGAATGCTTGACAAAGTGTGTTCTAAAGCATCGTAGTAGATAATAAAATATTTTTCAAAATTTGGACTCACCAGCATGGGAGCATTCAAAATGGCTATTTTAATATCTTCAAAAGCTTTCTCACTTTCCTCCTACTACCTAAAAGGGTGCTTTTTACTCATCATATTCAGCAGATGCCTCACTTTTTCAAAAAATTTGAGAACAAAACTTCTCAAAAAATTTATTTGACCAAAGAAGGATTTTAAATCACTCCTATTGGTGGGTAAAGAAAACTTATGTATTTATTTCACCAAATATAGGTCAATTCTTATACCTCTTTTTGAAATGATATGCTTGAGCAATTCACCTTCTTCCACAAAGAATATAGAATTTTTAGGATTGAGGGATATACTGTGTTGTCTGCATTGACCTAGCACTACCTCTAAATCTCTCAAGTGATGTTTTCTTCTTTTAGAGTACACAATTAGGTCATCAAGGTATATTAAAATTATTTTGTCTCTTAAATCTTTAAAGGAAGAATTCATTTCTCTTTTGAAAGTCACTCCTGCATTGATTAGGCCAAACGACATCTGATTGTAAGCAAAAGTGCCCTAGGGAGTAATGAATGCTATCTTGTGTTTATCTTCAAGTGCAAAATTGATCTGATTGTATCCTAAATATCCATCAAGCATTGACATAACTTCAAATCCAATAACTATTTGCAGAACATGATCCATAGTGGGGAGCACATAATTGTCCTTGAGACTAGCTTGGTTCAAATTTCTAAAGTCCACACAAATTCTTGTTTCGCTATTTTTCTTTCTCGTAGGGACAATATTAGCTATCCAATTTGAGTGATGGATTGAATAAATTATGCAAGCTTTCAACATCTTCTCTACTTCTCTAAAAATATCCTCGGATACCTTAGGGTTATAGTTTCTGAGTTTTTTCCTAAAAGTGGTAGTTCTCAATTTTAAGGGTATATGATGCATAAATTCCCCATCCCTAAAGTTATTTAAATCTTCATATCCTTAGGCAAAAACATCTTAATATTTAGCAAGAAGTTTTGATAGTCTATCCCTTTCCTTTTTGGAGAAAATTCGACCAATGGAAATCCATTTAGGGTTTTCTTCATTCCCATTGTTTATTTTTTCATGTTCCCTCATGTCTTTATTATGATCATTTTCCCTTTTCATGGTGCTATCATCCTTTCTACCAAAGAGATGCTCTAAAGACACTAACGCTTTTGGAATTCTATTACCTTTTAATTGAATAACTTCTTGTGATTTGGTTAGTTCCTCTTTGACTAATTTTTTATCATTGTCTGACCCTTCAAAGAAAGTATCAACAATTTTTTTATCACATTTAATAAAATCCCTTAATTGTGCATCATTATCAAAGTCGTACCAATGATTCATGTTATCTAGGACCCGAGGTCCATAAATCATTTCAATCCTATAAGTATCATTTTTGAACTCTGGATGTGGTAGCAACAAGGAGGCTAAAACAACTAAGGAATCAGCTTTAGTGTTTTGAGAACGAGGCACAAGTTCAATAGAGAAAGCATTAAAGGATTAAATTTCATCTTAAACTAGATTTTTTTAATGTCTCAACTTATCATTTTTCACAAAAAAACTACTTCTTTACCTATTTTACAATGAGTTTTGCATCACCTCTCACCTTCAATTACTTTATCTTCTTTGCTTTGGCTTCCTACAGGCCTAGGAGCAATGCTTCATACTCTACAATGTTATTTGTGTTATGAAAATCCAATTTAAAAGAGAATGTAAACATTTCTCCTAAACTTGAAATCAAAACATCTCCTGCCCTTGACCTTGAATTAGAGCAGCTATCATCAAATTTTAAAATCCATAAGGTGTCCTTATAGTTTCCCATACTATCCTCCTTGGGTTTATCATCAAACAAGATGACATAATTTCCAAATTGACACTCTTGATACAATATTTGGGTCTTTGGATTGTCTGAGAGCACCATCATGTATTTATTCTTAGGTTTTGATTATAGTTTTATCTTTCCCTTTCCTACTAGGATGTAAGCTTTAGATTAATCCATCTTGATTTCTCCACCCATATCTTTATAGAAGGTTCTATTAAGAAACATTCCATAACTAGCTGGTATATCAGCTACCAAGATGGTGAGCTTCAAACTTTTATCTAGGCAAGCATAAAAAATAGCTTGTACATCTTTCACCTAGACAACTAGGGGTACTTTCTTTCCATCCATGGAATAGTAGCATCTGTAGGTTTTAGTGAGATCCAAACCAAGGGCTTTAGCATTAGGGGCTAGGATAATGTTGTCAAAGGCTCTCAAATCTATAATACAATTATTGATCTTTTGTCCATTTAGCAGCAAAGATACATAAAAATGATTTGGTTTTTTGTCTTCTAGTTCTCCTTCTATAGCATTCACAACTAGCTCCATGCATTTATCATATATAAAAACTAGTTTCTCTGGGGATTCCTGATTTTTAATTGTATGGTCAACAAACTGGGCATTAGTGACAAGTGTCCCTTTCACATACTAAACTAACTTATCCAATTCTTTAGGGTTCACTCTTAAATATTGTACTAGAGAAATGGATATAGAAGAAGATTTACATAAATCTACAATTTCAAAAGAAGATGTACTAGAGGCTATTTCTATCCTAGATAAAATCTTGAAATCTGTGTTCTTTTCTGGATCATTGCGTACGTGTTCCTTTCCTTTAGAACTTGAAGTAGTTGTGTTAGTTCTAGGATAAGGTTTTTGATTTCTATGGTTTCTGGTCATGATAGTGTAGGCCAGATCTTAGAGCATCATGAAGGAATCTCCCCCTATTTCTAAGTCAAATTCATATTCAAGAAAATAAGTATTCACATCTTCACTTTCAGTTCTTTCAGTTACAATTGGCGATTTAGCACCAAGGGAATCCTTTGCTATCTGAACACATCTCAAAAAATCTATGCAAGTTTTCCCATCATGTTCTGTAGTCAAATGAAAAGAACACATAGTCTCTCTAGGTGCTCCCTCAATTTGTAACCCTGGCTGGGAAGCTATCAAGAGTAGGGTTTTACCATGACCTTGATGTTGCTAGTATCTATTTATGTCTTGATAGGGGGATTGGTAAGGACCATGAGGTCTATTCTGTTTCCTTTTCAACATGGCTATATCATTCATCAACCTTTGTGTGAAAGGGTCTATGGGGGAAGAAGTAGGATCAAGCCTAGAAGTTTGAACATCTCTCCTCTATTTGCCAACAGTAATAAATGGATCTTCAAACTAGATAGCCAATCTTTAAGTGGTTGCTAAATAAGAAAATGTGTCTTTAATGAGGTGAAAACTTACATTAGAGGGAACTACATTGACAAAGAGTACTTTTTGATTTTCCCCATTTGGTTTGGAGGCAGCTAGAATTCTCTTGATCAACCTATTGAATTTTTCTACAAAATCCCTCATGGGCTTGTGCATTTCCTTCTTCAATTGACTTAGTTGAAGTAACAATGAGCATTCATTATTAGGGTTCTTGAATCTAGTTTTGAATGCTATTTTCATGTCATCCCAACTAGTTATAGAATGATGGGGTAGGTGGTTAAACCAATTCATGACAACATCATTTAGCATTCAAACAAACAACCTGACAACAATTTCTTGGGTTGGGACACTTATAACTCTACAAGTTGTGTGGAAGGCACTCAGGTGATCATCTATAGAAATTTTTCCATCCCCATTGAACTTAGGTAAAATTTTGTTTGCACCCTTGGGTAAAGTGGCATTATTGACCCCAAGATTCAAGAGGCTTATATTTTGCCCCCATGATTGGTTGAAAACCATGGTGGTAGCACAAATTGGAATGGCCAGATGTTCAAATGAGAAGGGACCAGAGCTTTCAATGGAAGCAAAGATTGTACCAAAGGTGAGAGAGAGGAAGCTTTTGGGGGAGAATTGGGCCTGCTATAGGATTTCATTTTCTTCTTCTTTGGGTCACTAAAATTAGGCAAAAAAGTCAAGTTTTTCAAAGGGTCAAAATTTTCATCTAAAATGCCCCTTTCTCTTTCTCCTCTTGTATACCTCCTTTTAGCTAAGTCTATTTTTATTTAAGGTCTCGTAGGGGGTTGAGTGAGTCTATTTACCACCACTTCTTCTTGGACTTCTGGCATGCCTCTCAAAAGTTCAACACACTCTTCTTCCCTTTCAAGCACAATCAATGTTTGTTGAAATGGCTGATTTTTCTAGCATTATGTCCAGGCAATAGATGTCAAATCAGAGATTAGGTCTTGCTATGTATCTTCAAATCTGAGATTAGGCTGCAAAATGGGAAATACATTATCACTCAGGAGAACCATTGTGATTCATTATTACTTCACAGGGCTATCTTTTTCTAGGGACTCTCCCTAGCAGAGTCACCAAAAATTTGTTAGTGAGCAAATTGTCTTTTCCCATCAAACAATAATTTACTTTATACCCAAGGAATGGAAAATTCAAAAATATTTACAATAGTTGGGAAAACCTCATATTATTTTCTTTCCCTCTACATTTATAGGCACAACTCCCTTTTGTAAAATTTTTTAATGGACTCAAAGGATTTAACAATAACGAGATGCACACTTTTTACTAGAAAGCATATAAGAAGCTCTCATGTATTCTTGGGTATTGAGTTAAAAATCCACATGCTTGTTTATAGAAATGACATGAAAAGCTCAAAGTATCTTCATCAACAAGAATCTAACTAAAAACTGAATACCATTATAGTTCAAAGTAATCATAGAAGAAAATAAATGAACATAAATTGTGGAGAAACAACAACAAATATCACATACACCAGATTATCAATGTTCACAAAGTAAAAATGATTGAATTTCTTCAAACACCAAGTTTTAAAGCATGGTCTATATATATATATATATATATATATATATTCAAAACTTTTTCCAGCCCATAGTTTTTCAAAAGAGTGCCTATATATATATATATATTCTATCTGTCTATTGCTATTTCAATTCAGAAAACTAACTTTATCAAAGTATATTCTAGCTTTCTAATTTCTAACCCCTAACTAGTTAAATGCTCCAACATTTATAGTTTTTTTACTTATCCAAAAAGGCCTCCATTAAAGCCCAATCTTTGGATTAAAATATTTACAATTGGTAAAGATAGTTTTTAAAATAGTTTCAAAAATAAATAGGAAATAACTAATCTAATCAAACTTCATCACCAGTTTCTTCCACATCAGCCATGGTTTTCTTCACCAGCTTCTAGCTCCTGAAGGTACTTGTGAATTCCTACATTGCATGGGAGTATGGGTTCTTTAAGTTCAAAAACTTGGATCTACAAGAATATTTTTTCCATTTGAATTCTTTACTCCTTTGACTTTGCCACAATATGAGATTCCTATTCAAGTACAACATAGATTCAATGTTTGCCAGTGTAGTGAAATCATTGGCAGTAGGTGTTTCCTTGTCTTTGATCTTCATTATTACATCATTGAAACCTTTTGTTAGCACATTATGTAATGTCCCACCAAGGGATCCAAAAGAATTAACCTAAAGTTTTACTAAGCTTTCCAAATATTTTTAAAAAAAAAATCATGAAAGATAACTCATTCACATCTAACACATAGTAGTGGAAGTAATTAACATACATTCAACTAAAAGGATACATAAGCATACATAACAGGTTAAATTCCTTAAGGATCCCAAGACGTTGAGTCACATTTAATCTAATTAATATTAAGTCTAACAACCACCACATCCACATGAAAGAATAATTAAAGGTCTACAGTCCATAATATATATTTCTTTTGAATGCCTCTTGGAAATTAAATTCAGAATGCTCAATCATCCACTATACATGTCTTAGGGTATGAAAAGCTTAAAAGATTAAACATATGTAAAGATAAATAAACATCATCCTCATCAAAATTATGATACAAGTGCAATAAAATAAATGAAACCATATACCATACATGATACATCCATCCATCATAAAGATATAACATCATCGTAAAAGAAAACCATATATCATAAAACACAATTAACTAAGTGCATAGTTCCTCCCAACCATAAATAGCATCATTAGACCATCGTGGGCCCTAGCCATCCCTCTGCGTGTAACATTCCAAATCACTGAAGAGATCATTGATATTATCATAGTATAAATGTCACTCCTAAAAAATACTATAACATATACAGAAAGAATTCTAATCATGTAAAGTAAAGCATAAGACAAGTAAATAACATCATCTATCATATGCTAATCATCAATACAAGGATACATGTCTGTCATCATAATCCAAGAATAGAATGAAGATAGATGCCAACAAGGAATGCATTAGCCATGGTGTCGCAGATAGATCTCAAATGGTAAGAGTGAAAAAGCACTACCACCTGACCGCGTGGAACCTAAATGGTCCACTCCCACCGCACTGAGGAGATAATCTCAAGTCCCAAATAGGTTAATAATTCACATAGCACAAGATAAAAAATCACATAACACAAGATAAAAAATCACATAACACAAAAACTCTCTAATTCCAAGAATCCTAAAAGTATACTAACTCAAGGGTTCCAACCACAAACCAACATCTAATCCCAGAGGCACAACAAAGAGATGTAGGAAACCTACTATGCAAGTAGGAAAGTGTCATTGCATGGATCATGCTAGAGTTACCTTGGTAGTCTCCCAATAGACCTCAACCCCCTAGTGATCCCTATGCGGCCACTAGTACTCTCTCATATAGATGTGGCATACTACGAAATGCAAGGTCGCAACCAAGCATTCTCTCTACTCCCATCCTAGCCTGTACTAGCACTTGAGGTATGGGCAAGAACATACAATTATCTTATTAGGTTCATTTTAATCCCCATTTAGTGTAAATGTTTTCACTTATTAAATAACTTACAATGAGTTACCTTGGTAGCCACTTAGGGCCCCGACCCCCATTGCAAGCCACTTCTCGATACTACAATTAGATAACCTACCCTAGGCTCATGGAATTATAAATCACAAAATCACCTCATTCCTATACAAGTGACTAGAAAAATACCAAAAGATAATCCATAATAAGAACATCAAATCTCCATGAGCAACTAAAAAGCATCCATTGATAATAATGACCACAATAGTCCTCTATTAGCAACTGAAGGTATCAATGATAATCACAATATCCATCGATCCTCATCAAGCAACCGTATAGTATCTCAAAATAAATCTCAATATCCATATCAATGATAAATCACCATATCCATTGGTTCTCAATGAGCAACCGAAAAGGCATCTCAAAGAAAATAATACTAACCGAAGACTCCAAAATGGTTGAGTCAAAATATGTCACAACATGACAACATTAAGAAATAAATCAACACTTTAGTCCCATCATGGTGACTGGAAAGTAGTCTAAGGATAACTGATCGATGACTAAAAAATGGTTAAGTCAAGTGTCTCAAATACATACTATCAGTAAATACAAACATCTCATAGAGCATGCCATCACATTACCATGGTTGGGTTTTAAAAGAATCGAGACCAAATAACATCAACATGCCATCACATTCGCATAACTCCCAAGCCTCTGGTAGACATCCTAACTGGTCAACACTCTAGGACCAACCAAACTCCAAACATGGATAGCATAAAGAACAAGATACAAACACATTTTAGTTTGGTTTCACAATCACATGGTTAAGCCAAATATTAGGTTTTAGTTTCTATTTTCAAGATTCTTCAAGTGTATAAGATTCTTCATATAATCTACAAATCAACCCGTTTATTCCCTCGATAGAATTATCCTTCCATTATTTCAAGTCTTTAGAATATTACCTATCAACTTTTGAATAATTAATTTACAAACTCCTTAAACACTCTCCAAGGCAATCATTTATTAACAATAATCTTCATCGATTAAATCGATCTCGTAAATTACATTTAAGAGTAATCCACTCTATTGACGTTCACAATTAACAAATTATATTAAAGGTGAATCTATAATACCCGTCTCACCATTATTTTAATGAGTACTAATATTTCCCCTCAATTTAATAATAATAATCAATTATTATTGAACTAATAATTCCATATTCAACATTGAAAATATAACATCTTAAGTAAAACCTAATTATATATAGATTGGGTCATTTAAGCCCAATAACCCGTCTTGACCTAAATCAATTCTCTAAAATAAACTAGACGCAAGCTACTTATTAAATCTTATTAACTCAAACAAGTACATCCCATCTAATCAAATTACAATATTAAGATAAACCTACAATTTTCACCCAATCCATATTCAACATTGGTTAAACTTTTCTAAAAGTTCAAATTACATTTTCAGTATAAACTTTCATGTTAATAGGATTCTCAATTCTTCCTTTGCAAATAAACTCTTTCCCTTTTTATTAGATCACACCATGACTTTAAAGTAGTAATAAAAATAGCTCCTAATCCATTTAAAATTGA
This sequence comes from Cupressus sempervirens, assembly GCA_028749045.1. Classification (NCBI taxonomy): domain Eukaryota; kingdom Viridiplantae; phylum Streptophyta; class Pinopsida; order Cupressales; family Cupressaceae; genus Cupressus; species Cupressus sempervirens. Next base: position 600,454,308 of record CM053785.1, read on the forward strand.
ATATCTAAGTGGTAAATATAATTAACATTGTTAAATGACATTTATCACTAATAGTTTTAATGTTACCAACTTATTAATTAATAATTATTAATTAATTATTAAATTAATAATCACATAATAATAATTATTGAATGTATATATATATATATATTAAATAATATTGATAACATATATTAATACTATAATATATATTATTACACATAAACTATGGTTAATCTTAATATCGTCAAACAAACATTGGAGAAGCAATTATTACATTGTTGCAAGCCTTACAGTATGTGCGTCTTACTGATTGTAGGTACTATGCATAAGCGAGTACTCTACAATCGCGTAGACCCACATCTAACGTTGCCGCCAGGAATAAGGAGGATGTGGGGTGTAGTGGGTTTAAATCTCGCTGCCCCAAAATAATTTTAAATCTATATATATATATATATATATATATATATATATATATATATATATATAACTTTCTTTTAATACATTTTTGTGTAAAACATTTATTAAATATTGATATTTCTTCCACATATAAATAAATCTATGCAATCACGTACACAGACACATAATTGCTAATTATTTTATTTTTAATAAACCTTCTTTTACATATAATCTATTTCCTCCTCATACATATGTAATGAAATTCAGGGCACAATAACTTTTTGTATATATATATATATATATATATATATATATATTACAACAAGTCAAAATTAATCTGATGGGAAAATTTATTACTATTCCTTGATTATTCTATTTATTTATTTTGTTTTATTTTTTTGTAGTAAAATTCTTATATTCATTCAAACCTTTTTTAAATCTATTTCTCAATTCGATTCTAATTTGAACCCAAACCCAATTTAGAACTAATTTCTTTCTTAATTGGAACTAGGGTTTCCTATATTTTTCTTCTCAACCAATTAAAAATTAACATACATATCTAGATTCCAATTCCAAGATTGAAGATTTGTTCATGGAGTATATTCAAACACATATAACAGATACGATGAAGACAGGAAGAGAAAGAGTGCAAATGGAATATGCGAGAATCACGAGTGCACATGGATACTGATGCTAATTTCCTATGCCTCAGAAGTCCATAGAAAAATCCCTTCCTTCTCCAACATTCGCCATTCCTTCAAGAATCAAACTGACCAAAACCCCCAAGTGACTAGAAGTGCTTATAGAAGCATATGGGAATGTAGAAGCATATGAGCTTCTCGAATGCATGTAAGCTTTTCCAAACACACTAGGAGAGCCTCTATATAAAGGCCTCTAAGATGCATCTAGAATGTGTCTAGAAAGAACTAGGAGACAAGCATGACAACTAAGCACATAACTTCCATGATAAGTAGATAAAGATGATGAGGTATCTAGAATGTTGTAGACACCATGTGCTTAATTAGTACACTAACTCCTGTGTTGTAGACAACATGTGCATAATTAGAGTGCAAACTCTTGTGTTGTCAACATGACAACTCCCAAGAGCTCGCATACTCCTATGTGAATAAATATTAAAATAATGCACATTAATTTATTTAATATTCACTTGACTATTTTTAAATTAATTTACTAATTTTAAATCTCATGCACTCACTTTATTAAATCCACTTGTTTTATCTTAATATATTTTAATCACATGCACACATCACGTGATCTAGAATCTTTTAATAATTTTAATATATTTTCCACTCTTAAATTTATTTTTGAAACTTTAATTGATAAAATATTTATCAACTTAAATAATAATATTATTTAGCACTTATTAAAAATGACCTCTATAAATAATTATTGTCACATTCCAAATTTAAACTTATAAATTTTATCTTCAAATTTAATTATTTTATTTAATTAATTTCCCAATTTATTAAATAAAATAAATATGATATTAATTTTCCATTGAATTAAACCATTAATTAAATCTTTTAATTAGGCTTAATTAAATCTTTTAATTAGCCTTAATTAATAGAAAATACACTAAAGACTCATAAAGTAAAATACAAAAAACCCATCATAACAAAACATATACAAAATCAAACTAAGGGGTTAATATCATGAATTATGTCATCCGACGTATTCGAAGGGTACTCGACTCAGATATTTGTCCTAATTTTCAATTAGGACAAATGGCTTAAAGGGTTGGGATTTGGACTTGAGAATTTATCTCCTCTCTCTTACCATTGAGATAATGTGATAGGGTACACTCATCCTGACAATTCAGAGAAGTCGATGCCCGATAACTGCAACCTGCATAAAATCCATGCATGTACAAGCACAATATATAGACTAAGCTAAATAGACAATGAAAGGAAGTGGTGCATCGTGTAGATCCTGACTAGTAGGTGACTACGACTCCCTTCCTTAACCACATTAGAAATGCCATACAGAAAGAAAACAAACATGCACACCATACACATGCAAGTATGGGGTAAGTATCCATAAGAAAACACATATGATAATAAATCATCTAACAATCATCATTAATAACTACAAACACTGCAATAATCATCATGCATACATGAAATATATAATACCAAATGATCTCATCATATAATAAACTGAATTTAAAACAATATCTGATAATCTCAAAATAATGTTACTAATTATGAAAATCATAAAATTGTCCTAAAAGAGTTCAACAACAATAGAAAAATGTGAACTAGGGGTAGGAACTACACATTAGAATATAGATTGCCATCTTTGAAGTATGGAATCCCTATAGGATTTACAACATTCATATCCTTTAAGAGCTCTTTGTGCATCTCAGCAATCTTAGTGTCAACTAATTGCATTTCCTCAATGGCTTCCCTATAGATAGATTCATACCATCCCATATTGCTTTTTAGAATGAGAAACATGCATGAATCCATAGTTTTCATAGGATTTTCACTAAGAAATTTTAGTACTCCATATTTTTCAACTTCATTAATCTAAAATGTGATGGCCTAACATCGATTTCGATCAGCTTCCTATCCTAGTGTAAAGGTTTGAATCTCACCCAATAGTGTTTCCCCCTCATCACATGTAGTAGTGAAATCTAAAATAAAATTTTAGCCTTCTTTTATTATGAGGTTATCCAATCTTGCATCACATCTGAAAGTAAATTTCCCTTCTACATTTGCTTAACTAGTTGTTGGCTATCCACAAAATTAAGATCAAAAGATTGTGGGGTTTGAAATACTAGAAGAGTACTAAGATTCATCAATGAATCTATATAGGCAGCCATGGTAATTACCAATTCCTTGAGTTCCTTCTTTTCTTTACTATCCTTTTTCGATTGGGTTAACATGTGATCTATAGAGAACTTGAAAAAGTGGTTCCCTATATCCGTATTTATGGTTCATATTTCCACAGAAGTAACCTTAAGGCCTTGAGTATCAATCTCATTAGATTCAATCTTCTATTTATATGTGGCCACTTCTACTATTATCTTCCTGATCACTAGATCTTTTATCAGATGGGATCACTTTTTAACATTTTGACTTTAGAGCCACGGGTTGCATATTTGTTGACAATGTCCTTTACTAGTGTAAACATAGGTTGTAGGTTCCTTTTCTTACTGATTGAATTGGATAGCCAGGATGGGATAATGGGAGTAGTGGGGATTCCTTGGATTTCTCTAGTATGAGTCATGAATTTGGGTTGGTCTATCCTAGGTGCTTCAATTAGCTACACATTGCCATTGGGATTATCTTAAAGACTAAGTCCATCACTTAGACCCTATCCTTGAGCCATCACCTTCTCCTTTTGAACTTCCTGTTGTATGAGTGCCTCGGAATTGATTGTGGACTTGGTTATAGGGGCCATATTTTTTGTAGGAGACAACATTCTTTTTTTCCTATTAGCAGTCAATAAACTAACTGCAATAGGAGATGAAACTAGGATGTCTAAAGTTATTTGTTTAGAAAAAGAAACTATTTTTGGAGATTTTCTAGCTGCTTGTTCATTGACCATCCTCATACTTCTTCCCCTTAGCTAGTTTTCTATGTGAGTAAGGACGGATCTAGTTCTTATATTTGTATCATCTTCTTCTTCATGATTCCAATCCACCTCTAATTTTTTTGACTCACTTTCTTATTCCCATCCTAGTTTGAAATGTCTAAACCATCTTCAACCACTCCTAATTGAAACTTCAGCTTAAGGGAACTGATTTTTTGAAGTGTCAATCTAGAATGGTCTCTCTTTAACACTTCTTTATTCTTTCAATCTTTCCACAAATCCTCTAAATGTGGAATTGTAGATAACTAGCCTTTTAAACCAAAAACTTGGGTTGCAAATCCTTTGCTATCAAAATCCCTCCTACCCTGATAGGACCCAAAACTAAAACAAAGAAAATTGCTTCCAATGACCGACACATTAATCATGTTGCTATAGGTTAAAGGGCCAAGTTTAATAGGAAAAATTTATTCCCAATTTTCTTGGGGCAAGTTATCCTTAATCACTGAGAATAATTGTTTGCAAACTTTGTCTAGGACAAGAAAATCAAGTGCATAGTGAGGTAGCTTCATTCGCTCTTCCTTAAACCAGTCTACCCTTAATTAAGTGAATTTGGGAAACTAGATAAAATAGCTCCCATAGTTCTAAATTGACTTTTGAGCTTTCAAGGATGACCTTGGCATGGGTGCCCTTTTCAAACTCAAATGCACTCTCTATTAACACATCATGTACTTTCCTAAAATATTCTAACACCTTGACCCTTTGAAGTAGAGGGCAGTATTGGTAGATGGTTATATCTTCACTCTAGATTTCATGTGGAAAAGAGGTGATGTTATTGACACAAGTGATGTAATAAGTTAGATAAGAGGCCATGTAGAAACTTTCCCTAGATTCCTTAGCATGCTTGAGCTGGTTCCTTAGTGAACTAGCAATTACCTTAGCCCAATCCAAAATTGTTGTCCTTTTAGAATAATCTGCACATAGTGATACATCCATTCTTTAAAAAGGAAAACATCAACTAAACCCTTACCCCAATGTAATAGAACCATGTGGTCATGAATATGGGGTTTCATGTGGTCTTTAGTGACTACTTTGGGTAGCCTTGAACCACCTTCGTAATTGGTTGCTATCCACTTTCTGGCCAGGATGTTATGGTATTTACTAGGGCTTTCCTGATACTTATCTAGGGACTAAATAGGAGTAAATGCAACAAAGGTACATTTAGGTAAGTGTAAAATTGAGGAAATGGTTTCCCTAGAAATTGACAACATAGGTACTCCATCCTTGTTCAAGATGCTTTTACTTCTCACATAATAGTGATTAATAACAAATTGAAACAATTCAGGGCTCAATAGGGTAGGGGGAAAAGCTACAACTTCAATTAGACCATGGGTTAAAATTTCCATACAACCATTCATTTCATCAACTTGCTCAAGGAAATTGGCTTGTATTTTTTCTACTCTATCACCCTCCAAATTAATATCACCAATGATAGATCTTTTACATTCTAAACTTGAAACATTCCTAAAGAAATGCAATAAAAAATTCATTTTAAATAATAAAAATGAAGACCAAAACTTATCTTTTCTTTGAAATGAACACATATTGATAGAACAAAGGGAGCAATTTTTTGTGCTCTCACCTATAACTGCCGAGCAAAATTGGACCCTTTTCTTCCTCTTCCTGTTGCTTCTCCTTCAATTAATTCTTTTGCATAATAGACCAAAAGAGGAAACTTATGTTTCTTTAAAAGAAAAAAAAAAGTGAACATATAGGCAAAAGTACAACCTCATAATGAGGCATTCATGAAAAATTAGTTGTGGCTAGATTTGTATGTTGGAAACCCCAATACAAGAACTCTTATTTAATAACTTCGCCTTGCAATTGTCCTTGCAATGATTACTTTCATCTGACAAGAAATATATTTTTTGGATGAAAGATTTCCCATTCCAAGTCATGATGATGACTCTTCTCATGCTCAAAATTAAGGCGTGACTTCAAATTATTACCCCTTGACATATTGATTAATACCTCAAGAATCAAGAACCTGCAAGGAATCATAACTTCTTTTCACTCAAAGTTTTTAGTTATAGAACCACTTCAAACTGCCATGAATTGGTATTCAAAGATGTCCAAAGTACTTCAAAAGAACACTTTTATAATACTTAGCACATCTCACTTGCAAGGAAATAGTTAGTAAAAAATCCTTTGGTTGAACTCCTTCAAACTACTTCAAATCGAGGTTCAAAGGATTTCAAAGAGGTTCAAAGTATAAAATAGGAAAAGGACAACACAAGATGACTTCATATGATGCTGATGGTATATGGGCAAACATGAAATCAAGGTAGGTGGTTTCAATAGCTAACCTGAGCATTTTTAAAGAAATCATACAAAAATCAAATAATGGTGACTCAGAATAGGGCTAACAAATTGCAATATGAATAAACAAAGTAAATGGATCTATTCACCTTGCTTGTATTGAAATCTTTATGGAGGATGCAAATCCTTGAATCCATAATTATGGAAGCTCCAAATGAGTGTGTAGTTCTTGCCCTAGTTTACATTTGTTATCATTGCCAAACTCTTTTAGGCTAGTTTTATGCTTAATGATTAGTAGCATTATTTTGAGATTATCATGTATTGTTTCACATTAAGTTGATTATATGATGAGATTACTTGGTACTCTATACTTCATGTATGCATGATGATTATTATAGTGATTTTAGTTATTGATGATGATTAATTACATGTATTATCATATGTGTTTCTTATAGATACTTATCCCATACTACATGTGTATGGTGTGCGTGTATGTTTTCTTTATGTATGACATTTCTAATGTGGTTAAGGAAGGGAGTCGTAGTCACCTGTTAGTTGGGATCTACACGATGCACCATTTCTTGCATTGTCTATTTAGTTTAGTATATATGTGCTTGTACATGCATGGATTTTATGCAGATTGCAGGTACTGGGTATTGACTTCCTTGAATTGTCAAGATGAACATACCCTATTGCATTATCTCAATGGTAAGAGAGGGGAGATAAATTCTTAAGTCCAAATCCCAAACTTTGAACCCATTTGTCCTAAAAAATTAGGACAAGTATCTAAGTTGATTACCTTCTGAATGCATCATATGACATTAATTCACGATTACAACCCTTTAGCTGATCTTGTATGTTTTTTCTATGATGGGTTTTTATATTTCGTCCTATAAGTCTTTGGTAATTTTTTTCTATTAATTAAGTAAAATTAAATGATTAAATTAATGATTTAATTTAATGGAAAATGGTTATGATATTTTAATATTTAATTATATTTAAATAATTTGGAGAATTAATTAAATAAAAAGAATTAAATTTAAAGATAAAAGTTATAAGTTTAATTTTAGAACATGATAATATTTATTTAATTTAATAATAATATATTTAGAGTTCATTATTAAATAAATGCTAAATACTATTATTATTTGAGTTAATAAATATTTTATCAATTAATGTTTCAAAAATAAATTGAAAAGTCAAAAGATATTAATTTATTAAAAGTTTTAAGATTGCATAAAGTGTGCATGAGATTAAAATTTAATAAATTAATTAAAAAGAGAAGTCAAGTGAAATTAATTAAAGATATTTTATATTTCAATAAACGTGCATGAAAAAGATAAAGAAAAGATAATAAAGAGTTAAAGTCTAGTGAGAAAGGAGTCGTAGTGCCCCGATTTTAGGAGAGAACTCCTTATCAACAATTGAGGGTTAATTTCTAAAGTACTCTTAATTTTGGAAGAGAATTTTGGGAAGAGAGAAGGTTTTGAGAGGAGAAATTTCTCTCACAAATCTTTTGGGGGCATTACGATTTAGCATCAGAGTCCAGGTAGATTCTTGTGATCAATTCACACAGTTAATTATGCTATTTCATTTCCTATCTTCTTCACGTCTGTGAAATGGTCATCTAAATAATCCTTTGTGATGAGTATTTCAATTGAAAATTATTGGTACGCACGTAGACTTCTTCTGCATACATAGAGATTAAAGTATCTTAAAGATTACTGAATAGGAAGTTTAAGATACTTTAATCTCTACGCATGTAGAAGAAGTCTACATGCATACCAATAATTTCCAATTGAAATACTCATCACAAAGGATTATTCAAATGACCATTTCACAGACACAAAGAAGATAGGAAAAGAAATAGCATAATTAATTGTGCGAATTGATCACATGAATCTACTTGGACTTTGATGCTAAATCACAATGCCCCCAAAAGATTTGTGAGAGAAATTTCTCCTCTGAAAACCTTCTCTCTTCCCAAAATTCTCTTCCAAAATTTGTGGTCCTTCGAAAATGAAACCTCAATTTTTGATAAGGAGTTGTCTTCTAAAATCAGGGCACCAATTGTGTGATCACTTGAGAGGACTCCTTGCTCACCAGACTTTAACTCTTTATTATCTTTTCTTTATCTTTTTCATGCACATTTATTGAAATATAAAATATCTTTATTTAATTTCACTTGACTTCTCTTTTTAATTAATTTATTAAATTTTAATCTCATGCACACTTTATGCAATCTTAAAACTTTTAATAAATTAATATCTTTTCACTTTTTAAGTTATTTTCAAAACATTAATTGATAGAATATTTATTAACTTAAATAATAATAGTATTTAGCATTTAATTAATAATGAACTCTAAATATATTATTATTAAATTAAATAAATATTATCATGTTCTAAAATTAAACTTATAACTTTTATATTTAAATTGAATTCTTTTTATTTAATTAATTCTCAAAATTAATTAAATATTAAAATATCATAACCATTTTCCATTAAACTAAACATTTAATTTGACTTAATTAACAAAAAAATCACCAAAGACTTATAGGACAAAATACAAAAATCCATTATAGAAAAATACATACAAGATCAAACTAAAGGTTTGGAATTATGAATTAATGTCATACGATGCATTCAAAAGGTAATCAACTCACATACTTGTCCTAATTTACTTTAGGACAAATGGGTTGAAAGGTTAGGATTTGGACTTAAGAATTTATCTCCCCTCTCTTACCATTGAGATAATGTACATCCTAGCAATTTAGGGAAGTTGATACCCTATACCTACAATCTACATAAAATCCACACATGTATAAGAACATATATACTAAGCTAAATAGACAATGGTAGGAAGTGGTGCATTATGTAGATCCTAACTAGCAAGTGACTATGACTCCCTTCCTTGACCACATTAGTAACACCATATGTAAAGAAAACATACATGCACACCATACACATGCAATATGCGGTAAATATCCATAAGAAAACACATATGATAATCCATCTAACTAATCATCATCAATAACTAAAATCACTATAATAATCATCATGCATACACGAAGTATAGAGTACCAAGTAATCTCATCATATAATCACCTAAATGTGAAACAATATCTGATAATCTCAAAATAATGTTACTAATCATCAAGCATAAAATTGGCCTAAAAGAGTTTAGAAATGATAAAAAATGTAAACTAGGGGTAGGAACTACATCCACTCCGTAGACTTAGTCTTACTCCTAGAAGTCTACAAGAATGGGAAAATTAAAGAATCTCACTGTGCAGGTCCCATTGGACCCTTTCCCCCTATAGGAGGATATGACTTCACTTAGAACACTCTCTGGGAACTACCCATGTCTCCAACCATATGTTCCAAAGCTGCAAGTCTCTGATCTAAGAATTGTGATTTTCTTTGAGAGAAATGGGATGACTTGTATCCACATTGTCTGCATGAGAAACACTCTCTGTTGAAACTCCTTAGCACTCTAGGTGCACTAGAATGCTAAATAATACTCTGAGAGAATCGATCATACTGGTTGTGCTTATTACATTGCATGTTGTGATAGTTCTTAGAGATAGAACCACCATCACCACTCTAAGTTGGATGATAAGATCCTACCTACGATTGATTACCTCCAGAAGGAGGTTTCCTACTACCACCTGAGTTGTGGCATCCTTTAATCCTAATACTGTAGGTGCTCCCACAAAACCCTCATGTCCTAGGTTAACACTCTACTCTACAAGGATGGCTTGATGTACTACATCTTTGAGGGTTTTAGGTTCAAACACCTTAACACCCCTAACTAGATGGTTGTTCAAGCCTATGATGAAATGTTGTGCCAACTATGTTGGGTTATCACTAATTCCTAAAAATGGCATGAGCTCATAGAATTTGTGCTCATACTCTACTACGGTTATAGTGAACTATCTCAGGTTGTGGAATTCATTTTCCCTATGCTGGTGTCATTCCTCAGGTAGGAATCTCTCATGGAAGTTTTCTAAGAATAAATCCCATGTGACATTGTTCATGTCTATTCCTAGCTTCTTCTCTTTGATAGTCCACCAAGTGGCTCCAAAGAGTTCGAGGTTGGTAATAGAAAACATCACTTTGATATTACTGTCAAAGTCCTAAATAGAAAAAACCTTGTCAAGAGCAATAAGCCACTACTTGGCTACATAACCTAAACCCAACCCATTAAAGGGTTTGACTTTGGACCTTCGAAGGTCCTTCATCTGAGTAGATACAATCGATCTTTGTTGATCCCTTTGAGGGCTCCTAGACCTAGGTCTATGCACATGTCCTCCTTGATGTGCTCCATCCTAATCCTAAATAGGAGGTAGGTGATCAATGATGGTTTTCATCATTTTCCTTAGGTCAACCTCATTTGAGTTGGCTTTCTATTCTCTATGGTTCTCTTCCTAATGCTCACTAACATGCTCTTCCCTATTCTCTTCCTGAATAGGGCCTTCATGGACAGACTCATGTATACTGATGTCTCTGCCTCACCAACGACCTCTACCACAACCAAGGCTATGACCTCTAATAGAAGATCTCGTCCTAGATACCATCCTACAATAATATTCAAGATACAAGATTCTATAATACTCATAAAACATACTACTATAAAGCTTAGATAAAAGACACATGTTTTGAAAATAGTATAAGTTCAATTTTTAGTTTTGCCTATTTTTAGGTTTAAATATATTTTAGTTTTGAAGTCTAAATGTTCAAGTTTGAAAATATACAACTAAAAGTTTAAGTTTTGTTTCAGTTCAACTAGTTCAAGTTTTAGTTTGTAACAGATGTACATAATAGTTTTAAATTTCATTTTAGTTCAACTAGTTAATAACTAGTGGTGTTCCAATATGCCCAGAGCTCCCAATGTAGAAGTCAGGCTCTGATACTAGATGTAATGCCCCGCCAAGGGATCCAAAAGAATTAACCTAAAGTTTTACTAAGTTTTCCAAACATTTTTTTAAAAATAAACTTTAGGTTAATTCTTTTAGATTCCTAAATTTTAAAAAACATATTAATTTAAAAAAAAAGTTTGGAAAACTTAGTAAAAATTTAGGTTAATTCTTTTGGATCCCTTGGTGGGGCATTACAAAGTGTAGAAATGTATGTAGGATGTCACAAATCAATGACATTAGATGTTAAACACCAATCTTGAATGGATCTTGGATTAGAAAGAGGCTTGAATGGAAATGGATGAATCTTTAACAAGAGGGCTCCATAGAGCTTGAATCCTTCAATGGCTTACAAATGGATCTCCTTGATGAATTGAATGCTTGAAAATGGATGTTTGCTTGAACTTGATAATGCTTGAATGATTGATCATAAAAGAGTATAACTTCATTTCATCTCCTTATGCTTTAAACATTCTTATGTTTTAGTTAGAGAAAATGAGAGGAGGAGGCTTCCTTATATAGAGATCTAGGGCATTAACTCCTAGAGAAGGCCAACATAGGAGCATTACATCCCATTTAACCTTAACCCCTAGAAATAGACCTAGATTAAATTTAAGTTAAGAGTTTACCATTTTCGAGAACAAACAACCGACTTGGAAGTGGGAAAACAATTCTTTCCAAAACTCAGCATCTAGAACTCATGGAACCTTGAAATTTAGACCTAGGGTTAGGGAAGAGGTCAACCTTGCCCTAGGTTAGGTTCAAGGTTGACCTTGAAAGAAAAGTTTGTGCTTGACCTTGAGGTCAAAAATCTTAGGATCTTAGTCCAAAATGCTAGAAAAGTGCAAAAGGAAAGTGGAAAAGGGGCGCAAAATAGGGCAAAAAATAGAGCCAAAGCAAAGACCCATTCATGGTGTTTGACATGACCTCAAGTCACTTACTCGAAAGGCTAAACATTCTTAATATGGAAGTGCTTCCATTTTAAGATGATACACTCCTATATGAGTTCAAAAATTCATCTCCTTCCCATATTTTATGATATTTTTGAATGATAGATGTTGTCAATCACACAAACATGATTATAAATTCCATTGCTTAAAAATATCCTATCATTGTTTGTGTTGATATGGTTCAAATTTTGTTTTGTAGTATCCTTTATTTGATAAAAATATCTATTCTTATCAATGTTCTGTTTGAGCTTCCCAAAAACATATCTAACACTTTCATTTAATTTAAGCCAATCACACAACTTATTACAATTTTCCTTTATTTTTCCTTAATTTTTTTCTTTAATTTGATTGACTATATTTTTAATTCTTTCATTTGACTCGTGAAAGCTATTTTTTAGGTTGTAGTTGTTTTATTTTCCTCTCATAGCTCTACCCTCAACTCTGACAACTAATGTTCACCAAGTTGTTTTATTTCCTTTGCTTTCTCTTCCCAGTAATTTTCTTTTACCCTTTCCTTATCCAAGTCCTTATTTAATTTATTCTTTTCCTATGTTGTAGTCCCTACATTTTTTAATAAAGTTAGTGACAAGGCTTTTTCATTCCCAAGTTTTCTTTATCCCTTTCTCCCATTTTTTCACTTAGAATTTTTAGTCCTGCCTCCATATTTTCTTTTTGTGTAATTTTCTTCTTGAGAGGAAGAATTTTTAAATCCTTTTCTCTAATTATTTTCTCATTTTATCTACTACTTTCTTCTTTGGTTTTTCATTTTCTTTTTCTTTGTGTAACCCCCCCCCCCCCGCCCTCTCTCTCTCTCTCCCCACCCCCCCACCCCCCCCTCTTGAATAGTAAACTATATCCCTCTCTCTCTCTCCCTCCCTCTCTTGAATAGTAAACTATAGACCACATTGTTGGTCTCATTATCCAAGTCCTTATTTAATTTATTCTTTTCCTATGTTGTAGTCTCCATATTTTTTAATAAACTTAGTGATGAGGCTTTAACTATATCCCTCTCTCTCTCTCTCCCTCCCTCTCTTGAATAGTAAACTATAGACCACATTGTTGGTCTCATTATCCAAATCTTTATTTAATTTATTCTTTTCCTATGTTGTAGTCTCCATATTTTTTAATAAACTTAGTGATGAGGCTTTTTCATTCCCAAGTTTTTAATCCGTTTCTTCCATTTTTCCCTTAGAATTTTTAGTCCCACCTCCATATTTTCTTGTTGTGTAATTTTCTTCTTGAGAGGAAGAATTTTTTTAATCCTTTTCTCTAATTATTTTCACATTTTATCTACTACTTTCTTCTTTGTCTTTTCATTTTCTTGTTCTTTGTGTAACTTCTCGCTCTCTCTCTCTCTCTCTCTCTCTCTCTCTCTCTCTCTCTCTCTCTCTCTCTCTCTCTCTCTCTCTCTCAGTAAACTATAAACCACATTTTTGGTCTCATTATCCAAGTCCTTATTTAATTTATTCCTTTCCTATGTTGTAGTCTCCATATTTTTTAATAAACTTAGTGATGAGGCTTTTTCATTCCCAAGTTTTTTATCCCTTTCTTCCATTTTTTCCCTTAGAATTTTTAGTCCCACCTCCATATTTTATTGTTGTGTAATTTTCTTCTTGAGAGGAAGAATTTTTTAATCCTTCTCTCTAATTATTTTCACATTTCATCTACTGCTTTCTTCTTTGTCTTTTCATTGTCTTGTTCTTTGTGTAACTTTTCAATCAACTTCTCTCTCTCTCTCTCTCTCTCTCTCTATTTATATATATATATATATATATATATATATATATATATATATATATATATATACATATATATATATATACATATGTATATATATACATATGTATATATATACATATGTATATATATACATATGTATATATATACATATGTATATATATATATATGTATATATACATATATATATATATATATATGTATATATATATATATATATATATATATATCTATACATATATATATTTATATATATATATATATACATATGTATATATATACATATGTATATATATACATATGTATATATATATATATGTATATATATATATATGTATATATACATATATATATATATATACATATATATATATATATATATATACATATATACATATATATATATATATATATATGTATATATGTATATGTATATATATATATATATATATATGTATATATGTATATATATATATGTATATATGTATATATATATATATATGTATATATATATATATATGTATATATGTATATATATATATATATATGTATATATGTATATATATATATATATATGTATATATGTATATATGTATATATGTATATATATATATATATATGTATATATGTATATATATATATATATATATATATATATATATATATATATATCCCTCCCTCCCTCACTCCCTCTCTCCCTCCCTTGCTCCCTCCCTCACCCTCTCTCTTGAATAGTAAACCATAGACCACATTGTTGATCTCATTATCCAAGTCCTTATTTAATTTATTCTTTTCCTATGTTGTAATCTCCACATTTTTTTAATAAACTTAGTGATGAGGCTTTTTCATTCCCAAGTTTTTTATCCCTTTCTTCCATTTTTTCCCTTAGAATTTTTAGTCCCACCTCCATATTTTCTTGTTGTGTAATTTTCTTCTTGAGAGGAAGAATTTTTTAATCCTTTTCTCTAATTATTTTCACATTTAATCTACTACTTTCTTCTTTATTTTTTATTTTCCTATTCTTTGTGTAACTTTTCAATCACCTTCTCCAACTCTCTCTCTCTCTCTCTCTCTCCCCCCCCCCCCCCCCCCTCCCTCTCTCAAATAGTAAACTATAGACCACATTGTTGGTCTATTTGGCCACACTAACTTTGTCCACATTTTTTATTTTGAAAAAAACCATTTATAGGATACTAACATGAAATTGTGATGCTAGTGGATTATTACCTCTAGGAGGGAACATAACAACCGTAAACTCCACCATTTCCTTATTTTGGTCATATATGTGAAATCCCTACTTGATGCAAATTTTGAATCATGAGCTACATAAATTGCACACTTCTTCAATGTCTTATTATTTTTTCCAATTCCTTTTTTTTAAAATTTGTCTACAACTAGTTACAAAATTGTCTTAATAAAAATATGGGTTTGCTAACTCAATTGAGAAATAGAACTTGCAATGATATACTTTTCTACACCTATAGTTGAGGTTCTAATAATTACATTATAAGGACTAGAAACAACTTGGCCCATTCATAATCTTATCCCATTGTCACTAGTAGGCAATTTTTTTGGAATTTTATGAGGTTTTTGTCCTAAAGGAATAATAGTAGTGGAAATTGTTGTACTCACCATTGGATTAGTATTAAAAAGTATTTCACTCGCTGTTGGATTAGTAGTGAGAATTTTTAGACTCACTATTGGAATTGTTTCCATAACCTTTTTCTTCTTTACACTTCTGTGATCACTAAGATGCCTCATTTTTATGTCCACTTGCAATGTCCTTTTTGAAGCACTAGAAATACTCATGTCATCCTCACTAGTGGTAGTAGAATTTGGATCATATTGAATTTAAATATTTGGAATAGCTAGAATTAGAATTGAAGATGGAAAAAATGAAGGTAACAAGGTATGAGATAGAATAGTACCTTTTTTTATGAACCAAAACTAGATGATTCACCTCCAATGACTAGTTTAGTACCATATTTTTTTGGATATAGTATGGTGGGTGAAAATCATGGTCCTTCACCTATTAGAACTAGGCCAACATAACCTAAATAACCTATTTTTCTATCATCTCTACCCTTTTTCCATAATTTCTTGTCATCTCCATATTGAGTAAAATATTAAAAGATGAATAAATGGTAGCATTTTTGGGAGTGGATTCAGTGGATGTGGGATCCAAAAAAGCCTCATACTCATTATTTTCACATTCATCATTAATGTGAAATTTTTCAGTTGGATGCTTGTTAGTCCACAATTCATTAAATATCCCTTCCTCATCCAAATCATAAAGATCTCTAGAGGTCTTTGGCTTTTCAAGATTTTTCCTCATTTCCCAAAATTTGAATTTTTTTTAGTCCAATTACCACGTTTAGATTGATCAAACAGGTCATCTAGAATAGATTTTCTAGATCAGTGATCAACTTTTTGGTAAAAAGTTTAGGATATCCCAGGTTTCACTTTTCCTTTCTATTTGTGTAATGCTATAATTTGTGATGATAATTACCGTATTGAAATATTATTTTTAGGAATGTATTTCTCCATCTCTTTTTTGACCACATAACATGGTCCATGATTTGGAATTTTTATATCAATGACATACTCTTATGTTGACATTTTATTGCAAAGTCCCCATTATGTATAATCATTTTTCCAATTAGTTTGAATAAATCATATTGCTAGTGACTATCAACATCAAAGTTAAAATTTGTAAAAATAATCATACCACTTTGAATCCTCTTATGTCAAGTGTAAACTCTTTGAATGAGAAAGACAAGGAAAGCAATATCATTTTATTTTATTGGTCATGAAAGAGTACATCTATGCTCGCCATCTGTCGTAAATATTCCAATGCAAATTCCCTCTCTTTGACATGTATTAGATGTTTGTAGGGTTCTACCACTGAACCATAAAACACTAATACAATGTAGTCTTCCATGAAGTAATTTTTAACTAATTGTATTTGAATTCCAAGTTCAATGCAATATCTATAAGACATGGGAAATTTAGACATTGAAGTGATTATAATTTTATGACACATCGGTGCCAATTTTGTTTCTAAAAAATGGTTGTAGGTTTTGGTGTTAGCACTCATCCTTATCAAACATACTCATTCATATGTTAGATTATGAACTTGAATTTAAATTTTGTTTGTCTAAAATATTGTTTATGCTTTGCTAAAAGAAGATAGAACATGAAGGTTGTGAATCTAAATATCTTTTGTGAGACTCTTTTAATCAACAATAATTTTTCTTGCATGCAATAAATAATATGCTCAATAATATTATATCTTATTGGTTCTTATTAACAATGAATATTAAAAATGTGACGACTAACATTATCTTCAGCAGCATGGATCGAGATGGTGAAAAGAAGAAGCAACAGATGGCTGAGGAGATTAATAAAGCCTATGAAGTAGTAGAAATGATGTAGGAACTTGAGAGAAATACAAAGGATTAAATTTGATTTTTCTCTTCTTGTCTTTTGAACTATTAGACTGTTGTAGGTTTTTGGTTAGTTGGATTTTTGTTTATCTATTGTATTGGTCCTTTGGGTGGCCTTCATTTTTTGGTTGGGCTTTAAATGCTTATTATCAACCTTTTGATATGTTTTAACTTTCAAGTTTCAAGATCCCTATAAAATTTATTTTTCTTATTAAAAAAAATGAATATTAAAACTAATTTCAAGAATGCTAGCACCCACTTCATTGTTACTTTCCAATCCCCAAAAAAATGCTAGTAAGGAAATACTATCCTAAACCCATTGGACAAAAATACCATAATTATAAAGAGGCTCATGATCATGATCTAGTCTAAAACTACATATTATTTCTTTGATACATGTATCTTTTTTATTTTCTTTTAATTTCTCAACCAACTCTCCAATGTGAATGTGCACATTTGATTTTTTCACTTCAAATCTTAGGTGCAAACTATGGCTTTTTATAGACAACAAAATAGTTGAGGTAATGCTATGCATGCCAATCTAGAAACTTGCAATGCAATTTTATTTATCTTTGACTTTAGCATGTTGTGGAATGGATTAAAAAATTCTCATTCATTAGATCTTTCCAACTTATTTTCAAGTGCAAATATAATTTCCATGATTCTCATTTTTCCATGGATAACAGGATCATGAATATTATGAAATTCATCAGTGAAACTTAGTGTTTTAACTAGTTTAGGAAAGTCTATTATCTCTTTCTCTTGGATTTGCATTGTACTCATGGTGTTTTTTTTAGAAATCATGGTATGTCCTCATTCAAAAATTCAAATAATTTTATTCAATTACAATTTACACATGTAATTAAAAATTAACTCCTAATTCTAGTTCTACAATTTAAATAATAAACCACAAGATTTGAATTTTTTTTTTTGGCCATTGTGGGTTATATACATTAAAAAATGAAAAACAATTATACAAAGCTCCAATCTAGCTACTTACACTTACACACATGATTTAAAATTAAACTCTAATCTCAATTCTAGAATCTTTAGCAGAGTAAACAACATGGTGAAAATTGAAAAATTAACAAGGTGTGAAGTAAGTGTTCAAGATTTTACCTAAAATTTTAACTTGAGAACTAGAAGACTATGAGTCAAAAAAGAGTTGAGAGACTATGTTGCATTTCTCAAACTAGAATTCATATCCTCTTTTTGAATCAGCAATTTTTATGACTAGTTAGAACTGAAACACTTAGATTGAAAACAAAATGACTAAATTTTGTACAATCATGCAATGTGGGTCATGAGTTGTGTATCTGTCTTCAATTTTAAAACTTATCTTTTATTACTTTTGTATATATAATTATTTTTGAAGGAATGTCTATGAAATAATGACATGTGTCATATTTCTAGGAGACATTTAAAACAAAGATATGAGCATTTCCCGAATTAGCTCAAAATACACATTGGGGCATTGATCTATGTTTATTAAATGGTCATTGCCTTGTTGTTAGTCTATGTAAGGTGTTGTAGGTCCCATTCAATTTTGCAAGCCATTAGGTACACATCATCATCAAATGACATTGATTTGAGTGGACATTGGATAGATGACAATATTTTGGAAGTATTTTGTGAAAATTAGATTTATATCCCCTACGACCCAAAATATACCATACATAATTGATTTGTGGTCATCTAATTGTTGTCAATATTTCTAATTAAGTTATTAAATTGAAATGGGCCCCACATTTATAATTATACTAAATTGAACTCATTAGTTACATGTGACATGTTATCAATGATTCTCGAATGACATTAAGTTCACTTGTTGATTGGACACTAAATATGTGTCAACATTCTAAAAGTTTTTTCTCTAAAAATTTAGTTTTATTTCCCCTTTGGTTCAAAATGCACCATACACCATTGATCCATGTTCATCAAATGGTCCTCCCTAAAAATATTATTAATTACCAATAGTGTTTTTCAAGGAAAAGTACTAGGACACAATTTTATTGAATGGAATAAATAAGTGGTTCAAGATCTCAAGGGGGAAATAGCCAACAAGAAAACCTCCAACCATTTCTCACATTCATGGAAAAGAGATAATTAATCACATGATATAATTTGTAAAATCATACTATAATATTAGCATTAGAAATTTGGTTAAGGAGGATAAGTTGGAATAGTGTTAGAGTTGGAATTTATGAGAACATATACTTTGTGTAAAGAAGGCACCATGCACAAATGAAGATTCTACAGTTAGACATGGAAAATTGTCTAAGTATCAAATAGTTTAACTAGCAGAACAAAGATAGTTTTGGTATGCATAATTAGCATAGGTATTATTGGCATGCATGTAGTTAGGTATAGATAGTATAGAATGTTAGGATTACAGGTATAAGGTCACATGTTAGTACAATTAGTATGTAGGAAGATATGACAAATTTATCAGTTGCGACAATATATAGGTAGAACATAGCATAATAGTAAATGGGTAATTATGAATTAAGGAATTATTTTATTTACAAAAATATAATTACTTGACTAATTAGGGATGACATCCTAAATGTTAACCTTTAAGAGGGAAAGAATTAACCTTTTATTTTTAAAAGTGTGTGAAATCTTGAAAGCCGACTATACAATTTTTGTAAAGTGTAAAGGTATAAAGGAAAGAATGCAATATGCGAAGTTGTGTGAAATTTTCAAGTGATATGCAAACTTGTGTAAAAATTGCAAGTGATATGTGAACTTATGTGAAAGTTGTATTTATGATATGTGAACTATATGTGATGCAAACTCTGATGTATGATCAAAGGTATGTGAAGAGTAGCAAAAGAAAGATCAAATATTGAAGATATAAATATTATAAAGAGGATTTTGTATCTATCTCTTTTGTATCAAGGAACTGCATTATATATTGCATGCTTGGGTAGTGGGCTCATATTGTATACACTTTTTGATTGTACATAATAACTCTTAACAAGGTTGAGGATTTTAATAGGGCCTAGTTCTCTAACATAGACTAAGATACTATATGTATGTAATAGACTCCTAGCTGGGTCAATCTCTTTAACCAAATACTTTTGATTAGTGGATCATTTTGTGGTTACCATCCCCACTATGGTTTTACCTTGGCTAGGGTTTCCCTAGTTAACAAAATATGGTTTTATGAGTTCCCTATGTGTGGTTATTCTTATTGTTCAACACTATTAGTTTACTTTCATATGCATGTTACAAAGCAAAATTAATATCCAATTTTGGGCTGAAGTTTGTATAATATCGATTCACCCCCTCTCTTAGGATTCCCTATTTTTAACAATTGGTATTAGATAAAAGTTACTTAGAAGAGGCTTAACATATTGAGTAGGATCCTTATGGATGTGGAATAGTTCTAGAAGTGGCTTAGGTGGATCTTAAAGACCTCAAAAAAATTCAACCCACTCAAAATCTCCCAAAATTGACATAGAGAATAGAAAAACATTTCTAACACATCTTGAAGTGTGTCAAAAGGAGTCAGTTTGCTTGAGATATGCTTTTTGGTGTAAATAATTATTCACTATTTACACTTTATTTAAGTTTACTTAGGTTAATGCATTATTTTATTATTTATTAGTTTGACATCTAGGAGTTTGCATACTCTTATGAGTTGTCTTGTTGGCAATACTGAAATAAGCAACTGTAATTTAGCATTTGGTGTCTACAACATAATGTTACATGCTACACCTTTGTAGGCTTATATTTTCATCACCACACTTACTCTTGTACTTAATGGAGGATAATCCACTCCTGGTGGATATGTGTTTGGTTGTAAGATTATCAGTGTGCTAACTCCTAGACATTTTAGAAGCATTCCAGAGGCCTTTATATTCAGGCACTCTTAGTGTATATGTACATGCAATTACATCAATTGAATATCATATTGTTATTCTGATCATACTTTGTTGGTCCATTATGTTCTTGTGATTGAGTTCCTTTATCTTGGGTGATTTTTCCCTAAGGCAAATTCTTACATGGTATCAGAGCTAAGGGTATTTCTCTTCACATAGCCATTGAAGACCATCTTCTTGCTTCACCTCTCGAAGGACCTTGACCTAGATCCAGAGTATCACAGTCATTTAGAGCATCTAGAGCCAAAACAAACCTTGCTATTATATTTGGAATGTTAATTTGGTAAAATTTGACTATAAATTTGCCTACCTTAGGCCATAGTGGAATTTGAGGAATTTTTTTGCAAACCAACACCCAAAGGCCTTGATTTGCAAATCTGGTATGATCATTTAGTAGATCTACAAATTTATTTTCAGATCTGATTTTATTTCTCTGCAATTTCCATCTACATTTTTTCTGCAAATTTTTGAATTATTTTTTGCCTACTAGACTTGTAGAGAAATATTTTTGTATGCACTGGGTGGTCAAATTTTGGCCCTACATAGAATATTGTATCCTAAAATATTCCTTCTACTTCTCTAGTGATTTAACATTTCATCAACAAACATCGCACATTATAAATCTGACGAGGCCACACTCATTTATGGCGCATAGGCTAACACAATACTACCAGTGACATTTCATTTTCTTAACTCTCCATGAGTGGTTTCTCTTATACACATTGATGGATAAACCCATAACCAATGTGTGACTATTAAATCCACTTTCTAGAGCTAGAGCATTCATTTTTGACACTGTTGACAACCATTATAACACCCAGTAGCATTACCAAATTTTGGTGTCAGCTGCCTTGTCCCATAGACATGTGGCATCTATATCACAATGCCACATGGCCCAATCAAAATTTTCCCTCTTAGTACCCATGTGTTAGACATGTAGTGACACCTCCTTTTCCATAAAGAGCTTTTCAGTAGTATAGACTACTATGTGGACCTTTGATGCACCCAGTCAGTAGGTGCCACATGGAGCCACGTCACCAATACACATGAGCTTCTAGTCAAGACTGTACATCAGATAGCTCAGATCTATATGTTGACACATAGATCATTTGTACAAGACACATCTGACAGATTGTATACCTATGTCATTAATGAGTCAACCTGCCACATTAGTCCATCATACATTCATACAGCTGATGTCATCTACCACATCACCAAGGTGACCTTTTTCACTGACATTAGCCAGTCATGAGCCTAGATTTGATGACCATCTAACCATCATCGAGAGGTAAAATTGAACCACTACAATGACCATTTTACTATCAAATTTAACTCAGTGTTTTGCTGCCTAGACCCCTCTTTAGATGTAGTTTTGATTTGATAGTTTGACTTTGGGAGGCCATAACTCAATCATCAAGACTCCAAATCAAGTGCAAATTTTTATATATTTTGGGTAGAATTTCTTGAAATTTTTAGTGGTGCTATTCTTTTTTGGTTTTGGTGCATGGGTTTGTCAAAAATTTCATTTTTTGGCAATTGTACCTATCCAATTCTACATTTTGCAACCTCAAATGCTCTGTACGGGCTCATATGAACACATGTTCAGGTTTTATTTTTTTTGAAAGTGTTTATTTTTTTTTCTACTTTCCAAATCTACAATCAAATTATAGGCTTGTGTGGACCAAAATATCACTTTCAAAATTAGGTCATTTTCTACATTGTATTGCTTTGATTACTCTTCAAAATGGTTGTACATCTAAGCTACACTGCTTAGTGCCAGATCTAAACCTCAAATGGTAGTTGTAAATAGAAAAATTAGAAGTCCACTTTGTACATTTTGACAAGTGGCCTATTGTAAACGAACTACATATAAAGTGCAAAAAGCATTATTTTTGGGAGGGGGGTGGGGCTTGGGGTTCTTTGATTGAGTGAATAGGGGGGTGTCTCTTATGTTTTTGTGTCTCTCTTTTGTACTCTTTTCATTTTTTGCATCATGGGTTCACCTAAATCCACTTCTAACTTCACACAATTATACTACATGGAAAGATATTGTATGGAGTAGATTAATGGAAAAAGGTTTAAATATCTATGTAGATGGTACAACTACCAAACCCACTAATGCTACAACACTAGTTGATTGGTAAATTAAAGACAATCAGCCTTTAGGAATTATGAGGAGTTGTGTTCATAGAGATCTCTTCTTCCAAATTTCTAGCTTTAACAAAGCCAAGGGTGCTTGGGACAAACTTGAAGGGTTGTATGGTATGGTGGATGTGGAAAAGGAATACCAAATTGAGGATGATTTACTTCTCTTGGATCCTAATAATTTTGATAGAATTCAAGATTATATCAACAAAGCCAATGAATTGTGAGCACTACTTAAATATTGTGGTAATTCCATGAAGGATGATAGATTGATTCATCACATCTTGAAGAGGCTACCTTCAAAGTATGTATCTTTTGTTTCGAGTTACAACACTCACAGGTTGACCATGGGAAGTCCTTTCACTAAGCCTACATTTGATGCATTTGTAGAAATATTGATGTTGGAACAATCCAAGTTGATAGATATGGGACTTCTCAAGTCATCAAAGACCAAAGCATTGGTGGCTAGCAATGAGAACCAATCAAATCAAAGTGGCAAAAGTTCTACCAATAGCAAGAAAAAGTAGTGGAAGAAAAAATCACAATATGAGACACAACAATCTACCTCCTCACAACAAGGGAATTCTTCTTCCAACAAGAAGGGAAATAATGATAAGAAGGATAAAATATTTTGTGCATATTGCAAGACTAAGAGAATCGATGAGTTGGAAAACTTACTAAAGAAAAACAAAATCAATGTACCAAATGCTTCCATTGATTCAATTCCACCCACTTCAAAGGGAAAAGCGAAAGAACTTATGGTAGGTTCTAGTTCTTTAGTGGAATGGATTCTTGACTCAAGTGCTCATATCATATGGATTCTTCAAAAGGATACTTTTCTTCATTGAAGCAATCTAAGGTACCACACATTGTTGTAGGAGATGATACAAAAATGGAAGTTGAAGGGAAATGACAATTTGAGATGGAAAATGAGGAGTTCAAAGAAGTTCTCTATGTTCCCAACCTTAGCTATAATATCCTTTCAATCTACCAAATCACTCACTATGGAGATGGCAATAAAGTTGAGTTCCTTCCTGATTTAGTAATGGTGTGCAATCTTAAAGATGATCCATTGGTTATAGTGGGTATAGTCAATCATGACAAAAGGATTTATTCCTTCTCCCACTTTGTGCCTAAGTCTACTTCACATGCCTTGTTAACTCAATCTCATTCACAAAGAAAATTATAGCATGGCTGGTATGGACATCTTGCCTTTTTCTATCTTCATCAACTTTGCTCAAACAACATGGTCAAAGGTCTACCTACAATCAACTTTTCTAAAGGTGAATTTTCAACTTGTTTAGTGGATATGCATCTAGAGGAGAAGTTTGACAAAGGGAAGTATTCAAGAGCATCAGTTTTTCTTCAGTTGGTTCACATGGTTCTAGCAAGTCCTTTTGTAGTAACATTAGCTAGCAAGGGTCACTAAATCCTTACTTTAATTGATAAATTTCCATTTTATACATGGGTCTACTTTCTTGATCACAAGAATGAAGTGTTTGATAAGTTTCTAGCTTCAAGAGTCATGTTGAAAAGAAATCAAGGAAAGCCATCAAGGGTCTTCATATGGAAAATGAAAGTAGATATGTGAACTCAAGACTTAAAGAATTTTGTAAGATTGAGGGTATTGATCTTCCAAATCCACTAGCATTTAGTTCACAAAAGACAAGTGTTGTAGAAATGAGGATTATAACTCTTAACTCTATGGCTAGTTGAATAATTCAAGCCATGTCTCTTGATCCATCACTTGAAGTCAAAGCTATAAGTAGTGCCAATCACATACTTAATAGGTCTCCTCATAATGTCTTAGATGGAAAGACTCCTTTTAAGGCATTGGTGTGGTAGAAAACTAGCTATGAAACACTTTAGAGTCTTTGGTTGTCCAAAATGGGCAAACATATCTTCAAGGGAGTGCAAGGCACCACCACCAAGGAATTTTACTTTCATTGGATATGAAGATAGTATTAAGTCATATAGACTTATGGATCTTGAGACTCATGAAATCTTTATAGAGAGGAATGTTCACTTTGAGGAAAGTTCACCGAGTTTATCCTTTAATCCTCTTCGCACTTCATACATAGTGGAAACTCATAGTGACACCAGTAATTGTGATTCAATAGATTTAGATATGTGGAATCCTATTGACAGATATAACATGACATCACAACACCAACACATTCCACATGCATACATTGCTACAGTGATAGGTCCATGCAATTCAACGCAGCTGGGTACACATTGTCTTCCAGTTCTAGCATTAGGGGATGAGTACATGAAAAATATTTTAGCTTTGTTTGTGGAATCATACATTAAATATTTGGGAGACATCATTGATGATATATATCTTCACTTTGATGAAGAAGATCCTTCTTTAGTTGTTATGAGGGCTCACTCTGACCCTCCTACCCATTCTCTACATGATCAGTCTTCTGTTGATATGGTTGTGGATCCTTATGTACAATAGTTGTAGGAGGTCTCTTTATCATTTGAGGAGACACATGGTTCTTTAGAATATGTTCTACATCCATCCTTGCTAGATCCAACATTGTTCTTTTCAATAGTATTGGAAGGGGTGATAGTTAGTATCGACACAGGGATAGTTGAGTAGGTTTTAGAGATACCATTCATCATTAGGGTTCTTTCTATACATTGGGGAAGCATCTCATTTGTACCTATAATATTGTTTCTTCTAAAGGGGAGGAATATTATTCAACAGTCATGGATTAGCTTCTACATTGGAGCAACTATCACTGATTGACATTCTATATTGGGGAGGGGGGGACTACCTTGTCTCCTTTCTTCTTCTCTCTTTTGGGGAGAACTTTTTCCTTTTTTGGGATTGTGTTCTTCTCATACTTCTCTATTATATATACTTGATGTATGTTGTAATGGGGGAGTCTTGATTACTCCATCCATCCATGCATCTTGATTTTTTAGATCTCTCTTTTTGGAGGAGGGTTTTTACCATGAGGTTTTCCCTCTTTCTCTGCTTTATGAGAGATTGCATTGTATTTTTTACATGGGTACCTAACATGGCATAGTAGCTAGGACCCATTATGCATATTCATCCTAGCTTTTGTGAGCTTAAGTACATTTCCCTAAGTTACACTTAAGGGGGCATGTTTGTGTAAATAACTATTCACTATTTACACATTACTTAAGTTTACTTAGGTCAATGCATTATTTTATTATTTATTAGTTTGAAACCTAGGAGTTTGTGTACTCTTATGAGTTGTCTTGTTGATAACACTGGAGTAAAAAACTCTAATTCAACACATGGTGTCTACACCACTAGAGTTTGCACAATTAACTAAATTTTCATGTTGACAACACAATTACTTTCTCTCTTAATTAAGCACATGGTATCTACAACATAATTTTATATGCTACACTTTTTTAGGCTTATCCTCTTATCATTGTACTTACTCCTATGCTTAATGGAGGATAATCCACTCCTGGTGGACATGTACTTGGTTGTTAGACTTATCAGTGTGCTAACTCCTAAACATTCTAGAAGCATTCAAGAGGTCTTTATATTCAAGCACTCCTGGTGTGTATGTACATGCAATTACATCAATTGAATATCATAGTGTTATTCTGATCATACTTTGTTGGTCCATTTTGTGCTTGTGCTTGAGCTCCTTGATCTTGGGTGATTTTTCCCTAAGGAAAATTCTTACAATCCTTAGTCAAAGTTTTGATCAAAATTGTGAACTAGAGGTTGCCTTATAAAAAAAGGTGAAATTTGACCATCTTAAAAATGGTCAACAATGGACTTCAAATTAAAGAGCCTATTGAGAGCTTTCCAACAATGTTCATTTCGTCAAAAATGGAGCTCATACATGAGAGTTATTATCATTTGAAGTTAGAGGGAAAAACCAATTATGGTGACATTAGTATGACATCATCATGATAAGGTGTCATGATTTGGCATAATTTTTCAATATTTTAAGATTTATTTTTTCAAATGACTATTTTTGTTTTATATATAAAACAAATTCATAACCTCTTATTAATAAGGATTCACTTTCTTATTTAAAAATTTAATAAGAGGCCATAATCTAACGAAGATTTTTATTTAAGGTTGAATTATAAAAGCCAAAAATGGAATTAGTTATAAAAGCCAAAAATTGAATCAGTTTTGAATCATATATGGTAAAATTTGTATATAAAAGGAAGCCATTTTCCTTTGTAAAGACAATTAAGCCTAGGAGGAATAAGGAGATTTGATAAGTCTTTTGTATTCTTAAAAGGAGAATTCGGGAGTGAATGCTCTAGAAAATTAAGTGGTCTCATAATATGAGATAAAAAATTAGAATTTTCTTGAGAGGATTTTTCGTGACTTTATATCACTATTGTAAATTCTTAATGCCCATTGAGAGAGAGTTGTAGTTGTATTGCTTAGCATTGTAAAAAGTGGCGAAGGAGCTAGGAACAAACATGTTTCTAGCAAGTTCCTATCATTGCAGTGTGGAAGTGAGAAAAATATAATTATAACTCCATGGAAGACCATGGTGATGTTTGAGTTTTACATCATAGTAACGACATCTATCTTGCATGTTTGCAGATTGGAGACGTAGCAAGAGTATGGTGAACTCCAAAATCAAATCCTTTGTCTCTTGTTCTTTATGATGCATGTTTTTGTCTACTTGGATATTTTATGCATTTCAAATGATTATTTACTCAGTCCACAAGAAATATTAGTATCAATCTTCATTTTAAATATGTATCCTAGTGAATCTTAAAATTATATGTGATTCATAACAAGGAGTTTATAAATCAAGAAGAACCTTGAAGAAGCTCTTGAGTAGATTGATCTTCTTACCGAAGAAAGAGATAACCTAAAAGAAAGATATGAAGATGAAAAATACTACATTAGGAAATTGAAAGACAAGATTGGTCATCTCAAATCCATAAAGGAACCTAAATATCACACAAAAGATAGTGATGAAGTATCAAAATTAAAGAAATAAAACGAGATTCTAAAACAAGAGTTGAAAATCATTGAACTAAAGATAAGTTTAAAGAAAGATGATGGAAAAGTTGAACTAGACCTAAAATTTAAAAATGTAGATCTAAGATCCCATCTTAAAAAGGTGACATCTAAACTTGAATCCATCAAGTTAGAGCCAACATAACTTGAGAAGTAAAATACTATTATGGAAGGAGAGTTATCCTAGACCAAGAAACAATTAGAAAAGTATATTCTAGTAGTGATAAAATTGAAGAGCAACTATATTTTTAGAGACCTTCCTATGATAATATTGGTCTTGGATATTTTATTGGAGAAAAGTCAACAAAAAAATTGAGTCAAGAAAGAAACTAGATCCAACTATTGAAAATCTTGAACATAAGAAGGATGATCAAAATAAATTTGAATCTAGTCAATTCAAAGATGCACCAAAAGAAGTTAAGTAATAAAGTCAACTTGCGAAAAGTGATGAACCTAAGAAAATAGAGAAAGTTGAATCACCTAAAGGGGTAAGGTATGAATTTCAAGTTAGATGCTTTATCTGTAATGAAGTTGGTGTTGGAAATATATATGATATGCTAAGTTACCAAGAGAAGAGGGGTGAATTAGTAACTAAGAAAACTTAATCCTTACTTACCAATCAGTCATTTATATGTGTATTAATCTAATTGTATGCATGAATAACTAAAAAATGAAAAAAAATCATAACACTTTGACACACAATTTGGTGACCCAGAAACCTTCCAAATAGAAAGTAAAACTTAGGAGGGGATGATACCCACAAGCTTTGGTACTATAGTATAAAGTTGGCCTATTAAGGCTTATGGTGATCACTTTTGATGATCTACCTTGTTGGGAGCAATAAGGACTACTAGGTCCACCTTGCAAAAGGATTTACAAACATACAATAAAGTATGCACTTGGTAAAGATATTTACAAAAGACTGTTAAGTTTACCTTATGAAAGGATTTAATTTATCCACCTATTAGGATGAAATAGTGGCTAATCTCTAATCTGCAACTTGGTTTGCTGAATGAGATCCCTTTGAGTGTAATGATCACCTTGTTGTGATAGATACATCTTTGCTACTTCTTATATTATTATAGCCTTGTATTTCACACTTTTTCTCTTCTCTACTTGATATCTTACTTCATATATATATATATATATATATATATATATATATATATATATATATATATATATAGTGGATGTGATACAATATATTACATATATACCAATTCAATTTAAAAATAAAAAAGGTTTGCTACAATAAAAGTTTACACATAATACACAAAGTCGGCCCTAATTGCAGGAACTTAGGTTTTGAAGACTAGCTCGGTGAGGTTCTAATACTCGACATCCATAGTCAATGCTCGACATCATCATGCATTCGATAGACATAGAAGCTTAGTTCATACTGATCACTGCCAAGTAGTCTTAAACTTGGTTAGCACTAGTGACTCAGTGAATACTGTGAAACTCAACATATAAACTGAATCACTTGATTCATACTGCATAGCTTGGTAAATGCTAACACTACAAGCTTGATATAAACTTAATCACTTTGTTAACACTGAGTGGCTTAGTCAACACTAGATTTACATCACTATAACAAATACTATTATGAAAGGAGAGTTATCCTAGATGAAGGAACAATTAGAATAGCTATACTCTAGTAGTGATAAAATTGATGAGCAACTATATTTTTAGAGACCTTCCTATGATAAGATTGGTCTTGGATATTTTATTGGAGAAAAGTTGGCAAATAAAATTGAGTCAAGAAAGGAACCAGATTCAACTATTGAAAATCCTGAACATAAGAAGGATGATCAAAATAAAATTGAATCTAGTCAACCCAAAGATGCACCAAAAGAAGTTAAGCAATAAATTCAACCTTAGAAAAGTGATGAACATAAGAAAATAGAGAAAGTTGAATCACCTAAAGAAGTAAGGTATGAATTTAAAGGTAGATGCTTTATATGTAATGAAGTTGGTGTTGGAAATATATATGATATGCTAAGTTATTGAGAGGGGAGGGGTGAATTAGTAACTAAGAAAACTTAATCCTTATTTACCAATTAATCATTTATGTGTGCATTGATCTAATTGTATGCATGAATAACTGAAAACATCAAAATTTTCATAACACTTTGACACACAATTTGGTGACCCAGAAACCTTCCAAATAAAAAGTAAAACTGGGGAGGGGATGATACCCACAAGTTTTAGTACTATATTATAAAGTTGACCTATTAAAGCTTATAATGATCACTTCTGATGATCTACTCTTTTGGGAGCAATAAGGACTACTAGGTCTACATTGCAAAATGATTTACAAACATACAATGAAGTATGCACTCGGTAAAGAGATTTATAAAAGACTGTTAAGTCTACTTTGTGAAAGGATTTAACTAATCCACCTGTTAGGATGAAACAATGGCCAATCTTTGATCTACAACTTGGTTTGTTGAATGAGATCCCTTTGAGTGTAAAGCTCACCTTCCTATGATAGATAAATCTTTGGTGCTCCTTATATTTTTGTAGCCTTGTATTTCACACTTCTTCTCTTCTCTGCTTGATATCTTACTTCATATCTATATTTTAGATGTGATACAATATACCAATCCAATTTACAAATTGAAAAAGTTGGCTATAATACAAATTTACACAAAATACACAAAGTTGACCCAAACTATAGGAACTTAGGTTTTGAAGAATAGCTTAGTGAGGCTCTAATACTTGGCATCCATAGTCAATGCTTGACATCATCATGCATTCAGTATAAATAGAAGCTCAGTCCATACTAATCACTTCCAAGTATTCTTAAACTTGGTATGCACTAGTGACTTAGTGAGTACTATGAAACTCAACATATAAATTAAATCACTTGATTCATATTGCATAGCTTGGTAAATGCTATCACTACAAGCTCAATATAAACTAAATCACTTGGTTAACACTAAGTGTCTCGATCAATACTAGATTCACATCACTGTAACTATGAACTTAGTAAGCACTAGACAACTCAGTTTACACTGAGGAACTTGTTAAACCTTATGAAGCTCAGTTTACAATATTGATCACCATTATGGTAGAAAATGCTTGGTGCAAACTAAATACTATACCTTGGATTTGGTGGCAACTATAGAACTCAGTAGAGACTGAAATGCTTGGTTAACTTTGTTAACTATGCAATATGCTCAGTAGATACTTACAATCTGAATAAGTGTGTGTGAATAATAACAAACATGACTGTAATGTCAATAGTTAGTCATATGAAGAGGAACTATATAGGTAAGTTATTCAAATTTATTACTAATTTTTATTGTTATAATTTTCATAGATTTGGTCATAAAGCAATTGATTGTAAGAAACCTAAATTTTATAGTAATAATAGCAGTAGTAGAATGTTTAGAGATACTAACCCTACACATAATAATAGAAGATTATTCATTGAAAGGGCATCCAAGGAAGGAGAAATATCTAATGGAACAAGGAGTAATATTGTGTGTTACAAGTGTAACAACTTTGGACATATTGTCAGATTTTGTAGAGCACTAATTAACTAGTCTAGACATAATAGACATAATCAGAGAAGAAGTACACTGGTATGCCAACTATGCAACAACTTTGGTCATAGAGAAAGATTTTGTAGAATAAATATGAGGAACATCAACATAAATCCAAATTTTAGAAGGAAAAATAAAAAAAATACCAAAAGGAATGATAGACACAACAACAACTACAAAGATGAGTAGAGAGAACATGTGGAAGAATTCAAAGAGGCATTTGTCAAAGAAAAAGATGCATCAAGTTCAAAAGTAGTATTGAAAGAATGGTATTTTTATGCACCCGATGAAAGATTGAACTTAGCTATTGTATGTGATTTATCCTATTTGAATTAAGCACCTTTCTATTGAAGATCAGGTACTTGAGAGATAAATTGTGGTTAGAGATTGATTTAAGAGTTGTGAAGTTAATATGAGATAGAAGAGGACATGTGGAAGCTATGGTTAAGGGGGCAGATGATTTGGAGATCACATAAAGCTATATGAAATAAAATAAGTCAATAGGTAAATAGAAACAACATTTTGGGAATTGTGTACTCATGTAATTAATGAAAAGACCACCATATGAGAAAGATTGTGTTTATCATTCAATTGTATTAAGAGTAAAGAATAAGTTAAGAGCACTTAGACAACGAATTGAAGTGTTTTTCAAGTGTGAATTGAAAGAAGCTGTAGTTACAAAAAATCTAAGTATTTTCCATAATTATAGTTGTTATTCAAATCATTGAATCAATAGAAATGGAGAATCCCATAGTTCGTGATGTGAGTGAGAGACCTAGGTATAAATTCAAGAAGCTTTGTTATGTATCATTAGAGGATGATCCTCTAGGAGTGTTCTCACAAGTTCTGCATAGTGTATTACATGTAGAAGACATTGGAGAGTATATTAATTGCAAGTTTAAGAACATTGGAGAGAGTGACATACATAAAGAACTAGACCTAGGATGTAATGGCAACCTATCACTAAAGCAAGAATTTATATATTTGAATGATTTAAACATCCTTAAGATTATGTTTTACCTAGAATTTGATAACAACAAATGGAGTAGAATTGTTCTAAGAAGAATTCATGAAGGAATGTTTTGGGTGGGAGACATCCCTATGATGATAGATAGTGACATGATCCATAAACTCATTGGCTTAAGTAATGAAGCTAGAAATCTAGTAAATGACAAGAATGTAAAGAAGTTAGTTGAATATAACCTAAAAACAAAGTCTGATGGAAGAAATGTGAGGACTGACTTGATAATAAAAACCAATGTTAGGGTTATTAGCAAAATCATTGGCTACAAAATGAACTATGGTTCTTGAGGTAAATCAGTACCTACTAGATTTATCAATACATCATAATTGATGATAGTGAAGAAGGAAAAAGTAAATATGTGCAAAATTGTAAAACAATCATTACTTGATAACATTGAAATATTGAAGAAGACAAAGAATGTTGTGTTTACATTTGAATCCTTACTAACACACCTATTCTTCCAAGTGTTTAAGAAATTCCTTGGTATACCACATTGAGAACGAGACAGTGATTAGTGCACAATAATATTGATAAATTATCATTACATGAAACAATCAAAGGAAAAGGTAACAACAAACATTTCAAGAATGATGAAAAGTTTCCAATCTAAAATGAAGTATAGGTTCAGAATTCCACCTACTCTAGTGGAGAAGTATAAGAATGACATATGATTCATGGTTGAAACATATGTCACTTGTATGGAACCAATAGAATCTAGAGTAAAATTCATAGACCCCATGGACTATGAGATAAGTGAAGAAATAATTGAGGGTCATGCAAAGATTATCTTGGAACTAAAAAGAGATAAGGAATGTCCTAGATGCAGGGCATATGAAAAGAAAGTTAAGGAAGTTCATAGTGAACTTCACATAAAAGATATCAAAAAGATAGTTGAGAAGAAAATTGATGCAATCCTTAAGGAGATAGACATGACAAGAAAGGTGTAATGCCCCACTAGGGAACCCAAAAGAAATTAACCCAATATGTCACCAAGTTTTCCAAACATTTTTATTTTTATAAAAGATTAAAAAAACAAGAGATAACATACTACAAGAAATAACTCACATACATACAAAAAATCCATAAACATATTACATCTCTTAAAGGGTTCCATGATGTTGAATCACATACATAAGTTTTATTAAGATTAATTTTGATACAACAAAATCCACATCATTGAATAACCATAAGTATGAATCAAA
This sequence comes from Cupressus sempervirens, assembly GCA_028749045.1. Lineage (NCBI taxonomy): Eukaryota > Viridiplantae > Streptophyta > Pinopsida > Cupressales > Cupressaceae > Cupressus > Cupressus sempervirens. Next base: position 600,488,413 of record CM053785.1, read on the forward strand.
TGAAATAATATACAAATACATAAGATGCCACATGGCATAACCATAATGCATAATCATCCTCTATACAAGTCATAGGGTCTAAAATGCTAAAAGAATATACATCATGAATAGATATAACATCTCACAAGATCTCTAATAATCAAGTACAATACATCAGAGTATGAGCAAAGAATATAATCACAAGATTAGAAGAATATAAAAACTACACAAGTACATCCCACAATGACATTCTTCTATCAGATCTCAATGGTATAAGAAAAACTACCACTTGACCTCATGGAACCTAAATGACCCACTCCCACCATGCTGAGGAGATAATATGAAGTGCCAAATGGATAATCAATCCAAAATTCATAACCATCATCTAGGTTAAGGAAATCTTAATAAGAATATATCTTAAATGTACCAAGACACAAGTAACATCTAATCCTAGAGGAAATAAAGACATGTAGAAATCTACTATGTAAGTGGGAAAGTGTCATTGTATGAGCCAACTCTATGGTTATCCTAGCAACCTCTGTGGACTCCAGCCCCCTAGTGACTCTATACAACATCAGTATCCTTTCTTACAAATAAGGCATACTAACAAGGCAAGGTCACAACTGAGCATCTTCTCTACTCCCATCCTATCCTATACTAACACTAAAGGCTTGGGTGAGGTAATCCACTAACTCTTGTTAATTCATTTTTAACCCATTAAATGAAATACTATCACTTATTAATACAACCTACAAAGGTTTACCCAGGCAACCTCTTTAGGGCTTTGGCCTCCATTGTAAGCCACGTTCCATTACACATAAAGTTAACATACCCTAAGCTCATAACAAAAATCCTCATAAGGTCACAATGACTACATCAGTCATATACAAGAAATTGGAAATTGCAAAACAAAAAAATATTGATCAATACCTCAAAGGTCAAATCACATAACCCACAAAATTACATACATATTCATCAAACAATAACTCCCAAGCCTCTAGTAAACATCCAAACTAGTTGATGTACTAAGCTAAAACCCAACCCCAGCATGAAGTAAACCATATATCTCATCAAGTAATTTAAAACAAGTGCAGTTTCCTAGTTCATTTGGTTTGAACTTAAAAAAATTCAATTTACAAATGGGCTCAAGTTTTAAATTTCAAAGTGTCACATTTGATAAAGTTTTTTGAGTTCACAACTATTTCAAATGAACCAACAATCCATTAAATCACCTTAGTACATAATATCATTTTCATACCAAATGAAATACTTTTTAAAAAAAAATAATAATCATAATATTATTAAAATAATTTCTCTTAATTAAAATGGTATGTACAACTATTTTTTAAAAATAAAATATATTTATGAAATAATAAATAATATTAAAAATATTTTAATTAAATAATATTAAAATTAAAATTAATTATTAAACTATTAATAAAATTGAGATTAAAAAAATTGTTTTGCCCAAAAATTGTGATATTGCAAAAAAGAATAAGGCAAACATATTATTTTCAAAACCTTAGTTCACCCTTTACACAACAAACCACTTTGAAGCTCTAAAAATCATTTAGAACAATGAATTGCATAATACCCCAAGCCATGAGCATTTCAAACCAATCTTGTCCAGCAACAAAAGTATTTTCTTTACATTTTGAAAGCTACATGATGAAAGGAATAAAAAAATCCAAAGGCAGGGGATGACCGAACTAAACTCAAAACTTCCCATAGATCAGAGCTCTAGCTAGAAAATAATACAATACAAAAAGAGAAAGAGTAGAATTGATCAGAATATTAGGGAACAAGGAAAGGAAATGACTTGATGAAAGTGACAAAATAAAGCCACAAGAGACAAAACATAAAACTAGATAGGGAAAAGTTGAACCTGCCCAAATACTCAAACTCAGACAACCCAAAATCATCAAGGTAACATGTTTTCTTCTAGAAAAACCTTTAATCATTCTAAATAGATATGGAATTCTTCACTCTGACCCTCTTTAAACATCCACTCATCTTCTCTAGAAAACAAATTTGGCCTCCCCCATAAACTTAACTTGGACCCCCTAAAACCTACAATAATTTCAGAAGCTAATATTATACCTATAGGTCAAAACCCTAAACTATAGAGGACCTCTCTGCGTTACCACAAGAACTCTAATATAACCTTGCTTCAAACCAATTCTATCCAAGATCAAATTATCTATCAAAAACCCATTATCAAGAAACAAGTAGAAAGCCCTTAACCCATGGACATTTCTCCTAAGCCGTATATTCCTCCACACCAAAATCACCTAATTTATGCCCATCAAAAGCCTTGCTAGATCTCATCAAGATCTAAGAAGTCAAAACCTAAAAATACCATCATCATCAGTACCAACATTACGGAAGAAAAATGGGATGAGTGCCAAAAGAAAGGAATGTATGCATATTGGGATGCTCCAAAAAGTAGAGAAGAAAGACTGGGGGACTGGTTTCAAATGTTCAAACTAGAATAGGTAAGTATGCTCCCCCTATCTCATAAATTGGTGTATATTCATTGTAATACTGAACTAGTTACAAAGGAGTTTCTGTCAGCCCCTCCTTGTTTCTTTAAAGGCTTCTTGATTAATTTTATTAAATGGACCCCAAATTTTTCTAAGGCATAATTTGAACATCTCAAAATTGTCAAATGGTTAATCATCAAAAAAATTCCTATGGAAATAATAAACTCCCAAACCCTAGTAAGACTAGGTTCGACACTACGAAATCTTATAGGGATAGATGTGGATAAAAGGAACTATAGCTTAAGCAAAATTCTAGTTAGTCTAAATCTAGAAAATGAAGTGAATGGATCTATTAGAGTTATAACTGACAAATCAATTTATGATTTTCAATATGAAAAAATCAAAGGCCAAATCAAAGATATATCTCTTGTTAATAAATCCACAACCATCACATCCATCAAAATCCAAGTTTAAAAAGGAACAACTTAGTAGAAAGGGGAATAAATTACATACATGATTATTCAAAAAGGAAAACTCATAAAAGAAGTAGAAATTCAAGATAGAGAGGAAATAAGGGTTTACACAAAAACAATAATCTTTTGAGAGAACTAATCCTAGAAAGAGGATTAAAATTTAGTGAAGTTAGTAGGGAAGAAATAAGCTATCAAAACTTGGAGAAATGTCACAAGTGCATAGGCTCTAAGCATGAGGAAGAAATGAAAAAGATCTAGATCAATGGAAAATGTGTAGAACATAACATTTCAATTGAGGATATAAAAGGAAATTTGAAAACATACAATCAATTGATAAATGAGTTTATCTTGATTCGTAATGATATCATGGATCAAATTGAGATATGGGGAAAATTACACACACTCCACCACAAAAACAACAAGGAATATCAAGACTCCTCTAAGAAAACTAAGGAAATAATAGAAAATAGATCAAGCTTGAATTATATTTATCCTTTTCCTCTGAATAGTTAGTATATGTAGAGAACACTCTAGGAAAAATAAATTGACATGATTCAGGAGAATAAAAAGGACTTGCAAAAAAATCATAACCTAGATCTCTTAGCACCGAATGAACCCAAGGAAATGAGTAAAGATAATATAAGTATAGAAAATGAGAAGGAAATTCTAAGAAAAAAAACACCAAAAACCTCTTCATTAAAATTGGCAAGAGTCTAGAATTCCAAGAAGGAATACTGACTAGTAGTAAGGAAATAATCTATGGACTCAATGAAGCAAAGACACATACAGATGAATCAAAAATACAAAAAATATTGTAGAAAGAAAAATAATATCTACAAGATAGCCCCAAAAGTTTTCACAAATACAAACAAAAATTCTAGCAGACACCACAGAATGGAAGAAATCCATTTGCAACAATAGAGAAGAGTCAAGAAAAATATCAAGAAACAACACGTTCTAAGTTACTCATACCACTTGAAACTAAAACCTTTGAATCCAATTTACAAGGTTGTAAAGATAAGGATATCATAAATTAGGAAGAGTTTGGATTGGAAGAGTACCTTGATAATGTCATTGAAAGTATTAAAGAATTGTCCATTCAAGTATAGGAAAAAGAAGAGGAGAAGTTGAGCAAGCACATTATAAATGAACTTTTAGAAGAAGAAGAAGGCCATTCTTTCAACCCAAACATAGAAAGGAAGGAAAAATCATCAGAAGAATTTGAATTCCTAGATAAACTTGGAATTGAAGAAACCAAAGATGGTTTGAGTGCCCCTAATTATGAAAAAAAAAAGAGAGGAAGGAAATTGATGGAAAAAATAGCCAAAGATAGAAACCAAAGTAAAATTGAGGACATATTAAGTGTAGGGAAGGGGAAGAACCTTCCCACCCAACAATGAAAATAATGACATGGAATGTTAGGGGCATCAATTCCTATAACAAGAAGTCTTATTTAAGTGTGACCTAAATATATTCAACTTTTTCAGATAGTGAGACACGTACTAGGTCTACAAAAGAGAGACAAACTAGACATCAAAAGATTAGAAGAAAATTCAATTAATGCATGCAACTTTTCTTTGCTCAAGTGGGGTTATGTTCTTATGATGATGAGACAAAGGGTGACCTCAAGGTTCCCTTAAGGTACACATAGCTCACATAGCTCCATTGTAGAAGTTGTTAAAACCAACTTCACAGATCACCAAGAATACCTATATGCAAATAACCTGTGCTGAAGAGAAACTAGAAAAGGAAAAAGTAGAGCTTGGAAAATCTCAACGATGTGAGAGAAAAAAACTTTATTCAAAGATATGAAAACAAAAAGTACAAAAGTTCAACCTTAAAGGTGAACAAAACCCTAAAGGGAAATAAAACTAGGTTTGTGCACTATAATTAATATAAAATATTAATTATATGCACCTAAGAGTAAGCTTAAGTAGACTAGAGTACTAGATACCTTAAATAATTAAATCAACATGATTTAATTAGTAAGCATAAATAAATAGATACTCTAACATCCATCACCATTACATGGTTTGGGCCTATTTTCCATGGACCGTATAAAGGTCCATTATAGCAAAGTTGTTGAGTTGATAGAGTATGTAGGACCTTGTTACAATTACAATAATTGGATGTAGATAGTTCAATAAAAAAAGGTATGCATAGTTATGCACTTTCAATTAATTATCTACAATGGAAATAAAATAATCAAAGTAAAATAATTGCTATGTACACTGATGGAAGGCCAAAAAAAATAGGGAAAAAATTTGGGTTTTATAAATAGTACACATCCTAGGTCAACTAATAAGCGACCCAATTACATTTTTGAGGCACATGAGGGAAATCATGTTTTTGTATGTGCAATAAAATCAATAAGTTCAGGGGAAGAGATGCTAATAGATTACAATTTGAATCACATAAATACAAAGAAAGTTACTATCATGAGCTAATATTAAAATAATTAATTCCAATTATAACTCCAATATACAATATACCATTTTATTAATATTTTTTTTTTGCTAAGTCGACTATTCCTTTCATTATGTTGATGTTTTAATATATATTCTTTGTCACAGGGCAACGTGGCCGATCCATCAGATGACAAAGGAAGGGATGTTGCTCCCACCCCTTCTTCAACATAGGTAAGTCTTTTGAATAAAAATTTGTGTAATTATAATTTTACAAAATTTCATATTATTATGTAATTTTTCTTAAGGTTTTGGACTTGTTTTTATTTTTTTATTGACATTTTTGTCATAATTTGATGCTTAGGGGAAGGGGAAAGAACATATTACACAAGAACAATTAGTTGATGATATGGCAACCACAATATTATGCAATGATGACATCACATATACCAGTGACCCTATAAGCATGTGTAAAAAGAACCTCAAAAGCATCAATCTACAAATTCTTGTACTTGTGTTGGATCCAAATCCAACTGAAGAGAAAGAGGTGACAAGAAATAAATTATGTCAGAGAGCATGTTTTCTAGAAGTAAGAAACAATAAATATTTAGCTAGGACAATAGTTCAATAAAGCTTTATGTTTTATACTAATTTATGGATCATGAACCAAAATATGTATGTGTTGTTACAACAATTTTTGAGACCTTACCGAGTTTTTCCACCTGATGAGGGTACTAGTGTAGCTCCTATAGGCATGTGATTTCAATTTTCAATCATTAGAAGACATTATTGATAGCTTTATATTACTATTGTGATGTTTTTGTAATCTATATATTAAAAAGACCATACATTTTACACATATATGGTTATTTTTTAGGTCTCGATAATGCACATACATCTCCTTCCATGAGGCTAGCCAACACCGCAAGATTGTCAACTATAGGATCAACAACAAGGAGCATACAAAATCCACACCTGCTACAACTAGAGTTGGTAAATCCTTGTTTTTCTACATTTTTTTATGTGTTAAATATGATATGATTCATACTTTCTTCTTCATTTGATCATAATATGACATTGATTAACTTTGTGCATTGATAGGTACACCTTCTCACGATGATAGAACAAATACTAGTACTGGTGATAATTTACTAGACTTTCCTAGAGCAACCCATGTTACTTCTACTAGATTTTTGGAGGCATTATTGTTGATGGTTGAGAAAGATATGGTTCCCTTAAAATTGGCTTCTAGGTACTTAAAAATTATAATTATTTAGAGTGTAATTGTACTTTACTTATTCATAACTCATTTTTGACTAATGGTCTTGTGATGATTTTTTAGGAAACAATATTTTTTTTATGAAACTTTTTATGATTTAATATTGAAGATATTTAGGCCCACATTTCATAAAAGGTACGTAGCTTCATATAATTGGTTGCTACAATTTTTTTTGTTCATCCATTTGTTATAAAATATTCAAGGCACATAGCTTGAACTAATTTTTTATCTAACAATTTTGTTTTTTGTTAAAAGGTGGAATGAGAAAGGCCCTGAATTAAAAGATCATATCATAAAATCTCTAGAGGTTCTCTTTGGTCAAAATATTTTGAACAGAGTCCAAATTCTTAAAAAAGCTTCCAAACATCTAAAGACTATGAGAGACCAATATAGAAGGGCTCTAAAATTCAACCCAAAGTACAAGTGTCCTCCTATGGTTCTAGAGTTGGAGTGAAATGAAATCATTGAAGATGCAAAAGAGATAAGAATAAGAGATAAAAGAATTAACACACCACCTAACAAAAATAGGTATGTGGTAGTATTAATATAATTATGCAAAAATTAGTGATATTTATATTTATATAATCTAACATATTTCTAACATATTTCAAAGTTTACATAAATAGGCTACAAGACACATCAAGGGCTACACAACCTAGGAAAGATAAGGTTGGTCAACACCATCTTGGCTCTGGTGGATATAGGAAAATTCACTCACAACTTGTAAGTAGCAATAAATGAAATTTCATATCATTTTTTTAATATAAAATTACAAATTAGAAATACATTCAATATTGATGATATTATGCAAAAAATTTAGGGCATTGACAAACAAAGAAGAGGACAAACAAATTGGCTTCAAGAAAGGTTATAGAATAGTGCTTTCCCACCACTGCATATATTCCAGTGGCCAAAGAGATGTAGAAGATTCTGGTACATTGATTCATACACAAGTAAATAGGCCTATTGAATAATAACAAAAATTCAGAACTTTATGATAAATAATCTATTCGATGTAAATTTTGAACAATCACAACAATGCACATGACATTTCACTATAGTCTTCTACTCCTAGAACATATCCTAATCATGATGACGAAGGCACAAATCTTACACATGATGAAGGCTTTGATGTGCATCAAAATGATAGAGGTACATATTCAACTTCTATTGAAAGTTAATTATGTATTTATTTTGCAAAAAGAGGGGTAAAAATTTATTAAGACAGAAAGGAATACAACAAGGAGAGCTCAACAAGGAGCTCGATCCTGAGCAACAAGATCATCAAATTCTTGCACCATCTCAAAGGAAAATTGCCCCCTATCCCTAATATTCCAACCTGGATCATGACTAGAAGCCCATTTGGCTAAACAATCAGCAATTCTATTCCATTCACGAGGAATATACATGAACCTAATGAATTGAAAAGAGGAAGAGAAGACAAGAATCTGCTTAACAATAGTGGCCAGCTGCCAACTAACATCCTCAAGCTCTTGCAAAGAAAGCATGTTCACCACCACCTGGGAATCAGACTCACAAATAATCTTACTCCATCCCCGCAAGAAACACTGTTCCACAACATATAAAATAGCCTAAGCTTCCATGAGATTGTTAGTATAATCACCCTTATGAACTAAGAAGAAAAATTTAACATCCCCAGAACTACAACGAGCCACTCCGCCAATACCAGCCAGACCGGGATTCCCACAGGAAGAACCATCAGTGTTAATTTTCAGAACTCCACAGGGAGGAGGAGTCTAGTGCCCATCCTGGTTAACCCGACCCTTCCTCTGATGGTGAAGCTGCTTGGACATAGAAGGAAACCTATGAGCTACAACCCCATCCTGTAGATGAAAATTGAGGCGATTACAGATAGCAAGATCAACCGGATCCATACCCCCATCAAGCTCACACTTCACAAGAATAGTTTCCTGAAGAGAATGTGATATTTTCCACCAAATATGCAAAACACCAAGCCAAACATCTTGGAATATGCGACGATTCCTCTCCAACCAGATATGCCAAAGCATGAAAGATGGGCCTGCAATCCAAGCAACATGGAGAGAAGAAGACTTGGAGGGAGCACTACCCAAGCGGGCCTAGAACTCAGGCAAAGAGGAAGCATGCTGACAAGAGCAACCCCAAGTGCTCCACCAAAGGTTCCATATCTGAGTAGAATATGAGCAATGGAAGAACAGATGGGAGACAGAATCCTCTCCATTACCACACAAAACACAATAAGAGGGGCCCTGAAATCCATGTTTACAAAGATTATCCCAGGTAAGACAACGGTTGTGATCCACTAGCCACATGAAAAAATTGCACTTGGACCAAGAAACTTTATTCCAAACTTGCTTCCACCAAGGGACCTCAGCATCCCCAAATAATTGTCTAGTTATCTCCTGATACCCAACAGAGACATGATATTTACCAGACAAGGTACCGCCCCAAGCCAAAACATCTGGACCAAGAAAAGAAGAACACTCTCTAGAGGCCAAAATTTGAGAAAGCTCCTGATGATCCATGTTTGTACCTCCAGGAGGCCAATTAGAGGAATGCTTCCATCTGTAACCAACAATAGGTCCCAATTGATAAGGAGTCTTGTAATGAGCCACTTTATCCCATCCAGCGGCAAGAAAAGAGTCACAAAGAGGCTGAAGATGAGGGTATATGGATAAAATGGAAGGGAATCCATCCCAAGCATTAGACCAAAACAAAGCCTGAGAATCTCCTTTACATATCCAGAATAGACCCCTCTTCACCAACATCACACCTGTCTTCAAAGTATGCCAAACTATTGAGCCACGACCTTCAAGAGGAAGTGCAGAAACAGAGCAAGGATCAACACCATGAAAATATTTATGAGTGATAATATGAGCCCAAAGTTGATGTTGTCCAGAGCACCATCACCAATAAAGTTTAGCAGCCAAAGCTTGACTACTCAATAGAGCAGATCGAAGACCAAGATTGCCCTCCTTTTTAGGCCTACAAATAGTTGCCCAATTAACCAAGCTCCATTTAGTACTACGAAAATTACCACTCCAAAGGAATTGTCAAGAAAGAGCATCAAACTCCTTGAGAAAGTAAATAGGTGCAGCATGAACCATGCTTCTATAAGTAGGAAGAGCTTGGATAACAGCTTGAAGAGGAGTAACCTGGGCAGCAGTAGAAAGCCATCTATGAGTCCAATGATTTACCTTATCTTGAAGCTTGGTAATCAAATTTTTCCAGAAGAGACGTGGCTTCCTAGAAATAGCAATAGGAATGCCAAGATAAGTCAAAGGAAGTGAACCTATCTGAAACCGTAGGATACCAACAATCCTGTGTTGAATAGAATCAGGAGTGTTAAAAAAGTAAATGAAAGATTTGTGCTCATTAACTTTCTGGCCTAAAGCTGCCAAATAAACATCCAAAGCATGTTGAAAGGCTTCAGCTTCCTTGATCCTAGCAAGACCGGCAAGAGCAGAATCATCAAAAAATTGAAGATGGGAAAGAGAAGGTAAGCCATTACCCCACCGCCAGCCTTGAATAGAATTCTGGGACACCTGATGCTTAATGAATTTGCCCAAGCCTTCAGCCATGATGATGAATAGATATGGGGAGAGAGGGTCACCCTGGCAGAGGCCTCTAGAAGCACCAAATAGTTGTGAAGGTTGACCATTAATAAGAACAGAAAAAGAGGCAGAAGTAACACAACTCATAATCCAACTCACCCAGTCAGAGCTAAATCCAAAAGAAAGAAGAATACTCCTTAGGAAGCTCCATTTAACTCTATCGTAGCCCTTAGCCATATCCAGCTTAACAAACATGGCTCTCTCCCTTGAAGTAGCCATAGAGTGAATAGCCTCAGTAGCAATAACCACCCCATCCAAAATTTGTCTGCCAGCAACAAAACCACCTTGTTCTTCTAAGATAATAATGGGAAGCCACCTTTTTAGTCTCTCAGCAATCAGCTTAGTAATAACTTTTTAAACCACATTACATAAGGCAATTGGTCTAAAAAACTCCAATTGATTAGCACCCTCTCTCTTAGGAATAAGAGTCAAGAATGTAGAGTTCAAAGCTTGAAGCATCTGCTTGCTAGCATAGGATTCTTTAACCACCTCCAACAAATCATGATTAATGATGTCCCAAAATTCCTGAAAGAATTCAACTGGAAAGCCATCAGGACCAGGAGCCTTCCCCTTAGGCATGCCAAAGACCACCTCCTCTAGCTCTTCCAAAGAGATAGGACGCATGAGATAATCATTCATTTCCTGAGTGATAAGGGAAGGAATACAGGACAAAATAATATTTTCTTCATTATCAACAGGAGGAGAGTCCTCAGAGAAGAGGGTAGAGAAGTACGAAATAGCCTCCTGGAACAAAGCTAGCAAGGAATTCAGTTGGATACCTTGAGAATTAACCAAAGAAGAGATAGTGCTCTGATTCTGGCGAGATTGCACTGTTTTATGGAAAAAGGCAGTGTTTCGATCACCTTCCTGGAGCCAATCAACTCGAGCCTTTTGCTTCCAAAAAATTTCCTCTTGAAGTTCCCATTTTCTAGAGCTCTAGAAGCAAGGGATTCAGCCTGGCCAAGATCCTCTGAGAAACCTCGATCTCTAATCTCCCTTGTGATGACATCAAGATTTTCTTGAGAAAGCCTCTTCATAAAGTGAAGATTCCCAAAGCATTCCCTATTCCATATCTTGAGCTGCCTTTTAACATATTGAAGCCTTTTAGAAAATGAGAACATTGCAGTACCATATGCAGGAGCACCATCTTTCCACCAACAAAAAACAAAATCATGAAGAGAGGAGTCACGAAGCCACATCAAATGGAACTTAAAAGGAGGATGCTTTGGAACATAAGCCCCTATAGCAGAAAATTTGATTGGCCAATGATCTGAACCCCTCCAATAAAGGATTTCTGAAGAGATAGTAAGGGTGCCACTAAGCCACAAGCAAGAAACAAGAAATCTATCCAGGTGTTCTGAGATAGCAACAACACCAGTCCTGCGATTATTCCAGGTATAGAGGCCATTAGAAGGCTTAACATCAGAGAGATGCAAAAGAGATATGTGTTACCGAAGAAGAGTAGAAGAAGGCCCCAATCTAGCCAAACCACCATGCTTCTCTTCCAGACTTAAAACTGAATTGAAGTCCCCTGCTAACACCCAAGGATGATAAGGATGACAATTTCTAACATATTGAATATGTTCCCAAAGTTCCTCCTTTCCCACAAGATCAATAGGTGCATACACATTAGTAACCATGATTACCTCTCCTGAGTCTAGAGAAGAAGCTACCATAGAGAGAGTTGAGCGAGAAGACATCCAGCCAAGAGGAGAAATTTTTTGAGGATCCCAAAATATAGCTAAACCACCAGCACTGCCTGTTGCCCCAACACACTGGCATTGGCCATGAGACCAAATACTAGAGGCATGTTGGACCATAGACTCCACAAAGAGCTTATTCTCTTGGATACAAAAAACATCAGGACTATGATCAACCACCAAGTTATGAATAGCCTTTTGTCTAGGGATTCTATTCAACCCCCTTACATTCCATGAGAGAATAATCATCATTGGGCAGAATTGGGAAAATGAGAATCCAAAGGTTTCACTAAACCAGACTCAATCAATATATCTCCTGTGAGTTTAATCTTCTCTTGGTCTGTTTTGTGCCCACTCCTTAGAGGGGGAGTAGAAGAAGCCCGCTTAAAGGGTCGAGGCAACAACCCCAAGGGGAGAGGAGATCCCTTGCCCTTACCTAATGGTAGCACATCCTTAACCAAGTCAGCCAAAACAACATCATCATCTTCCAACACTGCAGGAGTCACCAGAGCCGCTATCACAAGAGCTACAGGAACCTCACAGTTTTGATATACTACAACTTGAGATGCCCCACAAGCATCATTAGGAATAGATCTCTCATCTGGGAAAACTGGATCAGAAGAGATAGGTGGAGGAATACCCTCCTCTAGAACCATACTATCCAGCACCTCAAAGCGGTTAAAACCTGAATCAGATAATCTTTCTTTCAAAGGCCTCTTTTGACCATGTCCCTTAGCTCGAGGGTGAATAGGGATAAATCCATCCTTATTCTACATTTGAGCCTTACCCTTACCTATAGCATCTTGTGGATTTATCCCCTTGGTAGTATTAACCATTTGAGATTGTCCTTTCCCTGTAGTATCTGCCAAACCACCAGCATTGCCAGCTATAGAATGATCCACTCCTTTGAAACTCGAGTTACGGGGGCACTACCATAGTAAATGACCATACTCATGAAAAATCTGGCAACAGAAAGGGAGAGATTCATAATCTAACTGCTGCACCCAAGAAGAATCCCCCAGAAAAATTTCCAAAGAATTTGGTAATGGGTTATTCAAATTAATTTCAACACAAATTCTAGCATAAGAAATAACCTTTTTATCGAGGGATTGATGTGCGATGGCAACTGGCTTCCCCAACAAAGCAAAAATTTGTCGAAGGATGTCTTCACGCCAAAATTCCAAGGGAAGACGAGGCAAGTGAACCCAAATTGGCACTGTTGAAGGGAGATCCTCAGCAGAATTAAAACCTGAATGCCAAGGTTTGACAAATAACCCCACATGGTTGTAGAAATAAGGGCCTCCTTCAAAAACACGATCACGATTAGACATGCAAGAGAATACAACAAAAAAATAACTATTCCCTGCCAACATAATCTCCATATCGCCTTCCACCTACCAAGAGCAGTGGATCCATGCCTCAAGAGCGGATAGGGAAATTCAGATTCCAAGAAATTTGCATATCAAAGCATTCTTGGTCCAATAATCAATGTCCTCCATTATAGCCATTGGAGGAATAACCAGAACAGGGCGATCATGGCTACGCAGAAAACAACCATTAACTTTTTTCAGCTTGGAGCTCTCCCCTGAATATAACGATTCAGATCGCATTGCATGCATAGTTGGAGAAGAACCATTTGTTCTCACCAACAGAGAAGAAATCCCAGGCCCTGCCATGGAAACAATAAAACCCCAATCCAAAATTGACTGCAGAAGATCTCCAAAAAGACCGACGCAAATTATGTCTAGTAGCAATCCAAACAAAACAGAAAAATAGTAAAGATCAAACACCAAGAATAGGCTAGGGGAAAAACCCTAGCCCAGCCGACAGCCAACGCTTCTCCGCATCCTCCAGCCAACGCCAATATTTTCATTAATCCTTATTCACACATGCATAATTTGATACTAGGTTGTAATCTCCATTAGTTTTCATCTAGCAGGCTTAGTTACTAGTCTTATGTATTTATTAATAAAATGTAACATCTTGAATTGCAATTTGTGTAACCTTTATGTGATATTTTTTGAGTATGCCAAATATCATGGTGACAGAGTCAAGTGTGATTGATGTTAGTGTTGAGCATGTTGAGGTTGGGGCTGGACAAAATGTTAAAAACCTTGTTTGATGATGAATGTGTTGATGATTTTTTATGAATGTGATGAAGGGTGCTCCCCTTAATACCATAAACCATAACAAAAAAAAAACAAAGAAACAACAAAAAATGCAAGAAAAAAAATGGACTTCTTAGTTGCACCACAAATTTGAAATTACAAAATTCACAAGTATAATATGGTAACCCACATGGGTGCCTTCATTATAGTAATTTGCAAAACAAGTTGCAAACTATCACCCAGAGCTGTTCTAGACAATGTTCAAGCCTTTCTTAAATAGGCAATTTTATGCCACTCAGGAAGGTTCTAGACATTGAAACTTAATACCTAGGACAAATAGCCCCTAATGATACATATAGAGTTGGCCAAATACATCTTTGACAATTATTTTAGATATTTTGTGTAGCCCAACTTTGAAAGGCCATAACTCACGAACTTTTGCTCCAATTGGCTAATAGCCACTTTTTGGAAATGTCAATTCCTGATCAGCAAACTTGAAATAGTGCAAGAACCCTTCCATCAAGTTTTTAGATCTCATCAAGGCATTCTAAGGCCTCCAAAGGTGATCTTGAAGATTTTTCTACAAATTTTTTCACTAAAAATCTACAATAACTTCATCAATACTTATGCTTCAGCAATGAGATTTTTATGGTAGGCTTACAACTCTAAAATGAACCTTCCAGTAGAAAATGAGAACATTCTGAGCTCATATTAAAAACTTACTAAAGTTATCAAGTGCCCATTTTTAGTAACCACCCTATCTACTAGTCCTTATTAAAATAGAAAAGACTAAAAATAAAATATTTTTGGGTGATGCAAGATTGCTCTTACACCTAGGATGCTCTTGCATCAGACACCTGGGGTAATTTGAGAAGTGACCTTGTCATTTCTCAAGTGTTATGAGGAAAACCAAGATGGTTAACCTCATCCTTTGCTAGCCATGATGAATCCACTATTGGCCTTCCTTTCCATTTGACTAGATATTCCTCATAAGTTCTATTCTTGGTACTTTTTCCAATACAATTGTCCAGTATATCCTCAATCTCCTTTGTAGTTGAACTATCTGCTTGAATACTCCACTAGTCTTCTATAGCTTCATCTCCATCACCTCCTTCATAATACTTTATCAAATCTAAAATCTTAAATATTGGTGAAATATTCAACTCAGCAGGCAACACTACTTCATAAGAATTTTCAGAATCATGCCTTTTCATGATCTTGCATGGTCCAAACTTCTTCATCTTCAGCTTAATATATGTACCCACTAGAAAATGCTCCTTTCTCAAATGAACCATGACTTCATCTTCAACATGAAATTCCTTATACTTCATTTTCATATCTACTATAGCCTTATATTATGTATTCATCTTTATGATGTGCTTCCTCACCTCCTCATGGATGTTCTTCAAATGTTTAGCAAAATCTTCTAATTCAACACTAATCTCACCTTTATCAAAATGCCTCAACTTAGAAGCATTTTTGGGACTATCCCATATATAATCTGGAATGCTGATTTACCAGTACTCCTATTGAAAAAAAATATTATTGAAAATTTCATCTGTTGTAAAAATCATGTCCCATTTTATCTCCAACCAAGCATCTAAGTAAGTTTCCCAAATTGAAATTCACAACTTTTGTTTGTCCATTAGTTTATGGATGATGTGATGAACTGAACTTCAAATCTATCTTCAACTTCTTCCACAATGTACAACAAAAACACCCAAAAAATTTGGTATCTCAATCTAAAAATATACTCTTTGGCAGACCATGTAGTCTCACCACTTCTCTAGAAAAAACTCTACCACATGAACAACATCACTAGTCTTCTTGTAAGGAATAAAATGTTCCATCTTTGAAAACCTGTCAACCACCACAAAATTAGAATCATGCCCACATCATGTCCTTAATAATCCAAGAACAAAATCCATGCTGACATCTTCCCATGGCTTCTTTGGTATAGGTAATGGTTGATACAATCCTATATTCTACTTCACTCCTTTCACCATCTGACATACTCTACAACTCTATACAAAATTCTTCACATCTTGTTGCAACTTTGGCTAGTAATAATTCTCATCAACCAAAGATATGGTTTTATCTCTACCAAAATGTCTAGCCAACCCTCCACTAGGCTTCTCTTTGATGAGATTCTCTCTCATTGAACTTCTAGGAATGCACAACTAGCTTTCTTTGAACAAATACTATCTCAGATCATGAAATCCAACTACTTTGTCTTGTCAAGTGTAATAGGTTCTATACAAGCCTTGCATGCTTCACCAAAATTAGAATCATCTAGATATAAAGTACTAAGTTCCTTGAACCCAACCACCTCTATCTACATTTCTATCAGAAAAATTTGTCTTCTACTAAGAGCATTTGCAACTCTATTAGACTTCCTAGTCTTTAAATCTATAACTATGCAAAACCTCAACCCACTTCAAATGCCTTTCATTCAATTTCCCTTGACTATTCAAATATTGCAAAGCTTGATGATTAGTATACAAAGAAAACTCCTTAGGAAGAAGATAGTGTATCCACTTCTTCAATGCTTGAACTATAGCATAAAATTCTTGATCATAAACATAATATTTTCTTTTTGCATCATTCAATTTCTCACTAAAATAAGAAACAAGTCTACTTTCTTGGCTCAAAACAACTCCTATTGAAATATCACTAGCATCATATTCTACTTGAAACATCTTGTTGAAAACTGGAAGTGCTAAAATAGGCTTCTCAGTAACTTTCTGTTTCAATAGATTAAAACTCTTATCTGCTCCTACAGTCCACTTAAATTCTTTCCTATCCCCTCTCATTATTTTAGTCAAGGGTCCACAAATACTACTAAAACCTCTTATGAACATTCTATAAAAACTAGCTAGTCCATGAAAAAATCTTACCTCTATCACACTACTTGGAGCAGGCCATTCAAAAATAACCTTCACTTTCCCTAGGTTCATTTTCAAACCTTCTACTAAGACTACAAATCATAGGTATACTAACTCCTTCCTTACAAAACTATACTTCTTTAGGTTTATCAACAACTTTTCTTCCCTCAACTTATCAAAAACCTTGTGAATATGAATCAAGTGCTCCCCCAATGTCTTACTAAAGATCAATATATCATCTAGGTAAAAAATGAAAAACTTACCTAGAAACTCCTTCAATACCTCGTTCATGAGCCACATGAAAGTGTTTGATGCATTGGTTAGCCGAAAAGGAATGAATCACCACTTGTACAATCCTTCTTTTGTCTTGAAAGTAGTTCTCCACTCATCACCTTCTTTGATACAAATCTGATGGCACCCACTCTTTAGATCTATCTTTGTGAAATACTCAACTCTGCTCAAACATCCCATAATATCATCCATCCTTGGCAAAGCAAATTTGTACTTGATTTTAATCTTATTGATAGCATGAGAATCTATGTACATCCTCTATTCTCAATTCTTCTTTGGTGCTAATACTACTAGTACAACACATGGACTCAGGCTCTCTCGAATCAACCCCTCCTGGAACAACTCATGAAATTTTGTATTCAACTCTTCACTTTTTGCTAGTGTCATTCTTGTTGGAAATATTCAAGACTATGCTAGGTTACTGAGAGGGGAGGGGTGAATCAGTAAGCAAAAAATCTTTATCAATTACAGATCTTAATTGTAGTAATCCAATTACCATTTAGTTCATCATATTTGATCTAATTGCATGCATGAAAAACTAGAAACATAAAACATTCATAACACTTGAACACAATGATTTGGTGACCCAGAAACTTTCCAAATAGAAAGTAAAATTGGGGTGGGGATGATACCCATAAAACTTCAATACTACAGCATAAAGTTGGCCTGTTCAGCGTACATTGATCACTTTTAATGATCTTCCCTGTTAGGAGCAATTAGAACTACTAGGTCCACCTTGTTAGAGGTTTTAAAAACACACAATGAAGTATGCACTCTATTAAGAGATTTAAGAAAGACTATTAAGTCTACCTTGTGAAAGGATTTTGACTGGTTCACATGTTGGGATGAAACAATAGATCTTTGATTTACAACTAGATTATTGATAGAGATTTCCTTGATTGTACTAATCACCTTTCTATGATGAATATGTCTTTGCTACTCCTCTTTTGATATGGTCTTCACAATTCACTCTTTATTTGCTGCTTAGCTTCAACTATCACATTCACATTTGTACACAATCATTATCTTTCATATGGATGTGATACAATACATTACATATATATACCAATCCAAATTACATAGTTACAAAGTTGGCCATCATAAGGGTTAACACATATATCACAAAGTCATCCCAAATGAAGACACTCGAGTTCTGAAGACTGACTGGGTGAAGTTCTAATACTGAACACCCACTATCATTACTCAGCATTGTCATGCACTTAATAGACATATAAGCTTAGTCAATACTGATCACTTCAAAGTAGTCTTGAACTCAGTTTGCACTAGTGACTCAGTAGATACTGTGTAACTTGGCATAAACTGAATCACTCAGTAGACACATAAGCTCATTTTACACTAGCTTTAAATTACATGAACTTTAAACTCCATAGAAATTGTAATGCTTGGTAACCACTAAAATGCTTGGGTTGAACTGGTAGACTAAATCTACCCAGTTTGAATTGCTAGCTTCACACTAACTGAATACACTTGGTAACCACTAAAATGCTTGGTAGCTACTAGAATTAGTCCAAAAACTTGCTAGCAACTGTAGAGTTTGGTGGCTACTGAATTACATGGAAAACACCATACATCGTTCACTGAGCTCTATAGCCATACAAAATATGAATAAATGTGTTTCACTAATAAAAAAATTGACTCATATGTCAACAATTCTATGTGATACCTTGTTTGGCAAATTGGCTTCTAGAACCAAATCCATCTACTGAATGAACTTCCTCATTAGGGACAATCCATTAGGTACATTATTTGACACAATATCAAAAAACTCTCCCAACATATTTGCAACTTCTATAGGTACCTCCTCTACTTGTTCTTTACTATCTTTAGGAATTATATAAAAACACATATGCTTATGTTGCATACCTTCAAGAAACTCCTTTCCATCAAGAAAACATATTTTGGAAGCACTACATACCTTTTCTTCTTTATCCTTCAATGGCTTCAACCTATGTATCACTCCATCCTTGGTTAGAGTGTAGGTATTTGCTCACCCATCATGTCTAGAATACCTATCAAACTACCATAGCTTACCCAACAACATATGACATATGTCCATAGGTATGATGTCACAAAGTACCCCATCTTTGTACCTTTGAATCTTGAACTTCATTGAGCACTTCTCATTGACCATGACCTTGTAGTCGTCTTGCACCCAAGCAATATGGTATAGACATGGGTGTTTTTGTCTCTTTACCTTCAAATTGGAAACCATCATTTTTGACACTAGATTTTTATTACTTCTACCATAATTGATAACATCACAACACTTATCTTCACATGTGCACCTTTTTACGAAACAAACTCCTTTGATCAGGTTCATACTCACCACTTAGCAGGACTCATTTGTTAACTAGGACTTCTCCTCTTTTGGCATCTTCAGAATGTGAGGATCTGGCATCTTCATCAACATGTGCAACTCTAGGCTAGACTTCTATTCTTTAGTCTATCCTTCCTTAGCACTGGGTACAGTGAAATGCTCTATGCCCTTCTTCTCTGTAGTGAAAACATTTTCCAAAGAAGCCTCCTCTTCCAAATCCTTGTCCTCTACCTCTTCCTCTTTGATCTCTATTGTTCTGATCATGGAAATGATTGCAATTTTTTTCCCTCTATTTTTTATTGCCACTTCTAGTCTCATCCTTGTTCTTCTGGTCATCATTACGACCACCATAAGCTTAGCTCATCTGCCAGATGTTCCACCACGACCTCTTCCACTATTCTTGTTTTCAAACTTCTTGTTTAGTTTCTCCTCAACTCTTAGGGAAAAATAGTATGCCTCCTCAATAATGTTCATTTGAACTAGACTTAGTTCATCTTGAATACTTGGCCTTAACCCATTAAGATAATAGGCCACTTTCTTCTTATTAGCTTCTACATGGCCAGTTCTAATAAGAACTCTGTAGAACTCTTCAGTATACTCTTGAATAGATTTTCCTACTTGCTTTAACCCTTGCATCTTCTTAAATGGATCAAGCTCATAATCCATAGAAATGAATTTTCACTTTAGTTTAGCTATCATTTGATCCCATATGGTGATTTTGTGCTTTCCCTTTCTATTTCACTCCAATTGAACCTCCTGCCATTAGATCTTCGCATGTCCCATCAGTTTTGCCTTTGCAAACTTGACCCTATTAGGATCATCAATATCTTCATACTCAAAGTACTCCTCCATTCCATTGATCCAATAAATCAACTCCTCTAGGTTAAGATTTCCAAAAATGTGGGAACCTCAAACTTAGGTCTTTTTCCAATCTTTGAGATGGACCTCAAAAGGTTCTCTTCCTTTGGATTTAGAACTACCTTTGCTTCGACATTTTCTTCTACTTTTTCCTCATCCTCAGTTCATCTCTTATAGGAAGATTCATTCATCTATTCATTTTTTCTTCCAATGCTTGCATTTGTCTTTGGTGGGCTTAGAAACCCTTAGGTGTAACACCTACAACTCTTTCACCATGCTCTCTTTGTGGAGGCGTTTTTGCACTTCTACTGAAACCCTAGTGCAAACCACCTCACAATCAGTAATCTATCTACATGCTTAGCCCAAACCATGGTATTGGTGTGAACTACCTCATAGTCAACGATCTATCCACACACTTAAGAACTCTATCTCTAATACCACTTGATGAAGGGTGCTCCTCTTAATACCATAAAGCATAATAGAAAACAAAGAAACACATAAAATGCAAGAACAAAATATGGACTTTTTATTTGCACTATGAATGTGGAATTATAGAATTCACAAGTACAATATGCTAACCCACATGGACATCCATATTATAGTAATCTAAAAGACAAGTTGTGAACTAACACCTAGAGTTGTTCTAGACAATGTTTGGGCCTTTCTTAAATAGGCAATTTTATGCTACCTGGGAAGGTTTTAGACATTGAAACTTAATACCTAGGGCTGACAGACCCTAACAATACATGTAGATTCGATCAAATACATCTTTGACAATTATTTTAGATATTTTGGGTAGCCCAAATTTGAAAGGCCATAACTCACAAATTGTTGCTCTAATTTTCTATTATAACCACTTTTCATAAATGCTAGCTCCTAATCTATAGACTTGAAATAGTGCAAGTGCCCTTCCGTCAAGTTTTGAGACCTCATCTAGGCACTCTATGGCCTCCAATGGTGAGCATGAAGATTTTTTTGCAATTTTTTCCATTCAAAATTCTCAATAACTTCTCCAATATATGCTTGAGAAATGATATTTTTATTGTAGGCTTACAACTCTAAAATGAACCTTCTTGTAGAAAATGAGAACATTTTGAGATCATATGACAAACTTACTAAAAATAGAAAGTTCCCATAAATAGTAACCACCATATCTACTAGTCCTTATTAAAATAGAAAAGATTGAAAATAAAATATTTTTTGGGTGATGCAAGATTGCTCTTACACCTAGGATGCTCTTGCATTAGAAAGTTTCTTATTAATGAATTTTATGTCATGTTATTGAATATTGTTATGTGCTTATAATGATTGATGCGTTCACAAATTATTGATGAATGTTTATACATATTAATGAATTATATATTATTTTAAGGAATGTTATGTGAATATAATGATTGATTTGTTCATGAATTATTGATGAATGTTTATACATATTAATTAATTTTATGTCGTGTTAATGAACATTATGTGATTATAATGATTCAATAGTATATTTCTTAAATGAATAAATGAAATAATTACTTAGTTTTTAATGGGAATTTAGTGTGATTATGGGGGGGGAAGGCCAAATAGGCTTCCACCTTCACGTGATTGTCCTTGTTAAGTAGCGAATGTGAAAGGATTCTCAAAACCAAGTGAAGCTCAAACTAAACCTATCAAAACTAAACACCAATATATGGTCTTATCATTGAGTGGTTGGAGAACTTCACCATAGTCACTAACAACTATCATTTATTTCATGCTGATGTAGATGTATCTAATTGAATCCTTTTCTCATCATCAAACTCCACTTAACACACTTTTCTCAACTTTATAATGAGGCCCTTTACAACACCCAAAAATTGCCTTCTTTTCCCAACATGGTTTCTGTCCTAAATTGCTTGAACTTGCTTTTTTATTTTCAAGGTCTTAGAGGAATTTCAATAAGGTCTAAAAATTTTGGTTTTTATCTTGAATGAACAATCAAAATGACCCCATACTCTCTTTCTCTACCGATATCTAAACTGGTTGGCTACTTCCAAGTAGCCCTTTATAATTAGCCCTCCAAAATAGTTATTTGGGCTTTAATTTGCAAAATTTCTTAACATCCTACCAACCTATTCACTATTCAAGATACCCATTTTAATATTTCATAAGGTTTTATAGGTTTGATTTACCAACTCTGTCTATACAACACAAATCCCAAAATGGATCGTTTATGTGGGTTTTATAGCCTTTCTTGGTTGTATGTGTTAAATGAATTTGTAACACCATCTAATGTATCATGTGAGCCTTCCCCTTTCTATGTAAGGACCTCATTTCACTTCTCTTTCATCTACAAAAGAAACTATGAAATTATCTTGCATCCTATACATTTGGCATGCACATTTCTTCATTCATCTCTAGTCAAATTGACCACCAACCCACCTAGGGCTTGTTGAAAAAATTAAAAAACTAAATGTCACTAACTCTAACATTTTTTCATCTTAAAGTAAACTGAGTCTATCTCCTTTGTCCAAGGTCTCATGATTTTTCAACAATGGTGATAAGAGTTAGATTGCATTTTGTAAAAACTGTCTACTTACATGAAAAAATTGGCAACACTTAGCAAATTGAATGGACTTTATACAAAACTTAATGGAGAAAAAACAAGACCAATGGAAGAAAAATTATAGAAATAATATTTAACTCCTATTTACAATAAACTTTCCCATCAATCACAAAGACACGTGAACAACAAGTGAATAAAATATTTTTACTGTCAAAAACTCGGTTTGGTATTTAGTTTAAGAAAATTCTTGTCTCTAGCCAATATAACTTACTTTGAAAAGGATTATAAGTGATTTAAATATTATTAAAAACTTAAGGAAGGTGGAAACTAACTATTATTTGAAACATCCTACCTATTTTCCAAAGTTGCACAAAGTTGCAAGATTGCAACTTTTCAATTTTTGCAATTTTTGCAAAGTTGACAATTGCATGATAGCTTTTAGTTTCCTTGCCACCAATGGAGGAAAAATTTATGTCTTAAGGATTTTCAAAACTTATTACACCTCACTCTACCTTTCTTCATTCTTGTGACCATATTGTTCTTGTTTGATCACCTTTGACTACCTAGGAAGCTCTTTGGGAGTTTGACAAAGAAAATGAATGCAATGAATGGACAATGCAATATAAACTAAAAATTTAGGTAAAAAAATAACTTGGGTTGTTGAGAAACCCTTATTTCATATTTATGACCAAAAATTGAGTCTTGCAAGCCAAAACCGTTGTGCTCCTACACCATTCTCCCCCGCAAAGAAAGCAATTTTCATGGGAGAGTAGGGGTAAGTAATTGAGGATTGATTCCTCTCTTCTTGAAGTTAGTTTTAGTGATCCATGTAGCCTCATTATTAGCTTTTTCCTTCCACTTGATAAGGTAATCCATGTATGTCTTGTATCTTTTTTATTTCCCTATCCTTGAACTAAGAATCTTTTTAGCTTCAAGGGGTTAATCCTTTTGCTTTGGCAACTTGATAGTGATTTGAGAGAGGTCTAAATCTACTTGTAAGATGAATGGAATGAGCCCTTTACATATTCTTAAATCTACCACATTCAATATAACTAGAATCTATGATGAATTTACATACCTTGTTGAGAATCTTGAAATTAATAATGATAATTTTTTTTCTTCTATTTCTATTTCATAGCTATCTAATGTAATTGAAGCAACACTTAAACTCTTCATTGCATCTACATCAGACATTGTGTTTTCTATCTATGAGTTGATCCTATTAGCAAATATATTTAAGAGAATTTGGTAATTAATATGTTGGATATCCTTTACTATATATTTCAAAGAAAAATTATAATATTATTCTTAAGTGGACCAAATTAATGGATATAGTATTAGATGTTAATTGTGTAAATCTCTTGGTTTTAGGAAATGTAGAAGGAGGCCATAGTTCAATATGCAATATCAGTTGATATGCATAGGACATTAGGTGGAGCTGAAAAATGCAACATGTTTGCTTTTTTGATACAAGTGATTAATGTAAACATGGTGCATTTTTCAGCTCCATATATTGTCCATGCATATGGAATATTGTTGTATGTACATTCTCGATTCAGAGTGCTTGAATCTTATTTTGGATGGGAGGGAGAGAAGCCAAAGATATATGGTTACTTTAGTGGCTATAGACAATGATTCTTCACTATTTAAATTTTAGTTCTATCATTGAGTTCCTTATTTTGACTATCACTACATTCTACATTTTGATGTTATTAAAAGTAATATTTTATTTCCTTTCTTGAAATGTGTCATTTCGTCATTCAATAAAAGTAATCTCTATTAATTGCAACCATATTGGTAACATCTTGATCTTAGTCTTGTTAAAGCTATTGTTGTAATACTATAGATCATAATATGCATATAGCACACCCACCAATGCAACACAAATGGAACATGTCTTGAAACTTTTTAACATCTTTTGTAAAGCTAATTGATCATGATTTTGTTGTATTTGATTACAGGGTAGCAAGTAGTAGAACTGGATGATAAATTGAGGTTGGAGGGTATAGAAAGAATTTCTCCATCATTTGAGGGTAATTCCAAGTAAGTACTAAATCTATTTATAGTTTGAATCTAGAAGGAAAGTATCAATGACAATGTTTTTCTAAGATTCATGCATAATGTTATTTTGTTACATGTTCAGTGTTGAATGAGGGATGTCAATTGATTATCTTCTCCTTCCTATTACAACTATATTGAATGTTATTAAGGCTTCTCTAATTGTAGTAATCTGTAAAGGATAATATTGTAGTATAAAAGTATCTAACTAATCCCCCCTTGAAAAGAGCTTGAATCCCATCTTATATCTTACAAGGATGCAAAGAGACACACCCCTGCAAGCATAGATTGGTTGGTTAGAAGTGGACATTACACACAATGTTTAAATAAGGATAAGTTATCAACTATTTGTAAGATACAACTTCTCCCATCATCTACCTTTACCAATGTTACTATTCAAAACTCAACTCCTTAAACATCAAGCACTTAAACTTTGACCAATCCATCAACTATTGATCATATTGCAAGGTCTAACTTCTTATCTCAATTATAGATTTTTATCACACTTTGATCATGATACATCTTGTCCTTCCCTATGACCACACCCTTGGGTTGCCCAAACATGCTATTTTCTATCCTTAACGCCCATTTACAACTACCATCACTATCAGAATGTAGAAAATAGAATGTAACTTTCCCTCTCTCCCAACTAACCCAAATTACATAATTTCATTTATCTAGTCCTTGGATCAACCTTGACCCTTCAATCCTTTACTCTCTTTAGGCCTAAGAATGTTACTTGTGACATATCCTTGAACTAATATCTAACACTAAACCTCAATAGCATCCTCAACTTTGTCAAACTTATGATAGACAACTAAACATGTTGAATGTCACTCCCCTATCAAACTAGAAAATTTATTCCCCCACTCTTAAATCAATAGGGACACTTACTCCCCATAGACTGACAATTTCCTTACCTTGGATCACCAAAAAAATAGGATTCTTACACTCCTAATGCTACTAGCATGATAGTCACCAATTAACTTGGATCACCAAACAAATAGGATTCTTATGATTTTTATTTTTATTTTAACTAGGGCTATTGATGAAGTTTTGACAACCATTAGTCAATCTATCAATGATAATTATTGTTGATGATATGGCAACATCATTAGAATCTCGTAGGATTTTGACAATGTTAGGTCAATGTTTTAATGAGGCATGTTGTCAATGGAATGACAAGCTCATCAATAACAATCTCCTAATCATCAAAGTTTTGACATTTTCTAGTAATGGTCTGATGTCACTTTGTGATAGAGTGTGGGATCATTTTTAATGGGGTTGTCTGTTTCTATATAGATAGCCCTAGATTTCATCAAAATTTCAACAAAATTATAACAACAAAAAAATTCGAAGATTGGTAGTCGAAATTTTGACAAATCCTCATAAAAAATTAGGTACAAATTTACTAGTGGGAGAGGGGAGCTCTTGAATTCTTACCAAGGGTTTTAACCATGATAAAGCCAAAAAAATCTCTAAATAGATACTCTTCTAGCTTTCCCCAAATTTTAGAGGACAATTTTAGACTTAGCTAGATTCAATTTTTGGTTTGAGGCTACAAAATATTCCAAAAATGTTTCTTTGATAATTTTAGCCTCCTCAAGGTACCCTTTTCCAAACATCAAAGAGTCATCTAAAAATAGGTTATGGGTTACAACCAAATGATTATGGATCTTAATACCTTCCCACAAGACTAGCTCATGCTTGTGAGAATCTATGTACTCTTCTCTTCATCTAAAATTATGAATAAAAATGGAGATACTGATTCACCTTGTCTCATGCCTTTAGTAGAGGAGACGAAACCACATGACACTCCATTTAAGAGAATCGAGAATTTAATTCCTAAGATGTAAGAAATAATCCACTTTATCCCTTTTCCATGAAAACTCATTCTTACCATAACGTATTTAAGGAAACTCCACTTAGCCTTATAATATATCTTCATTATATCTAACTTAAGGATCATTCGTAGGTTTCTCTCAAATTTGATAGAATAAAGAACTTCATGTGCCACCAGAGCCCCTTCCATGGCCTTTTTACTTAGAGAGAAACCACCTTTCTGATCAAATATAATAAATGGGATAATTTTAGCTATCCTAGATGAAAATACTTTTGGGAATCTCCTATGGATGGTGGTACATAATGAGATTGGGTAGAAATAAAAAAATGTCCTCAATCAGGTATAGTTTGGGATAGGTGACAATTATCTACCTCAAATGTAGTCAATCATCCTACTATGGCCTCAAAACTTATCTTATGATGATTTGCTTCACATCTTCTTTCTTGAATTGCAAATACTCTAATTTCATAAGTGGGAAGCACTATTCTAAGAACTTTACTTATAATTGTTTCCTCTTTGATGTCTCCTTCAAAAGCTTTGATTTTACTGACACTTGCTTTGACTCTCTCAAAATATTTGGCAATTTTTTCATCCTCTCTCATCCTCATCTAATCAAATTTTCCTCTTAGACTCTCTTCTTTGGCTCTTCTCACATTGTCATCACCTCCATAGATATCTTTCAGCTTGTTTCACATTTCAAAGGTAGTTTTGCAATCTTTGATATCATCAAATTCTTCATAGCTTAGAGTAGATGCAATGTCTATCATCATGATATTATACATCTTCTTCTCAAAAATGTCATTAATAGATAATGTACCAAAAGGAGTTGTGTATTCTTCATCAAGGTATTTCAATCCTGTATCTCCAATGGAAGCCAGATGAAGTCTCATCAGTCCTTGCCATGCTGAAAAGTTATCCCTATTATGCCTTGGAATTTTACTCTTGTAAGACATCCTAATCTATAGCTTAGGTCCTTGAAACCCTTCCTACAAGCACAAAATGCTCTGATACCAATTGTTGGAAATATAGATGGAGTAACTGAGAGAGGGGGTGAATCAGTTACCACAAAAAAAAATCCATAGATCCCTTAGATGTTTGATAAACTCGATATTTCTATCACTCAGTAAACATACAAAAAAATATTGTAACTAGGTAGATACAATGTATGTTAACTTATTACTAATCTTTAAGCATTCAAAATGATTAACATGCAACCATAAAAGAAATAACATGAACACATGAAACACCAGATTTAACATGGAAACCCAATATGGGAAAAACCACCAAGTAACTAGCTACTAATTTTCACTCTTTTGAAGTGAGCCCTATTAGGAGCCAACCTAGTTCAAGGTTACAAAACACACTATTAGATGTGACCTTGTTAGAGGATTTAATCACCCTATTAGGAGTGGCCTTGCTAGAGGTCTTTAAAACAATTTAGTAGAACTGTCACCTTGTTAGAGCATTTACAAATGGCTGTTAGACCAACTCTATTAAGAGATTTAGGAATCATTGCTATAATGGTGAGAAAGTAACATTGAAATGACTTGAATGAGATGTAACTGAATTGCTAATACAGATCTTTGTTCTATTCCACTAGATCCTTCCTAATAAAATTAAACTTTACTGCTCCTCAAGGATATCTAACCATCCTTCAAAGTTCACTCACACTTTCTTCTTCAATCAATACACTTGCATGCTTTCTCATTACATTTTAGAATTCTCAACTTGACCTTTTATTTATACCTTAAAAATTGTCAAGTCAGCCCAATTACAACTTACAATTACCAATAATCATTACATCATTTGGCTACAATGATTACATGAAATAATTAAACTTTATTTCCCAAAATAAAAAAATCCTTCATTAGTCGACCCTGCTCAGTAGACATTGTTCCTAAACTAATTTCATGTGTTAACCAACATAGGCTTGATAAACACTACAAACTCTACAAAATCCTTTGGAGACTAAGTGAACTTGGTAAGAACTGACTTTCCTTTGTTCACCATGTGAGGTTTTTTAACATTGACTTCTGTCACAAAATCTTTTTTTGCTCGAGTGAGCTTGGTAGAAACTATTTCCATAGAGTAATTTCTAGGAATGCTCGGTAGACTCTAAAATTGTCTTTGCTAACCAACTGAGCTTGGTAAATATTGTCTACTAACTAATATGACATTTGTGTAACATCAAAGACAACACACAATTGGACAATTGTATCT
The DNA here is from genome assembly GCA_028749045.1 of Cupressus sempervirens. Taxonomy (NCBI): domain Eukaryota; kingdom Viridiplantae; phylum Streptophyta; class Pinopsida; order Cupressales; family Cupressaceae; genus Cupressus; species Cupressus sempervirens. Next base: position 600,517,477 of record CM053785.1, read on the forward strand.
AACAATATTCCTCTTTGGCATTGATGGAAACACAACATGTCATAGCACTATGAAATTTGAAAACAAGTCTTTCTTTGATAGAAATTTTCTCCCTTTCAGATTTCATACCACAAACTTCTCTAATGCAGTAATCTCCCTTTGTAAAGGAATTACATTGCTTCTTCTTCAAACAGTAAACTCTCCCACAAACGAATTCAAATTTTAGAAAGATATGATAGTAAACTCTTCCTCTTTGACAACACATACCAAATGAGTATCAATGTATCTTGAGCACTGATTCATATGAAATGTTCCATTACTATGCTACATCAACTGATAAATCTAGTCCTCCTTTCATCTATTCCATTCTTCTCGAGAGTTCCAAGAGTTGATACCTATCTTTTGATTCCTCTTTTAATGCAAAAATTATTGAATTCATGGGAGATAAATTCATCACCTCTGTCTGATGTTTCCTTTTCACTTCTGGCCAAATACCATTTGAATTTCTCAAATGCTTCTAACTTCTCTCTTAGATACATCACATTCATCATTCTAGAGTAGTCATCAACAAAAAGAATGAAGAACTTTTATCCAGTATAGCTCTCAATTCCAATAGGTCCATACAAATCAATGTCCACAATATCATTAGATTGATAGCTTTTACTTTTAAAACTAGTCTTTCCGATCTTACCAATCTGACAATTCTTTCATAGAACAACATTAGGTTTCTTTAAACTAGGAATGCCTCTTACTTTCCTGAATTTTCTTACCTTTACCATGTTATCAAAATTTACATGAGACAACCTTCTGTGCCATAACCAAATTTCTTCAACTTGAGTAATAAAACATGAGTACTCACCAAGATCAAGATAAAAAAAAGTTACCTTTTGTTTGTATACCTGATCCAATCAGCTTTCCTTTGTCATCTAGCAGTCTTACTTTTTCATGCATGAATTCCACCTTGAATCCAATGTTGATTAGTTGTGCCACACTCAACATATTATGTTTTATTCCTTCAACCCAATAGGCATTATCACATACAAGTTCTTTGGTTAATGAGATTTAGCCTCTTCCTTTTATGCAATAAGGTTCATTATTTCCAAACCTTACACTACCACCATCATAGTCTTCAAAATGTTCAAACTTAATTTTATCACCAATCATATGATGAGAACAACCACTATCTTTCATCCATGTATCATTTTTTCTCACATGAGAGATAAGTGCCATCTTATCTTCCTCATCATTATTAGATTAATCTTTTACAACAATATAAACAATTTCATCCTCACTATTATCAAAATCCTTAGAGTCCTTAGCCATAAAATTTGTTTTCTTACTTTTGTCCTTGAATGATTTGATATCTTTCTTGCCATTGCACTTATAACCTTTCTTCTCATCCTTGCTTTGCTTGTTTGGGCACCTAGCTGCAATATGACCAATTTTCTCCCATGAAAAACAAATTAGGGGAACCTTACCTTTGTATTTTCCTTTGCCTCTAGAATATTTCCTAACAAGTAGAGCTTAAACTATTTCATGATCACTGTTAGAACTTTCTTCTGATTGTTCTTCACTTTCTGACTAAGATTCCTTTATTTTCCTCCCTTTTTCCTTGAGTGAAATCTTGGCTTCAAATGTTGATTCAATGTTCTTGGAAGCTGGAACATAATTTTCATAGTTATCTAGCTTAAATGCAATCATCTTCCTACTATGGCCTCCAAATTTATCTTATGATTTGCTTCACATCTTCTTTCTTGAACTGCAGATACTCTAATTCCATAAATGAGAAGAAATGTTCTAAGAACTTTACTTATAATTATTTCCTTTTTGATGTCTTCTCCAAAAGCTTTGATTGCACTAACACTTGCTTTGACTCTCTCAACATATTAGGCAATATTTTCATTCTCTCTCATCCTCACTTGATCAAATTGTCCTCTTAGAGTCTCTACTTTGGCTCTTCTCACATTATCATCACCTCCATAGATATCTTTCAACTTGTTCCACATTTCAAAGGTAGCTTTGCAGTCCTTGATATCATCAAATTCTTCATAGCTTAGAGTAGATGCAATGTCTATCATCATGGTATTATGAGTCTTCTTCTCAACAATGTCATTAATAGATAATGTACTAGAAGGAATTGTGTATTATTAATCAAGGTATTCCAATCCTATATCTCCAATGGAAGCTAGATGAAGTCTCATCAGTCCTTTCCATGTTGAAAAGTTATCCCTATTAAGCCTTGGAATTTCCCTCTTGTAAGAAATTCTGATATTTATCTTAGTTCCTTGAAATCTTTTTTGCAAGCATGAAATTCTTTTATACCAATTGTTGGAAATATAGATGGAGTAACTAAGAGGGGGGGTGAATCAGTTACCATAAAAAAAAAATCCACAAATCCCTTAGATGTCTGATAAACTAGTTACTATTGTCACCTAGTAAACATACAAAAAAATGTTGTAACTCGATAGATGCAATGTATGTTAACTTATTACTAATCTTTAAGAATTCATAGTGATTAACATGCAACCATAAAAGAAATAACATGAAAACATGAGACACCAGATCTAACGTGGAAACCCAATATGGAAAAAATTACCAAATAACTAGCTACTAATTTTCACTCTTTTGAAGTGAGCCCTGTTAGGAGCCAACCTAGTTAAAGGTTACAAAACACATTGATAGGTGTGAGCTTGTTAGAGGATTTAATCAGCCTATTAGGAGTGGCCTTGGTAGAGGTCTTTAGAACAATTTAGTAGAACTATCACCTTGTTAGAGGATTTACAAATTATTGTTAGACCAACTCTATTAAGAGATTTAGGAATCATTGCTACAATGGTAAGAAAGTAAAAATGAAATGAATTGAATGAGATGAAACTAAATTTATGATATTGATCTTTGTTCTGCTCCACTATATCCTTCCTAATCAAATACAACTTTTCTACTCCTTAAGGATAGCTGACCATCCTTCAAAGTTTTCTCACACTTTCTTTTTCAATCAATACACTTGCATGCTCACTCATTACACTTTAGAATTCTCAACTTGACCTTTTATTTATACCTTACAAATTGTCAAGTCAGCTTAATTACAACTTACAATACCAATTATCATTACATCAGTCGGCTACAATCATTACATGAAATAATTAAACTTTATTTCCCAAAACAACAAAGTCCTTCATTGGTTGACCTTGCTCGGTAAAAATTATTCCTAAACTAATTTTCTATGTTAACCAATAGAGGCTCGGTTAACACTATGAACTTTGCAAAATTCTTTGGAGACTAAGTGAACTTGGTAAGCACTGAATTTCCTTTATTAACCATGTGAGCTTAGTTAACACTGCCTTCTGTCACAAACTCCTTTGTCACCCGAGTGGGCTCGGTAGAAACTTTTTCCATAGAGAAATTTCTAGGAATGCTTGGTAGACTCTACAATTTTTTTTGCTAACCAACTAAGCTCGGTAGATACTATCTACTAACTGATATGACATTTGTGTAACATCAAAGACAATGCACAATTGGAAAATTATATCCAACAATATATACTAGAGAGATGTAATTGTCACATACCCTATTGTCATTTTCCAATAAGAGAACAATAATCTAAAACTAAGTGTCCCAATTTTTTCTACTTGATTTTTACTTTTTTAGGGGAATTAAAAAAGATTTTTAAATGCAAATTATCAGATGTGGATTTGAGTACCACTTCCATTGATCATTTTTCTTGTCATATTTTAGAATTAAATTCTAGCAAAGTTGTTGCACTCCTCAAAGTACAAAAACTCATGTCTGATGAAAATACCCAAATAATTGCCCACTACTTCTTGTATCTCCAAATTTGGCTATTTAATTATTAAAAAAAAGTTAATTCTCAAGTATTTAAAAAATAAATAAATTATGTCTCACTATATCATGATTCATTGTTTAAATAAAAATATATTAAATTTAATTGAAATAAATGATTAAAATGTGTATTCAACAATATTATAATTGTAAGATAGATAATATATAACATAATGTAACTTTTATATATTAGTTTATCATAATATTAGTATTATATTAGATGATGTTAAAATATTGTTTTATTTTAATAGCATATTTATATTAGATATTAAATAAAATACTTATTATTAAGCCGAGAGGCTTTTTACAGTGGCAGCAATCTTCAATGTAAACATTTTCCATTTTCAAAAAAATTTGACGTTCATTTACATGTCAGAAAAACAAAATAGACATAGACTAAACATAATTATAATTAAAATTGTGAAAATTACAAAGAGGAAATGGAAGTAAAAATGAGGCACATCAAGAGTCTCAAATCATTTCCTCATGCCTCTTAGACTCACATAAATATGCAATGATGAAAATAGGTGCCTCAAGAAAGATATCTCTCAGCTTATATATATATATATATATATATATATATATATATATATATATATAAGCTAGTTTAATATCAAATGAAATACTTAAGTTAAAACCATGTAACATGTTCCCTATGAAATGCACCTTATTATCAAGGGACATTTGCAAAAAGAGTTGAGCGTTCTCCAAATCAGCCCAAAATTCATCTCATGTCACTTATCTATATTAATCAATTTCCTTCTTGGTAGTCCACATCAAGTGTCATGAGTCTCATTCACTTTTTCTTTGTCTTTAGTTAGACATCATCATCAAATGACCCTGAGCTAAGTGGACATTGGACATGTGTCAATATTTTCAACATGTTTCATAAAAAGTGGTTTGTATTTCCATGCAACCCAAATTACACCATACACCATTGATCTATGTATTAGACATAATTGTTCAATTGTGTGTTGTCTTTGATGTTACAAAAATATCATATTAGTTATCAGACAAATTCTATCGAGATCAATTGGTCAGCAAGGCAAAAGACAGAGTCTACCAAGCTCAGAAGGTTAGCTTACAATGTCTACTAAGTGTTCTTAGGCTTTACCTTGTGTATTCAGTTGCTACGGAGCTTTTAAGGTTAGCAAAGAAAATTTAGTTGCTACCAAGCTTTCAAGGTTAGCAAAGGAAATTTAGTTTCTATCAAGAAAACTTGGTCATCAAGAGAAAATAGTGCAGGAAATAGTTCTAACCAAGCTTTCATGAACAGTGAAGGAAATTTAGTTCTTACCGAGTTAACTCGGCAACCAAAAGATTTTGGAGATGTTGCAATGTTAATCGAGTTAAGATGGTTAACTAAGGAAATTATTTTTGGAAATAGTATTTACTGAGAAGGGTTAACTAGTGAAGGATTTTATTGTTTTGTGAAATAAAGTTTATTTGTTTAAAGTAATATTTGTAGCTGACTAATGTATGGTTTATTGGTAAATGTAACTTATGAATGAGATGAATTGATAATCTGAATGGTATATATAAGAAGTCAAGTTGCAAATTCTAAGTGCAAGTGATGGATTTGATGTAATGTGAATGAGAAGGAAGACTGATTATTATGAAATTGAATTTTGAAGGATGATCAGAGATCATTGAGGAGCAGCAAAGATATATTTGATTGAAAAGGATCTAATAGTGTAGAATAGAGATCTATAATTAGCAAATTCAGTTGCATCTTATTCAAATCAATTCATTGTTACTTTCTAATCATTGTAGCAGTGGTTTCAAAATTTCTTAATAGAGTTGGTTTAACAGCCATTTTTATAAATCCTTTAACAAGGTGACAGTTCAGTTGAATTGTTCTAAAGACCTCTAGCAAGGCCACTCCTATTAGGGTGATTAAATCCTCTAATAGGGTCACACCTAATAGTATGTATTTTAATCTTTAATAGAGTTGGCTCCTAATAGGGCTCACTTTAGAAGTGAAAATTTGTAGCTAGTTACTTGGTGGTTTTTTCCATATTGGGTTTCCATGTTAAATTTGATGTCTCTTGTGTTCATTTTATTTACCTTTGCATGCATGAATGCTTGAAGATAAGTAACAATTTAATTTACCAAGTTACAACATTTTTGTGTTTACTGAGTATCAGTAGTAACTAGTTATTTAAGACATCTAAGGGATATGTGAATTAGTTTTGCAGTAACTAATTCACCCCCCCTTCTCTCAGTTACTCCATCTATAATACCAAAAATTGGTATTAGAGCTCTTGGTGCTTTTGGGAAAAAATTTCAAGGATCTAAGCTAAAGATCAGGATGTCTTACAAGAGGGAAATTCCAAGACTTAATAGGGACAACTTCTCAGCATGATAGGGATTGATGATACTTCATCTAGCTTCTATTGGTGATTTAGGACTAAAGTACCTTGATAAAAAATATGCAAAGCCTACTAGTACATTATCTATCAATGATATTACTGAAAAGAAGACTCACAACAACATGATGATAGATATAGCATCTTTTCTAAGTTATGAAGAATTTGATGACATCAAGGATTGCAAAAATACCTTTGAAATGTGGAACAAGCTAAAAGAGATCTATGTAGGAGATCATAATGTGAGAAAAGTCAAAGTAGAAATTTTGAGAGGACAATTTGATCAAATGAAGATGAGAGAGGATGAAAATATTGCAAAATATGTTGAAAGAGTTAAAGAATGTGTTAGTGCAATCAAAGCATCTCAAGGAGATATCAAGGAGGAGAAAGTTATAAGTAAAGTTCTTAGAACCTTACTTCCTATTTATGCAATTAGAGTTTTTGTAATTCAAGAAAGAAGATGTGAAGCGAATCATAAGATAAATTTAGAGGCCATAGTTGAAATATTGACTACATTCGAGCTAGACAACTATGATAATTATGTTCTAGCTACCAAGAACATTGAATCAACATATGAAACCAAGCTTTCACATAAAGAAAAAAGCAAGAAGATAAAGGAACCTCAGTCAGATAGTGATGAAGAATCGTAATAGAGTTTAGATAGTGATCTTGAGGTGGTTGAAGCTTTGCTAAGAAGGAAATATTTAATAGGCAAAGGGAAATACAAAGGTAAGGTTCCTCTAATCTGCTTTTCTTGTGAAGAAATTGGATATATTGTCACTAGGTGCCCAAATAAGTAGAACAAGGATGAGAAGAAAGGTCACAAGTGCAACAGCAAGAAAGACTTCAAATCATTCAAGGATAAAGGTAAGAAAACATGTTTCATGGCTAAATATTCTAATTATTCTGATGATGAAGAAGAAGATGAAATTGTTTACATTGATGTAAGAGATGAGTCTGATAATGATGAAGAAATGGAACTCATTTCTCATATGACCAAAAATGATACATGGATTATAGATAGTGGTTGTTCTCATCACATGACTAGTGATAAAACTAAGTTTGAACATTTTGAAGACTATGATGGTGGCAGTGTAAGATTTGGTAACAATGAATCTTGTTGTATAAAAGAAAAAAGAAGAATCTCATTGACCACAGAACTTGTATGTGATAATGCATATTAGGTAGAAGGACTAAAGAAAAATCTATTGAGTGTGGCATAGCTATTCAATAATGGATTTAAAGTAGAATTCATGCATGGAAAAACAAGACTATTAGATGGCAAAGTTAAGCTGATTAGATCAAGCACTCGAACAAAAGATAACTTGTTTTATCTTGAACTTGGTGAATGTTCATGTTTTACTGCTCAAGTTGAAGAAAGTTGGTTATGGCATAAGAGATGTCATTTAAACTTTGAAAACTTGGTAGAAATAGATAAATTCAAGAAAGTAAGAGGCATTCCTAACATAAAGAAACCTGAAGTTGGCCTATGCAAGAATTGTCAAATTGGCAAAATGGGAAGACTAGTTTTAAAAGCAAGAACTATTAGTTTGAAGAAATTTTAGAAATTATGCATACTAATTTGTTTGTTTGGACCTATTGGTATTGAAAGCTATACTGGTGAAAAAAATTTCATTCTTTTTGTTGATGATTATTCAAGAATAATGACTATCATGTACCTAAGAGAGAAATCAGAAGCATTTGGGAAGTTCAAATGGTATTTGGCTAGAGTAGAAAAGGAAACAGGCAAAAGACTAAAATGCTTGAGGTTTGACACAGGTGGGGAATTTATTTCACATGAATTCAATAACTTTTTCATTGAAAAGGGAATCAAAAGACAAGTTTCAACACTTGGAACTCCTAGACAAAATGTACCAGAAAGAAGGAACAGATCTATCATGGACTGTGCAAGAACCTTAATGATTGAGAAGATCATTGCTATCAAATAATGGAAGGAAGCTATTAGCACTATAGGTCATACCTTGAACTGAGTACAACTGAAAAAGAATTCATTTAAAACCCCCTATGAGTTATGGTATGGCTAAAAACCCAATGTAAATTACCCAGAAGTATTTGGAAGCAAATGTTACATTTTGAAAGAATCTAGAAAAGGTAAATTTGATGTAAAAAGTGATGAAGGAATATTGTTGGGATATTCTTGCAAAAGTAAAGCATATAGATGTTTGAATTTTTCTACTCACAAAATCATAGAAAGTGCACATGTGAAAGTTGATGAGTTTGTAGAAAGAACTAAAGAAGAAAGCAAAAGGGAACCTGAAGATTATAGGAGATTTGTTTACATTGAACTTGATACAATGCCAAATACACCTATCAATTAAAAATTTTCAACTCTTGAGTCTTCAGTGACTGAGTCACAGGAAGTTCAAACTGAGCTAATACCTACCGAGTTGCAAGAATTCAAGTTGCAAATAGAAGCTACTGAATCAACACCTACTGAGCCCAAGCAACTAGAACTAGAACCAAAAGTTGAAGCACAAATGGATAATAATGTAAGTCATTTAAAAGGTAAGGATCCTGTGTTAGCCAAGTATGTTAGGAAGCATCATGCACCATATCAGATTATTGGAGATAAATTAGAAGGAACAATGACAAGAAGTAAGTTGGAAGGCACTTGTTTACTTGCTGATTTTGAACCTAGAAATGTCAAAGATGCATTAGAAAATGAAAGTTGGATTGAAGCTATGAATGAAGAGATAGAACAGATAGAGAAAAACAAAACATGGACTCTTGTACCTAAACCTAAAGACTAAAATGTGATTGGAACTAAGTAGGTATTCAGAAACAAGTTAAATAAAAATGGCAAGGTGTCAAGGAACAAAACTAGACTGGTATGCAAAGGATACTCTCAAGAAGAAGGTGTAGACTATGGAGAGACTTTTACTCCTATTGCAAGATTGGAAGGTGTCAGAACCTTACTTGCATATGATGCATACAAAGGATTCAAAATTTATCAGATGGACATCAAGTCAACATTTCTCAATGGCATATTGGACGAAGAGGTTTAAATTGAACAACCTAAAGGTTTTGTTGATCCAGACAAGAAGGACATGGTCTACAAATTGCATAAAGCATTGTATGGTCTAAAACAAGCACCTAGAGTATGGTATGAAAGATTGCATAACTATCTTATTCATATTGGTTTTCAAAGAACTAATGATAACAATAGTTTGTAAATAAAGGAAGGACCAGATAATAAGATTTTTTTGGCAGAAATATTTGTAGATGATACTTTATTCACAAGAAATGATGATCTTTGCAAAGTATTTTCATAACAAATGAACAAGGAATTTGAAATGTCAATGTTTGGAGAAATCAAATTCTTTGTTGGTCTTCAAATTCATCAGAGTAAGAATTGTATCTACATCACTCAATCTAAATACATCAATGAGATACTAAAAAAGTTTGGTATGGAAGACTGCAAACCAGTTGGAACTCCTATGTGTACTAGATTGAAACTTACCAAGGATGATGAATCAAAGGAAGTAGATTAGAGATTGTATAGATCTATGATTAGAAAGTTGCAGTATGTAGTGCACACAAGACTAGACATTGCTCTTGCAGTAGGAATTGTGGCAAGATTCTCAACAAAACCAAAAGAAAATCACATGATGATAATCAAAAGGGTCATGAGATACTTAAAAGGAACTGAAGATTATGGATTATGGTATAAACTTGGAAGAAATTTGGATTTAAAAGTGTTCACTAATGTAGATTGGGCAGGGCATGTTGATGACAAAAAAAGTACAAGTGGAGGAGTTTTCTTTCTTGGAAAGAGGTTAGTTTCTTGGACAAGTAAAAAGAAAAATTGTGCATCTTAGTCCACATAAGAGGCTAAATATGTCCATACAAAGGAACAAATTGCTAACATATTTACAAAGCCTTTACCTAAGGATGCATTCTTGTATCTAAGAGGTAAGTTAGGGGTCATTCCCCTATCTGAAACTCACTAAAATATAGTTTTAGTAATGCATCAACAGGAACAAAATTGAAGATCTATCAGTTGATGCAACAAAGTAATGAAGACATTGCATATGAATCAAAACATCAAGTACAATGCTATTCATTTGATTTGTGTTGTCTTTGGCATGTGTTGTCAAAGAGGGAGAGTATATTGTCATATCTTTTTAAAATTTGCAAGAAAATGAGAGTTTATGTAAGAAGGATAGATTATTATGAAAGAGGGAGATTACTGTATTTGAGGAAGAGGGTAAAGTATTCTATTAGTAAAAACCTATTTTCAAATTTCATTCTGCTATGACAAGTTGTGTTGCCATCAATGCCAAAGAGGGAGATTGTTGGATGCAATTGTTCAATTGTGTGTTGTCTTTGATATTACACAAATGTCATATTGGTTATTAAACAAAGTCTACCAAGCTTAGTTGGTTAGCAAGGCAAAAGACAGAGTCTATTGAGCTCAGAAGTTTAGAAAAGAAGGTTTACAATGTCTACCAAGCGTTCTTAGGCTTTACCTTGTGTATTCAGTTGCTACTAAGCTTTCAAGGTTAGCAAGAGAAATTTAGTTGCTATCAAGCTTTCAAGGTTAGCAAAGGAAATTCAATTGCTACTGAGAAAACTCAATCATCACGAGAAAATAGTGTAGGAAACAGTTCTAACTGAGCTTTCATGGACAATGAAGGAAATTTAGTTCTTACCGAGTTAACTCGGCAACCAAAGGATTAGATGTTGCAATGTTAACCGAATTAAGATGGTTAACTCAAAAAATTATTTTTAGAAGTAGTATTTACTGAGCAAGGTCAGCTAGTGAAGGATTTCCTTATTTTGTGAAATAAAGTTTATTTGTTTAAAGTAATATTTGTAGCTGAATGATGTATGGTTTATTGGTAAATGTAACTTATGAATGAGCCGGCTTGATAATCTGAATGGTATATATAAGAAGTCAAGTTGTGAATTCTAATTGTGAGTGATGGATTTGATGTAATGTGAATAAGAAGGAAGACTGATTATTGTGAAAGTGAGTTTTGAAGGATGATCAGAGATCATTGAGGAGCAACAAAGATATATTTGATCGAAAAGGATCTAATAGTGTAGAATAGAGATCTATAATTAGCAAATTTAGTTGCATCTTATTCCTATCAATTCATTGTTACTTTCTAATCATTGTAGCAGTGATTTCAAAATCTCTTAATAAAGTTGGTTTAACAACCATTTTTGTAAATCCTCTAACAAAGTGACAATTTAGGTGAATTGTTCTAAAGACTTCTAGCAAGGCCACTCCTAATAGGGTGATTAAATCCTCTAATAGGTTCACACCTAACAGTGTGTATTGTAACCTTTAACAGGGTTGGCTCCTAACAGGGCTCACTTTAGAAGAGTGAAAATTGGTAGCTAGTTACTTGTTGGTTTTTCCCATATTGGGTTTCCATGTTAAATTTGGTGTCTCTTGTGTTCATTTTATTTACCTTTGCATGCATGAATGCTTGAAGATTAGTAACAAGTTGATTTATCGAGTTACAACATTTTTGTGTTTACCAAGTATCAACAGTAACTAGTTATTTAAGACATCTAAGGGATATGTGGATTTGTTTTGTAGTAACTAATTCACCACCCCCCTTCTCAGTTACTCTGTCTATAATCCCAACACTATGGTTATATACTGGTTGTTAGGACTTGGGTGTTAAGTTATTAAACTTATAATGGACTCCATAACTATAATTAAACTATATTGAACTAAAAATTCTAAATGAAATATAATACACATCACATGTCACATTTGTCGAGGAGTGAGAAAATTAAATTCTCATTCCCAACTTTGGCCTAGAATATACCTTGAAGTGTTGATATATTTTGATCCAACTGATAAACTATGAATGCATCTCTTTGATATTTATATATGTAAAAGGTAATTTATTTTAGTATTAAACTAAAATTAATTACAACATTATTGTTATTCATCACATTATTCATAATTTTATTTACAATATTTTTAATTAAATGACAAATCTTAATGTATATCTAAGACTCTTGTGTTTCTTTGCTAGATTTGGGTTACAATAATTCATTTTTATTTCATTCATTTTATGATTGAAAATTTATCCATAAAACATAAATATAAATGAACTTTTAATTTTTTAAAATATTTATTGCATTATGGAAATGTAAAATAAAGAAACAAAATCAATTGTTTTAGATTCATAGAAAAGAAAATGAAACATATTTCTTAGTCCAAAGTAGAAAATATTGTCATTATTTTTTTTTGAAAATTTACATATACATAGATCAAAGACATCTTAAAAATTTACAATAAATTATTGAACCCTTAAAAACAATATAGCATAAATATTTAAGAAGCATAAGAATGATATTTGTATACATAAACCACAAATTGAAATAAACTTGCAAAACTTTCATTACTTCTTTTTAGAAAATTTCAATTTATATTTTGGACAAGTGCCATAACAAGAGGTATGCATTATCATTGTAATAATACAAAAAGGAAACAAAACAACATCAACATGGGGTGACGAGCACAATGAATCTTTAGTTATTTCCCCTCCATTTGAGTAGAATGCTTCAAACTTGATTAATTTTAAAAAATCATGAAGTTAATAGTACTATCTTTCCTCCATTTTGTCAAGCAAGAACAATTTGTGGAGAAAATACCTAGCAATCGACATCCATTCCTATGCCACTTATATTGCCCAATATCTATTCCCAACATAAATGTTTGCATTTATGGCCTAGGAGAAGCTTGAGGATTTCACTTGGCCAAGGGATCCCCACCCCTATCTCTACATGAAATAAAATTTTGTAATGTGTGTATTAACAATATGTCTGTCTATATTCTATAGAAACTCTCAACCCAACACAATTTTCACACCCTCAATTATGAATGGCCCACCTTCCTTCCAAATCTACTCATGGGTTCCACTTGAGAAGGTTCCTGAAGAGGCCTTCTAGGCCTCCTCATATGCACATGCAAGTTGAATTGGAGTGTCCATCTAAATATATACAAATAGGAAAATCAAATTACCTACATACCAATGACCTAAACTAGACTAATTGGCTCCAAACTTGTGGCCTAAGATAAAGCTAGCTAGACCAAGATTTATCCACTAGAATCTATCTACCAAACTAGAGTCTACAAAGATGAATTGAGCAATGAGGGAGACTGAAGCTTGATTGTCTATAAATAACTTGGCTTGCCTAGAAATTCCTTTTCTAAACCTATTCATTTCTATGTCCTTCAAGTTCCAATTGTTATAATTGAATAAATGTTTGGATTTCTTTCTAATAAATACACGATTATAATATAGTTAGTACTAAAATAGAAGTGGCACGTACAAAACAAATGAAAAAGACAATGTCACTGATACTTACAAGACATTTTTTTAATGTACACTAGAAGTGAAACTAGGTAAAGGGAGATGTTTCACCATTTTAGAGACTTGTAGAAGATCGAGGATTTTTCAAGACATTTAACTTGAAATAAAACTTCACCCATTGATATATAATCATTAAATGATTGACATATGTTAGGCTCTTGTCACACTAATCAACAAGGTCATGTAGTGTGATATCTATGATAAATTGTCATTTGACATTCACCCACATGACATGTAACAAGTATTGAAAAGTGGTTATTCATGAGTATAGTTAATATTTTCTCCATTTACAAGAAATAAATTCACTAATACATTCTATATGTTTTCCATCAAAAGGAGAAGCCTCATACATTATATATTTTTTCCCAAATTAATGCATTAATCACCATAATTATATAACATTTTTCTATGGTGGAAATAAATTACCAATTCAAATAGTTTTTCCCTCTACTTTGAAAAGAAATATTTCCGAAATAATTAATTTTTCCTTGGCCAAAAATGATGTAGAACTCACTAAGATTTTACATATTTTCCTAAGAGGGGATCTCTTATAATTTTTCTTGATGTGTGCAAGAGTCAAAAGGGGGTCATATTAAAGTACCATCAAAACATGTCTTATTGGCATATTACTTGTTTTCTTTGAGAACCAAAAAGTTGCATAATATTTTTTTTGATAAGTAAAAAGTTGCATAATTGATTTAATACATCTACACAAATGCCCCAATAGGTCTATATTATTAGTACCACTGAAAATGCAAAATTGATCTAACTACTAATTTGTTTTCCAAAAATTAAGTGTTAATATCCTCATAATATTTTTTGTGGGTTTTTAATATGCAAAAAATCACATGTGATTATTGTTGATTTTTATCAGGATTGTTGCATTTGTAATGACACTGCCATAATGTTTGATATGTGTTTTTAAAATGCAACATCTTCTTATATACATGTATGTATGTATGTATGTATTTATGTATATATATATATATATATATATAATATATGTATGTATGTATTTATGTATATGTATATTCATATGTATATGTATGTGTGTGTGTGTGTGTGTGTGTGTGTGTGTGTGTGTGTGTGTGTGGGCGTGAGTGCACATGCATGTCTATGTATACACATATACATATATATACATGTATGTATATATATATGTGTGTTGGAAATATAAGAGGAGTAATTGAGAGGGGAAGGGTGAATTAGTTACCACAAAAACAAATCCAAGATCCCTTAAGATGTTTTCAATACAAAGCCAAATCTTTGCTGAAACTAAAATACTACTATAACTTGTTTAACACAGGAACACTTGGTTTACACTAAGAATTACTTTCACTCAGTAAAAACTGAAATAATAATTTGTTAATATGTTTAGCATGTTTAAACTTAATTAACTTAGTTGCAAAAACATAAATAAAATAACATGAACACAAGAGACACCAAGATTTAACCTAGAAACTCAATTTGGGAAAACCACCAATTGTAACTAGTTACTATTTTTTATTTTTCTGAAGTAAGCCCTATTATGAGCCAACCTTGTTAAATGTTACAAAAAAAATTGTTATGTGTGAACCTATTAAAGGATTTAGATCACCTTTTTAGGAGTGGCCTTGTTACAGGTCTTTAGACACTTCAATATTGAAATGTCACCTTATTAGATGATTTACAAAATAACTATTAGGCTAACTCTGTTAAGAGATTTGATTCACTGCTACAATTATTAGAGAATAGCAATGACTTGACCTAATTGTTGATGCAACTAAATTTTCTAATTCTAGATCTCAATTCTGGCTTGAATACTTGGTCCTCCTGATCAGATTTATCTTTGTAGCTCGGTCAACTTTGGATGCTCTGTTATCCTTCAAATTCACTTCATTTATTCATCTTCTTTTCTTCCACATGTTTCAAAATTGAATCCTCAACTTGACCTTATATTTATATAACTTACCATGTCAAGTCGGCTTGAATATATTTTAAAACAAATAATTTTCATCCTTTGAGCTAGCTAGAACTAACCAACAAAGCTATCAGATCCAATATGTTGATACAGGTAAATCCTTCGTTAGCTAACCCAACTCAGTCAACACTAACTCAAAAAAGACTTTCTTTCGGACTTCCTTTGGCAATTGAGTGAACTTGGTTGACACTATTTTTTAGAAAACTTCCTTTGGTAACTAAGCGAAGTTGGTTAACACTAGTTTTGTGTTGTCCTTCCTAGAACTCTTGGCATATGTTGAAAAATTCCTTTAATGCCTGAGTGACCTCGATTAACACTGATTATTTGGTAAAGGCATGAAATTTGTGTAACATCAAAGACAACATAAAATTGAATAATTATATTCAAAAATCTTCCTCTTTGGCTTTAATGGCAACACAATATGTCATGATACAAAGAAATTTTTAGAAAAGAAATAGAAGTAAGGATAATAACCTTAGTTTCATTCTGATTCTCATCCATTAGAACTCTCTTTATCAGTGTGAACTCCCTCTGATAGTAATCTCTCCGATTTCTCTAATTACACTGACTGCAATTTCTCCCTCTGAAAGCATAAGCTCTCCCAAAGAAAAATTTCAAATTTTGTTACTATAATAACATCATAAACTTTCCTTCTTTGACATCTCACTCAAAATTTCTAATTTTTGATATGACAAACTCTCCCCCTTTGACATCTTATGCCAAAGACAAAAATAAAAGTAGTCCCCATGTACCTAATGCATTGTTTAGTGCCTCTCATGTTTGCAGTCTATACCTTGTTATATTTTGATTTGAGAGATACTTGTTACTCTTATTATTTATACTTTGAGATGACCTAAGGGTCAGATGGTATACTTTGACTTCAGTACCATAGATGCTTTACTACTATGTTGTTTAGTTTATCATATTTGCATGTTGATTTCATTTTGAGATGACAATAGGTCCATGATGATTATCTAATTATTTGGTATATGGACATATCTCTAATTCTATTATGTGATGGATTTTATGCTATGATTATTTACTTCTTTCTTGTCTCTTTATACTTTATGCAAATGTGAGTGATGTGAATGGACTATTTATGTATAATTGAATAAATGGTTAAATAAGTTATTTAATGCATTTATTTCTTTAGATATGATATTATATGCAATTACACTTGATCATGTGTTTAGTGTGCAAGATTTATAGCCCTGATAGTGGCACATGGAGTTAGTGATTCAACTATTTATATTTTACCAATATCATCCCTGTATGGTTGATGTATCCTTATTTAATTATACCTTTTGGTGATTATTAAAACCAAACTCATTTGCATTATGTGATTAGACTAGTGAGCATGTCTATGCATTTAGAGGTTCGCATTGTCGCAAAAGTTGTTGATAAAATTTATGTGATTTTGGTTTTTTGGGCTTAATTTTTATTAAATTTAATTTTTGGCAGCTTTTACATAGATGAATTCCTATTTTTAAGAATAAACTATTTTCATTTGGTTCAATTTAGAGTTTAGCTAGTCTATCTAGCTATTTGCCCTAGTTGACTATTCACTCAAAAAGTGAATAAATATGGAAAGAGGAATTCAATTCCTCACTTTTAGATTTTGCAATTTAGAAATTGGAGATCTTTTTTTCAAAATCCTTGTCTAAAGGATTGGTCTTCCATTTATTGTGAGAGCTACATGTGTAGGATCATCATGAGGATGGACTCGTTGGATCTAGCTCTGGGAGACCTTGTTTTGCCATCTTTTTCAGCAGCATCTACAGGTTATTTATTTTACCTAGTAGTTTCCATTTTAGCCCTTTTGAGTATCAGGTAGGGCTTTACCATTTTCTTTTCTCTACTTCATTTCAACTTCTATTTTTGGTAGTAGTTTGTTAGGAGGCTAAGAACTAGTGCTCCCCTCTATTTCTCTTTGTTGGTTATGCCTGGTTGGCCATATATGAACATTTTTCCTATTTTCAAGATGGGGGTTTGGGGTTGCATGCCATTATGTTGGCCATTTTTGCATATGATGTTCAAACTCAAATTTTATTAGATTTTTAGGGTTTTTTTGTGCCCAAAGACCAAATGGATTTTAAATTTGAAGTTTTTCAATTTTAAGGGTTTTTACCTCATTTTGTGTTCCACCCTATTTTCTTAGGTTTTCTTGGCATGATTTTGGTCATGGACATGGATCATCCATTTGGATGTCAATCAGACCATTGTTGTACTTTTATGTTGCATTGGGTTGTGTACCACATCTGTCCTCCTAAGATTATTTTTGGTTGAGTGATATTTTATGTTGTGTTCTCATCTAGTCATTGTGTTATAATCTTCATGATCACGGTGTGCCACACATGATTTCATACATATACATTTGTTAGGTGACTTGTGAGGCCCAATCTTCCATGGATTTTCCAAAAGTTATGATCATTGGGGTTGAGTTGGGAATATGCACACCTATGGGCACTCATCATTAGATGAGCATGGGTAGGGTAGGGTAGCATATGGAAGGGGCTTCTTTTTTTTAGCCTAATGTCCATTTCCTGATGGTTGGCATGCAAAATTTTTAATCAAGTGATAACTAAAGAAAATACTAGGTGGTAATAAAAATGAAGATAATAAAATGTATGTGTGAGAGCCTTTTGTTGAGGAGTTGAGCTACACAATCCGAGCTTGGGCTTGTTGATGCCAAATGATTCTCCATGATGTGAACACCTACTTAGTAGATGACTGAGTATCTGACCAAGACTTGTAGTTAATGCATTTTCTACAATCTTGGTTTCAGTCATCATACTGTTTAGCGTGATTGTTAGCCATGGACATTTGTTTTATGTGTTTTTGTGGTTGAACCTATTGGATATAATTGATTAATTGTGTATTGTCTTTGATGTTACACAAATGTCATATCATTATTAGTCAATATATGCTAAGCTCTTAGGCAGTGAAGACAATTCTTAGTGTCTACTGAGCATTCCTTTGTTTGCCTAGTTTAGAAGGTAGTTTCTACTGAGTTCACTCAGGCATCAAAAGAAAAGTTGTAGAAAGTGAGTGTTAACCAAGCTCACTCGGGTAACAAAGGAAAGTTGGATGGAACCAATGCTAACTAAGCTCACTCAGTTGCCAAAGGATTTTTGCAAGTTTATAGTGTTAATTGAGCTTCTGTTGGTTAACAAAGGAAATTATTTTTGAGTAAGTTTCTACTGAGCTAGATTAGCTAATGAAGGATTTTCTTATTTTGTTGTACTAAGTTTAATTAATTTATCTATTGATTCCAACCGACTAAGGTAATGAATATTGATTATTCTAAGTTGTATTTAAGCCAACTTGATAAAGTTGAAGATATAAGTATAAGGTCAAGTTGTGATTTCAAAGTGTGTAATTCATGAAGATGTTATTGAAGATTTAATAATGAGAAGATGAAGCAATTTTGAAGGATAAGTAGAATATCCTTTTGGAGCAGCAAAGATATATTCGATCAAGAAGGATCAAATACAAGCCATAATAGAGATCTATAATCAATAATCAGTTGCATTCAAATTAGATCATCGTTACTCTCTAACCATTGTATCAATGACTAAATCTTCTAACAAAGTTGGCTTAATAGCTATTTGTAAATCCTCTAACAAGGTGACAATTTTATTGAATTGTTCTCAAGACCTCTAACAAGCCCATTCCTAATAGGGTGATTAAATCCTTTAATAGGGTCACACCTAACAATGTGTTTTATAACCTTTAGCAGGGTTAGCTCCTAACAAGGCTCACTTTAAAAGAGTGAAAAATAGTAACTAGTTTCAATTGGTGATTTTTCTCAAATTGAGTTTCCACATTAAATCTTGGTGTCAAATGTGTTCATGCTATTTTATTTTATGTGTTTGCAACTTAGTTAAAATAATGGTGATCACAGATAACATCTAAAGGTTTATTTGTTTTTACTAAGGTAATCCAATTATTACCAAGTTACAACACTTTGTATGTATTTATTGAGCTTCAACAGTATTTAGTTATCTATTTACATTTTGTATAGACATCTAAAGAATCTAGGACTTATTTTTGTAGTAACTAATTCACCCCTTCCCTCTCAGTTACTCCTCTTATATTTTCAACAATTAGTATTGGAGCTTTTTGTGCTTGTAGAGAAGGTTTCAAGGACCTAAGCTAAAGATCAGGATGTCTTACAAAAGAGAGATTCCCAAGCTGAACATAGACAATTTTGCAACATGACAAGGACTTGTGAGGCTACATCTAAATACCATCAGTGATTCAGGTTGCAAGTATCTTGATGCTAAATACAAGACTCCCACTGGAACTTTATCTGTTGAAGATATTTTTGAAAAGAAGAATCATAATATCATGATGATAGATATTGCGTCTTATCTTAGTTGTGCCGAATTCGATGAAGTAAAAGATTGCAAAACTACTTATGAAATGTGGAACAAAGTGAAAGATATCTATGGAGTAGATGATAATGTAAGAATAGCCAAAGTTGAAAGTCTTAGAGGACAATTTGATCAAATGAGAATGAGTAAAAATGAAAATATTGAAAAATATGTGGAAAGGATCAAGGCCAGTGTAAGTGCAATCAAAGCATCTAGAGGAGACATTAAGGAGAAAACTATTGTAAGTAAAGTGCTCATAACTCTTCTTCTTATTTATGCATTTAGAGTATCTATTATTAAAGAAATGAGATGTGATCCAAATAATAAAATAGGCTTGGGTGCTCCAGTTGGAAGATTGCTAGATTTTGAATTAGACAATTATGATAACTATGTTCCTACTTCAAAGAATATTGAATCTGCATTCAAAGAAAAGCTCTCACTCAAAGAAAAGGGTAAGAAATCAAAGTCTAGTTAATCAAGAAGTGAAGAAGATGGATCATTAGAAGAAAGTTCAAACAGTTAGCTTGAATTTGTTGAAGCCCTACTTGCAAGGAAGTATTCCAAAGGAAGAAGAAAGTACAAAGGTAAAGTTCTTATGATATGCTTTTCTTGTGAAGAAATTGGTCACATTGCTGCTAGATGTCCAAATAAGAAAATAAAGGATGAGAAGAAAAGAAATAATCATAAAGGAAAGAAGGACTCCAAGAGCTACAAGAACTTCAAGGACAAAATTAAGAAATCTTGTTTCATGGCTAAAGATTCTAATAATAGTAAAGATGAAATGGTATATATAGCTATAAAGGATGAATCTGATGATGAAGGAGATAAGATGGAACTTATCTCTTATGTTAGCGAAAATTATATATGGATTATTAATAGTGGATGCTCAAATCATATGACTGGAGACAAAACAAAATTTGAGCACATGGAATATTATGATGGAGGTAGTCTAAGATTTGGAAACAATGAACCTTGTAACATAAAAGGAACATGATAGATCTTGTTGACTAAAGAACTTGTATGTGACAATGATTATTGGGTTGAAGGAATAAAGCATAATCTATTTAGTGTGGCACAATTAAATAACATTAGATTCAAGGTAGAATTCATGAATGGACAGACCAAACTATTGGATGGGAAAGAAAATTTGGTTGGATCTAGCAAGCAAACAAAAGGTAACCAATTTTATCTTGATCTGAGTGATTGTTCATGTTTTATTGCTCAAGTGGAGGAAAGCTAGATATGGCACAAAAGGCTATGTCATGTGAATTTTGATAATCTGGTTAAGGTAAGAAAAGATAGAAGAGTAAGAGGTATTCCTAGCTTGAAGAAGCCTGACATGGGTCTATGCAAGAATTGGCAAATTAGTAAGATGGGGGAGACTAACTTTAAAAGAAAAGACTATCAGTCATAAGAAGTCTTGGAAATTGTTTATATAGATTTATGTGGACCTATTGAAATAGAAAGCTATAGTGGAGAAAAAAATTTCATTCTTTTTATTGATGACTATTCTAGAATGATGATAGCAATGTATCTAAAAGATAAATCAGAAGCCTTACAAAAATTCAAGTGGTATCTGGTAAGAATAGAAAAAGAAACTCGAAAAAGGTTGAAATTCTTAAGATAAGATAGAGGTGATGAATTCATCTCCCATGAATTCAATAATTTTTGCATTGAAAGAGAAATTAAAAGACAAGTATCAGCCCCTGGTACACCACAATAGAATGGGATAGCTAAAAGAAGAAACAAATCTATCATGGATTGTGCAAGAACCCTAATGATTGAAAAGAATGTTGCTCTCAAATACTAGAAGGAAGCTATCAACACTATAGTTCATACCTTGAATAGAGTTCAGTTAAGGAAAGATTCAAACAAAATACCTTATTAGCTATGGTATGGCTACAAACCTAATGTAAGTTACTTGAAAGTATTTGGCAGAAAATGTTATATATTGAAAGAATATAGAAAAGGACACTTTGATGTAAAAGGTGATGAAGGCATATTTTAGGATACTCTTGCTAAAGTAAAACATACATATGTTTGAGTTTGTCTACTCACAAAATCATAGAAAGTGCACATAATAGAATTGATGAATTTGCATAAAAGAGTGAAGAAGAAAGCAGGAAGGAACCTAAAGATTATAGAATTTTTGTTTACTATGAACTTGATACCCTACCAAATCTATATGAGAGAAAAGAAGCTTCATCTCTCAAGTCCTTAGAAACTCCAATAGTTATCGAGTTGTAGATAGTGCAACCTGAGCTACAAGGATTTGGGTCATAATTAGAGGCTACTGAGCTACTTCAAACTGAGCCTAATGGACCCAAGTGAGAGGAAAAAGGACTTAACCTTGAAACTAAAGTTCAAGAAGAAGATGGAGGAACTCATTCAAAGACCAAAGAGCCCGTGTTAGCAAGATATGTCAGAAGACATCATGCACTTGATCAGATCATTGGAGACAAATTAGATGGAACAATGACAAGAGGAAAATTAAAAGGTACATGTTTACATGTTGAATTTGTACCTAGAAGTGTTAAAGATGCTCTAAAAAATGAAAGTTGGATTGAAGCAATGAATGAAGAGATAGAACATATAGAAAAGAAAAAAAACTTGCACTCTTATTCCTAGAACCAAGGATAAAAATGTAATTGGTACAAAGTGGGTATTTAGAAATAAGCTGAATGAAGATGGAAAATTTTAAAGAAATAAAGAAAGACTAGTGTGCAAAAGTTATTCTCAAGAAGTTGGTATTGACTATGGTGAGACTTTTGCTCCTGTAGCACTGAGATTAGAAGGTGTTAGAACCTTACTAGAATATGCAACACATAGAGGATTTAAAGTATATCAAATGGATGTCAAATTTACATTCTTGAATGGAATTCTTGATGAAGAAGTTTAAATTGAACAACCAGAAGACTTTGTAGATCATAGCAGAATAGACATGGTTTGAAAATTACACAAAGCATTATATGGTCTCAAGTAAGCTCCCAGAGCTTGGTATGAAAGACTTCATAATTACTTGGTACAAATGGGCTTTCAAAGGACTAATGACAATAGTAGTCTATATATCAAGGAAAGACTAGACAAGAAGATTGTATTGGTAGAAATATTTGTTGATGATACTCTATTTACAAGAAATGATGATTTGTGTAAAGCATTTTTAGAAGAAACGAGTAAAGAATTTGAGATGTCCATGTTTGGTGAGATAAAATTATTTATTGGATTATAGATACAATAGAACAAGAATGGTATCTACATCACTCAATCTAAGTATATTAAGGAGATACTAAAAAAATTTGGAATGAAAGATTCAAGACCAGTTGGAACCCCATGTCTACTGGACATAAGCTCTCCAAAAATGGTGATTCCAAAGAAGTAGATAATATCACATATAGATAAATGATTAGAATATTGCAGTATGTAGTACTCACAAGGCCTAATATTTCTTTAGTAGTTGGAATAGTGGTAAGATTCTTAGCAAATCTTAAAGAAAATCACATGATGGAAATTAAGAGAATCATGAGATATTTGAAAGGTACTAAAGACTATGGCTTATAGTACAAACTTTGAGGTAGTTTGGACTTCAAAGTATTTATTGATGCTAATTGGGTAGGAAGTCTTGATGATAGAAAAAGCACTAGTGGTGGAACATTCTTTCTTGGTAAAAGATTAGTATCTTGGACAAGCAAGAAGCAAAATTGTACATCTCGATCCACAATAGAGGTAGAATATGTTGCATCGGTAGTCAATTATTCTAACTTGGTTCAAACAACTATTGGAAGGAATGAGGGTAGAGATCAAATATCTAGTTGTCATATATTGTGATAACACTAGTGTAATCAATATATTAAAGAATCTAGTAATGCACTCCAAAAAAAAACATATTGCTATAAAATATCACTTCTTAAGAGAGTTAGTGCAAGACAAGGGAGTTAGATTAGAATATGTGAATACAAAAGAATAGATTGTAGATATATTCACCAAGCCATTACCTAAGGATGCATTTCTATATCTAAGAGGTAAGGTAGGGGTCATTCCTCTATCTAAAATCCACTAAATGAAGTTTAGTGAATGCATCAACCAAAACCTATTGAAAATCAATCTGTTGGTGTAGAATTAGCAAGGACATATTGAAGATGATTAGTACTTAGGGTACATTGGTATTTAATAAATTATTGTCTTTGGCATATGTTGTCAAGGAGGGAGAAGTTTACTGTCACGTCTGCGAGAAATTTTTAGTACCAGAATAAAATAAGGAACCAGAGAGGGAGAAGTTTTCCAAAGAATTTTGTTAAAAGAGGGAGAATATTTTGAATGAACTTTTTCGTAGTTGTTGTAGATAGAATCTAGTGAAAGGAACAACTCATACTAACAGAGGGAGTTCTCAAGTCTAAATCCAAAGTTTTATTATGTTATGACATGTTGGGTTGTCATCAATGCCAAAGAGGGAGATTGTTGGATACAATTTATTAATTGTGTGTTGTATTTGATGTTGCACAAATGTCATATCATTATTAGTTAGTATATGTCAAGAACTCTTAGGCAGTGAAGATAGTTCTTAGTGTCTACTAAGCATTCCTATGTTTTCCTAGTTCAAAATGCAATATCTACTGAGTTTACTCAGGTGTCAAAGGAAAAGTTGTAGAAAACAAGTGTTAACCAAGCTCACTTGAGTAATGAAAGAAAGTTGGATGGAATTGGTGCTAACCAAGTTCACTCAATTGCCAAAGGATTTTTGCTAGTTTGCAGTGTTAACCAAGCTTCTATTGGTTAACAAAGGAAATCATTTTTGAGTCAATTTCTATTGAGTTGGGTCAGCTAACCAAGGATATTCTTATTTTTTTGTACTAAGCTTAATTGATTTATCTATTGATTGTAGCCAACTAAGGTGATGAATATTGATTATTCTAAGTTGTATTTAAGCTGACTTGACAAAGTGGAAGATATAAGTATAAGGTCTGTTGGCATTATGATACATTTTTGTCATTAGTTACAACACTTATTGGATTCTGAATCCTTACCGAGCTCTCACCGGACATTCCTTTGTAAGCCAAGCTTTACCTAGTTCTCAGTGTTTACCGAGTGATCGAGGTGAACAAAGCAGTCAGTGTTTACCGAGTGTTTGAGGTAAAGAAAGGAATCAGTTTTGACCGAGTGAAGATGTACTTAGTATTGATCGAGAACTTTGTGATAACTGAGCTCCTGAGGTTATCAAGGAAATTAATTTTACCGAGCTCAGACGATTATCAAGGAAACTAACTATCACCGAGTCACAAGGTTCTATCGAGTGTTTCCTTTGATCACCGAGCTACAGTTCAGATAGAAGTGTTCACCGAGTGACATCTCTTCTACCGAGTCTCCAGTGGTTACCGAGTTCAGAACTACTCGAAGTGTTTAGTATGGACCGTGCCTTCACTTCTACTGAGTGCATGACAATGCCGAGTAACGCAGTGGATGCCGAGTATTAGAAGGACACCGAGTCAGTTCAGTGAACTCGAGTTTTTACCTTGGGCCGACTTTGTATAGAGATTTGCACTTGTTGTTTTGGTCGACCTTGCATGTATTGTTTATTTGGATGGTATATATATGCAATGTATTGTATCATTCAAATGTAATGGTAATGAATGAAAATGTGAAAGTGTGAAAGAAATACATGTGAGCGAAAGTATGTGTGCTAAGTTGTGAAGGTATTCAGCAAGGTCAAGTTTTGGAGCAGAAAAGTTTTATCTATCACATCAAGGTGAATCAGAGCATAGCGGATCTTATGAGCAATCAGTTGTAATCAGATCCACTGTTTCATTCTAACAGGTGAATCAATTTTTGTAAATCCTTTAACAAGGTAGACTTAACAGTCTTTTGTAAATCTCCTAACAGAGTGCATACTTTATTGTATGTTTGTAAATCCTCTAACAAGGTGGATCTAGCAATCCTTTGTGCTCCTAACAGAGCAAATCACCAGAAGTGGTCATTGTAAGCCTTAACCGGCCAACTTCATACTGCAGTAACGAAGCTTTGTGGGTTTCATCCCCACCCCAGTTTTACTTTCTATTTGGAAGGTTTCTGGGTCACCAAATCTGTGTGTTCAAGTGTTGCAAATGATTTTGTTTCATTCTTACAGTAGGTTACTTGGATGAATGGTGAATATATCAGTATGCAGTTTTATTGTTTGAAATTTTAAAAGTTACTGATTCACCCCTCCCCTCTCAGTAACTTGTCATATCTTGAATATTTCCAACAAAGGTCAAGTTGTGATTTAAAAGTGTGTAATAATGAAGATGTTATTGAGGATTTAATAATGAGAAGAGGAAGAAAATTTGAAGGATAAGAAGAATATCCTTGTGGAGCAGCAAAGATATATTCGATTAGGAAGGATCAAGTACAAGCTAGAACAAAGATTTGTAATCAGCAATCAGTTACATTCAAATTAGGTAATCTCATTGTTACTCTCTAACCATTGTAGTTGTGATCTAAATCTCCTAATAGCTATTGTAAACCCTCTAACAAGGTGACAGTTCTATTGAATTGTTCTCAAGACATCTAGCAAGGCCACTCCTAACAAGGTGATTAAATACTTTAACAAAGTTACACCTAACAATGTGTTTTGTAACCTTTAACAAGGTTGGCTCCTAACAGGGCTCACTTTAGAAAAGTGAAAAATAGTAACTAGTTGAAATTGATGGTTTTTCCCAAATTGGGTTTCCACATTAAATCTTGGTGTCAAATTTGTTCATGATATTTTATTTTATGTGTTTGCAACTTAGTTAAACTAATGGTAATTACATATAACCTCTAAAGGTTTATATGTTTTTACCGAGCTAATCTAGTTATTATCAAGTTACAACATTCTATATGCATTTACCGAGCTTCAATAGTATTCAGTTATCTATTTACATTTTGTACTAACATCTAAGGAATCTAGGATTTATTTTTGTAGTAACTGATTCACCCCTCCCCTCTCAGTTACTCCTATTATATTTCCAATAGGATCATCATCTCTATCAACATGGTGAGAGTGGACCTAAGGGTTCTACATGGTTGAGAGGCATAGCTACCTTCACCACTATTAGGGATTGGTGCATAAAGATAGTCTACTATCCCAATGTGACCATTGTTGGATGTTTTCATTTGGTACTTTGGGTTTTGGAGTACGCTTTCTTGTGATTTATTTTTTCATTGGAATGCATGTATATCATGTTTAGATGATGTTAGTATTAATGCATTTCCTTATTATGTTATTTAGCATTTGTTAGATGAAGAATTTGATTTGTAGGATTATCTTATGCTTTACTTCTACCATGTTATATTTCCTTATTCTTATGTTATAGCATGTTTTAGTAGTGACGTCCTAATAAGATAGCTTAGATGATTTGGTTGATAGTTTGGAAAGTTATGCATGGGGGATGGCTAGGACCCATGATGCTCTTATGATGCTATTATATTTGGGAGGAACCACTTAATTTGGTTGTTCTATTCATTGTGATGTTATTTTGTTACACTATGATTTTACGTTATGTCCCTTCACTACTATGTTAAATGGTTAGATGCAGTTTCCATCTTATAGCTATTTTTTCGAGTGTCTTTGCCTCAACTATGGATCCAATACTCCCTAGTGTGGAGGTTTTATTTCCTATTTTATCTCTTATTTTGGTCCTTAGAGTAGATCTTTCTTTCACTGGGCAAACATACATCAACATTGGTCGATGCATTAAAGTATCACATGCTCAAAGGAGAAGAATTGTACAATACTAGAAAGTATCACACACCCATGTAAACTCTATCATGCGACACTTTGTTGTATCACATGCCTCTTGGAGAAAGGTCGTACAATACTAGTAAATTATTGTATGCCTTCTTGAGAAGTGTTGTCCAAACCCTAATTATATTGCATGCCTTCGTTCGAAAGGTTATACAATATTGGAAAGTTTCATACTTTTCTAATTTAATATATTGTTGAGGTTTTGCATAAACCTGCTTGAGTGGACAACAAGAACTTTTTGGTTTGACTAGAAGTTTTTCAGAGGTGTTTTGGATACTCTTTATGGTGTCCTCGAATACCTTAGAATTGCATTTAAAATTTGATATGTATTTGGATTCAAAATTGGTTGTGTCCTTTCATGGTTAGTCATTTTGGTCAATAGTGGCATTTGGAGATTTGTTGGTGTTTGGATGTTGTTTAGTCTTCCACTGTGATCTTTGTGATCCTCATATGTTATATGTTGTGTACATCCATACTTGTTTAAATTTTTATTTTTATTTTTATCTTGGCTTATACTTATCCTTTTTTCCAAGGATCTCCAGGTGGGGCATTACATATTGATTCATATACAATATTCTCCATCAATGCTACATCAACTTGATTGATCTTCAATATTCTCTTTTGATGCATCACTAAACTTTATCTAGTGAGCTTCAAATAGGGGAATGACCTCTATCTTACCTCTTAGATACAAAAATGCATCCTTAGGTAGTGGCTTGTTGAATATATCTACAATTTATTCTTTTGTATTCACATATTCCAATCTCACGTCTTTATCTTACACTGATTCTCTCAAGAAATGATATTTTATCGTAATGTTCTTCGTCTTGGTATGTATCACTAGATTCTTGGATATGTTGATTGCACTACTGTTATCAAAAAAGATAACAAATGGGTCCTTGATCTCCTCCTTCATACCTAACAAAAGTTGTTTGAATCAAATGATGTTGGAACAATTAACTGATAGTGCAACATATTCTACTTCTACTATAGACTAAGAGATGCAATTATTCTTCTTGCTTGTCCAAGAAACTATACTCTTTCCAAGAAAGAATGCTCCACCACTCGAGATCTTCCTTTTCATCAATACTTCCAGCCCAATCAATGTTAGTGAAAGATTTCAATTCAAAGTTGCCTCCTTTCTTATACCACAAACCATAATTTTGAGTACCTTTTAGATATCTTATGATTCTTTTTATTCCCATCATATGATTCTCTTTAGGATTTGCAGAGAATCTAGCCACCATACCAACTGCTAATGCAATATCAAGTCTTGTGTGCACCACATACTAAAGTTTTCCAACCATTGATCTATATGTAGTTTGGTCTATGTCCTTGAAATCATCATTTTTGGAAAGCTTATTTCTAGTAGACATAGGTGTTCCAACTAGTTTAGAATCCTCCATTCCAAATTTCTTCAATATCTCCTTGATGTATATTGATTGAGTAATGTAGATACCATCCTTCATTTGTTGAATTTACAAGCCAACAAAGAATTTAATATCACAAAAAAATAACATTTTAAATTCTTTACTCATTTTCACAAGGAAAGAGATTTACACAAGACATCATGTCCAATAGATAATGTATCATCCACAAAAAATTTAGCCAACACTATCTTCTTATCTAGTCCTTCCTTGATGTATAGGTTACTATTATCATTATTCCATTGAATACCAATCTTAATGAGATAGTTATGTAATCTTTCATACTAGGCTCTGGGGGCTTGTTCAAGACCATATAAAGCTTTATGTAATCTGCAAACCATATCCCTTTTGTTAGGATCTACGAAACTTTTTGGTTGCTCAATTACACTTCCTCTTCTAAGATTCCATTCAAGAATGTCAATTTTACATCCATCTGATATACTTTGAATCATTTCTATGCAGCATATGCAAGCAGTGTTCTAAAACCTTCTAGTCTCATAATAGGAGAAAAAGTTTGTCCATAATCAATACCTTCTTCTTGAGCATAACCCTTAAATACTAACCTTGCTTCCTTGAAACTTGTCCATTTTCATTCACCTTATTTTTGAATACCCATTTTGTTCCAATTACATTTTTGTCCTTGGGTCTAGGAACAAGAGCCCAAGTTTTGTTCCTTTCAATTTGTTCAATCTCTTCATTCATTTCCTCAATCCAAATTTCATTGTCTAATGCATCTTTAATAGTTCTAGGTTCAAATTTAGTAAGAAAACATGTATCTTTCAATTTATTTCTTATCATTGTGCCTCTTGACTGATTTCCAATGATTTGATCAGGTGCATGATGCCTTCTAACATATCCAACTAGTCTAGGCTCCTTCTTTTTGGATTTTGAACTTGTTTCACTTGGTCCACCATGCTCAAAATGATCTTTTGAATCATGCTCACGTCCCACTATTTGTAACTTGGGTCCTTTAGATGACTTGGCTTGCACTTGCTAAATCTTGGGTCCTTTTGATTGAGACTCAAGTCCTTCAAACTATGACTTGGGTTAAACTAGCTACATTTTGGGTTGAATTGCAGATTTTGGGGACTTGGATGGTGAAGACTACTAATTTCCAATTGTATTGGTATGAACATCAAGTACAGTATCAAGATCACAATAGATAGAGGTTCTATAATTTTTAGGTTCTATTCTACTTTATTTTTCACACTCTTCTACAAATTCATCAATATTTACATGTGCACTTTCTATAACTTTGTGAGTAGATAGATATAAACATTTGTATGATTTTCTCTTATTGGAGTACCCTAGGAATATGGATTCATCACTTTTCACATCAAATTGTCCTTTTCTTGAATCCATCAAGATATAATATTTTCTTCCAAATACTTTGAAATAAAAAATATTAGGTTTATAGTCATACCATAATTCATAAGGTGTTTGATGTGAGTCCTTCTTTAGCTAAACTCAGTTTAAGGTATGATTTGTTGTGCTAATTTCTTCCTTCTAGTATTTTATAGTTATCATTATTCTCTATCATTAGTGTCCTTGCACAACCCATAATTGATCTATTCCTTCTTTCTACTATTCCATTATGTTAATGTGTACTAGGTTCAAATACGTGTCTTTTCATTTCTCTTTCATTGTAGAATTCATTGAATTCATTTTAGATGTTTTCACCTCCTCTATATGACCTTAAAAAAATTAGTTTCTTTCCCATTTCTTTTTGAACTCTAGCTAGATACCACTTGAAATTTTGAAAAGCTTTAGATTTATCCTTTATATACATCTCTGTCATCATTCTAGAATAATCATCAACAAACAAAATAAAGTACTTATCTCCACAATATTTTGCATGCCAATAGGTCAACAAAGGTTTGCATGAACCAACTCCAAAACTTCTTTAGAATGATAATTCTTTCTTTTGAAGCTTGTCTTTCCCATCTTTCCAATTTGATAGTTTTTTCACATGCCCATATTAGGCTTCTTTAGGCTTGGAATGCCTCTCACTCTTTTAGTTTCCCTTATGTTGACTAGGTTATCAAAATTCACATGACATAACTTTCTATACCATAACCAATTTTCTTCTACTTAAGCTATGAAACATTAATTTTCAATTCGATTTATGTATAATAGATTACCTCTTGTTTGATTGCTAGTACCAACTAGATTTTCTTTTCCATCCAACAACTTGGATTTTCCATTCATGAATTCTACCTTTAATGCAATGTTATTCAATTCTGCCACACTAAGTAGATTATGTTTAAGTCCTTCAACCCATTAAGAATTGTCACATCTGAGTTCATTGGTTAGTGTAATACAACCTTTTCTTTTTACATAACAAGGTTCATCATTTCCAAATCTGACATTCCCACCATCATAGTGTTC
Organism: Cupressus sempervirens; assembly: GCA_028749045.1. Classification (NCBI taxonomy): domain Eukaryota; kingdom Viridiplantae; phylum Streptophyta; class Pinopsida; order Cupressales; family Cupressaceae; genus Cupressus; species Cupressus sempervirens. Next base: position 600,548,936 of record CM053785.1, read on the forward strand.
CAAGTACTCAAATTTAGATTTATCACTAATCATGTGGTGAGAAAAACCACTATCTATGATCCATGTATCATTCTTAACAATAGTGTAAACCATTTCATCTTCACCACTACTATTGTTAGAAATGCTTTATAATAACTGGGAGGGGGGGAGGGGGGTGAATCATTTATTCAAGGTCCAAATGCCCTATTCAAAATTTTCATCATCTAAAGTGTGCCCATAAAACTATTCATTCATCCAAGCTTAAAACCTTTCCTACTTAGCAAGTTACTATAAATCAACATGTAAGCATAACACATAAAGATTCAACACATAACATAGTGATTTACATGGAAACCCAATTTAGGAAAAATCATCGGTAACATGCTACTCAATTCCCACCCTTCTGAAGTGATGCCTTGTTAAAGGCTACAACACACTATTAAATGTGACCTAGTAAAATGATTTAACCACCTTGTTAGAATTGGGCCTGGTTAGAGGACTTTATTACATTCACTTAGAATGACACCCTATTAAAGGATTTATTAATGGCTATTAAACCAACCTAAGTCCATAGGATTTTCCTTTACCCTAACTGATACAATTGCTAGAGAGTAACAATAAGGGGTTTTGACCTGATTACAATTCACAACTTATCTTGCAGATCTCAAATCACTCTTTAGCTCTTCACATTGCCTGGCTTTCAATTTTCTATAGCTTTGACAACTTGCCCTCCTTTCAAGCTTTGTCTCCTTGAGTATCCATGCTCAATGTACCAGTGGAATCTTTTCTCTTTGACCACTTATCAAAGTAGAGCCTCTGTGCTTTGTTCTTTCTTCTCCTTGATACCCTTCAACTACTATGCAATTTGGTACACTAGCAGCTCTTGCTTCTTGTTTTGTGACTCCTTAAATAGAAGTCTTGGAATTTCTTTTCCCACTCAATTCTTCCTCTAATTTTGTTTTGAATAGGTTAGGTAGGATTCATTGAATCTAACCCACATTGTATTCCTTCTAGAACTTCTTGAAAAATCCTCTTGAATTCGCTCAAAAATGGTTTACATAGAATTATGTAACACCAGCTCATTGTCCTTATCCTCCAATTAGTTCAAAAAATTTAAGGTAACAACTTTGTCCGCTTAGATTTGGTGAATCTTTAATATTTCCAATAATGCAGTAGCTTGACATTATGGAAATACTGATGCTCAACACATACTATGTTACTCGGCATCAACTATGTTTTACTAATGCTCAACACCTAAGGTTCACTCAACACCTACTAAGTTTTTATGATGCTCAGAACCTATTACTTTTCTCGATAGTTGAACTTCACTCGGCACCTAAGGTTCACTCAACACACACTAGATTTTCCTTTTTCTCGACTCTAACTGAAATTTGCTTGACTTAAACTAGCTTGCTTGGTACCCACTAATGAACTTAGTTTAAGCTTTGCAGTCAACCTTGTTACAACTTATTCCTCTAGTGTTTCTAAGTATGGCCAACCTCTGTATCTTTAAGTATGTTACCAATACATCATTTAACCATAGTCTTAACTGATCCTTGCACTTCATTACAAAATCATAACGCAACCTTTCCCTTAGGTGCTCTGATTACATCTTGTTGATTAAATCCTCTTCATCAATCAACTAAGTGATAGTACTTGGATCTTATAAACAATTATCATTCCTACAAATAGCATGTTTGACATCAATGACAAAAAAATGATAGAAAACATTCTTTATCAATCAATTTCCATCTTTTCAACAATCTCCCTCTTTGATCTTTCAACAATGATCTTTTCAATTAGATTTCCAACAATCTCCCTCTTTGGCATTGATGGCAAACCAAACTGATCTACCATTAGACAAAACTATTTAACCAACTTCTTAGTATGCTAACTAGGTTAAAATAGTAAGTCAAATGCCAAAAGGAAAATGTGTTACCATTAGTTTTCACTTCTCCCTTTGTGATCTGTATCTTAATTACTTTACTTCTGCCTCTTCCTCTTAGCTATTGTATCCTTTCCTCTTTTTCATACTTTGTTGTTGATCAATTTTTCTCACTTCATCCTCTAATTCTTTATTCTCTATTGTTAAAATTTTGTTGATTAGTTTCTCTTCTACTTCTCCCTCTTTTATAACAATGCCAAAGACATATTATCTCACCATCTTAATATGCAAGTGTAGAATTTGTGGGCTCTTTCAAATTTTCCCTCTGTTACCTTTCTTGTGACTAATTTTGTAGCTTCTACACTTTGATTACTTTAGGTATAAATCCTAAAGCAAGTATCCTCTACATCAATGTGTAATATTTCAACAATCAATTCATTTGATGCAGGACAATCTTGCTTTTGCTTCAAGTAGCCTTGGCTAGGGGTATCATCCCTAACTTACCTCTGAGATATTCAAAAGCATCTTTAGGTTGTGCTTTTGTGAAGATGTCAGCAATTTGTTCCTTTGAACTGACATATTCCATCTTCACTTGCTTGTCTTCCACCAATTCTCTTACATAGTGATACTTGATTGCAATATGCTTGGTTTTGGCATGCATTAGAGGGTTCTTTGATATGTTGATGGCACTTATATTATCACAAAAAAGTATCATAGGCTCCTTCACTTCTTCCTTCATACCTTGCAATAGATGTTTGATCCATACAATATTAGTGCAATTTATAGCAGCTACAACATATTTAGCTTCTGTTATTGACTATGAGGTACAACTTTTCTTTTTACTAGTCCAAGTGATCAGTCTTCTTCTCAAGAAAAGTGTTCCTCCACTAGTGTTTTTTCTGTCATCAATATTTCCTCCCCAATCTATATCAGTGTAGCCTCTTAGCTCAAACTTTTCGCTCCTTTTGTAGTATAAACCAAAGTCATCAGTTCCTTTTAGATACTTTAGTATTCTCTTTACTGCCATCGGATGATTTTCTCTTGGATTTGTAGAAAATCTTTCCACTATTCCAAATGCTAATGCAATTTTTGGTCTACTATGTACAACATACTATAAATTTCCAATTATTGATCTATACATTGTCTGATTCACTTCAGCAGACTCATTATTGTTGGATAACTTATGTCCTATTACCATTGGTGTCCTAACTAGTTTGGAGTCTTCTAATCCAAATGTCTTGAGTATCTCCTTGATGTATTTTTATTAGGTAACAAATATTCCATGCTTCAATTGATGTACTTGTAATCCAACAAAGAATTTGATATCTCCAAACATTGACATCTCAAACTCATGTTTCATTTGATTAGCAAAATCTTTGCATATAATATCTTTTCCTCCAAATATTATATCATCAACAAATATTTTTGATATCAAAATATCCTTACCTTTTTCTACCTTGATATACAAGTTTTTGTTGTCATCTATTCTCTCAAATCCTATGTTCACAAGATATTTGTGCAATCTCTCATACCATGCTCTAGATGCTTGTTTCAAACCATAGAGTGCCTTATGCAATTTTTAGACCATATCCTTGTTGTTGCCATCAAAAAATCACTCAGGTTGTTCTATGTATACTTCTTCTTCTAGTATACCATTTAGAAAAGTAGACTTCACATCCATTTTGTAGACTTTGAAAGCTTTGTAAGTAGCATATGCAAGTAATATTCTTACTCCATCCATTCTTGCAATACGGGAAAATGTTTCCCTATAATCTAGTCCTTCTTCTTATGCATAGCCTTTATAGAAAAGTTTAGCCCTACTTCTTGTTATCTCACAATTCTCATCAAGTTTGTTCCTAAACACCCATTTGGTACTAATTACATTCTTGTCAGTTGGTCTAGGAACTAGGGTCCAAGTTTTGTTCTTCTTAATCTGATCTATCTCCTCTTTCATAGCTTTATACCATTCATCATCTTGTAGTGCATCTTTCACTATTTTAGGCTCAACCTTGCTTAGCAGACATGATTCATTCCTTTTTTTATTCCTTTTCATTGGTCTGGCATCCTTGTCACCAATGATTTGTTCTACAGGGTGATGTCTCCTTACATACTTAGCTAGTCTTGGTTCTATCCTTCTTTCCATGTTTGATCCTTTAGCTTTAGAGTCATTTTTCTCTTCTCCATCTGGTATTTCATCATCTCTTCCATGTGTACTAATTTTAAAGTCAGAATGTGCATTTCCTCCATTCTCCAACTTGGCTTCTAAATGTAGCTCGACATTCATTGGCTATGACTCATCTAATATTGAATTTTTTTGCTAATTTTCAACTTGAATGGTAGCATCATCTTCAATAGTCATTCCTTCATAGAACTATACAAAATATCTATAATCTTTTGATTGCTTGGATTCATTAACTTGGAAATTTGTATGCTCAACAAAATTTACATTTGCACTTTCTACTATCTTGTTAGTGTTAGTGTTCAAATACTTAAATGCCTTACTTCTAGTGGAGTATCTAAGGAATATGCCTTTATCACTTTTTGCATCAAAATTTTCATTTCTAGTATCTTTTAGAATATAACATTTACAACCAAATACTTTGAAATATTTTACATTAGGTGAGTGACCATACCATAATTCAAAGGGTGTTGCATTTGTACCTTTCTTGACTTGGACTCTATTTAGGGTGTAAACAATAGTACTTATAGCTTCTCTCCAATACTTTAGAGAAACATTTTTCTCCATCGTAAAGGTTTTGGCATAGTCTATCACTAATATATTTCTTCTTTTAGCAATACCTTTCCATGGTGGAGTTCTTAGTGCTAATGTTTTCCTTTTGATACCTTTGTCATTGCAGAATATCTCAAATTCTTTTGATGTAAACTCACCTCCTCTATCTAACCTTGGGCACTTCAAACTCTTTCTTGTTTCCTTCTCAACTTTGGCCAAATGCTACTTAAACATTTGGAATGCATCAGATTTTTTCTTCAAGAACATTGAAATCATCATCCTGGAGTAGTCATCCACAGATAGCATTATGTATCTATCTCCTAGGTAGCTTTGTACTTCTATTGGACCACATAAGTCTATATGGACTAAATATAGTACTTCTTTGGAAGTGTATGTTTTGATTTTGAAGCTAGATTTAGTCATCTTTCCAAGTTGACATTGTTTGCACATTTTGTTTTCAGGTTTCTTCAATTTGGGAAAACCTCTAACTTTTTTCTTTTTGCTAATGCTAATCAGATTGCCAAAGTTGACATGACACAATCTTTTATGCCATAACCAAACATCATCAAGTCTAACAACAAGACAAGTTGCATCCTCCATATCTAGGTAAAATAGATTACTTCTAGTTTGTTCACCTTTCCCTATCAAATTTCCATCAGTGTCATATATTTTGGCAATTTTGTTTCTAAAATCTACTTTGCAACCTACATTGCCTAACTATGATGCACTCAAAAAATTGTAGTTCAATCCTTCAACATAGTATGCATTATCACATGAAATTTTTTCAATAAGTTTAATAGAACCTTTCCCTTTGATTTGGCATGGAGCATCATTTCCAAATCTAACACTATTTCCATCATACTGAGTAAAGGTAATAAACTTACTTTTATCTCCTGTCATGTGATGTGAGTATCCACTATCTATGATCCATTTGCCATTATTATTCACACAGGTTACCAATGTTGTTGCTTCATCTTTATCTCATTCATCCTTCTTGGCCACATAGACTACTTCATCATCATTCTCATCAAAATCTTCTTCAACAATGTAGCATCTTTTGCCTTTGTCCTTGTAATCTCTTCTATCATCTTCTCTTTTGTTCTTGTACTTATTTTCTCCTTTGTAGTTCTTCTTCTGTGTACATCTTGTAGCAATATGACCTATTTCATTGCAATTGAAACAAATGATAGGGAGCTTACCTTTGAATTTACCTTTGCCTCTATGGAATTTTCTAGCCAATATTGCTTCCAATTGTTCCACATCTTCCTCATCTGTGTTGCTGTCATTGGATGCATGTTTTCCTTTTCTACTCTTCTTCTTTGATGTCACCTCCTCAATGTATTTCAATGTCAGCTTGGCCTTGAAAGTAGATTCAAGGTTCTTAGGTCTGTAGTTGTCAAAGTTGGACAATTCAAATTCAGTAATTCTTCCAACTATGCATTCAAAGGTTAGTGTGTTCCCTTGTACACACCTTAGCTCTTGGATGGTTGAAACTCTAATAGCATAGATAGGGAGTAGGGTTCTTAAGTATATTAATAGTCTGTTCTTCCAATTGACCACATATACTTCTTATTGCACTTACCACTTCTTTCATTCTAGAGCCATATTAAGCAGTAGTCTCACCTTCCTCCATTTTCATGCCATCAAACTTTCCTCTGAGGCTTTCTCTCTTTTCTCTTTGAATATTCTAATCTCCTCCATAGATATTTTTTAGGGCTTTCCACATATTGAATGCAATATCACATCCTTTGATATCATCAAATTTAGCATAATTGAGTGCAGAGGCAATCTCCAACATTGCCTGATTGTGCTCCTTCCTTTTGCTCAAATCATTTGTAGTAAAAGGTCTAGTTGGGTCTACATGTTCTATTTCAATTGAAATTTTTGAATAATCACCTATTGATTCAAGGTGCAGTTTCATTAGCCTCTACCATGCAACAAAGTTATCTTTTTTGAGCTTGGGAACTTCTCTCTTGGACATCTTGATCTTCCTACCTCTGGTACCTTGAAACTAAATCAATAGATGGCTCTAATACCAATTGTTAGAAATGCTTTAAAATAATTGAGAGGAGGGGCAGGGGGGGGGGGGAATGAATCAGTTATTCAAGGTCCAAATGTTCAATTCAAACTTTTCATCATCTAAAGTGTGCCCATTAAACTATTCATTCATCCAAGCTTTAAACCTTTCCTACTTAGAAAGTTACTGTAAATCAACATGTAAGCATAACACATAAAGAATCAACACATAACATAGTGATTTATGTGGAAAACCAATTTGGGAAAAACCACTAGTAATATGCTACTCAATTCTCACTCTTCTAAAGTGAAGCCCTGTAAAAGGCCTGCCATATTAAAGGCTACAACACACTGTTAAATGTGACCTAGTTAAAGGATTTAACCACCCTGTTAGAAGTGGGCTTGGTTAGAGGACTTTAGTACATTCACTTGGAATGATACCCTATTAAAGGATTTACTAATGGCTATTAAACCCACCTAAGTCCATAGGATTTTCCTTTACCCTAACTATTACAATTGCTAGAGAGTAACAATAAGGGGTTTTGACCTGAATAAAATTCACAACTTATCTTGTAGATTTCATATCACTCTTCAACTCTTCACATTGCCTGGCTTTTAGTCTTCTGTAGCTCTAACAGCTTTCCCTCCTTTCAAGCTTTGTCTCCTTGAGTCTCCATGCTCAATGTGCTAGTGCAATCATCTCTCTTTGACCACTTATCAAAGTAGAGCCTCTGTGCTCTATTCTTTCTTCTCCTAGATGCCTTCTCCTTGACACCCTTAAACCACTTGGCAATTTGGCACATCAACAACTCTTACTTCTTAGTCTATGACTCCTTAAATAGAAGTCTTGGAATTTCTTTTCCCACTCAGTTCTTATTCTTATTTTGGTTTGAAAGGGTTAGGTAGGATTCATTCAATCTAACCCACATTTTGTTCCTTCTAGAAACTTCTTGAAAAATTCTCTTGAACTCGCTCAAAAATGGTTTACATAGAATTCTATGCCACCAGCTCATCATCCTTATCCTCCAACTACTTTACAAAATTCAAGGTAACAACTTTTTCAGCTTAGATTTGGCAAATCTTTGACATTTCGAATAATGCAGCAGCTCAACACTATTGAAATACTAGTGCTTGGCACATACTATGTTACTTTGCATCAACTATGTTTTACTAATGGTCAACACCTAAAGTTCACTCTGCACCTACTAATATTTTTTTATGCTTGACACCTGATACTTTGCTCGACACTTGAACTTCACTCAACACCTAAAGTTCACTTGGCAGATGCTAGATTTTCCTTTTTCTTGACTCCAATTAAAAATTTGCTCATCTTAAACTAGCTTGCTCGGTACTCACTAATGAACTTAGTTTAAGCTTTAATATCAACCTTGTTACAACTTATCCCTCCAGTGTTTCTAAGTGTGACCAACCTCTGTATCTTCAAGTATGTTACCAATACATCATTTAACCATTTTTTTAACTGATCTTTGCACTTCATTACAACATCATAACTCAAAATTTCCCTTAGGTGCTCTTGTTACATCTTGTTGATTAAATCCTCTTCATCAATAAACTAAGTGATAGTATTTGGATCTTATAAGAAACTACCATTCCTACAAATAGCAATTTTGACATCAATGACAAAACAATTATTGAAAACATTATTTATCAATCAACTTCCTTCTTTGCAATAATATCCTTCTTTGATCTTTCAACAATGATCTTTTCAAATAGATTTCCAACAACTATTAGAATATTTAGCCATGTAACAAGATTTCTCACCTTTATCCTTGTAGTCTTTGTAGCTTTTGAAATCTTTCTTGCCTTTGTGATTTTCATTCTTCTTTTCTTCTTTGGCTTCTTTGTTTGGACACCTTGCAACAATGTGACCAACTTATTCACAAGACATATAGATCAAATGTATTTTTGCCTTTGTACTTTCCTTTTCCTTTGGGGAATCTTCTTGCAACAAATGCTTTAATGACTTCAAGATAATCATCAGAACCATCTTCATCTTCATGGTTAGACCTTTTTATTTTAGATTTTTTAGCTTTCCTTTTGAGTGATTATTTAGCTTGAAATGCAGACTCAATTTTACTTGAATATATTTTTAAACAAACAATATCCATCCCTTGAGTCAAATAGAACTAACCAAAAAAATTGTCATATCTAATATGTTGACCCAACTCAGTCAACACTAACTTAGAAAAGACTTTTCTTTATACTTCCTTTGATAACTGAGTGAGCTTGGTCTATGCACTTAACCATGTCATCAAGACACTCTGTCGAATATTTCTATAATTGTGCATGACTAGACAATAAAAACATTGTCTATACCATCAAGATCTTTGTCTACTACTCTGCAAGTCTTTACACAAATAATGCTATGTTGACATCAATGACAAAAACAATCATGAATGAAACATATCAATAGTCTCCAATGCTTAGAATACTCTCCAAAGTAGTATCATCAGCATTCATGCTAACACATACACACACACATCTATATATACACTTATACATATACATAGATATACATATAAATATATATAAGAGGATATATATATATAAGATGATGCTACATTTGAAAAACACATACCAAAAATTATTTTAGTGGCATTACAAATGTTGTGATCCTTATAAATATTAATAATTATCACATGTGATTTTTTGTATATATATGTCTATGTATATATACATGTATGTATATGTATACATACATACATATATATGTACATACATACATACATACATACATACATACATATTGTTGGATACAAGTATTCAATTATATGTTGTCTTTGATGTTACACGAATCTCAAATCTTCACCAAACTATCACTGTTAGCCAAGCTCACTTGGGCATTGAAGAAAGTTTCCTACGTATGTTGAGCATTCCAAGAAGACAACACAAAACTAGTGTTAACTAAGTTCACTTGGTTACCAAAGGAATTTTGTTGAAAGATAGTGTCAACTAAGTTCACTTAGTTACCAAAGGAAAGTTGGCATAAAACTAGTGTAGTCTAAGCTGAAGATGTACAAAAGTTGTACCTGATTTATAGAGAGAAGTTCAAAGAGAAACTATTGGGAAAGAAATTCCTGATGATTGTTGGCCATCATACATTTGGGATGTAATAAAGAGATGTGTAGTCAGGCAGTGATGGAGGTTAGTTAGCTAATGATGTCAGTGAGAGTCCAAGCCTTAGTATCACATGTGTCAAGTTTTGTATAGACTGTGAGGTGATAGTGTAGTTGTAATTGTAATTCATTAATTATCTTATTTTAATTAGTTGGAAAAGCCTCAAGGTTGACTCAACAAATTATTATGAAGATATGGTATAAAGGAAAAAAAATTTCCTTGATTTTGAAGTGTACCTATAGTTGCAAGAAGTGCAAAGTGTGAAAAGAAGAAAAGTGCTTACTAAATGCATGTAAGAAATCCAAGGGATTATTGAATGTGAGATTCAAGATTTGGTTACAAGATCTAAAGGAGTAGAAGTCTAGTTGATAGGATAGAGATAAAGGAACAAAGTACATTGTAGTTCTATTATTCTACAAGGAATACTACAAAGATTATTTGGAAAGTGGGTTCATTGATCTTGCCCTTGAAGTTGCTTAGGCAGTGGGTCAAACTCCCTTCTACAGCTCCTAAAAAGGTTGGAATCTACTAAAATGGATTCAAAGTCTCCTAACAGGGACTCATATGTACTTAATGTTGTAACAGAGTCCTTACATGGTCTATCCTCTAACAAAGAATATTTATATTAGTACATCATCTTTTGGGTACCATCCCCACTAAGGTTTTCCCTCTAATCAAGGATTTTCCTAGTTAACATATCTGGTGTTATTGTTTATGAATATCTTGTTATGGTTTTATTTATATTACTCATATGATTAAGATTTTTTAAGATTGTTAGTTGTGATAATAGTTGGATAATTGATTCACCCCCACCTCACCTCTCAGTTATATAAATGGACTATATATTCTAATAATTAGTATCAAAGCATAAGGTCCTTGAAGAATAAGTTTAATAAGTTTAATAGATCAATGAAAAACATGTTCAAGAAGGAAATTAATAGGTTTGATGGGGCCAACTATGATAGTTGGAAGGAGAAGATGAAGACTCATCTATTGTGCATGGGTTTAGGATATTGGATCTTGAAAAAAAATTTGAAGATGGTCATTGAAGAAGAAAAAATTGAAGGATGAAGTGAAGAAGAAAGAGATCTATTCATGTGTAACTTGAGATCAAGAGAAGATCTACTAACAACTCTTCTAGAAAATGAATACACTCAGGAAAAGTCACTTGTAACATCTCATGAAATTTGGAAAGCATTAGAACCTACTTTTGAAGGTGATCCTCATGCAAAAATAATGAGATTGTAGAATTGGATATGTACATTTCAAGATGTTAGAATGATGAAAGATGAATTTGTAAGAAGTTATATTGGCATAATATTAGAAATGGTTGTAGGAATTTAGTCTCATGGTAGAACCAAGGAAGATGATGAAGTCATATGGAAGATCTTGAAAAGTTTGACACAACCATTCAAGCTAATAGCTCAGATGATTCAACTGGTAATGCCTTGGACCAAGGATTTCACAAAGGAAATATTGATTGGAAGATTAGAATATGTAGAAGTATATTTGAGATAGTTTGGATAACTTGCAAGAGTCAAAACAACTTTTAGTGCCCTAAACATTCAACCTAATTTGATAAGGAGTGAAAGCACTCATGGAGAATTTTTTGGTAGCAATAGAGCTAATGAAGACAATAAGATTGAGGAAGGAATAGCCCTTCTAGCGAGAAGATAAAAAGATGGCAAGAAAATATTTAAATGTAGGACTTGTAATGAATTTGGTAATTATGCATCTAAATGTCCTAAAAGAGAGAAGAAATAAAAGGGAAAGTTTAACCCTAGAAGAGATAGAGATTGAAATTGTTTGTATGAAAATGAAGATGAAAAATTTGATGAGAAAGTCAAAGTGAAAGTGATGATGAATTAGGATTTGTGGCTATCAAGGAGGATGATCTTGATAGAGAAATTAGAGAAGAAAGAGCTCTAATTAGCCAAGTAGAAAAGAAGTCTAATTGGATAATTAATAGTTGTTGTTCACATCACATTACTGGTGATATGAATAGATTTGTTAAGTTCAAGAATCATGATGGAGGTATTGTTAGAGTTGGTAACAATGTAGCTTGTCATATAACATGAATTGGATCCATTACTCTTGATGAAAAAATAAAACTGATGATGTATATTTTATTGATGGATCGAAGCATAACTTGTTGAGTGTTGGATAGTTGGTGGACAAGGGTTATCTATTACAACTCATTGAGAAGGCCTACACTATCAAAGACAAACATAGTAAGATGATTGGAATTGGAAATAGATCCAGAGGTAATGTATTTTAGTTGAATCTTACTAATATTAATTGTTTGGTAGCTAAAGTGGATAATAGCTAGTTGTGTCATAGAATATTCTATCACATAAAATTTGATACTATTGTGAAGGTCAGTAGCACTTTTGCAATTAGATACTTGCCTAAGATTGTTAAGCCTACTAATGTTGTGTAAGGAATGTATTTTGGATAGGTAGAAGAAAGTATCATTCCCTAGCAAGAAGTTCACTACCATAGAGAAGTTGAAGATCGTTCACACAGATTTGAGTGATCCTTCTAGAACAAGAGGATTCTATGATGAAAGGTATTTTATGATTTTTGTTGATGATTTAACAAGAATAATGTGGCTAGCATTTCTTTAAAAAAAATTGAAATATTCTGAGAAGTTTAAGATATTTAAGAATAGATTTGAGAATGAATTTGGTGTTGAAGTGTTTGAGATCTGATAGAGGAGGGGAATTCACCTCTAGAGAATTTAACATATTTTATGAAGAAAATGGAATCAAAAGATAGCTACCTGCACCTAGAACACCTAAGAAAAATTGGATTGCTAAGAGAAGAAATAAGTCTATAGTAGAAGTAGCGAGAGTGATGTTATTTGAGAATGATGTTTCTAAGACATTTTAGAGAGAATTTAATACAACAATATATACTCTGAATAGAGTACAAATCATAAAAGGTTTGGACAAGACAACTTATGAACTATGGTTTGGACATTCACCATTAGTCAAATATTTCAAGATATTTGAGAGAAAATGTTATATTAAGAGAGATGATGACATTGGTAAGTTTGATCTAAGAAGTGATGAAGGTATATCTCTTGGCTATTTGTTGAATAGTAAGGCTTGTAGATTCTTTAACTATAGAACAACGACATTAGTTGAATGTGCAAATGTAAGGATTGATGAAAAGTTTAGAACCAAAGAAAAGATGGTAGATTATAATTCAGATGAAGAAAAGAATAACTCTAGAATTGTTAGACAAAATGTTGAAGTTTTATTTAAGACTAAAAATGACTTGTAAAATGATGTGCTAAGTATTGAGCATAGAGGAGAACAAATTTCTAAACCTAGAGAAGTGATAAGATTTGAGATGTCAACTCCTACCCCTAACAAGAATTTGATAAAGAATCACCCTCCTGAATAGATAATTGGAAGTAAAGACAAAGGTGTAATGACAAGGAATGGAGTAAATGAGGAGATATGTTTGACATTTCAAGTTGAACCTAAATGCCCAAGTGAAGTAGTCAAAGATAGTCATTGGATGCAAGAAATTAAGGAAGAATGGGATCAAACAGTAAAGAATTATACATGGGAGTTAGTGCCTAGACCAAAACACAAGAATGTGATAGGAATAAAATGGGTTTTCATGAATAAGATGAGTGAGTAAGAAGAAGTTGTGAGAAATAAGGCAAAATTTTTTTATAAAGGTTATTCACAACAAGAAGGCATTGATTATGAGGAAACATATGCACCAGTAGCAAGAATGGAAGCAGTAAGGATGATCCCAACTTATGCAGTGAACAATAAATTCAAGGTTTATCAAATGGATGTTAAATAAACCTTTTTGAATGGAGAACTAGAAGAAGAGGTTTATATTGAGCATCATGAAGGTTTTCCTTTATCAAAAGATAAAGACATGGTATGGAGATTAAAGAAAGATTTATATGGTCTGAAGCAAGCACTAAGAACCTAGTATGCAAGTGTTAAAAATATAAGAGGAGAAACTGAGAGGGGGAGGGGTGAATCAATCACTACTAAAATAAATCCTTGATCCCTTAGATGTTAGTTACAAATACAAATTGAAAAATGAATACTATTGAAGTTTAGTAAATACACAAACAAATTTTGTAACTAGGTAAGTACTTGGTAAATGCTTAGCATATAAACTTTAGATTTTTTTAGTGATTACCATTATTTTAACTTAGTTGCAAACACATAAAAAAAACTAGATTGAACACAGTTGACACTAGAATTTAACATGACAACCCAATTTGGGAAAAACCACCAATTGCAACTAGTTATTGTTTTCACCATTCTAAAGTGAGCCTTGTTAGGAGCCAACCTTGTTAAAGGATACAAAACACACTATTAGGTGTGACCCTATTAAAGGATTTAATCACCCTATTAGGAGTGGCCTTGTTAGAGGTCTTTAGACAATTCAATAGAATTGCTACCTTGTTAGAGGATATGCAAATAGCTATTAAGCCAACTTTGTTAAGAGATTTAGATCACTGCTACAATGGTTAGAGAGTAACAATGAGATGACTTGATTTGAATGCAACTAATTTTCTGATTACAAATCTTTGTTCTAGCTTGTACTTGATCCTTCATGATCAAATATAGCTTTTCTGCTTCATAAGGATATTTCTCCTTATCCTTCAAATTTTCTTCCTCTTCTCATCATTAAATCTTCAATAACATCTTCATGCATTACATCCACCTCATACTTTGAAATCATAAACTTGACCTTATACTTATATCTTCCACTTTGTCAAGTCAACTCAAATACAATTTAGAATAATTAATATTCATCACCTTAGCTAGAATTAATAGATGAATAAATTAAGCTAAATATGCCAAAATAAGAAAATCCTTCATTAGCCAACCCAGCTCAATAGAAACTAACTCAAAAATGATTTCATTTGTTAACCAATAGAAGCTCAATTAACACTACAAACTCGCAAAAATCCTTTGGCAAACAAGTGAGCTCAGTTAGCACTAGTTCATCCAACTTTCCTTCATTAATTGAGTGATCTCAATTAACACTCACCTTTTACATACTTTTCTTTTATGCCTGAGTGAACTTGGTAGACACTACCTTCTGGACTAGGCAATCACAAGAATGCTCAATAGACATAGAAAAATGTCCTTATTGCCCAAGTGAGCTTAACATATACTGACTGATAATAATATGACATTTGTGTAACATCAAAGATAATACAAAATTAATCAATTATATCCAATAATCTTCCTCTTTGGCATTGATGGCAACATAATATGTCATAGCACAATGAAATTTTGGATTTAGACGTGAGAACTCCCTCTATTGGCACGAGTTCTTCATTTCATTGGATCCTACTTCTATCTGCAAAAACTTTTTCCATCTGCAAAAAATTTTCCAAGTTCATTCAAAATTTTCTCCCTCTTTAGTTCCTTGCTTTATTTTGGTTCCAAATTTATTTTTTTAGAGATATGATATGATAGTAAACTTCTCCCTCTTTGACAATACATGACAAAGACAACACATCTATTAATACCAATGTACCTTAAGTACTAATTCATTTGCAATATGCCTTTGCTAATTCTGCACCAACTGATTGATCTTCAATAGATTTTGGCTGATGCATCACTAAACTTGATTTAATGAACTTCAGATAGGGGAATGACCCCTAGCTTACCTCTTAGATACAAAAATGCATCCTTAGGTAATGGCTTGGTGAATATGTTTATAATCTGTTCCTTTATCTTAACATATTCCAATCTAACTTCTTTTTCTTGCACCCATTCTCTTAAGAAGTGATATTTTATTGCAACGTGTTTTGTTTTTTTATGCATCACTAGATTCTTTGATAGATTGAATGCACTGGTGTTATCATAGTATATGACTATTGGATCCTTGATCTCTATCTTTATTCCTTCCAACAATTGTTTGAACCAAACAATGTTAGAACAATTAACTATTGTTGCCACATATTTTGTCTTTGCTGTGGACTAAGATGTACAATTTAGCTTCTTGCTTATCCAAGATAGTAGTCTTTTACCAAGAAAGAATGCTCCACCACTAGTGTTTTTTCTGTCATCAAAACTTCATACCCAATCAGCATCAGTAAATACTTCCAAGTCCAAATTTCCTCCAAGTTTATGCCATAAGCCATAGTCTTTAGTACCTTTCAGATATCTTATGATTTTCTTGATTGCCATCATGTGATTTTCCTTAGGATTTGCTAAGAATCTTGCCACTATTCCAACTATTAGAGCAATATCAAGCCTTGTGTGTACAACATACTACAATTTTCCAATCATTGATCTATATATGGTCTAATCTACTTCTTTGGAATCATCATTTTTGGAGAGCTTATGTCCAATACATATAGGGGTTCCAATTGGTCTTGATTCTTCCATTCTAAAATTTTTCAATATTTCCTTGATATACCTAGATTGAGTGATGTAGATACCATTTTTATTATGTCATATCTGCAATCCAACAAAGAATTTTATTTCACCAAACATGGACATATCAAATTCTTTACTCATTTCTTCTAAAAATGATATGCACAAGTCATGATTTTTTGTAAATAGAGTATCATCAACAAATATTTCTGCCAACACAACCTTCTTGTCTAGCCCTTGATATATAGACTACTATTATCATCTATCTTTTGAAAGCCAATCTATACCAAGTAATTATGAAGTCTTTCATGCCAAGCTCTGGGAGCTTGCTTAAGACCATATAATGCTTTTTGTAACTTGTAAACCATGTCTCTCTTGCTAAGATCTAAAAAACCTTTTGGTTGTTTAGTGTAGACTTCTTCATCAAGAATTTCATTCAAGAATGTAGATTTGACATCCATTTGATATACTTTAAATCCTCTATGTATTGCATATGTTAGTAAGATTATAACACCTTATAGTCTAGCTATAGGAGCAAAAGTATACCATAATCAATACCTTCTTCTTGAGAATAACCTTTGCACACCAATCTTGCTTTGTTTCTTGAAATTTTTCCATTTCATTAAGCTTATTTCTGAATACCCACTTTGTACCATTTATATTTTTATCCTTGGGCCTACGAACAAGAGTCCAAGTTTTTTTCTTTTCTATTTTTGCTATCTTTTAATTCATTGCTTGGATCCAACTTTCATTATCCAAAGCATCTTTCTTGCCTCAGCTCATGTTGTGGCTTGGCATACATGGTGTACTCAACTCCAATATAGAAAGTGGTTAAGTGTATTGGCACTCAAGTGTCAAAAACCATTATGAGGTTAACAATCTCCTCCTTTCACATGAGTGACAAAAACACTTAACTGATCTTATGAGTACATTAACTAATCTACTTGGTATATACAGAGGTTTTAAAAACCTTTAATCAAAATTTGTGTAACTTACAATATATATACCTCAAAATTATTGTAATTATCCAAAATTATTGTAACTCCCCCTGAGTTGGTTGTTTGTGCCATTATCTATATATCATGCTCCCCTTGGTTTCCTTGGTTTTGTTTCCCCCATTCTCTTATTCATCTTATAATATCTCCCCCTTAGTTAATAAGATATATATCTCCCCCTTTTTGACAATTATGTCAAAGGATTTTTAGGGTTAATACCATATTTTGCCAAAAATGTGTTGTTTACTTCCATAATCATCCCGAGAGTTGCATCCCAATTGTTCAAAGTAATTTCCAGTGACTTGTGCTAGATGGCAGTCTTTGCAGCAAGATGAATAAGTCCATCTGAAGTAGAAAGATTGGGATCTTTCTTGAGAACAGTTTCTACATAGACTTGTTCCTTATGGAGTATTTCCAAATGTGGGGTAATGGAGGATTGGAGCTATATCAGTTTTGCCTTGATATTGGCCTCATCTACTATTAATACAACTATTTCTTTCTGAGTGTGAAGCAATTGAGCAAAATGCTTCTCACTTTGAGCTGGATCTTTTGGTAGCTGCATGCTTGAGATATTTAAATTTCTCTCCAAGCTTAGTATCTTTTGGCTTGTCTCCTATGTGAAGTATGAAAAGTCACACAACTTTTTGTACAATGAGAATATATTCTCAAGTACCTTTCTCACTTTGTCTATTAGCTTTGCCAATTCAACCTAGGAGAGTGCAATTTGACTTGATACTTGATAATTTAATTTTCCCTGGAATTTCCTTTCAGACCATTCTATAAGTTTTGCATTTGTCTCTTGGTCTTCATTTGTCACTTGGTCAACAATATCTGATAATTGCTTAATGATATGCCTTGACTCATCTAGTAACTGCAAACTGAAAGCATCCATAAAGATGTCCTTAATCTCATGTAGTGTTTGCTTTTATTTATACTCCCTCCTAAGTATCTCTTGTCTCTTTCTCCTATTCAATCTTCCTGCACCTCATTGATTTGATCAATGGTTATTGTTTTTGAGTCATATCCTGGTATGGCTATCTCCTCATCTAATTTAGGGTCTCCATAGTGAAGTACCCTTGCAACTTTTGTAGTACTAGATCCAGGTGCAGATATTTGCAATGGCTGTTGTGAAGGAGTTCTCGAGGTAGGCAAATTTATCAATGTTTGTATTGCCTCTTTCTCTTTAGGGTTTTCCTCTATTTTCTCCTCCTACTTTCTACTACCTTCATCAATTACAGTAATCTTAGGAAGTGCACCTTGTGTTTGTGTTATAGGATCAGATGTAATAGTCTGTCCTGTTTGTTCTGTTTCTTTTTCTTTTTCTATAGCTGCACTCGGCTTCTGTATTGAGGTGTCACCTATGCCTAATGAAATAATAATGGGCATTTGAGGTTGACCACTAGTAGCTATAGAGATGATGGAAGGTGGTTGTTGTGGATTCACCTTATCTCTAACTGTGCTTTCTACTAGTTTTTGTAATTCATCCATACTGACCAATACTGGATCTGTACACAATCTTGCTTGCTGCGTAGATTGGTCAAGGATTCTTTTGAGGTCTTCTATAGTTAATGGATTGATGTTCTAACCAGCAGTGTCAGGAACATCTTTTATAATTATAGTTTCTACAGGTGTGATGGGTACATGAGGAGGGCTAGAGGGTGGCAATTGTATGTCTTACACACTCTAGTCTAGTTGTTGCTCTTGCTTAGTTGTAGCTGCTACATCTTTTTTTTGAGTCTCTTTCTCCTCTCCATCTTTCTTTTCTTCTTCCTTCTTTTCTTCTTCTTCTTTCTCTTCTTCTTCTTCTTTCTTTTCTTCTTCTTCTTTCTCTTCTTCTTCTTCTTTCTCTTCTCTCCTTTTTCTTCTTCTTCTTTTCTTCTCTCCTTTTTCTTCTCTCTTCTAGTGGAGCAACATCTTCTTCCTTATATTCTTCTTCAAGAAAATCTTCAATCTTTTTGTACAATTTTTTCCATGATTTCATTGTTCTTTGAACAATTTCTTCCATCTTGTTTTGGAGAATGAAGAATGCCCTTTACTTAGGTGTAAACCTAGTATTATGCCTTTGGACTGCTTTCTTTATTTGTTCCTTAGTCAAATTAGGCAATACACTTGCTAGGGTTGATTCCCTCATCTCCTTCTCCATTTTCAAACAAAAATGTCATCTGTCTTCTATAATTTTAGATAGTTCTTTTGGAAATTGTCCATCTAGTTCAAGAGGAGTGTACTTGAACTGTGCCATCATTCCATAAATTGTTTCCTCTATCCTATTCTATTCTTCTTTAGTAAACTTATTGAAATCAACTTTATTTAAGTTTCTTAAATCACCATTTCCAATCTTTTTACATAAAGTATCAACTGAAAAATGGCTTACCTTTTCAGATTGATCTTCTTCATCAGTATCAAGTAGAGCCACATATCTTCTTCTTTTCCTCGGCTCTTCCTATATTTCCTTGGTTGGTTTCTTCTTTGTAGCTTCCTCTTTAGCCCTTTTAGTGGAGGCCCTTGTTGTATCTCGGGTTGTTGGCTTTTGAGGTGATGGCATAGCAAATTTCTTTGGTTTTTGCTGAGTTGGAAGTTGTTCTGTTGTCTTCCTTTTCTTTGACTCAGCTTTAGTTGGTGCTTCCTTGGCTTCTTCTTCCTCTGCACCTTCCTCCTTGTCTTCACCTAGGCCTTGGGTCAATTCCATTGGGCCTTGTTCTTGTTCGTCTTCATCATCATCATTGTCATCATCTTCTTCTTCTGCTTCAGCCTCAATTCCTTCACCAAATTTCTTCTTAATCTTCTTCAAAAATTTGTCTTTCTTATTTAATGTGGAGGCAATCTTTAACTCCATATTTATCTTTGATCTTACCACATCATAAGTGCCAAAGTGTGGAGCACTCTTATCTATCTCTTCTGCCAATAATGCAGTTATTGCTATAGAAGCTTCATCTATATTGATTTCATATCCAAATGGCCTTAGCCATCTAACCCTTTAAATTACTGCTTGAATATAGGTAAAATCAATGTCAACTAAGAAGCACAAATCATTAGTATGTTTTTCCACTAAGGAAATTGGTATTCTTGATTTTTGCTTCATGGATTTCTTGAAATCCTCAAAATAACTTGTCATCAGGGTATCAAAATTTTCTCCCATCTATTCTATATATTCATTGATTTGGGAAATGATAGTTCTATCATTCCTCCATGTAACTTTTTTGAAAGAGGGAAACTCATTCTGAACATAAAAGAATATACAAACTAGAATTGTTCCAAATTTGCATTGAACACCCTTTGTCCTTCTTATGGCAGCTAGGTTTTCAGTAATCTATTGTAGTTGTAGTTTTGAAAGATCATAAGTATGATCCTTTTTCACCAATTTTTAACCTACATCTATTGCAATACATGGCACATTGTTGAGTCTACTAGATTGATAGAACTTATGGGAAATGACTCTAATAGCAAACTCAACTAGAGGATCCTGAATGGTGTGAATTGTCATTCCTCTTTTATTCCACTAACCACCAGTGTTCTTTTCAATAACCTCCTTTGATTCACTTCTCAAGGTTTTGAACCGATCTAGGGTAGGGTACCTAGTTACCCTATGTATGATTCCTTTGGTTAATTTGATAGGAATATCTTCCAACCAAAGACTTCCACCATGAATTCTGCTTAACACAAGTTTAACCCATTCTGTCTTGAATACGATGGGAAAGCTCAAAACTCAGGTCAAACCCTTCCTTTCAACAATTTTGAATTCATCTTTTAAGACTCCATCTATGTGCAATTTCTCATATGCTTACCTTATTTCCATATCTCCTAGGGCTCCTATCTTACAATTGTTGCATCTTCTCACGTCTTGAACCATTACAACTTTTGGGGGTGTTTGGGAGAGAGCTCTGGCTGGGTCATTTTTGTATGCAACTTCAGGGATGGGATGAAACTCAGGTTGCTTGACCTCCTTGGACAATAACTGAACTTCAAACGAATCTTTGTCTTTGGTTTTCTTGGAACTTGATGCCATTTATGTAAAATAAGGTTTCCTTTTTTTTGAAATATGAAACTGCGTAGCTCGACACAAATGAAAATGCCTCAAGATCGATGAAAACACATTGAGAGATGTTGCCATCTGCTTGAAATGTTGGATTCTCTACTGTGAAGTCACTCTTCTCTCTTTCTCTTCTTTGCTTCTTGATCGCAATGAGGAAAACTGATTGGAATCGCTATAATATACCCTATTTTTATCGCATTAAATGCTCAACTGCCAACTCAGCTTTTGATGGATTTTAACATTACTCAGCTTGCATTGGAGTTAACCAAATCGGCATCAGTTATCAACTAAGTTGCTGTTAGAAACTTGGCATGTGTTGGAGTTTAGCTCGGCATCCAAAGACAGCTCAACAACATCATTTAGATTTTGTCTTGACATCTTGTCTCATGTGGATTTATACTTTGCATTGCTTCTTTGTCTTGGGACTGATGTGTGATATAACTTTGTATATCAGTCCCATATACTTCTCATGCTTAGTTTGACGAAGTGTGATCACATGACTCATTGGGTGAAGTGATCCCTCCACTTCATGTGTTGCACTCATCTTTCTTTTTCCAAGTCTTATTCATTTTCCCCCTTATCTTTTCAATATAAATCTTTTCTTTTCTCTTATTTTCTTTAGTCTTGGGTGCCTTTGACCTTGTAGGACAGTTTTTGCTGGTATGACCAGTTTTCAGACAATTCAAATATGTAGTTTGGCTCAACCATCTTTTATAGTTTCACTTGAAATGTGTTCTTATGCAATTCTGGGGTGTATGTCCATATTCCTGACAATAATGATAGCTATACCTAGTGTTGTAATCCCAATGATAGTGACTTTCATTTCCTTTTGATTTTTCTAGTTGATTTGATGTCCACATAGGCTTTGATCTGCATTCAAATGCTCTATGTCCATACTTCTTGCAATTATGACAATGTCCATCAAATCTTTGAGTCCTTGTGACATTGGATCTGCAATCTTTTTTTATATGTCCTTGCATGTTGCACTTGTGATAGTAACTCTTGCTCTTGGGTGTATTTGGCTGATTGAATCTCCTACTCCTACAAATATTAGCAGTATGTCCCTTTTTATTACAATAATGACAAGTGGTTTTAGAATCCTTACCTTTTTTCACTTCTTTGCTCAATACTCTTTGATGATTCTCCAACTTTAGTGATGTTGTATCCAAGTCCTGATGTATCATGGGTGGATCTTGGGGATTTCAACAATTGTTCAAAATACTTGATGGCTTCACTTGACTTGTTGAGATTCTCTGCTACCTCTTTTTCTCTGTTTAATTCATTCTTCAGTTGTTCATTCTACATCTTCAAAGTAGAGATCTCAATATCTTTCATATTGAGTTCATGATGAAGGTTCATCATTTGGGCAAGTGTATCCATCTGCATGTTTGAGATCCTTGTTAATTCAGTACATTTTTCTTCAAGTCTGTTTGCAAGATTTCTTTTGTCATTTTCCATCATGACTTTGTCCTCAACTACTCTTTTCTTTTGTTCAGTGATTTCACATAACATTATGGCCTATGATTCATGTTCCATCTTGAGAGATCTTATCTCTTCTACTTGAACTTTGTTTTTCTCCATCAGTTCTGCTATTGCTGCATCAAACTCTTTGTTGTCTCCATTGGCACACAATTTTGTGGTATCAATCTCCTTGTAGTTTATATCATTTTCAGCTATGGCTATATCCTTCCTTCTCTTCAAGGATTTTCTCAATTCCTCCCTTGCTTCCTCTACTTTGTGTAGAGCCAGTTGCACATCAATCACCTGATTGTCAATAATCTTTCCAAGTTTGAAGACTTCCATCTTTAGATCTTTTTCTCCAAGTTGTTAGACTTCTTCTTGTGAGAACCTTGCTCTGATGCCAATTGTTGGAATTTTCAAATAGGAAGAATGCTTCTAAGAAGGGGGGGGGGGGGGGGGGGGGGAGGGTGAATCAGAAGTACTATATTTTGACCATTAAAACTTTTTAACTGAAAGTAGATTGCATGCATATGAACATATCAGACATTTATGAGAAACACATAAGCATCACAACATAACACTTGAGATTTTGGTAACCCAAAAACCATCCAAAAATAAGAAGGTAAAACTGGGGTGGGGATGATACCCACAAAATCACTGCAGTAATAATATTTAACCACTTCTGATGGTCTGCCCTGTTAAAGGCTTTACACTGTATCAATAGTGACTTAGTTAAAGGATTTACAAACACTTTACATGAAGTGTCACCCTGTTAAAGGATTTAATCACCTATTTAAAGGATCTATAAAATAGTTGTTAAGATAACCTATCACCATAAGGTTTTCATTCTAATACAATTGCTAGAGAGTATTAGGTACAATAAACTTGATAGCTTACAATCCTTCGTTTGCTGAATACAGGCACTTGATCTGCTTTCTCTAATCTTGATCCTCTGAGATCTGATACTCTTTACTTTGAAATAGTGTTCCTCTACACCCTTGTACATCCACTTTTCTTTCTAATGAGATTTTGTCTTCCTTATAAAGACATTTGAAGACTTAGGGTTAGGTATGGATCTACGATCCATATTGAATCTTTGCTTCCCGCTCATTCCTTGCACTTTTCTTATTGGTTGCATGTAGATTGCATAGAAAATAAAAAATATTCGATTTGATCATTTAATCCTTCAAGATTCATCATATTTCGACCATGAAAATAGTTTACATATGAATCAATGAAGTTACAAACTCATATGTACATTTTGTGTTACTCGGCACTTGCTGATTCCAAATGCTCGACACTAATATCAAATTGGCTTACTTGGCTCCTATTGCATTTTTGTATTGCTCGACATCATCTATAACTCGGCACTTAAATATCACTTGGCACTTGTATCATGCTCAGCACCTAAAGTCATTCGGCACTTGAACTTTACTCGGCACCTGATCTTCACTCAGCACCTGAAGGCTACTCGGCACCTAAAGATCACTTGGCACCTGAAGTCTTTCTTGACTCGGCTCATGTTGTGGCTTGGCATACATGGTGTACTTAGATCCAATATAGAAAGTGGTTAAGTGTATTGGCACTCAAGTGTCAAAAACCATTATGAGGTTAACAGTAACTTGGGTTGTACTGTCTACAACTCGATAACTATTGGAGATTTTGGGGACTTAGGAGATTGTTGGTGTTTGAAAATGCTGGAGGGTTTTCAATTACCCTAATGAGAACAAGACACATCTAGGGGTAGCTAACTCCCATTTTCAACATGCCCATTCAGACACTAGGTCAACTATAAGGCTTGACCCTTCTTCTTCTTTAGGCTCTGCAAAACCTAAGCGGGTAGACCTATAGATTCTTTATATGGTACCAGTTGTCAAAGCATACACTAAATCTAATATGAAGCAGATAAAACCCTTATTTCTCCTGATAACTCATGAAATAACATCAATCTACAGTAGGTAAATCCAAATCTAGGAATCTCATGAGCTGAGTGAGGGCATTCTATTATAGCTCTTCAACGCGAAAGGGAAAAATGTTGATTAATGATGTTGATGTTCAACAAATCCTCAAACATGCAACAAAACCTAATGATCCTGTAACTGATTAGTGCCTAATCCATTGGGAAATTTCATGAATCCAAAACATACATTTGTGACATCAAGACATATTCTGTATACCCAAACATCAGATCTATCTAATCACATTGTGATTAGATATCAATGTTCATTCAGATCTCATTCTCACAAAATATCCTTCTCAACATAACCAGTAACCCTGTCAAACACATTAGGCATTTACTTGGCACTTTGTTCCAACAGAAAATATATCAGACATACAACCTTAAGGGGAAGCAAACTGATCTTAGCTCTTTGTTCCAGGACCACATAAGACTACAGATTACTGAGATAGGAGACAAGAACTAGAATGAAACTAATGAAATGTTGCTATTCATTTTCTTTGGAAATATACATTCAGATACATGAAATCAAAACATGAAACAACCTAACACATCAGAACTATCTATATTATCTTTACACTTGCTGTTCACATAAGAGAAAAATGCTGAAGAATGAAGGTGGAATTACAGATCTGGATCCAACAAAGTGGTCTCACTGAATGACTGCAAATTTCCTACCAACAATGGTCTCACAGTAACAAAAATTGGAACCCTCCAAATGATAGAAAGAAAGAACGATATAGCAAGAAGATGAATTCCCAGATTGAAACTGAAGACGACAAGTGTCCATTTGGAATCCCATCTTGTGCAACTAAAAACCTCTTTCATCCTTTTACCCATCTGATCTAATTTTCTGTTTCATCATTACATTGTAACTAATTGGAAAATATCTCTGTTTAATGATGAAATTCTTTGAATCACCAAAATACTTGATATCTTCATGAAATGCTAAAGGAATCAAACTTTAACTAATTTGAAATTAGTTCCATTCGACCCCAACTGCATTTTACTATCTTTTATTCATATCCAGGTCATTTCCATGCTAGAAATCAAAACTGAACTTCCTGGTCTGAAAATGGTTACAATTTGGGAACCTAGGAGAAAACTTGGTATAGCTCAAACACATTGCTACCTATGCAAAAATTGACTCCAAAAATGGATAGCTCATCTTTTCCCGATTTTGGCAATATATAACATTTCCTATTTCGGCTTCCAGAAACCCACTGAAAGTCCGTTTGAAAATAGTCTCCTCTGGTAGAAATTCATGTCTGCACATCTTTTGATTTTAAATTGTCAAAAATTTAAATGAACCTAAAGTTTGGACTTCATGTTAAAACA
This sequence comes from Cupressus sempervirens, assembly GCA_028749045.1. Lineage (NCBI taxonomy): Eukaryota > Viridiplantae > Streptophyta > Pinopsida > Cupressales > Cupressaceae > Cupressus > Cupressus sempervirens. The sequence goes on from CM053785.1 coordinate 600,574,843, forward strand.
TTTTTTGAATTTAAAACCTGTGGCCTGCATTCATAACAAAAATAATAATAAAATATTATTATTTTTATCCTTCAATATTGCCATTACCCTATACTCTGAGTCAACACATGTTTGACCAACTGCCACGTGGCAATTTTTGATTAGTCAACCTCTGATGCTAGACTGCCTCATCATCATCTTGTCTACAGTGCCACATCACCATCCTACTTACCCGCTTTCCTTAACCCATGAGCATTTTGAAAATGTGGGTTTGTGTTGACCACTGGATCATGACACGTGTCATGATCCTATGCATCATGTTTGAACCTAGACATCTCACCACCTCATCACATGCGTGGGACCTGCTGCCATGTGGCCACTAGAGGCATTCCTGCATTATCTAACTCGTGAGCATCTTTATTTTGTGGGCGTGTGCCCACAGTTGGATGAAGACATGTGTCAAAATCTTAGCCTTCATCGTCACATCATCACGGGTGCATCTTCATTTAAAATTATCCTTATGCTCTGCACCAGCTGTCAACAACTACATCGGTGGTGGGGTCTTCATGCATGAATGGCCTTTCAAAAGGCTCTTGTCCTTAGACACCAAGCATATTGTGTGATCTTCTATTTAAATAAATAAAAAACACTTTACCCACCCAATGTGGGATATATCACTTTACATTGTTTTCCCTCTATTCTTCTTTTGACCTGGCATGGGCTCTTGTTCATGCATTTTCCTTTGATGTGGGTGGTTTTTTTTTAATCTCTACTCCAAATGACTCCCTTCTTGACGTGAGCTCTCACTATTTTTTTAAAAACTTGTGGTGCTCCCTTTGATCATACTGCTCTGTTACTTTGTTGTGGGCTTTAATTCTGAAGTGACTTTTCCCTTTTTCCATGCTGCTCCTTTTAAGCTGTAGTGTCTTTTTACTTTTCAAAATGTTTTACATGTCGTACTCCTTTGCTACAAAATCTTGGTGTCCTCTTATGCTGTAATTTTAAAAATTGATGTGGCTTCTTCCTGGGTATGCATGCCTTGAGAAAGGCTTTCTATCTTTGACCTACAGTTTTCTCTATGCCTCCAAGTCTGCTACGATGGTTTTCCTTTTGCAAGGCTACTCCCCTGCAATTTTCTAGAAACTAATTCATACCACATACTTTGCACATCATATAAGTTATTGTGCTAATCACCCTCCTTTGTAAAGAGTAATACAATTTTCTTCTTAGTCGTTTCCACTTGCAACTTGATTTTGCTATGTTTTATTTGTTCATGTTTATCTAAGATAGCACTAATATTTTTAGCTCCCTGTCTATTGTTAATTTGTAGATTGAAAATCATGGAGTTTTGATTATAGAGAAAGGACAGAAAATTGAGATGTTTTTTTTTTAAATCTCCACCATAAGATATCAACTATAGTTGTAGACTATGAACATTTTTTGTATTAAAAAACAAATACCTCAATATATAGCAAGACCCTTATTCAAATTTGTTTTTATCAAGACTTTTGCAGGCCAATTTTCTCCTTATTTCTTCAAATAATTTGATCCATTTGATCCAACTTTCTCTCACAATCATTTAATGATCATAGTCATTAAATCATCTTTTGAGCTATTTCACTTCCCAATAACTTATCAATTTGACAAAATTAGTCAGGCCCCAAAGCGGGTCTGGCTAAAAAAAAATTTCATTTCAAACAACTAATCCATCAAATCGATTTATTTGGACATCTCAGACTGATAGGATTCAAATTCTATCATCAATTATGACTTAAAACTCACTTTTAACCAAATTTGCAATTTGTGAATTTGTGTCTAGAGGCCGGCCAGCTGGCCTTAAAATTGATTCAATCAAGTAACCAGGCCACAAAAATTTTCATGAGTGTTCAATCCTACCCACTTTATCATACTGCAAATTTTCAGCCCATGAGAAATTTTTGGTCAAAATATTTTAATTGCCGAACATCCATACTTCCAATATCATGTAGGCAAACAATGTTAAAAAACATAAATTGGGCTCGGGTTCGACATTATAAATTGAGTTATTGATCACTTGGGGTTTTGAAAACTAGGATATAAGTTCTTTGCCATGAAGAGAATATAATTCCATGTTTTGGGCTCATGAAAAATCACAGGGCATATTTGGCGAATTTTTGAAAATAGGCACTTGGAAATTTTTAACTGGCAAATATGTCAAAAAGTAGTTTTTGGTAAATGGACAGACATATGAAAGTATGCAAATGGATTTGTCATGACTTGGAAACTAGCATACTTCAAGGATTTTTAGGAGACAACACAATGATATAATCCATTTAGGCTCACCAATCGCAGGATCAAAGTTATAACATGCCGAATAGGGGTACGAATCAACTTGGATACCTTAGTCATAACAAAACAATGTAAACTAGGTTTTTGATCATGCTAGCAAACTGATCAAATGGATTCGTCATGATCTCAAAATTGGAACATATGAAGTGTCTGACCCTTGGAACACAATGCAAGAATAATTTCCTCATTTGGATCAACTAGGTCAAAGATATCATTGGTCGAACAGGGCTTCCCAGAATTGTGAACTACACAAATGTACAAAATAGTAAATGACCAACTTTGAGGGGTTCGAAACCTAGTCAAACAAATTTGAAATGACTTGAAAACTGAAACATAGATTCTTTGTTATGGACACTAAACACTCCCAAAGTGGCTAGTCATGACACATTCTTGGGTAAAAGATATTCAAATGCAAACTGGGCCTCTGGTCGCTATTTGACACTCACGCAGAATTGCAAATTTTGACACTAGCTCAAAATGGAACTTCACAGAATGATTCAGGATGGCAAAATAACATTGTGGATCACATGCACATGTCAAATAGAAGGTGTTAAGCCACTTAAACACCCTCTAGGCCTCAAACTGACAACTAACCACATATACATAAAAGGCACTTTAGGGCATGATTTTTTCAATGGTGCTCAAAATTAGGGCTACAATTTTGAGCGCTAACAGAGATGAAGCTTCATTTCTTTTAGATAGATTTGGTAGGGTATTAGGTTCATAGTAAACAAATCTCCTATAATCTTCAAGCTCCTTGTTGCTTTCTTCTTCACTCTTTTCTACAAACTTATCAATTCTAACATGTACACTTTCTATAATTTTATGAGTGGACAAGTTCAAACATTTGTATACTTTACTTCTACGAAAATATCTTAGAAATATTCCTTCATCACCTTTTATATCAAATTTTCCTTTTCTAGATTCTTTTAAGATATAACATTTGCTGCCAAATACTTTCAAGTAACTTACATTAGGTTTGTAGCCATACCATAGCTGATAAGGAGTTTTGTTTGAATATGTCTTCAACTATACTCTATTCAAGGTATGAACTACAGTGTTAATAGCTTCCTTCCAGTGTTTGAGAGCAACCTTCTTTTCAATCATCAAGGTTCTTTCACAATCCATGATAGATCTATTTCTTCTTTCAGCTATACCATTCTATTGTGGTGTACCAAGGCCTGATACATGTCTTTTGATTCCTCTTTCAATGAAAAAATTATTGAATTCATTGGAGATGAATTCACCATCTTTGTTTGATCTTAAGCATTTCAACCTCTTTCCAGTTTCCTTTTCTACTCTTGCCAAATACCACTTGAATTTTTGAAATGCTTCTAACTTTTCTTTTAAATACATTACATTCATTATTCTAGAATAGTCATCAACAAAAAGAATGAAAATATTTTCTCCACTATAACTCTCTATTCCAATAGGTCCATATAATTTTGTATGAACAATTTCCAAGACTTCTTTTGACTAATTGTTTTTTCTTTTGAAACTAGTCTTTCCCATCTTACCAATTTGGCAATTCTTGTATAGTCCCATGTCAAGTTTCTTCAAACTAGGAATACATCTTACCCTTTTATGTTTACTTATCTTAATAAGATTATCAAAGTTTACATGACATATCCTTTTGTGCCATAACCATCTTTCCTCTACTTGAGCAATAAAACATTTACAATCACTAAGATCAAGATTTAATAGATTATCATTTATTTTATTTCCAAATCCAACCAGATATCTTTTCCATCTAGTATTTTGGCTTGTCCATTCATGAATTCTACCTTGAATCCAATGTTATTCAATTGTGCCACACTTAATATATTATGCTTTATTCCTTCAACCCAATAAGCATTATCACATACAAGTTCTTTAGTTAATAAAATACATCCTTTTCCATTTATGTTACAAGGTTCCTTGTTTCCAAATCTCACACTACCTCCATCATAATATTCCATGTGCTCAAATTTATTTTTGTCTCCAGTCATATGATGTGAATAGCCACTATCAATAATCCATATATCTTTTTCTCTAACATGAGAGATAAGTGCCATCTTATCTTCTTCATCATTAGATTCATCTTCACTATTATCATAATCTTTAGCTATAAAACAAGATTTCTTACCTTTTTCCTCGTAGTTCTTATAGTTTTTGGAATCCTTCTTGCCTTTATGCTTGTTTCTTTTCTTTGCATCTTTGACTTTCGTATTTGGGCACCTAGCAAAAATGTGACCAACTTCTTCATAGGAAAAGTAGATCAGAGGAACTTTACCTTTGTACTTTCCTACCTTTAGAATACTTCCTTGCAAGTAGGGCTTCAACAACTTCAAGATCATTTTCTAAAATTTGTTCTGATATTCCTTCTTCTTCACTTCTTGATTGATGGGATTTTGATTTCTTACCTTTTTCTTTGAGTGAGAGTTTATCTTTAAAAATAGATTCAATAGCCTTTGAACTAGGAATATAGTTATCAAAGTTATCTAACTCAAAAGTTGTCAATCTTCCAACTAGAGCTTCCAAAGATATTTTATTATTTGGTTCACATCTCATCTCTTGAATAATAGACACTCTAATTGCATACATAGGAAGAAAATTTCTTAGTACCTTGCTTACAACTATTTTCTCTTCAATGTCTCCTCCAGATGCTTTGATTGCACTTACACATGCTTTGATCCTTTCCACATATTTTGCAATGTTCTCATCTTCCTTCATTTTCATTTGATCAAAATGACCTTGAAGACTTTCAGCTTTAGCTCTTCTTACATTGTCATCTCCTCCACATATATCTTTTAGATTGATCCACGTCTCATTAGCTATCTTGTAGTCCTTGACTTGATCAAATTCATTATAACTAAGAGCAGATGTAGTATCAATCATCATGATGTTATGATTCTTCTTTTCAGCAATATCTTCAATTGATAATGTTCTAGTGGGAGCCTTGTATTCAGTATCAATATACTTGCATCTTGAGTCACTGATGGTAGCCAAGTGTAGCCCCATGAGTCTTTTTCATGCTGCAAAATCATCTCTATTTAGCTTGGGAATCTCTCTTTTGAAAGATATCTTGATCTTTGGCTTAGTTCCTTGAAACATTTTCTACAAGCACCAAAAGCTCTAATACCAATTGTTGGAAATATAAGAGGAATAACTAAGAGGGAAGGGGTGAATCAGTTACTACTAAAATAAATCTCAGATCCCTTAGATGTTAGTACACAAATGCAAACTAAAAACTAAATATTGTTGAAACTCAATAAATACACAAACAAATGTTGTAACTCAATTAAGCACTTGGTTAATCCTTAGCATATAAACTTTAGAGGTTGTTAGTGATTACCATTAATTTGACTTAGTTGCAAATACATAATAGAAAATAGCATGAACACATTTGACACTAGGATTTAATGTGGAAACCCAATTTGGGAAAAACTACCAATTGCAACTAGTTATTATTTTTACTCTTCTAAAGTGAGCCTTGTTAGGAGCCAACCTTGTTAAATGATACAAAACGCACTATTAGGTGTGACCCTATTAAATGATTTAATCACCCTATTAAAAGTGGCCTTGTTAGAGGTCTTTAGGCAATTCAATAGAACTACTACCTTGTTAGAGGATTTGCAAATAGCTATTAAGCCAACTCTGTTAAGCGATTTAGATCACTACTACGATGGTTAGAGAGTAACAATGAGATGGGTTGATTTGAATGCAATTGATTTGCTGATTACAAATCTCTATTCTAGCTTGTACTTGATCCTTCCTAATTGAATACAACTTTTCTGCTTCACAAGGATATTCTTCTTATCCTTCAAATTTGCTTCCTCTTCTCATCATTAAATCTTCAATAACATCTTCATGCACTATATCCACCTCATACTTTAAAATCACAAACTTGACCTTATATCTTCCACTTTGTCAAGTTGGCTCAAATAAAACTTAGAATAATTAATATTCATCACTTCAGTCAGCTAAATTAATAGATAAATCAATTAAGCTTAATATGCCAAAATAAGAAAATCCTTCTTTAGCCAACCCAACTTGGTAGAAACTAACTCAGGAACCATTTTCTTTGTTAATCAACAAAATCTCAGTTAAGAATGCAAACTTGTGAAAATCCTTTGGCAACTGAGTGAGCTCATTTAGCACTAGTTCCGTCCAACTTTCCTTCATTAACTGAGTGAGCTTGGTTAACACTCACCTTCTAGATACTTTTCTTTGATGCCCGAGTGAACTCAATAGATACTACCTTCTAGACGAGGTGATCACAAGAATGCTTGGTAGACATAGAAAACTATCTTTATTACCCAAGTGAGCTTGACATATACTGATCGATAATGATATTGCATTTGTGTAACATCAAAGAAAATACACAATTAATCAATTGTATCCAACAGCAAGGTTATACAATTAATTGGAAAAGCTTGGATTTGCTAAATGTATAGTAGACAATAATGTGTATATGAAAGAAATTGAAGATGGATAGCTGATTATTGTAATATTTTTTGATGACATCATTTTCAGAGGTAATGATGAAGCTAGTGATAAATTTTCTAAAGAGATGAAGAATGAATTTGAAATGAGCATGATAGGAGAAATGAAGTTTTATTTATGTTTGTAGATTGTGTAGAATAATGATGGTATATTCATTTCACAATCTAAGTACCTAAAAGATTATTTGAAATGGATTGGTTTGTAAAGCTGTAAAACTACAGGCACACCTATGATAACTAGTCACAATTTATCCATCAAAGATGAGACACCTACAGTGGAGAAGAAGAAGTATAGATCCATGATTGGAGGTTTGCAGTATCTGACTCACACCAGACTAGATATAGAAAATGTAGTATATGGCATATGCATATATGTATATGACATATGCATATATGTATATGACATATGCATATATGTATATGATATAATTTATTCGATCGAAGCAACAAAACATCAACAATTCCTCTTAGCTAGGGAGGATAAACACATGACCATATATTTCCTCAATCTAAGATAAAAATATTTTTGATAAAAAGATATTCAACATTTTGATATCACATTTGATATCAAGAGTAATGTTCTTATAGAGTATCAACACATGATATCCACCAAATATATAAATAAGGTTTTATATCACACCTAATATCATGAGTATTGGTTTACCAAAATACATGATATTCACCAATTACTCAAAAACATTTTTGATTTCATAAATAATATCACAAGTATTGGTCTCGAAGAATATCAATGATACTCACCAAATACTCTTTGAGTAATGACCTTCTAGAATGTTGAGATGCAAGATCTTCGCCAAGTATTGTGAGTAATGGCCTCCATAACATCAAGTCACATGATATTCACCAACTAGAGTTGTGTAAATGGCCTCCCAAAATATTAGTTTGCATAACATTCACCATGTACTCAAAAAATGTTTATAAGGTATGTGTACACACATTCTCATAATTCTTACCATGTATACATCCACTATGGAAAGTATAATCTATTATGATCTACATAGACATTGAAAGATATCCATCATAATAGAAAATTAAGCTATTGTAAGATCACCACCTTTCAATAACTTCTATAAATAGACGTAACATCATTTGGAAGTAATCACTTCCTCATGATTTACACAAGGGGTAAGCCCAAAAATCTTACATAGTCACTAGTTATATTGATGAATCACAATTTTCTTGACTACTACTATTTATTTATCACTAGAGAGTCCATGGCAACATGGTTTAGTTCCTTTGAATCAATATGATCAAAATGATTGAAGGTTATTTGAATCATATCCTCTATCTTCTCCCTCTCTTTGAAGGTTTCCTAAAATGTTAGTCTCCCTTTGAATCTCACTCTCCCTCTTTTTTCTACAAGAACACTCTTGTAGAAAAAGATCAAGGCTTATAGCCCTTATAATATTTATTGAAATAAAAATAAGAGAAATACTACCATCAATAGATAATTGTAATACTCAAAGAAAAGAAAATACTTATGTGTACACCAACATCCTTGATTGGCCTCATCATTTTTATTTATTAGATAAATAGGTTTTACAGGGATCCTAAAACCCAAGTTAAAACAATAAAAAAGGCTAAAAATAAGCAATTAAAGCCCAACCAAAGGATAATGGCCAAACAAAAGGCCAGTACTTCAAATCACCAAACAAAAGGTGACCATTGTGGCTTTTCAATAGCCACCAACAGAGGTTTTGACTAGGCTCCTAAAACCCAAAAAAGAAAAGGTAAAAAATTCCCCAACCATGATACACTACAAAGAACAATAGGCCAAAAGCTAGGGGACAAAATAGAGAACAACAAGCCAACAAAATCTAGTCAAGCTTTATCATTAGATCCCTTATTTTGAGAATGTAATGCCATATCAAAAGAGGTAGTGGAGGGCTTGATCTTTTTTCCTTTCACTGTGTTCCATTCATCCTCCACCAAACCAACTACCTTCTACCACCATAAATCAGGAACACCAGAGCCATTCCCAGAAATCCCTAAGACCAAGGAAGAGTTCACAATAGGAACATTAGCAACTTGAGAAAAAGCCACAGGAAGGTTCATCCTTAATAAATTAGAAGTGGAGGGCATGACCATATTTCCTTTTACTAAGGTCCTTCCAACCCCCAACAAACCAAAAAACCTTCTATCTCTAAGAAACAACAAAGCCACAACCAAACCTAGAAGCCCCTGATGCCAGGGGAAAAACTGCAGTAGAAGAAGTTACAGTAGAAACAAGAGAATGAACATCAACTTGAGAAGAAGCCAGAGAGGTGGCTGCCCCCAAATCACCAGAAGACAGAATAGTGACATCCAAAGGAGCCAAAGGAACATCAACTAGAGAAGGAGCCAAAGGAGGAACCTCCATCAAATCACTAGAAGATGGGACAACAGAAACCAAAGACCAATCTGCTACAACCAAAGGAGCCAAAGGATGATCCTTTGTCCAAAAACTAGGAACAGTAGTTGAATCCTTCACCAAAATATCTTGAAGAGAGTCATTATCCCCTATAGAGAGCACCTTGTGGACCATGTAGTGATCTTCCGAGACCCCCTTCCACCAAGAAGGGGGCATTTTCAGTCTAGATTTACCAGCAGAGCAACTTGCAGCTAGGTGACCAGCCTTGCGGCACTTTCTAGAGTGGAAGGGGATACCCTCATAGTCAAGAAGAATGTTCCAAGGCCCTAAAGAAGAAGCCACCAAAATTTTTTCAGGGAGACCTTTAGAAACATCAATCTCAACCAGAATGTGAGCATGTCATTCGAAACACATTGATAGAATCCTTATCTATCAAACAAAATCCACCAAGGGATCTCCCCACCTCCTTCAAAATAGAATCTACCCAAAGGTGAAGGGGAAGATTCAACAACCTAACCCAGACAGGGAACTTTTTAAAAGATTTTGTCAATGGGTTGAAATCGTTATGCCTCATCATTGTTGATGTGGTAATAATACTAAATTCTATTCACCCTTATACTTGAGACATTATATTGATCTCATGAAATATCGATCATTTCAGAATTTATTTATTTTGAACAATTCATAGTGTTCTATATAGTTACAAAATATTCTTTCAATTATAATATCTATATCATATTAAAAATGTAAATAATTATTTCCACAATTATCATTACCAATAGAAAATAACAATAATTATGAAATCCTTATTCAAAAAATAATGAACCTCTACATATTTAGTAATATATTATTTATCAATACCAAATATATTTAACAATGAATCATACCTTGTTCCCCAATCTATTATTGTTTAATGTATAATCATCACAAAAGAATCTAATATTGGAGAGATTAATACTTACCTCCATTCCACTTCTTTCTTATTTATTTCCAAGCTCAAGGGTTGACAACATTCATAAATCTTTGTGACTTCCAGTGAGAGGTATCCATGTTGAGCACACCTTGCAAGCATACATTGTGATCCCATTACCACCTAAAAATATTTTCTTGCCAGTGTTATCATTTGTGATATTTGTAAATTATAATTAACCTTCATTTAAATATAGGCCAATTGATAATATTACCTAAAGTAGTGGTTTATTCCTATCACAAGAAACATGTAACATATTTGTGGTATAAATCAAAGCACTTTGAATATATTTTCTCATGTTCATTGTATCTTGTTCATCTCCTTTGAAATATAAAAATACCCACCATAAGACTACAATTGGACATTTAGAGCTTTTGTAATTTATACCATATTTTAATGTTTCACATGGGGTTCTATGACCTTTCAATAGTGGTATACTATTACTTTTATTAGTGCCCACCATATATTTTCTTCTTAAAAATATGCTTCTCCTATGTTTTTAGAGGAAGTTGGCATTTCTTTCCTATCCTAAAGTTTTGCATGATGAGAGTGGACAAGTCTTATAATTAAACAAATTGGTCAATTAGGATATCAAGATTCTATAATATTATACCAATGATCAATTGCATAGAGCCTTTTGACTACTAATGGATGATAATGTGACACTAAGAGCTCAAATTCCCCATACAGGAATCGATGCTTCCAAGAATTAAATAATAACCCTTATATAACCAATCATCCAACTCAATTTTCTCTTTTTAGTCCTTATGCTACATGGACCATAGTTATATTCTATGTTTATTATAATCTGTCATTAATACACATCAATATGATTGCATACACATCATTTATCATTATCATCATGATTAAATTCCCTTCATCATTAAAGTAATCATCACTTCCTTATTGTATGATAATAAATAGATCACTTTTAAGTTGTGATAATTTTATATGACTCATTTGAATACACATCCAAAATTGTAAACATCAACATATCAAAAAACTATCAAACACACAAACATATTTTGATATTTTGGCAGATCTTCTTCTCTTTTACATCTTTAAATACATAAGAGTTTTATATAGTTGGTCTATTGTGATCACTCTCTGCAACTTGGTTCATGATGCCTTTGAACCTCTCTAGAGAGTTTTCCACTCTTGTCACCCGATAGAAATATGAATGTTAAGGGATTCTTGATGCTTTGAATGTATTGCAAGACCTTAATTTTTTTCTAATCTTTCATAAACTAATTTTGATTATCATGATTTCAATGTTCCAATATATCTAATGGTGAGTAGTACTATTTTTTTTAATCATATCTCCATATCTATTCGTTTGTGACTAGGCTCTGATAACATTTTGGTTTTCATCAAGATCATTGCATTGGTAATGAGACTGTCATAATTTTTGGTATGTGTTTTTCAAATGTAGCATGCTCTTATATTCTATAAGTGTTTTATGAAAGTTCGTTTATATTTCCCATGAAACCCAAAATACACTAGATACACCATTGATCTATGGTCATATAATGGTTGTTAAGACTTGGGTGTTAAGTTATTAAATTAAAAATGGGCCCCATAATTACAATTAAATTATATTGAACTAAATATCCTAATGTAAATATAATACAAGTCACTTATCACATTTGTAGAGCAGCGTGAAAGTAGAATTCTCATTTTCAACTTTGGCCTAGAATCTAGCTTGGAGTATTGATATTTTTTGATCCAACTGATAAACTATGTGTTGGAAACTTACAATTTGAACAATTGTTGTTTTTTCATTGATGTCAAATCTATGGATGAGACATATTGCTACCTAATCTAAATTTCATATCCATTTGGTTGATGAGGAGGATTTGAAAGTTACTCATACCTATAACACCTAGAGGAAAGGTTGAAGTTATTAAAAGGAAGTTACAACAAAAATTTGATTAGATAAACTTTGAAAAAGAAAAGTAATTGTTTATGTCAAGGAAGCTATGCCAAGCCAAAGAAAAGAATAAAATACTAAGGAGTGTTAATTAATGCTAGTGTCAACTGAACCATAGTTAGTGCTAGGAAAATCTAGCGTTGACCGAGCATTAGCATCAACTGAGCAAGTTAGTTGATGTCGAGACATAAAGATTAAGAAATGACCAAGTATTTCAGTATTGACTGAGTGTTAGAATTTAATGATTGTTGAGTGACATTAAAAGATTAGATTCAAAGAAATCCTAAGATCAAGCCAACTCAATTGATTTGTTGGGAGATGTAAAATGTGTTGGAGATAAGATTGATGAGATGGATCATTAAATGCAAGGTGATGATTAGGTAAAGGCCTAATAGGAGGATTTTAGAGAATTTTCTATAGGATGATCAAGAATATGAATAGATGTGTTGAATTGAGTTGAATTTGATCATAAGCCCTAAGATCTACAGTGGATTTAGAAAATGGTAAAGCATAGATTGCCTATTTAAGGTGATACAAAACCAAACATTTGGTTCCCAATATATCCCCAACCATTGTGTGTGTGATTTTTTATGTGAAGGAAGTCATGCAAAGAAAGATTGATCAGAAACACACAAGTGAGTGTATGTGAAGCTAAAAAAGAAAAGATTGTAGATGTAATATTTTTGTTGATAAGTGAATTTGAGAATAAGGCTTTAGTGTTGATGACAAGAGTGGACTAATTTCTTGAAGGGTGTCAAAGTAGATTAAGATCAAAGATGATAATGAAATGCTTATTAGTGAACCAACATAAGGACCAAATAGAGATTTGAACCAGAAAAAGTGAGTTGTAATCACATAGGTCAAAACCTACTATTTTCTTTATTATCATTGTAAATAGTTTATGTTGAAATCCTTTTAACAAAGATTGACCTAATAGTCATTTGAAGACTTATCAGTCAATGTAAATCCTTTAACTAAGTGACATTCTAAATGAAATGATCAAGTCCTCTTACAAGGTCGCTCCTAATAGGATGATTAAATCCTCTAATCATGTCACATTTAATAGTGTGTATTGTAACCTTTAATAAGGTTGGCTCCTAATAGAAATCATGTTGAAAGAGAGAAAAAGAGTGACAAGTTTCTAGTGTATTTTCCCAAATTGGATTTCCATGTAAAACTGTAGTGTAAAACTATGATGAATGTTTTACATGTGATGATGTTTTTGTTATGCAATGCAAGTTAAAGTTTATGACATTTTTATAGTATAGACTAGGAAACATCAGGATATGTAGGATAAATAGAATAATAATATGTTTAATATTTAATTGTTCAAGTGGTACATATAGACCTTGAGTATATGATTCATTCCTCCCCAATTATTCCAAACATTTCTAACAATTAATATTAGAGGTCAGTGTGTATAGAGAGAAGTTTGAAGGTACTTAAAGCTAAAGATTATGACAAACAAGAGAGATGTACCCAAGCTAAATAAGGAGAATTTTCCTACATGGTAGGCCCTAATGAAGCTACACATATCCAATATTAGTGATGTTGCTATAATTTTTTTGAGAAATGAATATGTAGAGGTAAAAACTACTCCTTTGACTACTGATGAACTAAGATATAAGTTAGATCACAACCAAACAATGTTGGATATTGCCTCAGCCCTAAGCTATGTCAAGTTTGATGACCTAAAAGATTCCAATACTACAAATAAGATGTGGATAGATTGAAGACCATATATGGAGGTGATGATAATGTACTAAAAGCAAAACCAGAAAGCCTAAGGGGTAAATTTGACAATATGAGAATAATGGAAGGTGAAAACATAGTAAATTACTGCACAAGAGTTAAAGAAGTTGTTAACACTATTTGAGGAGAAAATGGAACAACCAAAGATGAAATAATGATAAGCAAGGTATTGAGGACTCTACTCCCTATCTATGCCATTAGACTCTTTGCAATTCAAGAATTGAGATGCACACCAAGTAACAATTTGACCTTAGAAGGTGTTTGGTAGACTTACTACTTTTGAGATTCTAATTTTGATAACTACACACCTACTACCATTGAATCTACTTTCAAGTCCCAACTAATTCTGAGTAAGAAGAAAAGAAAACATGTGAAGAGTGAAAGTGATAGTTCTAATGATGAGATTGATGAACTTGAAGCCCTCATTGCAAAAAGGTTTGGAAGAGGTAAATACAAAGGTAAATTACCTATCAGTTGTTTTTCATGCAACAAATTTTGTCATATTGTTGCTAGATGTAATGACAAAGAATATAAGGATGAAAAGAAGGAAAGAAAGTACAAAGGAATAAGAGATGACAAAGACTACAAAAAAGAAAGGATGAGAAAGGTAAGAAATATTGTTATATTTCTGAAGAAAAGACTGATAATGAATTTGAGAGTAATGATGATAAAGTTTTATATGTTGCTATGAAAGAAGAGTCTAATGAAGATGAGAAAATTACATTAATTTCTTATGTGAACAAAAGTGATAGATGCATAATTGATAGTGGATGTTCTAATCATATTACTGGTGATAAAGACAAATTTGAAGATATTGGTCCATACAATGGTGGATGTGTTAAATTTTGGTATTAACATTCCATGTATTATAAAAGGTAAAGGAACTATTCAATTGAATGACAAGATAATATGTAAAATGTTTACTGGGTTGAAGGACTTAACTACAATTTTTTGAGTATTTCATAGCTGAAAAATTAGGTTATAGAGTTGAATTTCACAATAGTAAGTCCAAGATGCATGATGGTGATGGTAAGCTAATTGGAACTAGTTAGAAGACAAGAAGTAACTTATTCTATCTAGACCTATTAGGAGAAACATGCATGTTTGCACAACAAGAAGATGTTTGGTTATGGTACAAAAGATTATGTCATGTAAATTTTGGTAAATTGGTGAATATTCGTAAGATGAAGAAAGTGATAGGATTGCCTAAACTGAAAAAGATTGGCAATGCTATGTGTGAATGGTGTCAATTAGGAAAAATGACCAACTCTAGTTTAAGAGTAAGACATACATTTCTAATGATATTTTTGAATTGGTTGATATTGGCCTCTATGGATCCTTTAGTGTTAAAAGTTACTATAGAGATCAATATTTCATTCTATTTTTAGATGACTACTCTAGAATGATGACTGAGATGTTTCTTAAAGTTAAATATGATGCTTTTCAATTATTCAAGTAGTATTTAGCCAGAGTTGAAAAATAAACAAGAAAGAGTCTAAAGTTTTTGAGATCTAATAGAGGTGGTGAATTCATTTCACATGAGTTCAATACATTATGAAATGAAAGAGGAATTAAAAGGTAGGTGTCAGTACCAAGGACCCCTCATCAAAATGGGATATCTAAAAGAAGAATTAGATCGATAATGGATTGTGATATTGCTATCTCCAACTTATCAATAATGGACTATGAAAGAACACAATGATGGAGAAAGACATATAAAAAAAAAATATATTGGATAGAAGTAGTTAGTACTATTGTTTGTAAAGGTTGAATAGAGTTCAAAACAATAAAAGAAAGGTACAGATACTACAACTCTTGAACTATGGTATGATTATGTTCCTAATGTTAAATATTTCAAAATATTTGGAAGTAGATGCTATATAATGAAAGATAATAGGAATGAAAAACTTGATGCAAAGAGTCAATACTACATTTGGGCTTGCATTGCAATGATCGATGGAAACCTGCCACCCAAGCGATAAGACCATGAATTGGCTCCCACCAGATGGGCATTGGACTTTTGCTATTGCAAATTGCAATGACAAGATTGTCCATTGCAATTGTGATACCTAAAGCCATCACAATTTGGAAGAAGACAAGTGCAAGAGATCATCTTCACATCAACCCAATTACGATAGTAGATCGTTGCGAATACAATGACTTAAGTTTTTTGTTTTTCATCGCAATTGCAATGGGTATGTGATGACAATTTTTTTGGAGCGATGTATACACATTAGCTTATTCAGTCACAATTGCGACAAGAATTTTATGGAAATGTTATGGGAGAAAAAACAAGGTGTTTCAATTGCGATGGCTTGCTAATTTTTATTTTTTTAAATGGTGCAAAATGTTGAATTAAAATTTGACATTATCTTCTTTTTTTGTTTCTTTTACAAGCCAAGACAAATATATAGTAGATATATTGGTGATGTAATCCTTCTTATTTTATAATCTATATTTGGATTCCTATGGCTATTTTTTTGTATGAGCCAAGACAAATATAATAGATGGATTCTTATTCTCAACCATGATGAATGCAACCTATTGATTAGATCAAGGCTTGGGAGGACTATAATTTATGTATACCAACACTAAGAGAATGATCTTGGAACAATATTGCTAGAGAATTTATAAGTAAGTACAATAAGATAATGAAGCTTGGAACAATAATGTTGGAGACTTTATTGATAACTACACCTAGATAATAATATTCTTAGACTCCACTCTTTCCCTCTCAGCAAAGGCAAGAGTGGAGTTTAAGAATAAACTTTAGTATAAGGTAGCAATCTAAGTGACAACAATTTTTGGCACACATGATGGGACAAAGATTGAGAATTTTTATTCTTTTTCAAGCTTATGCTATTGCTATTTGGTGTGTATAGCAGTAGATTTTTCCTTTGGAGGCAAAAAAGTCACACATGTAGTGACTCTATAATGAAAATTCACTAGTTTGAAGAAGATTATGTTGCTGTTATAAAATAAAAGTCTAGTTTTTCTTATTTAAAAGTGTTTCCATAACCTCATGTTTATATCTAAGTGTCAATTCTCTTAATTTGTATCCATGAGAGCATGACCTATCATTCCCCTTTTCATGAAAATCAAGTTTCATATGTCCACTACTACCACATCCTCAAGTTGTTCAAGGACCTTTGAATCTTCCTATGGCTAGAAATCATCCTTTTGTGACCTTTAACCAAGGCAGCCCACTAAATTTGTAGCAACATGAAGTTATCCCTATATCAACCCTTAAAAGCCTACCTATCTTCACTAAGAAGGCCAAACCACACCAATTGAACATATAAGAAATGTTGCAATCCTTTGTGGCCTACATCACATTACCAAAGATAATAGTTGTAAGAGTATTGGCATCATCACTAAAAGGGAGAGCCCTTCAATGGTTTAGGTAGTTACTAGTTAGTTCTATATCCACTTGGGATGAGTTGGGAGCTACTTTGACTAGTTAATTTGAAGATAGATTTGACCATATTTCCATAGTAGATAATTTAGCTACTATTAAGAGGGCACCTCATGAGCATATGATGGATTTAAATTTTAGATTTCAAAGGACCTTGAATATGATCTCAGCAATAGTAAGACCCTCCAATCATCATGCATTCCTATACTACCTAAGGGCTCTTAATAGTGACATTTCAATCATGATTCAATCCATGGGAGGGAATACCTTACCTGGAGCCTTTGATATTTCTATAAGATCTAAAAATAGCCTCATTCAAGCTGGGAAGATATCCCCACTACCCCTTATGCCCATTTTTCTAGAATCACAATCTGTTCCTAAAGAAATTCCATCCTTGGAAGCTATCTTGCCTATCCTAACACTCCCAACCCAGGCTACTAACATAGCCCCTCAAGCATCAAATTAGTCCCAAGAGATTAAGTAGTTTAAATTAAAAAAAAAAATCATTCAAAAGGCTTTAGAACACATTGGTAATGAGTTAGTCTTAAAAAACAACATTTTCAACAACGTCATGAGAGCTAGTTTGCTCCTACTTGTCATTATGATTTCCAAAAAATATTATCAATGACAATATGAAGAGGTTAATGCTAAAAGGGAGGATCAAATGAGAGTGGTCATTGCCCAAGTCCAAGAGGTTGAGTCTCAAGAAGCTACTTATATCCCAAGTCAACCTATAATGCATGAGATTTCTAAGCCTAAGATCCCAAGTTTCTTGAGTTATAAATCTCCAATAGATTTGGAATAGCCTTTATCCAAGCTTAAGATTGAAAATAATCACCAAAAGAAAAAAATCATAGTATACTCCAAGATGGGAAGCCAATTTAGCATCCTACATTCATTCATCAAGAGGAAGAAACAATACTTCAATAGATAGTTCTATATGAAAAGCTCATTCTAGAACCTCAATCATCTCTTGATGTTCTAGTGCAACATATAGAGAGTTCATTTGATTTCTTTGATGAGATTCCAAGTTTTTTGAGTGAGGCAAAAGATGAGGTTCATAATGAGGAAAGAAAAAACAAATATCTTCTCATGTTAAATTTCAAGTAGCAAGTAGAACAAATCCATGAGAAAACCCATCTAAATCAAGAGGAATTAGATCCATCCATGAAGAGTATTCAGAGGGTTGATATTTGTGATGAACTTCTAGTTTCCTTAATAGATGTAGAGGAACCATTGATAGTGGATGAAGAATAGACATGGCTACCAATTATGCAAGATAACATTGATAAGCCAAAAATAGAGAGAAGCACTAAAGAAACCACCAAATAAGACTTTGAGTTTGTACTTTCCATAGGTTGTCCAATCAGATATTTGGCCTAGTTCAAGTCAAGTGAGGAGTCATTTACACTAGCACTTGAACATGATGATGGTGATGAGAGGACACAAATATAGTATGTTGATTTATTTGCAAATAGAAAATATTTCAATCAACATGTAAAAGTAAGTGCAAGCTTCATCATTATTCAAGGAATGTTTCATGGATAGATTATGCATCTTTCATTTTTCCATCTTTTTGTATTTGCTTGTATGCTTGTCTATGATTTCAAATTAAGAAGGAAAGGAAAATACTCCAATCAAAAAGTAAATGGATTTGTTTAGCATCCCTTATTTCTTCTTAGGCTAGGGTAGATTAGTTTTATTTTTCCCTAAGTGTTGGTGAATAGTTCAATTTTTAGTTTAGATTCAGTTTTAGTTTCCCAATTTTTGATAAGAGTTTCAAGCTCAAAGGGGTTCAAAGAGTTATAAGGAAGGGTTATCTTGAATTAATATTCAAGTTTCTAGTTTTAGTCATGATTTTAAACTAGACTCTATGCCCAATGGACAAGCTAAGATAATTGGTTAGATGATTCTTAACAAGTAAAAAATAAGTAGAAGTCACCAAAAATGTTACCAATTTCTATATCATTCAAATTGGTGACACTTAGTAGCCTAATTACTAACTAAAATTTCCTCTACAATACCCTACTTTGTCATTATTATGTGATCTTGATTATATTTGTATTTATTTTCAAATTAAGAGAAAAATCTAGTACACAATTAGTTGAAATAAAGAGCATATTGAAGGAAGATAAAGAGTAGCATGTGTAAGTGAAATATTTTGCATGTATTCAACAAAGTGTGAAATGTACATAATGAAAAGTTCTTGTAAGAATGATAAAACAAGGTACATGGACTCACATAGGCCAAGATAATATAAAACACATAGAGTATATTGAAAGGAACTAGATGCATCAGAAATGAAATAAAAATATAAGGTACCATACATTTCTTGAGTCATATATGCAGATGGTGATCAGTACCTCTAGTTTCTTTTAAGAACCTACACGGGTTAAAAAAAGAGAGTGAGGGGAATTAGATCTAGAAAGATCTAACAAATTTTTGATATCTTGCAAATATAATGCATGAAAAATCAAAAAGTACTCATTTGGATATTCTCAAAACATGCACAAAAGGCTCAAAAAGATGATACAAAAGGAGAGAAGCCTAATTTTTATCTAATGTAATTGTTCCATGTGTAGGTACAAAAAGTTAAATAAATTTGAAATTTTATATGTAGCATGCAAGAAAAAATTGTAGATGTGATGAGAACTAGGCATCGTTCCTATAGAAAAAAGCAAAATGCAAAATACAAACCTATTATCAATGATAGGATGTGTGCAATTTCACTATTACAATCACTTTAAAAAATTGGTATGACCAAACATGAACTCCTATGACCCTAAATATTTGGTGAGGAGTTAGATATTTATGATAGGAATAAAATTTTTCCTTACCAGTAAAATTTTTATGGGGTTCTAAGGGGATATTTCATTCAATTTTTGAAAACTACATAAGAAATAGTTCCTATAGAAAAAAGAAGAAGAATGCAAAATGCAAGCCTATTATCAATGATAGGAGGTAGTAGAAGAAAGAAAAAATTAGAAATGACAAGGAATTTTAACATGCATATTTCATAGCCTTAGATTTAGGAAATAAATCCAATTGATGGAGTATGTTTCAACTGCAACTATTCATGGATCAAGAAAAAGGACATCAAATATAAGAAATATGAAGAATACATGGTGACCATTTGGGAACCCATTCATGAATTTTAACATGCAGCCATGAAATATAAAAAATGAATTTTGAATGAACATATCATAATATCAAGGAATGCTAATACATCATTTCTTAAGCACACAATTACAAAAGAGTTATGCCCTTCAAGAGAAACATGCAGAAGTGATAGGAAAAACTATCATTCTTATAGCAAAAGGTATAGATTAAGAGAATGCAACCAATTGCTTCCATGAAGTAATCTATAGAAATATTACATAATAAAAATATGATTTTATGAAAATATTATCTATGTTGTGAAACTACAAAAATAAAAACCTTTTCAAATGCATCAACATCATATGGTAAAATGACACATGCAATAAGGTTGCAAAACCATGAAATCAAATACAAAACATCTATAATCTAAAAATTGTAGGGATAAAATTTGCATAAATATAAAAATTTCATTCATAAAAAATAAAATGAGCAAATGGAGAGATCAAAATCAAATCCTACTTTATAGATTGAAGGTTGTTGTTTTTTATTTTTGTGCTACAGTAAGCTGACTTAAACTATCTCCTATCATGGAAACTTTCCCAAAACAACTCTAGATTGAACTTGGGCTTCCTTTTGAAGGATTTGAACATGTATAAGACATATTTCATCCTTTATTATGATTTTTTGCATATTTATAATGTCATTTTAAGAAGGGTTTCATCACAAAGGGTTATATAATGATGTAAAGGATGGGGGTATGTTAAAATGTCTAAGTGCTATGTGGGTATTTCTCTACATGGGGAGATATTTTAAAAGGTTGTTTTATAGATGTTCATTTTTCATTTTGCATGATTAATTTAAAATATTTAATAAAATGATGATAATAAATAATTTTATTTAAATGTTATTTCAAATGCAAAATTGGAGGGACTGGATAAAATGTTTGAAAGAGGGATATATGATGCATGTTGTAAGGGGGGTTGGTCTTTTATTATTTTCACATGTTCATATTGTAAATACTTAATAGATGGTGATTTTATAAATCATTCTATTTAATTATATATTTGGGTACAAATTAGCGGATGGTAAGATTTAATTATGCCAAAATCATGGGAGACTAGCAATTGGTGAAGTGGACATTTTTTAAAGGATAAATTATATGTCTTCCATATTGTTACATACACCTACAAGCTAATTTTGAGGGAGATGTCAAATTTTAGATGTCAGCATGATCCATGGAGATCGCAGATTACTATCAGCTGATTCGATGGAAATCATAGATTGGTTTCCAATTTGGTGAATGGTGTAGATTGAGGATTTTGGGCCTATTTATACCCATTCCTGGGCTATATTCAAGTCAGTTATTGTATTCTATCTCATTGCAAGAGGCCTTGCAAAGATAGTCTTGTTTGTAGCTCATTTCTCATATTGTGATACATTTTTTGAGCGTTTGCTCCTAAAATAATATATAGTAGTGATCCTCTTTGGTCCTATTGTTAATTAGTCATTGTCTTTTAAGAATTTCCAGCTTTAAGTTAGTGTGGTTTTCATGAAACATTGGCTTAAGTTAAGTGGTTGAGAGATATTTGAGAGGATTTTTATGAGAAGAGTAAGTGTAATTTGTGTGCGAGCTAAGTTTGAAAATTGTGAACAAGTTTTCCTTCTTTCAAATTGCACACATTATTACATTTCATGCACTTAATGATAATAGGATCTTTTTGTGATCAAACTATTATAGTCATTTCAAGTTGTGAGTTTTATTCAAGGTTGCATCACTCCAAAATTTTGTTGAATCACCCTTATTTACAGTTAAATTTTATTTTATGTTTACTCTCTCCCTCTTTTTCCTACAAAGTTAAAGTTGGTTTCAAGAGGTGATTCAAAGGAAGTTGTTCCTTTGTACTGGAGGTTGATCCTTAATATGCCATACCCATGGACTAAGGATCATCCCATGTTTCACTAGATTGCTAAAAGTTAAACTTCAACATAAGGGTGCAATCTAAGTGACAACAAGACATATCCAAAACAATATCAATTATTGTAATTATATTGTATGTTGATAGATTGTGATGGCCTTTTTTGTCTTTGCTTTTAATGATGTCATATATATCCATATTATGTTAAGAAGCAATATGTGGTGTTTTGAACATGGTTATAGATTCTGCATCGATATGAAACCAAGATATCTATTAGCTTATTAGGTTTTAGTTATGTTCTTACACATATGATTATCTTAATAATGAATCATAAAATGTAATTTGATCATTTCATTAGAATATGATTCAATTGTGTTGGACCTTTTCATCAACATGTCAAATCCACTCATTGGGATTCATCTTAGAATATATATTCTAGCGCTCTATCATTCTAATGATAATCCATAGAATGTAATGTAAATACTTCTACATAGTCAAAACTTAAATTTGTATATACTTTCTGATTTATTTCAAACATACAATATAATTGCATCCAAAACAAAGATAAGACATGATTGCAAATAAATCAAAACAACAAAATACATTAGAGAGGAATAATTTGAGTAAATCCCATAGAAAGCCATTCTTTTGAATACTTAATACACTATAGCTAAATTTCATAAATCAATGAATTTGAATTTTAAAAGTACACATGAATTCTAATAAAAATATCATAATTTGACACAATGCAAAGAATACCACCTACTTATCATGAATCTATCAATTAAAACTCTACAAAACACTTTACAATTAACTAAATTTGCTAATGCAAAATTGTAGATGTAAATGACATCATACCATTGATTTGATAAACTTGATTTGATTGACTCCAAAACTAGTTTCACAAGTAAATATAAACCTCTAAAGATTTCCAACATAATAATCAAGAAAAAAATTCTACCTTTGAAGCACAATGACCAGTTGTAACCTCATCTATTGCCAAGCTTTTCCTTAATGGTGTTTCATAAGAAGCTATGAGCATGAGCTTTCTATGTATTGAAAACATTTTAGTCTCCTCAACACTACTATCTTCTTCTTCTGAGGCCTCCTCCTTTGGACATGGAAGGAAATAATCTCCTAAGCTATCAAATATGCAAATCTCTACAATTCTTGTCTACCCAATAGTAAAAAGATTTGAGATAAATCCCAACACAATTAATTCTGGAAGCAATTTAGAAGAAACCAAGCTAAATACTTTAATTATTTTATTAACATTGGATCTTGCTTTCTCATGATGCTATCTTTTTCTTATTTATATGATGAATCATAGAATGCGATCCAAGATGTTGATGCAAAAATAACAATGCAATCAAATCTAGAACCATAACTAATAGGTGCATATGAATTGTGGAAATTTGTTTATTCTTAGTATGCTATTTATAATTCATTAGAATAAAGTTCATATGAACCTTAATGGAAATAACAATAAAAATATAACTTACTATAATTTTCTAAAATTTTATATAGCATTTGCAAATCATTCACCTTCTTTGATCTTATCTTGTGCTTTTCTCAAAGATTTGGTTTTGTGTTTCTTTAGCCACTACATTTGAAAGACACAAAAAAAGAAATTCAGTTCATTCTAGTCTCAACTTTCCATAGTTTATTGTGCTATGAAGATTATTTCTACAATGAATTGTATTGAAGTTTGTGTATTGACATTCTAAATTACATTTTATGATCCATCATCATGTTATGTTTCTATCATGTTGAAGATTTTGTATAAAAAATTTCAATCACTTCATGATCCAACATAAGGATATGATTCTATTAGATTATAAAAAATTCATCAACATTCTAGATCATACTAATCTGATCATTTCATTAGAACATGATTCAATATTTTTGAACCTTTTCATCAACATGTCAAATCCACTCTTTGGGATTCATCTTAGAATATATATTCTAGCACTCTATAATTCTAATGATAATCAATGAATTTAATGCAAATACTTTTACACAATCAAATCTAAAAGTTGTATATACTTTTTGATTCATTTCAAATATACAATAGAATTGTATCCAAAACAAAGGTAAAACATGATTACAGATAAATAGAAACAATAGAATGCCTTAGAGAGGAATAATTTGAGGTAATCCCATAGAAAGTCATTCTTTCAAATACTTCATACAATACAACTAAATATCATCAATAAATGACTTTGACTTTAAAAAGTACACATGAATTCTAATAGCAATATCATAATTTGACACAATTCAAAGAATACCACCTACTTATCATGAATCTCTCAATTGAAAATCTATAAAACACCTTACAATTAACTAAACTTGCTAATGCAAAACTATACATGTGAATGAAATCATACCATTGATTTGATAAACTTGTAAATGTCACTCTGAATCAAGAATGCATGTGTAGTTGTGTTCTATATGTATTGCTTGAAACCAAGAGATTCACACAGTTAGTTGTCATGCAATCATAGGTTAATGTTGAGCTTT
Source organism: Cupressus sempervirens (assembly GCA_028749045.1). Classification (NCBI taxonomy): domain Eukaryota; kingdom Viridiplantae; phylum Streptophyta; class Pinopsida; order Cupressales; family Cupressaceae; genus Cupressus; species Cupressus sempervirens. Next base: position 600,599,604 of record CM053785.1, read on the forward strand.
ACTTGATTCTAAGAATAGTTTAATATTCTCTACCAATCAGTGACAATCACATGAAGGTGGAAGCTCATTTCCCTCCTACCTCCCCACCCCACAACATCTAAATTCCCTGTTAACATCTAAAATTTGTTCATTCTATTAATAAAATGTAACATTCATGATTTATCACATGATACCGTTCATTAACACATAAGTTTCATTAGAACATTTAGATTAATGGGGATAGTGTCAATTTTTGGTTTGATTCATGAAATGGGTTCTCCCCCTGCCACTATTGATTCTTTAAAAGATTTCTCAAACATAGTGATTCAAGCTTGGGGGACATCTTTTTCTACTTATGTCTCAAAAATTCATAGATTCATAGGGCTAGTCATTTTGCAAGAGCCCTCAATTCTTCCTATATCTCACAATTAGGTTGCTTCTTTCAAACAAGTTCTAGCTGAAAAGAATGTTTTTATGTCTAATCAACTAGATTATCTCTTTTGGGTTCTAGCTAAAGATGTTAAATACTCTATTAAACTAGGATACTTATCTCTCCAATTCAACTAGTTTAATTAGACCACATATTGTGCTTTTGAATTCTACTAGAATAGCTTAGTTTTGCCAAAAGAAGGATGCTTTGCATGGCTTGCATTAAAGAAACAAATTTTAACTAGTGATCATCTTCATAGATTAAACATTTTTTATCCCTTTAGTTGTGTGCTCTGTCTGCAAGTTATAAAAACAATAAATCACCTCCTCTTAAACTACCCTTTTGCCCAAGATTATTAGCATTTTATCCTTAATAATCTTAATTTACATATGCCATACCTAATTCTCTATGGGATTTATTCCAAGCATAGTCAATCTTATACTCTAAATCAATGTTCTCATGTCTTTGGAAGTGCATCCCTGTATCTTTAGTATGGGCAATTTGGTGGAAAAGAAACAAGAGAATTTTTAGATAGACATCAATTTTTGGAAGGATTAGAGAGATCAATTGTTGAGCTTGTTCATGCTTTAGTAAGTAAATATAAGGGTAAACATGTTTTTTTCTCCTTGGGATGGCTATGTGTTCATTGGTGGAAGGGTTTACTTTTTCCTCATCTTCCTGCTCCATTGTGTCCATCCAAGATTCCTCTTATCCAAGCACAAACCAATTAGATTCCTCCAAGTCATGAGGGTTATTTCAAACTCAATTTTGATGGGGCCTCTAGAGGAAATCTAGGAAAATCTAGCTATGGCATAGTCATTAAAGATTTTAAGGTCATGTGATTGCAACAAAATCATCTTCTCTCCCTCAGTGTACTAATAATAAGGATGAGGCCTTGGCCTTTCTTTTTGGTTTGGAACTTGCAAAATCACTTTCTATATCTAAGTTACGTGTTGAAGGGGATATATCCATTATTATTAACATGTGTATTAAACATCATGTATATAATTGTGTAGTGCCTGCCCCTAGATCACATTTTTTGTTATCATTGTCAAATTCCTTAGGCTGATATTATGCATTGATTAGTTTTAGAGATACTAGATTTACAATATTATGATATTATTTCATGTCTTGAATTACAAATATATCGGTTATAATTGTTTAGTTGATTTCATTTCACATGACGTTAATGATATCTTAATGATTCCTAATTAGTAAATGTGGTTTCTTTTGTAACAATGTTAACGTGATGTCTTTAATGATGATTATATTGTATTGATAGAGATGCACTATTATATGTACGCATTTGATATTAGACTTGTGATGTTTATGATACTTACCCCATACTTGCATGTGTATGGTGCACGTGTTTATTTTATCTTTCTGTCTGACATGTTTGATCTAGTTAAGGGAGGGAGTCATAGTCACCTGCTAGTCGAGATTTACACGATGAACCACTCCTCGCCATTGTCTGTTTAGTTTAGATATATTATATACATGTACATGCTCGTCTTTTATGCAGGATGCAGGCACTGGGCATCGACTTCCCTAAATTGCCAGGATGAGCGTGCCCTATTACAAATACTCAAATGGTGAGAATGGGAAGATAATGATCAGGTCCAATCCTAGCCATAGCCTAAAATACTTGTCCTGCAAGGAGGACTCGTAACAGACTGAAAACCCTTTTTAAACCCGTGAGTATTTTGTGCATATGTTGTTTTGTGAGTCTTTGATGAATTTTTTGTTAATTAAGTCTAATTAAAAGATTAAATTAATGATTTAATTTAATGGAAAATTATTATGATATTTTGAATATTTAATTATATTTAATTAATTGAGAAATTAATTAAATATAAAGAATTGAATTGAAGATAAAAGTTTTAAGAATAAATTTAGAACGTGATAATAATTATTTAATTTAATAATAATATATTTAGAGTTCATTTTTAAATAAATGCTAAATATTATTGTTATTTAAGTTAATAAATATTTATCAAATTAAACGTTCAAAAATAAATTAAAAAGTGAAAAGATATTAATTTATGAAAAAGATTTTAGTTTGCATGATGCGTGTATGAGTTTAAAATATAGAAAATTAATTTAAAAGATAAAATATGTGAACTTGATTGAGATATTTTATTATAGTGCGCATGAGATTTAAAAAGTTAATAAATTAAATAAAGCGAAGTCAAGTGGAAAATTAAATAAAGTAATTTAATAATTCACTTAAAGTGCATGAAGGAAAAATAAAATAATATTTTAATTAAAAGTGAATTAATTGTGCATGAAAGAATTAATTAAATAAAATAATTATAATTTAAGAGTTGTGGAGACAGAAACCCTAAAAGGTAATTAGATTCTATATTAGAGGGTTTTTGGGTCATTATTATAGACACAAGTTTTTTAGACACAAGTTTCAGGGCACACATAGGTTTGAAGAGAAAATCAGAGGGTTTGGAAAAGAAGGGAAGTTTTTCATAGCTTGAAGGATTTTGCTTATAGTAGGAATCTTTATCTAGCTACCAGAGTTTAGCATCAAATCCAGGTAAGATCTCGTGGTTTAATTGTATAGTAGTTTTGCTCTTCAAATTTATGTCTGCTTCGTGTCTTTTGCATGTGTTGTTTTTTTGGTATGCAAATAATTGTTCTTGATTGAGAAATATCTGTACATGACCTAGAGGGATACTTCAATGAGTTTATTTTAGAGGATTGTATTTTAATATGAATAAGATTGAATAAGAAATCAAACAAATATGAGAATCTATTGGATATTGAAATCGAGCTTGAGATTTAAAAGATAAACGTTGTCCATTTTCAATAGATTTTAAGAACAGAAATTAATTTGGGGAAAAGTTTGAAATAAAAAGAAAATATTGAATTAGAAATTCGAATGGTTAAAATTAGTTTTCCTATCAGAATAATAATGTAAATGTTATAATATATATATATATATATATATATATACATATACATATATAATAATATTATTAGTATTGTAGAATTGACTGAAACAAATATCATAAATTTTAAAATTATAAAACAGTTCTTAAAATTTAATATGTAATATTTATATATATATATATATATATATATATAATGCATATTAAATTTTGAATGGAATTAAATTAAAAAGAACAAATAAATCATATACATTATAATTGCGGTGGGTACCCCACCGCACCCCATCTATTTTTTTTAGATTGGCGGCTGACGATTTACCTACTTTAAATGCCGCATAGGCATTAAAACCAGCGGCCTCTTTTTGGAAGGCGGCATGCCTATAATTAGACCTGCAGCCTTTTTTCTTAATATGATACATAAGTTTCTTTTTCATAAAGTTTGTCCTTTTTATAAAGTTTATTAATATTTAATAATAATGTTTCATAAACTTAGTTATTATTTATAATTTTATTAATGAATTTTAATATGCTAGTTTTTTATTAATATTGAATAATATTTTATTAACAAATTTTATTATTATTTAGAAATTTGATTAATAAATGTTATTATTTAAATGAATTTATTAATATTTATTATTTTAATAAATATTTAATAAAGGAGTAAGATTATTTTATTTTATTTTCTACATTATTAATTAGTTAAATTAAATGAAATATATACGAAAATATTTAGTGGAATTTAGACTTACCTTAATAATAATGATATTAACTTTAATAAAAGAAAAATTATTTTTATTGAAAGGACAATCATTATTATTTTAATAATTGATTTACGTAAAATAAATGGGGGTAATTTTTATATTTATCCAAATTAATGAAAGAGTTGACTTGTGGAATAAACTGAGAATTCATTTACTTAAAACGTATATTGAACACAAAATTGAAACTTTACTTTTTATTCTATTGTTTATTTTAAAATCAAACCCAAACTATGAAACTGTGTTGTTTTGCTTGTATGGCTTATGTGTATGGATTCTCAAGTTGTTTAGATGTTGACCAGTCTAGGATGTACACCAGAGGTTTTGTGAGATTTCTTTGATACCATTTATGTGGTTGGATGTCATGATGTGTTTTGTGATTCAAATTGAGATTATATTTATGAGGTTACTTTATGGAGCATTTATGTGTACTTGAATGGGAGAACCATCTTATTATTAGGTTGCCTGTTAAGGAACCGAGTTTGATCTTTATGGGTGTTGTGGTATGGGACACAACTGTGGATTTATGTGCTTAGGAGAGGTTGTCTAGGTACGTGACTTGGGAGTGGCTTGCATAGGGGTCCAGGACCCAAAGTGGTCAGTGCTAGGGTAACCTAATGCAAGTTATGTAACAAGTGATAATCTAATAATTAAAATTTATGGGGGGGGGGAAAACACTAAAAAAAAAGATAAGTTAGAGATATTTGATCCACCCATGCCTTGAGTGCTTATATAGACTAAGGATGGGAATGGGATGAGTGCCTCATCTTCTTGAGAGGGATTTCTGGTTTCCACATGTGTGATGTTGAGGGTCCAGGGTTCAGAGTAACCAGTCCAGGGTAACTCAATGCTTGAGGGTCCAGTGTCTATTAAGAGATCAGTCCAGGGTAACTTAAGCAGCCATGTGATGACACTCCCTAGTATGTAGCCTGAGTCTCCTTTGTAGATCTTTGTGGATTTTGTGTGCCTCTAGTGGTGTACTTATTGTTGGATGTGTTTATTGTGGTTATTACTTTCATTGAGGATGATTGGTGATTCATGGATGATGTACTCTTGATATGTGGTTTTTGACTTGAGGTGATTATCTTTCGTTGAGTTTATCTTATGATCTTGGTATTTGGTTTATACTTGGTTTGTGAATGATGTTTGGTTATGAGCTGTTGGTATTGGATTGAGTGGTCTTACTTTTGGATCATTTTATCTTCTTAAGTAGCATGTGTTACCTTTGAGGTAGTTTTGACTATTAGGGGTACCTTGCCTAGGAATGTTGTATGTTTGACAGCCGTATGTGGATCGTTCATTATCTTCCCTGCACGGTGTGAGTGGAAGCCTGACTAGGTAACCATGCGGTCGGGAGGTAGTGTCTTCTTACCATTTGGGTTCCCCTTCACATTGCTAGCTGTTGGATGTTCGTTGCAAAATATGTACCTTTATGATTCTTATTTCTTATCACAGAGACTTCTTTTTAGATGATGTTTATATGTTATCATGTATTCTAATGTATTGTATCTATTCTCACATACCCTGCAACATGTACAGTGGATGTTATTAATTGGATGTACTTTCATTGTATTTTTTATACTTATGCATTTGCTTATGCGATTATGTATCTATTATTCCTTTATGATCTTGAGACATTGTACTTGGAACTTAAACTAATTAATTTAAAATTATTAAATGTGACTCAACGTAAAGGAACCCTTGAGGAATTGAAACTATATCTGTAATTGATTATGTGTATTTGATGTGTATGTTCATGTTGCTTCCGCATTAATGTTATCTTGATGTTGTTAAAAAATTTTAAAAAAAAATAGTTCAGTAAACATTGTAACATGTTAGGTTTATTTCTCTTGGGTTCCCGAGCGGGGCGTTACATCTGGTATCAGAGCCAGAGTTTCAACATTGGGAACTCTGGGCATAATGTGTGCCATCACTTGAGCAATTAGTAAAATTGCAACTCATTTAAATGACAAACTTATATTGACATCAAACTTGAAACCAAACTGTTGAACAACAAACTTTGAAATGATACAAATTCTGAACATGGAACTAGAAAACTCATAAAACTTTCTAGATTATTGCTTTATGTCAGTATGTTATGACCCTATGGTTATGATGGATTCTTAGATGTCGTTGTTGTGTTTGGGTGTTGTAGGGAGATGACTTCTGGTTCTAGATCCATTGCTAGGGGTCGTAGCTGAGGACATGGTAGAAGTCGTAGGAGAGTTAGTCACTATATTCCTTTCTTGGTCCATTCAGGGGACCCTATTCAGGAAGAGGCTAGAGAGGATGCTAGTGTTAAGCAAGATGCTGAGACAGAAGGACCGGTTACTAGAGACTTGGTCAAGGAGATCCTAGCATGCCTACCTTTGTAGGATAGAGCTCATAATTCAAAGCATGGAGTTAGAGATAGGTCCATGAGTCCTAGAGGGAGGAACCTAGAGAGCATAAGGTGGTCTAGCCAGTCCATCCAGATGAAGGACCTACTACGGGTCAAGATCAAACCTTTTAATGGAGAAGGTACTGGATATGATGCTGAGAATTGGTTGATTGCTCTAGATAGATGTTTTTCCATGCAAGAATTTGACTTCAACGTCAAAGCAAGATATGCCATCACCCACTTAGAGCTCTTCGCAGCGAATTGGTGGAATATAAAGGAGAAGAAACTTGGGATAAATATGTAGATTGTCACATGGGAGTTGTTCCACGAACACTTCCATGAGCGATTTCTATCAGAGTAGTGGCAACTTCAGAGGGCAGATGAGTTTCATGACTTGAGACAGGGTACCAAGAATGTGGTGGAGTATGAGTGTAAGTTCTTCAAGCTTATGTCTTATGCAGGAGTTAGTGATAGCTCACCATTGATGGTCCAACATTTCATTAGAGGACTTAATGCTAACATCATTAGGGGTGTTAAGGTTTTCCAACCTAAAACCCTTAAGGATGCTATATTGCGAGCTACCTTGGTTGAGATGAGTGTGACTTTGGGTCAAGGTTGCCTACCAGGTGTTCAGGCTAGAGGGGCACTTTATTTAGGAGTATTGAGGGATAACCAATCTCAAGGAGCTAGAAGTTCTAGAGAGTCTCCTAACTTCTCTAAGGATAATTAGGAGAAGCCAGGAAGAAATTTCTTCCATGGTAACAGTGGTGGTTCACAGTCAGGGAACTATCGCAACTGGAAGCATAGTATGCGCAATAGGTTGGATCAAGTTCCTCAAGCTTTTAGTCAGGTTGCTAGTGTTGGTAGTTTTGATCAGTCGTGTGCACCTGGAACTCAAGGAGGCTTTAGTGGAGATTGCTACTTTTGTGGACAATATGGTTATAGAGCGACCAATTGCCCTGATCGTGGACCTTAGTTTTGAGTATTCTGAGTTTGATTCATGTTTCTTTATAATGGGCTTCCAAGAGTAAGCCTAATTCTAGGGGGGGTGGATGTAGTGCCTGCCCCTAGATCACATTTTTTGTTATCATTGTCAAATCCCTTAGGCTGATATTATGCATTGATTAGTTTTAGAGATACTAGATTTACAATATTATGATATTATTTCATGTCTTGAATTACAAATGTATCAGTTATAATTGTTTAGTTGATTTCATTTCACATGACGTTAATGATGTCTTAATGATTCCTAATTAGTAAATGTGGTTTCTTTTGTAACAATGTTAACATGATGTCTTTAATGATGATTATGTTGTATTCATAGAGATGCACTATTTTATGTACGCATTTGATATTAGACTTGTGATTTTTACGATACTTACCCCATACTTGCATGTGTATGGTGCACGCATTTATTTTATCTTTCTGTCTGACGTGTTTGATCTGGTTAAGGGAGGGAGTCGTAGTCACCTGCTAGTCGGGATCTACACGATGAACCACTCCTCGCCATTGTCTGTTTAGTTTAGATATATTATATACATGTACATGCTCATCTTTTATGCAGGATGCAGGCACCGGGCATCGACTTCCCTGAATTGCCAGGATGAGCATGCCCTATTACAAATACTCAAATGGTGAGAATGGGAAGATAATGATCAGGTCCAATCCTAGCCATAGCCTAAAATACTTGTCCTGTAAGGAGGACTCGTAACAGACTGTCAACCCTTTTTAAACCTGTGAGTATTTTGTGCATATGTTGTTTTGTGAGTCTTTGATGAATTTTCTGTTAATTAAGTCTAATTAAAGGATTAAATTAATGATTTAATTTAATGGAAAATTATTATGATATTTTGAATATTTAATTATATTTAATTAATTGAGAAATTAATTAAATATAAAGAATTGAATTGAAGATAAAAGTTTTAAGAATAAATTTAGAACGTGATAATAATTATTTAATTTAATAATAATATATTTAGAGTTCATTTTTAAATAAATGCTAAATATTATTGTTATTTAAGTTAATAAATATTTATCAAATTAAACGTTTAAAAATAAATTAAAAAGTGAAAAGATATTAATTTATGAAAAAAAATTTAGTTTGCATGATGCGTGTATGAGTTTAAAATATAGAAAATTAATTTAAAAGATAAAATATGTGAACTTGATTGAGATATTTTATTATAGTGCACATGAGATTTAAAAAGTTAATAAATTAAATAAAGCGAAGTCAAGTGGAAAATTAAATAAAGTAATTTAATAATTCACTTAAAGTGCATGAAGGAAAAATAAAATAATATTTTAATTAAAAGTGAATTAATTGTTCATGAAAGAATTAATTAAATAAAATAATTATAATTTTAGAGTTGTGGAGACAGAAACCCTAAAAGGTAATTAGATTCTATATTAGAGGGTTTTTGGTCATTATTATAGACACAAGTTTTTTAGACACAAGTTTCAGGGCACACATAGGTTTGAAGAGAAAATTAGAGGGTTTGGAAAAGAAGGGAAGTTTTTTGTAGCTTGAAGGATTTCGCTTATAGTAGGAATCTTTATCTAGCTACCAGAGTTTAGCATCAAATCCATGTAGGATCTCGTGGTTTAATTGTATAGTAGTTTTGCTCTTCAAATTTCTGTCTGCTTCGTGTCTGTTGCATGTGTTGTTTTTCTGGTATGCAAATAATTGTTCTTGATTGAGAAATATCTGTACATGACCTAGAGGGATACTTCAATGAGTTTATTTTAGAGGATTGTATTTTAATATGAATAAGATTGAATAAGAAATCAAACAAATATGAGAATCTATTGGATATTGAAATCGAGCTTGAGATTTAAAAGATAAACGTTGTCCATTTTCAATAGATTTTAAGAACAGAAATTAATTTGGGGAAAAGTTTGAAATAAAAAGAAAATATTGAATTAGAAATTCAAATGGTTAAAATTAGTTTTCCTATCAGAATAATAATGTAAATGTTATTATATATATATATATATATATTATTATTATTTTAGAATTGACTGAAACAAATATCATAAATTTTAAAATTATAAAACAGTTCTTAAAATTTCATATATATATATATATATATATATATATATATATATATATATATATATATATATATAATTAATGCATATTAAATTTTGAATGGAATTAAATTAAAAAGAACAAATAAATCATATACATTATAATTGCGGTGGGTACCCCACCGCACCCCATCTATTTTTTTTAGATTGGCGGCCGACGATTTACCTACTTTAAATGCCGCATAGGCATTAAAACCAGCGGCCTCTTTTTGGAAGGTGGTATGCCTATAATTAGACTGGCAACCTTTTTTCTTAATATGATACATAAGTTTCTTTTTCATAAAGTTTGTCCTTTTTATTAAAGTTTATTAATATTTAATAATAATGTTTCATAAACTTAGTTATTATTTATAATTTATTAATGAATTTTAATATGCTAGTTTTTTATTAATATTGAATAATATTTTATTAAAAAAATTTATTATTATTTAGAAATTTGATTAATAAATGTTATTATTTAAATGAATTTATTAATATTTATTATTTTAATAAATATTTAATAAAGGAGTAAGATTATTTTATTTTATTTTCTACATTATTAATTAGTTAAATTAAATGAAATATATACGAAAATATTTAGTGGAATTTAGACTTACCTTAATAATAATGATATTACCTTTAATAAAAGAAAAATTATTTTTATTGAAAGGACAATCATTATTATTTTAATAATTGATTTACATAAAATAAATGGGGGTAATTTTTATATTTATCCAAATTAATGAAAGAGTTGACTTGTGGAATAAACTGAGAATTCATTTACTTAAAACGTATATTGAACACAAAATTGAAACTTTACTTTTTATTCTATTGTGTATTTTAAAATCAAACCCAAACTATGAAACTGTGTTGTTTTGCTTGTATGGCTTATGCGTATGGATTCTCAAGTTGTTTAGATGTTGACCAGTTTAGGATGTACACCAGAGGTTTTGTGAGATTTTTTTGATACCATTTATGTGGTTGGATGTCATGATGTGTTTTGTGATTCAAATTGAGATTATATTTATGAGGTTACTTTATGGAGCATTTGTGTGTACTTGAATGGGAGAACCATCTTATTATTAGGTTGCCTATTAAGGAATTGAGTTTGATCTTTAAGGGTATTGTGGTATGGGACACAACTATGGATTTATGTGCTTAGGAGAGGTTGTCTAGGTACGTGACTTGGGAAAGGCTTGCATAGGGGTCCAGGACCCAAAGTGGTCAGTGCCAGGGTAACCTAATGCAAGTTATGTAACAAGTGATAATCTAGTAATTAAAATTTATGGGGGGGGGGGAAAAACACTAAAAAAAAAGATAAGTTAGAGATATTTGATCCACCCATGCCTTGAGTGCTTATATAGACTAAGGATGGGAATGGGATGAGTGCCTCGTCTTCTTGAGAGGGCTTTCTGGTTTCCACATGTGTGATGTTGAGGGTCCGAGGTTCAGAGTAACCAGTCCAGGGTAACTCAATGCTTGAGGGTCCAGGGTCTATTAAGAGATCAGTCCAGGGTAACTCAAGCAGCCATGTGATGACACTCCCTAGTATGTAGCCTGACTCTCCTCTGTAGATCTTTGTGGATTTTGTGTGCCTCTAGTGGTGTACTTATTGTTGGATGTGTTTATTGTGGTTATTACTTTCATTGAGGATGATTGGTGATTCATGGATGATGTACTCTTGATATGTGGTTTTTGACTTGAGGTGATTATCTTTTGTTGATTTTATCTTATGATCTTGGTATTTGGTTTATACTTGGTTTGTGAATGATGTTTGGTTATGAGTTGTTGGTATTGGATTGAGTGGTCTTACTTTTGGATCATTTTATCTTCTTGAGTAGCATGTGTTACCTTTGAGGTAGTTTTGACTATTAGGGGTACCTTGCCTAGGAATGTTGTATGTTTGACAACCATATGTGGATCGTTCATTATCTTCCCTGCATGGTGGGAGTGGAAGCCTGACTAGGTAACCACGCAGTCGGGAGGTGGTGTCTTCTTACCATTTGGGTTCCCCTTCACATTGCTAGCTGTTGGATGTTCATTGCAGAATATGTACCTTTATGATTCTTATTTCTTATCGCAGAGACTTCTTTTCAGATGATGTTTATATGTTATCATGTATTCTGATGTATTATATCTATTCTCACATACCCTGCGACATGTGCAGTGGATGTTATTAATTGGATGTACTTTCATTGTATTGTTTATACTTATGCATTTGCTTATGCGATTATGTATCTATTATTCCTTTATGATCTTGAGACATTGTACTTGGAACTTAAACTAATTAATTTAAAATTATTAAATGTGACTCAACGTAAAGGAACCCTTGAGGAATTGAAACTATATCTGTAATTGATTATGTGTATTTGATGTGTATGTTCATGTTGCTTCCGCATTAATGTTATCTTGATGTTGTTTAAATTTAAAAAAAAAATAGTTCAGTAAACATTGTAACATGTTAGGTTTATTTCTCTTGGGTTCCCGAGCGGGGCGTTACAAATTGGTCCATAGAGTATACATTACATCAAGTATGGTCTCTTCTTGATTTAATCTCTGAATGTTACATCATGCATACTTATAGAGAAGGCAATATTTTAGCTCATTGTCTGGCTAATTTGGGTACTGATGGGGTTTACATTAACTCTTTACTTTCCCCACTTAACCTCTTTGATCTCCCCAACTTGGTTAATATTGTGACAAAAGAATATGTTTAGAATAAGGTTGAGTCCTTCTCATATTTTATTTGATAGTAATTCATGACTTCTCTATGATTTCACATGTTTTTTCTTTTATGGATCTCACTTGTTCTTTTGAGATATTGTATGTAGATCAAGGTCTTGGATCACATTTGCACTTGCATCAGTGATGGTATTTTTTATGACAATTTTTGGCTAGGCTCTTGGTTTTGTCTGTTGCACCAAACAATGAATTGTATTCTATAATCATTCGATGGATTCCTATCAAGTGGTTATTCATCCATGGGCTCCTAATGGCTGGCAGATACTGTGTCGGTGGCGGATCGATCGATCGGCAGATCTTTAGGCGGATCGGCAGATCTTTAGGCCTGGAGGGCCGACCCATAACCCATAGCAATAATCTGCCCATACCTAAAAATTGGGCTCTTTGCAATCACTATATTCTTGATGTGGGAATCTCCAAGACAAGATTCATTAGTATTGGTAGATGCTCTTTCTTGATGTAGTATTTTTTCTCCTGCATCTTTTTTGTGTCAAGGAATGACCAAAGTTTTTCTTTTCTAGTTCTTTTCTTTGTAAACTATTTTGAACCAGTTATTATTAATATAAATATAAATTTTCACCCAAATTTTTTTAAAAAAATTAAGTTTAACATTAAAACATAAAATCCATTAGAACATTCAATAGAACATAAATAAAACATTTAGACATAAACATCAATCATTATCAAATAAGTTAGATTAATAAGTTGTATGAGTTCATATGAATCATTTCTTTTTGCTTTCTTTTTTCTTGTTTTTTCCTTCTCTATATTGTTGTAGAGGCATATCCATGTTGTCATCGATATTTCTTCTCACCCGTGGACATGCACTTGCAATCCTTTGCAATGTTGGGTCCTCTACAATAACAAATAAAAGGGTTAAATTTAAAAAATTAGAGACTTTAAATATTTTAAAGAACATTTAGTGGTCTTTACCTTGTCTAGCCACATCATCTTGCCTGTTGGCTTGGACCTCAACACATTTATCAGGAATAACTTCTACATCATCTATAACTACAATACAAGATGTTTTCTTAATCCCAACACATATGATAGTTAAATTTGTACTACTGCACCAAATTCAATTTAAAATGTTTTCTTATATTAATATTTTAGAAATAAAAAATCGAATACAAAATATATACCTTGAGTAGTAGGAGCCACATTCGAATCAACACCTCCACGGTGCTCAACTGGTGTATCAGGATTGATAGGCTACCATGCAATGTAAGCAAGAGTGATAGAAGAGATAGATTCCCTACCTATTGTTTAAGGAAACAATGCTAAGATAATGCATTTTAACATGGGCCATATACTTTTCTAAAGGTTGTATACTTGTTAGTTGATAATATTATTTTAAAAAATTATAGTTTCAGAGTTCAATTTGGTAGATCTTAAAGGGAAGTTATATTTTTAATGATCAAGATCCCATCAAAAAAAGCTAACTTCTTTCGTAGACTAAAATGACAAGAAAAACTTGTTAAGAAACAAAATGGTCTTTTGTCATGACTTGCAAGGTCTTGGTCAAGAGCTGTGAGTTGTGCTTTTCACATGACTTCTATAATGCCTCGAAAGTCACCAAAGCCTCATGTTTTTGCATAAGAATGGTCCTTGAAAATAGTCCTCCCACCAAGGCATTTTTGGACCACAAATCATAACTCTGCATAGCTTCGCTCTACATGGTTTCAATCGAGCTTTGATGTAATGGCAACTTATTTATTACTCACGTGGGAGTAGGTGTTTCATACCTTTTGAGCATATGGTGGGGGATTTTAATAGGCAAACAATGGATATAAATATAATATACTTTTAAAAATAATTTAATAAACATCAATAAAAATAAAAAATAAAAAATTTGTTGCTAAAATTATAAATTTTGAAGATAATTTTTTATAAATTAAAATAAAAAACTAAAGTCAGTCCCACAAAAATAATTATAGATACACTGAAATATAAATATTTTTGGATGTAATAAATTAAATTTTAAGTATTTTATAATTGATATCTATTGAGATTTTTTTAGATAGATTTATTTAAGATATCTATACTAGTTAAGTTCATTTTTTAATTTCATTTTACATTTGTTAAAACATTATTTTATTGATTTAAAGTTATTCAAGAATTAGTTGAATGTATTTTATTTAGAAATGATATATTTAATTTCTTAAAAAAAAGGCTACTCAAAGATTAGATTATTAATTAAATATTATAACTCTAAAAAATTATAACTTAGACAATTAAATTATTTTTCCTTGTGTATGCCTAAAAATTATGATATTAGTACTTCGCTCTACACAGTTGCAATTGGGCTTTGATGTAAGGGCAGCTTATTTATTACTCACATGGGAATAGGTGTTTCATACCTTTTGAGCGTATGGTGGGGGATTTTTATAGGAAAACAATGGATTTATTTTTATGACTCCTTCCTTGCTCTCTTCACTTGCCTTCTCAATTTCCAAGATGTCGTTCTTATTTTATGCTTGTATGAAATGTGAGTCTTGTCATCAATATCATAGAAGCATCCTATCCAAAAATTACAAAATTATGCTTCAACCGACGGTGGATGAAGATGCACTCTCTCATCCATTGGATGATAAGGTGTTGGATATTATGTTCATTATGCTTTCTTCCTCCAGCCATCGTGCAATTCATACTATCATTGGGGAGGACTTCTTCTCTGCAACTTCTAGACATGTGTTATACCCTTCAAATTTGGTCTCCATATTTCTATCTAATGCTATGGATCTTCTTCAGTCAACATTGAGATTGGAAATCATTGCTATTATAAATATAATATGCTTTTAAAAATAATTTAATAAACATCAATAAAAATTAAAAATAAAAAAATTGTTGCTAAAATTATAAATTTTGAAGATAATTTTTTGTAAATTAAAATAAATAAATAAAATTAGTCCCACAAAAATAATTATATAGATGCAATGAAATATAAATATTTTTGGATTTAATAAATTAAATTTTGAGTATTTTATACATGATATCTATTGACATTTTTTTAGATAGATTTATTTAAGATATCTATACTAGTTAAGTTCATTTTTTAATTTCATTTTACATTTGTTAAAACATTATTTTATTGATTTAAAGTTATTCAAGAATTAGTTGAATGTATTTTATTTAGAAATGATATATTTAATTTCTTAAAAAAAACTGCTCAAAGATTATATTATTAATTAAATATTATAACTCTAAAAAATTACAACTTAGACAATCAAATTATTTTTCCTTGTGCATGGCTAAAAATTATGACATTAGTTCTTCGCTCCACACAGTTGCAATTGGGCTTTGATGTAATGGAACCTTATTTATTACTCACATGGGAGTAGGTGTTTCATACCTTTTGAGTGTATGGTGGGAGATTTTTATAGGCAAACAATGGATTTTTTTAATGACTCCTTCTTCCATGATCTCTTCGCTTGCCTTCTCAATTTCTAGGATGTCGTTCTCATTTGATGCTTGTATTAAATGCGAGTCTTATCATCAAAATCATAGAAGCATCCTACCCAAAAATTATAGAATTATAATTCAATGATGGTGGATGAAGATGCACTCTCTCATCCCTTAGATGATGAGGTGTTGGATATTATGTTCATTCTTCTTTCTTCCTCCACTCGTAATCACTATCATTGGGGAGGACTTCTTCTCTACAACTTCTAGACATGTGCTATACCCTTCAAATTTGGTCTCCATATTTCTATGTAATGTTATGGATCTTCTTTAGTCAACATCAATATTGGAAATCATTATATACTACCTGCAATTTCATATAGTTGCAGGTGCAGGTGAGGAAGCAATAGCTAGAGGTGGTGCTGGTAAAGGCTTAGCGAAAAATTATGGCACAAGAGTTAGAGTTTGTACAAGTTTAGTTCTAAGCGTGCATGTAGATTCAGTACTAGACAAACAAACAGTTCCTCATTCAAGGTTTAAAGCTCAAAACCAACCTAGGGTTTCATATCTTGATGCCCTTTCCAACATTTTTTCTTCAAATCCTATTGTGCAATTGGCTATGAAGGACCATGACAAATTGTAGTTCCAATGCTGCCATTTCTAAGAAACCCATTTATACTAAAGTAAAAAATCAATATTTCAAGGGAAAGGGGTGGTCCAACTAGCTAAACCCTTCTTTTTGAATCCTCGGTTTCATGATGCTCGTCAGTAGGAACCTAGGCAAAAATTGTGACCTAGGCATGGTTCAACCTTTGAAAAAGGAGAATCTTCAAAGAAAGCTTCAAAATGAGTCCAGCAATAATTGACATAAGATAGATCCAAGATCAAGTCATCAAAGTAGGCTACAAAATGAGATTAGTACCATTTGTCACAAAATAGACACAAGATCAAGCCTCTCCCAAATAAGAGGCAATCGAAGAAAAACCAAAAGAATGGATCTAATTACAAAGAACCTATTTTTGATATTTGTCAAGGGTTTCTTTTAGAACCAACATTTTAATCTTAGCCGACCACAACCCATGATAAGGATTTAGGTCAAGATCCTTCTGCAGATCTGTCCTGTATAGTTCTGGATGGATCTCATGGTATTGAAGGCTCTAAGTCTCCTCATGTTGAAAAGGACCCCAAAGATATTCAAGATCCTCCTAGGGCCCCCTTCATACCAAATTTTTTTTAAAAATGGAGAAAGAAGCAATTGGTGGTTAAACCCATTTCAAAAGACACACATGTTGCTGATAGGTTGATGATCACACTCCCTAGCCATATGTTACAAAACTCTATTGGGTTGCTTTGACAAACTACTTCAATTGGTAAGTTTTCATCTAATTCTTTGCTATTTTCCACTATTAAAAATTAGCCCCATGCATCTTGGCCAGAGTTAAGGGATATCTTCTATATTGATTTAGAATCAAAATGTTTTATAGCTATTTTTGAATCAAAAGCTTCTAGAGATCTAGTGCATAAACAAAAAGGTTGGTTTTGTTGTGGTTCTGGATTATACAATTTGATTTGGATCCCTAATTCCAAAACTCAATCTCTTCAAATTCCTTTTATGCCACATTGGATATCCTTCCCCTCTTTACCACTTGAGTATAAGGATCCCCAGATTATTGAATTCTTGCAAACAAATTGGGAATTTTCCTACTACATGATCTTATTCCTTATGATCAAACACATTTGGATGTGAGAGTCTATTTTTTGCTAGATATGCAGCAACCTCTTCCCTCTCATTTGGTTATAAATTCTCAATGGGGCTCATGGGACCAGTCAGTCATAATTCAAAATGAGCAAATAGTTCAAAATTTTTAAGATAGACTGGGACATTTTAATACTCAATGTCAAGATTCAATCAATGAGGTTCAATAAGTATGTCCAAATTATAACACTAATCCTAATTTATGTGACCATAATGCTTCTTCATATCTAATCCATGATAAGGTCACTATGGCTTCTTCTCAGTGTGCTTACATTCCAACAAG
Organism: Cupressus sempervirens; assembly: GCA_028749045.1. Taxonomy (NCBI): domain Eukaryota; kingdom Viridiplantae; phylum Streptophyta; class Pinopsida; order Cupressales; family Cupressaceae; genus Cupressus; species Cupressus sempervirens. The sequence continues at coordinate 600,617,300 of CM053785.1, forward strand.
TAACCAGAGTTTAGTTCTTTCTACTGCATCCAAACTATCTATATTTTTATAGTTAGTCTTGCCATCTTTACAATGTTTACTAGCTAGAAAGAAAAATTTCCTATGATCTACTAGCTTTAAAGTCTTCTAAGCATGTCCTAGATCTAGATAACTCAAGCCACCCACATTTAGATTTTCCATTAGTTTGTTACAAAATGAATGATCTCTCCAAAAGCCAATATGCTAATTGGAAAACTCTTCAAATTAGAGATCAAATTGCTTCTACAATTACTAGCAATATAGTATTTGTTATTGCTGAGGAAGAAGGATTTAATATAGTAAACTAGGAAAATAGTGACCTAGATGTGTTACTCAAATAATTTCAGTATTGGAATTGTCAAATCGACTAGAAGAAAGCCCCTAGTTTCAAGATTATAGAAGATATAGAAACTCCAAGCCAAGAGGATAAAATGGATTTGTTATTGGATTCATGCATTGACTTGGATCCACTAGGTATTGAGAAAAGTATTTTTCAACAAGTGGAAAATGATTCAGATTTTCATTTGGAAGAGAAAAATTTGAGGGAACTTGAGATTGATAAGGATCAAATTGAGTCTCAATCTCAAAATATCCCAAACAACATGGAGGACTCTATTTTCTTCAAGTAGTTGATCAGTTAGAGTTTCAATTTCAAGAGATTACTTTGAAGGAATCTAAGGCTTTTAAAGATTAACTTGAATTTGGTCTTCAAAACAACTTCACAAATTTTGATATTCAACACACTTTCTCCATTATTTAGTCTCATTCTCTTCATCTTCAAACCTCTAAGACACCCAAATCTAGAGGGCACCCAAAGGATTCAAAGACTAGGATTGTGATTGCCTTAGGTATTCATACCACACTAGATGAAAAAAAAAAATTCTACAAGAGAGTGATGAGGAGAACAACCAGTTCTCCTTATCAACAATGAAAATTCTATCATGGAATGTCAGAGGCATAAATGCCTCTCACGAGAGAGGCAAGATTCATTAGTTTATATAATCTACAAAAGTAGATATTGTGCTGTCACAAGAGACAAAATTATCACAAGAAATATTTCAAAAATCCTTGGCCAAATGGCCAAGCTGGTCCTCAATACATTCTCCCAGCATGGGTACCTCTAGGGATCTTGTTGTCCTCTTGAACCCATTAACAATTCAGGGACACCTTATTCAACAATAGGCTAATTGGAAAATGTTGTAGGTGCTAGATTTTGATGTCTCTTTTACTTTTTTTAATGTTTATGGTCCTACCTCCACTCAAGAAAAGTTAAAATCATGGGATCAATTAGCAATGTTAATTTAATCTAAAAATTATCACCAAGTCATTCTTGGGGGTGACTTTAATGTGATCTTGAATCAAAACGAGAAAGTTTGTGGTATTTGCCCACCCATTAAAACCATTTAGGATTTTGCTCAATTTGTTGGGAAAAATGATTTAATGGATATTCGACCCTCTAATGGAAAGTTTACATGGACAAACATGAGATCTATTTTTGCACAAATTATAGTCAAATTGGATAGATTTGTTCTTTCTCATGAGTGGAAATTAGGTAATTTTTGTTTTCACTCAAAGATATTGTCTGTACCAAAATCTGACCATTTTCCAATTTCCATAAACATCGATCAATCTGCATCTATAGATTAGAATCAACATAAGTCATCATTTAAATTTGAAAGTATGTAGTTGTGTCACCCACATTTTCTTCCACTTTTAAAGAAATGGTGGATTAGTGCTCCTTTTGCTCTAGGATCTAAAATGCATCAATTTGCCAGTAAATTGACGCATGTCAAAGAGCAGATCAAAATTTGGAATCTACAAGTTTTTAAGAATGTTTCCAAGTAGAAAGAGGTTGTTAAGCTGCAATTGGAGGATATTCATTGCTCCATTATCAAGAATGGGATGGATAGTGATACTTATGTTAAGCAAAAAGAGTTACATCATGATTGGGAGGAATTTTGTTATAGGGAGGAAGAATATTGGAGACAAAAGTCTAGGAAAGTTTGGTTACAACAAGGAGACAAAAACACAAAAAAAAAATCATGCTTCTACCCAACAAAAATGGGTAGCTAAATCAATTTTTCAAATTTTAGAGGCTGAATCAGGCAATATTCTAAACAATGCTCAACAAATCAAAGATGAAGGTGTTAAGTTCCTTTAGAATATTCTTGCACTAGTAGATCACCCTTCGCCTTTGCCTTCACAAGTTAAGGATTTCATTCAGCATATCCCTACAATAATATCCCTCGTGGAGAATTCTAAGCCCTTAGCCCCTTTCACCATTCAAGAAATTTGAGAGGTAGTATTCTCCTTCCCTCTAGACAAAGTTGTAGGACCAAATGGCTTCACGACCTTATTCTTTTAGAGTTGTTGGGAGTTTATTGGGTGGGACCTTCTAGCAACCATGGAGGAATCCAAAAAGTTCAAATCTATGCTAAAATACTTCAATTCTACAAATATAGCAATTATTCCAAAAACCAAGGAGCCCAAAACTTTTGCAAATTTTTGCCCAATTTCACTTTGCAATTTGACTTACAAAATTATTACTAAAGTTATTTATTTGTGACTTCAAAAAATTCTTCCATTTATAATTTCTCCTGAACGAGGTGGATTTGTTCCTGGTACAGAAATAATGGAGGGTGCAATGGTAGCTCATGAAGTACTTCACTCCATCAACAGTAATCAGTCTTCTAATTTTTTTATCAAGTTAGACATGCAAAAGGCATATGACAGAGTTTGTTGACAAATCCTTTTTCAAGTCCTTCAAAAAATGGGTTTTGACAAGAAATGGTGTAAGTGGATTAAAGCTTGAATTTTGGGGGCTTGGTTCTTAGTAATTATTAATGGGTTAGCATCAGGCTTCTTTCCTTCCATACAAGGGCTCTAATAGGGTAATCCTCTTTCACCTGCTTTATTTATCATCATGGCTAAAGCCCTTAGTTGAAATATCAAGCATCATCAATTAACTGATAAGTGGAAAGGTGCAGAAATTGAGGGTACAACAATATCAATCATGCACTCTCTATTTGCTGATAATACATTACTATTTGGTTTCTCACTAGTTTCAGAGGCTAAGTAGATAAAGAAAATTTTATCGCAATATTCAAAAGTTTCAAGGTGGAAAATCAATTATCAAAAGTCAAAAATCTTCTTATTTAACATCAAAAAAGTCATCTCAGACAAGATTGTGCATATTTTGGGGTTTTCAAAGGATTTTTAACCCTCCACATATCTTGGGATTCCCTTTTTCATGGGATCAAATAAGAAATTTTTTTTGGATGGTGTCTATCAAAGAATTAAGAGCAAAATTGCCTCCTAAAAAGTTAGATGGTTGTCATTATCTGGCAGAATATTGCTTATTAAGTCTATTCTTTCTGCAATACCAAATTATTATATGGCTATCATGCAAGCACTATCTTCTATTGTTTCAAAAATTCAAAAACTTATTAAGGGATTTCTATGATCTGGAAATTTGAAAAATGAAAAGAAACTTCCACTTGTTTCTCTCCAAGATATGGCACATACTCCTACTCTAGGAGGAGCTAGAATTCATGATTTGACAAGGAATAAAGAATTTGGTGGTAAGCTAGCTTGGCATATGTACACTAAATCACAATCAGTTTCATGTCAAATAATGCAATAGACATATCTAGATAACAATGAGCCACATAGAATATTCTCCATGTTGGATCCTCCTAAGGGATCAATCATTTGGGATTTATGATTTCATCTAGAGACTGTTAGGAACCTGTGTGTTCCTTCTGTTTATTTTATTAGAGTAGTGTTGTTGGACGCATATGCTTTGTAAGTCGTCCCGTGAGTATATTTTATTATCCCACATGCATAGGTAGTATTACTTTTCTAGATCGTACCCAGTATATAAGAATAGGTTGAGGCCCTTGATGAGCACGGACGAATTTATTGTATTGAGCTTGCTCAAAGGAGGTTACCCCCTCGAAGTGGCCTACGATCAGTAGATTCATTCTGAGTTTTGCTATCACTTTGTATTCTGTTATTTCGAGCATTCTCACGATATTGCTATAAGGAGGTTCTTCACATCTGGTATCAGAGCACTCTCTTGGGCTCGCTGGGTGGAAATTACATCAAATTTTTTTTCTGTCGTGGCCTTCAGGTTCCTCTCACTTCTAATATCTCTTGTTATTGCAATAACTCTTTTCAGTTGTTCTGTCTGTGAGTAAATTTTTCTACGTCGACTGTTCAAAAAAAAAAAAAAAAAAAAAAAAAAAAAAGAGTAAAAATTTTTCTATTTTTTAGTCGTAGCTTCCTTGTTTGCTTTCTGTTTCTGCTCATACTTCCGCAGAACGTCTGCAATATCATTTCGCATACTTCCTTCCTTGGCGACCCAACCCCAAATTTTACATATCAAAGCCCTAAATCCCTCATTTATCTAATTTTAGGGTTTGCCCTATCTTTTTCACCTCTCATCCAATCGCCACCAAACTGAGCCACAAGATTCAATTCCTCATTTTGCTCCCTTATCCCTCTTGGACTGTTCGCCTCATTTCGCCTCCCTACCCTTGAAACCCTCATTTTTCTTTTTCCCTTGTCCCTAGATAGTCTCCCACCACCCGTCGAACACCCATTTCCTATATGAGTTTTACCCAAATCCAAGTTTTCCGTAACTAAAAAAGTTTTTGTTTCTCATCTTCTACCCATTCCAAAAAAAAAAAAAAAAAAAAAAAAAAAAACCTTGTTTTATGGTTGTTACGCGTACAGGAGCAAAAATCATGGAAGAGGAACTTGCATCCCTCAAAACCAAACTTCAAGATCTGGATGACAAAATTCTGGGTCTTAACTTTCAGCAGTCAGCCATGAGCCGAAACCATTCAGGAGATACTGGGTCCTCTTCTGGCAATTTCCGTGGACCAAAGCTTGATTTTCCACGCTTCGATGGTTCTGATCCGACTGGATGGATCTATAGGGCAGAGCAGTATTTCAGCTTGCATAATACTTTGGATAACCACAAAGTCTCCCTTGCATCTTTTCATTTGGAACATTAAGCTCTTCAATGGTTCCGTTGGTACATCAAGGCTAATGTAGGCCCAACGTGGAGAGAATTGTGCACCCTCATTTTGGAGCGCTTTGGCCCTAGTTCCTTTGATGATTTCACAGGAGCACTAACTAAACTGCGTCAAACAGGCACTGTAAGAGAATACCAGACAGAGTTTGAAAAATTAGCTAATTACACAGAGGGCTTGTCTGATGAATTCTTCCGTAGTTGTTTTGTCAGTGGTCTGAAGGATGCACTTCGCTCAGAAGTCAAAATGTTTCGACCTACTACAATGATGGAAGCCCTTGGGTTGGCTAAGTTAGCGGAAGACAAGATTAGTGCTCTACAACACTCCAGATCTAATTTTGTTCCATTCAAAAATACAGGTTCTCACAACCCTCCAGTCATACCAGCTCCCAGAACTACTCCGATCAAGCACTTGTCTGAAACAGAGATGCGAGTCAGGCGAGACAAAGGGCTTTGTTATAATTGTGATGAGAAATGGTCTCGGGGCCATAGATGTGTTCAGCAAAAGCTCTATCTCTTGGATGTGGATTCTCCACCGGAACTGGAAGAATATGTAGATGCTCAGGAAACAGTGGATGATGAGGTTGAGCCTCACCAGCCTGAACCTCCTTCACCAGAAGCTCCACCAGAGATATCTGTCCATGCTTTGGCAGGAGTCACTACTCCACAAACCATGCGGGTCCAGGGTTTCTTCAAGAAGATCCCTCTTACTATACTCATTGATTCTGGTAGCACTCATAACTTCATTGATCCACGAATAGCCAAACAGGCTGATTGCTTTATCCATCCCTGCTCTAGCTTTGAAGTTATGATTGCCAATGGGGACACTTTACCTTGTAAAGGGAAATGTCGCAATGTGCGTCTCTCTATTGGAGATTATAACATGTGCTCTGACATGTTTGCCTTACCCTTAGGTGGCTGTGATGTGGTTTTGGGTGCCCAATGGTTACGCACTCTTGGCCCCATTCTCTGGGATTTTGCTGAACTTTGGATGCAGTTTTCAGCCGAGGGGCACCAACACACTTTGAAAGGCTTACACCCAGGGTCTCTCAGCATCATCAGTTCACACCGTATGGAAAAACTTCTTAAGAAGAATTCACATGGTGTCATCGCTCAGCTCCATTCCATTCAGATGCAGCCATCAGCAGTCTCTAGCACTCCTGCCGATCTCCAACACATTTTGGACAAGTATTCTGGTATATTTGCTGAACCTGTGGGATTACCTCCTTCTCGTCCAGAGGACCACCGTATTCAGCTCCTTCCTGGCAGTGTTCCGCCCAACATCAGGCCCTACCGCTACCCATTTCATCAGAAGACCGAAATCGAGATACTTGTCCGTGACTTACTGAAGCAAGGTATTATTCGCCCTAGTACCAGTTCCTTTTCTTCTCCAGTTCTGCTTGTTCGCAAAAAAGATGGGTCATGGTGACTCTGCATTGATTTCCGAGCACTTAATCATCTCACTATAAAGGACAAGTTTCCCATTCCAGTTGTTGATGAACTTCTTGATGAACTTCATGGGGCTCATTTTTTCTCCAAGTTAGATCTTCGTTCTGGGTATCATCAAATTCGGGTTAATGAGGAGGATATACCTAAAACTGCCTTCCGCACACATGATGGTCACTATGAATTTTTAGTCATGCCCTTTGGCCTCACGAATGCTCCTTCAACATTTCAGGCAGTGATGAATAACATATTTCGACCATACCTCCGAAAATTCATTCTGGTCTTCTTTGATGATATCCTCATATATAGCAAAACTTGGGCTGAGCATCTCCATCATCTGGAGCTTGTCTTGCAACTTCTCTTTGATCATCAACTCTGTGCAAAACTATCTAAATGTGTGTTTGGCCAGGAGGAAGTGGAGTATCTCGGGCATATTGTTGCACACCATGGAGTGCGGGTGGATCCTACAAAAATAGATGCCATGAAAACTTGGCCGCATCCTAAAACTCTCAAGAGCCTTCGGGGTTTTTTGGGGTTGACTGGCTACTACCGCAAGTTTGTCAAAGATTACGGGAAAATTGCAGCACCATTGACAGCTCTGTTAAAAAAGGATGCCTTCTCCTGGACCCCTGTTGCTGAGACTGCATTTGAACAACTGAAACAGGCTATGTGCAGTACACCTGTTCTCGCGATGCCAGATTTTTCCAAACCCTTCACTATTGAGAGTGATGCTTGCGGCAATGGATTGGGTGTTGTTCTCCTGCAAGATGACCATCCTATTGCGTTCACTAGCAAAGCCCTCTCTGGTAAGAATCTAGCCCTCTCTACTTATGAAAAAGAAATGATGGCTATTTTGCATGCTGTACAGAAGTGGTGGCCATACCTCTTAGGGAGTCATTTTTGCATCAGAACCGATCACCAAAGTCTGAAATACTTCCTGGAACAACGGGTATCATCTCCTACACAACAGAAATGGGTCAGCAAACTCATGGGGTATGATTATGAGATCACCTACAAGAAGGGTAAGGAGAATATTGTGGCAGATGCTCTTTCTCGCACATTTGATAATCAAGCTTCCCTTTCCGCTATTTCTATGCCCATTCCCAATTGGTTAGCGTCTGTTCAGCAGGGCTATGACAGTGACTCTTCTTTATCTCAAATCATTCACCAGCTAGCCAATAATCCTTCTGCTATACCACATTACTCTTGGGATGGTGCTTCTCTTCGATACAAGGGTCGGCTAGTGCTTCCTCAGAACCCAGCTCTACATCAGGCTATTTTTTATGAACTCCATGCTTCTCCTTCAGCAGGGCACTCAGGCTTCCTCAAAACTTATGAGCGAGCAAGGAGAAACTTCTTTTGGAAAGGGATGAAACAGACGATTCAACAGATGGTGGCTGAATGTGATACTTGCCAACGCCACAAGGGTGAAACGACCCTCCTTCCTGGCTTGCTCGAACCATTGCCCATCCCTACACGGATTTGGACTGATCTTGGTTGTGGTTGATCGTCTCTCGAAATATAGTCATTTTTGTGCCCTCAGCCACCCCTATACTGCCTCCTCTGTTGCACAAATCTTCATGGACCAGATATTTCGTCTTCATGGACTCCCTTCTTCCATTGTCTCTGATCGTGATGCAACTTTTACCAGTCATTTTTGGACTAAACTGTTTCAGAAAACTGGCACCAAACTGAAGATGAGTTCAGGCTATCACCCACAAACTGATGGTTAAACTGAAATTGTCAATAAATGCTTGGAAACTTATCTTCGTTGCTTCACTTCCGAACAGCAACATCAGTGGGCCAAGTGGCTCCCTTTAGCTGAATGGTGGTACAATACCTCTTACCACACTGCCTCTAAAATGACTCCATATGAAGCAGTCTATGGTCAGGCACCTCCAGTGCTCCTTCCCTACACTCCCAACAGCTCACCAGTCCAGGCAGTTGACATAGTTCTCCGCAGCAGGGATCAGATTCTTCGTACCTTACAGGATAATCTTCACATGGCCCGTAATCGGATGAAACAGCAAGCAGATCAACACCGTTCTGAGCGCTCATTTCAAGTTGGGGATATGGTTTTTCTTCGTCTACAGCCATACAAACAATCCTCCCTAAAGCTGAAAGGGCGTCATAAGCTGGCCCCAAAATTTTATGGGCCTTATAAGGTTCTGCAGAAGATTGGTTCAGTTGCTTATAAACTGGAACTTCCTCCTTCTTCCCGCATTCATCCAGTCTTTCATGTTTCTTGTCTAAAGAAAGTTCTGGGTACCACTGTCAGAGCACAAACTACTCTCCCTGAAATGGATACGGAAGGATCCATTATCCTGGAGCCAGTGGCAATCATTGACCAGCGCACTCGCCAGCTTCGCTCTCGCTCCATCTCTGAGGTCTTGATTCAGTGGCATGGCATGCAACCAGAGGATGCTACCTGGGAACCCCTTCTTCAGATTCAACAACAATTTCCACACCTTAAGCTTTGAGGACAAAGCTTTTTTCTAAGGGAGAGGGGATGTTAGGAACCTGTGTGTTCCTTCTGTTTATTTTATTAGAGTAGTGTTGTTGGATGCATATGCTTTGTAAGTCGTCTCGTGAGTATATTTTATTATCCCACATGCATAGGTAGTATTACTTTTCTAGATCGTACCCAGTATATAAGAATAGGTTGAGGCCCTTGATGAGCACGGACGAATTTATTGTATTGAGCTTGCTCAAAGGAGGTTCCCCCTCGAAGTGGCCTGCGATCAGTAGATTCATTCTGAGTTCTGCTATCACTTTGTATTCTGTTATTTCGAGCATTCTCACGATATTGCTATAAGGAGGTTCTTCACAGAGACATTGTTCTTAAGTATATTTCTTGGGAATTAAATTGTGGGGACAAGATCAACATTTGGGGTGATTCATGGAATGGACATCCTCCCTTAAATATAATTCCAAATATACAAAAAATTGTCTCAGTTACAGAAGCAGAATGGGGCAACCTTGTTATTCACTTTATGGATGCAATTTGCATTTTTTCAAGGAACATAATATGGAAGGATCCAAAACAATTCTCTTTAGATCCTCAATTCAAACAACAACTTTAATATATCTTTTTAGATAGATAGGCTTTTGTGTCAAAGGTTGAGGATCGATTACTATGGATTTCGGCTTAAAATGGAAACTATTCAATCAAGGAAGGTTACAAACTTCTCCAGCAAGTTGAGTCAGAAAAATCCCCTTCTTGAGCCTTCATGTTCTATTGGAATAAGGTAGTACTACCCAAGACTGTGTGCTTTGTGTGGCTAGAAGCATAGAATTCTAACAAGTGATTGGTTCGCGAGGCTAAGTATTGCTTCTCCTTTCAAATGTGTTTTATGTGGTAAGGAGGATGAATCAATTGACCACTTGTTTGTAAGTTGTCAATTTGCATACTAGTGTTGGATGTTTATCTTAAAGAAATTAAATTATTATACTCCACTACAAAATAACATCTGTGACATCTTTTAGTCATGGCCAGTTCTTTATCGCAATGCCCTTTTTGTAGGAATCTAGAAATGTACACCTGCAATAGTAATTTGGGCTATTTGGTGGTAAAGAAACAAAAGGATTTTTAGAAAAGAAATATCATCTTTAGAGAAAGTGTTCCAAATCATTGAAAAATTGATCTCAAAAGTTACCATTGCAAGTGTTAGTAAATGGAAATCTAATCCAATTATCACTTATTGGGATAGAGGTATCATTCATGAATGGAAATCAATTTTCTTACGATTAGGATCTGGAACTTCTTCAAAGCTACAAACTCCCACAAATAGATCTACAATCAAGTGGCAACCCCCTATGCTTAGATTTGTCAAACTCAACTTTGATGGAGCATCTAGAGGTAACCTAGAAAAATTAGGCTTGGGAGCATGCATTAGAGACTGCATTGGTAAAGTCTTGGCAATTACAACAACACCCCTACCTATAGGAACTAACAATATGGCTGAGGCTCAGTCATTTCTCTCAGGATTAATTCTTGCAAAGAAAGGGAATTTCCATCATGTGCATATTGAAGGTGACTCTCAAGTTATAATCTCAGCTTGCATTAGGAGACAATTGTCATCTTGGAAATTGAAGAAGGAACAAATATTTTGTAGCCATATGTACTGGAATGATATAAAAAAATTATTACCATCTATTAATATCATCTTTGATCAACTTGAGATATGCTTTTGACTTAAATCTAGATTTGATCTTGCCAAATGTAAAACCACACATCATACTCAAGTGATGGTAGTAAACATGATACTGAGTAGTGTGGAAAGATTTAGTATGACTTCACCATAGTTTCACACATGCAAACCTCCTTGATCATCAAAGTAGCTCAGTGCCACTACAATTCCTCATTAAGACATTCACAAACCTAAACACCATACCACTACATAGTACCCATCAAATGCTTTCTTACTACTGGCCTAAATCACTCAGCAAGATTAGATAGCTCGGTCATCAGTATACCCATGAGCACTCGGTAGGAACTATGGCTGAGTAGCTTGGCATTGGTCTCTCCCATCTTAACTCAACAAACACCTGGATAGAAGTCAATCAATACCCCACCACTTAATGCCTAGGGGGAACTCAGTAGTCATTAATTTGAATAACTCAGTAAGCCTTGAGTAACTTAGTCAATACTAAACCCAAGCTTGCTCGCTAGATACTAAGCCAAGGGTAAATTGGTCAATACTAAACCTAAACTTACTAAACTTGGTAAACACTAAGCCAAGGGTCGCTCGGTCAAGATTGAACCCAAATTTACTGAACTTGATAAACATTAAGCCAAGGGTAACTCGGTCAACATTGTACCTGAGATTACAAAATAAACACTATGCCCATGTAGTTCAATAAAAGCTTCCCCCTTAAAAATGAACACTATGCTCATATAGCTCAACTATGCCTAGGCATTTCACTATTTAATACAAATGGGAAAGAAAACCAATTACTATTGGCAATCCATAAAATTATTAGCCATCAGTTTCTACAAATCTTTGTAATGCCCCATCAATGCAAAAGGGTTTAATGTAAAAGTTGTAATCCCATTACAACCTAAGTTGGAAAGATAATTAACCATTTTTTTACCCTCTCTATATGTGTGTAATAATGTGACCTCCTTATACTAATAAATAATATTCCAAATTTGTTGGAGCACATATTTGAGTCTTGTACTTCACACTACACAGTTGCAATTGGGCTTTGATGTAATGGAACCTTATTTATTACTCACATGGGAGTAGGTGTTTCATACCTTTTGAGTGTATGGTGGGGGATTTTTATAGGTGAACAATGAATTATCATAGAAGCATCCTACCCAAAAATTACATAATTATGCTTCAACCGGTGGTGGACAAAGATGTACTCTCTCATCTCTTAGATGATGAGGTGTTGGATATAATGTTCGTTCTAATTTCTTCCTCCACCCATCATGTGATTCGTACTGGTCATTGGGGAGGACATCTTCTCTATAACTTCTAGACATGTGCTATACCCTTCAAATTTGGTCTCCATATTTCTATCTAATGTTATGGATCTTCTTTAGTCAACATCGAGATTGTAAATCATTACATACAAGGTGGTTAGACTAGAGTTTTGGGCTCAAAATAAATTGAAGCAGACCATGCAGAGTTATGATTTGTGGTCCAAAAATGCCTTGGTGGGAGGACTATTTTTAAGGACCATACTCATGCAAAAACATGAGGTTTTGGTGACTTTTGGGGCATTAGAGAAGTCATGTGAAAAGCACAACTCATGACTCTTGACCAAGAACTTGCAAGTCATGGCAAAAGCTCTGGGTTTTTAGATAACTGAGGGTGTGAAGAAAATTGGATTTGCACTGATTGACATCTTGGGTCTTCCAATTTTTGATGCACATGCAGTATTGTTTTTCGCTCTACATAGTTGCAATTGGGCTCTGATGTAATGGCACCTTATTTATTACTCACATGGGAGCAGGTGTTTCATATCTTTTGAGCGCATGGTGGGGGATTTTTATAGGAAAACAATGGATTTCTTTTTATGACTCTTCTTCCATGCTTTCTTCACTTGCCTTCTCAATTTCTGGGATGTTGTTCTCATTTGATGCTTGTATGAACTATGAGTCTTGTGATTAATACCATAGAATCATCCTACCCAAAAATTATAGAATTATGCTTCAACCAGCGGTGGATGAAGATGCACTCTCTCATCCCTTGGATGATGAGGTGTTGGATATTATGTTCATTCTACTTTCTTCCTCCACCCGTCGTGCGATTCATACTATCATTGGGGTGGACTTCTTCTCTGCAACTTTTAGACATGTGCTATACCCTTCAAATTTGGTCTCCATATTTCTATCTAATGCTATGGATCTTCTTCAGTCAACATCGAGATTGGAAATCATTGCATACAAGGTGGTCAAACCATAGTTTTGGGCTCAAAATAAACTGAAGTGGGCTATGCAGAGGTATGATTTGTGGTCTAGAAATCATACTTAAAATAAATAATGTCATAACTTTTAGGAATGCACAAGGAAAAATAATTTGATTGTCTAAGTTATAATTTTTTAGAGTTATAATATTTAATTAATAATATAATCTTTGAGTAGCTTTTTTAAAGAAATTAAATATATCATTTCTAAATAAAATACATTCAACTAATTCTTGAATAACTTTAAATCAATAAAATAATGTTTTATCAAATGTAAAATGAAATTAAAAAATGAAGTTAACTAGTATAGATATCTTAAATAAATCTATCTAAAAAAATGTCAATAGATATCAATTATAAAATACTTAAAATTTAATTTATTACATCCAAAAATGTTTATATTTCATTGTATCTATAATTATTTTTGTGCGACTGACTTTAGTTTTCTATTTTAATTTAGAAAAAAATATTTTCAAATTTTATAATTTTAGCAACAATTTTTTTTTTTTTTTTTTTTATTGATGTTTATTAAATTATTTTTAAAAGTATATTATATTTATAATAAATATTTTAATTTTGACATGTAGATGGTTGTCAAATTTAAGCTTAAAGATCATTGTTAACATTAGCACACTCACACCATTACACCACTTGTTCTACCATTGTAGAATGCCTGTGGGCATTAACAAGGAAATAATAAACATAAAATAAAACTAAATAAAAATTGAATTAAGAATAACTCTTCAAAAAAATAAAAAATTGACCTTTCTTTAGTCTTTTTTGGTATAATTTGAATGCTTTTGGGTATTGGGGGTTATTATTATTTTTCCAATCCAAATAATAGTAATAAAAATGATAAAATAATGAGGATTAAAAAATTATAATTACTTTTAAAAAATTGATTTAAAATTCTCAAAACAAAAATTAAGTGAAAACTAATTTTTTAATATTGAATATTAATTGACAATTTTATAAAATGCCTAAAATTTAGTTTATTCGTAAAATTTGTAATGAGTTGAATATTTTTCAATATTTTATTATCAATAATCAAATGGTTTATAATAAATTACATTTTTAAAAATTTTTTTTCTTATAAATTTAAGAAATCTTTTTAAATATCTTTCTTGAAATATTTTATTGCTACTAAATTAACTGAGATTTATGAATGCAACCACATAATTTTTTAGCATTCCTTTTCTATTATTTTATCTCATTTAAGATTTGTTTCAATATATAAATTTGATTCTTAAATACATTAGCAATTACATGGATTAATATTTTTTAGTTTTCAGATCTCAAAAATAAAAGCTTCTTCCAAAATGTATTTTTGAGAACTATGTCTAAGATGGTAATCAGCTTTTAAAATACTTCCTTTTACACTTCCAATAGAATTTGCTTGAAAGTTTTAGACATTTGATTTCTAAAAAATTCAATAGAGACATTTTTATTGATTTGTCTTATTAGAATAAATTTCTAATAAAGTCTTTTCAGACATGGCATATGGAGATTGAGACTATGTAGAGGCTTTCCCTTTCCCCTCTTCTACGTACAATCTTCAACCTTTAGCTTTGGTAAAAAGTTTATTCTTTTCCTCTACCCTGTTTACTAATTTCCCCTATGATTTTGAATAGATTTGTACTAGGTGATCACGAACACATTATAAATGTGAGTAACTCACTTGATCTGGAGAGTATGAAGCTTGACTACGAAGGTTGTGTCACCACTAATTTTGTTGTTGAGACTATGAGAAGAATTTTATGTGATCAAATAGTGGAAGTAACTAGATCCAATTAGCCATATCGATATATGCAAGATCAATAATCAAGGTTAAAATGGATGAATAAAAGTGGCATATTGCTACCTTTTATTTTGCTATGATTACTAACATTTGCATTGCAACTAGTGGGAATGTGGCAAAGTTTTTTTAAAGGATAAGAGCAAGGAGTTGATTCATGGTATTGCAATGGTGTCTTCCATCTCCATTGCAACATTGAACCCATAGACAAGTTTTCATCAACCACTCGAAATGTCCATAGAAGAAATCTTAAACTTATCAATGTTCTCTTATCTCTTTCTATTAATTTTTTGGTTGGTTTAGCAACTTGAAAAGGGAGAGCTAAGAGAGTTGAGTGCTATGCAATCTGATTCTCCAAGCTTCATATTATCCAGAAACTTCTAGATAAAATTTTATTTGTTATTTTTAGTTCAAAAAAATAATTATACCCCTAGAAAAATTAGGGTCAGCTAATCAAAAAATAATAATTGTTAATTAAATATTATTTTAAAAAAAAACAACACAAGTGTACTCTTAAATTTTAGAGCTAGAATAATTTCCATTTAAAAAACTAATTAGGGATGAGCAACTACGAACATTAGTTCCTTGCCTACAAAGAGGTAGGGACTAATAATTAATGCATTTATCAACAATATATACATATAAATACAAGACAAATACTAAGAAATGTTTCCAATGTAAAACAAATATAATGACTTATATTTCAACTTGGATTCCAGGTGAAATCTAGAGACATGCTATACAAGACAAATATGATCTTTTGAAAATTGGCATGTAGGAGTTTATTGATCCTCAACTTGGTTTTATATCTACTTGCTAGAACTAAATTCTTAAAAATAAATATAAAGAAAATGGTACTCTTGAAAAATACAAAGCTCCACTTATTGCTAAACATTATTGTCAAAATAAAGACATAAATTATAATGAAAACTTTGCACCTACAATTAGATAGACCACCATTTGAGGCTAACACCTTTATACCTCTTTTTAGTATTATGTAAAATTTCCTTTTATTGATAATATATAATTTGGACTTTCAAGCCTTTCGTTTAAAAAAATATCTAACATTTAGATTACACAAGAAGTATGTAAAGTGTAAGAGCATTGCCTTGGACATGACTTCTGATAGTACTTTGGCAAGATTTTTAAAAGAAAGAAACTACCCTAGTTTTATGGTAGGATACTCTTTACAAATAAATTTATACTATTACAGTAGCATCAAGGGTTTTAATGTTTTAGAAAACCATCAGTTTATTTTTTAGCATTCTTAGTTTATTAAAAGAAAGAAACTATCCTAGTTTTACTGTGTTCTATAAATATTTATTTTTTATAACATTGTATTTATCTTTTATTTATATGTAAAAAATATAAAAAACTTATATTTTTGGAACTTATAAGTATATATTTATTTTACATTGGAAACATTTCTCAAAGTATTTGTTTTATAGTCTAAAAGTTTGAGCTAATTATTTCAGCCTGGATTCCAATGTAATTTTTATATAACAACTTATATTTTTGGAACTTATTATCAAATACAGTAATTGATAAAATATTCAATTTAAAATAAAAATCAATTGAATTATTTACCTCATTGATAGATCTAGCAGAAGAACCTTAGACACTCATTGTTTGGAGTCATTCAGGCATGGCTATATAGCCTATTTTGTAGCCCAATTTCTTGTGCTCTTGAGAAGTTTTTAAAAAAAACTCCATGGCCTACATGTTTTCCTCATATCATGAAAAAAAATTTGTAATCAATTTCATAAAGATGAAATTGTTTACAATTTATAAATGTTTGCATATAATTTTTCATTTATGTATACTTACAATTCGTGCAACAAGTTTTGAATATCCACCTGAGCCAATCTTGTGTTGTCTGTGCTTTTATTTTCTTGCTTTGGTTGCCCTTGACATGTTAGGCAACCTATGTGAAGTCTGAAATATGTTAGATAACATAATTATTAAGAGTAATTATTACATAATTTCATTCTTAATAATATGACGTAGCTTCTTTCCTCGAGTGGTACCATTTCTCCATCATCTATTTCTTTTTTCTCAGTGGCATCCTTTTTAAGATTATTCTACTCAATAATAGGAATATAGGGAGCCACTCATAACAAGGGCTCTTTTTCATTTGGATCCTGTACTTGTACCTAATATACTTCAAATTTTTCCCACTTTCTCAAGGAGCCTAAGTCTTTGAAAGACATTGGGTCCAAAATGTGTTGTCATGGAATCAATGATTTTTTCCTTCAACTCTTTAGTTTGCAAATTCCACCTTCTAAGAAAAGAAAAAAACTATTAGATTCATAAATGAATTGAAGCTACCTTTTAATTTATTTCAAGAAATTGATCAAAGGAAATATGATCTAGCACTAAAGTAAAAATATGATACCTTGTGTGTATGGTTAGCCCAAATATATGCAAACTTTCATCATTAATTTTTTCATAAAATAGATTATTCCCTATAAAATAATAATGGGATTAGTAGGTATTGCAAGGGACTACATGGGAGGTTAGTGCATTTGATTTTATTATGAGTATGAGATTGTATAGTAAAATAAATGATCAATCTTGAAAGCACCTGGAAGTTGGGCTACTTTCAGGGAAAGACCATCTTCATTACTAACAAGAAATTAATCATAATTTTTTATTTTTCTTGTACATCTAACACATGTACACTCAAGAATGTCCTCATTCCTGTTGAATCTAAGACTAGTTTTGACTATTTCATGTCAACACACTTAAGATGTTTACTAACTTCATGTCGAGCTAGTAACACATCCTGAGTAAAATATGTATAGATGTCAAGTAAAAAGTTGATGCTAAGCTACAATGTATGCCAAGCCAAACAAAACTACAACAAGTGTCAAGTGAACTACAGGTTCCAAGCAATCTTCAAGTGCCAAGTGAAGTTCAAGTGTTGAACATAGTATAGGTGCCGAGTCACTATAGAAGCCAAGTGGAACAGAATTTCTATATGAGCCAAGTGAGCTAAGTTTTTCTATATGAGCCGAGCATCAGAGGTAACAAGTGTTGAGTAACATAGATTGGACATAGTTGTTTGTAATTGCAAGAACAACCATGCAAACCATTTTTTTAAGCCAACATAGAAGAATCTTGAAAGATATTAAAGATGAGAATGAATCTTTTATATTACCTATGCAATATGCATGCATCAAATAAGAAAAATGGAGAAGGCATGAAATCAATAAGAAAAGTGCAATGAATTGAGTGAGAAATGAAGAATGAATATGGATTGTAGATTCATACCTAACCCTAAGTCTTCAAAATCTTTAAAAGGAGGATGAAACCCCATTGTATTCATGGATGAATGAAGTGTATGTGTGAACTATAGTGAGATTCAGAGCGAAGTGTGAAAAGACATAGAGAAACAGAGGAACATTGTAGTATTCAGTTGATCAAGAATAGAGTATCAGAATATCAAAGAGTGACATATCAAATCAAGCAAGGAGCAGGTCAGTCAGAGCAGAACAAGTATCTGGAATCAACAATTGGAGATTGTCAGTAATCAGGTCAAAGACTTTCTAATACTCTCTAGCAGTTGTATTAGATAATGGAAATCCTATGGAGTTAGGTTGGCCTAATAGCGATTTGTATATCCTTTAATAGGGTGGCATTCCAAGTGAATGTACAAAAGTCCTTTAACTATGCCTACTTATAGTAGGGTAGTGAAATCCTTTAACCAGGTCACTTTTGACAGAGTGTAAAAGTCTTTAATAGGATAGGCCTTTCACAGGATAGACCATTGGAAGTGGTCAAACATTGTAATCTTGAATAGTTACACATTGTTGCAGTGATATTTTGTGGGTGTCATCCCCACCCTAGTTTTACCTTCTCATTTTGGGGGGTTTCTGGGTTACCAAATTTGTGTGTTGTCTATTTTCATGCATCTCTTTACTTTCAAGTTTAGTAGATAGATTGAATGCATGTGAATGGTTTTAGTTAGAATAATTTAAAAGGGTTAAAGTTAGTTACTTTTGATTCACAACCCCACAGCCCCCCCCCCCCCCCCAAAAGAAGTAAATCATCCCATTTGTTAATTCCAACAATTGGTATCAGAGCCAAGTTCTCACAAGAAGGAGCCTTATAGCTTGGAGAAAAGATCTAGAAATGGAAGTCTAAAAACTTGGGAAGATAATAGAGAATCAAGTAATTGACATAGAACTTGCTTTACATGCTATGGAAGAAGCTAGAGGAGAATTGAGAAAATCCCTAAAAAGAAGAAAAGTGATTTCCATAGTTGAGAATGAAACACAATATAAGGAGATTGACACCTCAAATCTATTTTCAAATGGAGATTCTAAAGATTTTGATGAAACAATAGAAAACCTAATGGAGAAGAATAGAGCTCAAGTAGAAGAAATCAAAATACTCAAGCTTAAACAAGAATCACAAGCCATAATGCTTTATGAAGTTACTAAACAGAAGAAAAGAGCCATTAAAGACAAGGCTATGCTAGAAGATGACAAGATAAATCTTACCAATAGACTAGAGGAAAAGATAATTGAGTTTGAAAGAATCTCTAACATGCAGTTAGATACTTTAAGCCAGATGATGAATGCACATCATGAGTTGAATATGAAGGACATTGAGATTTCTACACTAAAGATGCAAAATGAACAACTACAAAATGACTTGAAAGGAGAAAAGGAGATTGTAGAGGGCTTCAAAAAACCCAGTGAGGAAATTAAGTACTTTGAGTAGCTACTAAAATCACTAAGGACTAGAAATGATACTTCAACACTTGGTTACACTAGCACTAAACAAGGAGAGTCCTCCAAGACTGCAGAAGAAAGAAGTAACAAAGGTAAGAACATTAAACCTACTTGTCATTTCTATGGTAAAAAGGGACATACCTCTAATGTATGAAGGATTAAGAATGCCCATCAACATGATAAGCCTAAGAATACAAGTTATTGTCATAAGTGCAAAAAGCAAGGACATCAAGCACACAACTGTAGGACTAGGACTATCAGAACACCAAAATTTGAAGGTCACTGCTACAATTGCAAAAATTATGGACATAGAGCTTTTGAGTGCAAATCAAAGCCTATGTGGACATTAAATAAGGAAACAAGGGAAGGTAACCATCTTCATCACTACAATTGGGACTGCAACACCACGTATAGATGTCACTACTATCAGGAGTATGGACACATTCTTGAAAATTGCATAAGGACACATTTCAGAGGGAACTGCAATAGATGGTTAAGTTAAACCACATGTTTTAGTTGCTTGAAGACTGGTCATATCAATAGGAATTTCCCAACAAAGTCAAATGAACCCAAGTCAGAAGTCAACAAAGGAAACGAGAAGGTAGATGTTAAACACATCAAAGGAGAAATGAAAAAGAGATGGAAGAAGAAAGATGAAGTTAGCACATCAAATGAAGGGGTCACTTCACCTAACATGTCAAGTGATCATACTTCATCAAACTAAGTAGAGAGAAGGCATAAGGGACTAATTTATAAAGTTTCATCATGCATCCGTTCCTAGAAAAGATAGTATTGAAAAGAAGAGATCAGCATGATTAGAGATGCAAAGTTGAAATTCAAAGTTTTCACCAGTATTGTTGAGTCATCCTTAGATGTTGGGTGAATATCAGTACATGTCAAGCTACTAGTAGGAGCCAAGTTGGAAATGGGAGCCGAGTGAAGAAGAAATCTAGTTGGAGCTGAGTGATAGAAAGTCAATGGAAGTTGAGATATGCTAAAATCCTTAAGGAGCTAAGTGTATAGTTGTATACACACTAAGCATTTAATGCTATGTTTTGAAGAGTATAAGGTCAATTTTTTGATCATTTTTCATAATTCAAATGTAGAAAAAAGAATGAGAAGAGCACACAATTGATTGATGAATAGCAATTGAAACTGTTACACAAATTTTGACAAATATCAAGCACTATTTTCATTGATCTAAGGTATTCCTCAAGTGTCAAGTTATGTAGTTATAAAGTTTAATATCTTTTGAAACCCTAGATTTGCAATATGGGTTCCAATTCCAAAAACTCTAAGGAAAAGGAAAGTTTCAAGGTTCAGTTAGTTAGCAATGAGGTTAAACAACTAGATTTTAGGTCAATTCTAGAAGTTTCATATAAGAATGACCCTGTCGGTACACTATCCATTATTCCACCCAAAGTTGTAATGGTGCAAGATGTTAGGAAATGTTACAACTATAAGGTAGGAGTTCTAGGAGACATGGAGATTCATCAATCATATGATAAGTTGTGTGAAAATGGAATGGTAAAGGAAGAATTTTAAATAGTTGAAAGAAAGGGCTTAACCTGTGCCCTAGTTTTCCCCATAGTTTTCAAATTAGAATGGATAAGAATTGTCCTAAGTGGAATACATAATGGTTTTTTATTATTAGAAGGAGGACCTATCAAGATAACAAAGAGAATCATGCATAGGGTTATAGGTTTTCCAACCCTAGATTGGTACAAGACCCTACGAATTGATTCTAAGGAAGCTATTGAAAAGAACACAAGGGAAAAATGGAACAAAAGAGGCATGACTATTGATACAATAACAGATCCCCTTTTGGACTTTGCAGTGAGAATCATATCTCACAAGTTTTATCAATCAAGTAGATTGAATAGTGTTTCATGCATTTCTGTGGATGTGACCTACATAATTGTCAAGAAAGATCATACATATGATCTAGAAGAATTGTTATTATAGTAGATCATGGAGAATTTGGGAGTAATAAGAAGATCAAAAGGTGCTCAGTGTAAGTTTGGATCACTTTTGATCTATATATTTTTCTATGTTTTGGAAGAATTTCCCTCTTTTCGCAAAATAGATTGGAAATAAGATAAGTCAGCTATTACTTAAATTAATGAGTACATTGATAAAATGGGAGACAACTTTGAGTCTTTAATGACCAGTTACTTTGAGGATTTCAAGAAATCCATGAAGTAAAGACCAAGGATACCAATTTCCCTAGTGGAATAACACATCAATGATATTTTTTTCTTAGTTGATATTGATTTTACTTATATCCAAGTAGTAGTTCCAAGGGCTAGATGGCTAAGACCATTATAATATGAGATAAAAATTGATGAAGAATCAACAACAATCACAACATTTTTTATAGAGGAGATTGATAAGGATGCACCACATTTTGGAACATATGATGTGGTGAGATCCAAAGTAGATATGGAGTTGAAGACTGCCTCCACTATGAAGAAGAAAGATAGGCTTGTAAAGAAGCTGAAAGAAAAGTTTGGAGAATGCACTATAGAAGAAGCACAAGAAGAGGGTGTTGATGCCAAGGAAGATGATGATGATGAAGAGGAACATCAACCTCTTGCATTGACATAGAGCTTAGGGAGGATGAAGAAAAGGAAGAAGGTGTCAAGGAAGAAGAAGCCAAGGAAGCATTGGCTCAAGCTGAGACCAAGAAGAGAAAGGCCAAAACTTAGCCTAAAGCAAAGAAGATCACAAAGGAAACCCAAGCCAAGACAACTATACTAGTAACAAGAGCCACCATAAGAGCATCAACTTAAAAAGCCAAGGAACAAGACAAAGAAAAGAAGAAGGCTAATGAGCAGACTGGTCCTATTCAGAAGAAACCAAGGAGAAAATATATTGCACAACCAAAGTCAAATGATGAGGAAAGGACATAATCCAAAGATATCAACCAATTTAGAGTGGTAAGCCATGCTTCTAAGTCAAATGTTGATAAATTTTTTGATAATGTTAGAAAGAATGCAGATTTTTTTGAGTTGAAAAATATTGATTTTAATAAATTGAGTAGAGAAGATCAAAATAAAGTTGAAGAATCAGTATATGCCATGATGGCAGAATTTAAGAATGCTTCTCTTGAATTAGACAATACAATGCCCAAGGAGTTATATGAAATTGTTGAAAATAAGTGGCATTATTGTTTAAAAATGGAAAAAGAGATAAGAGAATCCACATTGGCACAAGTAAATCCACATTGGCACAAGTAATGCCAGAATTGAATAAAGGTCAAATAACTAAGGCAAACAAGAACCATGGGAGAAAGTTTGCACCAAAATATAGAGCCTTCAACATCTTGCAAAATAAAATTAAAAATGTTGTCAATAAATCAACAAGAATGTGGAAGTTGATATATGGCTTGACTACTGTCAAGGATGGAGAAGAAGATCCCTTTGACTGACAGAACACTAAAAAGGATAAAAATGTAAATAAGGCTAAGGCTAGTAAGAAACAAGAAGAAAGAGAACAAGAAAAGGATGAAGGAGAAAAAGAGCTAGAAAAAGAAATAGTGGAGGAAATAGAAAAAGAAAAAGAAATGGCAATAGTTGAAGAGGAGCAACAAACTAAATAGAATGTACAAGTTACACAATTGCCACATGGTGTTGTAGTCATTGTAAAGGATGTTCTTGACACTTCTACTCAAAACATCAATCCTTTAATTGTAGAAGATCTCAAGATCATTCACCAATCAACACTACAAGCACAACTATGCACAAATCTAGTATTGGTGAGTGTTGATGAGCTGTAGAAAGTTGTAGAAGTAATAACAAGAGAGAAGGAAACTACACAAGAATAATCCTCACAACCTCCCACAGCTATAACAAATCAATCTAAAGAGCAAGAGGTACAAGACAAAATTGCTAAGGGTGATTCTACAACAAAGGTGACAACTACTACCGAGGAGCCTACAAAGGAACTAATAGGACAAAATGTTCCTACAGCACAAACCCAAGGTGCACCTCCTCAAATTGTCATCATTGATCAAGGTAGTAAAGGAGAGAAGAAAGAAGCAAAGAAAACCCCTAAGGAGTAGCAAGCAATACAAACATTGATAAACTTGCCTAGCTCAGCGACTCCTTAGAAGAAGTTGAGCATTGATGCAATGCGATTGCAAATATCTACACCAGGCTCGAGCACTACCAAGATTGCAAGGGTACTTCACTATGGAGACCCTGTAGTTGATGAAGAAATAGTCATAACTAGCTATGACTAAAGAATAATGAACTTACACCAGATAAATGAAGTGCAATAGGCACTAAAAAGGAGAAAAAGGAAAGAGATACTAAGAAGTGAGTATAAGTAGAAGCAAGTACTAGTAGAAATAAAAGAAATATTTCTTGATGCATTCAGCTTGCAGACACCTGATGAAACCAAGCCTATATTAGAACAATTGTCAAATATTGTAGAATATGTAACTAATGAAGACCAGGAGACCAATGTGAAACTCATGGAATGGTTTGAGAAGAAATTTCAAGGATAAGTAAATGAGAAAATATCTAGTGAAATAGCACTTTCACAGGTTGAATTGGTGAAAAAGATTGAAAAAGTGAAAAAGGTTCTTGAGAATGTATTCTCATTGTACAAAAAGTTGTGTGATTTCTCATATTTCACATAGGAGACAAGCCAAAGAATAATGAGCTTGGACAAAAATCTAAATATTTCCAACACTCAACTCCCAAAAGATCTAGCTCATAGTGAGAAGCATTTTGCCCAAATGCTTCACACACAAAAAGAATTAGTTGTGTTGATAGCTGAAGAGGCTAATATTAAGGCCAAACTAATGCAGATACAGTCTTCCATAACCCCACACCTAGAAGTACTCCATAAAGAAAAAGCCTGTGCAAAGAATGTTCTTTAGAAAGATCCTAATCTTTCTAATTTGGAAGGACTTGTTCATCTTGTAGTAGAGATAGCTATCCAACATAAATCATTGGAAATTTCTTTAGATAATTGCAATGCATCTCTCAAGATGATTATGGAGGTCAATAAAACATTTTTGGCAAAATTTGATCTTAACCCTTAGAACCCTTTGACATAAGTATGAAAAAGGGGGAGATATAGTTAAGGAGGAGAAATAATTAAGAAGGAGATATAATGTTTTGAGGGAGTTGTAAGTAAGAATGGAAGGAAACATAGATACAAAGTACATGGTATAGAGATACATTAGCTTAGGGGGAGTTACAAAACTTTTGAGGTGTATATATATATAGTTTTTATAGAATTTTTGATGTTGAAATTTATGCATATTTTACTCAAGGAGATTAGACTTTGATATACTACTAAGTGTTTTTGACACTCATGTCAAAGGGGGAGATTGTTGAATCTAAGACTAGTTTTGACTATTTCATTTCAACACACTTAAGATGTTTACTAAGTTCATGTCGAGCTAGTAACACATGCCTAGTAAAATATGTATAGATGTCGAGTAAATAGTTGATGCCAAGCTACAATGTATGTTGACCCAAACAGAACTACAATAGGTGCCAAGTGAAGTTCAAGTGCTGAGCGTAGTATAGGTGCCAAGTCACTATAGAAATCGAGGGAAAAAAAATTGCTATAGGAGCCAAGTGAGCTAAGTTTTTCTATATGAGTCGAGCATCAGAGGTAACAAGTGCCAAGTAACACAGATTGGACATAGTTGTTTGTAATTGCACAAACAACTATGTAAACCATTTTTTTGAGCCGACATAGAATAATCTCAAAGGATATTAAAGATAAGAATGAATCTTTTATATTACCTATGCAATCCACATGTAGCCAATAAGAAAAATGGAGAAGGCATGCAACCAATAAAAAAAGTGCAATGAATTGAGTGGGAAATGAAGAATGAATATGTGTAATGCCCACCCATAGTTTTCTTTTATGATCTATTTATTAAATTCTTTTAGGCCAATTTTATGCATTGATTAGTCTTAGAGATATTGGATTTACAATATTATGATATTATTTATGACTTGGATAAGTGATATATCAGTGATAATTGCTCAGTTGATTTCATTTTACGTGTTGTTAATGATGTCTTGATGATTCCTAATTAGTAAATGTGGTTTCTTTCATAACAATATTAATGTGATGTCTTTAATGATGACTTTGTTGTATTGATAGAGATGCATTATTATCCTTGAGCATTTGATGTTAGACTTACGATTTTAATGATACTTACCTCATACTTGCATGTGTATGGTGTGCGTGTTTATTTTATCTTTATGTATGATGTGTTTGATGTGGTTAAGGGAGGGAGTCATAGTCACTTGCTAGTCAGGATCTACATGATGTACCACTCCTCGCCATTGCCTGTTTAGTTTAGATATACTTATATACATGTACATGCTCATCTTTTTATGTAAGATGCAGGTATCGTGCGTCTTCTTCCCTGAATTGCCAGGATGAGTGTGCCCTACTAAAAATAATCAAATGGTGAGAATGGGAAGATAATGATCAAGTCCAATCCTAGCCAGAGCCTAAAATACTTGTCTTGTAAGGAGGACTCGTAATAGACTATCTACCCTTTTGAAAACCCATGAGTCTTTTATGCGTGTGTTGTTTTATGAGTCTTTGATGAATTTTCTATTAATTAAGTCTAATTAAAAGATTAAATTAATGATTTAATTTAATGGAAAATTATTATGACATTTTAATATTTAATTATATTTAATTAATTGAGAAATTAATTTAAAAAAAAGATTTGAATTCAAAGATAAAAGTTATAAGAATAAATTTAGAATGCGATAATATTTATAATAATAATATATTTAGAATTCATTTTTAAATAAATGCTAAATATTATTGTTATTTAAGTTTATAAATATTAATCAAATTAAATATTCAAAAATAAATTAAGAAGTGAAAAGATATTAATTTATGAAAAAGATATAAGTTTGCATGATACGTGCATGAGATTAAGATATAGGAAGTTAATTAAAAAGATAAAATATGTAAACTAAATAAAGATATTTTAATAAAGTGCGCATGAGATTTAAAAGTTAATAAATTAAATAAAAGAGGAGTCAAGTGGAAAATTAAATAAAGTAATTTAATAATTCATTTGATGTACATGAAAGGAATAATAAAATAATATTTTAATTAAAAGAAAACTAATTATGCATTAAAGAAATAATTAAATAAAATAATTGTAATTTAGAGTTGGTGGAGATAGAAACCCTAAAAGGCAATTAGAGTTTATATTAGAGGGTTTTCAAGTCATTATTATACACACGGGTTTTGGAGAGCAACGTGGAGGGTTCAAAAAAGAAGGGAATTTTTTGTGGCTTGAAAGATTTTGCTTGCAATAGGAATTTTCATCTAGCTATCAGAGTTTAGCATCAGAACCAGGTAGGTTCTTGAGTTTTCATTCACTTAGTTAGAATTATCTTCTTTAGATGATCCTATCTTCTTCGTGTTTGTTGAAATCAATTTCTTTGGATTTCAATAGATGAATCTATTGCTTCTTGTTCTAAATCTAGGATAATTGTATTGTATTTCATATATATGATAAGACTAAAAGGAAAATAGATTAAATGGAAATTTCGTTCTATAGGAGAAGGAAATTAGAATTTAATATGGGAAGGGTTTCGAAAGAAAAGAAATTCTAAAATGTGAAATTTGATTGGTTAATATTACTTTCTCCATTAGATTATAATTGTAAATGTTAATTTAAAAAAATTTAAAATTAAATTAAATACAATTAGTTAAAATAAAATAAAAATTATTTATTTAAAATATTATTTTTGAAAATCTAAAATAAATAATTTATATGTTTTATGAGAAGAATTGTTTAATATTTTTTTAAAAATCTTAAAAATATAAATATAAATATAAATAACATAAAATAAAGTATTTAAATTATACATGTCTGAGGAATTAGGTTTTTTATTTAATAAATTTTATTTTTATTTTTATAGAGAATATATATATATATATATATGTATATGTGTATATATATATATATATATATATATATATATATATATATATATATATATATATATATATATATATATATATATATATATATATATATATATAAATATAAAAGTGGGGAGGGGTTTGATCCACCCCCCATGTACTTTCCTAAGTAGGCGGCCTTAATCCACGCCATGCTACGTTGAACGTAGTGACAGTGATGTGCGATTATGGGGACCGCACAACTATAATTAGACTAGTGGCCCATTAACTTAGGATAGTGTAATGTTTTGCTAAGCTTTGAAAAAGTTTATTATCATTTTAAATTAATAATAATTTATTAATATTTTTATTTATTAATTATTTTTATTATTATTTTAATTAATAATATATATTAACCAGTGTAATATTAATTGTAAGAGTTTAATATTATTATTAATTATTAATAATATTATAATACTTGTTATTATTATTTAATAACTATTATAAATATGTTTTATTAATGTTTATTAATTTAAACATTAATGAAATTAAAATTAGTTGATTTTTTAATTAATGAAGTTATGGATAATTTTATTAATTATTAATGACAAAATTATTTTACATAAAATCAATGGATTAATCTTAATAATTTAAATAAATACATATGATTATTTTTAGAAATGAATTTAAATTATAATGGGAGGGTAATAATGAGAATCTTATACACTTAAAATATGCGTTGAAACAAAACTGAAACCTTGTTGTTTAACATGTTTTCAATCAAACCCGAACTATTAAATTGTACTATTTTTCTAATGCTATCTATATTTTTGGGTTGTCTAGATGTTGACTAGTCTAGGATGTACACTAGAGATTTTGTGAGATTTCTTATATACTATTTATGTGGCTAGATGTCATGATATGTCTTGTGATTCAAATTAAGATTATATTTATGAGGTTTACTTTGTGGAGCATTTATGTGTACTTGGATGGAAGAGCCAACTTATTTTTAGGTTGCCTATTCAAGAACCGAGCTTAACCATTATGGGTGTTGTGGTATGGGACACAACTGTGTATTTATGTTCTTAGGAGAGGTTGTCTAGGTACATGACTTTGGAGTGGCTTGCAGTAGGGGTTCGGGACCCAAAGTGGTCAGTGCCAGGGTAACCTATTGTAATTTATGTAATAAGTGATAACCTATTAATTAATACTTTGGGGGGAAACACACTAAAAAGATAAGTTAGAGATATTTGATTTGCTCATGCCTTGAGTGCTTGTATAGACTAAGGATGGGAATGGGATGATAGTATAACTGGTTGTCTCATCTTCTTGAGAGGAATTTTATGGTTCCACATGTGTTACATTGAGGGTTCGAGGTTCAGAGTAACCAGTCCAGGGTAACTCAATGCTTGAGGGTCTGGGGTCTATTGCAAGACCAGTCTAGGGTAACTCAAGTATTTTGACCATGTGATGACACTCCCTAGTATGTAGCCTGAGTCTCCTCCATAGATTTTGTGTACCTCTAGTGGTGTACTTATTGTTGGATGTGTTTATTGTGGTTATTTACTTTCATTTATGATAATTGGTGATTCATGAATGATGTACTTTTGACATGTGGTTCTTGACTTGAGGTGAATATCTTTCATTGACTTTATCTTATGATCTTGGTATTCAATTTATACTTGGATCTTGTATGGTGTTTGGTTATTTGGTGTTGGTATCGGATTGAGTATTCTTTCTTTTTGCATTATTTTATCTTCTTGAGTAGCATGTGTTAGCTTTGAGGTAGTTGTGGCTATTAGGAATTCCATGCCTAGGGATGGTTTTTGTTTGAATAGCCATATGTGGATTTTTCATTATCTTCCCTACACGGTGGGAGTGGAAGCCTACTTAGGTGACCATGCAGTCGAGAGGTAGTGTCTTCTTATGATTTGGGTCCCCCTCATATTGTCAGCTGTTGGATGTTCATTGTAGAAGATGTACCTTTATCATTCTTATTTCTTATCCTAGAGACTTCTTTTCAGTTGATGAAATAATGCTATCATGTATTTTGATGTATGGTATCTATTCTTTCATACCCTGCGACATGTGTAGTGGATTTTATTTATTGGAGGTACTTTCATTGTATGAGTTATACTTATGCTTTGCTTATATGATTATGTATTTATGATTTCTTTATGTTCAGGAGACATTGTACTTGAGACTTAAACTAATTAAATTAAACTTCTTAAATGTGACTCAACATAAAGGAACCCTTGAGGAATTGAAAGTGTATCTATAATTGATTACATGTTCTTGATGTTTATGTATATATTGCTTCCATATTAATGTTATCTTGATGTTGTTCAAACCTTTAAAAAAGAAAAAGTTCAGTAAATATTGTAACATGTTAGGCTTATTTCTCTTGGGTTCCCAAGTGGGGCATTACAATATAGATCGTAGATTCATACCTAACACTAAGTCTTCAAAATATTTAAAAGGAGGGTGAAACCCCATTATATGCATGGATGAATGAAGTGTATGGATGAACTATAGAAAAATTCAAAGTGAAGTGTGAAAAGACTTAGAGGCACAGAGCAACATGGCAATATTCAATTGATCAAGAACAAAGTATTAGAATATCAAAGAGTGACATATCAGATCAAGCAAGGATTAGGTCAGTCAAAGCAGAACAAGGATATGGAATCAGCAATAGGAGATTGTGAGTAATCAAGTCAAAGATATTCTAATACTCTCTAGCAATTGTATTAGATAATGGAAATCCTATGGACTTAGGTTGGCCTAACAGCCATTTGTAAATCCTTTAATAGGGTGGCATTCCAAGTGAATGTACAAAAGTCCTTTAACCAGGCCTACTTTTAGCAAGGTAGTGAAATCCTTTAACCAGGTCACTTTTGACATAGTGTAAAAGTCTTTAATAGGATAGGCCTTTCATAGGGCAAACCATTGGGAGTGGTCAAACATTGTAACCTTGAATAGTTACACATTGATGTAGTGATTTTTTTGGGTGTCATCCCCACCCCAGTTTTACCTTCTCATTTTGGAGGGTTTTTGGGTTACCAAATTTGAGTGTTGTCTATTTTCATGCATGTCTTTACTTTCAAGTTCAGTAGATAGATTAAATGTATGTGAATGGTTTTGGTTAAAAGAATTTAAAAGGGTTAAAGTTAGTTACTTCTGATTCACAACCCCCCCCTCTCAGAAGTAAATCATCCCATTTATTAATTACAATAATTGCCTCCTGCATAAAATGAATCCAATATTACAAAATGCCCCCAAAAAATAATATCTCAAGTGAAATAAACACATGAAAAATGTGGATTATCATATTTTCCATACACTTTCTTTTTTGAAATGATCGGAGCTCTATTAGGCAAGAATCTAGAAGTAGGAAACTTAATTGTATGGATTGATCCTAGAGGGACAGGGAATTAGAAAGAATGGATTTTGATAGGTTCTACAAGGTCTAATGGAACATTGGAAGAAAAAGGAAAACTTTTGGGTTCCTTCTCTGCAAGATGTGGGGATGAGAACACTCTTTTTGTTCACCTACCTGCTTATCACATGTTAAGAAAGGATCCAATATAGGACTAGTTGAAGGAGAAGTTGCTAGATGATCAAAGGAAGTGGTCTTCTTTGTTTGGGAGAAGTGATGGAGGAAAATCATCTTTTCCTCTAGTTACATCAAAATCCTATTGGGAGAAAGATGATTTTCAAATCTTTATTCTAGATTCGATTGTTGATTTTTCCATCTTGACTATGGATTTTACTCTAGTTGGGAAGTTTTTGGGGGCTAGGAGTGATATTGATGCTTTGAGAAATATGATCAAAAGAAAATGGGTTATTTGTGGCCAAGTTGGCATAGCACCTACGATGAATGGTTTCTTTCCCTTTGTTTTTACCTATAAGGAAGATTTGAACATGGTTCTTTGTGGTGAAACTTGGTCATTTGGTAATAGTACTCTAGCAATTAAAAAATGGGAGCTAAATATGGATCTATTTGATGCCTTCTTCCTTACTACTATGGTATGGATAAGACTTCCTAGTTTACCCTTAGAGTTCTAGTGTAAAGATATTTTCAAAGGAATAACTAGTTCTTTTGGCAAACTTGTTGCTATTGAAAATGTCATGACTTTAAAATCAAAACTTCAGTGTGCTAGAATCTATGTGAAAGTTGCTCATTTGAAGAACCTTCCCAAGAAGGTGGAATTGATTTGAAAACTTCATAAAAGGATGCAAGAGATAATCTTTGAAGATATTCCAAATGCTTGTTTTATTTGTAAAAAATAGGGTCATTGGGTGAAAAATTTCCCTTTCAAAAGTAAAAATCAACCTAAGTTGGTCAATGTGGAGAAAAAGAAAGAAGTTGAGATCCAAAAAAATGTATGGAAACCTAAAGCAATGCCTAAGAAGGTGATTGAGGATAAAGATATCCTTAAAAATTAGGATTCAAGTAAGAAAATAGATCTAGAAGAGATCTCTAGTGTGAAGAGTAAAGAGAATATTGTAAATCCTATGAATCATTTGGTTATCTATCAGAAAAAAGAATTGGAATGGGAAGATTTACAAGAATTAGAAGAGATAGAAGAAGGTGAAATACTTGAGGAAAGGAGTCATACTTTGGCTTTAGAGAATACACAAGTTGTTGAACTTTAGTTTCAAGAGCCTCCCCTTTGTCAAGAGATTATTTCCTTTGAGAATGTCCTTGAATCCAAAGAAATGGATGTGAATTTAGAAAAGAACGAACCTAAATAGAAATAGAATCAAAGAAAGAAAATAGAGTAGAAAGGTAATACTATTTCTAAAGGAGTGGAAACTTAAAGTAGTAAATTGGAGTTGTGTTTTCCAAAACTGAAGCCAAATGTTGGTACTCTAGAGAAACATGGAAGGAAAACATTCAAAAAAACTAGAGAAAGTGAAAATTTATAGTATTGTTGATGGGAAACAGGCAACTATTTTGGATTTTACCCCCAAAAAATTATGATGAATATTATCACTTCGAATATTAGGGGGTTGAATAGTATTCATAAGTTAGATATTGTTTGAAATTTTGTTAGAGAGCATAAATTGGGTATTTTAATACACCAAGAAACCAAAATGGATAAACAGAAACTTGAAAAGCTTAAATCTTTTAATAATTATTGCATAATGGCTAGTAGCTTAGAAGGAGCCTCAGAGGGGAGTATGATTATGTGGAAACAATATTTTTTCTCGGGTACCTTGTTGAATGCTAATAAATATTTTATGGTGATCAAGATAAAGAGTATTGCCCTGAATAATGAATGATATATTGTCAATGTGTACGCACCTAACATCAAGAGTGCAATAAAAAAGTTGTGGGCTACTCTTTCTAACATAAAGAGTAATGGTTACTATGGTAGATGGATTTTTTTGGGGATTTTAATGTTCCAATTTATGAGCATGGGAAAAAGGGGGAAATGCTAGCCAACTGGATGGTAGACTAGATTTTATGGGTTTTATTAACAAGGAAGGCTTAATGGATTTAGATCTTCATGGTATCTTCATGGTATTGAGTTCACTTGGAGTAACAAAAGGATAGGTGATGAATGTATCAAAGCTCACTTAGATAGAGTTCTTATATCTCCATATTGGACTATAGATTTTGTGTGTAATCTTAAAGCTATTCAAAAGTTTCGTTCACACCATTTTCCTTTGATTTTTACTACAAAGACTATCAATAACAGAAAGAATTTTCCTTTTAGATTTGAGAAAATGTGATTGCAACATCCACAGTTTGAAGTTCGGTTGACTAAATGGTGGAACATAAATATTGAAGGAAAAACACTATTTCATGTGACTTCTAAGCTCAGAAATGTCAAAAAGAAAGTTAAAATTTGGAGTAAAAGATGTCTTCGTAACATTTTTGATAACAAATCTAAAATTAAAGAGGATTTAAAAATAATCCAAGATAGAATTTAGAGGGAAGGGTACTCTATGGATTTAATGGCAGAAGAAGATGAGAAGATGGTGGAGTATCATGATATTGTTACTAAAGAAGAAATTCACTAAAGGTAGAGATCTAGATTTGTTTGGCTAGATGAACTAGGTGATAGAAACACAAAAAAAATTCATTTATCTACTTCAAAACATAAAGCTAAAACCTGTATTTCAAGTCTTAATAAAGGTAGTATGAAGTTAACTAAGGAAAAGGAAATCTCGGAGAAAATGGTCTCCTTTTTCTCTTCTTTGATGTCTTTAGATCCTAATATTGACTTGACTCATCAAGAAAAGTTTTTTGATGTTTTTCCTTCTTTGATTACTGGAGAGAAAAATAGAATGTTATGTTCTCTCCCTAAGGAAGGGGAAATTTATAAGGCTATTTTCTCATTAGGTGGAGATAAATCCCCGGGGCCAGATGGTTTTCCTATGTTGTTTTTTCAGAAGAAATAGAATCTAGTTGGGAAAGATGTGTGTGATGTTGTTAAAGATTTTTTTGGGGCTAAAAGGATGTTGAAGGAAATTAATTCAAATTTCCTATGCCTTATTCCAAAAAATATTGGTGTAGATTCTTTGGATTGCCTTCTCTTATTTCTAAGAAATAGAATGGTTTTGTTCCTAGTAGAAAATCCTTAATTCTATTATTTTTATGCATGAGAACATCCACTCTTTATCTCTTCTAATAATCAAGGCTTTATTATGAAAGTTGATATTGCTAAAGCCTATGATAGAGTTGAATGGTCATTTCTTCATAAGGTCTTATTATCTTTTGGTTTTAGTGTCAATATGGTGAAGCTAATTTTACAGATGATCACTACTACTATGATTTCTATTCTGGTTAATGGATGTTCCTCAAAGTTATTTAAACCTACTAGGGGGTTGAGACGGAGAGATCCTTTATCTCCTATCATCTTCACTATTATAGCTAATTGCTTGGGTAGATATATTGGGAAATTGGTTTTTCTAGGGGAAATCAAAGGTTTCTAGCCCTCTTCTAATCCTCTTATTTGTTCCCATGAATAATTTTTGTATGATATAATTTTTTTGGGAAAAGCCAAGGTTGGGGAAGCCAAGAATCTCAAAAGGGCCCTTAACCTCTATTCTTCTACATAAGGTCAACTGGTCAACTGGAATAAGAGTTCTTTGTATTTTATCAATACCCCTATTTCTAGTAGAGTAAGATTGCTAATATTCTTGGTTGCTCCATAGGTTCTTTTCCTTGTATTTATCTAGGTCTCCCTCTAGGGCCTAATCCCTTTGATTCTTTTTGGGAATATATTAAAAAATTCAACAAGAAATTGGTAAGATAGAAAGGTAATTTATTGAGTCAAGCTTGAAAAATTACTCTTCTCAAGGTCTGTCTCTGAAGTATTCATATGTATGCTTTGAGTCTCTTTAGGATTCTAATATGTTGATTCTATTGACAAAATCCAAAGGAACTTCCTCTAGTCTAGTTTTGAGGATAAGAAGAGAATGAATTTAATTGCTTGGGATCAAATTTGCAAGCCTAAAATGGATGATGGTCTGGGGATCAGGTCTACTAGGAGTATGAATAAATCTCTTCTTTCTAAGTAGGGTTGGAGAGTTTATCATGACAATAAGGAGTAGAGTACTATTTGGAAACATAAATACCTCTTTGATGCTCCTTCTTTGGCTATTTTTCTTTCTTATCCTAATGTTTTATCTCCTTCTATTTGGGGAGCTATGTAGGGAGCTAAAAATATTTTAATCAAAGGTTGTATTTGGGAAATGGGTACTGGAAAAAAGATCAAGTTCTGG
Source organism: Cupressus sempervirens (assembly GCA_028749045.1). Lineage (NCBI taxonomy): Eukaryota > Viridiplantae > Streptophyta > Pinopsida > Cupressales > Cupressaceae > Cupressus > Cupressus sempervirens. Next base: position 600,652,404 of record CM053785.1, read on the forward strand.
GATGAAGTATGAATTTTGGATCATCCTTTGATTGAGGATTATGAGGATAAAACTCTTCTTGACAGATGAAAATAGACTTTTGGTAATCTTGTGGAGAATTACTAGAATAATAATGAATGGGTTAACCTTGTTGAAAGTAATATGGCTTTTTATAGTATTTAGTTAATCTTGAATGCCTTTAGCCTTTATCCTCATATTGAAGATAAATTGATTTGGGGATTTGAAGCAAGAGGTTGTTTTAAAGCCTCCTCTATTTTTAGAATTGAGGAAAAGGGATTTAGAACTTTTTTGGACTAAATCTTGGATTAAAGGTCTTATTACTAAAATAAACATTTTTTTCTGGATCTTGCTTCAAAACCAAATTTTAACTCTAAACAATTTGCAAAAAAGAGGGGTTCATGTGGTTAACAAATGTAACCTATGTAAACAATACTTTGAGGATAGAAATCATCTTTTCTTAAATTGCATTTATAGTAAAAAAGTGTGGAGTTACATCCTTAACTACTAGAATTTAGATTGGGTATAGTAGAATAATATTGATCAATGCTTCCAAAGTTGGACATGTCCTTCTAAGGAGGTTAATATTGGTTTTCTGTGGAAAAAAAACTCTACCCCATCTTTGGTGGGGAATCTAGAAAGAAAGAAATAATAGAATTTTAAGAGACAAAGAAATTCCTGAGTGAGTTCTTGGTCATAATATAATTAGAACTATCAAGGAAAACTTCAATTCTCACATAAAACTGAGTGATAATATCCAAATCAACAATCCTATGTAGACTAAAAGCTATAAAATCAAAATTGATGATCAAAGGTAGATTTTAAAATGGGAATCTCCTCCTATGGGTTGGATTAAAGGTAGCTTTGATAGTGCTGCTAAAGGAAATCCTAGCAAAACTAGTTGTGGAGGGGTTTTGAGGGACCATAATAGTAGAATTGTTGATGCTACTACCATTCCTATTGGGATTTCAACTAGCCATAAGATTGAAATAATGGTAGCACTGTATGCTATGAGGCTAGCTATAGAAACTGGTTATCAAAATCTTTGGATAGATGGAGATTCGCTTAACATCATTAATATGCTCAATAACAAGAATTTGGTTACTTGGAAAATTGAAAGAAGTATTATGGAAATCAAAAACCTTAATAAAAAATTCAATAGTGTAATATTCTCTCATATTTTTTGAGAGGGTAATTTAGTTGTTAATTGAATTTCCAACCAAGCTATCTATAGGGAAAGCAAGTTGAGGTGGCATGCTGACCTTTGCAAGGATGTGGAGCTAATGAAAATTGTTAATTATGATAGGACACATGCTAGAGAAGGAAAGATTTCCTAAGATTGGAAAATTTATGAAGGAGAGTGGTGGATTTATGGAGGACAATTTGAGATTCTCTAGGAAGTACCTTTGCACTATAATGACTTGAATTTGACATGTAGATAAGGTTAATAGCTCCTCAGTAATGTTAAATACTTTATTACCTTTTCTAGCTTTTGTTACTTTGGTATTTTATAGAGAAAATCAGGTTTTCAAGATGGGTGAGGAATCAAAAAAGAAAGAGTCAAGAAATTGTAGGGTTTGGAAGGCTAAGGCCTATGTGTGGAATATTTTTAAAAATGGTAAAGTGATGACCTACATCGAGAGACTCCATGGGTATAAACCTCACATTACAAAAGCCTTTTTTGAAAACTTGTTTGAAGATAGGGTCACTTTGCATGGGGTCACAATGAAATTTATTGAAGAATTTATTGCTGAGGTTATGGGGTTTCTTATGGAAGGGATTAAATTTAGCAAGGAGACTAGTGTCGCCAATGTGGCTTTCAAGAAATTTCCAAAGAAAAAAGCTGAAGATAAGAATTTGGAGAAAAATGGGGACTTCTATGAACTAAATAAAATAAAATTTATCTAGAGGGATGTATTGTCATGTATCCATGAGTATTTTATTCTTGATGGTAGGGCTAAGAGAGTCCATACATTCACTTCTTTTTCCTAAATCATTTTAGGCACAAAGATAGGATTTCCTTTTCTTTTTTTGTAAAATACTCTCTACTTCTAAGCCTATATACACATAGGAAGAAAGATTCTCATCTTGTGATTCATGAAGGTTTAATTTTACTTATTGAAAACTATTGTAAAAGTAAGGCTATAAAACCCTCTCTGGTTCTCGAGAAAATGAAAGGGTCTGGTAATGATCCCCACTTTAAGAGAATAATGTCTCCAGGTAATGCAGGGATGGGGAGTCCAAGTGGACCTAATAAGAGAACTAGGCAGAGCACAAGGAGAAAGGTTGTTGAGACTCTTGAGGCTCCTATTCTTACTCTAACTGACATTATCTAGGGTACTATAGAAGTAGGTAAAGAAGTTCTGAACATTATCAAAGAGTTGTTGTAGTTGTTTGCTATGGAGTGGGTGTGTTGGTTTCTAGTCTAAATAGTTTTTTCGATTTTTACTTTTTTCTTTCCAGCTTGTTTAAACACTAGGTTCTAGGTCCTTGTAAAAATTGGTCACTTTTTATGGTTTAAACTTTTGGTTTTAGGTCCCTATAAAACCTAGCTTTGTTGTTTTAAACTTTAGGTTTCAAGTCCTTATAAAACCTAGTGGTGCTTTATTGTTTATCTTTAGTTTTTGTAAAGGGTTTTAGGTTCCTTCAAAACTTGTTTTTTCCATAATCTAAAACACATGAAAATTTTTAGAGAAAAAGAGGAATATAATTACCAATAGGGGATGTCATCACATCTATCATTGTGCTACATGTTGCCAAATTTGTAGTTGGCAGTAACTCTTCAATTATTTTCCTTGTAGTAGGTGGCCTAGTGAACAAACGATCAATTGTAGGAGCTGAAAAATAAGATTGTTAGAGCACAATAAAACAAGATTGTTAGAGCTATTAACAAAAATATTGTTCAAGAAAAAAACAAGTGTAGAATAGAACATGTGATGTACTTGAACCACCTGAAGTATGATCCTCTAGGGCATCACCTTTGTACATCCTCAACATCCTCTATAAAAATAACACGTGCATTTTATTTAATGATGTAAATAAAAAATTATACTATAAAAACTATTATTGTAATTTTGTTATAATTTAAAATTACATTAATACTTATTGTATATGTACAAACTAGGTTCATCAAACTATCCTCCATTTGTTGTATTTAAGGAGTCTAAGGTTGAGTTGATGCCAGTTGCATTAAATTTCTTCCTATAGAATGAAGTACCTTTTTCACTATAGCCACATGATTGATAGCTGATGCAAAATTAATAATAAATTCATCAAGCTCATCATGTGGATCGTCATCCTCATGGACTACTTTTTCCTTTCCCTTTTCCTGAACAACACTCATTTACAAGAGCAATATTATTACATCTATATTTAAAATCAATCCAAAATAGTAGTGAAGAACAAAACATAAAATAAAATATGCATTAACATATTTCTTGTGTCTAATTTGTACAACAAGAATGAGTTTCACCGATCAAGAAGAAGAACCATTGTTTTTGTGTGTATTGTGGTTGTTGATCCATACTATAGCCTTGTATTTCAAAAAAAATCATTGAGACATGTTTAAAAAAAATGTTATTATTCTAAGTTAGCAAAAAAAAAATATAAATTTAATGGTGTGTTGGATTCATTGATTGGAGTTGATTTTAAATGTGCATAGTGCATTCCACCTCACCCATGATAGTTCCTTTGTTTGGATAAATGTGATTCAAATTGTAATCATTAAGAAATTCTTTGCCTCCAAATATTGATTTTATCACACATACAAATACATGATTTTGGTCGTGTGCCTCAAATATGCAATTGGGTCGCTTCTTAGTTGATGCAAGTCATGTACTATTTATAAAACCTCCAATATTCCAAGATGCTTTTTGTTAATGTCAGATTGGTTTTGACAAATGAGTGATGAAACACTTAGTCATATTCATAGTCTATCTTGAGTGATCAAAGCAAGCTCAATAATCTATGCGAGATGAGGGATCAAAGCATGTTGAGCATTAGTTTCCGACAATACATGCCAAGTAATATACAAAGTCAATGTCAAGCACCAATATGTGTTGAAAAGATAGTGAGTATGGAGTCACTTATGAGCTGAGTAAAATAGTAGATGTCGAGTCATATAGGAGACAAGTTACATCATTGAAGATGTAATAGATTTCAAGCATCAGAACTTTCAAGTGCCGAGTAAATAGTTTAGAATATAGTTGTTTGTAATGGCACCAACTCCTATGCAAACCATTTTTTTCTGACTTAAGGATTATTTTATGATTCTACAAGATATTTATGAAGGTATATTGAGAATCCCTATGCAATACATACAACCAATCAGATTGAGGGAAGTACTAAGTGGTAAAAAGTGTAAATCACAATCATTGATTCTTACCTAACCCTAGGTCACCTAAGTATTTTGAGGAGGATAAACCCTAAATAGTTTTGATTATCAATAATGTGTGGATGAGAAGAGAAGGGTGAATGCTAAGTACAAAGAGAGCATTCATGGTGATTAAGAAGATTGTGAGAGAGATATAAATTGCAGAATTAGTTAGAGAGAATAGAGAAAGCATAAAGAGGAAAAAAGAGATATAAATAATCAGGAGGATCAATTATACATGAGAAAAGAGGAGAAATGATATCTAGCAAAGAGGTGCTAACCAAACGATCAAGCTTGGAACACTTTAACATGCAAATTAGTCAACATCTCTTAACTGAGTAGTCCTACCAAGCTTTTGTAAATCCTTTAACAGGGTTCTTATTTTATTGTAAGTTGAATTTCTCTAACTAGAAACACTTTTAGTAGGGTGTTGAAATCTTTTAATGGGGTGATACCTAATAGTCTTTGTAAGCCTTTGATAGGGTAGACCTTTCACAATGTAGATCATAGTTTATGATCAAACTTATTGTAACCTCAATTGGATACACTTTACAACTACACTAGTGAATATTTGTGGTTGTCATCCCCACCCTAGTTTTACCTTCTCATTAGAGGGTTTCTAGGTAACCAAATATATTGTGTCATATGTGTTAATTGTTTCATTATATGGATGAACATGTTTAGTTTGGTATTTCAATTTACATGCAAATTGTGAGATGAATGTTTGGTGAATGTTTTTGTGGGTAAAGTTTTGAAGTGTCAATTCACCCCCCACAACCCCGCACCCCCCACCCTCCCCACCCCCCCAAGAGTTTACTTTCCCTATTATTATTTCTAACAATTTGTATTAGAGCTTTGTTCTTTGGAAAGGAAAGCTTTGTAGCTTTTAGGAAAGATCTTGAAGATGGAACTCTACAAGTTGAGAAAACTCATTGAGAACAAGAACATTGAAATCTAACTTGCCCTACACCAACACAATGAAGAAAAAGGTGAGTTGAAGTGCTCATTAAAGAGAAGGAAAGAGATGGCTATTGAAGAGAATGACACACATTACAAAGAGGAAGACACTACTAAATTGTTTGCAAATGGAAACTAAACTAAGTTTGATGCAACATTTATAGATCTGATGGAAAAGAATGGTGCCCTAATTGAAGAGGTCTAAAATATTAAGATAGAACAAGAATTCCAATCAGTATTACTATGTGACATGACCAAGAAAAAATAAAAAGCTTAGGAAGACAAAATCATGATTGAAGATGAAAAGAAGACACTAGCCAATAGACTAGAAGAGAAGACATTAGAGGTACAAAGGATTACTAACATGCAATTGGAAATAATGAACCAAGTTATGATTACAATCATGAGTTGAATGGTAAGGGCATTGAGATCACAACCCTAAAGTTACATAATGAATAACTAAGGAATGAAATAAGAAGAGAAAAAGAATTTTCTAAAAGTTTCAACAAACCTAGTGAAGCCATCAAATACTTTGAGAAATTGATGAGATCTCCTAGGTCTAACAATGATACTATTGGATTGGGATACACCAATACTGAGGAAGGATAATCATCTAAAAGTGGTGAATAAAGAAACAAAAAAGGTAAGAACTAGAAACCCACTTATCATATTTGTGAAAGTTAGGTCATATAGAAAATGTTTGTAGGAGCAACAATACAAAAAAAAACCCTAACCATAAATTCAAGGGTTAGTGTCATAAGTGCAACAAGCAAGCACATTAGGCACATAGATTCAAGACCAAGACCTTAAGCACACAAATATTTGAAGGATATTACCATAATTGTCAGTGATATGGACATATAACATATGAATGTAGATCTAATGCCAAGTGGACATCTAACAAGCAGACAAAGTTACAACACAATGGAAAGTCCTACAATTGGGATTACAACCAAGGTATAATTGTCACTATTGTAAAGAGAATGGACATGTTTCTGAGAATTTCATTAGAACACAATTTAGAAGTGATTATAGTAGATGGTTGAGTCAAACTACATGCTTTAGCTATTTGAACACTGGTCATATCAACAAAAACTATCCAACAAGGTCAAAGGCACCTAAAAATGAATTCAATAAAGGGAAATAGAGAGTTGATGTTGAGAAATTCAAAGTGTAGATGAACAAAACATGGAAGAATAAGGAATATTATAGCATATCAAGTTCAAATGAGGTCACTTCATCTAATAGATTAGGTGATCACATCACCTCCAACTAGACAATCAAAATGTATGTGGGACTGATATCTCAATGACATATTTTGCATCAGTTCCAAGAATTTAAGTTCTTAACATATTATATATGGATGAATTAAGATGTAATGGGATAGTTAGAACCTAGAAGAAATCTTTAGTTTTTTCAATTTTCATGTTGTTGCTGAGCATGAATGATTTCATAGTTCTTATCGAGGATGAATGGAATTTAAGTTGATGCCAAGCTCTAAAGGTATGGTAGTATAGACTAAGCATTCTATGTGAACTGAGCTAAGTAGAAGTTATATATAAGTCAAGTGAGTTGAAAACCCTGTATTTGTTGAGCTTACAATTGTGTAAGCATTAAGGATTTATTGCAAAATCTTAAGGGTTATATAGTCATTTCTTGACTCATTTGCATTCAGTCGAGATTGAAGAGAGCACAAAGAGCATGAAGGTGAATTACAACAAGAGATTCCTATATTTGTGAACCAAATTCAACTACAACTAGACATATTCATTAGATTGTGAAGTTATTTTATTGGTGCTGAGTTTCATTGTTTGTGTTTTTGTAAACCCTAGGTATCAAATATGCTAGCAAGCTCTTTTGGAAGTGTTATAAAAGAGGGAAAGGAAGTGTTAAAAGTGAAATTAATTAGTAATGAGATTAGGTAACCACCATTCTAGGATATACCTAAAATTGCATACAAAGGAGACCCATCTAGTGTGTTATTAATGATACCACCAAAAGTCTTAATGATTTAGGATGTCAAGTGTTGTTACACATGCAAAGTTGGAAGTCTAGGTGATATGAAGTTAAGGGAACTATATAGTCAACTTTGTGATGATGGCATTTTAAGGGAAGAGAATAAAATTGTTGAAACCTAGATTTCCCTAATGTATTGAAGACTAAATAGATCAAGATTATGCTCAGTAGAATACATGAAAAATTCATTTGGCCAGAAGATGGACCCAATAAGATCACAAAAAGGATTGTTAGCTGAGTGTTAGGGTATCCTACCCTTGATCAACTAAAGAGCATGCAAAGTGACTCAAAAGAGATAATTGAGAAGAACATAGGTGTAGTATGGAATAATAGGGGAATGTCTATAGATTCTATCTTAGACCCCCTAACTTATTTTGTTGTGAGAGTGATAGCTCACAAATTCTTTCAATATAGTAGATTAAATAGTGTGTCCTACATGGCTATAGATTTGGGATACAAAATAGTAAAGAGAGACCATAATTATGACCTTACCAAGTTGTAACTTCAACAAGTATCTAAAAACTTGTAGACCATAAGGAAAACCAAGAGTGCATCTTACAAATTTGGCTCTTTATTAGTTTATATATTATTTTATGTGTAGAACACATTTCCTTCATTTGGTAAAGTTGCTTGGAAGACCAATAGGTCTATTGTAGTAGATTGGAGAATACATAGAGTAACTTGGTGATAACTTTGAGTCAATGATGGCAAGTTATTTTGAAGACTTTAAGAGTCCGTGAAGTAGAGATTAAGGATTCCAATGTCACTAGTTGATAAACATTATGATGATGTTTCCTTTCTAGTTGATATTGATTATACATATGTGTAGGTAGTCCTACCCAGGGTCAAATGTATTAAGCCCTTGCCATATGAGATAAATATTGATGAGGCATAAATAGCTATAACAACTCTACTAGAGAGGATATAGATAAAAGTTCCACCTCATTTGGGAATTGTGAGGAAACCAAGTCCAAAATTATAATTGATTTGAAGATAATTTCTATAGTAAGAAAGAAGAACAAAATTGCAAAGAAGCTAAAGGAAAGATTTGGCAAAGGGGGAGATGAAGAAGAAGATGTAGATGAGGAAGAGGAAGAATAAGTTCAAGCCCCTCTTTTAATTACTCAGTGAAAAGGAGAAGATGAGGGAGCTCATGAAGAAGGTGTCAAGGGAGAAGAAGTCGAGGAAGCACCCAAGCTTGCTTAAAAGAATAGAAAGGCTAAGGATCCTATAGTGGAGAAACCCCAGAAGAAGGTTGTGAAACTATCACAACAGAACCCAACAACTCCTATTACTAGAACTAGCACAAGGGAGACTACTAAGAAAGTCAAGGTTGTTGAGAAACATAAAGGTAAAAGGACTATTGCTATAGTAGAGCTAAGACAACCAGTGAAGAAGACATATGAAATGAGGAAATATGTAGCTCCAACTAAGTCAGATGAGGAGAAGATAGATTCAAATGACATGAGTCAATTTAAGGTGGCAAGCTATAGTCCCTCCTCTAATTTAGATAATTTGTGTGCCAATATAAAATCAAATGCAGATTTGTTTGGTTTTGCACACATAGATTTTGATAAGATAGAAAAAGTTAAACAAAATACTATTGAAGAAGCCATATATGTGATGATGGCTACATTTAAATCAACTCTTATAGAGATTTCCAGTTCATTACCTAAGAATATTTATGAATGAGTTGAGAAAAAATAGCAATATAACTTACAAATAGAAAGATAGGTTAGGGAAACTACTTTAGCCCAAGTCATGCTTGAATTGCCAAAGATAATGATAGATGAGGTTATGGAGTTGCACAAAGGTAAACTTACTCCAAAATATAGAGCATTATGTCTATTGAAGAAGAATATAGAGGATGTTGTAACTAAGAGTAAATTAGTGTGGAGATCTATTTACAAGTTACCAATTCCTATTATAATAGAGAAAGGAGAGAAAAAATGCAAAATCCTAAGAAAGATGAAAAACAAGTAGCTAGGACTACACAAGATGTATCAGTCAAGGATGGTCATGTGGAAGGCACTAAGTAAATAGTAGGAGAAGAGGCCACATATGAAGAGTAGGAGAAATATGATCAAAGTGTACCTAAGGTACAAGTGTTGAGTGCTAGTCCTCCACATGAAGACCAAGTAAGTCAATAGGACTTACTAAAAATCAAGGATGTTTCTGACAATTCTACTTAGAACATCAATCCCTTAATAGATGATGATTTGAAGAATATTTTGAAGAGTTCCACCATGGAAGCTAATTTATGTTCAAATCTTGTACTAGTGAGAACTGATGAAATTGCAAATGCAATTATGGTAGCAGAAGGGGAGAAGAAAATTGACATATCAAGTATGTCCCTAGAGGTAAAAATTATAGAAACATAGAGTGCAATCATTGAACAACAAGTTGTTGCTACAACACTAGTTCCATTACCTCTTATTCCATTCATTTTTAACAAGAAAGCCTTAATAATAGTTGAGGAAGATGAAACAAAAATCATATTAGGTTAGGAAGCCAGTCCTGCACCTACACCAGAGACACAAGGTGAAGAGAAGAATGAGGATAGTCAAATTAACAAGCTTGAAGAATTAAAGGTGACTACTACTATAGAGGAACAAATTTATATCTAGACTCTGGTTACCTTACCAATTTCTATGACTCCTACTAGTAGTCAAGTTCTTCAGAAGCCAAGCACTCAAGCCACACCATTGCAAATATCAAGGCTGAGTGTAGAGACATCAAGAAACTCATAAGAAATATCTTATGGAAATGTGAGTCTTGATGAGGTGATTGCACTTACAAAATTTTATCTTACAACAATCACCATTGAGTAGATGAGCATTCTATAGGAAGCTCTACACAAGAAGAAATATCAAGAGTTTCTGAGAAGGAAGCGCAAGTAGAAGAAAGTTCTTCATTAAATAAAAGACATATTTCTTGATGCTTTTAGCCTCCCAACCTCTAATGAAGAGAAACCTATTCTTGAGTTACTAGTAAATATTCTTGACAAGATAAATGATGAAGACCCAGATGCAAACACCAAACTATTGGAATTGTCTAAAAGAAAGTTTCACTCAAAAGTACTTGAACAAATATCTAGTGCTATTGCATTAAGACAGGTTGAGTTAGTAGCCAAGATGGAGGATGTGAAAAAGGTATTAGAGAATATCTTTTATCTATACACAAAGCTTCATGATGTGAATTTATTCACACAAGAAGTAAAAAGGGTTATTGACTAGATGCAAGGAGATCTAAAGACTACAAATAGTATCTTACAACTATCTCTAAGTCAAAGCCAAACTCATTTTTAGATATTACTCTCTACTCAAGGTCAACTAGTAGTACTACAAGCACAAGATGCTAACATTCATGCTACCTTGATCAAAATCTAAGCCAGGTTGACCCTACACATGGAAGTGTTACACAAGGAAAAAGCCTATGTAGAAACATTAATGCATAAATATTCTCATCTTTCCGCTCATGAAGGCCTAATTAACCTTGCTTCTGAGCTAGATATCTAGTATCAATCTCTAGAGGTAGTGTGTAAAAATTGGGATGCAACATTAAAGATAATCATGGTGTTCCACAAAACATTTTTGGACAAACACACTATCACTATACCTCCCAAATGACAAAAGTGTCAAAAAATGAGGAATGAGAAAGAAAAGGGGAAATGAAGATGATAAGGGGAACACAGTTTTTTAGATAGAAAGGGACAACAACAATACAACATATTTACTCATTAGGAGTTATCAAAAAATAGATACAAGAAGGGACACTCAACTCAAGGGGAGTTATGGGATTTTGAAGAGGTGTGACTACTCAAGTAATTAGTTTTGCAAAATTTTGAAGTTTTTGAAATTTTGTATGAGAACTAAGCAAAGTATATATATATATATAGTCTAAGTTATGCTCATAGTTAAGATGTGTATGCATGACAATGTGTTTTTTCCACTCATGTCAAAGGGGGTGATTGTTAATCTTAGATTAGATTTGACAAATGAGTGAAGACACACATAGTCATATGCATAGTGTATGTTGACTGATCAAAGAAAGACAAGTAATCTATAAGAGTTGAGGGATCAAAGCATGCCACACATTAGTTGACAAACAATACATGATGAGTAATATATAGTTAGTGTCGAGCACTAGTATGTGCCGAAAAGATAGTTAGTGTTGAGTCACTCATGAGTTGATTAAAATAATGGATGTCAAGTTATTCAAGTGATGAGTTACATCATAAAAGATGTAATAGATGTTGAGCATCAAAGCTTTCAAGTGCCACATAAATAGTTTTGGACATAGTTGTTTGTAATGGCACAAAATCCTATGTAAACCATTACCTATGCATTACATGCAACCAATTAGATTTTGAGATGTTCTAAATAGAAAAATAGGTGAATCATAATCATTGATTCCTACCTACCCCTAGGTCACCAAGGTCTTCTTAAGGAGAACAAACCAGAAATAGTTTGGAGTATCAGCAATACATAGAGATGAGAAGAGAATGGTGAATGCTAAGTACAGAGAGAGCATTCATGGTGACTAAGAAGGTTGTGAGAAAGATATGAATTGTAGAATCAGTTAGAGAGAAGAAAGGAAAATAGAGAGAGGATAGAAGAGATATATCTGATCAGGAGGATCAACTATACATTAGAAAAGAGGAGATCTAATACCTAGCAGAGAGGTGCTAACCAAAGGATCAAGGTTGAAACATTTTAATAGGTAAATTGGTAAAAATATCTTAACCAAGTAGTCCTAGTAGGATTTTTTAAATCCCTTAATAGGGTGCTTACTTTATTATAAGTTGAAGTCCTCTAATCAGACACACTTTTAGCAAGGTGTTGAATCCTTTGACAAGGTAGACCTTTCATATGGTAGATCATAGTTTATGATCAAACTTGTTGTAACCTTAATTGGATACACTTTACAATTACAATAGTGAAGATTTGTGGGTGTCATCACCAACTAAGTTTTACCTTCTCATTGGAGGGTTTCTGGGTAACCAAATATCTTGTGTCATATATGTTAATTGTTTCATGCTATAGATGAACATGTTTAGTTTTCTATTTAAGTTTACATACAAATTGTGAGATGGATGTGTGGTGAATGTTTTTGTGATTAAAGTTTTGAAGTGTTCATTCCCCCCTATCCCCCCCCCCCCCCCTTGCCCCACCTTTACTTTCCCTATTGTTATTTCCAAAACTTTTGGCCTTCTGTCAATGTATATAGCAATTTTTTTTCTTTGGTCACTAACTTTTTGTTGTACATAATTTGTTTTGAGTGCATACGTACACATACTTTTTTAATATCTAATAATTTGCATCCAAGTAGGGTAATCATAGAAAAGTCTAGTAGACTCCACCAATTAAACAATATTTTTTTAAGAGACCTTTGTGCCATCCATGGAAAATAGGCCCAAACCATGTAATGAGGATGGTGCTATGTGATATATCCTCTCTCCAACACAAAAATTAGTATTTATTGGAGGAAGTTCATTAGGGACCCATTATTTTTGTAGATGTTTGTACCTAAAGGGCACATCAAAGTCACCTTCACACTCATCATCATAAGAACATGACCCTTGTTGAGCAAGGAAAAATATCATGCTCTTATTGAATTTCTTTCTGATTTTTCAACCTCAAGTCAATCTCCTTGATTTAGACATACTAAATGTCTCACTTTCTTCTTTCATTCCTATATTTTCCTCATTCGAGGAAGAAAAATATTAAAATACTTATTTTTTGGTACCTAAACTCCACAAAATAAAAGAGATAGGTGGAAATGAGAGAGATATTTTACAAATGGTAAAATCCATTAATCTCTATGGGGTGTACTAACTTATACCTGATGATCCATGAGATTGTGTGGCATGCTCATGAATGGGCTTCAGGTTTTTGCAATAGTAAATCAATTTTCTTATGTTAGCTAAAAAATTCATGATACATATACTCAAAATTATGTTGAATATTAGCATCACATATGAATTATAAATAGTAAAAGGTATATGACAAGTTAATCAAATTAATCATTGATCTATCAACAACTAAATATTGAACAACATAGAAATTGATCACATAACTGTACATTTCATTCTTCTCATTGATAATGAAACCACCCTCCATTATTATCTAATCAACCCCCTCGATCATTGATATTATTCTTTATCCATCTCATCACCAGGATCATTTGTGTCATCAACATCATCACCACCACTATTGTGGTCATCATCAACATCGTCAACACCACTATCGTGATTGTCATCATTATCATCATTATCAAAATCATCATCATCATCATTTTTACCACCACCACCATCATCATCATCCTCATTATCATGATTAGTAGAAGCATCATCATCGTGATCGGTAGTAACATCATTTGCATTAGTAGCATCATTGACTAATTCTTGATCGTGGTCCACTTCTTCCATCACATTATAATTTATCAGCCTTCCCCTTAGATCATGTCTAATAACAAATGGAAAACCCAGTTTATGTGGAACCTCTGAGTAAAATAGCTTCTTAGATTGGCTTGGAAGAACATAGGGCTCATCCACGATTGGCTCAAACAACCTTGTATTAATCATTGGAAATCCATTCTCATTCTCAATAATAGTTCTATCAAGATCATTTTGATTGAATGTTACTTTGTACCATTGATGAAAAAGAGGACTAATTTAAAGGAATTAAAGTCACAGTCAAGTATATCAACAAAAATGCCATGGTATCAATTTTCAGATTCTTGAGGATGTAAGTCATTTCTAGATGAAATATTGGTCACATGAAAGAATCACAAGTTTTCTTTGTGTCATCAAGATATTTGATGTTAAATTTATAACCATTTCATAACATATCCTTGTGGTGTTTCACCTACAATAATCTCAAACATATATAAATTATTGCATCACGAGTTCAAAAATATACAGTTGATTAAAAAATTTATGAGTACCTAGAGATCTCTTAAACCATATGATAAATCTAATTCCTTTTGTGTAAAATTGGTATCTTCATTACAATAAGCCGGTTTAACAATTAATGACATGGATTCCCATTTTAAACTATGACCAAAATATTGACATCATTCAATCCATACAGTAATCTAATCTTTATTGTTTGCAATAAATATATGTATTACATCCCACTCTTTAGCAACTATACAAAAGTAAATAGATGACTTACACTAGATTTATTTTGAATATTAAGAATTAATTAAATACAATAACATCTCATAATATATTACCTATCACTTCCCTAAATCTATTATTCCCCACCAAGTACTCCCCTTAAAAAATATTAATGGAGTCAAGATCCCAAATGCAATCTATATGGGTCCTTCTTGAAAGATTAAGAAGCTATTGAGTAATGTACACCATCATCTGGTATACCATATATCCCTTAATCATAGAACCCTTGGGATGTGCTCTTTGTTGAACCAGACCCTTCAAAAATTTCAAGTATTTCTGAACCATCCACATTGACCTAGGTTGTATAGGTCTACACAATTCAATCTCCTGAACTTAGTGTATGAGTTAGTGTTCTTGTGCATTGAAAAAAGTTGAATGTAAGAACTTTTATATTTCACACATTGGTAGACAAATTATTTTCTTCCAATATTTTAAATCTTCTTTATGGGTTTATTTAGATGACAACCACCTACAAGGCATTCAAGACACAAAAACATATAAATAACTTTACAATATATTATTTATTTGATATGATGAAAAAATATCACTTCTTACCTCACATATTTTCCAAGATTAGATATCACTTATTTGATATTATTGGAGAAGTTGTTTGGGAGTGATAGGGGGAGTACATATTACAACAATTTTTAGCTGATCATTTTATTCTTTTCTAACGTAATACAATGAAAATTGAATAAAGTTTCACAAATATATTGTAAATAAAAAAGATCATGAATTACCTTGATGAAGGTATACCAATCATGTGTTTTTAGCCCTGGCCCAAATTCACTTTTCTTTGATATAAAATTTCTTATATTCGCAAAAAATCCTGTAGGAAAATGAAATTTTCATATGATTTCTTTTATGGCATAACTTTTTTGCTCTATTAATAACCAAGGGAACTTGCATTAATCCGATCTCCATTGCTATTTCATTCAATGATATTTTTCATTTCATGGTTGGAATCATGAATGTCACTACAAATTTTGGCAAGTTTTTCTTTTTCACACCTTCCATCCAATATTTTCCATAGTGTCTTTGTTACATTCTTTCCAATATGCATAGTATCACACAAATGCACAATTTGTAGCTTCTTGTAGTAGGGAATCTTACTAAATTATCTAGGATAACATTTTAGTGCCTTTAAAAGGTGGTCAGTGATGCCTTGACAATCTTCATGATCATCAAATTACATAATTATCCAACAAGAAATAATCCAAATATATAATTTCTAAACATAAACCATTAAAAGACATGATACTACCTTGAATTCTATTATATTCCAAATACCATAAGCAAGGTTTCATTCTTCATGGCTTTAATGTAGTCTCTTCTTTCCCATTGAAAAGGTGTTTACTTTGATACTTATGATGTATGTAGAGGAAGTACATATTCTCATCAACACCTTCTTTCTTAAACTTTTGGAATGACAAGATTTCATCTTTAGACAACACATTGGACATGCAAATTTTCCCTTTGTTTGGATACCTACGAAATAATGATACAATTGGATTAAATATTTTTATTTTTTGAATTACTATTATCATGTACAATTAGATCTCAACATAACATACCATAGAAATGTGTCAACTCTGAGGCAACATGAATTCTCCACACAAGCATTACATGGAATTAAAAAATTTTTTGTCCAGTTGGTCTAAAGATATCAGACATAATGAAACCATTCTATAACACCAGAAAATTATCGATAAGAGGTGCAATGTATACAATCATATCTTTCACTTGGTACTTACCTAGTTGAATGTACAATGTCAAATAATTATTGTGGTCATTTCACCTCAAGACTTATAATTACATGTAGGAAACAATAATATAATAAAATACCTAGAAAAATCATTTCCAAAATGATGTGCTCCCTCCTTAGTGAAATCCATAGAGGAAGGTAATTGCTGATACCAAAATAGGCCAAATTGAGTAAAAAGATCTCATATCTCAAAATGGATTGACACCATTAGTTGCCAGAGAAAGCTTGGGATTTCACGATTCTTATTTAAAGTGTGGCCACTTTTCCTCTATGTCTACAAATGTTTAACCATCTGTAGGCATTCAAATAATATCATCTTGAATTCTATTGTGTGTATGGTAATCTATAAATTGTGCCAAGCTACTGCACCTAAATAATCATTTAAAAGGTGGAATAAAGGGGAAGTAACAAAAAACCATGTGAGGCACCTTTTTTCACTTGATCATCTTGATATCTTCTCATATGGCATTTGGGGCAATTTGTTTCATTTTCATGTTCTTTATGATAAATTACACAATCTTTATGACAAGAATCTATTACTTGATACTCCAATCCAATATGTTTCATAGTGCCATGTAATTCTTAGTATGAGAGAGGTAGAACATTTGATGATGGTAACAAATAGTCACCTATAAATCTAGAGAAAAAATATATAAGTTGTTAGTATAAATAATATTAATGGTACATATTTCACCTTTTATAGACTATAATGACATATATAAAAAACCTTAGCATATTCAACATTATTAAATTGGATAAATCATTCATAACCTTCAAATTCACCAAAAATAGTATAATAGAGAGAAGAGTTTATTGGGCTCCTTTGTAAAGGGTAGTGTTTGCCTTCTTAGGTAGAGAAATATCATGGATGGCCTCAATGTTATCCTCCTCCTCATCATCATCATTATTAGAAACAATACCAAATGTTTCATAAACCAATGCATTCATACCATCACCTTCAAATATATTTTCTTAAGCATGATTGTCATCTTCTATGGGATCATGATATTCTCCTTCAATACTCTTATGTAGTAGCACCTAGGGTAAGGTAAAACCCTAACTCATTTTTTGGGTTTTAAATGGTCTAGAAACCCATTGAGTGAATAAGGACTCAATATTAGGTCCCAAGGTAGGTTTACAAAGGTGTGGTTAGGTAAGTGGGGAGTGAGAGTCAAGTTTTGATAGTAAGATCCTAATAGGCAAAAATTGCTTAGAAATTGCTCAATAAGGAAAAATATGGAAAATTTCCTAAAAAGGGGAAATATGTGTTCAAAAGTGATCCTTAGGTGTTTTATGTTCATTTTTTAAGGTTTGAAAACAAACTAGTCAAGTTTGAAGGCTCAACTTGCAAAATTGCAAAAGTTGTCAAAAAGTTGTTCATTAACAACTTGGCAATTTTTTGCAAAATTACATAGCAACTTTTTGCATAGTTTTGAAGAATGAACTACATGGGTAGTTGATGTATTGAACCAAAGGCTATATGGAGGAGGGAACCTACTTAAATACTTTCCAACTCATTTCCAAGGGTTGGACATACACCTATATGAACATCACTTGTATGTGGAGCATTTTTGTTCGGAAACATGGTTTCAAGGATTGAGTAAAAAAGTTGGATTCAATAGCTTAATATTTTGGATGGAATAGTGACATGGAATCATTTTTTTATTCTATGCATACTTTTTTGGTCTCAAGCATTCATTTTATAATGTTTTGAAAATTAATTAGGTTTTACATTCATGTTGTCCAGTTTTGTGTATCAGTATAATTATGGCTAAGGCTTGACTTCCCATGGTTGAAAATCCAAAACCTTTGGGAATAAAAAAATAGCCTTTGAAAACTATGTAAATAATAGCCTTTGATTTTGTGGTAGTCAAATACCTAATTTTACAAGTGAGCCCTAGGCAAGTAGGAAAGGCTTGGCAAGTTGCAATGAAGGCTTGTAATGGAGTTTTGGTGTGAATAGAGGATTGGCACATGCCAATATATTTTAGGAAATGAAGGAATGGAATCTTAGGGATCCATAAATTAGAGGAGGAGGTTAGATGTGGATTTTGGAGTCATTTGTGAAATTTTGATTTGTCATTGTCTTGGAAACCCTTAAAACAAGGGTTTTTTGGAGTCATACAATACAGTCACCATCGAGACCTAATACCTAGAAAATTTTAAAACCTAGGTCATTAGGAATCAAATTCTTGAAG
Organism: Cupressus sempervirens; assembly: GCA_028749045.1. Taxonomy (NCBI): domain Eukaryota; kingdom Viridiplantae; phylum Streptophyta; class Pinopsida; order Cupressales; family Cupressaceae; genus Cupressus; species Cupressus sempervirens. The sequence continues at coordinate 600,670,892 of CM053785.1, forward strand.
ATACCAAGTGGTCTTATTAATATTTTTTGGGACTTATAGATAGTTCCTTATTTTTAGGAGGGCTAATAAGGTATCTTATGGCCACAAGACAAACATGGCCATTTAGAGTTTTATGTATGGTAGACTTACCAAAATGATACAAAATGACATGAAATGTGGTAAGAATCATGGAAAAATTGTCTAAACTTTATTGTGTCCTTTTAGGTGCATTTGGTGGAGTTTTGGCACACTAGGTCAAAAGGTGCATTGTGGGTGAACTGAAGGTAGAGGATGGAGTCCTCTAGGTTTTGGTTTGGAATAGTAACCCTAAACATGCTAGGAGTAGCCTTGCTAGAGAAAGAAAGCTCTAAAGTGAATAAGCTCCACATAAAAGTGGTATCAGAGTCATAATATTGTGGCTTGTGGTGGTATGTTGTATTCCACTAAGTCAAGTGGATCTTCAAGGATGGTTACAAATGCAGAGTTGGAAACGTTGGTAGATGAGAAAAAAAGCTCATGGAAGAGAAGACGAGGCTTCTTGATAAGGCCATAGAGAAGATGAAAGATAAGTTAAAGGAGATGGAAGATGTATCCCAAGCTAAGGAAGATGAAACCATCAGCATGGGTAAAGAGAAGGTGAGTTTGGAGGATGAAATACCTGAACTAGATCCTCAAATCCATCAAGTCATTTGGAGGAAAGAATCTTGGAAATGTTTCATTATTTCATGGCAAGATGGATGTAGAAGTGGTCCTATAATGGATTGAGAGTATTGAGAATTAATTCAAGTCTGAGGGGACAATAGAGGCCCACAAGGTGAGATTTACAAAATCTAGATTGAAAGGTCGAGCATTGATATGATGGGAGTTTGTGCAAGAGGAAAGAGAGACTAAAGGGAAGAAACCAATTACCGATTGCAAGGATATGGTAGCAAAGATAAAGGAGACCTATTTGCCAGAAGACTATAAGATTTAGATTCATAAGAAGAGGTAGAATCTTAAGTAGAAGTATCTTGTTGTAGCTACCTAAACTAAGGCATTTCAAAAGTTGGCTCTAAGGTCAAGGGCACAATAGGTAAAGAGAATTAAGGTGGCAAGGTACTTAAATGGCCTTAAGTGGTATATTTAGGATGATTTGAGCTTGTTTAGTCTCACCACATTACAAAGATTTTTTTAAATGGATAGGAAAGTAGAAGATAAGTTGAGGAAGAAAGGGGACTCAAGTTCCAAAAATAGAGGTAGAGGTAAAGACTTTAGAGGTGGTTCAAGAGGAGGTTTGAGTGGAAGGATCAATGATCAGAGAGGCTATGGGGATACCAAATGAAATAAGCAAGCTAGTGAAACTAGTCAAAGGGGAGGCTCTAGCAAAGGAAGAGGATCCAAAAATGGTGGTAGAGGTAGATATGGGAACAATAGCAGAGGCTCACACTTGGAAAAATTGCAAAAGTTGGGGCATCTTGCCTATTGATGTCTAAAGAAGGCATCATCATCTTATGGGGAAAAGAAGATCACACTTGTCCTAGAAGAAGATAATCCCAAATTAGGTGAAGTGGACCTTGACATAGAGAAGGGTAAAAACATCATGTTGAGGAGAGTCTTGGTTAAAAATCTAGCAAAGAAGGAACCCAAGAAAAGAAAGAGCACTTTTTTAGGAATACTTGCAAGATACTAGGTAAAGTGTGCAAGGTAATCATAGACTCAGGGTCTACAAACAATGTATTGTGAAAGGAAGTAGTACAAAAAAAAATTTTGAAAAGAATTCCCCATGTATGTCCTTACAGGTTGACTTGGTTGAACAAAGAGCAAAACATATCAGTGACTCAACAAGTTTGGGTAGACATCACTATTGGTAAGTATCAAGATAAAATCCTATGTGATGTGCTTCTCATGGATGCTTGCCATCTTCTATTAGGAAGGAATTGGAAATAAGATAGGTAAGTAGTGCATCATGGGAAGGAAAAATGTATTCTTTCAAGAAGATTGGGGTCACCTATAGGATACAATCCATCGTGGAAGAAGATAAGGTGGAGAAGACTACTCCTAAGACATTGTTGATGAGTGGGAAAGAGTTCCTCAAGGACTTTAAGGAAGGTGAAGGAGTAGGGTATGCCATAATGGTGAAGCCTAAGGAGGATAAGTCATCTTCACAAGTACCTAAAATTACAAAGGTACAAAGCCTATTTGATCAGTTCAAAGATATAATTTGAAATGGGGCACCACCAACCTTACCTCCGAAGAGAGCCATAAGTCATCAAATTGACTCTATACTAGGAGCATCACTACCAAATAAAGCTAAATACAAGATGACTCCAGAGAAGAACAAGGAAATTGCAAGGCAAGTCCAATAGTTTCTTGATCAGGGGTTGATTAGGAAGAGCATCATTCCATGTGCAGTACTAGTTCTCCTAGTGTTAGGATTAAACTCAGACATAAATAATAGTTACATGCAAATATAACCAATACCAAAAAATAGTAGATCACATAAAAGAGAACACAAGACACCAAGATTTAAAGTATTTCACCCAATCCTTGGGCTACATCCACCAACAAAAAGTCCAATATTATTATTATCTAGTGATTACAACTTGATTATAATCCATAATCCCTTACAACTCAATACTACCACAAGAAGCTACAATATCACCATTCATCATGAAATCCCTAATCCTAAGCATTTTTAAACAAGATTTTTTCATTTACAAAATTAGGGCTAGAATAATAGAAAAATAGTAGCGAACGCCTTTTACAATATAAGGGCATTTTTGGCTTTATGGGTGCTCCCCCGAAAACCCTTGTGAGGGCATTGCTCCTTGAACCCACCCTATAATGTGATAGGGAGCGTACCTAGGGCACTACCCTAGGATCCCACAAGAGCACTACCCCTTGACCCCATCTTGGGGGCATTACCCTCAAACCCATGTAGAAATAATCTAGAGGGAAATCATGCCAAATAAACCTCTGAGTCTGATTAGGCTCCACATGACAACAATCTCCCACTTGGAGAGTAATCAGACTCCATAATAATAACCTCCCACTTGGAGACTAATCATAGAACTACTAAACCTATAGCTCCCACTAGAATAAATCAAACCATCTTGGACTTTATTGTTGTTTTATTCTATTCAGTGGAGAAGACCAACCAAAGCTGAAGCGAAACTTAGCTTCTCCTTGTCACAACCTTTGTAAAAATATATGCTAAATATATCCAAATTTAATTGTCCATCATCCAAAACTAACCAAATGAAATGGTACCACAACTGTATGTGTTTTGTCTTTGAATGTAGAGCTAAATTTTTTATAAGATGAATAGCACTTTGACTATCTATAAACAAATAATTATCCTTTTGAGGGCATCCTAATTTTTCCAAGAAGAAATGAATCCATATCATCTACTTAGCTATCTCTATAGTAGCAACATATTCTAGTTCTATATTGGATAAAGCATTAACCTTTTGTAACCTAGAAACCTAGCTCATTGATACCCCACCAATAGTAAATACATAGCCTATAGTACTCTACCTGGTATCAATATCCCCTACCAAATCTAAGTCAAAATAACCCTATAAATTAGTAGTAGAGCCCCCAAAGTGTAAACACTTATTGAATGTTCCTCTCAAATATTTGAGAATCCTTTTAACTATATTCCAATGCTTAAGCCCTGGATGACTCATATACATGCTAACAACTCCCATTGCATGGGCAATATCTGGCCTATTACATACCATAGCATACATCAACCTTCCTATAGCTAAAGAATAAGGTACCTTAGACATCTTTTCCTCCTCTTCTTGTGTCTTTCAAAACATCTCCTTAGTCAACTTCAAATGACTAGGTAAAGGTGTGTTGACAGCTTTAGCATTCTCCATAGAGAAATGCTGAAACACATTCTCAATATAATTAGCCTGAGATAATGTGAATTTCTTGTTCTTCCTATCTCTACAAATCTTCATACCAATAAATTTTTTTTATGCCCCCAAATCCTTCATAGAAAATGCATGCATTAACTAATGTTTCAACCCCTTAATATGATCCATGTTAGACCATATATATCTCCTTACCTTTGACCTCAATTTCCTATGGCTAAGCCATATACATCTCTTCATCCAAATCACCATGAAAGAAGGTTTTTTAATATCAAGCTACTCAAAATGAAAATCTTCAATAGCCACAATACTTAAAACAGTGTGAATAGAAGTCATTTTAACAATAGGAGAGAACATCTCATCAAAATTGATGCCTTTTTTTGTGAAAATATTTTTACAACTAACCTAGTTTTAAATCTTTTCTTACCTTCATCCTCTTCTTTCAACCTATAAACCCACTTATTATCTAAAGTCTTTTTACCTACATGCAACTTGGATAAATCTCATGTTTTATTTTTTAGCAAAGAGTCTATTTCTTCTTTCATTGCAAACTCCCATTGAATTTTTGTATCCACCTGTATAGCTTCATCATAACATTCACGTTCACTAGCATTAGTAAGTAAAATATAATATAGTGAAGGATAAAATCTTTCTAGAGGTCTGCTCATCCTTGTTGACTATCTAACATTCACTGGGGTGTGTGGTATTTATTGTTTTGGTTGTTGCACATCATGAAGAATTATGCAAACATCAACTTTTGGAGTATCATCCAACACTACATAATCATTTTCTTTCTTCTCATGTTGCTGCAACAAATATTTGTACAATACTTTCTCATTGAATATGTCATCCCTACTTCTTATAATTTTATGATTTTTAAAATCCCAAAGCCTATAACCAAATTCATTGATGCCATATCCAAAAAATATACATTTCTTTGACTTAGCTTCTAACTTGGCTCTATTTTTAGAATCTTTATGAGCAAATGCTTCACAACCAAAAGAGTAGAGGGACCTCTATTAATCAAATATATAGTAGTATTAATAGCCTTCGCCCACATGTTTAAGGGAAACCCTACATGAAACCTCATGCTTCTTGCATGCTCCATTATAGTCATGTTCATACATTTAGCCATTCCATTTTCCTATGGATTCCTTGGAAAAATTTTCTATCTATGAATACCATTATCAAAGAAATAATCTTTATTAGATCTAAAACATTTTAATTTATTTCCAGTCTCATTTTCAACCTAGCATTTCCATTTCTTAAAAGTTTGAAATACATCAGATTTATGTCTAAGGAAATAAACCCATACTTTTCTAGTTGCATCATCAATAAATGTAACATAATAATGAGAGCCACAAAGGGAAGATACTTGAGCTAGTCTCCATACATCTATAAGCACAAGCTCTAATTTTTCACTTTTATTTTTCTTCCCAGTCTTCACAAAACTAACTCTCTTTATTTTTCCATACAAGTTTCATAGAAATCCATATTAACACATTTCAAACTTGGAAAATTTTTTTTTGAATAAATTACTTACATACCTTTCTCACTCATGTGCCCAAGTCTATTGTGCCACAACACTATATCAGAATCTACAATAGCTATTTGTTCTCCGTACTCAACTGTAGCAACTATTCCTAAACATTCATTTTTCTTTGAAACAATCAAAGTAGAAGGAACAATATGACCTATACAAAGATATAAGGTGCCTAGTTTCACACCTTTTTCTACTACAAGGGAACTTTTGAAACCTTCCAATTTTTATCATTAAAAGTAACTACACAATCCTCATCACCAAGTTTCCTTGCTGAAATTAAATTCCTACTCACCCTTGGAACATTTCTTACCTCATGTAGTAGCCAATGCTTCCCATTTTGAAACTTAATCTTAAATTTTCCCTTTCTGACAATCTAACAGGGTTCATTATCCCCCAAATGAACAAGCCCAAAATACCCTTGGACATAATCAATGAAATAACCTCTATGATGTGTAGCATGAAATGAAGCACTAGAATCTAAAACCCATGAATCATCAACACTTTCTAAAGGCAGAAGCAAAACATCTTCTTCAAATTTTTTACTTACCACATTTGCCTCCTTTTTCCATTCTATTTTATCTCCTTCATTGTTCTTTTAAGTCCAACAATCTTTCTTTGTATGCCCTAATTTCCCATAATAACAACAATATCTCTATCCTCTAGATTGAGACCTCTTCCCCTTTGACTTTCCTCTTGATTTTTCACAAATTCTAAAAGTATTTCCTCTCTTAGTCTATTTGCCTCTTCTTTGTGCATTGAAAGGACTTCCTAATTAACACCAATCACATTTAAGGTTTTCCTACAAGTTTCTTCACTCAAAATAACACTAATCACATCATCATATCTTAGGGTACTAGATCTAGAAACAAAACTACTCACAACAATTCTAGCTTTCAAGAAAAGAACACAAAATCAAGAGAGCCCTGATTTCTTCACCAAAATTGATACCCAGAAGATAACTAACTATTAATAGTATTAAACTAATTTAAATGATCTAAAATAGATCCAACTTCTATTATTTTCATATTAAGTAAATGCTTCATGAGAAATACCTTGTTTGAACAGAGGGCTTTTCATACAATTTCACTAGGGTTTGCATCAACTCTTCTATTATCTTTTCTTTTGTAATATTAAATTTCATTGATGGTTCCAAGCATAATTGAATGCTTCCAAGTTCCTTTTTGTCCAAAAGATCCTAGTCATCATTTATCATAGATCCCTAATTCTTGGTTTTTCCTTCGAATGGCTTCCACAAATCTTTCTGATAAAGATAGTCTTGCATTTTCATTTTCCATAACTAAAATTTTTTCCCATTAAACTCGTCAACCCTCAGCTTACCCTTGTTACCATCACTCCCACTCAATTGTGAGACTCCCACTCAACCATGAAACCTTCCTATAGAGGATTGCTAAAAAAAATGACTATGGTATGGCTAAAAAAATTTGATAGCCTTCTGATTCTGATACTAGTCACTTGTTAGGATTAACATCAGATAGAAATAATAGTTACATGCAAATATAACCAATACTAGAAAAAATTTGATCACATAAAAGAGAACACAAGATACCAAGATTTAATGTATTTCACCAATTTCTTGGCTATGTCCACCATCAGCAAGTCCAATATGATTATTTACTATTTATTACAACCCGATTACAATCTACAATCCCTTATAGCTAAATACTACTACATAAAGCTACAATATCACCTTTCATCATGAAATCCCTAATCCTAAGCCTTTTTATACAAGCTTGTTTGCTTACAAAATTAGGTGTATAATAATAGAAAAATAGTAGCTGAGAACTTTTACAATATAAGAGAATTTTTGGCTTCAAGGGCACTGCCCCCGAAAACCCCCATGGGGGTGTTTCCCCTCAACCCCACCCTATACTATGACAAGGAGTGCACTTGGGGCAATGCCCCAGGATCCCATCTTGGGGGAACTACCCCTAAACCCCTATAGAAATAATCTAGAGGGAAACTACACCAAATAAACCTTTGAGTCTGATTACACTCCACATCACAACACCTAGCATCTAAAAATGGAGGTAAGTGGAGAAAGTGCATTTATTCTAGGGCAATCAGTAGAATCACAATTAGATATGGATTTTCTATTCCTATGATAGAGGATCTAATGGACTCTCATGGTGGGGCTAGGTGCTTTTCCAAAATTGATCTTAAGAGTGGCTATTATCAAATTAGGATGAAGGAAGGTGATGAATGGAAGTCTACATTTAAGACTATAAAGGGTCTCTATGAGTGCTTGGTAATGCCATTTGGCCTTACCAATGCACCAAGTACCTTTGTGAGAGTCATGAATGAGGTTTTGAAAGATTACATAAGAGTGTTTGTTGTTTTATATTTGGATGACATCCTCATCTTCAGTAAGACCAAGGAGGAGCATATGGAGAACCTAGAAATGGTGTTGAGGAAGCTTCAAGAAGACAAGTTGATAGTGGACCTTGAGGAGAGTGAGTTCATGAATGAGGAGATAGTGTATTTAGGTTTAGTATCCAAAGGGAATCAAAAAATGGAAAAGGACAAGGTGGAAGAAATCTTGAGTTGAAATACTCCTAGATCTACTACTAAGGTTAGAAATTTTCATGGCCTTGCACAATTATATAGAAAGTTTGTGAGGAGGTTTAGTGAAATTTGTGCACCAATGAACGACACCACCAAAGGAGGCATGGAGACCAAGTTCACATGGACCAAGGTAGTAGACACAAGTTTTGAGAGGTTGAATAAATAAGTGGTAACTCAACCAATATAAGTTTTTCCTAGTTTTAAGAAGCCATTTATGGTGAAGTTTGATGTTAGTAACATAGCAATTGGAGTAGTTTTAAGCCAAGAGGGCAAACCAGTAGCATTTTTTAGTGAAAGACTTAATGAAGCTAAGACAAGGTATTCAACATATGACTTGGAGCTCTATGCACTTGTTCAAGATCTTAAGAAGTGGAGGCATTATCTATTGCCTAAGGATTTTTTGTTCTTATAAACAAAAAATCCCTAAGATTTATCAATTCATAGAAGAAACTAAGTTTGAGACACAAAAAATGGATGGAGTTCTTGTAGTCCTACACTTTCACCATCAAACATAAGAAGGGCACCAATAAAAAGGTGGTGAATTCTTTGAGCAGGAGGTTGTTGATAGTACAAGAGGTCAAGTTGTAGATCATAGGATTGGATGGGTTCAAGGACATACATGAGGAGGAAACTTATTTTTTAGAGGCCTACAAGGTAAGTACCAAATTTTAAAATCATTTTCATAGTGAATTTTCTAAATATACCTTGCAAAATGGGTTTTTGTTCAAGGGTCAACAATTGTGCATCCCAAGGGGATCTATAAGAGAAAACCTCATACAAGAGAAGTGCAATGGAAGTATGAGTGGGAACACCATCTTTGACAAGACATTAAAACCTTGTGGAAAGATTCTATTACTAGCCCAAGATGTAAAGGGATGTAAGGAGGTATGTGGATTAGTGTAGAATATGTCAAAAGGAAAAGGGTACTTCATCTAATGCAAGACTTTATCGACCACTACCCATTCCTAATAGGCATTTGGAATGCATCAGCATGAATTTTTATAGTGGGATCGTCAAGGACTAGGACAGGGTTAGATAGATTATTTTTGGTGGTAGATAGTTTTAGCAAGATGAGCCATTTCATCCCATGTAAAACTACACACAATGCAAATAATATAGCCAATCTATTCTTTAAGGAGGTGGTCAAAATACATGGTTTACTAAGGAGCATAGTTGTTAACAAAGATGTCAAATTTATAAGGTGCTTTTGGAAAACCCTATGGAAGAAGCTTGGAAAATATCTATCACATAGCTCTTCCTACCAACCCCAAATAGATGGTTAGACAAAGGTCATCAATAGGGTCCTAGGAAACCTCTTACAATGTCTTACAAAGGAGTATGGGCAAAGTTGGGAGCAAGTCATCCCTTGGGCTAAATTTCCCCTATAATGACAGTAAGAATAGAACAATACGGTTAAGCCCTTTTCAAGTAGTGTATGGAACTCATCCAAGGGGCATAATGGAGTTAAGGGACCTACCAACTCATGACAACATTAGCAAGCATGTTGATGACTTTTCTTAGTCCATAAAAGAAGTGCATGATTAGGCTAAGAAGACCTTGGTGGAGGAAAATCATAAATTGAAGGAGAAGAAGGATGAGGAGAGAAGAGAGCTAAAATTTCAAGTGGGAGACTTGGTGATGTTTTATTTGAACAAATCAATGCTACAAAAGAGTATCCCTAATAAGATGCAGATGAAGAGGATTGGGCCATGCAGGGTACTTGAGAAGTATGGACCCAATGGCTATAAAGTAGACTTACCCAAGGACATGGCTTTCTCTCCCATATTTAATGTCAAATATCCAATATCTTATAAGGGTACTAATTTCAATGAAGTAGAGTATTAGGAAGAGCTAAGAAAGGATATCTTGGATATGTAGGTACCTGAAAGGAAGCAACCACAAGTGGAGAGGATATTGGATTTTAGGGTGAAGAAGAGTACAAGGAACAAGGTTTATAAAGAACACCTAGTGAAATGGTTGAACACACCTGATATTGAGGACACTTTGATTACTAAAATTGATTTCAAGAAGCATGGCATCAGCAAGGAATTCCTTTCTCCAACAATACCTTAGGCTTCTTCTTACTGGGGAAGAATGGTGCAGAAGCACCTAGCGTAAGGTAAAACCCTAAATCATTTTTGGTTTGTAAATGGTCTAACCAACCATTGAGTGAATAAGGAATCAATATGAATTCCCAAGGTAGGTATAGGAAGGTGTGATTAGGCAAGTGGGGAGTGAGAGTCTTGATAGGCAAAAATTGCTTAGAAATTGCTCAATAAGGAAAAATATGGAGAGAATCCTAAAAAGGTGAAAGATGTATTCAAAAGTGATTCTTAGTTGTTTTAAGTTCATTTTATAAGGTTTTAAAACAAACTAGTCAAGTTTGAAGGTTCAACTTGCAAAATTGCAAAAGTTGTCAAAAAGTTGCTCATTAACAACTTTGCAATTTTTGCAAAATTGTATAGGAACTTTTTGCACAATTTTGAAGACTAAACTACATGGGTAGTTATGTCTCAAACCAAAGGACAATATGGAGGAATAAACCTACTTAAACACTTTCCAAATCATTTCAAAGGGTTAGACATACACCTATACAGACAACACCTGTATGTGAAGCATTTTTGTTTGAAAATGTGGTTTGAAGGATTGAGTAAAGAAGTTGGATTGAATAGCTTACTATTTTATATGGTATAGTGAGTTTGGATCATGCTTTTATTTTTTTCACACTTTTTTTGGTCTCAAGAATTAATTTTATAAGGTTTTGAAAACTAATTAGGTTTTACATTCCTATTGTCCAATTTTGTGTATTAGCAATAATTATGGCTAAGGCTTGACTTCCTATGGTTGAAAATTCATGGCCTTTTCAAATAAATAAATTTCCTTTGTACACTATGTAAATATCAGTCTATGAGTTTGTGGCAATCAAATAGCTAATTTTACAAGCGACATCTAGGCAAGCAAGAAAGGCTTGGAAAGGTGTAACGAAGGCTTGTAATGGAGTTTTGGTGAGAAAAAAGGATAGGCATGTGCCAATATTTTTTAGGAAATGAAGGATTATAATCTTAGGGACCCATAACTTAGAGGAGGAGGTTGGATGTGGAGTTTGGAGCCATTCATGAAAGTTTCATTTGTCATTGCCTTGGAAACCCTTAAAATAAGGGTTTTTTGGGGTTGTACTATACGATCACCACGGAGACCTAAGACCTAGAAAAATTTCAAGACCAAGTCATTAAGAATCAAAGTCTTGAATATAAGAAGTGGCCTTGTTAATATTTTCTAGGATTTATAGCTAGTTCCTTATTTCTAGGAGGGCTAATAAGGAATCTTAGGGCTACAAGGACAAATAGTGCCATTTAGAGTTTTTGGTATGGTAGACTTACCAAAATGATGCAGAATGACATGAAATATGGTAATTATCATGTAAAGATGTTCTAAACTTTATTGTGACCCTTTAGGTGCATTTGGTGGATTTTTCGTACACTAGGTCAAATGGTGCATTGTGGGTGAACTAAAGGTAGAGGATGGAAAGTTGAAGGGTGAGTTTCTTGGTGAAAGGGGATTGAGAAGGAGTCCTCTAGGTTGGGTTTTAGAATAGTAACCTTAAGGTGAGAAATATTTAAAGTGAATAAACTTTCCATCATACTAATACCTCCATGTTCCTCCATATTCACACCTCCTTGTTCCTCTAAGATGTGGTGGTCCATATCACGTACTACCCTAGCGAGATTGACCTATATAAAAATGAAGCTAATCAAACCCCGATTCCATGGTTCATATGTATATTAATTACAAAAACAATATAAAAAACAACTTACTAATGGATGATAATCAAATACCCCTTCAATGTGACCATTCTCCCTACAAGGTCTTGTAGTTGTTTTGATTTTGATTCTTCTTATCTTTAAGTCATTACAACTCTTGCAAGGACAATAACATTTTTCATTTCCTTCTCTTTGAAAGTTAGCCAACAATCTAGTGATTTTCTCCCTATTTTGATCAAATTCCCTTGTATTATCCAACATTATCTTTCTTCATAGGAATAACTTATTCTTGTACCCTTATTGAGTTGTTTGTACTTAATGTTTATATTTGCACATATGGCTTTGAAAGAAAAATTTGGTGTAATTAATGTGTATATCTGCAAAGACATTAGACATGTTGTACTTAATGTTTAAACCTTCACCTATGGTTTTGAAATAAAAATTTGGTGTATTTAATGCATACATCTACAAAAATATTGGACATGTACTTAATTTTAATATCTACACATATATTTTTGAAAGAAAAATTTGGTATATCTATGCCTCTTTATTTTGATTTTGTTCAAAGGAATCTCATAAGTGGTAATAGAAAAATGGAATGCATTTTCTAAGAGTATAATTTTTTTTTTTAAATTAATGTTTTACAATAAAATGCATTTGAATAATTGTTAACTTAGAAGCAAGAACATGGTGTTGAAAAAATACAAAAAGTGCTTGACATGAGAGGTCTACAAGAGAGGGTGTTGACCCCTCTTGAAAAATTGAATGCTGAAATGAAAGCTATCAAGGATCAAACACCAATACCAGAGTTACAACACAATTTGAAGTTGATTTTAGATATGGTAGAGGAAGATATTTAGAAATTTGATCAAAATTTTTTAAGGCATGAGAGAGTCTATGGCAATACACCAAAAGGAGAAGGAGAGGCTTTATAAAGAGACTACAGGGTAGAAAAAATACCTAGAACACATAGAGGATATTATAGGAGCACTATATAGAATCTAGGAAAGTGTTGTGGTAGGTACTATGACAATTGAATCACTTGCAAGTGTCTTTGAGAATTTACAATCCAAATATTAGGAGGACTACAAGTTGTGCAATTTGGCATGTATTGCATCTACATTTTCTTTGTCATTGCTTATAAGATTGTTTCAAGGTTGGAAACCAATTCAAAATCCTTTGCATGGCTTAGAAGTAATGTCATTGTGGCAAAGGCTTCTACAAGGGAATGAACCTCATGATTATGGCATTTTCATAGAAGCATAACTTACTTCTTCAACTCCTTAGACTCAGCTCTTCACTAAAGTTATTCTTCTAGCGAGAATGCAAATGTACATTAAATAAAGATAGGTGTGGATGTCTATTTGGTATGAAATAAATGTTTTCACCCATTTTTAATGATCAAAAGAAAGATGCCTCATAAGGGTCGAGTTAAACTCAAGCTCTAAATGCAGCAATTTTATGATTAAGGATAAAATGGATTGGGGGAATTTAAAATAATAATGCAAGATAAATGATTCAAATAAACTTAATTAAGTAGTTTTGGAAAATACACACTAACAAAGAAAAAAAAAAACTTGTAATCTCCATAATTGAAAAGTTGAAAATATTAACCTTTATACTAAATTTGAATTTTTTCTAAGTGTAGCAAAATGCCTTACACATTCTATTTTAGGTAAAAAAATGGCTATGCATTTTGTTCCCTAGGGAATTTTCCCTAAAAATTGACAATCTCACAAGTCTAACCTTTAGGAATCTGTTATGACATTTACACCAAGACGTAAAAATATGGAAAAGATGAGGGAATGGAACCCCTATCCAAGAATCAACCTCAGAAATGAAATAATATTGCATGAAGAAAACCATGTCCAAAGGTAAATATTAGATTTATCTTGCTAACTCCTAATGGGTTGGGCTATTTTTATTTGTCCCCATCACATTTGCTTTGATAGCCATGTTAGGGAGGTGATCTCACCTAGTCCATCCTCATGACTTTGAATTCCTTAATCAAGATCTTGGGTGCTCAATTTAATGTCCAAGACATTTGCACCTTAGGTCCCTATTTGATCATCATTTTAAAGGGCCTCAATGTTGACCACACAGTGTCTCTCAATATGTTGTTCCTTAATTTTATTAGAGGGGGAATCCATCTCTTGCTTACTTGGACATAAGGGTGAGTAACCTAAACTTGAACTTCTTGTTGTCTCTAATTCATTCACAACTTCTAAATCCATCTTTCCTTTTGACCTTTTCTTCTTTTGAGGTGGCCCATTGTCTTCTATCCCCTTCCTCTTCATTCCTCTTGTTTGTAACTCCTTGTCACTCCCTCCATTCTTCTTCTTTTTTTGGCTTTCTTGTTTTCTTGAACATTCAAGGAGTTATTCACATGATTCCTCATTTGGTTCTTCTAAATATTTCATTAGTTCATGCCTAGCATGCAAGTGATGCATCTGCATATGAAATTTTATCACCTTGAAAAGTGTGTTTGATCCTGCTATCTAGGAACAACTGATAGTTTGTTTTATTGTACTTAAACTAATGATAGTTCTACAAGAATTTTTAATCAACCTAGTTAATTAGCAAATAGACCAATTTAACTTAGTTCTGGCTTGTTTCTTTCTAAAAATATTTTCTATGATATGCTTTTGTAAATTTCTTGAGAACTCTCCCATTTTTCTTGGTTTGCATTATTTTTGTGCAGAATCTTGAGTTAAGTCACTAAGTACGGATTGAATGATTTTTACTATTTAATTATTTGGATTATGGAATACTTATGCAATCAAATCAATGTTTCTATTGTGCTAATATGTAATAAGCACCTTCAAAAATATCTCTATGTATATATAAAGACTACGGGTTGTGCAATTTGTCATGTATTGCATCTGCATTTGCTTGTCATTTCTTATAACAAGGTTAGGAACCTCTTCAACATATATTGCATGGTTTGGAGGTAATTTCATAAAGGAAGAGGCTTCTACAAGCGAATGAGCCTCATGATTATGGCATTTACAGAGAAGTAGAACTTGTTTCTTCATCTCCTTACACTCAACTCTTCACTGAAGTTATTCTTTTGGCAGTGAGAATAGCTGCTACAAATTCCTAGGAGCCAAGGGACCCTAAACCTATGCTAAATTTTATAAAGAAATATGAGAATTTACTACAAGATTTTGTACTTCATATAATTTTGGATCATATATTGATGCTCAAATTAATAGTAGCAATAGATACATGAGATCCTTGTAGGGAACCTGTGCCAATACATGCATCGTTACATCCTTGGCTTCCATTGTTGGGCTAATATATGGAGCCTTTATATCTAGCCATTTGTTATAATTTGGGGGATTTAATTCATGTCTAGCATGCAAGTGATGCATCTATATATGCAATTTTATCACCTTGAAAAACTATATTTCATCCTGCTACTTGGGAAAAATTGATTGTTCATTTTATTGTACCTAATATGATGATAGTTTTACAGGAATTTATAATCAACCTAGTTAATCAACAACTAGACCAATTTAACTCATTTATGGCTTGTTTCTTTCTAAAAATATCTGCTATGATATGTTTTTGTAAAATTTCTTGTGAACTCTACCCATTTTTCCTAGTCTGCATTATTTTTGTGTAGGATCTTGAGCTAAGTCACTTAGCATGGATTGAGTGAGTTTTATTTTTTTATTATTTGGAATCTAGAATATGTATGCAGCCAAATAATTTTTTTTTTTGTTTTGATATGTAATAATCACCTTTAAAAAGATCTCTCTCTATATATAAAGACTACAAGTTGTGCAATTTGTCATGTATTGAATCTGAATTTTCTTTTCCATTTCTTATAAAAAGGTTGGAAACCAATTCAAAATCCTTTGCATGGTTTAGAGGTAATTTCATTGTGGAAGAGGCTTCTACAAGGGAATGAGACTCATGAATATGGAATTTACATAGAAGTAGAACTTGCTTCTTCAATTCCTTACACTCAACTCTTCACTAATGTTATTCTTCCAATAGTGAGAATAGCTGCTACAAATTCCTGGGAGCCAAGGGATCCTAAAACTATGTCATGCTTTCTAGAGACATCAGAGAAGTTACTACAAGATACAATACTTTATAACATTCTAGATCATATAGTGATGCCCAAATTAATAGTAGCAATAAATACTTGGGATCCTTACAAGGAGACTATGCCAATACATGCATGGTTACATAATTGGCTTCCATTATTGGGCTAGGATATGGAGCCTTTATATCCAACCATTCATTATAAGTTTGGGAATGCACTTCATGCCTGGCATTCAAGTGATGCTTCTACATATGGAATTTTATCACCTTGAAAAACTATATTTGATCTTTCTAGCTAGGAACAATTGATTGTTCGTTTTATTGTACCTAATATGATGACAGTTCTATATGAATTTGTAATCAACCCATCTAATCAACAACTAGACCAATTTAACTTGGATATGGCTTGTTTCTTTCTAAAAATATCTACTCTTATATGTTTTTGTAAACTTTCTTGTGAACTCTGTCCATTTTTCCCTGTCTGCATTATTTTTGTGTAGGATCTTGAGGTAAGTCACTTGCATGGGTTGAGTGAGTTTTATTGTTTTATTATTTGGATTTTGGAATATGAATGCAAATGGATCAATTTTGTTGTTGTAAGCTAATATGTAATAAGTACCTTAAAAAATATCTATATATATATAAAGAAATACATGTTTAGAAAAAATATAAAGCCATACTTGTTTAGAAGGAAAAGAAAAGAAAATTTACATAGGAACCTCTTCTCCCCTTGAATAAAATCATAGAGAAAGAGCACAAAGATCACAATGGCATGATACAACAATGAAATCACATAGCAAGGGTACAACAAAAAAATGTAGAGATCACAACAAAAAAGTCATAGCATAAGGGCTAAACAATGAAATGGATAGATCATAGCAATAAAATTACAGAGCAAGGGCATGCTAATTAAATTAAGAGATCATAGAAACAAAATGCACTGATCATGAGGGCATGACAATGTTTAGAGATCTCCACCTCCATTTAGAGCTCTCCACCTCTTTCATGCACATCTCTCCACAATTAAAAAAATGGGAAATGAGCTATCTCATTTTTTTTTTTAATAATCATGCCTACATCACAATTACGATGCCAATGATGGTATTGCAACAACATCAAGGATAATTGCAAAAGAAAAACATGAAAATCACCAAAAATCACTCCATCATCACAAATTGCCATCAAAATTTGACCCCGAATGTTGTAGTGAGTGATGAAGGCATATTCCTAGGTTATTTCACAAAAAAAAAATCTTGTAAGTGTTTAAATTCAAACACTAACAAAGTTGTGGAAACTGCAAATGTGAGAGTTGATGAGTTTGCAGAAAAAGGTGATGCTTCAAGTAATGAAGAACCTAAAGACTATAGTACATTCATCTATGTGGATGATGATGCTCCCAACACTCAAAATGAATAGACAAGTCAAGCTACAAGTTCTCATCAGACAAGAAATGATGGAGTGCAAATACAAATTATCAAGCAATAGAGAGTGGATATCAAGCAAGGACTAAAGATGGTGAGTAATAGAAAAGCAATGTTGACCATCATGTTGGTAAAAAGATTGTTCTTTTCTTATTTAAGTCTTGGTAGCCCAAATTTTATGAATAATGTTTGATTATAACAGCTGGAAAGTTGCTTCTAAGAAGACTAACTTTCCTTTGAATTATTAGGTATAGCTCCCTATTGCAAATTTGAAATGAATTATGTTTGTTCCTAAATCTAAAACTAAGGTATGTTCTTAACCCAAGAACACGAGAAGTAAAATGGGCCAAACCTATACAAGATCTAACTTAGGCAAGAAAATATTTTAGAAGATAAATTGACTTTATGAACTCATAAGATTTAAAGATTCAATAACGCATAACAACTAATGCCAACTGATTCAGCAAAAAACTAGATATGGAGAAAGAAAGATTAACTAGAAGGAAAAATTTAAGGGATCTCCCTTGAACCTATGATAACAATACTTATTGTATGTGTGAATAGTGGGCCTTGAATTCTCACACATGCTTCAACATGGTCTTTACCTAAGAGATCATCCCAAAATGAATGTTGAATTGTTCATCTAAGCAATCCAATAGAGTGACCTGTTGCCTTCTAACTAGAAGGATTTTGCCTTGCTCTCAAACTAAGAAGCTAGCAACCAGACCTTTAGAATGAAGGATTTATGTAGCTATATGATAGTACCATTAATATATAGGAAGTGCAAGTATTAATCTAGGAATAAGAAAGAGCATTTAATCTATATGTATGCATTCATAAAGCTAAATGATATTTAAAATGCTAGAAAATAAGAAAGCTATGAAAATATGAGCATAATAAGTAAGTATTTCAGCATAAATTTGATGTATAAAAAATTCAATCCTTATAATGAGGAATTGAAGGCCTCTTAAATAGAATTCTAGAATTGACCAACGGTCAAGATCAATCGAAATGAATAGTTAAGATTGAAGATGAGATTCAATTGAAATGGAAACTTCCTTGTGGAGGTGAAGTTAACTGTTTCAGATATGAGTGTGATGAGTAGTTAACTGAGCTTCACATGAGTGTGGGAACAAGTTTACTAAATTAATTCCAATTTGAGAGATAGTTTTCTTAGAGTTTCCATTTTGGAATTGAAGAGAAGATTTAAAGAGATTATTTAATTTAATAAAAGGAGATATGACTTCATAAAGGCATATTTTAATTAATTGAGTAATCCAACCCAACAATTAAAATAAAGACTTCATTAAATTAAATAAATTGAATTCCTTAGTACATTATCTCTAGGAGATAATTTAATTTAACCAAAGCATGAATGCTTTAAATTAAATTAAATCTAATCAATAGGTTTAATGTAGCTAATTTGAGTCAAAACTTTTAGGAATTAAATAAATAGTATGATTAATGTAGATTGGGCTTTTTTGTATTTAACAATTAAGTCAAGTAGTGAGAATCAAAATGAGAACTACTTAGTGACATAGGACTTTAGGATTGATCAAATAGACCAGAATTGGTTAACATGGCAATGTGCCAATTTTGGGGTATTACATTTGCCCCTCTTTGAATGAATGTGTGAGCAACATGATCGATTCAAGAAATTGAAAGTATGATTCATAGATCAAGAAATGAGATTGGTTTCACAATTGACAACATGGAGACCAATTGATAAGCTTTTAAAGATTATCTTTAGAACGAAGCTTAACCTTAGGGAATCAAGATAGAACACCTAGATACCAAGATGACAAGCTTTTAAAGATTATTTCTAGAATGAAGCTTAATCTTAAGGGATCCAAATAGAACACCTAGATACCTATATTGATAAACTTTTAAAGATTATCTCTAGAATGAAACTTAACCTTAAGGGATCCAAATAGAACACCTAAATACCTAGATTGATAAGCTTTTAAAGGTTATCTCTAGAACAAAGTTTAATCTTAAGGAATCTAGATAGAACACCTAGATACCTAGATTGATAAGCTTTTAAAGATTACCTCTAGAATAGAGCTTAACCTTAAGGGATCTAGATAGAACACCTAGATTCCTAGATTGACAAGCTTTTAAAGAATACCTCCGGAATAGAGCTTAATCTTAAGGAATCTAGATAGAACACCTAGATACCTAGATTGATAAGCTTTTAAAGATTATCTCCATAATGGAGCTTAATCTTAACGAATGTAGATAGAACACCTAGATACCTAGATTGACAAGCTTTTAAAGATTATCTCTAGAATGGAGCTTAATCTTAAGGAATAGAACACCTAGATATCTAGATTGATAAGATTTTAAAGATTGTCTCTAGAATGAACCTTAACCTTATGGAATCTATATAGAACACGTAGATACCTAGATTGGCAAGCTTTTAAAGATTATCTCCAGAATGGACTTTAATCTTAAGGAATCTAGATAGAACACCTAGATACCTAGGTTGACAAGCTTTTAAATATTATCTCTAGAATAGAGCTTAATCTTAAGGAATCCAATTAGAACACCTAGATACCAAGATGATAAGCTTTAAACATTATCTCTAAAATGGAGCTTAATCTTAAGGAATCCAGATAGAAAACTTAGATAATAAAATGATAAGCTTTTATAAATTATCTCTAGAATAGAACTTAACCTTAAGGGATTCATATAGAAAAGCTAGATACCTAGTCCATAAAAGATAACAAGATCCAACCATGAGTCGTAGAATCATCCCCAGAATGAGGGTTAATCCTCAAGAGTCAAGGTTTAGACTGTCCCAATACCTATCCATTGAACTCTAACAAAGACTACTATAAGATGTGATCAGCTAATGAAAAGATGAGATAGATGACAAATAATGCCAAATAGATCAGAACAAGATGCCCCTAGTGATGAGATGCCCCAAGTGATGAAAACATAAGATTTAGATTGAGTTGAAATTTAGATTCAATGATGTAATCATCCTATCCCCTCGGGAGTGAAATTGAAAGATGACACACCAAAAATATGATATAGAGTGGTATAGTGAGAGATAAAAAAGTAATATGTTATTCAAAAGAATATATAAGAGATCAGAATGATCAGAAGAAAATTTAGAGTCAATTCAGAGATTTTGAGGTCCAAAAGACCGAGTTTGAACAAAAGTTGACCTGAGTTGATATGAGTTGACTTGAGTTGACATTTTCTAGAATTTTTGAAAAATTTGAAGGCAATGTGATTTGAAAATATTCCAAGATTCACAAAGTATCATAAAAATGGACTACACAAGTGTTTAATCGCATCAGTCCCAAAATTTTAAAATGTGTTTTTGAGCTACTTAAGTGTGTCAAATTTTGATTTGATCCCCACAAAAGGGTTCAAAGTAGCCAAAGTAGCCAAGCGACTGATTAATTGATCATTTTTCGTGAAGAACATGATGCTTTGAAGAAGTTGACAATTCCTCGTGACAAAGAAAGCAAGTAGATCTATAATTGATCCATGTGTTTATGCAATGCAACCCTATGGTAGATGCAACCTTAAACTAGATGCAACCCTAGGTTTGGTTACCAAGCTTCGAGAATTATCATCACTAAGCCTATAGTGAAACCCTAGATTCCATACAATCCCTACTGACATTGCAATCATAGGAATATGAATAGGACATCTCTTCTAGTTTTGTCAGCATTAAATGTAAGCATTCAAGGCACAAGAAGCCAGAATGACCAAAATATTTGTCCCTTGTAATGTAGCAAGTGAACATAAGCATTAGAGCATAAATGCTAGGGTGACCAAAATGCTTCTTACATGTAGACACACCAAACATAGGAGAGATCCTTCTTATGCTAAGTAATCAATAAGTATTCTATCTAGAACAACCATTGCATTCATAACTTGAGACATAAATGTGCTTAGTATACTCTTAGTTACCCATATGTTTACTTAGCAGGATGAGTATCAGTATTTTCTATAGCATAACGAGTTCACTCCAACAAGCAAGGAGAAGAACCAACCTCACTAATTTATGCATATAAAAGAAGTCAAGGTACACACAACCATTCAATATGAGATGGAGGCTCTTGTAATGGACACCCCTCTTATATGGTTGCTCCAGATTATTTGAAACTAAACCACAAATAGAAAGCAAAGAAAAGATCATGCCCTAGTCCTTGTTTCTCTAGTTGAAAAGGACATCATCGATTTTTTCAAAGAAACATGATAAAGAAAAAATGAAACAAACAAAGAAAAGCTCAACATATCCCAAACAAATTCATCATTTTTGAGTTTAGTGTTTTTGTGTTATAGGATTGATGTCAAGTGTCAATGTTTAGAACATGTTTGAAAGAAATCTCTTCATTAGGGTGACAACAGTAGATGAACATAGTTAGACCAACTAGTGACTAAAGTCAAGGAGTTATCTTTAGTAAGAAGGTCCTTAGTAAGAAACTGAGCAACAATAGGTAGACATAGTTAGAACAAGTGGTGATTGTCATGGAAGAGATCTTCCTTGAGAGGAGTCTTGAAAAGTGACATATGTTAAAGTAGGTAGACATAGTTAGAACAACTAGTGACTATCGCTTAAGAGATCTTCTACAAGAGGAATGACACTTTTTCCTATTTTTCAATTTTTTTGTATTTTTAGAATTTTTCAAATGTTTTTGAAATTTTTAGAATTTTTCATTTTTTTTGTTATTACCAAGGCACCTATTGTTAGGTTTTCACCAAGATAATAGATCTTTTCAAGATTTTTTGCAATTTTTAGATTTTTTAGGATATTTTCAAATTTTTAGAACTTTTTTAGAGATTACTAGCTCTCAAGAAGGATTACCTTGATTTTCTTCTAGTCTCTAGCAAGGTGTAGGATGAAATGTAGTAGCAAGTTGGTAGATAAGTGGAGATGGATAGGCAAGGAGTATGAAGCGGTGAATGTTATCCTCAAGGAAAGTCTTCACAAGATTACCTAAGCTAGGGAAAAAGATGTAAAAATATAAGCTCATGGTGTAATGAAGGGTGTCACGTAAGTAATCCAAGAAAATGACCATGTCAAGAGATTGCTAAGAAATGAGTTTTCTTCTTTCTTTTGTTGATAAAGACCAAAGGGTTAATTAAATAGGATAGCAAAGTTTTTTATGGAGTTTATGAGTGAATGACTTTGGGAATGAGGACATCTAAAAGATAAGAAAGATCATTATAGGATGTCATGGATGGGAGAATTACACATGACACCTGGTTACTAGGTTTTCATCATGGTATTTATCCAAGGTGCCACAAGAAGTGGTTTTCACCATAAGATGGATTTATTTTTCTTTACTTTTGCTAACAAGGTGCCTGTTTCTAGGTTTTCATTGAGGCGCCATTTTTTTTTATAGATTTTTTTGATTTATTTTTTCAAAAAGAGCTCAAGCTTTCTCAAGTTAGATAGAACACCTATAAGAAAGATAAGTTATGAAAATCCAAAGCCATAGCAAGTTACACTCAATGATGTTGATAGGGTAATGGAAGGGAAATGAGAGGTAGATGGGGGATAAGGTTGTTAGTTTTGGAAGACTAAATCAAGAAAGTATAGCAAGTAGGCATAAGATTTAGAGGATTTCATGAGGGTGGATGGGATATTAGGAAAGATCAACATTGACACACACCTTGAAGGGTGATGGAATAATGAGGAAATCATGAACTAAATAGATTGAGGCTTAGATATATGAGGTAGCAGAGCATTTTGGAGAGGGGTGGAGTAGAAGTTTTTGATACCTTTTTAGGAAGATGTTGGGAAGAAGATGGAGTGGAAGCTTGAATGTCAACTTTGATTTTTTTTCAATATTCAAGTCCTTCAAAAGAGACTTGGGAATCCATATAGATTTTGATTTTTTATTAGATGCTTTGGAACACATTTCTTCAATAACAGATTTAAGAACCCACACTTTCCTTGGTTGAACTCTTTGAATAGTGGACCTTTGCTGTCTCTTTTGCATATTTTCTTTCTTGACATTCACATGTTGATTAAAGGAGACACAATGAACTTTTAAGGATGGATTCATGCACTTGTGTTTGAGTTTATCATCCAAATTGCTTCAAAAGGACTTGGGACTTGTGAGTGAATGAGACCAATATGACTTGTTTAGATGGAAAGGTGAATGTGAAGAGTTCAAGTATGTGTATCTTCGTTGATCTTGGAGTAGGGTAGGAGGAATGTGTAATGAGATGAGAGTAGAAGTAGGAGATAGAGGAACATAAGGTCCCAATATGGATGGAAGACTTGAAGGTTTTAGCTTAGAAGGGTAGGGACCAAGGATAGATTTATAAAATGTGAATGGATCATGAGTAGGAATATCTATATCTTTAGAGTGAGCAACATGACCAAAGCCATCAATAGATTTATGAGAATATTTTTGAAGTGAATATAGAGAGGTAGAACAAGAGAGTGAGGGAAAACTTTTCTCTTGAAATGGAATTTTAGGTCATAGGAAAAGCATCCTTCTCTTGGTCTTTAATAATCTCCTTAAGGATGGTGGAAGGAATATCTTGATCTTTCTTAGTAGAGGTGCAAGACATGGGAGATGGAGGACTATGTGGCTCTTGAGATGGAGGAATGAGATGTTGGAAGATTTGAAAGGGGATGAAGGAATCTTGGTCTTGATCAATACTTGTTTCTTCATAATATAAGTAGTCCTCTTGACATGAAACCAATTCCAAGGATGAGGGAGTATTTGAATCTGTATTTGAATCTATTTCTAGAGTCTACATAATAGGCTTTTAAAGTTCAGAAGGAAAATTACTTGGAGTGGACTTCATAGGCATAGCAGGGCATGAAGAAGTATGATCTATAAAGGTAATGAAAAGACTTGCAGCCCAATATCGGTTGGCTTGAATTTATTTCAAAGGTAGTCCATGAGAGTACACATAGTCAACAAGGGGAGTAATGAGTTCTTTGTTTGGTGAGTATGTGTTGGAAAGATTGGACACTTTAGAAGCTAGTTGTATGCTAGAATAGATAAGTGTCACATTTAAACCATTACTAGACTTGGTTTCATGATGTTTATCCTTCTTGAGAGTATAATCTCTAGTAGATGAGAGCTAAAATTTTCAAATTATGTCATTGTCAAAGAGATATTGGATCTTGTTTTTCAGCTCCTTACAATGTGAAGTTTTATGTAAATTATGTCTATGATAAGCAAAATAGTTACTCATAAAGGAATCTCCTACCAAAGTGACCTTAGGTAGCACAATGAGTTTCTTTTGAAGAAGTTATTCCAAAGTTGATTCATAAAATCTTCCCAAAGGGGTGAAATCACACTTTGGTTTAGGTTTCCAAGTTTTTTCTTCAAAGATATTTCTAGATTTGTTGGGTGTTTGTGGATTGTTTTGAGATGGCTTAGACTCAACATTATATAAAGGTAAATAATCTCACAAGGAGAATTTTTTCAATGATGTGTCATCTTCCTCCTTAATTCTTCAAAGTTCAACACTCATTTATTGGATTTTTTGCTTCATGTTTGCAATACGTATCTCTTCTTCCTCACAAGGAATATTGGATTTAGCATAAATGTTGTTAGGCATTGTGATGTCCTAGGTTTATGTGAACAACCAGACAAAAAGGTTTGATAGGTTTAGATTAAGACCATACTTAAAACATCATCTCAAAGTAGGTGTAAGTTATAGAAAGGGTGATGTTTTCCAAGATACAAATTGTCAAAAGAGTGGCTAGAACAACCAAGAGATTGACTATCATGACAACAATGAATAACAACACAATACAACAAGAAGACTAATACAGTAAAGAGAATAGTCTAGATGTGGGTCACAAGTGTTCAATCAAGATAGTTTAGTTTCATATAGTTGCAAATAGAGTTGTGTAGGGAGTCATAGACTAGTGAAGATTCAAGAAGATGGTGGAGTTGTCAATTTCAAGCAGTTTCTCATCAGATGTTTAACTCACCATTTCAAGAGTTTTGATTTGTTTGATGTTTATGCAAATTTTGGACTTTGAATACTCAAGCATGCCAAACACATCAACAATCCTATGAAGGCTTTCAACTAGGATATACAAAGATCAACTATAGGGTGTCCTCAATATACACAAGGTATGTGAGGCCCAAATCTATAGATGAAAGAAAATAATGCCACACAGCTAGGAGGAGATGGTAACCCAAATCTCCACCTTCACTTCCCAAAGGTATAAAGTTCTTTAGGGCTTAGCCAAGAAAGACAAGATTATACTTCCAAGAGAGGTGTCATTCCATTCACCTCGTGATATTTATCCTTTGCCAAAACATGGGAGTTGAGGTCATCCCAAGGGGTGATGAAATCCCCAAGCAAGCCTCCTAATAATAAAACAAGTCTACTTATTTCTTGTGCACTCAAGATCACCCAAAGGCGAAAGAGGAGTGAATATGTAAGTGGCCTTGAGGTTTAATAGACACTCATTCTTTCCTAATGAATCTTTAGATTTTGTATTCTACTCTTGAAGACACTCGTGTTTAGCATGCAAGGTTCTTTCCAACTTATAGTGTCGTCAACATAATAAATTGAGAGTTCGTCAATAAAAGTAAATTGAGTGTTATTGACATAAGAAATTGATAGGGAAAAGAGCTAGTTCCTTTATGCATTCAAGATTGAATGTATTCATTTTAAGCACCAAAATCCAAATATTTCATTGCAATGGTTCTTTGATCCTTAAGTACTCAAGATTGTGTTGACTAACATGCATTCCAATGAAAATGTGTTCTCTTTAAGGCACTCAAGAGTGTGTTTTAGCATTCATTCCAATGAAATATAAATATATTTTAATCCATGACATTCAAGATTGAGTTTTTAGTGAATTCATTCAATTGAAAGATTTGTCAATTTATTAAGACACTCAAGATTGAATTTGATTGTTTTAGATTTGAAGGCATTCAAGAGTGTGTTTGGATTTTAAATTTAATTGCAACATGCATTCAAAGACAAATGATTAATAATTCAAGTTCATTCCTTTCTTAAAAATCCTCCCAAGTGCTTCCTTGTTGCTTTCCATAGACCTACAATATAAAAAAATTATTAAAACTCAAAGATTTGCATTATGAAATAATTTTTCTATGAAAAACATTAAAAAATATATATATTAAAAATGATTTTTTAATCATTAAAAATCTTAAATTTTTACTATGAGCTCTTGAAAGTGTCTCAAATTGGCAATAAAATTTTTAGATTAAAATGTTGATATTTATCTCATAAATTAATTGTTTTATAGAAAACTATAAAAAAGAAAGCTATTTAAAATATAGTTTAAATCCAAAAAATCTGATATTTTTATACGGGTATGATGATATCAATTTAAACTAGCAATAAAAATTTTAGATTTTAATTCGATGATTTGGAGGGTAAATTAATTTTTTAATGAAAAAACCATTAAAGAAATTTTTATTGTACATGCTAGCCATTTTTCAAAACTTACAAAAAAAATTCAGTTCAAAATACGTTATTTTTGGGGCTCAAATAATT
The DNA here is from genome assembly GCA_028749045.1 of Cupressus sempervirens. NCBI lineage: Eukaryota > Viridiplantae > Streptophyta > Pinopsida > Cupressales > Cupressaceae > Cupressus > Cupressus sempervirens. The sequence goes on from CM053785.1 coordinate 600,697,572, forward strand.
TTCATATGAAAAAATCATTAAAAATATATAAAATAGAGCTTTAATCAGAAAAATATGAAATTGTGCATGTGATTTCTCCCTACTGTCTAGAACCTTCAGTAAAAAATTTAGAACGAAATTCATCAATTTGATCTACTTTTTATGATTTTTATGAAAAATTATAAAAAGATTACAAAAATAGAATTTTGATCAATTTTTTTTTTTTAAACTTTAGAACATGAGAAGGAAGAAGAAGAAGATTAAAACAGTGAAGAGGAAGAGGTTTCTCAAATGCTCATTTGCTCATGATTGTTGGATGTCTTCTCAAAGTGTCTTCAAACCTACAAAACAAGATATAAACAAAAACTAAAATACAAAACAAGAAGAATGAGGCCATAAAGTTGATTTCTCAGCCTCACACTTCAATATGGTCTTTACCTGAGAGATCATCCTAGAATGAACATTGAATTGTTCATCCAAGTAATTCAACAAATTGACATGTTGCCTTCAAACTAGAAGGATTTTGCCTTGCTCTTAGGTTGAGAAGCTAGCAACTAGACCTTTAAAATGAAGGATTTATGCAACTATATGATAGTTCCATTAATCTATATGAAGTGCAAGTATTAATCTAGGAATAAGAAAGAGCATTTAATCTATATGTATGCATTTGTTAAGCTAAATGATATTTAAAATGCTAGAAAGTAAGAAAGCTATGGAAATATGAGCACAATAAGTATTTTGATAGAAATTTGATGCCTAAAACATTCAACCACTATAACGAGGAATTGAAGGCCTCTTAAATAGAATTCTAGAATCGACCAATGGTCAAGATCAATCGAAATGAACAGTTAAGATTGAAGATGAGATTTAGTTGAAATGGAAACTTCTTTGTGCACGTGAAGTTAACTATTTCAGATCTAAGTGTGATGAGTAGTTGGCTAAGCTTCACACGAGTGTGAGAACAAGTTAACTAAATTAATTCCAATTCAAGAGATAGTTCACTCAGAGTTTCCATTTCAAAATTAAAGAGAAGATTTGAAGAGATTATTTAATTTAATAAAAGAAGATATGACTTCATAAAGGCATATTTTAATTAATTGAGTAGTCAAACCCAATAATTAAAATAAAGACATTATTAAATTAAATAAATGTAATTCTTTAGTACATTAGCTTTAGGAGATCATTTAATTTAACCAAAGCATGAACACTTTAAATCTAATCAATAGGTGTAATGTAATTAATTCAAGTCAATACTTTTAGGAATTAAATAAATAGTGTAATTAATGTAGATTAGGGTTTTCTACATCTAAAAATTAAGTCAAGTAGTGAGAATCAGAATGAGAATTTCCTAGTGACATATGACTTTAGAGCTGATCAAATAGACCAGAATTGGTTAACATGGCAATGTGCCAACTTTTGGGTATTACACTTATAACATTCAGTTCGCTACCTCAAAGCAAGGGAATGAAGCTCTGTTTGTTCCTCGTTTTAATTCACATAAAAGAGAAAATAAACAATTAACAACTAACAAAATGCAACAAAAAATAATTGACACAAAATACCATTCAATTAACTTTGCAACATCAAGTATTTCACACCAAAATTTGCTGACCTTTTATTAATATTTCATTACAATACATATAGGATTTTGAAATGACCATTATAAAATAAGTTCAATCAGTTCATCTCCTCAAAAATGACAAATGGAAAGGATCTAGTTTTTCTATTACAATGATTACAAAAAAATATGAAAGAGGTGGAATATGAATCACTTTGCCTTCTTTCCCTTTTCTTCTTTTTTCCTATAAGCCTTAGTGGCTACAATGATTGGAATTAGTTATTCATGCCTATGGACATGTACATTAGTATATCTCAAGAGCCATTTAGAATGCTCTCTAGCCAAATCTTTGACAATATTCAAATGATCTTGTATTTCCTCCATGGCCACATTTACACAGCCACCAAGTTTTTGGAGTTTGGAAACTCTATTTTGATTAATGGAAGATATACCTGTCAAGATATCTATGAAGTTGGAGAAGTTTGATTACATGACAGGTATTCCAATTATTTCCTTTCCTTGACCACTAGTTTGCGAGTCTATATGTAAGCCTCTCAAAAGTTCATAGCCTCTGTCTTGATCTTTGTTCACTTTATCTTTGGTTTCTTTAAGCACTTCTTCTACTGCTAAGATCATTTTGGACTTGAACTGCATGCTCTGAAGCCATTCAAATAAAGGCTCATCTCCTTTAGGCATGATCTTTGCTTCTACAACCTCCTTAGTCTTCATATGAATGATCATCTTCAAAAGAGAGACACAATCTTCACTCTTTGTTCTCTCCATGGCCAAGATGGCTCTATTTGATGAAATATTATCCTTCTCTATTTCTAGACTCAATATAGCATTGCCAATTTTCTCTATAATGGAGAGTCCCTCCAACTTGAGTTTCCCACTCCACTCTCTACCGATCTACCCAAAATTTTTGTCTTCTTGGAGTTGATAGATGAGTGCTTGAGCATCTGTAGCAGTAGGATCTTTAGTAATAGGCATTTCAAATATGCTTGCTAACAGGGTGACCAATTTCTTAATGAAGCCATTCAATTCTTGTATTTCTACCTTCATGTAGACCTTTGACAACTTAAGGCTCTCCAAATGTCCTTCAATCACTTCATTTGTTGACTTCCATAAGCCAAATTTGGTATTATGTCTAGCCTTCCCAATATCCACTAAATGTAGAGTAAAATCATTAGTAGACATATCCTCAATCCTTCTCTCCTTGGTAGGCTTTGCTATCTCCATTGTTAGATGCCTTGTTTCAGGGTCTTGTCTAAGAATGGACAATATCTTTCACTTCTTAATCTTATTCAATGTTGATCGGGAGTAGATAGCAAGAGATAAGGTATCCTTATTGGAGGCTCCTTCATCATTCCTTTTTCTCTTCCTATCTAGAGTATCGTCCAACCAAAAATCTATACTTATCACTTTGGAGGCCATTCCAAGTGATTATATTTTAAATATCTTTCTCTTGATCAGAGTGATAGCTTTCATGGTCAAAGAGAAGGGATTCTTTGGGGCTTATGAAATGAGTTTTGAAGAATCTTGGTATTTATCCACCTCCAAATTCTTTTTTTTTTGCCTCATTAGATTCATTGGATTCATTGTCACTACTTCCTCCATCTCCTAAATCCACTACCTATACTTGAGGACTACTTGGCTAGAGAAGTGCAACACTTGTAGATGGAACTAGACTACTATGAGTTAAGGGGACTAGAGTAGCCACAGTATCTTTAGGATCTTCTGCTTTCTTCTTCTTGGCTTCTATTGGAGTTCCAACCACTGGGAGGGAGCCTTCATGACAAGGTTTAGCCAAAGGAATATTCTTGTTGGGAGGTTGATCACCTCCTCCTGATGCTTGAGCTAGTCCTTGAGTCATAGCCAAGGTTACATCTGATGTGTCACCTTGAGAGGAGGAAGCTACTGTGGTTGTTGGAGATGCTTGAGTAGGTGTGCTTTGACTTTGACTCCTTCTAGCTATGGTCCATTCAACCCACTTCCCCATCCTTTTAATAATCTAGGCCATCATAATCTCTAGCTCTTCTCCAGTATCTTCATAAGGTTATGAGCTGATAGGAGTATTTCTTAGCTTTTTTAGATAGGTGTTACTGTACATATTCTACCCATCATCTTCTACTCCTTCAACATTGATATTAACTTTATACATCCTTACTTGATCTACTACAAGTCTAGCGAAAGTACAATCATGATACTCAAACTCATCCTTGCACTTGGCCCAATAGTCTTCAATGGTGGTGATGTGTTTGATCATACTTATGATCTACAACACCTCCCTTGTATATCCATTCAGATCAAATATAGGTCTTAAGACCTCATACATCTCCAATTTATATTTCAATTCAAACACCTTTAGCATGTTCTTTGCATCAGAATGGGACTCACAATTGAAAGTTCCCACCTTCATAAGAAACTTGTACCCTTTCTTCTTCAAACTCTTGCTCAAAACATTCACTTGGATTTCTTGCCATACGATCATATCACTAGGATATCTTAACAACTTCAAGGGAAAGCCATCAAAAGTTGCAAGACACAAATATGAAAAGAATGAGAATTGGATGAAATAACTCTCATATTAGCTAATAGCTGCCATGGCTTTAGGGTTGAATCTCCACTCTGGACATCCCTATAGCTCCTTGCAAATTCTCATGGTGAATGCATTGTTAACTCTTATATACTTTGCATAGTTATTTTCCAATTGTAAACATGGGTAAAATTCATAATACTTCACATCATCAGGAAACTTTTCCACCCTTGGGAGGCCTGGCCATAATTGTAAAGAAGCTAACATGTAAATGAGGAAGGAGGACATGTAGAATGAGTTGTAGAATTTTGCAGCACTAAGAGCATTGGACAAAATCTTGCTTACCTTATGAGCCCAATCAATATATTGGGTATTAGAGTAGATGAATTGCACAAAAATAAATATTTCTCAACAAATTTTAAAGCTTCAACCTCACCTTTCAATCTGTGTAAGAAGACCATGATGTCGACAATCTCAAGTTTGAGATTAGTCCCAAATAAAGTTTTAGAAACCTTACTCTTATTGCTCCATGTTTTTTGAAACCATGATTGCATGATCTCTTTTCTCCAAATTATTTTCTTCATGAAGAATTTAGAAATGGCTCCTCCAAATGTCAAATCTAAAAATTCTTCCCATTCTAGAACATGAAGGCAATTCACCATAGTTTTACTATCAATGGAGATCAACATCGTGTCATGTGGCAATACAATTTGTCTAGTGTCTAGATTGTAATAATTTATACATTCACAGATTAATTCTAGATCCTAGACTACAATAGGAAAACTAGCTGCCTCAAAAAGCCTACATCCTTAGAGCTTCTCAGTAATGGGATGGATTGGCTCTGATCTTAATTTCTTCTAAAAATCTTCCATATCATAGAAACAGATAGAAATATCCACAAAATTCTATAGTGAAGACTTAATTCCATTCAACCCATCGAAACCCACAAATCTAGTTGCCATTTCTATTTGAGAATGAATTTTGAATCCATAAAAAGGAAAAGAATAGCAAATGCATAGATACTGGTTTTTTGAAAAAATCGTACAAATTAACAGAATAATAGTTTAAGAAAGAGTGGTAGTTTTTGTAACCATTCATGTTTCCATCTATATAGGAGTTGCAATTCATTTGTTGATCTTCAGAATTCATGCCACACGAATGAATTGAAGGAGAGATCTATTGGAATAGTAAATGCATGGTTTTTACAAATATCTTAGTGTCTTTTCATTATTTTTTTGGCCCAATGGTAACTTTCTATCTTCACATACTTACTTTCCTATTTCCCTTTATGTTTTGGGAAGTTACAAATAGAGCACTCCATGAGAAAATATCTGCTGAGTTGAATTCTACTTAATAAATCTTTCCCGCAATAGTTAGAATATTTCCTATCATCATCTTGAGAAGTTTTGCACACAAATTCTGGGTCCAATTTGCTTGCAATCTTGATTTTCTTTAAAATCTAGAAAATTGTCCTCGTGGGTTGAAAACCCATTGAGGAGAAGGCTTCCCTTTTACTTTACCTTTTAACTATTGTTTCCTTTAGGTTTGGAGATATCCAAAAGGAGTGCAAAAATTCATTAGGGACCCACCTTTTGTTTCCTTTCCTTTAGAATTTCCTTTTGTGAAAAATTGACTTCATGGTTGAAAACTTGCCGAGAAGAAGTTAGTTTTGAGTTTTCCACTTGGGATGATTATAAGAGTTGTGATGAATCTTAAAAATTCCTCAAGGTAGATAATCATAAAGGAACATGAATTTCTCATAGGGAACCTTATTATTCTCTTATTTTGATCCAACTACACCATTTGGCGCTCTCACAGGAAATCATCTTCATGGGTTGAAAACCCTCCAAGGAGAAGACGAAGTTTGGATTTCTAAAGGCGTCTATTTTTATGAGAAAATTATAGACCACAAGTAGATGAATCTTTATAGATGTTCTTTGCACAAGAAATGCGAATCTCCATCGAATTGGACACTAAGCTACCTGCAAAATCCCTCCACATAAAGGAAAAACCACTTGGCTATGAAATGCAGAGAAGGGGAAAATGAAAAATCTGATGAAGACCTTTTCCACCTAAGGGGACTTAGACCTAGACTTGAACACACATAGTAAATTACTAAGACATAAGAAATAACTTTGACTACTTAGGTATAGGATGAAAAGTGGGGCAACACATCAAACAATGAATGTCGAGCATTCAAAACCTAAACCAGAACTAGAATAAGAAAGAGGAAATGTGCTAGAGATTATTTTTCTAGATGAACCTAAAGAAGAGCCAAGAAGGAAGCTACCTATATTAGAAAAATATGTGATAAGACATCATAAACCTGATCAAATCATTGGAGATGTTCAATCAAGTGCGATGAGAAAAAAAAAACTCAAAGGTGACACATGCTTATTATGTGATTTTGAGCCTAAAACAATAAAATATGCTTTAGACAATGAAGATTAGATACAAGATATGAATGAATAAATTGAACAAATTGAGAAGAACAATACTTGGACCTTAGTGCCAAGATCTAAAGACAAAAATGTCATTTGGACAAAGTGGATTTTTAGGAACAAGCTCAATGAAAATGGTGAAGTAACAAGAAATAAAGAAAGATTGGTATACAAGGGTCGTGTACAAGAAAGAGTTGACTATGGAGAAACTTTTACTCTTGTGGCCAACCTTGAAGGATTTATAACTCTTCTTGCATAGTTAGTTTACAATAATTTCAAGGTATATCAAATGGATGTCAAATTTACATTTTTAAATGGTATACTGGAGGAAGAAGTATACATTGAATAGGTTGAAGAATTTGTAGATATAGACAAGAGGAACATTGTATGTAAATTGAACATAGATCTTAATGGATTGAAGTAAGCACCAAGAACATGGTATGAAAGGTTACATAACTATTTAGTGAAAATCGATTTTGAGAGGACAAATGATAAAACAATCTATATTTGAAGAATGGTAAGAAAAATAAAGTACTGTTATCTAAGATATTTGTTGATAATATCATATTTGGGGAAGAGAAGCATTATTTAGATCATTTTCCGTTGAAATGAAAAAGGAATTTCAAATGTCTATGTTTGGTGAAATCAAAGTCTTTGTTGAATTATAAGTATGTCAAATGAAGTTTGGTATTTTCATTTCACAAACCAAATACATCAAGAAAATATTGAAGACTTTTGGTATGGAAGATTTAAGGCTTGTCAGCACAGCTATGTCTACAAAAAATAAGCTATCTAAGAATGATGATTCTACTAATGTGATCCAAACTCTATATGTATCCATGATAGGAAAATTGTAATATGTTGTTCATAATAGACTAGATATTGCATTAGTAGTTGGGATAGTTACTATATTTTCAAAAAATCCTAAAGAGAATCACATGATGGTTGTAAAAAGGATAATGAGATATTTGAAATGTATAAAAGACTATGGATTATACTACAAGAGAAGTGATGGATTTTAACTAGATATTTTCAATGACTTAGATTGGATAGGAAATATTGATGATAGGAAAAGCACTAGTGGAGGTGCATTCTTTCTAAGATAGAGATTGGTGTCATGGACAAGCAAGAAACATAATTGTATTTCCCAATTAATAGTTGAAGCCAAGTACATGGTAGCTATAGTGAATTTTTAAAATATAATGTGGACTAAGAAATTGTGTGAAAGGCATGCAAGAAGAGATTACAGATTCAATAGTTATCTATTGTGATAACACAAGTACTATTAACAATTTGAAGAATCTAGTGATGCACACTAAGACAAAGAACATTTCTATCAAGTATCACTACTTGAGAGAATTATTTCAAGACAAAAAAGTGAAGCTAGAATATGTGAATAAAAAGGAACAAATTGCTAACATGTTCACAAAACCATTACCCAAAGATTCTCATGAATATATTAGAGGTAAATTAGGGGTTATTCCCATAACTAAGGCTAATTAAGAAGCCAACGTGCATTGTGTCACATATGATAAATGAAACATTCTACACAATGGTGCAATACAACTCTACTTTGGGACATGCCTAAGGTAGAATACTTCAGTACATCATAAAAGATCAGTCATTGATAGATGAGAAGTATCAGTCAAACATGCAAAATATACATAATTAAGATGTATGAAGAATCTCAAGTTGAGACAACTACACATCTTTGGCATTATTGTCAAAAAGAGAGAGATTACTGATAATCTAAGATGAAAGCAAGAGAGATTACTAAGAAGTCACAAGATTACTGAGAAAAGAAAGACAAGCCTCAAAGGGAGAGAATCATGAAAGAGAGCAAACTGACAGAGGGAGTTTGAAAGTTTGAATGGATGAGAATCATAATGAAACTACGGATAGTGGTCACTTATGGAAGTAAAATCTTTTGGATTTTTTGGTAACTAAGTTACTATTAGTATTTCATATATTTGAGATGTTGTCATCAATGCCAAAGAGGGAGATTGTTGGAAGCTTACAATTGGAACAATTGTTATTTTGTCATTGATGTCAAATCTATGATGAGACATATTATTACCTAATCTAAATGTCACATCTATTTGATTGATGATGATTATTTGAGAGTTACTCATAAATATAGCACCTAGAGGAAAGGCTGAAGTTATGAAAAGGAAGTTACAATAGACATTTTATTAGATAGACTTGGATAGAGAAAAGTAATTTTTTATGTCAAGGAAGCTAACCCAAGTCAAGAAAAAAAGTAAAATACTAAGGAGTGCCAAGTAATGCTAGTGTTAATAGAGACACAATTAGTGCCAATAAAATCTAGCATTGACTGAGCATTCTAGAATTGACTAAGCATTAGAATCAATAGAGAAAGCTAGTTGATGCCAAGTCAAAAAGTCTAAACAAAAAATGAGTATTTTAGTATTGATGGAGTATCAAAATTTTGTGATTTTCAAGTGACAATAAAAGATCAAATTCAAAGAAATTGTAAGAACAAGCTAACTTAGTTGATTTCTTGGGAGATGTAAATTGTGTTGAAGATAAGATTGATGAGTTGGATTATTAAATTCAAGGTGATGATTAGGTAAAGACCTAACAGAAGGATTCTAGAGAAGTATCTAGAGAATCATTAATAAGATGTATAGATACATTGAATTGATTTGAATCCAATCATAAACCCTAAGATCTACGGTGGATGTAGAAAATAGTAAAGCATAGATTGCATATTTAAGGTGATGCAAAATTGAACATTTGGTGCCTAGTCTAGACCCAACTAGTGTGTGTGTGTGTGATTTTCTATGCAAAGGAAGTCATACAGAGCAAGGTTGATAAAAAAACACACAAGTGAGTGGATGTAAAGCTAAAAGAGAAAATCTTGCAAATGTAATGCTATTTTTAATAAGTGAATTTGAGCATAAGTCTTAAGTGTTGATGAGAAAAGTGGACTAGTTGCTTGAAGGGTGTCCAAGTAGATCAAGATTAGAGATGACAATGAAAAACTTATTAGTGAACCAACATAAGGATTGAACAAAGATCTGAAGTAGAAAAAGTGAGTTGTAATCACACAGATCAAAACCTATATATTGTTTTTGTTCTTATCATTATAAACAATTTGTATTGAAATCCTTTTAATAGAGGTTGGCCTAACAATCATTTGTAGACTTAATAGTCTATGTAAATCCTTTAACTTGGTGACATTCTAAATGGAATGATAGAATTCCTCTTACAAGGCCACTCCTAAAAGAGTGATTAAATCCTCTAACCAAGTCACATTTAACAATGTGTATTGTAATGTTTACCAGGGTTGTCTCCTAAAAGAGTTCACTTTGAAAGAGTGAAAAAGAGTAACATTTTGTTGGTGGTTTTTCCCAACTTGGGGTTCCATGTAAAATCCTAGGCTCAAACTGTGATGAATATCTTATGAATGTTTTACATATGATTATGTTTTCATTAGGCAATGAAAGTTAAAGTTTATGAAAGTTTTATAGTAGAAACCAAGAAACAACAAGATAAGCAAGATAAGTAAAACAATGATGTGTTTAATTCTTTATTGGTCAATTAGTACATATAGACCTTGAGTAATTGATCCCCCCTATTGGAAATATAGATGGAGTAACTAAGAGGGGGGCTGAATCAGTTACCACAAAAAAAAATCCACAAATCCCTTAGATGTCTTAAATAACTAGTTACTACTGTAACTCAATAGCCACACAAAAAAATACTAAAACTTAATAGATGAACTGTGTATTAACTTATTACTAATTTTTAAGCATTCACAATTATTAACATGCATGGAAAAAGAAATAACATGAACACAAGAGACACCAAATGTAACATGGAAACCCAATATGGGAAAAACTACCAAGTAACTAGCTACAAATTCTCACTCTTCTGAAGTGAGACCTATTAGGAGCCAACCCTGTTAAAAGTTACAAAAAACACTGTTAGGTGTGGCCTTGTTAGAGGATTTTAACACCCTACTAGGAGTGACCTTGCTAGAGGACTTTAGAAAAATTTAGTAGAACTATCCACCTTGCTAGAGGATTTACAAAAATGGTTGCTAAACCAACTCTGTTAAGAGATTTAAAATTCACTACTACAATTGTGAGAAAGCAACAATGAGTGACCTCAATGAGATGCAACTAATCTTTTTTGATATAGATATTTGTTCTACTTCACTAGATCCTTTATGATCAAATACACCTTTGTTGCTCCTCAAGGATATCTAATCCTTCTTCAAAATTCACTCACACTTCCTCTTAACACAATCAAGTCACTTGCATACTTGCTCATTCATACATCCATTCATACTTTAGAATTCACAACTTGAACTTTTATTTATACATTACAAATTGTCAAGTCCACTCATTTACAAGTTATATTTACCAATAAACAATACATTAGTCAGCTACAAACATTACATGAAAAAATTAAACTTTATTTCCCAAAATAATGAAATCCTTCATTGGCCGACCCTACTCGGTAAACACTACTCTAGAAATGATTTTCAGTGTTAACCAAGTGAAGCTCGGTAAACATTGTGAATTCTGTAAAATCCTTTGGAGACTGAGTGCACTTGATAAGAACTAATTTTCCTTTGCTGACCTTATGAGCTCGATAGAAATGGACTTCTGCCATAAAATCCTTCAGCACCTGAGTGAGCTCGGTAGAAACTGTCTTCATAGTGTAACTTCCAAAATGCTTAGTAGACTTTGTAATTCACTTTGCTTACCATTTGAGCTTAGTAGACTCTATCTTTTGCTTTGCTAACCAATTGAGCTTGGTAAACTCTGTCTGATAACTGATATGACATTTGTGTAATATCAAAGACAACACACAATTGATCAATTGTATCCAAAAATCTCTCTCTTTGGCATTGATGACAACACAACATGTCATAGTAGAATGAATTTGAGAACAAGCCTTTTTCTGATAGAATATTTCTCCCACTTAGATTTTATTCCAAAAACTTCACAAATACAGTAATCTCCCTCTGTGAAGGAACTACATAACTTCTTTTCAAACATCAAACTCTTCATAAACAAATTCAAATTTTAGAAAGATATGATAGTATACTCTCCCTCTTTTGCAACACATGCCAAAGATAACACAAACCAAATGAAGAAAAATGTACCTTATGTACTAATTCATATGCAATGTTCTCATGATTATTCTGCATCAATTGAAAGATCTTCAACTTGATACCTATTGATGCATCACTAAAACTTCATTTTAGTGAGCTTCAGATAGGGGAATGACCCCTAACTTACTTCTTAGATACAAGAATGCATCCTTACGTAAAGGCTTGGTGAATATGTCAGCAATTTTTTCCTTTATATGGACATATTCCAATCTAATCTCCTTATCTTGTACCAATTCTTTGACAAAGTGATACTTTATTGCAATGTGCTTGATTTTTGAATGCATCACTGGATTTTTAGATATGTTGATTGCACTTGAATTGTCACAGAACATAACAATAGGTTCTTTGATTTCCTCCTTCATGCCTTCCAATAATTGTTTGATCCAAACAATATTAGAATAGTTTACTACTGCTGCAACATACTCTACTTCTGCTATGGATTGGGATTTACAATTTTGTTTTTTACTTGTCAAAGAAACCAACCTCTTTCCAAGAAAGAATGCGCGTCCACTTGTACTTTTTCTATCATCAATGTTTCCTGCCCAATCTGCATTAGTAAACACTTTCAAATCTAGATTACCTCCAAATTTGTACCATAATCCATAATCTTCAGTGCCTTTTAGGTATCTCATGATCCTTTTGATTGCCATCATGTGATTTTCTCTTGGTTTTGCTGAAAATATTGCTACAATACCAACTACAAGAGCAATATCTGGCCTTGTATGAACTACATACTACAACTTTCCAATCATTGATCTATATAATTTATCATCTACCTCTTTTGATTCATCATCCTTGGTAAGCTTTAGACTAGTGCAAACAGGAGTCCCAACTAGTTTGCAATCCTCCATATCAAACTTTTTTATTATCTCCTTGATGTATTTTGACTGAGTAATGTAGATGTCATTCTTACTTTGCTAAATTTGAAGACCAACAAAGAATTTGATCTCACCAAACATAGACATCTCAAATTCCTTGTTCATTTTCTTTGAAAACTCTTTGCATAGGTAATTATTTTTTGTAAACAAAGTATCATCCACAAATATCTCTGCCAAAAAAATCTTTTTATCTAGTCCGTCCTTGATATACAAGCTACTATTATCATTAGTTCTCTAAAAACCAATTTGAATAAGATAGTTATGCAATCTTTCATACCATGCTCTACGGGCTTGTTTCAGACCATGCAATGCTTTGTGTAATTTGCAAACCATGTCCTTCTTGTCTAGATCAACAAAACCTTCAAGCTATTCAATGTAGACTTCTTCAAAATGTTGACATTGAGAAATGTTGACTTGACATCCATCTGATAAACCTTAAATCCTTTGTATGCAACATATGCAAGTAGGGTCCTAACACCTTCCAAGCTTGCAATAGGAGAAAAAGTCTCTCCATAGTCATTTCTTCTTCTTGAGATTATCCTTTACATACCAGTCTAGCTTTTTTCCTTGACACCTTACCATCTTCATTCAACTTATTTCTAAATACCCACTTAGTTCCAATCACATTTTTATCTTTAGGTTTGGGTACAAGAGTCCATGTTTTTTTTTCTCTATCTGCACTATCTCTTCATTCATAGCCTCAATCCAACTTTCATTTTCTAATGCATCTTTGACACTTCTAGGTTCAAAATTAGCAAGTAAACAAGTACCTTTTAGCTTACTTCTTGTTATAGTACCTTAAGATATGTCTCCAATGATCTGATCTAGTGCATGATGTCTCTTGACATACTTGGCTAATACAAGTCCCTTGCCTTTTGAATGAATTGCTCTATCATCCTATTGCACTTCAACTTCAAATTCTAGCTATTATGTCTACTACTTGGGTCCTTCAAACTTGGTAGGCATTGGCTCAGTAGCATCTAAATGTGACTCAAGTTCCTGTAGCTTAGTTTGAACTTCTTGCAACTCAGTTACTAAAGACTCAGGAGTAGAAGATTCTTGATTGATAGATGTATCTAGTACTGTATCAGGTTTAATGAAAACAAATCTCCTATAATATTTTAGTTCCTTTTTGCTTTCTTCTTCAGTCCTCTCTACAAACTCATGAACTTTCACCTGTTCACTTTCTATGACTATGTGAGTAGACAAATTTAAAAATCTATATGCTTTACTCTTGCAAGAATATCCCAAAAATATTCCTTCATCAGCTTTCACATCAAATTTACCATTTTTAGACTATTTCAAAATGTAACATTTGCTTCCAAATACTTTTAGGTAACTTACATTAGGTTTATAGCCATACCATAACTCATAAGGGGTTTTGAATGAGTCCTTCTTCAACTATACTCAATTCAAGGCATCAACTGTAGTGCTAATAGCTTCCTTCCAGTATTTGATAGCAATGTTCTCTTCAATCATTAAAGTTTTTGCATAGTCCATTATAGATATTTTCCTCCTTTCATCTATTCCATTTTTCTCGGGAGTGCCAGGGGCTGATACCTATCTTTTGATTCCCATTTCAATGAAAAAGTTATTGAACTCATGGGAGATGAATTCAACACCTCTTTCTGACCTCAAGCATTTCAATTTTTTCCATATTTCCTTCTCTACTCTGGCCAAATACCATTTGAACTTCTCAAAAGCTTTTGATTTCTCCCTCAGGTACATAACAATCATCATTCTAGAGTAATCATCAACAAAAGGAATGAGGAACTTTTCTCTAGTATAGCTTCCAATTCCAATGGGTCCACACAAGTCAATTTGCACAATTTTGAAAACTTCTTCAGACTGGTAGTTCTTACTTTTAAAGCTATTTTTTCCCATCTTACCAATCTAAATTTTTTTGCATAGACCAACCTTAGGTTTCTTTATATGATGAATGCCTCTTACTTTTTTGAATTTTCTTATTTTCACTAGGTTATCAAAGTTCACATGACACAACCTTCTATGTCATAACCAACTTTCTTCAATTTGAGCAATAAAACATGTACATTCACCAAGTTCAAGATAGAACAAATTACCTCTTATTTGTATGCCTAATCCAATCAGCTTTCCTTTGTCATCCAACAGTCTTTCTTTCCCATGCATGAATTCCACTTTGAATCCATTATTGAGTAGTTGTGCCACACTCAACATATTGTTTTTTAGTCCTTCTACCCAATATGCATTATCACATACAAGCTCTTTGGTTAGTGAGATTCTTCATCTTCCTTTTATGTAAAAGGGTTCATTATTACCAAACCTCGCACTACCACCATCATAGTCTTCAAATTGTTCAAACTTAGTTTTATCATAGTCATATGATGAGAGAAACTACTATCTATAATCCATGTATCCTTTTTGCTCACATGAGAGATAAGTGACATTTTATCTTCCTCATCATTATCAGATTAATCTTTCATAGTAATGTAAACAATTTCATCTTCTTCCTCATTAGAATCATTATAATCCTTAGCCATGAAACATGTTTTCTTACCTTTTTCCTTGAGTGATTTGAAATCTTTCTTGCCATTTCATTTGTGACCTTTCTTCTCATCCTTGTTTTTCTTGTTTGAGCACCTAGCAGCAATATGACCAATTTCCTCACATGAAAAACAAATTAGAGGAATCTTAGCTTTGTATTTCCCTTAGCCTCTAGAATATTTCCTTGCAAGCAGAGCTTCAACCAACTCAAGATCACTATCTAAACTTTGTTTTGATTCTTCTTCACTTTTTTATTGAGAATCCTTTATCTCCTTGCCTTTCTCCTTGAGTGAAAGCTTGGCTTCAAATGCTGACTCAATGTTCTTAGAAGCTGGAACATAGTTGTCATAGTTATCTAGCTCAAATGTAGTCAATCTTCCTACTATGGCCTCTAAATTTATCTATTGATTTGCTTCACATCTTCTTTCTTGAATTGTAGAAAGTCTAATTGCATAAATGGGAAGTAATGTTCTAAGAACTTTACTTACAATTTTTTCCTCCTCAATGTCTCCTCTAGAAGCCTTGATTGCATTGACAACTACTTTGACTCTTTCAATATATTTTGCAATGTTTTCATCCTCATTTGATCAAATTGTCCTCTTAGACTTTCTACTTTGGCTCTCCTCACATTATCATCACCTCCATAGATATCTTTTAGCTTGTTCCACATTTCAAAGGTAGTTTGGTAGTCCTTGACATCATCAAATTCTTTATAGCTTAGGGTAGATGCAATGTCTATCATCATGGTGTTATGAGTCTTCTTCTCAGAAATGTCATTAGCAGATAATGTGCTAGAAAAATCCACCTAAGAGTTGGAGTATCTAAGAGAGGGGGTGAATTAGTTACCATAAAAACAAATCCACAAATCCCTTAGATGTCTTAAATAACTAGTTACTGCTATCACGTGATAGCCAACACATAAAAATGTTGTAACTTAGTAGATGAACTATGTATTAACTTATGACTGATCTTTAAGCATTCACAATTATTAATATACATGAAAAAAGAAATAACATAAACATAAGAGACACTAGATTTAATGTGGAAACCCAATATGGAAAAAACCACCAAGTAACTAGCTACCAATTTTCACTCTTCAGAAGTGAGCCCTATTAGGAGCCAACCCTATTAAAGGTTACAAAACACACTATTAGGTGTGACCTTGTTAGAGCATTTAATCACCCTACTAGGATTGGCCTTGCCAGTGGACTTTAGAAAAATTTAGTAGAAATGTCCACCTTATTAGAGGATTTACAAAAATGGCTACTAAACCAACTTTATTAAGAGATTTAAAATTCACTACAACAACTATGAGAAAGTAACAATGAGTGACCTGAATGAGATGCAACTAATCTTTGTAATATAGATCTTTGTTTTGCTTCACTAGATCCTTACTGATCAAATACACCTTTGTTGTTCCTCAAGGATATCTAATCCTTCTTCAAAATTTTCTCACACTTCCTCTTCACACAATCAACTCACTTGCATACTCGCTCATTCATACATCCATTCATACTTTAGAATTCACAACTTGACCTTTTATTTATACATTACAAATTTTCAAGTTGGCTCATTTACAATTTACATTTACCAATAAACAATACATTAGTTGGCTACAAAAATTACATGAAACAATTAAACTTTATTTCCCAAAACAATGAAATCCTTCATTGGTTGATCCTGCTTGGTAAACATTGCTCTAGAAATGATTTCTAGTGTTAATCAAGTGAAGCTCGGTAAACACTACAAATTCTGCAAAATCCTTTGGAGACTAAGTGAAATCGATAAGAACTAATTTTCCTTCACTGACCTTGTGAGCTCAGTAGAAATTGACTTCTTCCATAGAATCTGTCAGTGCTTGAGTGAGCTCGGTAGAAACTTTCTTCACAGTATAACTTCCAAAAAGGCTTGGTAGACACTATAATTCACTTTTCTTACCATCTAAGCTCGGTAGACTCTGTCTTTTTCTTTGTTGACCAACTGAGCTAGGTAGACTTTGTCTAATAACTGATATGACATTTGTGTAACATCAAAGAAAACACACAATTGATCAATTGTATCCAACACCCCCTTCTCGGTTATTCTAAACATTTCTAACACTATGGAGGTATCTATTTGAATTTTTTAATATGTAAAAGGTAATCTATTTTAGTATTACACTAAAATTAATTACATCCTTATTGTTATTCATCACATTATTCATAATTTTATTTACAATTTTTTAATTAAATGAAAAATCTTAATGTCTGTCTAAAACTCTCATGTTTCTTTTTCATATTTGGTTTACCATAATTTTTTTTTAAAAAATCATTCGTTTTATGATTGAAAATTTTCCATAAAACACAATTCTAAATGGACTTGTAACTTTTTTTAATGTTTTTTGCATTATGGAAATAGAAAATAAAGAAATAAAATCAATTTTTTTAGATTCATAGAAAAGAAAATAAAAAATATTTCTTAGCCCAAAGTAGAAAATATTTTCATTAATTAAAAAAAAAAAAAATTACAGATACATAGATAGATCAAAGACATCTTACAAATTTATGAGAAATTTGTGAACCCTTAAAAAAAATTAACCAAAAACATTTAAGAAGTATAAGAATGATATTTTTATCCATAAAACACAAATTGAAATAAACTTGCAAAATCTTCATTACTTCTTTTTAGAAAATTAGAATTTATATTGTGGGCTAGTGCCACAACAATAGGTGTGTATTATCATTGTAATAATATGAAAAAGAAACAAAACAACATCAACATGAGGTGATGAGCCTTGGGAATCTTTAGTGATTTCTCCTCCATCTGAGTAGAATGCTTCAAACTTGATTAATTACAAGAAATTATGAAGTTAATAGTACTATCTTGCCTCCACTTTGTCAAGCAAAAATATTTTTTTAGAGAAAATACCTAGAAATTGATGCCCATTCCTATGCCACTTCAATTGCCCAATATCCATGCCTAACATTAAATTTTGCATGGCCACAATATGGCTTGGGAGAAGCTTGAGGATTTCACTTGCCCAAGGGATTTCGACCCCTATTTTCACATAACATAAAATTTTGTAATGTTAGCATTAACAAGATACATGTCTATATTCTATAGAAACTCTCTACCCAACACCATTTTGAAAGCCTCAATTATGAGTGACCCACATTCCTTCCAAATTTACTCATGGATTCCATTTGAGAAGGTTCCCAAAAAGGCCTTTTAGGCCTCCTCATATGCACATGTAAGTAAAATTAGGGTGTCCATCTAAATATACACAAATAGGAAAATACAATTACCTACATACTAATGGCCTAAACTTAATTAATTGTCTACAAACTCATGGCCTAAGCTAAAGCTACCTACCATGATTTATCCACTAGAATTTATCTACCAGACTAGTAACTACCAAAGATGAATTGAGAAATGTAGAAGAACAAAGCTTGATTGTCTATAAATAGCTTGGATTGCATGGTAATTCCTTTTCTAAACCTATTCATTTCTATGTCCTTCCAATTCTAATTGTTATAAATGATTAAATTTTTGGAAATCTTTCCCATAAATACATTATTGTAACATCTTTAGTACCAAATTGGAAGTGGTACATGCATAACAAATGAAGGGGACAATGTCACTAATAGTGACAAGACATTTATTTAATGTCCACTAGATGTGGATGTAGGTAAATGGATATGTTTCATAATTTTAGATACTTGTAGAAGATTGAGTTCTTGTTCAAGACATTTGACTCAAAATAAAAATTCACTTGTTGATATATAATCATTTAATGATAGACATATGTTAGGTTTGTCTCAAACTATTCAACAACCTCATGTAGTGCAATATCTATAATAAATTATCATTTGGAATTCACCTGCATGACATGTAACAAGTATTGAAAAGTGGTTGTTCACCAGTTTAATTAATATGTTCTCCATTTACATGAAATACATTCACCAATACATTATATATGTTTTTTTATCAAAATGAGAAGCCTCATACAATATATATTTTTCTTAATGCTTTAATCACCATAATTTTATAACATTTTCCTATGGCAGAAAAAAATTACCTATTCAAATAAATTTTCCCTCTACTTTGGAAAAAACAAATTGCCAAAATAATTAATTTCCCCCTGCCAAAAATTATGTAGGATTCACTTACATTTTACACATTTTTCTAAGAGGGGGTTTCTTCAAAATTTCCTTGATGTGTGCAAGGGTCAAAAGGGGGTCATTTTAAAGTACTATCAAAACATATGTCTCATTGCTAGACTACTTTTTTTCTTTGATAACCAAAAAGTTTCATAATTTATTATTTTGATATGTAAACAGTTGCATCATATTATCTAATACGTCTACAAAAATGTCCCAATAGTTGTATACTATTAGTGCCAATAAACATGCAAAATTGATCTAACTACTAATTTATTTTTCCAAAAATTGAGTGTTCATTTCCCTATAATAAGTTTTTTGTGGGTTTTTAATATGCAAAAACTCACATTTGATAATTGTTAATTTTCATCAGGATTGTTGCATTAGTAATGGCACTACCATAATATTTGGTATGTGCTTTTCAAATACAACATCCTCTTATGTGTGTGTGTGTGTGTACATATACATATGCATATACATAAACATACATGTATAATACGTATACATACATACATACATACATACATACATACATACATACATACATACATACATACATACATACATATATATATATATATATATATATATGTATATGTATATACGTATATATACATAGATATCTATGCATACATATACATACATACATACATATGTGTGTGTGTGTGTGTGTGTGTGTGTGTGTGATATAATCCAAGTGAAGCTACAAAACATCAACACTCCCTCTTAGCTAGGGAGGATAAAAAAACATGACCATTTATTGCCTCAATCTAAGATACAAATATCTTTGATCAAAAGATATTCAACATTTTGATATCACATTTGATATCAACAGTAATGGTCTTCTAGGATATCAATGCGTGATATTCACCAAATACATAAATAAGGTTTGATATCATATCTAATATCATGAGTATTGGTCTCCTAGAATATTTGATATTCACAAATTACTTGAAAATGTTTGATAGCACATATTATATCGTGAGTATTGGTCTTCTAGATTATCAATGGTATTCACCAAATACTCTTTGAGTAATGACCTTCCAAAATGTTGAGATGTAAGATTTTCACCAAGTATTATGAGTAATGGCCTTTTAGAGCATCAAGTCACGTGATATTCATCAAGTAGAGCTATGTAAATGGCTTCCCAAAACATCAATTTGCATACCATTCACCATGTGATAAAAAATGTTTATAAGGTATGTGCACATGCATTCTCACAATTCTTACCATATATACATCCAAGATACAAAGTATAATCTCTTATGATCTACGTAGACATTGAAAGTTATCCATCATAATATAAAATTTAGTTATTGTAAGATCGCCACCTTTTAATAGCTACTACAAATACAAGTGAAATCATTTAGAAGTCATCACTTCCTCATGATTTACATAGGGTGTAAGCTCAACAAATTTACATAGTCACAAGGTATATTCATGAATCATAGTTGTCTTGACTACTACAATATATTGATCATTGAAGAATCCATCACAATATGGTTTACTTCCTCTGAATTAATATGATCAAGATCATTGAAGGTTTATTGAATCATATCCTCCATCTTCTCCCTCTCTTTCAAGCTTGCCTATTTTTTCTACAAGAACACTCTCGTAGGAGAAGATCAAGGCTCATAGCTCTTATAATATTTATAGAAATAAAAATAAGAGAAATATTGCAATCAATAGATAACTATAATACTCAAATAAAAAAAAATACTTATTTGTATACCAACAATATTAAAAAATTAAGTATGTTTTATTGGAAATAAAGGATTTATAAATTTTGGAGGCTATACTTGAAAGTATCAATTTCTCTTTTTCATGGTTTGGGTCAAACCTTCAATGTGGTATGCTTCATTTTATTTAAAAAGTTGTAGATTAAAGTTTCACTTCCTTTTTCAGTTCTTCATGTTTTCTATCAAATTTTAATGTTGTATAGTTTGAATTTATGGGGCTTAAGGAGGTTATAATTGAAAGTATCAATTTTTTTAAGCTATAACATATCTTGGAAGATTATTTGGCTTTTAAATCTTGAGTTCCACTAGGTATTAAAATTTCAATATAAGTGTTAGTTTTGTTACAAATATTATCCATATTGGAATAAATTCAACCCTTTTTAAATCCTCCAAGGTTGTAACTTTTTATAAATTTTTCCTTCTTAAATCCTCCAAAGATCATAGCTTTCTATATGTAGTGTGATCTGAAACGTTGATGAAATAAACACACACAATCGAATCCAAAAAACTTAGTACTTTACAAATGGATTGTGGAAATCTGTTACTGTTAGCTTTCTATATGTTATACCACTTCCTCACCACAATAGTGGTCCTCATAAATATCTTTAATGAAGAGAATTTTTTTATAATTTTGTTTGTGTTATAAGGATACTCTTTCTCTTTCTTCTTCAAGAATATATAATCTCTCTAATTGTACTAAACACTCTCTTTACTTTTTAGGAGGGTGAACATCTTATAGTTTTTATTAGCCACTATATTGTTAGGTTGGCTCTGGTTTGACACATACTCTAAAATATTGATGGGTATCCATATTGTTCTCACCTAGAGAACATGATAGATATTTTCTCTCTCTTTTGATCACCTTCTATAATTAAATCCTTAATGGATATATCACTCTACTGATTTTCTATTTTTTCTTATTACTATTTTTGTGTTAATAATCTAGATTCTTTTTCAAATTTTGTAATTAATGAGACTATGTTAGGTGTAGCACAGCAACTATGAAAAATGCATTTGAACAATCAAGGTACCATCCAATAAGTAGTTGTCCTTAGTCCTTTGATTTATTTTTATTTTTCAAAAATTATGTTTATTTCCAATTTTAAAAAGAATTATGATTGTAATTTTTGTGTGAGAAGTGGGGAAGTGCATGCTTACTACTCTTGGAGAGCATTGGCATCATATTATCACTATTAGATAGAGATCATTTGCTAAGGATGTGCAAAGAAAGAAGTTATCTAAATTATTTTACCAATTTAGAAGACAATATAAAAGAAAAAAATAGTATTGGAAATACAAAATAAATAATAGAAACCATTTCATTTATTTATAATATTAAAAATTCTATACAAATTTAATGAATAAGTAAGCTAAATGATGCCTTTAAATCAATCTAATTTAGAGAAGTTCTATGCCTATGTTCATAGAAGTTTGAAAATATTGTAGATAAGATGCATCTTGCATGACTTAATATGCAATACCTGACAAAATATCGTTAAATAAGATGTGTACCCATATGAATATTCTATTACATTCAAATTTGTGCTTCTTTATATATCTTGAAGGAATTTAAACAATCAGTTCATCCATATCATCTTTGGAAGTTTAATGAACAACCATAACTGAGGGGCCATTTGGCAGAATACAGGTGGAATTAGCATTAATAAATTCCTTAAAATTTCAATGCTATGTTTGGGTGTGTCAAATGGGTATTAAAAAAAAGAATATGTATGTCAAATTTTCCCCAAAAAGGGCATTTGCTATTCCACCAAAAAAAGGTGGAATTGGAATACATATTCCTAAATTATAAAGTTTATGTTTTCATAAAATATAATTTAGTCAAGTCTGCAAATTTTTGGTGCTAAAAAACTGGTGCTCATCTACATGAACTCTATTGTGTACTAGGGTTTTGGAGTGTTGGTTATCTTTCTTCATCTACCATTTCTCTCTTTGTATGTTGTTGTGTTGCAGAGTGTTGTGGAGGTGTTTGTTATTGTTATGTTGTAATAGGTACTTTTTGAAACCCTTGCATTTGGAAGATTAAAATGTTACCCTCTTCTTGCTTCCTATAGCACAATTTTAGTTTCTTGAAGGTTGTTCTTATTTGTTCCCTACCAATATGTGTGGCACTTCATGAGTTCCATGTGCCATGATTCATGTAGGCTACTCTACTATTTGATGAATTTTGTGTATTTGGTGCTTGATGTAGGCTCATTTCCATTATTTCATAAAAAACCTAGGGCATATCCATTCTATAACACTTATATACTTTCAAGCTTTGGTGAGTCAAATTTGTAGTTGTGGAAATGTATTAAAACTATGGTTGTAGAAGAATATCAAGTTAGTAGATTCCTTGTTCAAAGGATCACACAATTAAAATCCTTTGAAAATTCCTCTTTAAAATTTGATGATTAGTATTTTGGCTCTTTATTGACCACAACTGTATCCCATATTGTATGCTCAATATGTAGGTATTCCTAGCAATGGTATTCTAAACTATATCTAATGGTATTCTATGTTTGATATTGAACCATGGGGTGTCACCTATGAAGTTTTGTAAAAAATGCTAGTTCTAATAGTTTTGAAGCTCCTTGTCATGGGAGAGAAATATGATAAAAGAGTCAATATGGAGAGTTGTGACTTTAACACCATGTAGCTTTGAAACGTATGCTTAGCTAATATCAATACAATACTAGCAAATGGAAATCCATAAACAATTCAACATTCAAGGGAATATTCTTGCATTTCAATCTTGGCTTTGTATTATTATTTATCCCATTATAGATAACCGATCAATGATATCTTCATGGGATAATCTCTATAATTTTTGGCTAGAAAAAATTTTACATTTTTGGGCATTCTTGGGTGCATGAAAATATTGTGCAATTTTGGGCATTGTAAGAGCTATGTCAAATGAGTTAGCTTATCAAATGAACACTTTTCTTCTCATTTGACATTTGTAGGTCAAAATAGTGGTGAATTTTTGCACCCATGCAGGATATTAGATAAGTTTGACAAAGAAAGCTTGCAGGCTATGATCGTGTGTTGTTATGTATTTTTAGGCATTGAAGGGAGCCGTTTCTTTTCATTTGAATCCTTTTTATCATTTGACATGCGATCTTGCCAAGTCGTGATCTTATGCAGGTCCTAATCATGCATGCAATGCATTTTTGTGTCATGTGGCATGGCATGTCTATCTCGCATGGTTTGCTTTCATGCCACAAGCACACACTGTGGTGTATTTTTGTGATGCATGACATTGCAGGATATTTGTGAGAGAAAAGCTTTCATCTTGCAATCTTGTGCTAGTGCATTTTTTGTACTTGCACGTGATCAAAGGTTAGTTATGCTAATGGAAATTCATGGTGTGATCATGCAAGTCTTTTGCATTGTGCATTCTTGTGCTCTATTCAACATTACAATTCTTTTTGTAGGAAGCAAATATGTATTGTGATGGTGCACAGGCCAAAAAAAAATTTGTGTTTTTGTGCCAGTATTGATTTCCTATCGACTGTGATAAGGCCCAAGAATTCAATATTTATTTTCGAATGACATTTTGGAGTTTTTCATGCAATGTAAAGGATTTTCCTTCCTATATTGTCACTTGTAGAGGGTATGGGCATGGTTCTATTGATTGGGGAAGCATTTATTGGACCATCTTCTATAACTTAATGAGCATGTTTTTGTACATAATCAATTGTTTTCTCATTCTTTCTTGATTTTTACTCTTTGACTTAACTTTTAAGTGTAGTTAGAGTTTGAAATTCATTGCTATAATATGAGTTATGTCTAATCTCTTTAAAATGTAGTTTTGTTCATATTTTCTAGTTTCTTCTCTATTGTACTTTTGTAGTAGCATTATTCTTTACAATTGTATTCATTTTGTCTTCCATTAATGAACTACTTATTTTACTTGTTTTATCATTTAGCTATATTGTGTAGATTTCTACCTTGTGTTGGATGTTCTTTTCTATGTTCTTAGTTTTCTTGTTGTGTTTTTATTCTAGTAAATGTTGTGTTGTGAAGTTCTTCTTCCTTTCAACATTTTGTTAGTTTCTAACTTCCATACAAGTCCTTTGGAGATAGATTGGAGTCTAGAACTATGTAGTTTGGTGTTCCATTGATGTGTAGTACATTTTTAGGCAAAGGTAGTAACCAAATTTCAATCTTGTACATCATCCCCTTTCTCTTTTAACATTTTATTTTATGTAATCCTTCTCTCTTTCCTTCAAAAATGTTAATATAGGTGCATCCTGATTGTAAGGAAGTCAACCTTCTCTAGATATTCAACCTCAAAGTGCAAGTCCCACACTTGGGGATTGTTTCCATGTTACATAAGGTCACTTGAGGGCCATGCCTCAAGAAAGGGTGCAGATTTTTGTGTAAACACCTATCAATATATTGTATACTTGTTATAGTATCTTGGGTGCATAAGAAATGTTTGACTTAATAACAACTATAATAGATGACACAAATGATCTTGACCCACAACACATGTTTGAGTTATACCGTATCTTTATACATATGTATGTTCTAAATTTATGGTATCGTTCTAGGTCTTTATTCGAATTATTTCATTCATTGTTTTCATGTTGGGCTATTAGTTTCGAGTGTGCTGCTATTTTTGGAAGGTGTAATTCCTTTATGTTGTTCTTAACGAACATTTGTGACTACACGTAAGCTTCTTCCTCATTCATATTTATTTTGTCAATTCATATATAAAAAGAAACATCCTCAAGTCCACTTAATAGTTACTACTTTTGTTATTGTTGCATTTTAAGAGTGGCTATGCAGATGAAACACATATTTGTTTCCAATTTATAGTTGTAATTATACTTTGTAAGAAAATGATCTTTCATATGTTTTGAAAAAGTTTTTAAAATGGTTAAAATAATTATGTAATGATATGTTTGTGTTCAATTGTGAGACATTTATTGATTTAGATTTGAGTTCTAGAATGTTTCTTAAGAAGCAAAAGTTGAAATGATCACATAAAAGATCTAGTTAAGACCAATATTTGATTTCTTATTATCATTTTAGAAATTGGATTCTTTTGTAATGAGTGTATGTAAAATTATATCGTCTTGCTCATTAATTTTTTTGGTGTTTTATTTGTTTATTATTTATATAGGATGATAAATTTAAACTTTCCAATGAGTGAGTGTGGCATTGGCCTTGTAGCGATGAAGACCTCACACAAATTGAAATCTAGAACAAAATAGAAGAAAGATTTTTACTATTTATTTTGTATGTTTACATTTTATGTAACAACTAGTTATTGTGCCAACCACTTATTTATATTTGGTATTGTAGGGGGATAGTGGCTATAATTTCTTTCAATGGGTCGATGATGTCCCACCTACATCTACTGTAGCTAAATCTATAGCACATGAAAGTAATGATTGAAAGTTGTGCAAGGTTCAAGAGAGTGAAAACTTGTTTCTCTAAGGCATGTTGTGTGCTATAATTATTTCAATCTTACTAGTCTATTGGGACCATATGCGTAAATGCAGTTAAAATTTAGAGTGAATATTGTAGAGAGTAACTTTTTTTATGATTTGTATAGATATAGTGGAGATATTTAATAACAATTTTGACTATTTTTTTGTTTACAAATTTTTTATAATTGTGGTATGTTTGTGGTGACTAATTCTATATAAAAAGATAAATAAATTATACTAGTTTCATCACTATTTTATTGTATATAACTGTTGATGATTGTGTCTAATTTTTTTATGAACATAAATTCCTGATAATTCAACTTCCATCCATAAAACTAAAAATAAAATTAACTATCTTTTTTGAAAAAAAAAAAAACCAACTCAATAAAATGTAAAAGGAAAAAAAAATATTAAATTAAAATAAAAAATAAAAAATAATCTTATTCCAATTCCTGTATTGCACAACTAAACATATTCCCCATCAAATTCTGGGTAAACCAAATAGAGAATAGGAATACATATTCCCATTCTCTATTCTTATAATAACAAATCTAGAATACTTATTCATATTCATGTATTCCTATTCCCACAACCAAATGGATTTTAAAAGAATATTATAACATTGACTACAATTTCTCATTAAATTGGATACCAAAATTATTTCTTATCAATAAGAGATTAAATGAATGATATTTTTCCCATGATCATCACAAACCCTTGTAGAATCTCCAACCTGGGTAAAGAAATTTGAAACTTGGGGAAGAATCAAAGCTACTCAAGGAAGAGGAATGAGAAATTTTAGAGCAACTTGTGGCTTGGAGTTGGACCATGTTTATTTTGGCTACACTGAGCTTAGTGAATTCATATGTTCTATACCATACTTTTACAAGATGAAAATTATTCAAGAAAAGGCCTTACTACTCACATGGTTTTTCAAAGATTTATGTACAAGAATTCAAAGATTTATGTGTTGAACAACCTTTGAATTCTTGTACATCATACAAGAGTTTCCAAATATGTTTCAAATTTCTCTTCCTTTTTGTAGAAGATCTTATCTTCATTAGTAGAAATTAACATGCTTGTAACTAAGATTTGTTTCTTGAGTTCAATTAGTCTAACATTTAATTTAGATATGTATAAATTGTAGCTCCAGAATGCAAGTTGATTTTTATCTATCCCAAGTTAAATATTAACAACTTAAGTCAAAAAAAAATTATCTCAAGTTTTGGAGAAAAAAATTTGGTTTCCACATATGAAGATCTAGGATATATTGCCTTCATATATTCAATTAAATTGTTCTATGATACATCAAAATCCAAAAGCTTAAAGAAAAATATCTTAGGATACATAGCTAACCAATTTTATAATACAATGCTAATCTAAATAATTTAAAGGTTAGATAATGCACTACGACATTGCTAAGCACATCAAACCTAGTAGATCCACATGTTGACAAGATGAGATAATGTTTACATATATGAGATTGAAGATATGAAAAAATATTGATAGTGTTGAAGAGATTGCATAGAGTGCACTCTTAGTGAAGACCATGAACTCAAAGATAACAAGCTTTTAGATCTTCTATGGATATTTAGGTCTTGCAAATGCAATACTAAAGTTATAGATTACTGAAAATAAGATTTTTAAGATAGGGTGGCACATGGCAGAGATAAGGCATCATCACAAATGAAGATAGGATATTGCACTAGGAATTCTCCTCTCTATTCCATCTCAAATGAGAACATAATATCTATGAATATGTTTGGGAAAAAAATTAGGGTTGATGAAGCTTTGTTGGATCCTCATGATCTTGATGGTCTCTAATCAATCTATGAACTTTTAATGATCAAACCCAACATTTTATTTGAAAGACCATATATTTTACTAAAACAAGGTTTTCTTTGTAATGAAATAGGTCTTTTAAAACTATTTATTTGTAATGAAACACTTTTTGATATTAGCCATTTTTTGTTGAAATACATAGCCAACCAATTTCATAATACAATGCTAATCTAAATTTTTAAATGTTAGATAATGTCCTACAACATTGGTAAGAACACCAAGGCTAGTAGATCCACATGCCAGCAAGATCACATAATGTTTACATATATGAGATTGAATATATTAAAAATATCTTGATAGTGTTGAAGGGAATGCATAGAGTGCACTCTTAGTGAAGGCCATGAACTCAAAGATAACAAGATTTTAGATTTTCCAAGGATTTTTAGGTCATGCAAACACAATACTAAAGCTATAGATTAACAAAATGAGATAGATACGATAAGGTGATACGTAGCAAAGATAAGGCATTATTATAAATGAAGATAGGATGTTAAACTAGGGATTCTCCTCTCTATTCCATCTCAAATGAGAACATGTTGATGCCAACATCAACATTGCAAGATTTATGAATATGTTTGGGGAAAAAATTAGGGTTGATGATGTTTTGTTGGCTCCTCATGATCTTGGTGGTCTCTAATCAATCTATGAAATTTTAATGATCAAACCTAACATTGTATTTGAAAGGCTATATATTTTACTAAAATATGGTTTTCTTTGTAATGAAATAGGATTTTTTTTTTAACCATGTATTTGTAATGAAATACTTGTTGATATCAGTCATCCCAAAATATGGGTTAGAATTCTAAAATTTTATATATAAAAAGGTGAAAATATAAAACTATATATTTTAGAATGAGAACAAAATCTATAAAACAATATTTACAATGTTTTTTATACAATACTAAAAAATAATTTTTTTTTACATTTTTATGAGTAGAAGATGTAAAAACAAGAAGATTATTATAATTGTAAAACTTACAAATATTAACTAAAAAATATTTTTAGAGAAGATCTAATCTATTGGTAGATATCATATTTATAATACTTGCATACCTTAACAAAAAAAAACAAGATCATAGAAAAGATCAAATCTATTAATAAGGTATATTATAAATAGGACATAATATTAGAGAAGATTAAATATATTGAAATATGTATTGTGTGAGGGATACTCTTGAAGTAAATTGCCTATGTTTTCTATATGTGTGTAGTAAGAAAAGGGTAAATTTCTAGGATTTCTTGGAGTTGTTGATTAAGGATTGACTTTTGCACTTGATTATGAGTGCCCATGAAATTTTAGACTTGGCTAGTCACTAGTGATAATGATGGAAATATGTACTATATTATGCATGATGCAATAATTTTTATAGTAGCTTGCATGATATTCATGGAAAATAATTTAGCATGATATATAGGAAAAACCATGGTATTTTGAAAAAGTAAATTACATGTTGCATTTTGCATAAAGCGATGCATGAGACTACGAAAGGAAAAAATAAATAAAAAATAGAAAAATAGTACTATTATCAAGTTATATTGCATATTATGTGTGTTTTTTATAAGTTTGTCTCTTTTTTAGCATGCCTTGGACACAAGATGTCATGTAGCATCTACTCCCTCTTCTTTGTGACTTGTATTTGTGTGTATGTGTATGTGCGTGTGCGTGTGCGTGTGTGTGTGTGTGTTTGCGTGTGTGTGTGTGTGTGTGTGTGTGTGTGTGTGTGTGTGTGTGTGTGTGTGTGTGTGTGTGTGTGTGTGTGTGTGTGTGTGTGTGTGTGTGTGTGTGTGTGTGTGTGTGTGTGTGTGTGTGTGTGTGTGCGTGTGTGTTTGTGTGTGTGTGTGTGTGCGCACGCGCGCACGTGCGCGCCCGCACTTTGACTTTCAATCTATTATGTTACTTAAGCTTTGATGAATTCATAAGTGATGAAGGGCTAGGTTGAATTTTATTTTTCTATTTTCTTATGGTCATCTAGCCACCAAACTTTTCATCCTATACCAAATATTGTTCTTGCTCATATTTATTTCTATTGATTTTTTTTGCAACTTTTGAGGTTTTTAATTTAATATATAAAATTTTAACTTTGGGACTTCTTATGATCTTAAGGTAGCTAGGTTGTGTGTCCCATGTTCGTCATCTTGTGATGTGAAGTGATGTTTATTATCATGTTCAATGTGGAACATTGATACAATGTACAAGAGATTAAATTGTAGAGAACATACCATTCTTATTATTGCTTTCATACTTTAGTTTTGTCTTATAATTTATTAAAAAACCCAAATACATTAACATGAATATGAGTATGGATATTGATTATGAATTGCATGAATAATATGAATTAGTTGTATGCCTTTGTTGTAAGCTTTGATGCTATGGGCATATTATATTGATGTTTGATGAGTAGGTTGACACCTCTTAATGATAATGAACTAGAATTATGCACTAGTAGTGTTCTTGGTATAATGATCAACACCTCCTTCTTCTTATATGATTTCTTATGAGCTGTGATATTTTTCATGGTGAAAGACATAGTACATTTTATTGCTTGTCTGATTGTTATTTATATACTTTGTTTAACACATTACTACATGAAAGAAAAATAAAATATGATATGCATGAGTTGTATCATTTTACTTTGTATGCACTTGGAAAAGTTCACCTTCTGGTCACAATGTTGAATATGGATGCACCTAAGGGAAATAGAGAGGATCATCCTCTTTAACAAGATTTACCACTATATTATAAGCTTTTGCCAAAGAGATTAGTTCATGACGATGATATGAACAAGCCTAGTGATAATTATTGATACAATAATTATATATTAACAAAATCTTTGTCATATCCTAGTTGCATGCATTGTATATTAATCATAGGTATTACATGTGAGTATATCCATATGTACAAAGATACCCCCTACCTTTTTGTTTATACTTTTTGAAGCTTCTAGGCATTGGCGGATTAGGAATTCTATGAGTATGTAGAATCCTAAAGAAGTGTAAGGCTTTATGGTTGGGAGGGGAAACACCTCAACCCGATTTTGTGTCTTGTATTTACCTACCAGTGATAAATACATGGCAAGAAGGATATACAACACATCTTGTGTTTTTTCTAGATTGAACACACTTACACAAATAGAATCATGAATGCCTTTTTATGTTAAGATATAACATACATTTGACTTAAAATTTATCTTTAAAATATATTTGTGACAAGATAAGATTTATGGCCTAGGTCACATCAATAGGAAAAGTGGCTCCCCTAATCTTTACAAGTGATTCTCCTTTAAGGATTTTCAAAGCTAAGTTGAGCCAAGAAATCATAAATT
The DNA here is from genome assembly GCA_028749045.1 of Cupressus sempervirens. Taxonomy (NCBI): domain Eukaryota; kingdom Viridiplantae; phylum Streptophyta; class Pinopsida; order Cupressales; family Cupressaceae; genus Cupressus; species Cupressus sempervirens. The sequence goes on from CM053785.1 coordinate 600,729,120, forward strand.
TAAAAGAAAATATTGAGTCTTGATATTTAAAATTAAAACATTATCAACTTGAGATATTGAAATTGTGAATGAACTAAAAGAATTATGAGTGTATATGTATGACAATAAAAAGAAGTATATGTGCATGTATGGGTGGAGATTGGTTTGAACACTTTATTTTGGTGCATTTCCCCTTAGGTTAGAGTAGGTAGATTTGTGTTCATGCATTCCTTCTCCCTTTTCCTCTCGAAGTGTGGTTAGGTGCACCTTGATAATAAAGGAAGCCAACCTTCTCTAGAGACTCAAAATCATAATTCAAGTCCCATATATTGGAGGTTGTTTCCATGTTTCACAAGGGTTTCCTTAGTTATAAACTTTGGACAAGGGTGCAAACTTTTGTGACAATAGTTTTTGGAATGCCCGATGGGACAAGAAGATTCAGCTACACAAGTCTGTTGGCTAGCCAATTGATCTTGATCCATTGAGAAATTGGGTAGTTTTCTTAGTGCCATCAACCTTTGAAGGAATTCAATAAAACACCATGGCAACTTTAGTGCACATATTCTAGTTTCACACAAACATAGTACTATTATGTAAAGATCAAATTTGATCTTTTATGATTTTTAAAAGTTTTTCTATGAAATTGTAAGTTTTTTATGAAGCTTCAACCATGGATCCATTTCATGGAAATAACTACTATTCCCCCCCCCCCGTATCATGAAAATTTTATTCCTCATATTGCTAATTTCAACCTCAACCCCAAGTTTCTTATAGCCAAGCTACTCAAAACTATTACTCTCCTCCTACCCCTACTCCACCAATCCAAACATCCCCATATAAAGAGCTTAAGGATGTGATGTTGGAATTCCAAAAGAGTGTGGAGTTCAAGCTTCATAAATGAGATGATCAGTTATTGGCCTAGGATAGACAACTTGAGGAGATTAATGGGCAACATGTTGAGGTTGCAAGATAGCAAGAGATAGAGAGACAACAAGAGGAAAATCTTGCAAGGAAATTTTCTATAGTAAGAGAGGGGTAAATGAGGCTCCAGTCAGCTCATTTTCAAACCAAGGAAGCATATGCCCCCCCTTCTCCTAAGTATGTCATTCCAAGCTTCAAGAAGCTCCCTCCATTACAAGAGTCTTCTATTGTATCCCCTCTACCCCCTATTAGAGGGAGTTGGGTTTGTCTTGACCCCCCTGGACCTATCACTATTGCCCTATTTCAAGATGGACTAGTTGTATGGACTCCTAAAGGTCCAAATAAGGAGTTTGGGAGAGTGAATCCAAACCCACAAAGATTCCATGTGAGGGGTTGTAGCCTACTAATGAGGTAGTTATTGAGAAAAAGGAAGAGGATCCAATCCTCTTATTTGAAGAGCTTCTTTGAGGAGGAAGAAAAAGAAGAAAAAGTGGTTTCTCCCTTTGAGGAACCAATATGGCTTTTGAGCCCTTACCAAAAAATAAGGATTTGCCACAAGTTAAGAAAGAAGAGAACCATTTATTATAATAGGCAGTCCTCCATGATATGGAAGATGGAAAAGAGAGCCTCAAGGATAGCTCTGTCCTTGAGGAGGAACATGTCAATATGCATGAGATTGTCCCTCAGCCTATGCATATTACTACAGTAGAGCAAAAGGATTATGATGAGGAGACCTTTAGGGATGACTTAGAGATGTTTTTTTCATCCTTGGACATGAAGTAGTCCACTCCTTCATTAGATGATCATAAGTTGTAGTAGAAATAGGTGGAGAATCACACCATACCAATGAGTCTCAAGGAAGTGGTTCATGAACAACATGAACAAGATGGCAAAAAAATTCTTCACAAAAAGAGGATCCACTTCCAAACTAGCAAGATACTACCATTATAGAGCATAATCAAGTGGTCAAGGATGATTCCTTTGGCCTTGCAACATCAACAGGATGCCCCATAAGGCATCTAGCTCTATAACAAATCAGCAAGTTGCCCCCAGTCATGCTTACACATGAGCATGAGGATGAAGATCACAAAGAGGAGCAAAAATTATTTGCTCCACAAGGTAATGCCCCAATGCTGGAAAGCTTCATTTTTTTCAATATTGGGAGGAAGGTATTTCATGTAACAATGTGTTTGTCATACTTGCTATCATTTTCAACTACCCTCTTGTATGAAAAAAGAAATCAATTGGTGAGGAAAGGGAGCTACTTCAGCAAACTAGTCAATGGGTTTGTTTAACCTTGCATATATGTAAATCATGTACATAGTAGAGTAGTTTGCTTTTTGTTTTCTTGCTTTCCTAGAAGTGCCAAGCATAGGTTTTCTATCTATGAGATAGCCAATTTTTCAAACTTTTGAAGTTGCAAAGTTCTTGTTTTGTAGTTAGAGGTAGGATTTTCAATGTTTTATTGTCACAGAGGTAGGATTAGGGTTTCATAATGCACAAGACCCACATTTTTTATGACTTTTTAGCCAAATGGATGGTTCATGTCACTGGTCTTATACATAGTAGGCTTGCATCCCCCTTGAGTCACAAGAATTTTTAGCCAAAATTGCCTCCCACCAAAAAATTGAAATTAAATGTCTAAGGCACACCCAATGGTAACTCCTAATATTTGAATATTTAAATGCCAAGGAAGTATGAGGTGAATAAATGAAACAAACTTTATTGTATTTCCTTTTTTTTTTCAAACTTTATTTTTCCTAGCCCCACAACTTTTTTGACCATCAAATCTTGCATAGATCCATGGTTAGTGCTTTCTTGCATTATGAAATTGCTCTATATTTATGCAATGTAGGCAAGTGCCTCACTACCATGTGGCATGTGGGTCCTACTTCTTATGGGTCACAAATGAAGTAAAGGTGTCAGGTAGGCTATCAAGAGAGTTGACATATGATTAGATTTCTATTAGTAGTCTCTTTCTTGCATTCTATATTTTGTCAAACTTTTTGACAATGTGGGGAAGTGACATTATGACATGTGGATTCGTGGTTTTATTCTTCTGTGTGTGCTACTAGGGTCAAAAAGTAGTGCTAGAAGGATGCTAGGTCGTGTTGAGGTGGATTTCCTTCCAGTTGCTTCATCCTAATTGGTCAAGGGTTTTTGTGTTTATGGAGGTGGATGTTGAGTAGTTCGTGGCCCTAAAAGTTTGAAGGGGAAAACACAGTAATAACAAAGGTTTTCCACAATCCTCAATATTTCATAGATCAACAATCAATGATTTTCCATATTATGGAATCACAAAGACTTTAAGCAATGTGAGGAAGCACTTGAAGGACACATGTCCTTGCGGGCCTGGGAGGTAACAATTGTTGTAACATCATAGTTAGGTTGTAGTTTCTTAGGTATTCATAGTTAGGGTTTTAAGGGATGGCACAGTTATGATGGATAAGATGGTCAAACATGTATAGACCTTGTAGGGTGGTGGGAAGATAAAAGACTATTGGTCCACATGGCTCATCTTGGTTGCAGGACTCAATTGACTTGGTTACCTTGTTGATTTGTAAGCTAGAAATGAAGGAAAATAGGGTTTCTTGCACAATTTGATCTTCATGATCAATTCCAACCACTCTTGAATGAATGCCATGCCTAGTAAATGAATAAAACAGTCCACAACCTCTGCTTTTATCCATCTACTTGATCAAAATGATTAAATGGTGTCATTTTTTTCTTTTTAGGGCTCTATTTTTGGCAAAATATCAGATTTCATTGCATTTGAATTTGTGTCAAGATCAGATTTTCTCTAGATCTGTGTGATTGTTCTCTACAATCTTAAATGGTAGTGGTTGAGTTTGGTTTAAGATAGAAGATATCTTAGCTATGCTTGAGCTATAAAGGTAGTTTCTGTAAATTTTGTTAAGGTTAGACCCTCCCTATTTCTCTAGCATACTACTGTAAATCCCCTTTGCCTTTGAACTATATGGCATTCTACCTTATCTACTTTAGCCATTGATGTATTGTGAAATACCTATTTTCCTCCCATTAGTGTATTGTTGATATCTAAAATGTTGCATGACTATATCTCCTTTTGGCCTATAAATAATAGATAAGTGAATTCTCTTCTTCCTTGTATTATCCATTTTGGCCATCTGATCTAGATGTGATTGTTATATTAAAACAAGTTTAAATCTATATATCTTTGATGTCATAATGGTTCAAGTGTTCATGTATGGGTAGAGATTGATTTGAACACTCTATTTAGGTGCATCACCCCTTAGGTTAGAGTAGGTAGATTTTCTTTCATGCATTCCTTCTGCCTTTTACTCTCCAAGTGTAGTTAGGTGCACTCTAATAGTAAAGGAAGCCAACCTTCTTTGGAGACTCAACCTCACAGTTCATGTCCCACAACTTGGAAGTTGTCCTTAGGTAAAAACTTTGAACAAGGGTGAAAACTTTTGTGACAACAATATCTACTAATGGGTTCAAATTCATGTGATTCTAAGGTATAGTAAGTAATCACATGTATGTTTGTGTTTTCTTGTGATTTTTAGGTAATATGGAACTTAATTTTGGAAATCATTGAGATAAGAAAATATTTGATGTGATATTGTATTTATTTTATGATATAACATGGACAATTTTTTTTGTGTTGTAACTATGAATGTAACGACTTAGGAACAAAACATTATAAGAAAGTGGGGAATTTTTAGAGAGGGGTAGTCTAACCTTGTAAAATTGTAGGGTGGTAAAGGAATTCAAAAATTCATTTTTGAAAGAATTAATTGTTCCATGTGCTTAGTTCAAGTGTGTGATTTTTTTTCTCTTTACTAAGTTACTTCAACATGTATTAATGTTGTCTTTGAGAAGTTGTGTGTCTTAATGTTATTAGTATTAATTTCAAATGAATATTTAGTTTCATTTAAGAGAATGAATTTTAATCTAGTTAATTTTACGATAGAATCTAGATGTAAGTATTTATTATCTTGAACATTGAACTATAGAACTTAAATTATGAAATGTCAACATGATTTCTTGACATTCTTGAATATGATGCAAATTCTTATATATCACTACACAAACAATGAATTATTTAAGGAGGGAAGGATGTCACAACCCAGGTTTTTTCAATAAATTAATTATTCACCATTAATAGAAAATTTGTAATAATTAACATTTACTATTACTATCATTATCTTTTTGCAAGTAACTTCTTCATATATTCTAATTCCTACTCTATTTTAGGAAGGGCATTAGCACACAATTATTAGGAGAATCCATAAACAAAACTTAAGGGCCTTTAAATGTCAGATCCATGGAGGGTCTTTCCAAAAAGTGAGGAAATTGATCTCAAACTAGACTTTCTCTCGAGATTTATACAACTTCTAGTGAAGCCAGCTTTGACGTAGGTAGAGACATAATGACATCTACATCTGCATTGTTCTTCTAGTTATTTTCTTCACATTTAGGAACATCTTGAGAAGGGATTAGTAATGGCTACCTAAAATGTCCACTACCTAGCTTCATTGCAATTCATATTGGCTTCATATGTACCCACATGATATGTATTATTGCGCTTCTCTTCTTTTGAGGCATTTTTTGTCCATACTATTGAACAAGACACCACATTTCTTATCTATTGGAATATTAAATCTTATTGATGTTCTTAGAGCCCTACGTCCATCTACCAACTCTAACAGTCTACAAGTGAAATAGTTAGGAACATAGATGCAGGTAGGTGAGTTCAAATTTTGAATGAGAGGGAGATTTTAGAATTGACAGTAAGAGACAAAGCGGGGGGAATGCTCCTTTCATTCTATAAATCAAACTTAAACATTCAAAGAGTCAATTTTTTTGAGTTCAACACAATAGAAGAGGTAGGAAGGTTGATCCAATCCAGTAGTAGTAGCAAGGGTGGATGGCTTTCAAGGTATTTTGTGGAAGTAACATTTTTTCCTGTATGAGCAGTGATTGCTCCAAGTTTATTGTATGCAACCATTCATTGATGTAAGTTTGATTCAAGTTCTTAGATAGTTTTTTTCATCTAGGGTTAATAGTTTATTCTCTAGATTTGTATAAGTTGATTTAGTTAATAGAATGCAAGCAAGCATATTTTCCATCTCCAATATATTATGGATATAGATCTTGTCTCCTTTAATATATTTTGCTCTGCATGATTAGTGAGATTTGGTATAATGGAGGACAAACCATTTAACACTTTTTTTTTAACAATGTTCTTCCTCCCCACATTACTTGGCTTCTAGTTGAACCAAGTAACTCATCCTATATTGACCAAGCAACTCAGTCTACTCTATCGAGCCTATTTTTGTTGAGCTACCTTTTGGTGACTAATCAACTTGGTCCCTATAGGTGCCAAGAAATTTGGCACTGCCTGTAACTCGACACCTTACACTACCAAGAAAATCAACATTTCTTGTCACTCGGCTCCTTACCCTATCGAGTGACTTGGCTATCTCTGTAGTTTGGATTTTTTGTGAAGTTTTGACATGATATTAAAGATATAAGGCCCCACATCATTGTGAGTTTGGGCATAGCTTTATGGGTGTTTGATATTGTTGTGTAGGAAACATGGTTGGAGATGCAAGAAAGACATGTCAGCGGCCACCATCCTTTAATGGAAAAAAATTAAGATACTTGGGAAAAGAAGATGAGAACCATTATGGTTGCAAATGACTTGTAGTTTGTGGTAAATGGGTTTAATGATGTAATTAAACCCAGTGTAGTATGCTTCCCTCACCAACCATCAGATCAAGACTTAGCTGAAGGAGTCAACAAGAAGGTATGGAAAATATTTAAGCTTGATTGAGGTAGCTATGATAGAAATAATCTTTCCCAAAATAGCAACAGCTAACTATTCAAAGGAAACATGGGATATCCTTGAGAAAAATTTCAAAGGGAGTGATAAAGTCTATGAGGTGAAACTACAAAAGATTGGAAGGGAGTTTGAGAACCTTCAAATGAAGGATAATGAGTTTATTTCATATTTCAGCTCAAGGACCTCTAGTTTGATAAACCAGTTGAAATCAAATGGAGAAGATTATGAGGCGTAGAGAATAATGGAGAAATTATTGAGGAGTCTACCTCCAAAGTATGACAATCTTTGATGACCATTGAAGATAAAAAGGACCTCACTACTTTGACAATGGATGAGTTGATGGGTACTCTTCAAACCCATGAGCACCAGATTAATAGATCAGCAACATCTTCCCAAGAGAAATCTTTCAAAGCCCAATCAAATTCAAGAGGCAAGGGGGAGGAAGAAATGGCTCCAGTAGAGGCTCTAGAGGCAGAGGTCATGGAAACTTCAAACAAAGGAATGCTTAAGGAGAAAACTCAAGACGAGCAGACAATCAAGAGGGAGCAAGCAACTCTCAAAATAACTCTAGAGGAGATAAGAAAAACTAAAACTCTAAAAAAAGTAATGTAGAATGTTATTCTTGTCATAAATTTGGGAATTATGTAAGTGAATGCTAGAAGAAGCAAGGTGATCAATCAAGATAGAATGCAAATGCGGCTGATGTGAATGTGGGTGAAGTAAACAATCCTACAGCCTTCATCATGTGCAACATTGGTGAAGAAGGAAGCCTTGAGGTATGGTATTTGGACAGTAGTTGTAGCAACCACATGAGTGGAAATGAAAGTCTTTTTTCATTTATTGATAAAAAATTAAAATCATAAATTAGGATGGAAAACAATAGAACCATTCCTATTGTGGACAAAGGATCTAAATGGTTTGCACTAAGCTGAGAAGAGAGAAATTCAAAATCTATATTTTGCCCCAGGTATGAAGCATAATTTTATGAGTGTTGGACAGCTCATTGAAAATGGTTACAAGGTGTTGATGGAAAATGATAGATGTGTCATTCATGAGAAAGATGGGAGTACAAATGTTCTAGCTGCAATCCAAATGATAAGGAATTGAATGTTCCCCTTGAGGATAGAGACTTATTTCTCTTCTCAAATTGTTTTTGCACTTCCCAAGCATGCATGTACAATAGTACATCAGAAATCAACTTTAGAGAGTGTGATTGAAGACCCCTCCAAGGTGTGGCATCTCAGGTATGGACATCTTGGTTTTTTTGGATTAAATTTGTTATTCAAGAAAAGAATGGTAGATAGTTTGCCAAACCTTGTAGATTCATGTGGCATGTGTGAGGCTTGTATATTTGGTAAGCAATATAGGCTTCCCTTTAATTTTGGTAATTCTAGAAGGGCAAGGGCAACATTAGAGCTAGTGGATTCTGATTTAGTTGGCCATATGCAAACCACTTCTATTGAGTGGAGTACTTATTTTATGACATTCATACATGATTCTAGTTGTAGGAAATGGGTGTATTTAATGACAAAAAAATCTAAAGCATTTGATAGATTTATTGAATTTAAAGCCTAGGCTAAAAAGGAATGTGGAAATTATGTAAAATTCCTAAGGTCAAATAAAGGGGGGAGTATACCTCCAATTCTTTTGTAATTTTTTTTAGTCAAGAAGGAGCTTATAGCTAGTTATACTCCACAAAAAAATGGAGTTTCTAAGAGGAAGAATAGGACCATTGTTGAGATGGAAAGGAGCATGATGAAAGAAAAGGGACTCCAAATTGAATATTGGGAGAGGTTGTAGCAACAATAGTATACCTAATAAATAGTTTTCTAACAAAGGCAATCTGTGAAAAGATTCCACTTGATGCATGGGAAAGACACAGATGGATGGTTGCACACTTGAGAGTATTTGGGTGTGTAGCATATGCACACATGTCAAAGAAGCAAAGGAAAATTTTGGATGAAAAAGGTGTGAAGTGCATCTTCATAAGTTATAGTTCAGAATCAAAGGCCTATAGATTGTATAATCCAATCACTAAGAAGATCACCAATTCAAGGGATGTGGAGTTTCTTGAAAATTAGTCATGGGATGGCTTGGTGGATGAATCTTCAAGAACTTCAATTAAAGTGTCAACTATTGTTAAAGAAGATGAAATTGGTGATCAAAAAGATGAAGGAGAAACAAATATAGATAACTCCAAACAAAGGCAAAAAGGAAGGCAACCTCAGATATGCAAAGAATCAGTTTATAGTAGTTCTAAACAACCCCAAATTGGTATGCAAAACAATAGTAGCAATAGTACTAAAAATTTTGATCCCACTCTCAACTCCCTATTTCCAAGAAAGACTAAGAGTCTAAGGAAGATATATCAAGATTAATGGTATGATGAAGACTATGATGAGAGTGTTAAATTTGCATTATTTTCTCATAGTCATCCAATCTATTTTGAAGAATCCTTGAAAGAAAAGAAATGGTGTAATTCAATGCATGAGGAAATAGATTCTATAGAGAGAAATGAAACATGAGATTTAACTAATTTTCCTCCCAAGAAACAAGTAATTGGAGTTGAATGGGTCTATAAGATCAAGTGCAATGCTAAAGGAAAAATAGATAGGCATAAGGCACGATTAGTGGTCGAGGGGTACAAACAATAGTATGGTAAAGATTATGATGAGACTTATGCCCTAGTTGCAAGAATGGAAACTGTGTGTGTTGTCATAGAAATTGTAGCCTAGGACAAGTGGAAGGTATATCAAATGGATGTGAAGTTTTCCTTCTTGAATGGAGTGTTGAAAGAAGAGGTGCATTTGGAGCAGCCACCTGGTTATGAAGTTGCAGGTGAGGAACACAAAGTGTATATGTTGAAGAGAGCTCTTTATGGGCTCAAGAAAGCTCCATGAGCATTGTATAGCAAGATTGGCTCATACTTGATGAGAAATGGCTTTAGGAAAAGTGATGGTGAGCCCACTCTTTACATCAAGGTAGAAAATGGTAAGGTTTTGATTGTTGTCTTGTATGTAGATGACTTAATTTTTATTGAAAATGATAATTTCCTTATTGGTGAGTTCAAAGAGGACATGAAGAGTGAATTTGAGATGATAGACTTGGGTCTCTTGAAATACTTTCTAGGAAAGAAGTAAAACAAATGCATGCTGGTATCTTTATCTCTCAAAAAAGGTATGCAAATCAAATCTTGGAGAGATTCAAAATGCAAAATATTCAGGCATCCTCAACACCAACATCAGTAGGTCTGAAGTTGAGCAAGGAAGATTGCATTATAAATTTGAATACAACATCATACAAAAGCATGGTTGGAAGTTTGATGTATTTGACAACAACTCAACCTGGCATGATGCATGCATTAAGTTTGATTTCTAGATTTAAGGAACCTCTAAAGGATTCCCATTAGCAAGCAGGAAAGAGAATCCTATGGTATGTAAATGGTACCAAGGGATTTGGCATTTTGTATACTATTGATAATGATTTTAGGTTGATTGGTTACACTAACAGTGATTGGGTTGGAAGTCTAGATGATAGGAAGAACACTTCTGATTATATGTTTCATATGGGTTTAGGTGCAATTTCATGGGCATCAAGAAGCAACCAATTGTCGTTCAACCTATAGTAGAGGCTGAATACATAGAAACAAATGAAATAGCATGTCAAGCTATTTGGCTAAGAAGAATCTTAGTATATTTGAATGAAAAGAAAGAGGATGGGACCACAATCTTTTGTGACAATATTTTCTCTATTGGATTGACAAAGAATCCAACTTTCCATGGCAGAAGCAAGCATATTGAGATCAGATATCATTTCATAAGAGAGCTAGTGGAATATGGAGAAATTAAAATGGGATATTGCAAGTTCAAATAGTAGCTGGTAGAAATTTTCACTAAGCCATTAGGCATAGAAAGTTTTGTACACCTAAGAGGAAGTCTTGGCATAGTTGATTTGGATTAGTAGTGATCCTAGTTTTGTTGGCTTCGGACAAGGGAGTAGTGTTGGAATATTAAATCTTATTGGTTGTCCTTGGAGCCCTACATCCACCTAACAACTCTAACGGTCTACAAGTGAAACAATAAGAAACATAAATGCAAGTAGCAAAGTTCAAATTTTGAATGAGAGTGATATTTTTGAATTGACAACATGAGAAAAAATTGTTAGGAGCCAACCCTGTTAAAGGTTACAAAACACATTGTTAGGTGTGACCCTATTAGATGATTTAATTACCCTATTAGGTGTGACCTTGTTAGAGGTCTTTAGACAATTCAATTAGAAATACCATCTTGTTAGAGCATTTACAAATAGTTGTTAAGCCAACTCGGTTATGAGATTTAGATTGCTGCTACAATGGTTAGAGAGTAACAATGAGATTACCTCATTTTTTATGCAACTAAATTGCTGATTATAGATCTCAATTCTAGCTTGTATACTTGATCCCTTATGATCAAATGCATCTTTGTAGCTCAACAAGGTTATTCTGCTTACCCTTCTAATTCACTTCCTCTAAGCATCATCAAATCTTCTAATTAGTCTCACTTATTTTCATTCTATAAGTCAGACTCAAATATTCAGAGAGTCTATTTTTTTGAGTTCATCAGGCCAACACAGGCAAGAAGGTCGATCAAATCTCGTAACACCAGCAAGGGTGGATGACTTTCGAGGTATTTTGTGAAAGTAGAATTTTTTCATGTATGAGCAGTGATTGCTCTGGGTTTATTGTATATAGTCATTTGTTGATGTAAGTTTGATTCAAGTTCTTAGATAGTTTTGTTCATCTAGGGTTAATAGTTTATTCTCCATATTTGTATTAGTTGATTTAGTTAATAGAATGCAAGCAAGCATATTTGCCATCTCCAATCTATTATGGTTATAGATCTTGTCTCCTTTAATATATTTTTTTGTGCATGATTAGTAAGATTTGGGATAGTAGAGGAGAAACCATTTAATGCTCTCTCTTTTTAACAATGTTCATCCTCCCCGCATTACTTAACTTCTACTTGAACTGAGTACCTTAGCTTGTATTGACTGATCAAATCGGTCTCCTTTGTCAATCCCATTGTTGCCAAGCTACCATTTGGAAACCAAGAAAATTGGTCCCTATTGGTGATGAGCAACTTATAACTACCTACAAATCAACACCTTACATTTCTAAGTAACTCGACATTGCTTGTCACTCGGCTCCTTACCTTACCGAGTAACTTGGTTGCTTCTGCAGTTTGCATTTTTTGTGAAGTTCTGACATTATTGACCACTCACCATTCTCTTTTGGCATTGTCATTTGATCCAATCATATTCAATTCATTCATCCCCATTATAGGCCTATTATTGGACAAGATCTCCATCAACATTGATATTCCACTCAGGAGAGAGAGACAATATGCTTAATTGATTTGAACATAAATTTCTCCTATGCATTATTAAAATCATTAATTCATAATGCTACTTCCTATGCATTTACCACTCCTTTTTGCAATAATTGGTCCAAATATTTAGTCGATAATAGTGTAATGAGGAACATCATGTAACTTAGTCTTTGGTGATCATCCTTGTTGTGCATAGGTTTCTATTGCCCATCCTTCTTGAGATGGGTACATGATCTAACAAGTTGGTATGATTCCAAATAATGATTTTCTCAAATAATATCAAATATATCAAAATTTGTGCCAAATCTAGAAAATGATAGATAGGGTTGTCACCTAAAAGTTCACCATTATACTTTCTTAGAATTGACAATGATGATGGTGTTTCTTTGTTCTTGCAAAGCCATGCACTTTTTGCATAAGACGATTGATGGTCAATGTTTTTGTAGTAGTGCTAAAGCCTTATTTTATACGATGCAGGTTAAGATTAAAAATTATCAATATTGTCTTTAGATTCAACAAAGACCTCCTTACTCCATTTTTTTTTTGTAAACATGCATGAAAGGTTTAAGTGATATGATCTTTACAACTAGGTTAGTCTCCTCTCTATTAATGATCTTGAAATACCATAAATAGAAATGTATCATGCATATTATTAAGTAGAGAAATTTTTGCATATGCCTAGATGTGTTACGTTGCACATTGTGGGTGACTATCTTATTTAGCATTGTGACTAGATTGGGTTGTATGTGTTGCATTTAAAGTCAATTAAACATGTTGTGTAGCATTTACAGTTTCTTTAAGGATTTGTAATGATCATCTTAAATCATGTCATATGCAATTATAATTGTCATTGTATGATGCACTATATTTTTTTGATATTTAATTTCTCTAAGAATATATGTGGGTGTGTTATTATACTTTCCTCGATTTTGACACAATTTCTTGATAATATTTACTTCTTTAGATAAGAGATAAAATTGATGGTTCTAGTTTTTGAATGTAGTGACATAATTATGCAATATATGTACCATGTGACCATATTTTATGTTGTAATGATTTATGATCTTATCCTTCACACAATTATATTACTTCTCTTTTTTTCCTTCTTCTTTAGACTTCTGCAATGCCAGGCTAGGTATCTTTCATGTTAGGAAAGATTTTGGGAAATCTTAACACCTTTGTGGTAGGGTGGAAAAGAACTCCTATAATATTCTCTCCCTTCCTATGTTCTTCAAAAGGTTTTGGAGCTCTTTTCAACTAGTTCACCATGTTCAAAGCTTCTTGGTAGTCTTGTAATTGATTGATGGTCTCACATATATTCTAGGTTAGTTCGTTATTGGATATTGTTAAAATTGTCATTTGTAAGTTTAGAACATGTCGAGTTATATTTTTTTTCATGTTTCTCTTATATTTGTACCAAATGAATTAATGGATACTCTTATAGAGCCACCCTCCAAACAACAAGAGAACACTCTCATGCATTCATCCACACAAAAAAACTTAGACAATGACATGGTTCAAAAGGATAGCCTAGAGATATTGTAAAGGGAAGAAGGTGGTGTTGATGAGGAGATAAGAGTAGATGAATTCTAGGTGATGAATGTAGAAGAAGATGTTCAAAAATGCAATGTGAAAGAAAAGGAAAAAGTAGGAGGTTGTGAAAGGAGACAATGGAACAAATACATTGGACCAAAAAAATGAAGAAATGTTAAATTCAATGCATAGTAGAAGAAGTGCTAATAAAGAAAAATATTGTAGATGAAGGAAATGTAGTTCAAGATCAACACCAAATGAAGGAAACCCAATACCAACATGATGAGCCTCTAAATGGTTGTTGGGAAGAAAAAATAAATAAAGAACATTAGGAGGCTAAACATAATGAAAATGAGGTGTAGAGAAAGAGCATGACCAGAGTAAAGGAGACCAAGATCCCAAGGAAGATCAACAATTAGGATCGCATCAAGAACATTAGGAAGAAGGTCATAATTAAGAAGACATGTTGAAAAAGAGCACAACCTTGATGAAGGAAATTAGAAATCCACAAGACTAGATAACATGAGAAAATAGATAAATTGCATAATAGAGATAAAGGAAAATTGGAACAATAAAAGAACTTGAGGTACAAAAAAGACCTCATCAAGAACTACACCTAGTCTAACTCCTATTTAATTAACACAAACAATTCAAATTAAATAGAGGAGATATAAGAAAATAATGATGGCATTAGTATCTTTGAACAAACACTTAGGATGCTTAAAACAAAGAAGAGGGTAAGGAAAATCTTTCCATAAAAACTGGTGCTAATAGTTGTCGAAGAGTGCAAATAGCTATGCCCTTTAAAGTGAGAACACCAAATAAAGGAAATAGATCTTGGAGTAGAAGCAAGGGAAGATGAAAAGAATTTTTAACAAATAGTTCTAACCATCATTATGTCAAGAATGCAAAAAATAAAAATAAAAAATACTAAAAATAATTTAAGGCGCCAATTGAACAATTGAAAAAGTATACTAACCACCAATTTACAAGTTCCATTAACTTCAGGGGTTGTACTTCAAGGTAAGTATACATTTTTTTATAGCTACATTAGAATGACATAAATATATTGAAATCATATTTGAAGAGACAACCTAGAAGACTCTCAGATTGTACAATTCTATTGGAGGCTAATTGAAATTTTTTCACAATGTGATAACTAGAGAAGAGGTAGGTACCTATATGGATGAGATTATCCTCAAGTGGGAATATTATCAAGTCCCATCCTTTGCATCATTAAGTCCACCAATGAAGATAAATTTCTTAAGAAGGCAGTGTTGGATAAGGAAAATAGAAAAATGCCTCTTGAATGGATAAGGAAAAATTAAAATGGTAATCACTGCATACAAGAAAGGAAAAGACAAAAAATAAATAAAAAGTTGAGATTTGTGAAACTATAGATTCATTGTTGCAAAGGGTGAAAGATTCTCTTGTAGATTTCATGTACATTTTGAGAGAGAGAATGTTAGATGAAAAATATTGAAGATATTGTGCAAGAATTTTGTAATAGCCTACATGGAGAATGTACTCAAGATAGCATTAACTACTTGATGGGGATTAAATGGGAATTAAAGAACAAACTCCTCAATAAAGACTTGAAGAAATGCTTGAAATGTTTTGAAAAACTTGCTATACCAAAGCACCAGTCTTGGAGGAGAAAAAATTTATTTATTTGATCATTCAACCAAGCGTACCCAAAAGTGATGGCATAGTTGTGATCTTGCTTCTCAATTATTTTATTATTTTCTTCTGCTATGTGAGTTTTGCATAATTATGGAACACTATGAATCACACTTAGTTTTAGATTGATTTTGGGCTCATCAATGTCTTTTTAGAAACTCTCATGGCATGAGAAAAGGGGGGCTAGAAGAGCCATATTTCATTTCAAAAAATGCACACTAGTTGGACTAAAAACTAGGCCAAATTTTTGCAAGTTTGGAGACCTGAATCATTGTTTTACCTCTTGCACGAGGTGTTAGGTAAATTAGTATTATTTTAGGAGTTATTCTAAGGTATTTAATAATCTCATCTTTCATTTGAGTTTGATCAATAATCATGAATATAAAGAAATGTGGATAGATGAGAAATATTAACCTTAAGATAGGGAAAATCTAGAAAAGGATGATTTATGATGTTTGTATATAGTTTCGGGAGATCCTATAGCCTACTCTAGACTAAAAATGTCGAGATGGAGAAAAACTAGAAAACTTTTATCTTTTTGAAAGCAAGTCAACCTTGACCCAAATAGTGGGGCACAATCTTACCTCGGGGCACAATTGCACCCCTCACTGAAGGTTGTCCATAACCCCAAAAAGTTGAGCTTGACCTGTACTACTTCGATGCAAATTTTGTTTGTAGATCTTGAAAGTTTTCTGAAAAGGGTATCCAAATCTACACTGATATTCATTGTTCCACACATGTACCTACAAGAAAAATGGTTTTTTTGTTTGGATGGGGTGGTTTGACCAAGAATTGATATTCGTTGTTCCAACCATGTACCTACAAGAAAAATGTTTTTTTTTGTTTGGATGGGGTGTTTTCCTTGGTCAAACCCCAATTCAAAATCAAAATTGAAATGTAATTGAAATTGTAATATAATAAACAAAGTAAATGGAACTATTCACCTTGCTTATGTTGAAATCCTTGTGGAGCATTTGAATCCTTGAATCCACAAGTACGGATGCTCCAAATGAATATAGAATTGTGTGTAGGATGTCTCAAATAAATGGCATTAGATTTTCAACACCAATCTTGAATGGATATTAGCATAGGAAGAAACTTGAATTAATGTGGATGGAGAAATCTTCAATAAGAGGGCTCCATAGAGATTGAATCCTTCAATGGCTAATAATGAATCTCCTTAATGAATTGGATGCTTGAATTCTTGATAATGGATCGTTTGGTATAATGTCTCCTTATGAAAATTTGATCATAGATAGATGTCAAAACTTCATAGTAAGTGGATGTAAAAATGAGAGAAGAAGACTTCCTTATATAGTTATCTAGGGCACAAACTTCTAGAGAGGCCAACATTGGAGAATTAAATCCCAATTAACCTAAACTCCTAGAAATGGACCTAAATTAAATGCAATTTAAGATGTATCATTCTGAAACCTTAAACATTTGACCTAGAAGTAGGAAGATAAAAAATTTTGAAGCTCAACATCCTGAAACCTTAGGAACTAGAAATTTGAACTTGGGGTCAAGGTCATGGTCAACTCTACCCTAGGTCAAGGTTGAGGTCATCCATGACCTAGGTTAGGGTCAAGGTCGACCTTGACCCTTCAAATCATCATTGACCTTGAAAGTCAAAGTCTTTAGTGAAAGATGGAATTGAATCACCTAGTGAATATGGCTACTCACTAGTCATCCCATCAATGATTCACCCTCAATAAGAGTAAAACCAAAAAGCAAAAGAGATCCAATCTTAAGGACACCTTCAACCTTAAGGGGTAAAAATATTTGAAACTAGAGGGATCAAGAGATGCTAAAATATTAATCCATGCTTTAAGGATTAGTCACTAATCCAAAAAGAGAGAAAAGGTATTTTGAAAATTAATATATGTATATCAAAAAGTGTGTGTGTGTGTGTGTGTGTGTGTGTGTGTGTGTGTGCAATAGGTGAGCAAAGCCTATGCCCCCACATTAAAGTCATTGCTAACACTTTAACAAGAGCAATGGATTTAATGCAAACATAAACAACTCCATTGATTATTTTTCCACTATTAGATGCCCTCAGATGAAGACAAATCAAGGGAAATACCACTTAAACATATAGAGAACATAGAAGGGAGTTACTTGTTGTGGGGTCAGTATGATCATAAGATAATAAATATACAATATTATGGAAAATGTATTGACATCATTCCCCAAATAAAGTAGAACTACAATCACAAAGGAGGAAATATCACATAAGAGATACAAAGAAGAATCTTTTTGGACCATGAGCAAGAGACCAAAAAGAATCAGTGCTACCAAGTCACAAATCCAAGTAGATTACACAAGGAAACATGTATGAACAATAACACAGGTACAACATAACATGAAACAACATATGGAAGAATAGAGATACATATAGAGGAATAGTACAATAGGTTTTAGTCTTTTATCACCTTGCACCAACAAAGCAATGAGGATCACATAAAAAAATCCAACCACATTTAGAAAATACATCACGAGAAAATCATGGTACAACAGAGAAATGCACAAAAAAACTACCATAAAGGATAAGCCAATCAAGTGTGTCGCCTACTCTCCCCATCTCATTCTATATCATTTCAGGAAGGTGGATAACTTGCAAGAGACACTAAATCCAACATAGTAGGAATGATAGTCAGTTCCAGACAAGGATCCTCTTGAGAATCACAATGTTCAATACTAGGTATAAATGTCAATTGTGATGAAAGCATATTAGGTAAATCAATGTCAATGTCAATAGTTTCATATTCATCATTAACATCATTGTATCAATAAGAGTACCTTCTTCATCTAAATTAATCAAAATAGAATCTAAGATACGAATGGAATCATTAGAATCATGCATCTTAACATCATTATTAGCAACAACTTCTTATAACACATCATGCAAAAGGTAAAGATTTTTGAAGAATATAATTATGAGCTTTAGCTTGAGCGTGATGCTTCTTACAAAGTTCATTAGTAGATCAATTACATTTTTTCTTATTTTAAATGTGTTGAGAACTAGGAGGAGCAATTACTAGATCCCTCAAATGTTCTATGGGAGGATTAACAGGATTATCATCAAACAAACAAGCAATAAGAAGGTATGGAAGGTGTAGGCAAAAGACCACAATTAAGATCCATAGGAGGTACTTAACTTGAGAATCTTATGATGCTTATAAGCTTGATAGAAGTGGAAAAGATGACCAAGTCAAGAAGGACATGAATTAGATAATGAACGCCAAAAGAAGTCAAGGATAACACAATCCCTAGGCCTAGAAGGGTGATATAAACTATGATTACCTGTCTTCACTTCTTCATCATGGAAAAATTTAAGGCATTTATGAATAGGTGAAGCAACAACATGCATGGCATTTAACCAAGGAAAACCAAGCTTAACTTGAAACTAATTAGAAGTAGAAACAACCACAAAGGTAGTGTTCACAATTTTTCCACAAAGTTCAATTGGTAAATTAATAGAACCAAACGATGGATAAAGAAAATCATTACAAGTTTGAATTCACACATCAGATGTATCATAAGAATCACATTGCAATTGTGTTTCAAAAAAAGATTTTCTTCAGTGATAACATTGACTAAAGATGTAGGATCAATAAGACAACCACAAGTAGGTATGTGAGAAATCCTATCATAAATATAAAGGGGACCATTAGGAGCTTTAATAGTCTCAAAATCATCAAAGGTAATCAAAATTTCTTGAGGTCTTTTATTCGTACATTGTTGTCAAGGTTTAGGTTGAGTCCTCAATTTAGGCTTAGGTTTAAGCTGAGGTTGAGGTGGAATTTGAGATTGAAGCTGAGATTGAGGTGGAGATACAGATTGAACAACATGTTCCACTTGATTAATAATGTGATTAAGATCATCCATTTTTGCATCATATACAATATCCATAGAAGATGGCTAAGAAATGGTATTAGTATCATGTTGAGTTAAAGGATTTGTATAGATCTAAAGATTTTGATTAGGAGGAGAAATAGATTTGTTCCCACTACCATCAAATTTATCAACAAATAAAGCATTAGAGTCAATTAAATATTGAACCTAATGTTTTAAAGAATAACATTTCTCAGTATCATGACCATTTTGACAATGCTATTGAAAAAAAGCTTTAGAATAAAATGATTTAAATAAATTTGTAGTAGGTAAAAGAGGTCGAATAGGAGGTAAAGTAATCATATTAGCAGTTAACAACCTATTCATAATAGGGTGTAAAGATTCAAAAAGAGGAGTAAACATACGATTTAATCGAAAAGAAGTGGATGCACAAGTGGCATTATGAGATGCAACAACAACTTGATCAGAATCTGCACTTGATTTTTTGTTTATCTTGACATAGTTGTTGAATTTTTTTAATTTATCTAGATTAGGAGCAACATCACTTTTATCAACTAGAATAGGAGCCATTGGAGTGTTCCTCTCAAATTGACTCACTTGTAATTGATAATGATGAAGCATTGCACAAAGTTGTTGAAATGAGGTGAATTCAGTAAGAAGAATCTGATCTCTAATATACTTTTGTAAATTTGGAATAAACATACATTGAATATCAATATCAAGAATAGGATATGAAATATAAGCATGGAAATACTTAAACCTACTAATAAATTTAGTCAATTTTTCCTTAGTACTTTGTTTAAAATGCATCAAATCAATCAAAGACAGTTGCGAACCAACGTTGTTTTGAAATTGTTGAATAAAAGCATTGGCAAGTTGTGGAAAGGAATCAATAGAATAAGGAGGAAAAGAACAAAACCATTGTAAGGCTTTGTCATGAAAGGTTCTAGAAAACAACTTGGCTAAAATCCTATGGTCATGAGCATAATCACTACAAAGGATTTGAAATGTTTTAACATGATGAACATGGTCTGCCTTACCTTTGTAATTCTCAAGACAAGGCATATAAGATTGCTGAGGAATGAGAGTACAAATGATATCCCAAGACAAAGGACTTCTTGTGTCACATGTAGGAATATTAAACTTGTTTTGAGTCAAGGATGAAAGTCATTGTAAAGATGTCATAGGTTGATCCAAATTGATAATTGTTAAATCAGGAGAAGAAATAGGAGGACTAACAACATTAGAAACACTAGGTAAAGTGTATGAAGCTATATGAACATAATACGCAACTAGAGAAACACTGGGAACTATAGTTGGCAGAGTATTAGAATAAGTAAAAGGAACATTATGATAAGAAGGTTGTGATATAGGAAAGGACACAAGAGGGACACTCATAGAGGGAACTATCAATGTCACCAAAGGAGTATAGGTAGGAACACTAGGTAAAGGAACAAAAGAAGGTTCTACAATAGAGACAAGAGGAATCAGCCCTAAATATTGAGCTTCTTGAGCTAAAGGTTTAACATTTGAATGCACAAGGTGAGTAATACCATGCAAGAGGTTAACACCTTGATCACTATCACAAAGAACTTTCTTTAGAGCTTCTATAGATTGAATATAATCCTGATTATGGTTTTCTTGCATAAGCCAATTACCCATTTTATCAAGTTCGGTTGAAATTGTTTGGACTTGGTCAAGAGGAACTCTTAAAGCATCATCCTCATCATGAGATGAGTGAGAAGAATTTTTCTCCACAATTGGATTGAAATCACAATTAATCAAAGTATCATCTAGAACCCTAAGGAAAGGAGAGGAAGACTCAAGATCAAAAGTACCCATAAGTCTATGACTTCATCTAACTGGAATACTGTAAGTAGGACTAGAAGTAGTAAAGCTCATAAACCAATGCAATGCAAATGAACTATACTAAGAAGACATAAAAGATGAATATTTTTGTATTTTGAAAGAGAATTTATAATTTTTTTGTATTTTTGAAATATTTATGCAAGAGCAAGAAATCTAATTAGCATGCAAGATTTAACATAAAAGTCAAATCTATCACCAACGAGATAATATAAAAGGAAATCTAACACCACAAAACATAATAGGGCATCTTATTCCACAAAAGAAAAGAGGATAAGTGTGTTGGGTTCACCAAAATGAATAATGAAAGTGAACACACAAAATAATATGAAAGGAAATCTAACACCATAAAACACAATAAGGCATCTAAATCCATTAAAGAAAAGAGGATAAACATGTCAGGTTCACCAAAGCGAATGGAAAGAAATGTGGATAGATGAGAAATACTAACCTTAAGGTGGGGAAAATCTAGAAAATGATATACAATTTCGAGAGATCCTGCAACCTACTACTCTAGACTAGAAATGCCAAGACAGAGAAAACCATAAAACTTTTATCTTTGTGAAAGTAGGTCAACCTTGACCTAGACAGTGTGGCACAATCTTACCTCGGGGCATAATTGTACCCCTCACTTAATGTCAACCCTGACCCCAAAAAGTCTAGCTTGACCTAGACTGCTCCATTGAAAATTATGTTCATGGATCTTGAAAGTTCATTGAAAAGAGTATCCAATTCTACACTACTATTCGTTGTTCCACACCTATACTTGCAAGAAAAATGGTTTTTTTTATTTGGATGGGGGATTTGCCCTGGTCAAACCCTAGTTTGGAACCAACTTTGAAATGTAATTGAAATTGCAATATAAATAAACAAAGTAAATGGAGCTATTCACCTTGTTTATTTTGAAATCCTTGTGGAGAGTTTGAATCCTTGAATCCACAAGTATGGATGCCCCAAATGAATGTAGAATTGTGTTTAGGATATCTCAAATCAATGACATTAGATCTTCAACATCAATCTTGAATGGATCTTAGCATGGGAAGAGGCTTGAATGAATGTGGATGCAAAAATCTTCAACAAGAGGGCTCCATAGAGATTGAATCCTTCAATGGCTAACAATGGATCTCCTTGATGAATTGGATGCTTGAATGTTTGATAATGGATAGTCTGGTATAATGTCTCATGAAAAGTAGATCATAGATAGATGTCAAAACTTCATGTAGTAAGTGGATTTCAAAATGAGAGAAGAAGAATTTCTTATATAGCGATCTAGGGCACAAACTTCTAGAGAGGTCAACATTGGAGAATTAAATCCCAATAAACCTTAACCCCTAGAAATGGACTTAAATTAAATGCAATTTAAGAGTGTACCATTATGAAACCCAAAACAACCTATCTGAAAGCGAGAAAATGAAACTTTCTAAAGCCCAACAATCTGAACCCTCTGGAACTTGAAATTTGGACTTGGGGTCAGGTTCAAGGTCGTCCATGACCTAGGTTAGGGTCGAGGTCGACCTTGACCCTTTAGGTCGTCATTGACCCAAAAAGTCAAAGTTTTCAGTTTCTTAGAGAAAGTTGTCACAAAGAGGCTGGAAACGGGGGGAGAAAAGCAAAACAAGGGAGGAAACAACTAGATCCATGCAAAGACCTATTCAAGGTGTTTGACATGACCCTAGACTTTACTCGGAGGGCTAAATGCTCTTATCATGGAAGTGCTTCTATTCAAAGTAACAAGAATCAAAATCGAATCAGAATCGGCAAGGCCAGATCGAATCATGTATCAACCATGAATCAAAATTGAATCAGCCACAAATTGGCAAATATAAAAGACCCTTGAAATTTAGTGAGTAACTTATTTCATAAACCCTTTATCGCTGATTCAATTCATCGATTCACAAAAAATTGTTTGGCTTGAATTGAGATGCCGAATCGCATGAATCGTTGTGATTCTCATAACTATGATACAAATCATGCAAGGAAACCCAAGCCAAGAGTTTGCAAAAGTGATGAATTTTGTATTGCTAAGGGTTAGGATTTTCAAATGCCAAACCTATAGCCAAATTGTTTAGATTTCAATGTCAAACTTATTGCCGAACATTGTGGATCTTCAAATAAAAATCAGATTTGAAGCATTTAGCTGTTTGCATTTGGGATTCCAAACAAATTACTAATTGGTATGATGCTTTCACATTTTCTTTGTTTTAGTTGACAACTTGGTTGGATTTAGGTTCAAAGTGCTTAATGATTTAGCATGTGTCTCTCTTTTTCTTTGGGGATTATACTATGTTTGTATGAACTGTGAAATTCTGATCAATGCTTATGGGATTCACTTGATTCAAATCTAATGTAATAAGTGGGTATGTAGAAAACCATTGTGCGAGTAAGTCTGAAACTCATTCTATTGCTTGTACCACTCCCTTCTTCTGCTATTTATTTGACAAATATCCTACGTTATAGTATACTATCATAATTTTTTTATATCTCTTTCATATTTTGTTTTGCAGACATTTATTTGTAAAATCCTAATAAGAACCACCATTTACAGAGAAAGTGTCGATGTAAAACTAGCTGAATAAAATAGTGATCCTAACAAATTCCCTTCGTTAAACAATCACATTATTTCGACTTAGTTATTTCAAGCGGCTAAGACCAGGCATCCAACAACCTTGGAGGAAATTTTCAATTTTCAAGATAGAATACCTGATTCGAAAGCCGCACAACCAATGTGAACTATTGATCAATGTAACAAGTTGAACGATGATTTTGAATGGTACTATTTGTGATAAATTTGACATGTAATTAGAGACTATTATAACTAGAGACTATTATAATGTATTAGTTGTAATAAGGAGAAGAACGAATGCTTAGAGATGATGGAGAGGGTAAATAATGACATTCTATCAAATTCCTATATGTATAGCTTTAATCAAAATATCTTGACAAAAATTAGCATCTTTAGATAGACCTTTCAATCACTTTCTTTAGACAGAAGTGGATGTCTATTCTAAATTAAGACATCAATGTGAAAGAGAAATCTAAATCAAGACATCAATGTGAAAGAGAAATCTAAATCAAGACATTTATAGAGTTATTTGTAGTTAATTATATATAATAAATTTTGTTTTCTTCTATGTTACATAAATATACTTTGAATAGAGCAACATTTTTTTTGGTGGGTGTGTAGTAATAGTGTATGATCTTAGTAGTAAAAATTACAACTTGTATAGAAAAGAAGGTTATTTTTTAATCTCTGTTTAACTTTCTATTGTTTTTCTACTAATAGAAAATAACTATATCTACTTATTGTATATCTAATGGGCTCTAGAAACCTCCTTTCTTGTCTTCATATGTTATAATAAATTCAATAGCTACATTGGTCCACCTCAGGATCCAAGAAACCCAAAGACTATTCTAAAACAACTTGTTTCCTAAGGCAATTGTACACAAAAAACCTTGACCATAGTCAAGATTGTCACTATACACAAATCACAATACCTAACCCTAGGTAGAGCCATAATTGGTATAGGTAAAACTAAAAGACAAGACCTCACCTTCACAACAATCTCTAGAGTCAAATTCATATAAGAATTTGGTATAAAGTCTTCCTTCTCTTTTGAGCACTTTTGCAAGATGTAAAAAATTCCATACAATATTATTAGAAAGAAAGAAGAAGCCCATCTACACTTGATCTTGTATACAAACCAAGTCCATGAAGCTACTTGTATAGAAAATGGTAAAGTTTGATTTTTTAAAACTCTTCCTTTGTTCATTTATTACTTTTTTTTTGACTTCATAACTAATCCATTACTCTATTATATAGCTTGACATTTATTGAGTATGAAGAAGGTGTTCATGAAAAAAAGATCACAAAAAGTTTAAATATGTGAAGTTACCTTTTCAACATCTTTTTAGTTTCAGTAATTCTCATTTTTTTGCCATTTAATCAATATCCAATTCCTTTATCAATTAAAAATATTTTCTTTTTCCTCCAAGTTGTTGTTGGCTAGCTACAAATAGGACAAATAATGATTGTATTTACATATACAAATGTTTCTTTTACTATTGATACATTTCAAATGAACTGTTGAATTGAGATGACATACATTAAATAAAATATTTAAGTTATACAATTTCAAAATCTCTTTATAGGTTACTAGTATGCATATTTAACTAATTCATATACTATCAATTTTAAATGCTTCCTTCAATTATATATATCTTTAATTTTTCTTTCAAATAAAAGACCTATCGGTGTATTGCTTGCACCCCCTTTTAGTGCAAGTGCTAGTATTTGTAATAAGGAGAAGAACCAATGCTTAGAGATGATGGTGAGGGTATATAATGGCATTCTATCAAATTACTATCTTAAACTATATGTATAGTTTAAATCAAAATATCTTGAAAAAAAATAGCATCTTTATATAGACCTTTCAATCAATTTATCTATAAAGAAGTGGGTGGCTAATCTAAATGAAGACATCAATGTGAAAGAGAAATCTAAATCAAAACATGCATGTAGAGTGAGCCAAAAAGACATAAAAAGTGAAGAAATGTAAGTGGATAAAACTCATGCTATGTGAATAACACATAAGAAAAAATAATAATGCTTCTATATACAATAAAGTTAGTAATTTATTCAATGCATGTTACAACTAGACAAGACCATTAAAATGGTCACACATAAACATATCTTAATAAATGTAGAAGAAACAACTTCTCTTCTATAAATAAAATTTCATTCACTTCTAAAAATAAATTTACTCTCTATTCTATCATGTATATTAATTTACATTTTATTATCATTCAATTACATAAGTATTTTAATATTATTCTCGACAAAAAGATTAATATTATACATATTCCAAAACTCTCTTGATAAAGTCACATCTTAACGTCTATATAATGTATAATTTATTCAACATTTATTGCAAGAATCAAATAAGATAACTAATCAACACAAGTTAAATTATTACTAAGGGCATGTTTGGTTGTTGGAATATAAATTAAGCATTGGTATTCAGAATGCTGGCTTTGGGATTCTAGAATTTGGAATCCAGATTATGATTAGGGAATCCAATTTGGGACTGTTTGGTTGACCAAGAATTCATTGTGAGAATACAGATTTCCTCCGTTTGGTTGCACATTGTGGAATTGGAATACTAACCAAAATAACAGACAAAATATTATCATCTAGCCATAGCATTATCATCATGCAAAAAAATTCAGTACTTATTTGGTTTGTTGAAGTCCAAACATTTTTAACAAGTATAAAAAGATTAAGTCATGTTGAAAGTAAACATTATCATAACAGATGAGGGTGAGATTGTACTAATGTATACTAAAACTTTTATGACTCTTGTTCTGTAAAAAAATTACCATTGATTATAATTCACATAATTACTGATATGAAATATGTATATTGTTCAAGTCTCATTGAATGAATCTGAATCACAAGAATTGATGAAATAAGAGTCAGAAACATCTCATTTAAAATATATATATTTGTGGAGATCCAATAAAAAATTTGATCATCACAACATTCAAACTCACAGGTGCAAAGTCTAAATGTTTATATTAAAATTTTATGAAATCTTACCTGGAAACACTTTTACGCCAGAAAAAAATCAACAGAGTAGATTGTTTTTGTCCTGCATACGATTCATTTAACTGAGAAATGATGTATGTGAAAAAATTATTTCACCAAACTTTTTTGCAATAACTACCGAGGCGGATCAAAAGGAAAAAGCCTGATAAATTACTCAACAATGGCAAATATATGAGCAATTAATAGCGAAAAATTTCCCCCCCATTTAAAAAAATTAAATTTCAAAAATTAGTGGAAAAAAAGGTGCCCCCAAATGGACATCCGGATGTCAAACCCAATTAAATTTTACTTTAGTTGAAATCCTCATTTTCAAAAAATGGGATTTAAAATAGGAATTAAAATGGGAATTCCAAATAACAAGTATTTTGAAAGAATTTGGAATCCTTTTTTTGGAGGTCAAATGGGGATACCGGATTCCACTTTTTCCCAATTCCAATTCCGATTGTGCGGACCCAAACAATGGATTATAATTTTTTAAGAATTCCGAATGCCAATTCCATTTTAATTCCAGCTACCAAACGGGCCCTAAGATTCTATCACGACTATTTGACTTTCTACAAATGACAATGGGATTTAAGTAATTATGAAATTACACTCCCTACCAGTAATTATATCATCTTTATGTTATTCTTCAATAGGGATCGAGAGTAGATTTTTAATCAAGTTTCTTGTAACAAAGGTCAAGAGACATAAGAAAATACATGATGTAGATAAAGATTTTGATGCTCCTTCTTGTTCTAGGATTTCAAATGATTCCAAGATAATTTTTCCATATGTTTAAGTGTTCAAATGAATGTCTTAAAATACCAATGCATAATGAAATGTGTACCAAGTTGGATCTCAAGGTTATGAGGAAATGCTCAGAGTGTTTTAGTCTAGTGTAAAATATATTGATATAATAGAAGAGTACAATAAAGAGATACATATTCTAATAAATTCATGGAAGAATGGAAGGATTTCTCAACCAATACAATGAAAAAGGAACATGAATAAAATATAGTAGTTTATGTGTAGATCCAAATATGCGGGTAAGACACAACCATGAACATGTCAATCATAAGCTAACCATGCAACTAGAGCCCAAGTGACACTCTATAAAAAATTCCCTACATCTACAACCCATAAAAATGATCTTGACTGAAAGCAAGCTTATTGAAGACGCTAACTAAGAAAACATAGTATAGGACACAAGAGACATGAGAAAATACCAAAATAGGAGATTCAACACCACCACCAGGATATGTTGATTATTTGTTTCACAATTTGTGTCAACCCAAAGAAGAAAACAAGGATCTTCCTCTTCTCTAGTTCTAAAAATAAGTCCTCATGGTTGGCATAAAATATGCTCTTTAAAAAGTAGTCATCATATATCACACAAAATCTGAATATGTTCCAAGCTTCTTTTATCTCATCTTTAGAACCTTCTCTATAAAAATAAAATATGTCCTCAAAGGAGCTTGGAATCAACTAAGTATTAATACTTCCTAGAGCTTGAGACACCTTTGGCCGATGCTAGGATGCTACAATTATGTTCCCAACAATACACACCCAATCAAGGAAACTGGTTGTTTGTAGCAAAAGGTAAATAAAAGCTCATAAGTTAATCCATCGTGAGTATGAGAATCACCAACACTAAATATTGCAATACATAGGAAATGACCTACCATATTTCTTTGTCATCTAACTTGAAGAGTTGGTGACACTTTTATCAATATACTCTTCTGAGAAATCATATGTAATACCAAAGAAGCTTGCCATCCTAAAAATGAATATGCACCATATAAGCACCATTGTATTAAAATCAAATGGGCACCACTATGTCAAAATCACACCAATGCACAAATTTCTAGTTGAATAAAACCCCATTGATCCTAGAAAAGGAGGAGATGATGATATACATAATGATCAACCCTAGATGTAGAACAAGTGGCCATAGTAAGGAGGACAACAAATACAAACAAGATCAAGGAGATTGATAAGAATCTTTAAAGGTATATATGTACCTACAAATGTATTATGAAAAACAAAAATTAGAATAAAAGGTCGGAAGTCCCAACCAAGTTGCAACTACTTTGAACATTACTAGAGCACTAACACTAGAATGTGTGGATATCATTTCAATTACAAGAATCACTACACATCTCCATCCAAATATCTAATCAAAACACTACACCCTTAGGAAATGGTGAAAATTGACACAATTTTGAGTTATATTTACATCATTTATAATTATTTTTTATATGTCTTGATAATAAACTAAAAGACAAGAGTATCAAGACTTGAAACCAAAATACATCTATAGAATTGTGTTCATTGATAAATGACAGACATAACAATTGATAAAATGAATAAAACTAAAAAAATACTAGCTATCGCATGCTTTTGTACATGCAACAAATGCATTGATAGGAGATGAGATTTAAGAGAAAAATGTAGAATAAACATTAAATAATGTAAATATAAGTTTTTTAAAAATGAAAATACAAAAATAAAAAAGTTGAAGATTAAAACATAGATATAAAATTTTACAATATTTACAAAATTTGAATATTGCTTAAGAAACATTTTCAATAATTTCAATATTTTACAATTAAATTCAATTTATCAAATATGAAAAAAAATCATTTAAAAAAAAACCCATCAAAAAATTTATTACAAATAATTAATAAGAGAAATACAAAAAAAGTAATATGAAAAATAGCGACATCTCTAACAAATATAAATTATAGAAACTACAAAAACAATATTTAAAGAAAAACTAAACTAATAAATAATAATAATTTAAAGTAATTTAAAAGCTAAAACCTAAATCAATTTAAAAAATCAAAAGTTTAATAAATAGAGATCACAACATAATCTAATGTGGAGATCACAAGTAATTAATTTTTAAACAAATAAGAAAAGAAAAACAATAGTTAAGAGTGGATATTTAAATTATAATCTTATGTGAATAAATTAGATTATTATTAATTTTTAATTTAAATAACATAATATTTAGTAAAATCTTTTAAATAGATTAATAAATATTATTTATTTAAATTAAATTTATCAAATATGGAAAAATTAATTATTTAAAAATCATCAAAAATTCTATTCTGAAAAATTAATAAGAAAAATTAATAAGAGAAATACAAAAAAATATGTCTAATAAATATTTTATTGACTAAATAAATTATAGAAGCTAAAAAATAACATTTAAAGAAAAAATTAAACTAACATAAAAAAATTAATTTAATTAATTTAAAAACTAAAATCTAAATCAATTTTAAAAATCAAAAGTTAACTCAATAGATCACAACATGAGCTAATGTGGAGATCACAACTAATAAATAGAAAAAGAAAAACAATAGTTAAAAGTGAAGATAACAAGTAATAAATATCAAAACAAGAGTTTAAAAGTAGAGGGAGATAAAAAATTGTCGATAAATAAATAACAGGAAAGATTTTTAATTTGTCGGCCAAACTCTTGCAAATTTTCCTTCAAAAATTTAATTTCTAGGAACAAAGTTCCCACAAATAGCCTATCGACTAAAAAATCATACATATAAAATTTTGTATATATAATCATAATTAATGGATAAATATTTATAAGAAAGTATACATCACAATATAATAATAGTAATAAAATGTCTGCTCAAATCTCTATATGTTAATATGCTAAAAAAATTACTAAATAAAAATTGATATGGATATACAATTTCTTTCCTTGTTAAAAATATTTTAAAATTAAAGATCAAATTGTACAACAAACTAATTTAATCTAATACTTTAATTTTGAGGGACAAAACTCAATTGTCAAGGAGAAATTTTAATCAAAACAATTAGTTAGGTGCACATGTGGGTGAGGATGACATGCAAAGGCATAAGATTTAATAGCCAATGAGAAATTTCATTTGAAACTAATAGTTAACCTTATATGTGGACCTAAGATGACATTGAAAGGTACAAATATTTAATGCCAAGGAGAGAAGTCTATTAATGACCCCACATGTAGTTCCATGCAAAGACACAAAACTTAAATGCTAAGGAGAAATTTCAATCAAGAAAATTAGTCAGAAAGATACAAATCTTAATGTCGAGAAAAAATTTCAATTAAGACAAGTCCTCAAATGAAATGAGCTAAAATGACATACAAAAAACAAGACAAAAATGTTTTAAAAAATTCACCTTAATGAATCCTACAAATAAACAACTACGACGACTTACAAAGTCAATAATCATATTAAGAGAATAAGAAGAATGTATATGTTCAACTATTATCATTAAACTAGTCACATTTAAAAGAAATCCCATTATCTCATCCAATCAAAAACACTCTAACCAACTTTAAAATTGTGGAAATCTTTGGTAGAGAAATTAGTTCTCTAACCAATGGACAACATGGGAGAAGATTCTTTAATGACAAGCTCTTAGTCACATCTCACATTAAATACAAAGAGCGGTTTACTGCATTGTGATGGTGATTTCAAGACTCCTATCTTCACTAGAAGATCTAATTGCTAGAAGACTCTAATTTATTATTTGATGTGTTAAGTCAATGAAGGTATCCTCGTCAGTGTAGAAAATAAGAGTTTTGGATTCCATGGCCCCTCATTGTTTCGATGAAAATTCCAAGGTATCTCCCTCCCCCTTTTCTATCTAGTGAAGGGAACAAGTTTGTGACTTTGGGGTCATTCTTTTGATTATGGAAATGGTTCTCACCAGAGAAATGCTCACATTGGGGTGGTCCAATGATTGTAGTGTAAATGTCATGAATGTATGAATTGGTAGGATATGTGCATGTAAGAATAAGGTAAGTTATAAGTATACAAGAGTGTGCATGGAAGGTGTAAGGGCATGGAAATTAATCTAATTTTATATAAGATTATATTATTAATATGTATGTATTAAGATATTTTAATCCCAAAATCTATATATATAATACTAAGTTGAAAATAAAGTAATTGTTTACTGAATTTTATAATTAAGTTTTGTCCTATTTCGGTAATTTTAAATGATCATATATTTTACAATATGTAATACTTACTAGCACTTGCACCTAAAGGGGCAAGGGGTATGTTGATAGTGACAAAAGGTGCAAGTCTTTATAACATGATTGTTCACATTTTTTTTTATTAGACATTTAATATAATATGAAAGGCCACTTAAAAGTTTGAAAAATAAATTAAATATTGTTAATTTGAGATAGTTCAATTCAATTGTTCTTAAATTCATATAAGTTTATTATAAAACAAAAAATAAATGTAGAAAAGGAAAAAAAAAATTAAAAATAGTTAAATTGGTATGTGTTTTGCCCACAAACTTTTCGAGGAAAATAGTAGAATACTTTAGACAATTTTTTTTTGCAAATTTAATAGATTAAGGGAGCTCTATTGAGACTTGTTGCAATCAAGATTATTATTTTTTCGTGATAATCATATATGTATTATTTTTCATTCTGGAGTATCGATCTAAGGATAATGGTGGTTCTATTTGAAAGTCATCTAGTGAGCTCTTGCTATAGTTGTAAAAGTCAAACCTTGTCATTATGTTTTACCAATATCAATTGTTATTTTCTGAAGTGTCAATCCTTTGGATTTATGTATGGTGAGCACCCATGACATGGATAGTTGTATTTGTAAATGATTACTGAAAGATATAGGTGTTATATGTAAATTGTTTGGGTCGTCTTGGTTCCAAGGTGGGCCATTATAATTATCAAATCGAACAACCACATATATAGGTGGTTCTCAGGATTTACAGTCATGTGTCTACACAATATCTACTACCTCCCCTTAATTTTTTCACTTGTCCCAGATGTAGGTAGATGAGTAGCTACCATGTTGGAGGACCAAGATCTCTCTTTCTATTCTCTAACATCTTCTAATCTCAAGAGGTGAGCACTTGAAATGAGATTTCTCAATGATTTATGAATTTGGTATCATATTTGCATGTTGCTATGAGATAGTTTTTTGGGTAGAAAATTAAAAATAGAATTTAATTTCAATCTTTTAAAATTTGACCCGAAATAGAGCCACGATCATTGAAAATAATTTAAATAGCATATTAATTAATATAGAGAAAAATATTGAAATAAATATTGTTAAAAAAATTGTTATTAATTATTATTATTATATTTTTAAGTTTACCATGTCAAAATCATGATGTTAATTTAATTATTTACATAAAATATTATAAATAAATATATATTTATATATATATATAATTTTAATTATTATTATAATATTTATGATATAATATAAATAAAGGATTTTCTTTTCTATTATAGAAATGATTTTCTTTTCTATCATAAAATTTTTATTGTAAAGATGATATGAAAAATTTAATGAAGATTTGAATTTTATAAAATAAATTGGTGTAAGATATGAAATAATAATGATAGTAGTTTAATGTAAATAAAATAATTAAACTTTAAAAATATAATTACAAATGTTATATTTTTATTCATATTTATTATTTAGTTTCAAAATTAAAATTTAATATAGTTTAATTATCTATAAATTATTAACATATATTGAAAATTGCGATAATTGTTTATAAATTATTTTTCATCATTTAAAATATTTCATAATGAAAAAAAGTTAAGTGACAAGATAGGTATGAAATAAAAAATTAACACATAAATTATCAAAATTTTACTTAAATTTGTTAAGATTATAACTTTTAGTTTTTCTTGCAATCTACTCTTATCGCTCCATTTGTTTTAACCAATCAGATTAAAGAAAAATAGTTTTAGAAATTACAAAACTTTTAATTGGATTATTT
The DNA here is from genome assembly GCA_028749045.1 of Cupressus sempervirens. Taxonomy (NCBI): domain Eukaryota; kingdom Viridiplantae; phylum Streptophyta; class Pinopsida; order Cupressales; family Cupressaceae; genus Cupressus; species Cupressus sempervirens. The sequence goes on from CM053785.1 coordinate 600,762,520, forward strand.
TCAATTGAATAATTTTTTACTATAAATCGTTAATCAAATATATTATATGAAACCATAAAGGGATTGTTGAAACCTTTTTTTTGTTTCTGAGTTCTAACTTTATAACTATTAGTAGTTAATTATTTTAAACAAAGTCATAGACTTAGACTAACATTTCAATAGTGCATTAAGAATCAAAATGCCAAAAACAAAGTCGTAGACTAACAGGAAGTTGGAACAACGATTTGAGAAGCCAAAAACTATTGTTTTCATTGATAATATTTTAGAATGTACAAAGCATAGATATTCAAAATAGTTGATTAAATCAGCCTGGTTTACTATTTTGTAATTTACATTAAAGGGAAAGGCCCAATCCAAATAAAAAATAGATATCTTAAAACCATTTTTTTGCCCTAGGACAACGCCACAAAAGTTAAGGAAACAAGAGGAAATAGGGAACAAGGAGGCTGGAAGCATCACCGAGCTAAGGGGTCGAGGGCTTGAAGCCTTCAATTAGAAAGTTCTTCAAGTCTCTCTATGAGGAATCTACTGGAGAAGATGATGTCACTAAACTCGTCCAATTATGTGAAGTCGGTCTCGCTGATGTTGTCCAACAACAACCACTTCTATAGAAAATCCCTTTTGAGCCGCACCCACTTTCGATGGTGAGTCAGTTGTCGTTTGTTCATACCGAGCAGGAAAGGATGCTTCTGTATAATACACCCTATGCCTTGCTCCCAGCACTTGTCTGCTATGTCTGCAAAAGGGATGCCAATGCGCAGCCCTAGTACCTACTCGACCAATACAAGAATTTTGACATCATCTTCTAAAAATGTTTCCTTAAAAATGTTACGTAAAAGCAACAAAATGTCTATTTGATTGCCTCCAAGGTCAAGAAGAGATATGAGGAAGCGAGATGTAATATCCATGGACACACAGTACCTCTTATCATTTCTTAAGAATTCATGGTCGGGGACCATAAATATAACATAGCAGATAAAAGGATTTTGGGCATCTGGCTTGCAAACCATGGCAAGGACATCATTAGGAATCTTGCCCAAAAAGGGCTTTTGCAAAGCCATTATAGTGCATTTCAAGCGAATTGGCGTATCCATGACTAAGATTCAAGAAACTCTACAAACCAAATTTAGGTTAAAGAATTTGAGAAACGATAATGAAAGAGGAATTGAAGAGGCTATTTAATGGTAATTGCATTAAATTCTTTAGTGTATGCAATCTTTCATATCTTATTTTTTCGTATTCCTATTAATTTTCAAGTGTGTGAAACATCGAAATGTATTGGCATTGATGTCGGACATTGAGTAAATTCCAATCAGATATTACTGTGCAAAACTTTCCACATATCTCCATTCCAAAGAAGTTCATGTGACTCCAAATCTTTTCAAGTGAGTGGCCCCAAAATGCATCTTCTATCGTTGATCTCTAATTAATCAACAATCAATACAATTATTGTATTTACTATTAATAATACGAAAGTGACACTAGCCAACTTGGTAATAGTGACACTAATGTAATGACTTTACAACATTATTAATAATAGACCTAAGATAGTACACAAGTTAAAACTTGAAGTGACTACTCGGTAGTTAGTGTAGTCACTAGCCAATACATGTGCGAATTCGCTTTCAAATTAAACAATTTTTCGATTTACCACTAAAAGATTAACCAAGACCATTATTATTCATTTTCTTAGAAAACAAGTAATTCACCTCTGCCATTATTAATTCATTTTTGGCAAGGAAAAAAATAGCCATCATTTATTTATATGTCAAAAAGAAAAAACATTAATTGGCCACATTTAAAATGATTTTTGCTAGGGCAAGAAAAAAATCACTAACATATAATATTTTATTTCCTTATATGAAACAAAAAAATCACCCTTGACATTAAAAATTTTCTGCCACAAAATGTTGGATTCGCCAGCATTTTAGGCATTTTTTTCAAGAGGGGTTTCTTAAAGTTATCAATGATTTTCATGCAATTGAAATTTCGAAGGTCATGATATAATAAGGAAGGATGTTGCTTCCTCTCATAAGAAAATTGCTATCCATGTGCTTTTTCTCGAATGTTGTGTTATCAATGATAAAAATCACTATTTCATTTTGAGGTTTAAAACAATGTTCAATTTTATCTTAATCTTATTGAGTGTCAAGACAATGAGAAATGATACTTGTTTTCTTCACAATCTTTAATAAAGCTTTTAAGACTTACGTATCTTAGTTTTGTCTTAAATGATTGAGTTAGACTTGTTTAAATTCATAATTAGATTTTAGCTTTCTTAGTTTTTTTTTAAAAGTTTATTAATTAATTTTATTTAATTTTTTAGTTAATTAAATTTAGTTAAATAGTTAGATTTGTTTTATCATGTCAATTGTGTGTTCTTGATTGGACTATAATTTCTCTTTAGATTTGATACAATTGAGAACAATTATCTTTCAATATTAGGTTTCATGGTATGCAAATTTTTATTGTGTTATAGGTTTTGTGATTTTTATTTCTGAACATGAGCAAAGTGAGAATCTAGAGAAACAATATTATTTATTATTTCAAGTAAAAACACCTTAAAATATTAACATAAAAGATTATCTTTCTTAAAATATGTGAAATAATAACAACGAAAAAAATAGTGAACTTTCTTACACCTCAATTAATTCAATCTAAACTATAATTATTATTGGTTTTATATTTGATACTGATATAAATAGAAATTTAAATTATTTATATGTTTTTTTCAAATAATTTTTAAATTGTTTAACAATTTATTTTTTAATATGATGTGTTTTTGAATTTTTACTCTAAATAATTATGTATAAATCTTAGTATTTAGATTGCTATTATTTATGACAACTAAGTTTCTCTTATTTTTCCAGCTCAAATGAACAATATCTTAAAATAATAAATTTGATATGTGAACAAATAATTATAATTTTAAAATTATAGAAAAATATTACTTCTATCAATCTTCAAGTTGGTAAATTTATTTCTTAAAAAAAGATTGACTCCTCTAACAACCAAATCCTTAATTTTTCAACCAAACATCTAACATGGGAGAAGAGTGGGAGTACAAGAAGGTAAGACAAAGGAAGAACTAGGGTAAATTAATCCATGTAATATCCCAACCGAATACCTAAAATTGAAGTAGAGCTTAAGACAATAAATGAAAGGGTAAGGAGGAGGAAGAAATGATGTCGTAGGAATTGATATCAATTACATTATTCACCTTTGTTTTCAGTAAAAGTGAAATTTATGGAAATGCATATCACTTAATAACATTATGTTTTCTTCTCTTCTATGTTTTAACTTATTAATTTGACAAGATGGTTGTGTTTGCTCTAACATTGTGCTAAATTGTCTCATTTCTACCTATCTTTTTTGGTTTCTTTCACATTCATATGGACATATGATTCCTATTTGCTAATCGTTGAGTGTATATAAATGCACAAATGTTAATATAATTGATATCTATTTGCATTTCTTTAGAAAAGTTTATTTAAGATATCTATACTAATTGTATGTACATCTTTATTTTTTATATAATGAGACAAAGAGGGCTCTCTTATTTTTTATTTAAATAATAATAATAATATAATACAAATTTTTAAAATAATAATAATTCTTGCAATCTTTAAAATAAATTAAAATACAATTTTGTTTGAGTCAATAGACTTTGTATAATTGTTTTTTTGACCAGAAAATTGTGTTATAGAGAATGTTCATCCCACTTTTTTCTCCCTTTTTTCCTATTTATTTAAATAAATGATTTGTTATTATTTTCATTTTTAAGTAAAGAAAATTTCCTATTTATTCAAATTTTTATTTTTAAAATTGATTTATGTTTTAGTTTTTAAATTATTTTGATTTACTTTTTAAGTTAGTTTAGCTTTTCAATTTAAATATTTATTTTTACCTTTTTATAATTTATTTAGCGAATAGAAATTAATGGAAGGAGCTTATATATATATATATATATATCTTGGTATTTTTTAAATGATCGTTAATTATAAATGATAAAATGAAATATTAATAAATAATATTTTTTAATCTATTTAAAATATTTTATTAAATATTATTTTATTTAAATTGAAAGTTATTAATAATTTAATTTATTCTTATAATTTAGTTTAATAATATAAAAATAATTTTATTACTTTGATGACATATTTAGATGATTAGCTATTTAATATCATCCTATATACACTTAATAATATAATAATATACTTCGTATTTTTTAGTCGATAGGCTATTTGTGGGAACTTTGTTCCCAGAAATTAAATTTTTGGTGCCAGTTTTTAACTCTTGTTTTGATATGTATTAATTGTTATCTCCACTTTTAACTTTTCTTTTTCTTTTTCTATTTATTAGTTGTGATCTCCAAATTAGCTAATGTTGAGATCTATTCAGTTAACTTTTGATTTTTAAAATTGATTTAGATTTTAGTTTTTAAATTATTTTAATTTTTTTTATTAGTTTAATTTTTCTTTAAATATTATTTCTTAGTTTCTATAATTTATTTAGTGAATATAATATTTATTAGACTTTTTTTTTTTGTATTTCTCTTATTATTTTTTCATAATAGAATTTTGATGGATTTTTTTAAATGATTTTTTTTCATATTTGATCAATTTAATTTGAATAAATAATATTTATTAATCTATTTAAAAGATATTAGTAAATATTATGTTATTTAAATTTAAAAATATTAATAATATAATTTTTTCACATAAGATTATAATTTAAATGTCCACTTTTAACTATTGCTTTTCTTTTCTTATTTATTTTAAAAATAATTACTTGTGATCTCAATGTTGTGATCTCTATTTATTAAACTTTTGATTTTTTAAATTGATTTAGGTTTTAGTTTTAAATTACTTTAAATTATTATTTTTTATTAGTTTAGTTTTTTCATTAAATATTATTTTTTCAATTTCTATAATTTATTTAGTCAATAGAATATTTGTTAGAGATGTCGTTATTTTTCATATTATTATTTTTGTATTTCTCTTATTAATTTTTTGTAATAATTTTTTTGATATTTTTTTCATATTTGATAAATTGAATTTTATTGTAAAATATTGAAATTATTGAACACATTTTTTAAGTAATATTCAAATTCTCTAAATATTGTAAATTTTATATCTATGTTTTAATCTTCAACTTCTTTATTTTTGTATTTTCATTTTTAAAAAACTTATATTTACATTATTTAATGTTCATTCTACATTTTACTCTTAAATCTCATCTCCCATCGCACACTTGTTGCATGTACAAAATCATGTGACTGCTAGTTATTATTTATCTCTTTTTTTTTTATTGTTTTCATCAAACTTTATGTACCTTATTTGAATTGTATGATTGCCTATTTAGTACTATTAAAAAATTCATTCATTAACATTTGTTGTGTATATAATTGAAAGTCTTGTGACAATCTATTAGATGTTGGCATTCTATTTTTCAATTGAAGATGTCACATAAATACTAGTTGTCAACAAGCTAACTAATAGTGAACTACTTAACATTGTACAAATAGATAAATCAATAATATTTTGAATGATAATGATATGGATACAGACTTCTTTGACTTTTTAAATTTAAGATTTTTTCCTTTTCATATTGTGAAATTTTAATATGTATGATAATTGCGAGATAAGAAATGATGAAGGTTCTTGCATGTAGTGCTATCCAAAAAAAAAAGGTTCAAATCATGTGGAATGACTCTCTATGTTATCAACAATTAAGGGTCCCAAGATCTTTTATCTTGAATTATCCATGAGATGTGGAGTTGGGCATTTATATCCCACATAAGAAATACATCCCTAGCCTAAGCTTTAAATTGATTTAGTCCCATTAGTTTTGGTTAAGTGGTGTTGTTGTGACTCTTATGTTTTAAATTTTTATAAGTTTTAATCTAAAATTTTAACTAATATCAACAACTTAATTATCAAATTCAACCTTTATAAGATGACAGTCCAAGAGTTTAAAATACATATCAGATATTTAAATTCAAATAATTTATAAATAAATTAAAATTTGACAATATATAATTTTTTATGTAAAATAAAAGACATGAAAATGATCATGCATTACCTGATAGAATATAAGCTTTAGAAAATAAACAATTAAACCAAAAATAGATCTCTCTAGGAATCATGATGAGCCTCTTGACTTCATTTATTAATTAATTGAAAAATAGAATAAAACTATTTTAAAAGATTTATTATTAATTAACTGCAAGAAATAGAATATACTACGCTTTAAAAACAACTGTAAACAATAGAAAATACGTAGCTATATTTAGAAAGCTTTTTGCTTTTTTTCAATGTGAAAGCGCTGGTCAATATCCACCGAATCAAACGGAATCTCACGGTCCAACTCTCACACGTTTAAACCAATTTCGAATCTTGGATTTCATAGAAAAATTTCTCTCGTGACTCCATTCCCAATCAAATTGCGGCGGTTGACCTGATCTGTGCCAGTCCCCACTTCATAGGGCAATTTTTAGCCAAGCTTTCTCATCTGCAGAGGGAGAGCAAGAAAGAAGAAAGAGAGATGGCGGCACTCGACAAAAATGGGGAATTGGAGAAAGGGAAAAACGAGGAGGAGGAGAATTCACCGGTGGAACAAGTGGCCTTCACCGTGAGCACACACGATGATCCTTCTATTCCAGTCTGGACTTTTCGAATGTGGTTTTTGGGGCTCATCTCCTGCATTACTCTCTCCTTTCTGAATCAATTCTTCGGATACAGAACAGAGCCTCTGCTGATTACTCAGATTTCAGTCCAGGTAGCAGCTCTTCCAATTGGGCGTTTCATGGCTTCTGTTCTGCCCACCACCAAATACAGAGTGCCTCTTTTGTGTCAATTTTCGCTGAATCCCGGGCCTTTCAATATGAAAGAGCATGTTCTCATTACAATCTTTGCAAACGCGGGCTCCGCCTTTGGCAATGGATCTGCCTATGCCGTGGGGATTGTTACTATCATCAAGGCCTTTTACCACAGAGACATCTCAGTTGTGGCCAGTTGGCTCATCATAGTCACCACGCAGGTAATTTTGCCCTAAATCTTTGTTCAATGGTTTCATGGTGCTTTTTTGGCTTTGTGTAATCCATGGGGTAATGCAGGTTTTGGGATATGGATGGGCTGGACTTCTCAGGAAGTACGTTGTGGAGCCTGCTCATATGTGGTGGCCTTCCACTCTCGTTCAGGTCTCCCTCTTCAGGTATATATATATTCTTCACCATCCCCTGCTTTACTCTTTGTTTCAAGCTTCTTGGTGATGTTATTAGTTATCCCCAAGTCGGGGAATGGTTCATATAAGATCTAGCTGTTCTCATAATCTTATCGGATTCACTTACCAGTGATATACTCAATTCCTCTGTTCCTGGTCTTATCTTCTCATAATCTTATCACTGGGTCTTTTTATCCGAGGCTCAGACAAGCACTTCTGCTTGTTTCTGCAGTGTTTATTGCTGGATCTTCTGGTCTTCTTTATAAGATTCTGTATGGTGAATAATGGTGGTCTGCCTAAAGTTTCTCATAAAGTTAAATTACTTTATCCTGTTCTATAAAGGGCAAAGAATTTTTCCTCTTTTTCTTTCATAGGTTTTTGAAGATGTTCCTCCTCCCAATTTTAGTGATCCATAGCTTTGCAATGTCTCGGTGGATGGGTCAAGTCATTTGTATTAAGCATGAATTCTATAATTGGTGTTTGCAGGGCACTACACGAGAAGGAGGACAGTGGAAAGGGCATATCTCGTGGGAAATTCTTCTTCATTGCAATGATCTGCAGCTTTTGTTACTATGTATTTCCTGGGTACTTGTTTTCCACCTTAACGAGCATATCATGGGTATGTTGGGCTTGGCCTCGTTCGGTGACAGCACAGCAGATTGGATCTGGAATGAACGGGCTGGGACTTGGTGCTTTTGCCTTGGATTGGAGCACAATTGCTGCCTTCCTCTACAGTCCCTTGGTTACCCCATTCTTTGCTATTGACAATGTGTTTGTCGGTTATACCCTGGTTGTGTACTTCGTTATGCCCTTGGCCTACTGGGGAACTAATGCATACAACGCCAGGAACTTTCCTATTTTTAGCAACGATTTATTCGATGCAAATGGCCAGGCCTACAATATTACAGCTATTGTGAACAACAGATTTCAGTTGGATCAGACAGTCTACGAGAAAAGTGGTCAGATACATATGAGCGTGTTTTTCGCTTTAACCTATGGATTTGGCTTTGCAACCATAGCTTCCACAGTCACACATGTTTCTCTCTTCTATGGAAGGTAGGGTATTGGTAAAGAGGTTAGGGTTTTGATTGTGTTTTGATTGCTTTTTTATTTTTGACACAAAAAACTGTTTGTGCTGTTTTGATGTCCTCTCTTCAGGGAAATATGGCAAAGGGCCACAGCATCTAGAAGCAGTCGACCAGATATCCATACTAAATTGATGCGCAAGTATGAAGACATCCCACAATGGTGGTTCTATACTCTCCTTGTTGCTACTTTGGCTGTTTCCTTCGCACTGTGTGAGTTTTACAAGGAACAGGTGCAGCTTCCATGGTGGGGTTTAATCTTGGCTTGTGCTTTAGCATCCCTTTTCACTTTGCCCATCAGTGTTATTACTGCCACCACTAATCAGGTAAAACTGGAACATATTGATGAAAAATAATTATGCTTGCTAATTCAATTCATGGAAGATCCTAATTTAAGTTAGTGTTGTGCAGACACCAGGGCTGAACATAATTACAGAGTACATAATGGGATACATTCTTCCAGGAAAACCCATTGCAAATGTGTGCTTCAAGGTATATGGGTACATGAGTATGAGTCAAGCGGTTTCATTCTTGTCGGACTTCAAGTTGGGACATTATATGAAAATCCCACCTCGCTCCATGTTTCTTGTGCAGGTACGTTCTGTAATGCCCTCTCCTTTCCGGATTCATTATGTATGTTTGTATATCAATTTAGAACTAGAAGCGATATGTTTTTCACAAGATACAGAGCGAATTATCGCTGATTTAATGGCCACTCAAATTTGCTAAAAAAAAATCTCTGTTGTAAGAGTTTGAAGTTACTGTTTGAGAGGATCAAAGTTGGTTAAGAGTAAAAGGTTGCTGTTTGATATCCCCCGGATCATAGGATATCACTCAAATTTGTTAGAAAATATCTCTGATGTGAGAGTTTAAAGTTACTGATTGAGCTCCCTAGATCATAGGGAATCACTCAAATTTGTTAAAAAATATCTCTGATGTAAGACTTTAAAGTTACCGTTTGAGAGGATTATAAGTGATTAAGAGTTTAAAGTTGATGTTTAAGATCCCCTGGATCATAGGGTGGTATCACTCAAATTTGTAAACAAATATTACTAATGTGAAGCTTAATGTTAACGTGTTTGAGACGTATACGACCATTGAATCCTCTCTCCTGTTTTCACACTTCCATCAAACAATGACGGGATATCAGTCTTTATAAGCCATCTTAAATTGATGAAACCAAAAGTCATAATTTTGATGAACTATTCCATTGCAGTAATGGCATACTAACACACTTGTTTGTTGAAATGCAGTTTATTGGTACAATAGTGGCTGGAACGGTCAACTTGGGAGTTGCATGGTGGTTGCTGGAGTCCATTGAGAACATATGCCAAGAATCTCTTCTTCCTTCAAACAGCCCCTGGACATGCCCAAGTGACCATGTCTTTTTTGATGCTTCGGTCATATGGGGTCTAGTTGGTCCTAAAAGAATATTTGGCACGCTCGGAGTTTATCCTCAGTTGAACTGGTTCTTCTTAGGGGGGATAATTGCTCCCATAATTGTTTGGCTGCTGCATAAAGCCTTCCCAAGTGTGACATGGATTCCTCTGATCAACATGCCAGTGTTGTTGGGATCAACGGCAATGATGCCTCCAGCGACAAGCGTGAATTATACATCGTGGATCATTGTGGGAACCATCTTCAACTTCTTTGTCTTCCGCTACAGAAAGGCATGGTGGCAGCGCTACAACTATGTGCTGTCTGCAGCGTTGGATGCAGGGTTGGCATTCATGGCAGTATTGTTGTATTTTACAGTGGGGCTTGAGAACAAAAGTGTCACTTGGTGGGGCACCGGTGGGGAGCACTGCCCTTTAGCCACCTGCCCTACAGCTAAAGGCATCTCCGTTGATGGGTGCCCTCTTTTCTGATTTATATTATTCTTCTTACAAACGCATAAGTTACTAATGTACCTCATGCTTGGTATTCCAGTGCACTATTACAATATTGAAATGTCAGTATGATGTCCGTCCATTGAAGCTCATGTACAACTTAAGAGTTTGGTGTTATAAATGCACATGTTTTCTTTCTTTTAGTGAGACCAATATTTATTATTATAATAATAAAAGTCAACCTACATTTATCCTCCCCGGTTGAATAAAAGAGATAAATATAGCCAATAGAAAATGAGACTTCAGTGTTCACACGCTATTTTTAAGCTTCTTGTAATAACTTTTCATATGTTTCATAAGATCTCGATAAGCTTATTTATACAAATCTCGATATAGTATTCAATGTTTCCTTATTAGCCGATAGGCTATTATAGGCGGGCATTTCTCTCTAACCCTGTCCGATGCTTAAAACAACTAATGGTTTTTTAAGGTGGTTTGCAGTTTTGAATGAATGTAATATCGAACAAAATCAAGTATTTGATCTAATTGTAATCTTTCGCAATAAAAGCAAGAGATCTTTTATAGTATCTTGTATTTAAACGAGTACCTTATAAAAGTACTCAATTAGAACCTTCGTGTTTGTATTTGATGTTAATCTAGAGAGATGAGCAACGTAAGAAAATGCATTGTCTTGCCCTTCTCTTCAATGCTTCGTATTAGTCCACACGAACCCACAATATCCATCCTCATATCTTCAGATATTCTACGTCTTCGGGGAAATATTTTGATTTCCTAGCAGAATCTCACTCTGAAATCCTTGAACATGCTCTTCCTTTTCTTCGCTAAGGATGAAAAATCCTTCAACACTTTTAGATTCTCCAGTCTCTGCTCCTCCAGAGCTGGAAATGCTGCTTCCCTGCCAAACTCATCTGGAAACTCCATCAATTTTATGCAATTTTCGATCTCCAAAAGATACAGAAGACTGGTCAGCCTCTGTAGGCTAGCGATGACTACGAGTAGGTTTTTGCTCTTATTTATCTGTGAGTGCGATGGAAATTCACAACTTTCCCACTTCGGAAAGATCAATAAAAATTTTGATGGCAACAGATGAGATGTGTTTCTTACTGAGTTGAGGGGAAAAATGGTATTTTGCAGTAAAAGTAGAGGAGATTGGTGATAGTATTGTGAGGGGTGAAGAACGAGATATAGTTGCTACAAATGTTGGTCCATCTGCTTCTCCCCACTTTGTATTTCCATTACAGAAAAGTTGACAAATCTTATTTTGTAACGGAGTACTATCAGGCTGGAGATTTTAATGCACATTGGTTGAAACAGAAAGAAGTTTTATTTCCCAAAGAAATTGAAAAGTACATCTTTTAGTATAGATGAATTAAATATCTATCTCAAATATTGGTCCATTTTCAGTTGGAGGAAATGCTCTTTACATTCAAAGAGGTGCAGAGATGTCAGCCTTTGTAGGCGAGCAACGACTATAGGCAGGGATTTCAGCTTAGTCCGCTAGACATCAAGATACTTATTAGTTGACTACCACACCCTATGTTATTGTGGAAGCGAGAATGACGATCCTTCCCACTAAAATACTAATGTCATGTCATATGCCACACCCAACCAAACTTACTAGTACTAAATTTAAGAGCCTTTCATTCTATTGCAACAACTTACTCCAAGATCTACAATTCAACATGAGTTTAGATTTCAAGAGCTCAATTGATAAAACTTTGGTGTAAAATGGGGAATATAGTTACATCATCTCTAAGTCGATGATGGGTGAAGAAAATGAAGCTCGATGGGGAGTTTTTGAAATTCAATTCTCATGTCATATCAAAATCAGAATATAGAATTGAAGATATCTAAGAGATAACTCTTTTAAATAGTTTCTGAGGAGCCTTCTTCCTGGTAATGGTCACAATGTAGCTTTCATTTTCAATATCAAATGGTACAACAAAGTGTCTGTATGGATGTTTTGACATCAATGACAATCAATGCCAACACCAATATGCCAAGTCTAACAAAGCAATGATAAATCTCCAACCCTCGAACCTACAACAAAGTGTCTATATGGATGTTTTGACATCAATCACAATCAATGCCAACACCAATATGCCAAGTCTAACAAAGCTTTGATAAATCTCTAGCCCTCAAACCTACAACAAAATTTCAAAATGAATAGTTTCACAATGTTTAATACATAAATAAATTGTGGATGGTCAAGGTTGTCACCCCAACCTTATTTCACTCAAAAGCGATTTAAACCAACAATGAAAAGTTATCCAAATATCTCAACAAACTTATACAATGAAACCAAATCACCACTATACCTTCTCACCCTAGGATACAAAAATATGTTAGCCAAGTTTGGAGACTTAGGTTGGAAAATCATGCACTAGCTTGAAAATAAAAATATTTTGTTTTATTTATTTTCTTTTTAATCATCTACAACCAGGACAAACAAAGAAGGGGCAATAGGGAAGCCTTCCATATCTACTAGATCCAATGAGTGCTAAGGGCTTCATTCATTCTCATGAGAGATGAGTTTATTTGAACTATGTTGACATTACAATCATGTTTGTCTTTAGTGACACACACCTATTCAGATTGTAAGTATCTACCGAGCATATTGTACAATTAACAGAGTTAACCAAGCATTTTAGTCTCTACCGAGTTCTACAGTTGCTACCAAATCCAAAAGATAGTATTCAGTTTGCACTGAGTAGTTTCTACCATAATGGTGATCGGTGATCAACAGTGTAAACTGAGCTTAATAAGGTTTACCAAGTTCCTCAATGCAAACAGAGTTATGCAGCGCTTACCAAGTTTGCAATAGCAGTAATCAGAATCCAATGTTGACCAAGCCACTCAATGTTAATCAAGTGATTCCATTTATACTGAGCTCATAGTGATAGCATGAATCAAGTGATTTAATTTATATGTTGAGTTTCACAATATTCACCGAGTCACCAATGCAGACCGAGTTCAGACTACTTAGAAAGTGATTAGTATGGATCGAGCTTCTATGTCTACTAAATGCATGATGATGCTAAGCATTGACTGTGGATGTTAAGTATTAGAACCTCACCGAGCTAGTCTTCAGAACCCGAGTTCCTACAGTTTGGGCCAACTTTGTGTAAACTTGTATTGTAGCCGACTTTTGTAAATTGGATTGGTATATATGTGATGTATTGTATCACATCCAATGTAATACAAGCAACTAATGTAACAAGAAAAGAAGAGAAGAAGAGTGAAGTACAAGGCTACATGCAATATAAGGAGCAACAAAGATTTATCTATCACTACAAAGTGATCATTACACTCAAAGGTATCTCATTCAGCAAACCAAGTTGCAGATAAGAGATTAGCCATTGTTTCATCCTAATAGGTCAATCAGTCAAATCCTTTCACAAGGTAGACTTAATAGTCTTTTGTAAATCTCTTTACCAAGTGCATACTTTATTGTATGTTTGTAAATCCTTTTGCAAGGTGGACCTAGCAGTCCTTATAGCTCCTAACAGGGCAGATCATTAGAAGTGATCATTGTAAGCCTTAACAAGCCAACTTTATACTGCAATACTAAAGCTTGTGGTTATCATCCCCACCCTAGTTTTACTTTATATTTGGAAGGTTTCTGAGTCACCAAAATTGTGTGTCAAAGTGTTTTGAATGCTTAATATTTCCAATTTCTCATGCATGCAATTAGATCAAAATACATATGAAGGATTAATTGGTAATTAATTAAAGAGTAAAGTTTTCTTAGTTACTAATTCACCCCTCCCCTCTTAGTAACTTAGCCTATCATATATATTTTCAACAAACTACTCATGAAACATGTGTCAATGAGTTTGACTAAAAAAGTACACCATTGAATCCTTTTAGCAATATCAAAGTTTGAATTATGGAAAGTATCTCCTACTTATCAATTAACGAGCTTAAGGGCTTTCTAATCAATGCTTCATAAGGCACAACACTTGGTGAAGGTTTTACAAATGGGGTTGCAAGAAGAGTGGATTTAACTATGGAGGAAAGTCCATAGTTAAGTGCACTAGAGGTGGAGTAGTACTAGAATGAGTGACCACTCATGAAGTCTTGGTGCTTCACCTATGTGAGCATCACCTAGATCCAATGAGTGTTATGTTTTTCATTCATTCTCATGAGAGATGGGATCATGTAAACTGGTACTAATGAAAAATGGGTCAATAAGTTTGACTTGAAAACTACATAGTTAAATCATGATAGAAATTATCACAATTTGACTTGCTATGGAAAATATCTCCTACTATGGAAATGTGGTCCATCCCAAAGACTATCTTACCATACACCTCATTAGTAAAAGTCAAGATATCAGTCTTAGTGCGGTTGTGTTGGTCTTTATAGTGACAAGTATAATTGGAGAAGGTTTCATGAAAATTCTTTTTTGGCTTCCTCACATATCTTAGATAAATAAATAAATTTACATGTCTTCCTCATAATCTATGAAAAGTCCATCTTTATACATGTGGTATAAAATCTTATAAGGACCACAAACTTTCAAGAGTATGTTGCTTCAACAAAATTGCAAACAAAAAGGAAAGCAAAATCTCCTCATGTATTTAGCTCAAATCTTTTTTAATTTAGATTATATTAAAAAAAATGTAAAGGAGAACTATATTTTATTTTATAGGTTTTGATAAAACATTGAATAATAGTTTGAATTTTTTTTAAGAATATTCAAATTTGTTGTCTATTTAATAAGATTGGAAATTATATTTACATCATGTAATACAAGGCAATTTAGACGAGATTAGAGTTAAGGTAGTTACTAATTCCTCTCCTTTTTTTTAAAAAAATGAGGGGGACTTCTTTTATTTGGAAAAGAAATTTGATCGTTACTTATAGAGGTTTTGGTTATTGTTAAGGATTTTGAGATGATTATTGTAAATATCTAATGTTTTAATATTGTGTTGGGATGGGCTATCTTTTGGGAAGACCTATTTCTTCACCTTTGTGAGCATCACCTAGATCTAATAAGTGCTAAGTGTTCCATTCATTCTTTTGAGATATGGCTTCTTCCTAACCAATAATCATGAAAAAAGAGTCGATGAATTTGACTTGAAAACCACATGATTGAATCCTGATAACAATATTACAGTTTAGAATGGAACAATATAAATATAAATTGAAAAGAATTTTCTCATTGAAAATTAAAAACATTTCATCTTCCATAATAATCCCTTAACATTCATGGCTTGATATGATTATATATATATATATATATATATATATATATATATATATATATATATATGTAGATAATATTAGATATACATAGCTAACAAAAGCTAAACTACCATACATGTACCAAAGTAAATATTAAGAAATTTTATGTTATAATAATATTAACATTTATATGTTTTCTTTTAATTTAATATTAATGATAATGTAAAAGAAAGAAGAGGTAGGTAAGGATTGAAAACTCTGAGTTTCATTAATCCTCCAAGCCAAACTATGCACTGATTGGCTCAACACAAGCTTCCACATCGCTAAAGCAACAAGTAGTTCATGAAGTGTCCATGTAAACTAGTTTTGTAGAAGTATAGCATGAACTTGCTTTTTTATCTTATGGAGGTTTATATATGTTGAAACTATATAGAGTCAGATGATCAATTAACTATTTTATTTGGTCTACACTCCATATATTTGAAAATGGAAACAAGTTATATTATATGATACTCATGTTTCTTATTTGAGTAGGCAAGTAGTGGATATCACCAATCTCAACATGCTTATAGCTATAAGAACATATTAAATATAATTTTTCTTGACTAAAGAATTCATGCCTAACAACATAAAACTAATTGTCATGTCTTATCATTTTGAATAATATTGCATTTGGGCATTCAACCACAAGTTCTCAAAATAGGGTTTTATGCGTAGAATGTTGATAGAATCCTCCTAGAATGCATCATTCGTTTAGAATTCTTGAAACTTATTTTGAATCTACAACTAGAAAATGAGTCTCACCTCAAATGGATGGCTTTTATCTTACACAAGCTGGGGTGGTTGAAGATACAACCACCATATTATTGGAAACCTAAAAGAAGGCAACTGACTGTAACATGCAATCAAAACAAATCTCTTTTCTGACTTACATTTCAATGATTTATTTAATCAACCTTCATCCTTCATTTGTATTCATATATGACATGATTTCTATATAGGAGAATTGATTGCCTAAATTAATTTCAACCCTTTCAAGGCCTTAGAATGTCTGTAGTAAACTAAGTCTTCATGATGTTAGACACAGTTTTAAATAAACAAAAAAATATTCAACCATCTTTTGCAAACGTGCACTTTTTCACTTATCCACGTGCACCTACTTGAGATGCAAGTTGCACTTTTTCCCTTATCCCCTTGCACCTACTTGAGATGCAAGCGCTAGTTTATTTTCCATCCAAATGGTTCTTAAGAATTTTTTTACACTTTGTTGACTAGGAAGAATGAAAACTCGGTGTAGAGGGTGCCATGACATTCTTATTAGGTGACTGCAAGTTGTCTCACATATATTCTATTCATTTCCCTTTGAACCAAAATAGGACGTAAATGCCATGTGTTAGTCGCTTTCAGAAGTAAATGCCCCTAGCTCGCAGACACACGTGTGCGAATGGCATGGACCATCAAATGGCAAAATTAGAAAAAAAAAATGATTATTATGCTCATAATTATATTTGTGCAGAAATTTGGAACCAAAGAAAGTTAAAAATAGAGAGATTTCTTCTTCTTGGCAAACAAAGAATTGAGCTTACATTTTGTTGCACAAGATCATAATCAGAACTAAAACTTTAGCCATTTTCAAATATTACAGTTTTAGACTGTGCAGATCACAGTATTCTCTGCTTCCAATAACCCTAATTCAGATCTTTGTATTCTTTGGATCTTTGAAACTTATTTCAATCTTGGCCTCCACATATTTAAACTCTGTTCTTCAGAATCGCCATTTGAAACTTATTTTAATGTGAGTACAATTACTGAAAACCCTAACTCAGATCTTTGAATTCTTTGGATCTTTGAAATTTATTTCAATCTAAGCCTCCAAATCTTTAAACGGCGGCTTCAAAAATGTTGTTTGAAACTTATTTCAATCTGAGTACCATTCAGATCCGAGGAACCTCATTGAAACCTCCATCAAAGAGCATCATCCATCAAAAACCCTAATGAGAGATAAACAAGAACAAATAATAGTGACCTAATCGGAAGCATAAAACTCCACGAGCTCTTCAAAAGAATCACTGAAATCTACATTCTCCAACATCCACACCAGATCCTCAAACATGACAACCTCACAGCAAACGGAAAATTGCTCCTTGTTGCCTTTTTCAGAGCTATGAAGAAGAACCCTAAGCAATGGATGATTGAGATAGTGTGAACTGATGAAATACCTCCTAGATTTTCCCACATACACGACCTGAAATATGCACGACATTTTTGTATAGATTTTAGGATGCGTAAATAACTAGTGGGTGAAAATAGTCAACCAAACAAACAAAATCAATGCCTAGGATTGAAAAATGGAAACGGAGGTAAACAGATTCATATTAATATCGCTAATGATAAATGAAGTATCCAAAACACCATAATTAAAAAATGAAACTGACCCAAGATGAATTGATAAACTCAATGATTTATTTTATAATTTATTCATCGTTACCTCTTTTGTCCCTAAAAACATCATCATCTTTTCAAAGTCCTAAGAGCATGCATCAAAAGGGAAATTGAAAACCGTCTGAACACAGACCTGCCACAACGACATTTCAGGGTAATACATTATGTTTTTTAAGGTTTCAAGAGGTTTACAAATGGAGAATTCAGGGTAATACATAAAGTTTCAAGAGGTTTAAAAATGGGGAATTCAATATTTCTTTACAATTGGATTTTAAAAGTCGTCAAAATAGGATTGTACACAAAGGCACTAACCAATTCACGAAACTAAGCTTTCCAAGGACTGATAAATAATTTTTATGATTGTATCCTCATTTCCCTTGGGAAGGTGGAAGAGAAAAACTAGAGATTGAGAGTTGGTTGACATGAGGTATGTCCTATACACCCTCGTCTGTTTGGTTTGTGGAATTTAAAAAACCCGAATTTCTACAAACCTCAAATTAGCCAAATCAAAGGTTTGCAAATCTTAGTTCTTTTTTTTTTTTCAGATTTTACTTGAACTGTTTGTTTCACGTAGAAAGATACATTATTGTGTGTTTGGTTCTTCAACTTGGAATTGGAATTTGATTTTTCAAATTTATAATTTTTAAATTTTCTTTTTTTTTTAATTTTTAATTTTATTTTGTAAAACTTTTTTTTTAAATTCTTTTTTTTTTTGAAGTTATTGAATATTGATTGTTTTATTTATGTGTAAATAAGCCTATTTTTTTCAAATTGCAAATACTAGTAAAAAATAACAAATTAATAATGATATTACTATAAATTTTGTCGAATCGTAAAATTTGTGTACATTAAGGTTAAAAACATTTATTAATATTTTAATATACAAAAATATATTACAAACTCCAAAATATTCATGACATTACAAAACAATTGTCTTATGTATACAACTCGGTAAACAAAAATGTCAATTTTTTTTTACGTATGGTCAATTTTACACATTCATTTTTTATGCACTTTTCCGCATATGGTCCTAACAAAGAAGTCCAAACATAATACAGAGAAGGCATCGTAGAAAAGTAATTATTGCCTTTGCCATTGCCCTATCCACCTCATGAGCCTTACAAACTCAACCCTCTCCACCTCTCGAGCCTTATAGAATTTGTACTCAGTTCCTTCATCACATACTACACTTGTAGATGGAGCACCATTGACCCTAGTAAAGTGTCTGCATCTATTATTCCCCTACGAAAATAAAATTCTTTAGTTCATACTATAATGTTCAGTCCATAAAAAGTAATTTATAACAAAAATATATTTGTATTCTTCAACAACCTTCTTCTTATTAGAGCAACACCAAAATTGCCGCCTAGGGTTATTCAGCGTGTGCGATGTCTTTAACAAGCATGGAACACCACATTGACACATTGGCACATTGAGCAAAGCCATCAACCTATTATAAATAATGCATGAACAAATATTAATAAGATGAATATTATAATAAACAATATAATTGAAATTGAATTGATACACATGCATAAAATCTCATCTCAAGAGAAGATATTTTCGTGTCATGAGGGTCTTATGGTTCTTATTATGAATGTGTTAAAATCCAAAAAGGCTAAGAAACCTAGGGGCAACTTGAAGGCAGTGGAGTATGATATGGAGGGCAGTCTCCTAGAGAAAGATTATGATTCAAATACTGAAGATGATGCAGAGGGGGGTAATGTTGGTTTGAAAGGGGGTTTTGGGGGTAGCTCTTAGAAGAAGAAGAAGATTGCTGAAGGGAATGACTCTAACCATGAAAGTGATTTTGTGGAGGAAATGGTGAGAGATTATTGGAAGAAGAGGAGTGGTGGTAAGGGAAAGGGAATTAAGGGTCAAAATGATGATAGGGTTTCAACCCCATTAGATGATGAACCTCGAGCTCACAGAATGGAGAGGAAGTGAAAATCTTTGAGGCTTCAAGAGGAGAGGATTTAGAATTCTATGAAGAATGTGGAGCTGGAAAGAGAGGAAGATAGGCATCAAGAGCAAATTTCAGATTTTGACAAGACCGAGGGAGAAATTGGTTCTACCAAAGGTTTGTTTGGAAACCCTAGGACCATCCTGATGGAGATTGGAATTCTGAAACAACAAATGCAGTTTATTGGAAAGGAAGTGGAGCAGGTTAGCAAACTGGTCAGAGGGGAGTGCACTTTGGGTCAACATATTGACTGGCTTTTGGAGGTAATTGGAAATGCTAAAGAGGTTAAAAACTTTATGCACAAGATTCCACGTATTGAAGCTAAAAATAGGGTGCTAGAGAAGGCCAATAGTGATAATCAAAAGAAGCTGAATAGATTGGAGGCCAAACTGAATAATATTGAAAAGATGATCAAGCAAATGGTAGACAATAATAACAACTCTCTAAAGACTATGGCAGATAATGTGGGCAATCTCCTAAAAAAGTTTGAGCAAGATAAAGGCTAGGACTCCCCTTCAGTGGTTGAGAACTAGGGTCCTAGCAAACGCACTCGAGCTCACTCTAAGAAGAATGAGAAAATGAACAAGATGGATGAGGTGAAGGCCACTATAGAGAATATACACATTTTGGCAGACCAAGTTGCTGACCTGATAAAGACTATTTAGTTGTTCAAGTACTGGTCTTTTGCTGTCCTTTTCAGCTTTGTTTCTGGTTGGCCTCCTGTTTTCTCTTTTAGGAGGTCTATTTTATGTTGATCTGTGCTTTTATACTATGATGTTAGCTTTACACTTCTCTTTTATGACTCATGTTTTTATGTAAAAGGTTGCAGGTCCTTTATCCATGTTGGAAATCAGAGAGTTGTATTGATATGCTATCACACATATGCAAGCAACAAGTGGGTGAAGACCATGCATGATTAGCATATCGTAGATTTATGTCTAAGATAATTGCAGATCGTGATATTGGAGCTCAAGAGACATGCCATATGCTACAAAAGCTACCACTTGTTGTTAGTAGTCACTCTTTTATAACACTAAATGTTGGACGTAAAGTTTTAAATCGAATTAACAAAAATCTAGGTGATAATACATTACTAGTGAGTTATCTACACTCTTACATAGAACGACCCACTAAGATGGAGCTAGTATCATTGATTGAAACTACTATATCATTCTCATTTTCATCTACTAGAAAAGGGTGCAAGTGGAAGGTTAGAAAGCATAAAGCAATTGTCAATGTTTTTCCTCATTTCTATAGTACCCTTGACGAGGAATCTGAACAATTTGAGACTTTTTGTTGGAGTGAAATATTGTTGCACAAGCATTATTGTAGCATCGCTATAGATACAAGTCTCACAAAAGATGACATTGTTACAAATTGGAAACAATTGCAATCAAATAACTATCGTGTCTGGCATGTGGACCACTTGATAATTACAGATCCTAACCCTAAAGAGGATTTAAATGATACAAGTGAGGTGGATCCAAGAAATACAAGTGCCCTAGATGAATGGGAGATGTTATCATAGATGGGAGTTTCTGGTGGTGAGAACTTGAATGCCCTCGAAATACTCGGTCGACATGACTTTGATAATATCAACAATTGGGATGAATGTTCTTTACCTCCCCACTTGCAGAACATTGCAAAGCATTTCATAAGTATAAACAAGGCATCCCAAATGGGTGACCACTCCATATTACAAGAGCATGCTCCACTATATCCATTAACTCCCAAACAAGAACTAGCACTTGCGACTATAAAAGAACACTAAAATGATAGTTCCTCAAACCAACCCCTCTGCATGATCATACAAGAAATGACAGGCACATGCAAATCATACTTGATACATTGCATCCAACATGCCATTTGGGTTTTAACATCTAAAAATAATATTCCACTCCTTACTATTGCCCCTATAGGAGTTGTGACATTCAAAATACACACCTCAACCATACATGCTACCCTTAGAATACCAATAAGAGAAATGTACCCACTACATGGACAATCACTTCTAGTCTTTCAAGAAGAGATGAGACATGTGAAATACCTCCTTATTGATGAATTTAGCTTTGTAGGGCCAAAATTGCTTTTGAAAATAGATAGTAGATTGTGTGAGGCTTTCCCTCATCAACAAAAAATGATTTGGTGGTACATCTATAATTCTTGTTGGTGACTTAGCATAACTACCCCCTGTCATGGATAAACTAATATATGCATCGCAATCACATGCCAAATACCTTTGGGATAAATTTACAAAGGTTATCACATTGACAACCATATTCTGCCAACAATGTGACACTCAAGCTCAAATCAACTTTCATTGTGTGTTGTACAATATGCAAAATGCAGATCCAACTGAAGAAGATTGGGAATTACTTATGCAACATACAAATAAAACAATATCTATTTCTAAACAAAGAGCATTTGATCAGTCAATGCACCTTTACTCTACAAATAATTTAGTTAGGCTACACAATCAAAAAATGCTTAAATTACTCGATCTTCTAGCTACACTTAGTAGTGCAGTAAAAACACATTTACAACCAAACCTCGATAGTGATGTTGATCAACTTCCAAAAGAACTATTCTTATGTAAAGGTCAATGAACAATGTTAATGAAAAACCTTTGGATTCAAATGGGCCTTGTAAATGGATCACTTGGGGAGGTGGTAGATATTGTGTACACACCTGGTTGTAAGCCCCCTGACCTACCTCTATATGTGATTGTTTGATTCGATAATTATAATGGCCCACCTTGGATCCAAGGTGACCAAAATAGTTTACCTATAACACTTATAATCTTAGGTTATTATAGATAGATCCCACTATCTATGTCATGGGCACTCACCATATACAAATCCCAAGGATTAACACTTCAAAGAACAACAATTGATATTGGTACAACAGAATGACAAGGTTTGAGTTTTATAGCTATATCAAGAGATAAAACACTCGACAACTTGTGTATAGAGCCACCATTCTCCTTTGATCAATATGCAAGAATGAAAGATAATCCATATACCATCATCAGAAAAAAGAAAGAGTCTCGATTGCAACAACTCTCCCTATAGAGTGGATAGGTAACAAATGTAGTACTTTCCTCTAATTTATATGACTATGCATGTGTCTGTACTTCATCGATCTTTACATTAGCTATATTTATGCATTTAAATATCATTGTTCACTAATGTAACAAGTTATTTTGTTATATGTATGGTGAAAAGATACCATATACTATTACTTGAATCCTCTATTCATAACTCACTTTGTACTTTCAAATATTGTAGTTTATTTATGTGATTTCCTAAAAACTCCAAAGGAGGCATAGTGTTCATGTTTCCAATTGCACCATGAAGACCGAGGAGGCATATTGTTTGCGACGGATGGGAAAATGTTTCATCATTGAATAGGTCATTGATTGCATATGCTATTTGTAATGTCCCATTCCGAGCGTACTTCAAATTTCTCTTAGTCACCAATTTTAATAACTTCAGGTATGTGTTCTTTACTTGGAAATATATTAAAGTAGTACTTATCCTCTATGGTTTCCAAATTTCTTGAATAATATAATGAGTGATAGTTTCATGTATAGAATTGCATAATTAGGAATATAATCTTTCCTAATAATATATTAGTTTATACAACCCCCATTTTTTTTTTATCCTTATATATCCTAGGGTTATTCTTATTTTCGTTCAATGAAGAAATATCACTTTCCTTGTATTTCTTGAAGATAATGTTCTAACTTGTATTATATGTGCATCTTGGTGTGTCAGGTACAATGCTTGTATTTCCTTGTGTTTCCCTGTTGCACCTCTCTAATCTTTGTTCATATGTTCCAATGCAAAAATGTCTCCTTATGTACGGATATACATTAAAATGGCTTCAAATCCAAATGCTACGATACTCGTGTTATTTTCGCTTGTGTTGGGAATTATGCTTACATCTATGTTACAAATGCCCGCCTTTGTATTTCAATGGATTCCAAGTACTTTGCCTGCGTAACCAACAAGTATACTCTATGTATGCACTCCCGTCCAATTGTCTAATCTCTATGATTTACGAGGGATTAATAAGTAGTGTGTTCGCTAGTATAAGTATTAAGACTGATGTTATTTTGTATTGCTCACATGTCGTGCTTCTCTCATTCGTAGTTTTTTTTTTCCTCCAAATCATTCGATGTTACACATATATTCCCCACTCAATGCTTCATTCCATCCTTTGCATGGTGAGCGAAATATTCAAACTTGCCGATAAGACATGACCCTTCATCAATTTGGCGATTGATTGGTTTATGTTAAGATATATATATATATATATATATATATATATATATATATATATATATATATATATATATATATCATATATTGTTTATATGTTATTTAAATATTATTGTTATCATATATATGTTTAAATATGTTATATAGTATTATATGTCATTATAACATATTTAAATATATGTTATTATAAATATAATACCATATTGTGTTATTGTTTATATTAATTCTTGTATCATTAATATATATAATATTATATTGATTAGTTTATTAATCAATTTATTATTATTATCATTAGTTATTAATATTATATATATTCAAATGTGAATATATTATAATCTTCATTGGTTTCATAATGTGGCTATAATATTTATTATTAAAATATATATCAAAATTAGGGATATTATAGCCCTCTCTTCTCGAATTTTCTTGTCCTCAAGCATAATCATTCATATACCGGCTCTTTTATAGAAAAAAAAAAAAAAACATATTTTCATACAAACGCCTAAAACATACATCTTTAATGAATGAAAACATGGAGTAGACACGATGCAGACAGATGAAGACACGAAGCAAACATGATGCAGACACATCATACATTCTTTATAATTTTTCACAATGAAGTAGAGTAAAGGGAATGATTTATAACATATAGTTCCCTAGTACACCTTTTGATCATAGATCCTACAACACAAACAATTATTAGCATGTACATGTATATAATAGCTCCAAAGAAAAGATTAGTCATGATAAATTAGTTCTGAACCAATTTCCTACCAAGCCCAAGAGCGGAACTTTGACCCTCTTGGCCTTGATGACAACTAATGACATCCATCAAGGTGGTCTACTTGGTAGATTCTTAACTGAATTAAGCTGACATGATGTCAAGCCTTAACTTAACCAATCTAAGCCCACGAGCGAAACTTTGGCCCTCCTGGCTTTGATGGCAGCCTTTGACATCCATCAAGGTGTTCTACTTAGATGGTAATCTTATTCTTCCTACCTAAGCCCAAGAGCGAAAATTTGGCCTTCTTGGCCTCAGTGGTAGGTGTTGGGCATCCACACGAGGTGGTCTACTTAGTGGATTGCTTGTTTGGCTAGAAAGGTTCTTGTGAAAAGGAGCCATTACTATCTTTCCCTTAACTAGCACTATAATAGGGTGTCCTAACCACTCTCCCTTGATTGCAGACTCCATAGGAAAGTTGATACGGTGCCCTTACTATCTTCCGCTTAACTAGTACTACAATAGGATGTTCTCCCCTAATTGCAAACTCCATAGGAAAGTGGTAGGATTCCCTTACTATCTTCCCCTTAACTAGTACTACAATAGGGTATTGTAGCAGCTCTTCCCTGATTGTAGACTCCATAGGAAGGATAGATGCCCTTATAGTCTTTCCCTTAACTAGTACTACAATAAGGTGTCTTAACAAACCTCCCTTAATTGCAGACTCCATATCAAAGTTAAATATGGCCTTTCCCTTAACTAGTACTACAATAAGGTGTCTTAACAAACCTCCCTTAATTGCAGACTCCATAGGAAAGTTAAATATGGCCTTTCCCTTAACTAGTACTACAATAAGGTGTCTTAACGAACCTCCCTTAATTGCAAACTCCATAGGAAAGTTATATATGGTAGGGTTTCTCTATAGTCTTTCCCTTAACTAGTACTACAATAAGGACCTTATAGACCTTCCTTGATTGTAGACTTCATAGGAAAGCTACTTGAAATCCCTAAATCATTTCTCAAATAATCAATTTTACACCTTTATGATTACATTAATTAAGAAAACTTACAATTTCATATTTTTAACTATGGTTGAACTTCCTCGAAGCTCCATTGGCTTCCCTCTCTATTCATTGGCTGAATGTTATTGATGTTCCCTTGATCATATCTCATCTTCTTCGATGTTGTCCCTTCTAATTATGGGTCGAGTATTTCCTCTATTCTATGAACTTGACTTTTCTTCCCGCATTTATATCCTGGTTCCCATGATTCCTTGCATTTGAAGTATAATTTCTTCCTTCTTAAGTCTTCATGTTGTTTTCGAGCTTTCTCATCTTGGCATAGGTGACCCTTTTCAAAGTCCTCACCACAGTGAAAACATTTTCTTTTTGGGAGTTCTTGCTTGTGCTTTTCACTCGTATCGTGGAATGGTTTGCTATGGTTGCTTGAAGGTCCACAACTTAATGATGAAATTTCTAATCTCAAAGTTGTTTCAATGGCATCATCAAGAGATGTTGGTTTCAAAGCACTTACCAACCCTCTTAGTGAATCTTTTAATCCTTCCACGAACAAGTAAGTGAGTCTGTCATTATCTACTCCTATAACTCTGACTGAGAGTTTTTGGAATTTGGCTATATAACCTTCAACTGATCCTTTTTGCTTGATTTGAATCAGCTTTCTAAAGTCTTCTTGAGGGTGCTTTCTATCAAACCTTTTAATGAGTTTTTGAGAGAATTCTTCATAAGAAGTAATATTTTGGTGTCCTTGAGTAACAAGGCCATGATGCCACCAATCATGTGTTGTGCCTTCTAAGTGAAGGATCGCAAATTGAAGTGCATTCTCTTCTATCATCGGGCTAAGGGTAAGATAAGTGTTCAATTTTTGTAGCCAAGTGCGTGCAGTGGTCTTTTTCGATCCATCAAAATTTGCAAGCGTTACTTTATTTACTTTTCTTTTAAGATCTTGATTTTGCAATCTTCTTCCTTGCCTAGGAGTTTCTTTCCTGTTAGCTTCACAGAATTCTCTAAATGTTACTAGCTCTTTGATTTCTGGTTCAAGGCTAGCATAAGCTCTTGCATTCTCAATAGAATTATTGGTTGTTTGTCCCTCTCCTTCCATCGAGGGGTCCTCCCAAGGTAAGAAAGGTGGTTTGGGCACTCGAGATGATGAAGCTCCATTATTTTCTAAGTGGTTTAAACTTATGTCTCTTCCATTAGCATTATGGTTTCTTAGATTGTTTATGGAATTTCCCATGTTTTGAAATGCTTGAAGGAGTGCTTGGTTTGATTTCTCTATCTACTCTGCTAGAGTTTGGTTTGTCTGTTCCATAAAATTCCTAATTTCATTAGATCGTTGTTCGCTCATTTTTGTTCCTTTTTTCATTTACTATCTTTCAGGATGGCAGGATCAGGCTCTGATACCACTTGTAATGTCTCGTTCTGGACGTACTTCAAATTTCTCTTACTCACCAATTTTAATAACTTTAGGTATGTGTTCTTTACTTGGAAATATATAAAATTAGTACTTATCCTCTAGGGTTTCCAAATTTCTTGAATAATATAATGAATGATAGTTTCATGTATAGAATTGCATAATTAGAAATATAATATTTCCTAATAATATATTAGTTTATACAGCCCCTTTTTTATTTTATTTTATCCTTATATATCCTAAGGTTATTCTTATTTTCATTCAATGAAGAAATATCACTTTCCTTGTATTTCTTGAAGATAATGTTCTGACTTGTATTATATGTGCATCTTGGTGTGTTGGGTACGATGCTTGTATTTCCTTGTGTTTCCCCGTTGCACCTCTCTAATCTTTGTTCATATGTTCCAATGCAAAAATGTCTCCTTATGTACGGATATACATTAAAATTTCTTCAAATCCAAATGCTACAATACTCGTGTTATTTTCTCTTGTGTTGGGAATTATGCTTACATCTATGTTACAAATGCTCGCCTTTGTATTTCAATGGATTCCAAGTACTTTTCCTGCATAACCAACAAGTATACTCTGTGTATGCACTCCCATCCAACTGTTTAATCTCTGTGATTTACAAGGGATTAATAAGTAGTGTGTTCGTTGGTACAAGTATTAAGACTAATGTTATTTTGTATCAATTGCTCATGTGTTGTGCTTCTCTCGTTCATAGTTTTTTTTTCCCTCCAAATCATTCAATGTTGTATATATATGCCCCACTCAATGCTTCGTTCCACCCTTTGCATGGTGAGCGAAATATTCAAACTTGCTGATAAGACATGACCCTTCGTTGGTTTGGAGATTGATTGGTTTATGTTAAAATATATATATATAATATCATATATTGTTTATATGTTATTTAAATATTATTGTTATCATATATATATTTAAATATGTTATATAATATTATATGTCATTATAACATATTTAAATATATGTTATTATAAATATAATACCATATTGTATTATTGTTTATATTAATTCGTGTATCATTAATATATATAATATTATGTTGATTAGTTTATTAATCAACTTATTATTATTATCATTAGTTATTAATATTATATATATTCAAATGTGAATATATTATAATCTTCATCGGTTTCATAATGTGATTATAATATTTATTATTATCTATTTATTATTAAAATATATATCAAAATTAGGGATATTACACTATTCTAGCGGATGCACCTTGAAGCCCGTTGTTGTTAATAAGTGCAAGAACACCGCAATTCTATAGACTCCATGTGTATTACACTCTCGACATCTATTATGCTTCTTTGTGCTGAAATTGAATAATAAATGTGTTCTTTGTGGAGAAACTATTGTTATCATTATTTTACTTCTATCCCCTAATCATAACTCACTTTGTAATTACAAATATTGTAGTTTATTTATGTGATTTTAAAAATGTTATACTTTAATATTTTATCTTCACATGTACATTTTTGAATATGCACGTGTCTAATAATCTAATTGATGAAAAAAAATGCATGTCAAACCAAAAAGAATGATCTTTACGCGATGTCTATACACATACTATCATTCATCATAGTTTTTAGTTGATAAAAAATAATTGTATTCTAATTTATTTTGGTTTGTACAATATTAATAATTTAAAAATAAATAAATATACTTGTATTCTATGTTGTTTTGATTTGTAGGTTATTAAACAAACACTTGTGAACATGTAAAGTTTTAAAATAACATAAATAATTCCTTACTTGGATTTTTAAAATATTTTGTATTCAATGGTTCTTATTAGAGTATAATTGTATGGATGTAGCTATCTTCAATTTTTGTGTTCCTCTTCTACATTTGTTATATGAATTTAAGAATATGAATGTAACTACATTTTTTTTTTACATGCCTTTCATGTTGTATTAAATGCCCAAAATTATCTTATATATACTTTCACCTTCTATCACTATCGGCACACCCCTTGCTCCTTCGGGTGCAAGTGCTAGTAATAATCTTTTTTAAAGGTATACAAATTTGGGTTTGGAGATTGGTACTAATGATTGATTAGATGAATTTATTTGAACATGAATTCATAAATGATTATGACATCTATTAGTTAATCTTGTGTGGTAAATTGAAATGTCAAATGATGAGAGTTAAAAATTATGTTTCTTGATAGATTAATAATGGTTATAATGTAGCTTGAGCATCATTCTTTATACATATTTGTGCACTAAAGAATCTTAACATAATATGTTAAGCATCAAATTTGTTAAAATGTGAGATGTCATCTCAGTGTTGCAAATTTCAAAAAAAAGAAAAAGATTTTTGAACATTACTGATAGAAAAGAAAATGTAAACCAAATCATTCTTGATTCAACCTTTAGTTAATTTAGATCAAATGCACTAAGAAAATTACAAATCTTTAATAGTCTATAGATGGCACTCTTTAAATCTTATAGATTGCTAGCTTGATTATGTTGATTCAATTTGTCTATTAGATCCCAAAAAATTATTTTCTAAGAAATATACTTTGCCAAAAATATTGCAAGTTCAATAGAGTGAAGGGTCATTTACCCAATCATGCACAAATAAGTCCTTTTGTTGCACCTACAAATAGGTAAGTTAAAATATATACAAATTGAATAATGTTAGAGTATATTATAACATACATATAGATGACATTGAAACCAAACATAGAACACAAGAAAATGATTTTATAAAATTAATGATATGCATAGATAACTGAACACATCATAAATACAAATATTTCTTGTGGGAACCACCAGAAGAAAAAAAATCTCACATCTTCCTTGCCTCCTTTAGTATACTATAAATCCTTAATTTTTTTGGTGAAAATAGTTTATATTTATTAATATTATTTTAGAAGTATGCATACATAGAAAGTTCAACAAATTAAAATGAAAAACTTTACCACCAACCCGTACCAACCCCCATCTAGCTTAACTAATTTTGAAACAAACCATCACCATAATCATAATCCACCTTTTTGATGAAAATAAATTATATATATATATATATGCATATATAGAAAGTTTAACAAAGTAATACAAAAACTTTACCACCAACCCATACCAACCCCCAACCAGCTTAACTAGTTTCAAAACAAACCATTTCCATAATCAAAATCCTCCCACTTACCCTCCCTACCTCCCCCATTTATAGTTGTGTTATCGAGACAACCTTGATACCATATAGCACTAATGTTTTTAGCAACAAATGTAAAACAGTAGAGAAATGGAAATTCCATCTAGGGAGACTAGTTTCTTCCCCTTTTTGTCAATTTTGTATACCTACACTACACCATTGAACCAAAAGAGAAAAGGTTTAACTCCTTTTCTCTTCTTTGTTGTCCCTACCTTGAGTCAAGCCAATACTTTCTATGCATTCAAGTACCCCATAATAAACTACCAACCTACCTCAACCTCCATTTGACACTCCTCACATGAGCCTTTAGCACTCCAAATAATAAAAGTTCTAAGGTCATCCTTCCTTGCACCAACATTCCACATATTACCTTCTTCACCTTTAATCTATTTCCCAAATATCACCGAGGCAAAAAATTTATTTTAGGCCAAAGACCCATTCCTCATTAATGTTCTCTTTTATGACCCGCTCGACTTCCACCTTAGTCCCAAACTCCAAACCTTGTGCCAAAAATATAGACGTTGTATCAACATTCCCCCAATATCTATGTTTAGTTAAAATTCTTCTCCGTATATAAAATCAAGAATTTGCAAAAATGTAGAATTGTGGATTTTAAATATATAGTTTAACCTCTTCTCTAATATTTCACCCAAGAAAGAGAAATTGTTTCTTCATCATGAATTATATAAAATGTACCTTCATGCTTCCTAAAATACCTATCAATCTCCCAATGATGGTATGAAATAATACTAAATTTTATAATTCTAGGTCAAGTTCTTGGGAGTTGTCGACATCCTTCTAATAATTGGTCTTTGCACCAAATGTCTCATCCATCTAAAGACATACACAATAATGATGAGAGATATCAAGGTAGTGGCATGCTTTCCAATCTTTCTCCCCATTCTAGATCGTCAAATCAATCCCAAATTTTTGCTATACTATTTGCACTAATTGACATGACCCACTTAAATAAAGTATCTACCATGTCATTTCCACACACACACACACACATATGCACATACACATATACATACATATACATAATACACATACGTATGTGTGTGCATGCACGTGCACACACACACACACACACACACACACACACACACACACACACACACACACACACACACACACACACACACACACACACATAGAGAGAGAGAGAGAGAGAGAGAGAGAGAGAGAGAGAGAGAGAGCACAACATGATTTATAAAATTTCTCAATGTTTCAAGCCAATGTCCTACCTTCAATTTTTTTCTAGCAGAAATCCTTTAAATTTTTCTTGGGCTTCAACAATATTGTTTGTATAATCCCTCAACATTTTCACTCCAACTAATGAAATGTTTCCCTTGCAATATTTCTCACAACATCTACACTAGAGGGGCCCATATTCCCCTTGGAAGCCTCTTCAAAATTGACTTTATTCTATCCCTTTACTACACATTCCCATTTCACTTCTATGTTCATCATACTATTGCGATTAACCGCAAAGAGCCTATTAACAAACAATTTATGATAAATCCTTAATATTTTGTATTATTTAATTATTTATTCTAAATTTACTGAAATTTTTTTATTATATCTGCATTAAAATTGACCATAAATCATTCTCCATCCTAAATTTTGGGTAGATTGTGAAATCACTAATATTTAACTTTGAAATAATCCATTCTCATTTTCCTAACCACATTAGCACCATTAAAATTGGGTTAGGATTAACTGTCACATAGTATTGACTACTTTATTGTGTTAAGCCTATTCAGGGCCCTCGTAATCCAACATTTCTCATTGTCCTAACATTTATTTAGCCCAATCCTTTTCAACTCTTTGTTAATGTAACATTTAATCTGTATAGTTTAAATTTCTATTCTAGCACCCCTAGAAATTATTATTTCCATTTTTTCAAAATTTATAAGATTCTGACATTTCCAATCAATAGCGTCCAACTATTTTAGCTTCATCTTCACACAATATTTCTTTATAAAAAAATATGTGTATTACTAGTGGAAGTGACACGAGATGCACCAAGTCTTTTGTTAGATTTGGAGCAACGTAGATCAATGGAAGATACGACAATCAGACAATACTTAACTCTAGGGAAAGGTTTAGTAATGAGACTCAAGCCAATAAAATATTCAAGTGAATTTTCATTCTTTATAAATGATTCCCTATATTTCATTATAATCTAACATCAAACATTTTCTTGATGCTTTGATTGGGATTTTAGTTCAAATCCCACATCTATATCTTCATGTAGATTGTGTAAGTCCAAGGATAACTTTAAGAAAGTCCTCCCAAAAAAATGCCTAAAATGTTGGTGAATCCAACATTTTGTGGGCTTAAAATTTTTAATGTCGAGGGCAATTTTTTTGTTCCATGTAGGGAAATAAAATATTATATGTTGGTGATTTTTTCTTGCCCTAACAAAAATCATTTTAAATGTGGAAAATTAAAGATTTTTCTTGTTAACAAATGAATAAATGATGGCTATTTTTTTCCTCCTCAAAAATGAGATTGTAATGTTAGAGGCAAATTACTTGTTTTGTTGGGAAATGAATAATAATGGTCTTGGCTAATCTTTAGTAGTAAACTAAAAAATTGTTTAATCTGAAAGAGAATTTGCAAGTGTATTGACTAGTGACCATTAGTAATGAACTATACTGACTACTATACTTTCTATTATTAATAATGTCAATGTCACCATTGACTAGTGACCAACTATATTAACTACTAACTAGTGTACTATCTATTATTAATGACCTCAGTGTCACCATTAGTAATTACCAACATGGCTACCATCACTTTCATATCATTAATATGTTAGTTTTATCAATCATTGATTAATTAGAGATCAATGACAAAAGATGCATTTTGGGGCCAATTTCTTGAAAAGACATAAAGCGGAATGAAATTCTCCAAAATGCAGACACATAGCAAGTTTTGCACGAAAACCATTAACTGGAATGTAGTGAACATAACATCAAGATTAAAATCATAAATGTGGTACAAACAGTAAAAACTATTACATTCCATTTATAGCCACCTTGCCAGGCACTCCGACTGTCTAACATTAATGTGAGTGCATTTCCTACACTTGCAAATTACTAGAAATATGAAAAAAAGATACGAAAGATCACAAACAATGAACAATTTAATGAAACTACCATTAAAGAGTCTCTTCAATTCCTCTTTCATTATCATTTCTCAAATTCTTGAATCTCAAATTGGTTTGTAGAGTTTTTTATAATCTTAGGGTTGTAATTGTCATGAATACACTAATCTAGTTGAAATGCACTAGAATTGGTCTACAAAAGCCCTTTTTGGGCATCATACCTGAGGATGTCCTAGCCATGGTTTGCAAGGAAGATGTATGAGTCCTTTTATCTGCTCTGCTTTGTTCATGGTCCTAGGCCATGAATTCTTAAGAAATGAGAAGAGGTACCATATGTCCACAGATATTACTTCCCGCTTCCTTGCATCTCTTCTCAAACTTGGAGACAATCAAGTAGACATTTTGATGCTTCTATGTAACATTTTTAAGGAAAAAAATTTAGAAGACAATTCTAGAATTCTTGTATTGGCTGAGAAGTTATTGAGGTCAGGCATTATCATCCCTTTTGCAAACATAGCAGACAAATGTTGGGAGCAAGGCATAGGGAGCATTGTACAGAATCATCCATTCCTACTCGACATGAATGAATGCTAATTGACTCGCCATCGAAAGTGGGTGCAACTCGGGAGAGATTTTCTGTGGAAGTGGTTGTTGTTGGATGATGTCAGTGACACTAACTTCACATGGCTGCACGAATTTAGCGACATTATCATATCCAAGAGATTCCTCATAGAGGGGCTTGAAGACCTTTTTGGTTGAAGGCTTGAAGCCCTCAACTTGTTGATGCTCCTTGTTTCCTGGTTCCCTATTCCTTGTTTCATGTTTCCTTGACCCTTGCCCTTAGGGAAAATATTTTTAAGATATCTGTTTTTCTTTTGATTGGGCCTTGCCCTTGAATGTATATTATGAAATAGTAAAATCGGGCTAATTTAATTAGCTATTTTTAATATCTATGCTATGAATATGTACATTGTGCAATATCAAATATAATCAATGAAAACAATAGTTTTTGGCTTCTCAAATCATTGTTCCTATTAGTCTGTGACTCTATTTTTGGCTTCTCAATGCATTGTTCAAATGTTAGTCTGCAACTTTGTTATAAAAAATTAATTGTTAAAAAGTTAGAAACAAAAAAAAGGTTTTCATAATCCCTTTATGGTTTCATATTTGATTAATAATTTATAGTAAAAAAAATTCAATTGAAAATTATCCAATGAAAATTTGTAATATGTATATGTATGTCCTTTAAATTACAAAAGCTATAAAATTTGATAATATATGAACGCACTCATAGGGGCTAGGGTCATGCAGGTTAATAGTTATAATAGTTTTAACTATTATTAATTTATTTTAAAATATTAAATAAATAAATAATTACTTTGTTAAAGCTAAACTTATGATACATGTAAAGTCATGATTCATGAATCATTATTCCTAAATCTTGATCATGCAATTTAAATTGTATAACTTATATTAATATATTCATATAAAATATTGAATATTAATCAATTTATTCATTACTTCTTATTTTCAAATCTAAATTTATTTAAATATCATGATCATCATAATATTTTTAAATTTTTTATCACAAAATTTGAATTAAATGAAAAATGCCACGGTTATTTAAATTTAAATTTAAGTTATCACTTATCATTATTAAGCTGAAGCAATTTAACAAATATTGATTATAATCTTGCTTATAATTATGTCAAAGTCTTGACCGTTGATTAAAAGTAAGATCAACAGCCCGAGATGAATTTTGGATCGAAGTGGGAAATGTTTTCCCATGTGCCTAGATTCATCCAGAATCATGACACGTGTCTGGTCATTGCAATGCTCGATTAAATGTCAGGACTCAGTTATCAATAATTATGTTTAGTCTTGTTTATTAGTTAATCTCAATTGTTACTCAGTTAAGTAAAATACAGATCAACAACTTGAGATGAATTTCAGGTAATTTTTAGAATGTTATCACTTTTGTCAAGAAACATTGAGAATTGTGACATGTGTCAAGGATACGTGTCCATGACAAGTGTCATGATTTTGAATGATTCTCAACAACAACGATAACATTCCACTACCTAAAATTGAGAAATGTGTAGTCCAAGATTCTTTCTTATAGTTATGTCCAAGTCCTGACTGTTGATTAAAAGAAAAATCAGTGGCTTGAGAATTGAGATGAATTTCATATCCATCTAGGGAATGTCTTCCCATGTGCCTAGATTCATCCGAAATCATGACATGAATTCGGTCATTGCAATGCTTGATTAAGTGTCAGGATTCAATTTAAGTTATTAATAAATATGTTTAGTCTTATTTATTAGTTAATCCCAACTGTTAAGAAAGATAGATCAATGACCCAAGATGAATTTCGAGTAAATTTTGGAAATGTTATTGTTGTTGTCAAGAAACATC
The DNA here is from genome assembly GCA_028749045.1 of Cupressus sempervirens. NCBI lineage: Eukaryota > Viridiplantae > Streptophyta > Pinopsida > Cupressales > Cupressaceae > Cupressus > Cupressus sempervirens. The sequence continues at coordinate 600,798,421 of CM053785.1, forward strand.
GAGAATCATGATAGGTGTCAAGGACATGTGTCCATGATAAGTGTCACAATTTCGGATGACTCTTGACAAAAATGATAACATTCTACAAATCGACTCAAAAATCATATCGATTATGAAGCTCAATTTTTATTATTTAATTTATCTAAAATGTACAAATTTTAAAATTTAAATGTATATTAATGTAATTAATTATTACTTTTTATTATTATAATTATGTACATTATTGATGACAGTTGCATATACATTGTACATAGTAAAGTACTTTAAACAATTAATTACTTATGTTTAAACTTTTAACTATTAACCTTTTATGTTTTTAAACTGTGAAGTTAAGAGTTCTCAAGAGTCTTAGCCTGATACTATAGTGTTTTCAAATTTCAACTTTTCAAAGATTTTGACTAAATTCCATTTTATGTTCTAAAGAGTCAAGACTGAAAGTTTGAAATTTGAGTATCAGAAAACATCACCAATTATCTAAGTATTTGTTAGCACCAATACTAACCAATCTCAAATTTGGGTATTTACATATTTTAAATTTTTTTTGCAGTGCAATTGCAGCAATAGAAATCTTGATTCTTATTGTTTTAGGTTCACTCTTTATAATTTTTTAAAATAGGGGTCAGAGCTTGAAGAAGAATTTTGTTTAATAACCAATAGCAAGCATGGGCAAAAAAAAAGTCAAAAAACCTCCAATACAAGTTTAATCATAAACGAAAAGAAAGACATTATAGAACTCAAGCAAGTGATACAAACCCCAAGTTTCACTGATGAATGTCATTATATTTTTTTATCCTATTATCCATGGAGATTTAGGAATCATGGGAATTAGACATTCATTGTTTTATAAGTGGAAAGATCCACAAATGGGGAGAAATTATTTGAAATATAACAAAAGTATTAACTCACATACAAATAAACTAGCTACTTTGGTTAGTGGATTAGCAAACCTTGTTGTACCTGAAGTATTCCCTTATCCTCAAATTGTAATGCCATGTGCTCTGAATTATGATAAAAATAGAAAGACAATTGTAAATCAAAACACTCAAGCGAAAACTTTATCCATAATTGAGAGTGAATTTTTCACTCTGTTAGACCTAGGGCTAGGATTTAAACCAAAAAGCTTTAATGAGCACATTGACTTGGATAAACTAGTATAGGCTTATGAAAAAATAGATAGAGTTTTTCAAGATTCATATATTAAGGGTTTAATATACTTAGAGTTGTCTACTAATCATACTAGTGTTACTAGTACACTGGACATGACAATAAGCCTTCTTATCAGTATGATATTTTTGTGCCATGGGTTCAAAATACTATTTCTTTGTTATCATTTTTTCTGGGATTGGACAATAACAAGGAAGTGGGGGCTAATAATCTTGAAATGATTTATAATATCCATTTTTGAGGTCAATTAGTTGAGAAGGTAGAAGTAAGATACGATTATGTTTAGGAATATATACAAGAACAATTACTAATGATTGAACAAAGTACAACTACAAGCAAGATGAAGGCATTTAGGTTCACAAGTTACTTGTGCTACCTTCTTTTAGCAAAGCATCACCCAATATTTGAGACGTAGAACAACAAGCTTGATATTGAGGTTTATAAGTTTGATGAGAAAACCCATAAGAAATCAGAGACTCCAAGTCTAGTATATGAGTGGACACATAAGATGAGGATGAATGGTAACAATAATAACTACAATCATTTTGTATACTTCTTTTTGGCACCTATTTACCAAAAAATCACAGGCACTTTGATGCCTAAATTGCCTATGTCTTATAAATATTGCATTCAACTAGGAATTCAAATTCAATTGGCTGATTGGTTCTTCATGGAAGACTACACTGTGTTAAGGTTTTACAGTTCAATGATGGAACTGTGCAAACTTCCAACGCATGTTATAGAAAGGGTTTTTGTACTGGAATATGTATGACAAATAGAGAGCGTAAATGAACTTTTCACTAGACACCAAAAGAAAATGATATTTCCTTCCTTACCTTTTGCAATTGGAGGCCTTACATTTGAGAGAAAGGATTTCAAAATGGCAAATGAATTGGTAAATTTTTCTAGCTTTGATTTTGTCAGTCACTAGAATTATGATCCATTGAACATAATAAAAACAAGACTTATTTCCAATGGGAACTCTACAAGCAAATATCAACATCAAGAGATGCCATTGATAGAAAAGTTAAAAAACATGGATTCATGGGATGAGGTTAAGGAAGAGATGGAAAAACATGCAATAGAGAATAATATTTCAATGCAAGAATTGTCATCCCAAATTATGACATTGCATATATCAGAGTCACTTTTCTTCTTCAAATTGTGGATTGTGTTTGCACTAGACTCCTCTTTTTTCTTCTCAGTCCTTACTCTCACTTGAGAAAATTGTATAATTGGCAATGTGGCAACGTGATTGTACACACATAATGTAGTACTAATATGATTATGTATACAATTGCAAACCTACCTACAACTATTGTTGCTCCTTTGTATCTGTAAAAGGGAATTTAGGGTCATTTGGCATTGAGTCATTTGCAAAGAATTTTAATATTCTGCTTCTCTAGGCTCTATATTTGTATAATTGTCTGAAAATCTCAAGTTCAACATGTATAAAAACTATAATCAATAAAAATCTCAACATGTGTAGAGTCGGACTCTAAAAGTAAAATCTAGTTTCAATGAAAATCTCAACATGTTTCAAAAAAATTTAAGCATATATAATAGGATAGTGAATGAAGGTTATAAATTAATTTCTACAAACATAATTAATTAGTAAATAAAGTCTTAGACATTGGTAAGACCAGATCACATAAATTAATTTAAATTGAAATTGGTAAGATCATAGCTACTAGCCTACCACTTGACTTACACAAAAGTTAGAACTTGAAGTTAGAACTTGAAGTTAAGAAGCTATTATAGTTTCCACTCCACCTAGATTGGCTCATCATCACTATCATTAGAATCCTTCTCATTTATTGCATATAACATTTCATTGTTCATTGTGTTTTCTTCAAATTCACTATTAGTATGCATACCAATGTCAACTTCATCTTCATTGCTTCCAATATTAGGACATGAACCACTATCATCACCACTGCCATTGCCATCGCCACCACCTCTGCAGGTTACTGTCTAATCAAATTGTAGAAACGTAGAGCATAAAACATAACACATTCATCAGTACACTTGACACAATGATTTAACATGGAAACCCAATTTAGGAAAAATTACCAGTAACATGCTACTCCTTTTCACTCTTCTGAAGTGATACCTTGTCAAAGGCCAACCCTATTAAAGGTTACAATACTCACTATTAAATGTGACCTAGTTAAGGGATTTCAATCACCCTATTAAATGTGAGCCTTGTTAGAGGACTTTAGGCCATTCATTTGGAATGCTACCCTATTAAAGTATTTTCTAGTGATTGTTAGGTCAACCTTAATCCAAAGGATTTACCCTAGACTGACACAATTGTTAAAGAGTAACAGTAGAGCTTTGATTTGATACAACTTACAACTTCACTTGCAGATTACAGATCTCTGTTCAATCCTCAATTATACTTAGATTTCATACATTGCAGCTCCGAAACTTTGTTCACCCTTCAAGAATTCATCTCTTTAAGCCTTCTTGCTTGGTATGCCATTACAGACTCTTCTCCTAGGTCACTTGATGAAGCAAAACCCTCCTTAAGTTCTCCCATATGACACCAACCTCTCTAACCTTTTTGCTTCATGACTAGACATTCCTATATAAAGGAAATTAGAATATTTTCCTACTCATTATCCATCATCTAAATTAGGGTTTTGAATGGATTAGGTAGGATACAATGTATCTACCCCATATCTTGTCTATTCTAGAAACTTCTCCCATAATCCATTTGAATTCACCTAAAAATGATTTACATCAAATTCTTATGCCACTAGCTCATCAATCTTATCTTTCTCCTAGTTCACAAGTTCTAAGAAAAAAATTCTGTCAGCTATATTTTGCGAATCTTTCATCTTTTTCATAATGCAATAGCTTGACATTATCAATCTTCTGATGCTCAGCACATATTACACCACTTAGCATCAATTATAAAATCACTCAGCATCAACTAGATGTTACTAGTGCTTGGCATCAACTAAAATTTACTTGGCATCAACTATCTTGCTCGGCATCTACTAGAATTTTCTTTCACTTAGCTCCAACTAACTTTCTACTTGGCTTGCACTAACTTTGCTCAGCACCTACTATCCACTTGATCAAGCTTTGAAGAAAAACTTTTTAAAACTTATTCTTCTAAACTTTCTAAGTGTAGCCAACAATTTTGTAGCCTTAAGTAGATCATCAATACATCATGTCATCACTATCTTAACTAATCCTTTTACTTCTATTACATAACCATAACTCAATCTTTCCTCTAGGTGCTTTTGTTACATCTTATTGATCAAAACCTTCTCATCAATCAACTAAGTGATAGTACTTGAATCTGTAAGCAATTGTCTTACTAGCAAATAGCAGGTTTTACATTAGTGACAAAACAATGATTGAAATACATGGTTTTCTTCAACAATCTCCTTCTTAACAATACTCTTTTCAAATGATCTTTTCAATCAGATATCAACAATCTCCCTCTTTGGCATTGATGGAAAACCAAACTGATCAACCAAGTCAATCAAATGATGAACATCTTATTCAACCAAACTAACTAGGTCAAAATAGTAAGGCAATACCAAAGAAAGAACTTGTATTCCTCTTTCAACAACTTCAATCTTCTAATTAGGTTACAAAAACTCTTTGTTATAACTCCCTCCGAGTTCCTTCTTGTATGTCCCTCTTACTAGGTAGATTAGGATTTCTCTGTCTTTATTTTTGGCTCTCTGATTGATGTCTCCCTCTCTGATCAACAGATCAATTTAGGACTTTCTTCCACTTTTCTCTTGATATTCTAATGATGATCAATTCTCACTCTTTGTTTTGATCCTTTCTTTGATATGTTTTCCCCTTCTCTAATCACTTTCTTCCTCTTATCTCTTGCACTTAATTAGTAAAAACTCATTCTACTGATGATGATTAGTTTGATGTACTTTCTCCCTCTTTGACAATAATGTCAAAGACATATACCAAACACTTGACATCTTTGATACATGCAGATATAGGCTTTTGCAGTTTCCTCATTTTCTCCCTCTATCACCTTGCTTGTGACTGATTTGAAGTTTGAACTCTATGATTACTTTAGGTAGTTCCTAAAGTAAGATCAACTACATCAATTTGTATTAAATGAACATCAACTTGTTTGATGCAGGGCACTACTTTTGTTTCTTACATATCCTTGGATAGGGGTATCACCCCTAATTTACATCTTAGATACTCATGAGCATCCTTAGGTAATGGTTTTGTGAAGATATCAACAATTTTCTCCTTTGAGTTAACATATTCCATCTTCACCTCTTTGTCTTGAACTAACTCTTACATAGTGATACTTGATTGTAATGTGCTTTGTCTTTGTGTGCACCACTAGATTCTTTGATATATTGATAGCACTTATATTATCACGATAAAGTATCGCTAGTTCTGTGATTTCTTCCTTCATACCTTTGAGTAGTTGTTTGATCCATACAATGTTTGTGCAATTTATAGAAGCAACAACATATTCTATTTCAGCGATAGATTGGGAAGTAAAACTTTTTTTCTTGCTTGTCCATGTAACCAGTTTCTTGCCTAATAAAAATACTCTTCCATTGGTGCTCTTTCTATCATCAATGTTTCCAGCCCAATCAGCATCAGTGCAGGCTCTCAATTCAAACTGTTCATTCTTCTTGTAGTATAAACCAAACTGTTCTATTTCTTTCAAGTATCTCATTATTCTTTTCACAGCCATCAAGTGATTCTCTCTAGAATTAGTAGAGAATCTTGCAACTATCCCCATAGCTAATGCAATATTAGGTCTTCTATGTACTACATATTGAAATTTACCAATCATAGACCTATACAATGTTTGATTCACCTCAGCTGAATCATCATTCTTTGAGAATTTGTGTCCTATCACCATAGGTGTACTTACTGGTTTGGAATCCTCTAGTCCAAATGTCTTCAATATCTCTTTGACATACTTTGACTGAGTGATGTATATTCCATGCTTCATCTAATATACTTGTAATCCCACAAAGAATTTGATCTCTCCAAACATAGACATTTCAAATTCTTGCTTCATCTAATTTGTAAAATCTTTGCATAAAGCATCTTGTCCTCCAAATATGATATCATCAACAACTATTTTAGATAACAATATACCTTTATCTTTTTCTATCTTCATGTATAGATTGTTGTTATCATTAGTCCTTTCAAATCCAATCTTCACAAGATAAGTATGAAGTCTCTCATATCATGCTCTTAGTGCTTTCTTCAATCCATATAGGGCTTTGTGTAGTCTACATACCATGTTCTTATTATTTTCATCAACAAATCCTTCTGGCTATTCTATGTAGACTTCCTCTTCTAGTATGCCGTTTAGAAATGCAGATTTAACATCCATCTGATAAACTTTGAAACCTTTGTATACAACATAACCAAGTAGAATTATTACTCCTTCCATTCTTGCAATAGGGGCAAATGTCTCACCACAGTCAATTCCTTCTTTTTGTGCATATCCTTTGGAAACCAATCTTTCTTTGTTTCTTGCCACTTCACCATTCTCATCTAGCTTGTTTCTAAATACCTACTTGGTGCCAATCACATTCTCATCTTCTAGTCTAGGAACTAGACTCTATGTTTTGTTCTTCTCTATCTATTGAATCTCTTCTCCCATGGCCTTGTACCAGTCATCATTGTTAGAGTAAATAATTATTATCTACTCTTTAGTGCATTACAACTAGTCGAGAGAATAAAATTGAAACAATTTTTAGTAGAATTGGTTGTTGGTCCATCTATTCTAGACAATATCACAAACTTTCAAATCTTTCAAGATGATCAACACATACTCAAATTTATCGTGTGTAGTGACCACTTTGAAAGGCAAGAGATAGATAATACTCCAGATGATAAACCTAAAAATGATGAACTTGAAGATGAATATGGGATCTTGAATTTGAAAACCAACACTATTCCTAAGGGAATGATTGAATTAGAATGCATTTTCAATCATGATGAATCAGTGCTTAATAGAAGAATGACTCAAGAAAAAGGGATCAAAGAATGTGACTCATACAACGTAGGTACTGATGAAGATCCTAGAATGGTAAGGATAGGAAAAGCATGCAATGTACATGAGAGAGAAGACATGCTCTAGTTGCTTACTGAGTATAAGGATGTTATTTCTTAGAGCTACAAAGAGCTAAAGACGTATGATCCAAAGATTATCACACATGACATTCCATTATAGCCAGATGCCAAACCTTTCCGACAGAAGCAAAGATTTTTTAATCCTATCATTGAACCATTGATAATGAAAGAAGTTAAGAAGTTACTAGATGCCAAGATCATCTTCCCCATTTGCCATTCTACATGGGTGACTAATCTAGTTTTTGTACAAAAGAAGATTGGAGAGATTCTCCTTTGTGTGGATTTTTGTAACTTAAACCTAGCATCTCAAAAGGAAAATTACCCTTTAACCTCACTAGATGAGGTTTTGCAAATAGTAAATGGTTCAAAGATAATGTCCTTCTTGGATACATATTCAGGATATAATCAAATAATGGTTGATGAAGAAGATAGGCTAAAGATGACTTTTACAACTAAATGGGGAAGTTTTTCCTACAGAAGAATGCCTTTTAGACTGATTAATACAGGGGCTACATTTCAGCAAGCCATGGATGAAGCTTTTAAGGGGTTAATAAATAAGCGTATAGTTATCTGCATGGATGAATTGACTTTCTTTTCAAAGGATCGAAGCCCTCACATTGCTGATCTAAGACACGTATTCAACAGATGTCATAAATATGGCATATCTCTTAATCCCAGGAAATGTTCAATTGGGGTCACTAAAGGAAAGCTCTTGGGTCATGTCATTTCTGAAGCTGGAATCTCCATTGATCCTAATACAGTTGAGGCTATTTTGAAGTTATCACCTCCTCATAGTAAAAAAGAACTCAAGTCTTTGTTTCGGACGATAAATTTAGTGTGAAAATTCATAAGCAGATTTGCAAAAATAGTTTGTCCCCTTAATGATTTACTCAAAAAGGGGCCTAAAAAATAATGGGTTCCAGAAATTAAGAAATCATTTGAAGATATCAAAGTGGCCATTTCTATGGCTCTAGTACTGGTGAGTCCTAACTATGAGCTACCTTTTAAAATATATTCTATGACCTACCTTTTTAAATATATTCTTTCACCTCAGAATTTTTGTGCACTGGGATTCTAACACAAAAGAAAGAAAAGGAAGATGAAAGACCTATTGCTTTTTTGAGCTACCCCCTGAAAAATGTCGAGTTAAATTATTCCAATCTTAATAAATAGTCTTTTGCTTTGATAAAGGTGGTAAAGAAGTTCTATCATTATATACTAAGATGTAAGGTGTAAGGTGTATGCAATTGTACCTGATCTAGTAGTAAAGAAATTATTGATGCAAAATGAACTTGGTGAAAGATGAGGGAAATGGATGGTGATAATTTAAGAATTCAATCTAGAAATCCAACCTATGAGGTTAGTTAGAGGTCAACGATTATAAAAAATGATAGTTGAAAACTAGGTTGGCGATGAAAAGAAATTTAGAATTAAGAGTGAAATAGGTGAGAATGACTAGAAGAAGATGATAGTATCTCAAGTTGATATTGATCAAGGTGTAGTAATAGATGTCTAGTACCAAGATATTGTTTACTACCTTATGCAAAATCAGTTCCCCAATTGGATAAATAGTTCACAACGTAGAGGGCTCAAAGTGAAGTGCGAGTCCTATATGCTTCATGATAGAAAGCTATACAAAAGGAATTTTGAAGGAATCTACTTAAAGTGTTTAGGGCATGAGGAAGTAAAATAAGTTCTAAAATAATTTCACAATAAGTATGGTACAGGGCATGGCTCAACACATAGAAGTAACTGCTCATATGATTTTAAGATCGAGTTATTTTTGGCCCACAATATTCAAAGATATATTTGAGCACATACATTCTTGTCATATTTATAAGACTAGTTCTAACAGAGAGAGACATCATGTGATGCCATTACAACCAATGTTTGAGGTATTCCCCTTTGCAAAGTGGGGGCTAGATTTCTTTGGTCTAGTCAATCCACCATTGTCAATTGGACACACTTTTATTCTCATAGCCACTAACTATTGTACACAATGGACAGAAGTGAAGACTTTCAGAAATTGCACTACTAAGGTGGTAATGGACTTCTTAGAAGAAAACATTGTTAGTAGATTCGAGATGCCATTTGCCCTAGTGTGCGATAACAAATCAGTTTTTGCATCAATATTCTTAGCTCAATGGGCATTTGAAAATCAAGTTATTATCAAGTTCTCTTCAAATTATTACCCACAAGGGCATGGGGTAGCTAAATCTACAAACAAGAACTTAATCGCAGTAATAAGACATTTGTTGAAGGAGAAGCCTAAAGATTGGCATACACAACTCAAATATGCTCTATGGATAGATTGAGTAAGGGTCAAGAATGCTTTGGTGATGTTGGTGTTTTAAAACTATTGAGTAACAAAATGCTCAACACAAATTGATATTACTCACACAACCTAAGGATTAGCCAATTCCTATTAACAATTACATGTGCAAACCATTTGGACCCAACTTCAACAAAACCAAGGATGGTTTTCGACTCTTTAGACTCTACAAAACCAAGGTGGGTATACCCATGGGATGATTTAGGTTGGATGCTACTATATGCAAATTATCTTAGTTTCATTCTAATTCTCATCTTATATCCTCAGAAACATATATGATTTTGACATTTTAGATCAAATACATCTCATATAGCAGATTTGGTCACAATTCTTCTATAGATTTGCAAGTATCCCCAGTGATAGTGGCTAACTAAGGCTAAAACATTCCATGCAAATAATTGTTGACCATCTTAGAAAATCTTCAAGAAAAGTAAAATAAAGCTAATTGTGATTTTAGATTTGATGCTTACTCATGATATACCTATCTGCAGAATGAATTAATTTGATCAGTGCCTATTCCATTGGAATTGAGAGTCTATTCCAATTTATAGATCTAATTTTTTTCATTACAACAAATATTATCAACAATTCTTACAGGAATTTATCCTTACAGACATCCTTTCTATTACCATAGCAATCCCATCAAATTCATTGAGGCCTTTACTTAATTAATTGAATTAATAGCAGTAATGAATTGACATACAACCTAAATGAATTGCATTCAATTGAACAAGCTTTACTCAGACAATCTCAAAATAACCAGGTAACAGAAAAGGATACAAAATTCAACAAGAATTGATATGAGGACAGCTCAAATTTGTATTAATTTTCCTTGAAAATTGTATACAATTGTAATAAACTTAGAATGACTCTAGAAAGAAACACAAAGATCACTCAACAGCCATGTATTCTCAGAAAATTTATAGAGAAGATACATCATAAAGTTTTGCTCAAAGACTAGACCAAAAACATCTTACGTATAGAACTAAAACTATATTAGAAATCGGACCCTCCTCTAGCCCTAGAATCTCACTTATATAATGTGAGATGCAACAAGCTTTAGGCATAGAGAACTGACATGTGTCCTTTTACAAAAGATATTTACAATTTGTTGCCACAAAAAGACAAAATTGTGTGTAACAGAAGAAAGTAAACGTCATTATATTCTTTTGCTAGGCCCCTTTTCTATTACATCTCTTGGAATAATAAAGCTTTATGATTTGATTCTCTAATTATTCTGAATCCTCAGAATAAGTGGCTATGAGGCTTGAAAGTGACATGTCCTCTTTAGTTACCAACAAGTTTACTTTAACTTGGGGATTCTCTTTGTCTTCATCGTCAACTATTAAAGTAACAATTACACTTGCATCATCTTCTGCCTCGCCACCTTCTTCCATCAATTTTATAGACATAAATTGTTCCTTCCATTCAATGTTAATAGTTTCATCAAGCCAATCAAAATTTAGTATCTCCCTTTGTACAGTTATCAAGGAATTTCCAATTGCTTCTATTTCAAAAAAGTCTTTTTTGATGGAACTGTAAAATAACTACACCTTAACCAATTCCTCATTGGTCATTGCCCATAATAAATGCCCTATTTCATTTATTACATTATTCATTCTTTGACAAAATGTTTCATCCAATTCCCTTTTCCACTCTTCCTTCTCCTTTATTTTATCAATATTTTTTAGAGCACTAGGAAATAAATCAAACTTTTTTGCTATGTACTTAGAGAAACAAAGTGTCACTCTTCTTTGAAAAGAATCCTATTTGTCATCAAAAATTTTTAGATACATACATGATAGAAATATCATTATTTCTCTCAGTCCATTTCTATACATGGGTTTCATTCTTTTTTCATTTCCTTCTAACTCATCCTTGATGGCTGCAATCCTTGCCAACTGGTCAAAAAATGTTGGCCATTCTATCTTATCCATTAAATACATTACACCCTACCTTATTTTCTCTTAATATTGATTGTTCAACTCTACTTGCAGTGCATATGACTTATTCTTTTCTTCTTCAAATTCCTCTGTGGTGTACAATTGAGGCCTCTCTGAGGTGTCTGGTATCTCAATAATAGGGGTTGACTTAAATGGTTCTATAGGTGGCCTAGGGGGGTATACAATCCTAGGTTTGCTAGACTCTTTCACCTTTCTTTTCCTAAGTTCCTTCTCCATTTGAGATACTCGGTTTTCCAATGATTGTATCTGTTTACTCCTATCTTCATATGCTTTCAAAACTTTCTCAAATCTAGCATTAAGTTGCACAAACCTATCCTCTTCCTATCCAAACATCACATTGTAAAATTTCATCATTTTTGAAGCCATTCAAAAAAAAAAAATTGCTGCCAACCTCACCAACCCTGAATACTATTAGTGCACCAATATGCTCTGTAGTGGAGATTTCCTACATTCTAGTTTTGTCTCTCTTTTCAATTGACTAGATCACTAGGGCTTGGTGGTCATCACTAAATTTGACTCCCTTGTGGGCCTATAATACTTCTTCCTCTATTTTATACTGTACATCTTTCTCCTTTCTAATTGAATCAAAAATCATAGCATTTGCTATGTTCCACTCTGGCAAAATTAAGACACTTGACTACTTGACCAATTGTCTCCCGGCCTCAAGTGTGAACTGGGAAAAGTCACTCAAAAACTTGGTCTTTACCTCTTCTTGAATAATAGAGTTAGGTTTTCCAGGTTGCTCTATTTTTATTTTCTCACAAGTTTTCTCAAAATTTCCTATATTCTTTCTCCACAAAAATTGTGCAAAAGCCCTATTTTTAACAAAATTTTCATCATTAATAAATTTCTCAAAAGCCTAGACAATTATTAGATCTATCTCCCTAACTTGATAGTTAGCAATTGTAAGGTCCAAGGAGGGTGCAGGAGGCTCTTGAGGTTCTCCACTTTCCAAGTTTGTAGTGGTAACAATAGCATCCCCTTCTCCCCCAATTTGTTTGAGTTTCTCCCTTAAGGATGCTTCATCATCTATCTGGATTGGGGTTTGGCTTGGGGAGTACTCTTCTACATGAGAAGAGGATCCTTGTTCCAACTTTTGCCTCTTTGGGGCACTAGTTGCATATGGGCTTTATGGCCTTGGTCTTCCCTAAGAGGGAACCTATCGTACATGGTGCGCCATTTCATATCCTACCCTCTTTGGTAATGTGTACTGACCTAGAGCCATGATGTTTCTATTGTTTATTCTTCTTTGTACTTCTGCAACTTTTTCTGGATAGGTTTTGGCATATGTAGCCTTCTTCTCATTCATTGTTTGTATTATTACAACAAAATTGTTCATCAATGCATGCATTTTGGCTCCCCAATATTTTTTATCTTTTCAAAGAGTCATAATTAGAGTTAAAAGAATTGATGAATTCCAAGGTCTTACTAAACACTATCCATTTTTCTTTTCTAACTTCCTCTTCCTCTAAAGAAAACATATTCCTTATAACATCCTCCGAAAAAGACACCTGCTATGTCAAGTAGGCAGGTTTTGTCCTTTCTCTTAAAAGATCATAAAATCCTTCTGGATCAATAAATCTTGCATGAGACTTTACCATGTTGTATTTATCCGAAAATAACTTGAGATGTTTCCATCCCTTTTTCACAAAAACAAAATCATGTGCTATAGTAACAATTGGGAAGAAAGTACCTTTCTTAGGAAAATCTCTTTCATCAATGGTCCCAATTTTCCATAACAACTTTGGTACCTCTATCTTGAGAGGCACATGGAAAGGTAACACATGAGGCTTTCCTAAAAAGCCATATACTCTAATCACTGTAGAAACATTTTATGGGATTATATCCCCCTAATTATGACTAACCAAAAGCCCCTTTGCATGGTCCTTGGGTCTGATCAATTCTAGCAGTGATTGTGGAATCCTAGGGCTATCTCCTCTTAGAAGCAGTCTAAGATTAAATGCAAAATATCTATCAAATCTTACAAAATTGGCATCTTTGGCCTCTAAAGTCATATCCACACTCCACAACTAGACTAGATTCCTTTCTCCATCCCTTGTTACTTCTAACTCCATACCCTTAGAGAAAAATGTGGTCCCCTTAAACAGACATATATGCATGAGCAATGAATACCAACAGAAGGGTCTATTTACCTTTTCTTGGGATATTCCCGCCAAACCATTATGAATTTCTTATGAAAGAAAAGTAGCAAAATCAAGAATACTAGTCATTCCAAATTGTAATGTTTAAGACACAATAAGAATAATTGAACCTTTAATATGCTCCTCTTCGTCCATCCCAAAATTTTTGCACAAGGTGAAATATAATGCCTAAGCCCTAGGATTGAAATGTTTTGTCATTAATGGTTCTAGTGTATGGGCTGTAACCAAAGGAAATGTACCAATCCTAGCAAAATGTTGTTGCAGAGGCACTGTCCTCAGATATTTCCTCTGTGCATCATACCTTTCCTAAAGGTCATCCATGTCAATTGTCTCATGCACAACACGGTTAGGGTATATATTAAGAACTTCACCAATCAATTTAGGAAAAACCTTAAAAAATTGTCTCCAACATAATTCTCTACAAAACTCATAATATGATCATATTTCTTGGCTAAATTAGTAAGCAGAGCACTGTCGAAGAAAACTCCAAGTACTACTAGTTTCCCAATGTCAAATTCCCAAACATTGCTTAAAGGGGTGTCTAGGTTTCTCTCAGCAAACCACTTCTTAAACAATTCCAATCCTCCCATAGAAACCTGGGCATCTCATACCCAATTGGCTCTATCATAAAAATCCTTAGCTACAACTAACCTAGAGTGCTTTGGAATAAGCTCCCTCCCCTTAGTTATTTCATTTACTGACAGTGGGAGTTGTTCAAGGAAATCATCATGCATAGCCCTCTTAAGATAATTAGTTTGTCCTGAGAATTCCTTTCATGGAGGCATTTTCTAAGATTTTAAACTTTCACAACACCAAATTCTTGCTTTTCAAAAGTTACAGAGCACTTACCCATTGAATTATGTTTCTTTCTATGTATTTTTTTGCTGCAATTCACTAAATCACCTAGTAGAATTTTTGTGCCCTAGCTCTAGAAGTTCTTTGTGTTCTAATAACTTTTTTGTGCTTTGGGGGTTCAATAATGGTGAAATCATGAGTTTTATTCATGCATTGAGATCACATGAATGAACTCTGGGCAATATTAATTTCCATTAGCCATTATTTGCATATTGCATTCAGATTTGAATCTTATTTGTTGATCTTAGTGCATCAAATGGTCCCAGTTCAAAAAAGTAGACTTGCTTTATTGCCTTAAAAATCTAACCACATGTCAAATAGGCACTTCCATGCATTGCTTAATTTTCTTGTCATTTGAAATTGTGGTCAAGCATTGACTGTTGATCTTCCTCCATATCAACGATCAAGAGAAATAACACACTTTTATGGCAACAAGTTGAAAATGCAATGACACTAGCATAATATATATTCCAACTTGGCACAGATTATCCCACTTTGGTCGCAACTGGTCCCACTTTGCCAAATGTCATGTTAGCACTTCCTCACATTGTTTAAACTTTTTGCATCTTGAAATTGTGAGCAAGCACTAACCCTTGATCATAGATGAATCAATGATCATGGATTATTGTACTTTGATGATACCTAATCAGCCACGTTGACCAATAGGAACTCTCCACGTGCATCAATTCCTTCTGAAAAAACTCCATGCAAGTGAGTCCAATTTTATCTTCTAAGGTAGTGGTCCTAATGTCACCTTTGTCATGCATCAGGTAGGTACTTTCCCACAGTGCTTAACCAATGAGCACTTTCATCATGCGGGCAAGCACTAGCCGTCGATCTCTATAAGATCAATGGTAGCACAGCTCAAACCTCTTTGACATTCTAAGATGGAGGTGATGAAATCACCATGGACATGTGTCCTCATGGCGCTTACCTACATTGCTTAAATTTCTTGCAGGTTCTTAATGTGGGCAAGTGCCCTTCCTTGATCTAACCAGGATCGATAGTGGATCGAAATATTTGTCTTTTATGGTCCAATTACCCAATTCAACCAATGAAATAACTCCTTTTAGCCATCATGCTCTGACAAGTCTAATTACCATATTAATTGTTAGAATCTCTGTGCCCATGACATCATCACTCCCAACTTGGCATACACGTCACATTTGACCAATGAATGCACTTGAATATTATAAGCTTTACAATGTGGCATGACTCAACAATATTTTCAAAACTTAGTACCACTATGCCATGCTGTGCAAGGGCGCTTGCCCACATTCTTTAAAAGTTGAGCAATTCCTTATTGTGGGTAAGTTCTAGCCACTCATCTTTAGAAGATCTATGGTCATGAATGTTCAATGCATCTTTGGAAAACAACCCTTTTGAATGGCCTAGCTAGCAGTACACATCAACATCTTTTTTATAGCTTGGAATAACTCAATACATGCCCTTCGTAGCTGGTCCCACCTTGCCACGCATTAGATTTGCACTTCCCCACATTGCTTAACATTCATGCAACTTCATAATGTGGACATGTGCTAACCATAGATCTTACATGGATCAACGATAAAAAATCTTGCACCTTGACCACATCAAGTCAACTAGATGACCAATGAAACATTTCACTTTAATCCAACTCACCTGATAGCTGCCATAGATGATATGTCATTATTACCCTCTAAAAGGGCAGGCCCATGATGTCATGTTGTGCTACGTGTCTTGTTTGTGCTTCTCTACATTGTTTAATTCTCGTGCATTTTCTCATTGTGGGAAAGTGTTGGCCTTTGATCTAAACAAGATCAATGGTGCATAAAAATTGAACATAAAGTAATACCTTCACTTAAAAGATCAACCAATGATATTGTGGAAATTTCAGAATGTGCACTAATGGTACTGACAGTTCTGCAAAAAGGTTCCGAGCCAACTCTAACAAATCATAAACTTTGCAATGCATTGGAATTCCATCACGAGCAAGGGCTATGTGGTTGAAAGGCCCTTGCTTGCAATATTTAAAAATCTTGTATTTCAATGTTGCAGGGAAGCGCTCTCCATCGATCTAACCAAGATCGACAATTGGTAAAAAAAAAAAAGTGCTACAGTTAAGACTTTAAATAATATATTCACAATAATTGTAATCAAAAGAAAGGATATAAAAGGTTTAACAAAAATTTATGAAGTCATCCTTGCACAATTTTAAAACTTAGGGTAAAATGTCCCACTTGAAGTCATTTAAAAAAAAAATTCAAAAGTTAGGGTAAAACAAGATAAAGCACTAGGGTTTTTAATGAATTTTACCCAAGGTCTTAACCTAAGTTCAAATTTTCAACATACATAGTCATGGTTTTTTACTGCTGAATGCACAAAATAGGAATGGTGGAAAACTAGGCCAATAGTGGTTCTATCTAGGGACATTGAATTCTCTAGATTCAAATGAGGGCTCAAAATTTTTGGGAGAAGCAAACCACAAAGATTCCTTACAAAATGAAAACTCTTGCGAGAACAACAAATATGGGAAAAAACTATGTACAGGAAGCTATACAAAGACAAAAGGATTTACAAATGTGCAAAAAAATCCTAAACTATTGTTCATGGAAGAAACAAGTATTTTTTCAAGAAAATGACCTCCTCAAGAACTATCCATGAACTAGCAGTTCAAGAATGTTGTCTAAAAAATCTTGGAGAACATAAGGGTCTTCTCTGCAAGTGTTTTCAATCAAATAGAGACCTAATTAGATAGGATCAAATTTACCATGTTTTCCTTTTTCCTCAACTCTGACATTCCACATAAGGACTAAATCTCCATCTTCAAACTATTTACTTACTGTCCTCTTGTCATATAATGTCTTGAATTGTAATTGCAAATTTTGGTTCCTGAGGGATGCTTCTCTCCTAGTTTCTACTAATCCTACCAGCTTATCCATCCTTTCTTTCATGTCATCAATGATATTCTCATCATACATTTGAATTTAGTTATACAAGCTCATTAGATTATTTTGAGGCATCCTTGTATGAATTCCATATGCCATATCAAATGGGGCTACTCCAATAGCTTTCTTCACAATCACCTTGTCAACCCATATTGCTAGCTGCAACTTAGAATCCCAGGCCTTCTTGTTATCGTCCAAGGTCCTCTTTATAAATTTTAACAAGCTTTTATTTGTGGATTCAACTTGTCCATTTCCTTGTGGATGATATGGGGAGGATGTTGATCTAGTAATTCTATATTTGTCACTGAATTTTATGAATTCCTCATACCTAAAGCACAATGCATTATCTGTTACAATTCTCTGAGGATAACCAAACCTAGAAATAATATTATTTAGCAAGAAATTGTTGACAACTTTACTAGTTACGTTTCTTGTAGGGATTTCTTCTACCCACTTTGTGAAATAATTAGTAGCAACTAAAATTTAGGAATAGCTAGTGCTAGATTTAGAAGAGATCTCACCTATGAAACCCATACCCCATTGCTGAAATGGTGCTTGAACCTCACCTAGCTTTAATGGAGTATTACCTGAGAATTTTAGTTTTCCAGCAAACCTTTGACAAGCATCACATTTCCTAACCATGATTTGAGCATCTTTAAAAAGGGGTGGCCACTAGAGTCTAGCTCTCATCACCTTGTGTGTAGTAGTCTTGGCCATATAATGTCCTCCATAGACTCTAGCATTCATTTCATTCAAGATTTATGTCGATCTCTCTTGATCAACACATTTTAATAGTATTCCTTCAAAAATTTTCCACCATAAACAATTCTTGATAATGATATACCTGATGGCTTGTAACTTAGTACTCCTCTTTTCATTTTCAATCAAATGGGAAGGAGCTTCCATGTCTTGAAGATAATGGATAACATTAGAATACCAATCACAATGATCCATGTCACATAAGTCAAATCTGAGGTCATCAACTACCATATTTATTTGATTAGCATCCATATTATATTGAGCCATGAGTTTAGCCAAACCTTGACCTCTTACCAATTTAGTTATCTATATTTCAATGTTAAATTCTTGGATCTGTTGATCCATCTACATCTTCTTCTTGACACCTCTTGTTGAGAAAATATGTCTTTTATAGTAGTACTGGGCACAAATGCAATGACAATAGCACCTGTCAAGTAGCATCTAAAAGCCTTAACAACCTTTACTACACTTGTTTTTCATTTATCTCATATTTTAATTCAGTAAGCTATAATGACTTACTAAAGAATGCAATTGGCTATTCATATCCTTCTTCATTCTTTTGCAACAAGATTGTAACTACAGTATGGAAAGATGCAAAAGAGAAGATGTGCATTGATTTTGTGTAATCTGGAGTCCTAAGGATTGGACCTTTCTTTATAGCAGTTTTAATATCTTGAAATGCCTATGAAGGTTCACCATCCCAATTAATAATAGCTCCTTTCTTGAGCATTTTAGAAATAAGTCTACTAACCTTAGCAAAGTTTGTAACAAATCTCGTTAGAAAGTTAACTTACCCAAAGAAGGATTGTATTCCTTTCACACTCTTTGGCTTAGGGACCTTATCAATGGCTACTACTCTTTTAGGATCTATCTTTACTCCATTCTTTGATACTATATTTCCTAATAATTTTCCATTAATTACCCCAAATGTACATTTCTTATGGTTTAATGATACTTCATATTCTAGGGCTTTGATGAATATCTTCTCCAAGTGCCTACAATGGTCTTCAGCCTTTTTAGAATAAGCTCTGAGGTCATCTTGGTATACAACCATAAACTTACTAATGTACGCATGGAAAGCCACATCCATGGCTCTTTAAAAAGTGGCACAAGCATTAATCAATCCAAAAGGCATTCTAACATATACATAAGTTCCCCAAGGAGTTGTAAATGCAAATGCTATCTTAAACTACTCTTCTTCTTTCACCAGAACTTGATTGTACCCTGAGAACCCATCCATCATAGACATAATTTCGGACCCAATTACTTGCTACAACATAGCTTCCATGTTTGGTAACCCATAATTATCTTTTAGGAAAGCAATGTTCAAATTTTTGAAGTCTACACTCAATCGAATATCCCCATTCTTTTTCCTAATAGGCACTAGATTTGAGACCCAAATGGAATGTCTAATGGGTTTAATTATTCCACCATCCCTTAACTTCATTAATTCCTCTTGCATTTTAGGGGCTAGAGTGGGATTAACTGGTCTCTGTTTCTACCTAAAAGGTTTTACATTTTCCTTCAAAGGTATGACATGTTGAAAAATATCTTCTCTATAGGCTTTTAGGTCATCATATGACCATGCAAAAAAAATGTCTATATTTTCTCAGTAAGCCAATCAAAGGCTTTCTAATTTTAGCTGACAAATTTTGGCCAGTATAAACTTTCTTCTAGTTTTAAGTAAAGCCATCTTATTCTGAGTTCTATCCCTCCATGATATACCAAATGCATCAAAAAATTCAATCTGATCCCAAACAGTATTTCTATATTGTTTCAACCTTCTATTCTTAGAAGCATATGTTCCCCTTATCTGTGAGATAATCAATTTAGAATCACCTATAACCTCTAACTTTTTTATCCCATGGTGGGTAGCAACTTTCAACCCTAACAACAAGGCTTCATATTCAGCTATATTGTTAGTGCATGTAAAGTTTATGGTAAATGAGTACCTTAAAGTGTTTTTCTTAGGAGAAACAAAAACTACCCCTACCCCTGCACCTTCTCTATAACTGGCCCCATCAAAGAACATTGTCCATAATATAGGTGAATCCATACAACATTCAACTTCATGTTCAATCACATTAGGAAATTTCTCAACTTCTTGGATAATTAACTCAGCTCTGAATGCATTCACACCAGTATCTAAAAAGCAAGTAGCATCTTTGTCAATTTCTTCACCAAAAATATGACTAACCCTTGGCTCTATATCTACTTTAACAACCTTGTCACCTATGTGAAAAGTTGCATAAGTTAGGTCACATTGTAGGCTACCACCCATAGTAGCACTCCATTTTCTAGATAGCAACATTCGATAATGTGGAGGAATATCAACTACAAGGACTGACATGGTCAATTCTACCTTAGGGTATGTGGCTAGCTTAAATGGTAAGGCATTTATAGTACCTAGAACTGAGACTTCTCTAGCATCCATACCTCTACATCTACCTTTCTTAGTATCTACTTTCAACCCTAGGGCCTCCATTACCTTGAAAGGCATGATGGTGTTAGAAGCTCCTAAGTCTATCATGCAATTTTTTAAGGTCTTTCCTTTTATAATTAGGTTAAGAAAAAATGGGTCAATATCTTCTATGTATGCTACTAATGAATCATACAAGAACATTTGGAGAATTTGGGATATAATACCACTATCTTCTATTACTAAGGGGGTTTTCTGAATGGCACTTTGTTCTACATTGTTATTATTGTTTCCTATCCCTCCCACCCATGACAAAGCTTTGCTCTTATGCTCTTCAATTCTAAATAGTTTAGACATGGGTACCTTAACAGTAATTTATGACAACATGGATATCATGTCAATAGGATTAGACATAGTAGGTTTCACAATCATACTTGGAGTAGGAACCTTCTGAGTAGGAGGGACTATTATTTGCTTAGTAGTATCAGATCCTAATCCCTTCTTTTGCACAATTTCTTTTGCTATCTCATTTTCTTGGAATTGAACTTTCTTCTTGGATTCCCACTTCTTGGTTTTGATGTCTTTAATCTTGACTGTCTCTACATTAACCTTCTTGTCTTCATCTTTCATCTTATGTGTAATATATTTTATAAATATACTAGAAGGCTTCCCAACATCATTGTTAACTATTCTATTTCTCAAGTTGTAATTTCTATGTACTTGGGAGATCATTTCTGTGGTGATTCTATCAATTTATTCTTTAGAAGGCATTCTCAAATTCACATAACCAACTTCAGAAGATGTAACACATACTTGATCTTCATCATATCCTTCATTGTCTAAGAACACTTGTTGATGATGTAACTGATAACTAATTTTCTTATCTTCAAGATCATTTTGTGTTTCTTCCAAATCAAAATCCACACCATCGCTACACATACTCACCATGTTACAACTCACATCATCATGCCTTTTTTTCTTCTTCTTCCTCCTTAGTTTGTGCACTATGATTTGAAGCAAATGATTTAGCAACTGTACAATACTCTAAAGAGTGAGGTGATTGACAAATAATACACCATGGAACATTATCATTCATATTAACTAAACTTCTTTGTAGAGGATCTGGTGTACCCTTATCTTTTACATTTTGGGTTTGGTTAGGGATTGGCTTGCCATCCTTCCATTGGGTGGTATAAGGGTAATTTTGCATTCTAGGTTATCTATAGAAATTGCTATTGTTCACAGGGGCTTTCTCAGCAACATTTGGCTTTTGGGTATTGAAACTAGTAGGATTCATCTTTTATAGTAATTACACCACCTAACCTATTGTGGGTTCTTCTAGCTTCTTTCCTGCAGGAATTTTATCAACATCCTTTTTGTTATTATTTTTGGGATTGAACAACTTTGGATCATCTCTCCTACCAAGCTTTCTAGATGCTTTCCTATTATTCTCAATATTTACTACAACCTTATAGGCATCCCTCAAATTTTTAGGATCTTTATCCCTCAACTAATAAGTCATCTTGCTATCAAAAGCATTGAAATATGTTGTAAGAAAAACCTCCTTATTCAACCTCATAACCTGAAAAAGTTTGTACATACCTTTCTGGAATCTTACATTAAAATCAAATGTAGATTCATTAGGGTTTTTCTTAATGTTATTGAATTCATTTAACATGAACCTTGCATTGGTATTATCTCCATGCTTCTCTTTGAACAATTTCTCCAAGTCACCCCATGAGGTAATACTGTTATCATGTAACCTTTTGAACCAATCCCTTGCATCCTCAGTTAGTGATGAACAAAAAAATTTATTACCACATCCTCATGCTCAACTTCATAATCATTTAGCATATCTATGAAAAATCTTAGGTGCTCTTCACCAATAACAACATTATTTCTAAAGAACTTGACAACTTTATCTCTTAAATCAAAAGATATGGGATGTGGAGCACTAAGGATACCTACAAATGACATTTGTTTATATTTTTCCATGTACACACGTTTCTTCTGAAAACTAGGAACATTTGAGGTGCCTACTATGTTGGCTTGGTTAAGGACAACATTTTGGGATTTTTGAGGTTGGACAAAGGGGACTTGGGTGCTAATGGTGGATGATGAGGCAGGGACAGATTGAGATATTCCTTGAGTTGGAATCATTGGACCACTAGCAGGTATAGAGGTTGTAGATGGGATAGACAAATTTGGCCATGAAGCCAATGCTGAATTAGATTTGATGAATTAGATTTTCCTCCTAGTTTCTATGGCTTGGGCTTCATTCTCCACCTTCTCAAGCTCTTTTGCAAGATCTTCCTTCTCGTTTCTAGCCTTCTCCAGATCTAAGTCCAATTTTGACATGGAAGTTTTTATAGATTTTCTTGGTAGATATTGAGGTTCATTTATTTTGATTCCTATGGATTTTCCCATTCCTTTATCTGTAGCTTTCACAATAGGTTCTACAGGATCTACTTGGATAGGCTTATAAGCTTGGACTTGAGTAATAACTAGTTCTTGCTTTTGACTCAGGATTTTTTCTTATTCTTGAACTTTAGTTCTCAAACTATCTACATCTTTGAAGACATCGATATGGAAGGTTGTCATTCTTTCTTCTAACTTTTATTTTGTTCCTTTAAGGAAACCATCCTTTTTAGCAGATTATCTCTTTCCACTATAGCATCTAGGGTGGCTTGCTCTCTTTCCTTTTCTAGGCAAATATGCTTGGCTTCTTCCTCAAAAATCCATTTCTTCAAAACTCCTATTTCTAACTACATTTCTTTAGGATTTGTAGAAGTGGCTTCTAAATTAGCAGGATCATCCAAGTCTATAAGATTAGGTTCCATGTACGGGACTTCCCTAGGATTAAAATGATTTCCAAATGAACTTCTGAGTCCTAGCCTATAATTCATCTCAGTTATCAGATTTTGTCTAGGGGATACATTCCCTACTGGTGACATATCCTTATCTTGATATGTTCTTTAATCTAGTACTGGGGTACTGAATATCCCTCCTAAGAGTCTTGTTGTTTCTAATTCAGAGCTAAGTGAAGAAGACTCTCTCCCTACCACAAGTTGATACTGAGAACTAACTGATACATTACGTCTTGGTTTCCAGGTGGGATTTAGGTTTTCCTTTTTCTTATTCAGATTCTTCCTACCACATTTAGGCAAATTAGTATACATTAGTACATCAGGATTGGCTCTTGTGTAAGCTCTTGTGTTTTTTCTTTTGTCAACCATTTTACTATTTATCAAATAAGCACTAGCTTCAAAACCTTGACTAAGTCGCCACCCTTGGGAATATACACAATTACAATTACTCCTGACTTTAAAGAAAAGACACAAGCTAATATAGAAATATCTACAAAAATGGACCAATCACTACGATCATAAGACTGCTACTATTGCTTGATAGATAAGACACTTGGAAGGGTTGAATATGTCAATGCATCTTTGTGTTATTTGGTTTTCTTTTCTCTAATTTTTAAATTCTCAAGGTTTGTCACTACAAAAATTACTACCACAAGAAGTACTAAAAGATTTGACACTCACGTACACAACATGACCAAACAAACTGTAGTACTTTTCATAGATGTGTTGGACAACTCCTTAGTAGAGTCGCCATTTTGTTGGTGTTTTAAAACTACTGAGCAACAAAATGCTCAACACCAAATTGATATTACTCACACAACCTAAGGATTATCCAATTCCTATTAAGACTTACATGTGCAAACCATTTGGACCCAACTTCAACAAAACCAAGGATGGTTTTCTACTCTTTAGGCTCTGCAAAACCAAGGTGGGTATACCTAGGGGATGATTTAGGTTGGATGCTATTGTATGAGAATTATATTAGTTTCATTTTGATTCTCATCTTATATCCTTAGACACATATATGATTTTGACATTTTAGATAAAATATATCCCATATAGCAGATTTGGTCACAATTCTTCTATACATATGCAAGTATCCCCAATGATAGTGGCTAACTAAGGCTAAAACATTCCATGCAAATAAGTGCTGACCATCTTTGAAAATCTTCAAGAAAATTAAAATAAAGCTGATTGTGATTTTAGATTTGATGCTTACTCATGATATACCTATCTACAGACAAAATTAATTTGATTAGTGCCTATTCCATTGGGATTTAGAGTCTATTCCAATTTATAGATTTAATTTATTGCATTACAAAAAATATTATTAGTAATTCTTACTGGAATTCATCCTTACAGACATACTTTCTATTACCATATAAATCCCATCAAATTCATCAAAGTCTTTACTTAATTCATTGAATTAATATCAGTAATGAGTTGACATACAACCTAAATGAATTGCATTCAATTGAACAAATTTTACCCACACAATCTCAAAATAACCAGGTAACAACAAAGGAGACAAAATTAAACAAGAATTGATATGGGGACAACTCAAATTTGTATTAATTTTACTTGAAAATTGTATACAATTGTAATAAACTCAGAATGACTCTAGAAAGAAACACAAAGATCACTCAACAATAATGTATTCTCAAAAAATTTATAGAGAAGATACATCATAAAGTTTTGCTCAAAGACTGGACTAAAAACATCCTAAGTATAGAACTAAAAATGCATTAGAAATTGGACCCTCTGCTAGCCCTAGAATCTCACTTATATAATGTGAGATGCAACAAGCTTCATGCATAGAGAACTAACAGGTGCCCGTTTACAAAATATATTTACTATTTGTTGCCACAAAAGGACAAAATTGTGTGTAACAGAAGAATTTAAACATCAATATATTCTTTTGGTAGGCTCCTTTTCTATTACATCTCTTGGAACAATAAAGCTTTATGATTTGATTCTCTAATTATTCTGAATCCTCAGAATAAGTGGCTATGAGGCTTGAATGTGATGTGTCCTCTTCAGTTACCTACAAGTTTACTTTAACTTGTCGATTCTCTTTGTCTTCATCATCAACTATTAAAGTAATAGTTAAACTTGCATCTTCTTCTGCCTTGTCACCTTCTTCCATCAATTTTGTAGACATAAATTGTTCCTTCCATTCATTGTAAATAGTGTCGTCAGGCCAATCAAAATTTAGGATCTCCCTTTGTATAGCTATCAAGGAATTTCCAATTTCTTCTATTTCAAAAAAGTCTTTTTTGATGGAACTATAAAATAACTGCACCTTAACCAATTCCTCATTGGTCATTGCCCATAATAAATTCCTTGATTCATTTATTACATTATTCATTCTTTGACAAAATATTTCATCTAGTGCCCTTTTCCACTCTTCCTTCTTTATTTTATCAATAGTTTTGAGAGCAGTAGGAAATAAATCAAACTTTTCAGCTATGTACTTGGAGAAACAAATTGTCACTCTTATTTGAAAAGGATCTTGTTTGTCATCAAAATTTTCTAACTTATCTAAAAAATCAAAAATATTCTCTATCTAGTGGCAGGATACCTGGATGACAGATACATACATGATATTAATATCATTATTTCTCTCAGTCCATTTCTGTACAATGGGTTTCATTTATTTTTCATTTCCTTTTAACTCATCCTTGATGGCTGCAATCCTTGCCAACTGGTCAAAAAATTTTGGCCATTCTATCCTATCCATTAAATACATTACACCTTGCCTTATTTTCTCTTCATATTGATTATTCAACTCTACATGCAGTGCATATAACTTATTCTTTTCTTCTTCAAATTCCTCTGCATTGTAGAATTGAGGCCTCTCTTGGGTGTCTGGTATATCAATAATAGGGGCTGACTTAAATGGTTCAATTTGGTGGCCTAGGTATACAATCCTGGGTCTACTAGACTCTCCCACCTTTCTTTTCCCAATTTGCTTCTCCATTTGAGATACTTGGTTTTCCAATTATTGTATCTGTTTACCCCTATCTTCATATGCTTTCAAAACTTACACAAATCTAGCATTGAGTTGCACAAACCTATCAGCTTGCTGTCCAGACACCACATTGCCAAATTTCATCATTTCTGAAGCTTGCTGCCAACCTCACTAGCCCTGAATACTATTAGTGCATCAGTATGCTCTGTAGTGGAGATTTCCTACATTCTAGTTTTGTCTCTCTTTTCAATTGACTAGATCTGTAGGGTTTGGTGGTCATCACTAAATTTGACTCCCTTATGGGCCTGTAATACTTCTACCTATTTTTTATACTATAGATCTTTCTCCTTTCTAATTGAATCAAAAATCATAGCATTTTCTATGTCCCACTCTGGCAAAATTAAGACTCCTGACCGGTTGACCAATTGTCTCCCAGCCTTAGGTGTGAACTAGGCAAAGTCACTCAAAAACTTGGCCTTTACCTCTTCTTGAATAACAGAGTCTCATTTGCCAGGTTGCTCTATTTTTATTTTCTGACAAGTTTTTTCAAAATTTCCTATATTCTTTCTCCACAAAAAAATTCCAAAATCCCTAGATTTAACAAAATTTTCATCATTAATAAATTTCTCAGAAGCCTAGGCAATTATTGGATCTATCTCCTTACCTTGATAGTCAACAATTGTAAGGTCCAAGGAGGGTGCAGGAGGCTCTTGAGGTTCTCCACTTTCCAGGTCTATAGTAGTAAAAATAACATCCCCTTCTCCCCCAATCTGTTTGAGTTGCTCCCTTAAGGATGCTTCATCATCTATCTGGATTGGGGTTTGGCTTGGGGAGTACTCTTCTACACAAGAAGAGGATACTTGTTCCAACTTTTTCCTCTTTAGGGCACTAGCTACAGATGGGCTTTCTAGCCTTGGTCTTTCCTAAGGGAGAACCTGTTGTATATGGTGCACCATTACATATCCTTCCCTCTTCTATAATGTGTACTGACTAGAACTATGTTTTTGTTGTTTATTCTTCTCTATACTTGTACAACTCTGTCTTGATACGTTTTAGCATATGTAGCCTTCTTCTCATTCATTTTTTGTATTATTACAGCAAAATTGTTCATCAATGCATGCATTTTGGCTCCCCAATATTTTTTAATCTTTTAGAGGGTCAGAATTAAAGTCAAAAGCATTGATGAACTCCAAAGTCTTTCTAAACACTATCCATTTTTCTTTCCTAACTTCCTATTCTTTTAAAGAAAAGATATTCCTTATAACATCTTCAGGAAAATACACCTACTGTGTCAGGTGGGCAGCTTTTTTCCTTTCTCTTAAAAGATCATAAAATCCTTCTAGATCAATAAATCTTGAATGGGACTCTGCCATGTTGTATCTATCCAAAAATAACTTGAGATGTTTCCATCCCTTTTTAACAATAATAAAATCATGTGCTATAGTAACAACTAGGAAGAAAGTACCTTTCCTTGGAAAATCTCTTTCATCAACGGTCCCAATTTTCCATAACAACTTTTCTATCCCTATCTTCAGAGCCATGTGGAAAGATAACACATGAGGCTTTCCAAAAAAGCCATATACTCTAATCACTATAGAAACATTGTATGGGATTATATCCCCCTATTTATGACTAACCAAATCCCCTTTGCATGGTCCTTGGGTCTGATCAATTCTAGCAGTGATTGTGGAATCCTAGGGCTATCTCCTCTTAGAAGTAGTCTAAGCTTAGATGCAAAATATCTGTCAAATCTTACAAAACTAGCATCTCTAGCCTCTAAAGTCATATCCACACTCTATAGGAGGACTGGATTCATTTCTCCATCCCTTGTTACTTCTAACTCCATACCCTTGGAGAAAAAGGTGTCTCCCTTGAATAGACATATATGCATGAGCAATGAATACCAATAGAAGGATCTGTTTATACTTTCCTAGGGATATTCCCAACAAACCATTATGAATTTCTTGTGAAAGAAAAGTAGAAAAATCAAAAATATTGCTCATTCCAAATTGTAATTTTTGAGCCATAATAAGAAAAAATGAGCCCTTACTATGCTACTCCTCATCCATCCCAAAAATTTTGCACAATGTGAAATATAATGCCTAAGCCCTAGGATTGAAATATTTCCTCATTAAAGGTTTTCATGTATGGGCTGTAACCAAAGGCAATGTACCAATCTTAGAAAAATGTTGTTGCAAAGGCATTGTCCTCAGATATGTCCTCTGTGCATCATACCTTTCTTGAAGGTCACTGATGTCAATTGTCTCATGTATAACACAGTTAGGGTTTATATTGAAAACTTCACTAATCAATTTAGGACAAATCTTAAAAATATTGTCTCCAGTATAATTCTTTACAAAACCCATAATATGATCATATTTCTTGCCTAAATCAATAAGCAAATCGCTCTCAAAAAAAACCCCAGGTACTACTGGTTTCCCAATGTCAAATTCCCAAACATTTCTTAATGGGGTGTCTAGTTTTCTCTCAGAAAACCACTTCTTAAAAAATTTTAATTCTCCCATAGAAACTTGGGCATCTCTTACCCAATTTTCTCTATCATAAAAGCCCTCAGCTACAACTAACCTAGAGTGCTTTGGAATAAGCTCCCTCCCCTTAGTTATTTCATTTACTGATAGTGGGAGTTGTTCAAGGAAATCATCATGCACATCCCTCTTAAGATAATCAATTTTTCCTGAGAATTCCTTTCATGGAGGTATTTTCTAAGAGTTTAAACTTTCACAACACCAAATTCTCTCTTTTTAGAAGTTACAGAGAACTTCGTGTTGAATTACACTTCTTCCTATGTAATTTTTGTTGCAATTCACTAAATCACCTGGTAGAATTTATGTGCCCTAGCTTCGAAAGTTCTTTGTGCTCTGATAACTTTTTTGCACTTTGGTGGTTCAATAATGTTGAATTCATGAATTTTATTCATGCATTGAGATCACACGAATGAACTCTAAGCAGTATTAATTTCCATTAGTCATTATTTGCATATTGTGCCAATTAAAAAAAGTAGACTTTCTTTATTACCTTAAAAATCTAACCATGTGTCAAATATGCACTTCCTTGCATTGCTTAGACTTCTTTTCATTTGAAATTGTGGGCAAGTACTAGCCATTGATCTTCCTCTAGATCAACAGTGAAGAGAAATAACACACTTTTATGGCAGCAAGTAGAAAATGCAATACAACTAGCATAATAAATATTCCAACCTAGCACAAAGTATCCCACTTTGGTTGCAACTGGTTACACTTTTCTAGATGTCATGTTAGTGCTTCCCCACATTGTTTAAACTTCTTGCATCTTGAAATTGTGGGCAAGTTCTAACCCTTGATCATAGATGAGTCAACAATCATGGATTATTGTACTTTGATGATACCTAGTCAGTCGTGTTGACAATAGGAACTCTCCACATGCATCAGTGCCTTCTGAAAAACCTCCATGCAAGTAGGTCCCATTTTATCTTCTGAGATATTGGTCCTTGACATCACCTTTGCCATGCATCAAACTGGTGCTTCCTCGCATTTCTTAACTAACAAGCATTTTCATGATGTGATCAAGCGCTAGACATCAATCTCTATAAGATCAATGGCAGCATAGCTCAAACCTCTTTGAAATTTTG
The DNA here is from genome assembly GCA_028749045.1 of Cupressus sempervirens. Classification (NCBI taxonomy): domain Eukaryota; kingdom Viridiplantae; phylum Streptophyta; class Pinopsida; order Cupressales; family Cupressaceae; genus Cupressus; species Cupressus sempervirens. Next base: position 600,828,574 of record CM053785.1, read on the forward strand.
AGATGGAGGTGCTAACATCACCATGGACACATGTCCTCATGGAACTTACCCAAATTGCTTAAATTTCTTGCAAGTTCTTAATGCGAGTAAGCACCCTTCATCAATCTGACCAAGATCAATGGTGGATCAAATTATTTGTCTTTTATTGTCCAATCACCCAATTTGACCAATGAAATAACTCCTTTTAGCCCTTGTGCTCTAACATTTTTTACTACCATATTAATTGTTAGAATCTATGCGCCCATGACATCATCACTCCCAACTTGGCATACATGTCACAATTGACCAATGAATGCACTTGAATATATAGTTTTACAATGTGGCATGACTCAAAATTTTTTCCAAAACCTAGTCCCACTGTGCCACATAGTGCAAGGGCACTTGCCTGCATTCTTTAAAATTTGAGCAATTCCTTATTGCGGGTAAGTGCTAGCCACTCATCTTTAGAAGATCTACGGTCATGAATGTTTAATGCATCTTTAGCAAACAACCCTTCTGAATGGCCTAGCTAGCAGTACACATTAGAATCTTTTTTATAGCTTGGCATGACTCAATACATACCCTATGTAGCTTGTCCCACCTTGCCACATGTTAGATTTGCACTTCCTCACATTGCTTAACATTCATGCAACTTCATAATGCGGGCATGTGCTAACCATAGATCTTACATAGATCAACAATCAAAAATCTTGCACCTTGACCACATTGAGTCAACTGGATGACCAATAGGACACTTCACATTAATTCAACTCACTTGATAGCTGCCACAGAAGATAAGTCATTATTACCCTCTAAAAGGGTGGGCCCATGATGTCACATAGTGCTATGTGTCTTATTTGCACTTCCTTGCATTGTTTAATTCTCATGCATTTTCTCACTGCGGGCAAGTGCTAGCCTTTGATCTAAACAAAATCAATGGTGCATAAAAATTGAATATAAAGTAATACCTTCACTTAAAAGATCAACCAATGATATTGTAGGAATTTTAGAATGTGCACTAATGGTACTTACAATTTTGCAAAAAGGTTTTAAGCCAACTCTGATGAATCATAAACTTTGCAGTGCATTTGAATTCCATCACGAGAAAGGGCTACATGGTGGAAAGGTGATTTCTCACAATAGTTAAAAATATTGCATTTCAATGTTCCTGGGAAGCGCTCTCCGTTGATCTAACCAAGATTGATGATTAGTGAAAAAAAATATTGCAGTTAAGACCATAAATAATATATTCACAATAACTATAATCAAAAGCAAGGATATAAAATGTTTAACAAAAATTTATATAGTCATCCTTGCACAATTTTAAAACTTAGGGTAAAATGTCCCGCCTAAAGTCATTTTGAAATTTTTTTCAAAAGGTAGGGTAAAACAAGATAAAGCACTAAGGATTTTAATGAATTTTACCTAGGGTCTTAACCTAAGTTCAAAATTTCAACATACATAGTTAGGGTTTTTCACTGTTGAATGCACAAAATAGGAATGGTGAAAAACCAGGCCAACAGGGGACATCTCCATATTTGCTTGTTTATAGACAAGAGCCAGTATTCCAACTTAACCTTAGGATTCCTATTTTGAAATTCATGAGTGGGTATGCTGAAGATGTTGACATAGTACAAATTAGATTGATGAATCTTTTAGAGATGGATGAGAAACAAACAACTACATTGGACTACATGGCTAAACATCAAGTTATCCTAAAGAGGTGGTTTGACAAGAGGGCCATGGTAAAATCTTTCAAAATTTCCAACCTTATTCTACTTTGGGATAAGGCAAAAGAAAAATTGGGCAGCTACACCAAATTTCAATACTTGTGGATTGGTCCTTATCAAATCACAGAAATTCTCAAAGAAAAATAGTTTTAGGCTCAGTTCCTTATAGGGGGAATTAGTTCAGTTGCCAGTCAATGGGAAATTTCTGAAACATTACTTTGAAGCCTAGGAGACCCAAAAAATAGAATTAGATATATTTCATTTCTGCAAGTGTGTTTTTCTTTTTCAATTGTGTGTTTGCTTTCAGTCGCGTATTTGTTTTCATAGTTGCATCAGTCAAGGGGGTAGGTGCACTCAAGATTTTATCTTAACATGTCTTACTAACTACTCTTTTGGTTCTAATTTTAGGAAGAGGTATTTCTTTGTCAAAATATTTTGACGATTGTGTGTCTTATACTAAGGAATAGGTGTTACTTGCAGTAATAGGGGACTTTCGGTCTTTAATTCAGGATTATAGATCAAAAAGTTCTTGACACTTTGCAAATTTAAAGATTGATTGTCTCAAGTGTTGTCAAATTAAGGTTGAGGACAATAAGGGACAATCCAAACCCCAATTGGTTCAAACAAAAGGGTCTTCTCAAAGGAATTGCTAAGATTATTGTTTGGCATGAGGGTTTCTAAAAAGTTCTAAAAGAGGAATGCAAGGGATGTTCACAAAAAGATCAAATCAAAGAAATGACACTAATGTCCTGGTCACATAGTCTAAGCATGGTCAAGATATAGAAGGAAAACAAAAAAGAAGAAACGGTGTTAAGACTGAAGGATTCTAAGAGATCTAAAAGGGTAATCTAATAAATTGATAATGTACTTGAAATAAGCTATCCAATACAAAAATGTTGCTTCATCTAGGAATCAAATGGAGACACTATGAGCTACATGAAGTAGTCTACAAAGGATTTCCAGAGGAATTCAAAAAGAAAAGTGACAACTCATGAAGAGCTCACAAACTAATTCTCTCATCTAGTTAGACAATAGATCGACAAACAACTTTTGTGGATATTCCTAAAAAATGAGCCAGATGGGGTGGAAGATTGTTTCCAAGTTGTTAGAAAATTTGGATAGACTACATTTTGAGATGTTGAAGGAAATGAATACACAAAACACGCATTGAACTTGGGGCTTGAGAATTATGAGGTTTTGAGTACTCGAACTATCCTTGGAATGTTCAAAATTTTATTGGTGTTTAGCACATGTTGAAAGAATGTTTTCTAATATAGTAATGCCTTTGTCATTTCTTCCTTTTTTCAGGGCTATTTGTTGTGTTTCCACAAGCACACCCTATTTCCTTAAAAAATGGGGACCACCTATTTTATTTTTTGGTTTTTTTTGAGACCCTAGTATGGAGTTTAGGTCATTTTGAGGTTTCACCTAGAGCCTTGGTTCACGTCTAAGTTATATCTGGTAAGCCCAATTATCAAAAGGCAAAGTTCTAACACAAAATGAAGTAAAAATATTGGAGAAGGCTCTAAGGGCACATTTGCCATAGCTGCACCAAAATTCCTATATCCTATTTATAAGGGGAGGGGTCCCTTTCCTCCTCACTTTACTCTTTTCTATGTGATTGCCTTCATTTTCCCTTTGCACCCCAGCATTGTCATAACTCCAAGCCTTGTGAGGTCCACTCTGTGAATCTCCTCCACTCTATCCTCTCTATAAAACACACCAAAAATGGGTGTGCATTAGCACACCTACTTGGGTATGTTGATGCGCACCAATTTTTTTTTAAACATTGCAAAAATTCTCTAAAACTACCATGGAAAAGTAAAAAGGGTCCCAAGGTGGGTACGCATCAACACACCATTTGTTGCATAAACATAAAATGCATAACCGCAATTGGGTTCGCATCAATGCACCTATCTGAGTGCATTGTTGCACACCCAATATGGGTTTTAAAAGGAAAAAAACACTTAAAATAGAAATCTATATAGACACCAAAAAATGCAGTGCACCAAGTGCACTCTTCAGGTGCACTAGGTGCACTATATATTTTTTTTGTTTTTAATAGTTTAAAATAGGTTTTTTCATGTTTTCAAGTAGTTTGGTTTTTTGAATTTTGTGCAACTCAATTTTAAGGTTTGAATTTGTCATATTCCCTTCAATTCTAAACTAATGGGTTTCCTTTTGTGTAGATATAATGGCATCCTCCTCATCTTCCTTGGGTGAGAAAATGGCACCAAAACCTATGGTGTTTAAGTTCCAAGGCATTCTAATGAAGTCAAGGTTTCAAGATGGAAACTCAGATATTAGAGATACAAATTTAGGACATACTAATTTGGGAGAATTTTTGAAGATATGCAATAAACCCATTGAAAGGTCCCAAATGATTTTCGTACTCATTAGATGAGGACTAGTTAATGTAGCTTCACACCCAGTGTTGATACAATCTTTGAAACTCATTATGACACTAGTAGAACACTTTGTCCCTGAGGAGAGGGTTGTGAAGAGCATAATAAGAGAAATTTTCATCAATCTAAAACTGAAGAATATTGAGAAAGTATTTCATCTCCCATGGGCAGATCAGTTCATTAGGCTCACTTATGAACAAGCAGAAAGATGGTATAGGGAACATATTGAGGAGGCCTCTAAGATTATTCAATCCTTGTACCTTATAGAGAAGACTCCTTTGGGAAAGAAAACTAGCAAAGTGGACATGACTAGAGGGTACATGAAAGAAGATATTGGATACTTGATTATACTTTTAAGTAGGGTTATGGGTCTACCTATAGCTGGATAGTTGAACATCTTCATGGTGCACTTTATTGAAACAATAAAGAAAGTAGAAATGTCATTGGATTGGGCTTCTAGTCTTAGTCAAAATTTGTGAGAGAAGTTGGTGGTAGCTAAGAACAATAGGAATTTTTATATGACATCATATTTGGTGTACTTGTTGGTTGCAAGAGCGATAGACTATCCAAGGCTATACAAGAGAGGCAACATGTAGGATCCTAATTCATGGCCATATATCGTCTATCCTCAACTAGTTAAGAAGAGGCTCTCAAAGAAGAGCAAGCAATATAGAATTGTTAATGATGCCTTCATATTACCTATAATTAGATTCATAGAGGGAGATTATGTGAAGAGATTGTTAGATGATGCAGTGGCACAAATTCTATTGGTGAGGGCTTATCACATTCAATTCAAAACATTCACATATCTGAGGGTAGCAACTACAATAGTTAACCCCAAGAAGTTCCCAAGGTATCCCAATGAAAGACTTGTTCTCTTGAAGATTTCTCAACAACTCTTGTCAACATATGACAGAGTCAAAAAACAATATTACATATGTTGGACATGACCTATGACTATAGGACCTTTTCAAGTGGATTGGAGACAAGACATTTCATCTTTTGAATGTGAATGGGATCAATATCCCTTAGAAGAATACAATTCTTTGTGGCTATGTTTTGATAACATCATTTGGTGGGAAAAGCATTTCAACATGAAGAAACCATAGAAGATCATTGGATGAATGCAACAGATGACTATGATGTCTATATTAGGGACAATTATAAGATGACTATGTATTTGGCAGAGAAGGCCTTAAAAATAAAGATTTCATTGAAGATATTGCAACAAGACTTAGAGGAGTTACTTGATCCTCTATTCAATAGGGATAAGATTGCTGAAAGGCCCATTATGAATGCTAAGGTTGATAGGGAGGAGAAATCTAACATCAACCATAGGGTAGGGCACATCATTAAATTGACATAGGATTGGATTAAGAAACCCTTCAAACTTGATCTTTAGATAGTGATCTTTCATGCACAAGCCTATCTAGCCAAAGGTAGAGGGAAGAAGGTCACTGACCTTGCCTTTACGACCCAGTCATTGGTAAGGCCAAAAATGGTACATCAACTTGATAGGCCAGTTGGTTATTATAGAGCTCAAAAAGGTAAATTCAAGGGCAAAAGAAAGAGGAATTCTCCTCAAAGAGCCGAGCCTGAAGAATGAGAAATCTTAGCACCTCCATAACTAGGAGAGGAAAACATACTAGGATGGAAGAATATTGAGGCCACACATGCTCAGATTGATCCTCAAGTGCCACTAGTTGCACTGGGCTGAAAAAAGTAGAGGTTGAGGTTCAAGAGGTCTTCCCACCTCGGCAAGTAGAATAGGCATCTCCTTCAGCACCCAAAAGAAAAAATATTAAGACTCTAGTGAAAAGGAGACAAAAGGTGATCAAGAAACTGATCCCTTTTCTGTCTATCCAATAACCTATCCAAAAAGAAGAAGAAGAAGGTGATGATGATGAAGAGGAAAATTTACCTTTGAGTTAAAGGACTAGGCTAGCCAGAGCCACAAAACAAGAATGAAGAAGAAGTTCTACAACTATGCCACCATCTATCCCAAATGAACCTTTGCAAACTACTACATCAGAGGATGAGATGCATGAATGGATAGATGAACAACATGTAGAGGGCACTGATGTCTTTGAGATGTCATATTTTGACTTTATACATGTAGGAACTGAGCTGGTTGGGTATAATATTAGAGACATGCCACCCAATCAACCTTAACAAGATGGTTGAACTCAGATGCCCCCCAAGTCACAAGGACTCAAAATAGTTCCTGCATCCAAATCCTAGTTGCAAGTCACATTTTATGCTAACAAGGGATCAATCCTCCTCCTCCAAGAATAGAAATTAAGTAGGTCCAGGTAGAGCTTGAAGGAGAGCCACCACAAGTATCTGCCAATGAAGTGTCAGAAGGACAAATAGGTGAACAACGTCAACAAACTTCCTAGGACATAGAGGTGAGAATTGTGGGCTCCACTGATACAAGGACTATAGATGAGGAGCCTTCACAAAATGAAAACACCCTAGAGATGAGTGATAAGGCCAAGAGAATAGCAGAGAAAACTCCTTCATCCTCAAAAGGAAAGTCACCAGCCCAACATATTCCAAGATGGCTATGAAAAGAATTAATTAGGAATAAGAAGCAGCAGTTCACTACAAAAGAGGAGGATAGAATGGAACTAACAGAAATGTTAAGGAAGCCTAATTTCACCTCCTAAGGAAGTGTAACCCTTAGCCTTCATTATGAGTGATTCAAATCAAGACCTTTTTTCTCATGTAGCCCTTCCTCCTCTGCAATCAAATGTTGAAGAAGTAACTCTCTGAGATTATTAGATTCGAGAGGTCATGCTTGGAAAACCCACCTTGGAAATAGTCAAGCTAATGGCCACAACTAGGATGAAGGAAGTTTTTAGAAGGATGAAGTAGAGTTGGTGACACTTTGGTGAAAAAATGAAATCATAAAAGGATATTTGAGTGAAGTTGTTGGCCCTTTGGATCCTGCTAACCTAGAGGAAACTCTAAAATTTGCTATTAAAAAATGAGATAGGGGAGCGGTGCAATTAGATTCATTTTTGAATGCCTATTAGCAATGGTGGGAAAGTCTTGAGGAGAAAGGTGTACTTATCATCCAAGAAAATCTTAAGCTACTAGATGTTATGCAAGAGAATGTAGATAAAATGGTAGCAATTTTGAATCAAGATTTTGGTCTTATGGATGAGGTACATACCTAGAGAAAGGATCTATAGGTATTATAAGTGATAAAAGGCCAAAGGTATTATATGCTTATGGATGTATATACAACAGAGGAGCAAGATTTAATAGATGATTGGATTGAGAAGATAGAAAATAGCAATAAAGTAATGAAATCATTACATGTTGAGATCCACCAGCTCAAGGACCAAGCCTGCAAGAAAGTTTTGGAAGCTGAGAAACACTATAGTGATGCATCTCTAGACATTTTTGAAGATGATGCACAGGAGAAAGTGATACTGGAAGAGGTGGTCATTCAGAGATTTAGGAGGATTTTTGATGAATATTCTAATGATTAAGATATTTGGCAAGCATTTAGGATAGAGGAAGCATTGTTAGAGCTTGATACGAAACTCAGGGATTTTGCTGAAACCCGTATAGAGTTAGATAATTACAAGTAGAAAGTAAAAGATAAATATAATGCCTTGGATTTACTAGATGTGGCACAAGTCACTGAGATAATAGAGAAATTCAAGGGCAAGCACCCAAACATAGCTTTCGTATGAAGGGGAACAAAACCCAGATGCTAGAATTTCTTTTTTTATACTCAATGAAAATTTGCATTTTTGGACCTCCAAGGTGCACTAGTGTGCTGGTGCACTAGGTGCGCTATTGCACCAGGTGTGCTAGTGCACATTTTGCAACAAAGTGTTGGAAGAATTTTGAAGAAGTTAGAGGTGTGCGAGGTGCACTTCTTTCAAGGTGCACTTTCTAGAGGTGTGCCAATAGTTAACCACTTGTTCTATAATTAGAAATTTTCATGCATCGAAAACACATTTTAGCAGCAGTTTAACTCCTACAAATATCTAACGAAGGTTGAACTTCTATTTTTGACACTTCTAGACACTCCTACATCAACGAAAGGCTCTCTTCTTCTTATTTTCTAATAAATTCTTTGTTTTGTAATATATAAATCCTTATGCATCCAATTAATGATATAAAAATGGATGGAGTTCTACTAAGCAGCAATTAGATAGTCAGTTTATATATAATTAATTTTTTTTATTAAATTACAAGCATATGATTGCACAAAGATATCTCTCACTCTCAACACCAATTAAGGAGATGATTTCTTATAAATATGGGTTTGTAATATATAATCAAGGTCATCATTGTTTTGCAATAATATATGCTTTTGGTGCTCACATTTGGAGTGTAGTGATTCTTTCCTAAATGTGTCATATTTTTTTGAATGTACGTTGATGGAATTGTGATTGAGCCAAAAGTTTATTGCATTATTTCTGGTTTTGTGATCTTTTGATTATGATGTTTGCTATGGTTTTACAAATTCCACTAATGTATCTAGCTCGAGAAGAAATCATCATATTGTTCCTATATATCTTTTCATTTCAAATGAGTGCACTTTTTGTGGCCTTGCAATTTGATGAAAAGTAAAACATCTTATAGTTATTGAATTCTCATCGGCAATTGCATCAATAGAATTAAGGAAACATTACTCCTACTTTCATTGGTTACCCACCGATTTCTTTGAAAGCTTAATTTGCAGACATGTTATTTTCTATATCTTATGTTCGTTAGGATTTTACATTCATGTTGTTTTCTTAAACTTCCAGTCACCTGATCCTCTTTATTTTCTTTACTAACCCCTGGTTAAATTATGAATTCATATTTAGGTGCATTGTTAGATTGCATTCGTTAAAAAATAGAAAAATAAAACAATATAGTTCTTTTGTATATTTGATGTTTTGAAGTAGCAAATAGATTCTACATCTTATCCAAAGTCATCTAAACTAGCAAAGGCCTCCTCATGAAAAACTACATTTATCTTCAACTGAGTAGATTCCAGTAGGTTGCAAGATCACCTGGAACCTTAGAGTTGATTCGCAGGATTGACTTTTCAAGAGATGAGTTCAAAAGAATTCTTTCCATTAAGCATTGTACAAAATGACAACTCAATAAGAGATTCGAATGGATATATGAGCACGACAAGGAAATGGTATGGGAAATGCTACTATTCTTACTAGAAACCATGTAGAGGACATCATGATAAATTAGGACTATCTTATGTGTAATGATTATGATGATGGATATGAATTAATGTTTTATGATTTAAGTGCCCTAATAGAAATTGAGATTAGTTGATACATTCATGTTTATTACTCTGTGATTCAATACTTGCTACATTGACTTGACTATTTAAACATTAATTTGTACTAATGGTGATATGAGATGTTTCACCTTATGATGATGATGTTGTTGGAAATATAAGAGGGGTAATTGAGAGGGGAGGGGAGAATCAATTACCACTAAAATAAATCCTATATCCCTTGGATTTCAACACAAAACACAAACTTTAATGAAAATATTTATGCTCAGTAAAAACATAGGCACTCAATTTACACTAGTTAATGTTGTAACTCGATAACCATTGAAATAGCAATTGTAACTCAAAAAATGCAAATATTAAGATATTATTTTTTATTAACCTTAATTAACATGGTTTCATATACATAAAATAAATAGCATGAGCACAACTGACACCAAGATTTAATGTGAAAACCCAATTTGGGAAAAACCACCAATTGCAACTAGTTGTTGATTTTCACTCTTCTGTAGTGAGCCCTGTTAGGAGCCAACCCTATGAAATATTACAAAAAACAATGTTAGGTGACCTATATGAGGATTTAATAACCCTATTAGGAGTGGCCTTGTTAAAGGTCTTTAGACACTTCAATCTAGAAATGCCATATTGTTGGAGGATTTACAAATGGCTATTAAACCAACTTAGTTAAGAGATTTAGATCACTGCTACAATGGTTATAAATTAAGAATGAGATGACTTGATTTATAATGCAACTGAATTGTTGATTATAGATCTCTATTCTATCTTGAATACTTGATTCTTCCTGATCAAATGTATCTTTGTAGCTCCACAAGGATATTCTACTTATCCTTCTAATTCGCTTCCTCTAAGCATCTTCAAATCTTCTATTCACTTACACTTATTCAATCCTAAACTTGACCTTATATTTATATCATAAATACTATCAAGTCAAATTGAATACAACTTAGAATAATTAATATTTAATACCTCAGTTGTCTAGAACCAACAAAAAAATTCATTAAGTGTAATATGCCAAAACAAGAAAACCCTTTGTTAGTCAACCCTACTTGGTAGACACTAACTTAGAAATGATTTCCCTATGTTAACCAAGTGAACTCAGTTAACACTGCATCTTCAAAAACTTTCTTTGCTAAGTAAGTGAGCTCAATTAACATTGATTCTACCCAAACTTTCCTCCATTAACCGAGTGAGCTTGGTTAACACTCAACTTTTGTGAACTTCTCTTTGTTACCCGAGTGAACTTGATAGACACTGTCTTCTAAACTTGGTAATTATGGAATTCTTGGAAAACATAGAAAAATATCTTCATCACCTGAGTGAGCTCGACATACACTGACTGGCAAAGATATGACATTTTATGTAACATCAAAGATAATACACAATTAACTATTTGTTTTCAACAATCCCCCTCTTTGGTATTAATGGAAACATAACATGTCATAACTTAATAAAATTTTACAGCAAGAATAAATTAAGAAACATATCCTTAGTTTCATTCTAATTCTCATCCATCAGAACTCCCTCTATTAGTGTGAACTCCCTTTGCCTTCTATTCCTCCCTCTATCAACATCTTCTTCTAATAGAAAACTCTCTGTTATTGATATTATACCAAGTTCATCATCTAATGAACTCTCCCTCTTTGATATCTTCAAGTAAAATTTTAATATGACACAAACAAACTTCTCTCTTTGACATCTCATGCCAAAGACAATATTCAGTGAATATCGATATAGCTCATGTATTGATTCATGTGGAGTATGCTTGGTTCAATACTACATCAACTGGCTAATCTTCAACTTGCTTTGGTTGATGCATTACTAAACTTCATTTCGGTGAGCTTCAGATAGGGGAATGACCCCTAAGTTACCTCTTAGTTACAAAAAGGCATCCTTAGGTAATGGCTTAGTGAACATGTCTATAATTTTCTCTTTAGTATTCACATATTCCAATCTTGCCTCTTTATCTTACACCAATTCTCTTAGAAAATGATGTTTTCTAGTAATGTGCTTGGTTTTGGCATGCATCACATGATTCCTTGATATATTAATTATACTAGTGTTATCACATAAGATAACCACTAGATCCTTGATCTCTACCTTTATACCTACCAACAATTTTTTGAACCAAGCAACATTAGAACAATTAATTGTTTCTGCCACATATTCTGCCTCTGGACTAAGAGATACAATTCTACTTCTTTCTTGTCTAAGACACTAGTATTTTACCAAGAAAGAATGCTCTACCATTTTTGCTCTTCTTGTCATCAACACTTCCTTCCCAATCAGCATATGTGAATGCTTTCAACTCTAGATTTCCTCCTTTCTTGTACCATAAACCATAGTTTTCAGTACCCTTTAGATACCTCATGATTCTCTTAATTTTCATCATATGATTTTCTTTTAGATCTACTGAGAATCTTTCCACCATAGCATGAATGATTCATTAAATGAAGAGAGTTTTTAGTTTGAGTCTAATAGTTATAAGCATGTTTCTTAGAACTTTCATGATGTGCAAGTTGTGGAGAGTGAATCAAATTTTTATATATATTGTGAAAGTCAAGGTTTAGATTCAGTTTTGTTGAATGAGTTATTTCATAATGTTGATCTGATTGGAAAGACTGATATGAATAATGTTTCCAGCTTACCTCATGCATGCTTAGATGAGAATCAGGTTTTTAACAGAGGTAAAGCTTGTGAAAAAGTTCGGTGGCCCAACGCCATTGTTTGTATATAGTAGGTGTAGTTGTTTCCTATTTTCAATAAAGCTATTCGAGAGAAGTTTTTGAGATATTTGTGTAAGTGGTTTGCTTCTATTAGAGATCTAAATCCTTGCATTTCCTGCAAGGGGCATTCATCCCAAGACAGAGCCACTATTGGTGCTCAAAATTGAAGGCCCAATTTTGAGCACCATTGAGAAATTCAAGCCCTATAAGTGCTTGTAAATGCATTCATACCTAGTTGTACCTTTGAGCTCCATGAGGTTTTTAATGATTCTAACACCTTTCATTTAGTGCATCTATGTGTTCCATGAAGTTAAATTGAGATTCTGAGCTAGTGTCAAATCTGCATTTTCACCTGTGTCAAACAGCGACAGGAGGCTGTGTTTGTTAGTGAATATCTCGCACCCAGTATTATTTCATGACTCACCACTTTGGGAGTGTCTAGTTTTCATACCTAAGAGCTTATGTTTCATATTTTGAGTCATTTGGAATCTATTTGTCTAGGTTTTGAATCCCTCAAAGTTGGTAGTCTATTGTTTTCATGTTGATGCACATTCCACATAATTCTAGGAAGCCCTGTTTAGTGAGTTATAAATCTGACCCAGTTGACCAAAATGTTAAATTTCCTTTTGCATTGCATTTTAGAGTATACATACATGTTATGTTTCAAGTTTTACCTTATGATAAATCCATTTGATCAGTTTTCAAATGCGATTCCAAACACAATTTCTATCTTTTTACTGGTGTTAGCAAATGTAGATTGATCAGTACCCCTATTCAAGACATTATAACTTAAGATCTATGATATCTTAGATTGAATAGATTATACCACTATGTTTCCCTCTAAAAATACTTCACGTGTGCCAAGTTTCAAATCATGACGAATCCATTTGCACACTTTTCTAGATCCATTCTATTTGCAAAAATTGCTTTTCTATCCAATGTTTCCAATCTATAAATCCAAGTAGCCTAATTTGATTGCTCGCCAAACACATCCTATTATTAATCATGAGCCCAAATCGCAGATCCATAATGTCCTCATGACAAAGAATCAATGTCCCAGTTTTCATTTTCCCAAATGCCCATTTGTCCAGTTTTCAAAGCCAAGTCCAAACCTACTTTAGTGCTTTCTGACATGTTTTCTTACCGGTAGTTCTGAGATGTCAACTTTGATAGCAAATATCTTTTGGCTAGAAACTTTTCATGAGACACGATCTGACTGGGCAAAAGTATGATGAACAGAGAATTAGTATGTTCAATTCTAGAACCTAGTCAAAGGTTTGGGTCAGTTTTCAAGGCCAGTCAATGAACCTACTAGCGCAAAAGTGACAGGTTGCAAAAAAGGATAAAATGAGTTTCAAATGTTGATTCATTGGTTGAGTTTGATTTCAATCAGTATTAGGTGATGAATGGATCATTTTTCCATGTCAGTTGTACGAAAATGAAATTTTTTTTAATCGAACCAACTTGGGGGCCGGACTAATTCCACCAAGTTGATTCTGCTTTGGTCTTGAAAGTAGTAATGAAATGATTTTTACTCATTATGATTCTTTAATATGCACACTTGTGTTTAAAGACCGAATGGGAGAATACAATGAACCAATAGTGCATGATAGATGTTCCTGCAAAGTCCATAAAATGTGCTCATGTTAGGTGCTTTCATTTTATGTTGAAGATGGCTAAATCTTCTTGCATGCCCAGTAGTCTTCTACAATTCTACATAAGCTTATCTCATATAAAAAAGGGTGGATGTAAAATAGGAATTGAATTTATTTATCTTTGACATGGTTAATGATAAATGTTCCCCTAATGAAGACATCCTAACATGCAAAGAAGCTCTCGGAGCAATATGATTCTCCTCTCTGAATACAGAAGCTATGCTGATATATCTATCATCCCTAGTCATTATGTTTCCTGTTGGGAATTAGTTACAAAGGAGACAAATTTTTAGGTTGTTTTGACATCAGTGCTTTCCAAGACTATCAGAAGATTGGGGACATGTCTAGCCTGGGTCGTGTACCTATTGGTTTGATGATCAAAAGAATTGAAGATGCTACATTGTCTCAGCAATACAATTCTAGGCAGTAGTGACAAATGTACAATAATGGAAGGGGAAATGTTGATCAATTTGATAGGAATTATTCTTAGCAACAATAAGAACAAGAGGATTTGGCCAAAGACATTAATGATATCGAATTAGAATGTGCCTTTGACCTAAATGCTCTTGAATGTAGACTTAGTTATTATTTTGGACAAATGCGAAGTCACTTTGAAAAGGGAATACCTTTGTGAAAAATGAGGGCCAAAGTTTGGAAATTATGGCTCCTTTTTACGAGTATGAGAACATAATTCTCAAATACCTAAAGAACAAAATAGTGTTGGGCTAGTGCACAATTATAATTACCAAACAACTGCAAGTGAAGGCATTGTGGAGAAATATTCAAGGTTAGCAATCACTGATGGAGCCTGGAGAAGAGATTCAATTGCTTGCAAAAGCTCATCTCTTAATTAAACCATATTGCATGGGTTTACAGAGGAAACTTTGGCTATACATGATGCTAAAGAAAGAAAAGGGCAGATCCAAGTTGAAGCCATAGTTTTAAATGAAAGAAAGTCGAGCTAGGAACACACAAGCAACACAAAACAAGGACACCCATGCCAAAAAACAAGCTGCCCATGCATTTAAAAAAGAAGTCGCGGTAGGGGAAATGATAAATCCATGACAAACAAAGGAAAAGATGCCAAATAAGGCAGTCCCACACATAGAAAGGGGGATGGTTAATAGAGGAAGCTCCACACATCATTGAAGAGGAAAGGGGGAGTAAAAAGACCCAATTATCTGTTATTCTTGATTCTGATTCTGATTATGCTCATTTCACTGGTCACATAATTGGATCCTAAGAGGTTCACCTGCCTAGGTTGTGCAGAGCCTAAAGTGAAGGAGTGTAGCCTTATAGTTGGCCCAAGTTCTTGGTGAATTGCATCCCTTATTCGAGATAGCTACCCATAGATGCAATCTTACCCTGTATACTTGGTTATTAAAACACTATTAAATCAAGAGCCAACAAAATGGCAACTCTGCTAGGGAATTGTGTTGAGATTCATCATATAAAAACTTTGAGAATTTAAAGGGATTCAACAAAATAGAAGGAATGACATGGAGAAAGTTTTTATATAGCAATAAGTGATGTGTTTAGTCCATTTCCTTACTATATTTTCATGTTCCCCAGTATGCTTTATTCTCTTACAATAGTAGTTCTTGAATTGGATATAAATTGTGTTGAGAAATGAGTGTACCTTCAATCAATTCAATTTTATGAGTTGTTGTTGTAAAAATCAAAGTCCAGAATCTAAAAATGAAGAGTATCTTGTTCTCTTTTCAAAATGTTTGAGGATCTGTAAGTTTATTTCATGCTAAAAGTCTAGTTTAGAATTAGATCAGTAATAATTTGTGTTTCAAAAATTTTCTCACAATTGTGAGTGGTGACTCTATCTCTGCAACTAGTGGGATATAATTGTATGTGTATTTTGTTGAGGGCTTTTAGCACATTGTCGAGAAAATATGAATTTGTTGTTGAAATTTTTGTTTGAATAGAGAAGTGTAGTTTGGATCTAATGGTGTGGAAGAAGTTATGTTTCAGCTTTGTATAGAGGTTTCAAATTCAAGATAAATTTGAAGAGGGTTTCTTCTATCTGTTGTTGTTTCAAATCAGTTTGTAGTTCTGTTCAAATCTAATTCAATTCATGTCTCACTTAATGTGAGTGGCGACTCAAAGTTAGTTTATGTACTAGCACAGTATTATGCATGAATTATGATTAGTTGTTGCAGGAAAAGGACAAATCTGAAGAGGTTGAAACATTTAAATGGTTGCAAGATTTGTGGTGTGTTGATTCCAAAGGTTCAGTAAGGATTTGATAAGACTTTGGGTCTACTGTTGTAAATGGTAGGTAGAGAACTTTCAACCATCCGAATCTTGAGGTATTTTCATTTTCATGTCTTCTCGTTTCATGAAAATTGATTGTGAAAAGTATATTCTCCATCAAGTGATTTTTAGCACTAAGAGGAGGAGAATAGTTTAAAAGGTTTCATACACTTCATTGGATTGAGTTTCAGCTTGTTGTATCTAAGTTGTGAAGTGTATTTGAAGAAATTTATTTGGTAAGAGGGTATAGGTCGGTTGCAAGTTGTTAATCTAATAATTATTTTTGATGAATGAGTTTCAAATCTTTGAAGAATGTCAAGTCTCTTTTCATCAAGTATGCAGCCGGTTAGTAGTGTTTGTAGATCTATATATACCAAGCGGTATATGCCATTATGTTTTAATGGTATTCATGGTTTCCTGAATGTCATTCCTAATGATGTTAGAAATAAATTGCCTAAGTTTGATGGGAGCTATATTGTTTTAGGTAGTCATCATGTTGAGTTTTTCAGTGATTTGATGGGTGACTATGAGATTGCTCGTGAGGATGTTCACATGAAACTATTTTTTCAAACCTTAGAAGGTGATGCTAGAGGCTGGTTTTCTTTTCTACTAGCGTGTTTCATTTCATCTTGGGGTGAGTTACATTCTACCTTCATGGAGCAATTTGGAGAGAGGGTAAGAATATCTAATTCTTATGAAAAGTTCTTGAAGATTCACATTGAGAATGATGAACTTGTTCCACAATTTAACATCAGATTTGCAAGAATTTTGAATGAAGTCCTTGAGAGTTATAGACCCGATGATCAAATATGTTTAGCTATTTACTTCAATGTATTTGACAAGAAAATGAATTATCTACTAAGGGATAAAGAACCACAGACATTATATCAAGCTTTTGTGACCGCTAGGGATATTGAAAATAATTTAAAGTACGGATTGACTAGAGGTCATTTTTCTATGTATGATTGCCAGTATAATGGTTATGAAAGAAAGGATGAACATAGTGTTGATAATTTAATCCCAAATCCAAATATCAACACCCCTATTGTAATGTATAACTAGGTTGAAAATTCAAATCAGAATGTGTGTATAAGTAAGGTTAGTCCAGTTGCAAATGAAGACACACATGTTTTTAATGTTGTAGTAGTAAGAAATATCTCAGACTTTGATAGGGTTGAGCATTGTGTTGATTTTACAAATCAAAGTTTGGTTACAACAGTAAGTTCTTCTCATGATGATCATGAACATAATGAAGTTGCTACACCTAGATCTCAGTTTTGTAAATGTGAGAAAGTTGAGAGGTATGTCTATGATCATGAGTTTGGTGTTGATAATCCTACATGCCATGGAGAGATAACACAGGATGAAGAATTGTATAATCAAAAGGTGTCATATGAAGTTGATGATGAGAGTTGTTACTCGAGTCAAGGAGAGGATAGTCATAGTGTATGTTCATCTTCATGTGAATCAAATGCAAGTTGGGAAAAAGAGAGCAATAATGGAAGTGAATGCTCTTATGTAAGTAAAGGTATGAGTATTATTTCTAAATCTGAAAGTAATGTTCCATTTCTGAGTTATACAATTTAGCTTGAGGTTGAAAGGGGTGAAGAAGAATTGTATATACAATCTAAAGACAAAGGGATTTTCTATAAGGACAGAAATGTCTTGAAGATAGATATAGTAGTAACCAGCAGTATACTAATGATTCTAAAGTCAATGCATCAACACCTATTGGTAAGATAAATACTGATTTTTTTGCGAGACATTTGAATTACCTTGATGAAGACAATGAGAAAAGCATTTATTTAATTTCTATATGATCCATTAATAGAGAAGAAAATGAGTCTTCATGTAGTTCTAATTTTTCTTCACATGCTAAAAGTGTCCATGAAAGTGATGTTAGAAATGGTTTTAAAGTGTACACTAACACTTTATATGGTGAGGAGTTTGATGTTGATCAACTTATGTTTTGTCAAGATGTTCAACAAGGATCACTATATGGAGTTATTAACCCCTTGTTCGAAGAAGACATAGAACTTTCAAATTTAGTTGAGAATGATCTTAATATTGATACTTTATCTTACTGCTATGAGAAATTAGATTTTTCTTCTCTCGAGTATGATGGTGAAAGCATTGATGAGAATCCATCTCATGATAGTGAGAACAAGGTGTTCGATTAAGGTGTTTTTGAAAATTTGTGTGCACCTTGTAATGTTTTTTATGATGAACTTTCTAGTGCAAAGACTGATTCATTTTTTGATTGTGAAGAACTATTAAAGGACTATGGATTAGTTTTAGATTCTCATATGGATGATATACGTGAATACAAGTCAGATTGCTCATATAAATACTCTCCAGTTATGCATAAGGAAACACATTTTCAAGGTATGAGTGATCCTTTTCCCCATGTTGAATATGATGCATTCATATTTGAGATTGATAGCATGAATGATTCATTAAGTGAAGAGAGATTTTAGTTTGAGTCTGATAGTTATAAGCATGTTGATCAGAACTTTCATGATGTGCAAGTTGTGGAGAGTGAATCAAATTTTTATATAAATTGTGAAAGTCAAGGTTTAGATTCAGTTTTGTTGAATGAGTTCTTTCAGAATGTTGATCTGATTGTCAAGACTGATATGAATAATGTTTCTAGCTTACCTCATGCAAGCTCAAATGAGAATCAAGTTTTTGAACGAGGTAAATCGTGTGAAAAAGTTCGGTGGCCCAGCGCCATTGTTTGTATATAGTAGGTGTAGTTGTTTCATGTTTTCAATAAAGTTGTTTGAGAGAAGTTTTTGAGAAGTTTTTATAAGTGGTTTGCTTCTACCAAAGATTTGAGTCCTTTCCATGCCCACAAGGGACATGCATCCCCAGATAGAGCCACTATTAGTGCTCAAAATTGAAGGCTCGATTTTGAGCACCATTGAGAAATTCAAGCCCTATAAGTGCTTTTAAATGCATTCATACCCAGCTTTACCTTTGAGCCCCATGAGGTCTTTAATGTTTCTACCACCTTTCATTTAGTGTGTCTATGTCCTCAATGAAGTTAAATTGAGATTCTGAGCCATTTTGTGAAGTCTCATTTTGAGCTAGTGTCAAATCTGCATTTTCACCTAAGTGTCAAACAATGACAAGAGGTTGTGTTTGTCGGTGAATATCGCGCACCCAGTATTATTTCATGACTCACCAGTTTGAGAGTGTCTAGTGTTCATATCTAAGAGCTTATGTTTCAAATTTTGAGTTATTTTGAATCTATTTGACTAGGTTTTGAATCCCTCAAAGTTGGTAGCTTATTGTTTTCATGCTGATGCACATTCCACATAATTCTAGGAAGCCCTGTTTGACGAGTTATAAATCTGACCTAGTTGAACAAAATGTTAAATTTCCTTTTGTGTTACATTCTAGAGGATAGAGACATGTTATGTTTCAATTTTTAGCTTATGAAGAATCCGTTTGATCATTTTTCAAACATGATTCCAAACGTAATTTCTATCTTTTTACTGGTGTTAGCAAATGCAGATTGATCAGTACCCCTATTAGGGATGTTATAACTTGAGATTTGTGATTGCCTAGATTGAATGGATTGTACCACTATGTTTTCCTCTAAAAATTCTTCACGTGTGCCAAGTTTAAAATCATGATAAATCCATTTGCACACTTTTCCTGATCCATTCCATTTGCAAAAATTGCTTTTCTATCTAGTGTTTCCAGTCTACAAATCCAAGTAGCCCACTTTGACCGCTCGCCAAACACGCCCTATTATTCATCATAAGCCCAAATTGCAGATCCATAATCTCCTCATGATAGAGAATCAATGTCCCATTTTTCATTTTCCCAAGTGCCCATTTGCCCAGTTTTCAATGCCAAATCAAAACCAAGTTTAGTGTTTTCTAACATGTTTTCTTGCAGGCAATTTTGAGAGGTCAACATTGATAGTGAATATCTTTTGGCTAGAAATTCATCATGAGATGAGATCTGAAAGGGTGAAAGTATGTGGAACAGAGAATCAATATGTTCGATTTCAGAGCATAGTCAGAGGTTTGGGTTAGTTTTTAACACCAGTCAATAGACCTCCTGGCACAAAAGTGATAGGTTGCAAAAAAGGATAAAATGAGTTTGAAATGTTGATTCATTGGTCAAGTTTGATTTCAATAAGTGTCAGGTGATGAATGGATCAGTTTTCCATGCCAGTTGTTTAGAAACAAAAACAAAATTAGCTGGACCCACTTGGGGGCCCGACTAATTCCACCAAGTTGATTCTACTTTGGTCTTGAAAGCAGTAGTGAAATGATTTTTTCTCATTATGATTCTTTTATATGTACACTTGTGTTTAAAGACCAAATGGGAGAATACAATGAACCAATAGTGCAGGATAGATGTTCCTACAAAGTCCATGACACGTGCTCGTGTTAGGTGCTTTTGTTTTATTTTGAAGATGGCTAAATCTTCTTGCATGCCCAGTAGTCTTCTACAATTCTACATAAGCTTATCTCATATAAAAAAGGGTGGATGTAAAATAGGAATTGAAGTTATTTATCTTTTACATGGTTAAAGATAAATGTTCTCCTGATGAAGATATCCTAACATGCAAAGAAGCTCCCAGAGCAATACGATTCTCCTCTCTAAATACACAAGCTATGCTGATATATCAATTATGCTTGGTCATTATGTTTCCTATTGGGAATTAATTACAAGGGAGACAAATTTTTAGGTTGTTTTGACATCAGTGCTTTCCAAGACTGTCAAAAGATTCGAGACATGTCTAACTTGGGTCGTGTACCTGTTGGTTTGATGATCAAAAGAATTGAAGATGCTACATTGTCTTGGCAATACAATTCTCAGCAGTAGCGATAGATGTACAATAATGGAAGGGGAAATGTTGATCAATATGATAGGAATTATTCTCAGTGACAATAAGAACAAGAGGATTTGGCCAAAGACATTAATGATATCGAATTAGAATGTGCCTTTGACGTAAATACTTTTGAGTGTAGACTTAGTTATTGTTTTGGGCAAATGTGAAGTCACTTTGAAAAGGGAATACCCTTGTGAAAAACAAGGGCCAAAGTTTGGAAATTATGGCTCCTTTTTACCAGTACGAGAACATAATTCTCAAATACCTAAAGAACAAAATAGTGTTGGGCTAGTGCACAATTACAATTACCAAACATCTACAAGTGAGGGTGCTATGGAGAAATCTTCAAGGTTGGCAATCACTGATGGAGCCTAGAGAAGAGATTCAATTGCTTGCAGAAGCTCATCTCTTAATTAAACGATATTACATAGGTTTACAAAGGAAACTTTGGCTATACATTATGCTAAAGAAAGAATAGGGTAGATCCAAGTTGAAGCCATAGTTTTAAATGAAAGAAAGCTGAGCTAGGAACATGCAAGCAAGTGACATAGAACAAGAAGGACACCCACGCCAAAAAAAAAGGACACCCACACCAGAAAACAAGCTACCCATGCATTTAAAAAATAAGTCGCAATAGGAGAAATGATAAATCCATGTCAAACAAAGGAAAAGATGCTAGATAAGGCAGTTCCACACATAGAAAGGAGGAAAGTTAAAAGAGGAAGCTCCACATGCCATTAAAGAGGAAAGGGGGAGTAAAAAGACCCTGTGCTAAATGAAAGGCAACCCATATACAGAAAGAACATTCTGAGCAACCCAACATTGAAAGAATTTGCAGTTGGAAGGAATCCATGCTAGCAACAGAGCTCATGCTAGAGACTAAAAGGAGCCGGCTAAAAAAAAAAGAGTTGCCAAGCAAAATCCACCAGTTAATGGCAGAGTAGCCTACATGTAGCACAAAAGGAAACAGTCCACGCTAAAATAAAAGACCAAGTCCAGCAAATCCGCACAAAGACTAAAGCAAAACATTGTAAACAAGATAGAGGGAGCCATTCAAAACTCCATAGGACATCACTGACGGAGAATTTGAGGCATCTGAGATTGCATTTAAGGGAAATTTCCATTATAATTCTAGACCTAGTCTCAGCAACTGAGTACATTTTCTCCCATCATGCACAATACAGTTTGGTAGTTTTGTTCATGTCATGATATGATGTGAAAGGCAGGATTGGAATGTGCATAGAAATGGATGAAAAGAGAAAAGCTTTGTTTGAGGTTTGTGATAATGTGGATGAAAAATTCTTTTGGGATTTCGCCCATCCTACTCACAGGGCATGGTATGCTCTCATGGAACTCTATGCTTATGGAGAGAATATGCGGGGCTAAGGAACACACTTAAAAAGCAAAAAGGTTTCCAAGAGATAAAGAAGATGTCCATAGACAAAAGGGAGCTACCAGTGCCAAAACAAGGAAAGAGTCCATGGCAACGAAAATATGAAGGAGTTGTAGTTTTTGAGGAAAAGTGCAGGGATTAATGAGCTCACTATAATCCCACATTGGTTGCACAGGGGAAATTTTATGTGTTTTAATATAGAAGCATGCAATAACCTTGGTGTCTTTAAGGCACGACCTTTTGAAAGGTAGCGAGGGAGAAGGAGGGCCCACTCATCCAACCAACGTGGAGGGTAAGGTTAAATTTTGAACCAATGGACAAATAAAATCACTGACATCATCAAGACCAAAAAAGTTCAAAATCTGATGAGTCAATAACTCGCTAGCCAAAAAATCTTAGGTTTTCTAGCTAGCAACATAGCGAATCGCCAGAAAACATCTAAAATTTGGCCAAGGTCAAATAAGCAACTTGGGTCCCACCTGGATACGGAGCAACGAACTAGGAAGTGACAATTGGCAACCAGACAAAAAAGGCAGTGACAAGATGATGAGGTTGATTTTTGGACCAGTCACAAGGTGCAACATGGCACAAATTTTGAGGCAAGATGATGTGCCAAGCAGATCTTAGGATGCGCCAGATCGTGGCATGTGGCAGATCTGAGGGTATTCACTAACTTGCCAAAGGAAAATTATAGTGAAGATAACATGGTGTCATAGCGAATCACAATAGGAAGATGACACATGGTAGCAAAGGATGAGGTTGCCAGCTAATCTTTGTGTGACAAGTGGCGCTTACCTAGAGGACAGGCCAGTAAGATGAGGACAAGTGGAGTTGTCTGATTAGCTGAAGAGTATAAAGGGAGATTTTAAATTAAAAAAATACCTCCATGTGTGCATATTCAATCAAATTTGAAAAATTTGATTTGAGTTGTTAAATATTCCATGGTTTAAACTATAGACTATTTTAAATTTTTTAATTTTTTAATTTTTGTGTGCAAAGCCATGAATGGAGACCTGATTTTCAAATGGCTATAACTGAAGCAATTTTTAACCAAAATGGGCACTCTAATATACCATAGGAACTGGAATGAGCTGAATTTCCTATTTTTGAGGTTAGCTTTTGAACAAGTGTTCACTAGTTCATGTTATAGGTTAATTTTTAAAATCTAGGGCATTGACAGCAGAACAGGCAGATTTGATCATTGATCACCAGAACTGGTTAGAGGGCAGATTTGAAGACTTTTTGAAGCCTAAATGTGGAAAAAACAATCTCAAAAAGGTTGTATTGGCTTCTTGAAGTTACTTTTTAACTGATTTTTACTTTTACTATGACTTCATTTTTGGCATCAAAATTAGTTATGATGGTGAATCAAATGAGTCAGATATTTCATGATTTTGCAAAACCAAATGATAAAGATTTTGATTCTAGCAGTTAAAGAGAGAAGGTAGAGAGATTCTTTTCAGATTCTTGAGGGATAATTCTGAAGGGACACATGTCAATTGCAAGTTCAATCTAGGAATTTTCCTCTTCATACATATTTTTTCTTCTTCTCTAAAAAATGTTGTTGGTTGGTTTTCAATTTCTAGTTCTTGGAGCTCTGCTCAGGCTGTAAAAGCCACACACCCATCATTCTCTCTTGTATTGAATAGAAATTTATGTTTTATGCAAATAGTTCTGATTTTTTAGGTGATTGTTGAATTGTTTTTTGTACATCTTTCATGTATTTGGTTTCAAGGAAAACAAATAAAACACAACAAAGAGTTTCAAAATTCGGTCTGAATCTTGTCTCCTAGTCAGGGATTTGTAATCTTTTCTAGTTTGCAAACAAAGAGTATGAATTAGGTTGCATTCTATTTAAGAATGTATGTGATTGAAATGTCTTGCTTGTGGAACAAAGAGCCATGTAATTGCTTGGTGTTTATCATAGGGTTTGCAGATTTCATGACAGGATAGTCTAAGTATGAGATTCATATTGATGCAGATGTCTATTCACAAGGTAAGAGATAGATCAGGGATCTTGATGTAGGAATTATGTCAAATATTTCAATGAGATGTACAGTTGTAATTCATTTAATTGCCCAATAGATAAGGCATTGATTAGAGATAGGATCATTAGGTTTTGTTTCTCATACCTGGATCTTGCTAATATCAACATATTAAATCATTTTCCCTTTTATGTTGAAAGCTATTCAAAGTTTAACCCACACTTAGCTTACTAGTTTCATGAGTCATGTCCTTAGCTATTTCATGCTTATGAATTACTGGTTAAGTATAGAAGATTTAGGGGTTTTAATCTATTATTCTTGATTCTGATTATGATCATTTCACTGGTCACATAATTGGATCCTAAGAGGTTTACCTGCCTAGGTTTTGTAGAGCCTAAAGTGAAGAAGGAGTTTAGCCTTATAGTTGGCCCAAGTTCTTGGTGAATTGTGTCCATTATTGGAGACATCTTCCCATAGATGCAATCTTACCCTGTATACTTGGTTATTAAAATAGTGTTAAATCAGGAGCCAACAGGTCCCATTGTCTATGAGTTGGATCCATCAGACTTGGTTTTCTTTGGCAACAACTTAATAGCTTTTGACTGCAACTTGGGTCCTTCAGACTATGACTCAGGTTGCACTAGTTACAACTTGGTAGCTTTTGGAGATTTTGGGGACTCGGGAGCTAAAATTTGCTAACTTCCAATTGTATTTAGCAATGTATATGGTTCATAGTAGACAAACTTTCTATAATCCTCAAGTTCTTTGATGCTTTCTTCTTCACTCTTTTCTACAAACTCATCAATTCTCACATGTGTATTTTCTATGATCTTATTATTTGATAAATTCAAACATTTATATACTTTACTTCTGCAAAATTATCCTACAAATATGCCTTCATCTCCTTTTATATCAAATTTACCTATCCTAGATACTTTCAAGATATAAAATTTGCTACCAAATACTCTCAAGTAACTTACATTAGGTTTGTAGCCATGATGGATCTATTCCTTCTTTCAGCTATACTTGTGGTCTACTAGGGGTTGATACTTATCTTTTAATTCCTCTTTCAATGTAGAATTTATTGAATTCATTGGAAATGAACTCACCACCTCTTTTTCATCTCAAACACTTCAAATTCTTTCCAATTTCTTTCTCTACTCCTATCAAATACCACTTAAACTTTTGAAAAACTTCTAATTTTTCTTTTAAGTACATTATAGTCATCATTCTAGAATAATCATGAACAAAAAGAATAAAGTACTTATCTCTACTCTAACTCTTTATTCCAATAGTTCCACATAAGTTTGTATGAACTAGTTCCAAGACTTCTTCAAAATGGTAGTTCCTTGCTTTCAAAACTTGTCTTTCTCATTTTACTAATTTGACAATTTTTGCATAGGTTTGTATCAGGTTTCCTCAAACTAGGAATACCTCTCACTCTAATGTTTTTGCTTATCTTGACCATATTATCAAATTTTACATGACATAACCTTTTATGCCATAACCAACTTTCTTCTACTTGAGAAATAAAACATGAACTTTCACTGAGATCTAGGTAGAATAGGTTACCTTTTGTTTGGTTACTAGACCGAACCAGATTTCCCTTTCCATCTAGTAGCTTGGCCTTCCCATTCATGAATTCTACCTTGAATCCAATGTTATTCAACTGTGCCACACTCAATACATTATGCTTTAGTCCTTCAATCCACTACGCAATATCACATCTAAGTTTATTGTTTAGTGAGATACAACCTTTTCTCTTTATGCAACATGGTTCATTGTTTCTAAATCTTACACTACCACCATCATAATGTTCCATATATTCAAATTTTATTTTATCACTAGTCATATGATGTGAGAAACCGCTATCAATAATCCATGTATCATTTGTACTAACATGAAATATAAGTGTCATTTTATCACCTTCATCACCAGATTCATCTTTTACAACAATATAAACTATTCCCTCATCTTCATTACTATTTGAATCTTTAGCCATAAAATAAGATTTCTTGCCTTTCTCCTTGTAGTCATTGTAGTTCTTGATATACTTCTTGCTTTTGTACTTGTTCTTATTTTCATCTTTGTCTTCTCTGTTTGGACATCTTGTAGCAATGTGTCCAACTTCTTCACAAGAGAAATAGATCAAAGAAAATTTACCTTTTGTACTTTCCTTTTCCATTGCAATATCTTCTTGCTATCAATGCTTCAATGGCTTCAAGATCACTATTAGAACTATCTTCCTCTTCACTTTTAGATTGTTTTCTTTTAGACTTTCTAGCTTTCTTCTTGAGTAATACCTTGGCTTCAAATGTAGACTCAAAATTTCTAGAACTAGGAGTATAATTGTCATAGTTATCCAATTCAAATGTAGTCAATCTTCCAACTACAACATCCAAAGTTATCTTCTTATTTAGATCACATCTCATCTCTTGAATAGCAAACAATCTAATTGCATAGATAGGAAGAAGAGTTCTAAGTACCTTGCTTACCAATGTCACATCTTCATTTGTTCCTCTAGAGGCTTTGATAGTACTGACACGGGCTTTGATTCTCTCAACATATTTTGCAATGTTTTCATCCTCTCTTATTTTCATCTAATTAAACTAACCTCTCAAACTTTTTTCCTTGGCTCTTGTCACATTATCATCACCTCTATAGATATCTTTCAGTTTGGACAACATGTCATGAGCAGTAGCACATCCTTTGACCTAATCAAACTTAGCATAGTTAAGAGTTGATGCAATGTCAATCATCGTGATATTATGATTTTTCTTTTCAACAATCTTGTCCACGGTCATTTTTCCACTAAGAGCCTTGTAAGAATTTTTTGGGTATTTCAATCCTAAATCACTAATGGTTTCCAAGTGCAATTTCATAATTTCTTGTCATGCCTGGAAGTTATCTTTGTTCATCTTGGGAATATCTCACCTATAAGACATCTTGATCTTTAGCTTAGGCCCTTAAAACCTTCTTTGCAAGCACTAAAAAGCTCTGATACCAATTGTTGGAAATATGAGAGGAGTAACTGAGAGGGGAGGGGTAAATCAATTACCACTAAAATAAATCTTAGATCCCTTAGATGTTAACAAATAATACAAATTTCAATGAAAATACCGATGCTCAGCAAATACACAAGCACTCAGCTTACAGTAGTTAATGTTGTAACTCGGTAACCATTGAAATAGCAACTATAACTTGAGAAATGCAAATCTTAAGATATTATCTATGATTAACCTTACTTAACTTAGTTGCATACACATAAAATAAATAGCATGAACACAAGTGACACCAAGATTAATGTGGAAACCCAATTTGGCAAAAATCACCAATTGCAACTAGTTATTGATTTCACTCTTTTGAAGTGAGCCCCATTAGGAGCCAACTCTAATAAAGGTTAAAACACACAATGTTAGGTATGACCCTATTAGAGGATTTAATCACCCTATTAGGAGTAGCCTTGTAAGAGGTCTTTAGACACTTCAATCTAGAAATGCCACCTTGTTAGAGGACTTACAAATGGTTGTTAAACCAACTTGGTTAAGAGATTTAGATCACTACTATAATGGTTAGAAAGTAATAATGAAATGACCTAATTTTTG
Source organism: Cupressus sempervirens (assembly GCA_028749045.1). Lineage (NCBI taxonomy): Eukaryota > Viridiplantae > Streptophyta > Pinopsida > Cupressales > Cupressaceae > Cupressus > Cupressus sempervirens. The sequence goes on from CM053785.1 coordinate 600,856,456, forward strand.
ATGCAACGGAATTGTTGATTATAGATCTATGTTTTGGCTTGAACACTTGATCCTTCCTAATCGAATGTACCTTTGCAGCTCCACAAGGATATTCTATGTATCCTTCTAATTCACTTCCTCTAACAATCTTCAAATCTTCTATTCACTTTCACTTATTCAATGCATAACTTGACCTTATATTTATATCATAGATATTGTGAAGTTGACTTGAATACAACTTAGAATAATTAATATTCAGTACCTCAATCAACTAGAACTAACAAAAAAATTCATTAAGCTTAATATGCCAAAACAAGAAAATCCTTCATTAGCCAACCTTGCTCAATGGACAATAGCTCAGAAATTATTTTCTTGTGTTAACCAAGTGAACTCAGCTAACATTGCATCTTCACAAACTTTTTTTGGTAACCGAGTGAGCTCAATTAACATTGGTTCCATCCAAATTTTCTTTCATTAATTGAGTGATATCAATTAACACTCAACTTTTGTTAACTTCTCTTTATCACTCAAGTGAACTCAGTAAACACTACCTTCTAAACTTGGCAAACTCTAGAATGCTCAACAGACACAGGAAACTATCTTCATCACTCAAATGAGCTTGGAATACACTAACTAGAAAAGATATGGCATTTTATCTAACATCAAAGACAATACACACAATACACAATTAACTAATTATTTTCAACAGATGTTGATTATGATACCTTAATGATTAGGTTATATGCATTCAGATAGTTTAGTATGCCCTATTGATGATGTTTATGATATTTTAGGTATACGTATGCATTAGGATGATTATTTTAGTATTTTAATTCTAACTTATGAATATGTTATGATGATTCAATTATGCAATTAGTAATGATCAAATATCTATGTAGAAATGAGAAAAAAAACCATTTAAATGAAAGTTTAATGCTTTGATCAATGTGATTATGAAATTTGGGTTTAAATATATGAATGTGATGTTATCAAACTACTAATATTTGAATTGAGTGTGTATGATAATAAACCATAGAATTTATTTTAGAATCAGTGATTGACCCTATGTACAAACTGTAATACTAAGGTTGAATCCAATAAAGTGATTCAAACCTCATTGTCAAGTATTGTATTTGTATCATAATTTGAATGTGTGTATCATTCTGTAAATTGTGACATATTGAAGGTATGTAAAAGTAAATCTTATGGTGTCACTTGATAATCATTATATGCATATGTGTGTTGACATGTCAAATTAGGGTTAGTAGAGTAACTCATTAATCTAGGACTGATTAGTCAGTAACCTAGATTAATTACCCTAATTAGGGTTTAGTGGAAGGTTACATTTTTAGGGTTTTTTTAAGATCAAATATTTCAAGTCAATTATATAGGTCCTAAAATTATCCTAGATGCCAAATTTAATGTAATCTCAGTACCCAAGGGGTATGTGTATGGGTTGGGAACCTTTTCCACCCTTCTAGATCCTTCTATTGACTTTATGACCCCTTAAATATCTCATTTTCCCTTTAGTGTGAAAATTCATCATCTCCATGAGGTTAGTCAAGTTTACACTTCTCCTAAAAGGATGTCTTAATGGTAGGAACAAGTGGAAAGACCATAGTAGGCTTAAGTCAAGTCTAGAGTTATTGCCATTTAGGTTGGATGAGTTTAGAAACCTTTTTAGTGGTCATTTTGAGAGTTGAAGGTTGTTCACCCATTCTCTACATTTATAGAATGTCAAGCTTGGAATTGAAGAGGAAGAATGATTTAGCTCATCTCAAAACTCCATTTTCATAACCTTTGTTAAGGTAGGATTCTTTATGGCCATGTTCTTCATGCATTGTTCATTGCTTGCTTATGTAAATCTCTTGCATGTGTGTATTCATGTTTTTGTTGTAACATGTGAGGGATGAGTATTTGTGAGTTCTCTATTTGCTTTCCGTTCATGTTTTATTTTTTATTTTGTTGAGAAATCTATGAAGGGTGTGTTGGCATTACTCACCTACAAATAGGATAGAAGTGGCCATGTATGGGAGGAGCACTTTAGTTGGACTTTGACTCAATGCAGAGTCTCTCCTCATGATGAGGAGAGGAAGAAAGTAAACTATTATGGGTCCTTGTCAATACAAACCAACTTTGTTTTAGAAAATAAGGAGAGAAAGAACAAAAGTTCATTGTGATTTGTTAGCCTTAGAAGAGACATATGATTTTTGTTTTTAATTGGCATCTCCTACCTAAAAAAATTCACCTTCTCCCTAATCTTGGATCAGTATGCAACCTATTGTGCAAACTTCAAATGGGAACTTTATGTTAAGTGTGTCATTGTGTTTGTTTTGATTGTTACCCTTTCAATTACTAGTTCTCTAATGCTCACATCGAGGCCTTGGTTCGGAGGTGAGATCTCCATGGTTATCTCTATGAAAATTTTTAGATTGCTTGGATATTACCTTGATATGGAGTAAAACTAGATTAAGAATTTTCATGATGTTCTTGAGTTCATTGTTATGGAGACTACTCCTTGTAGTAATTCCATTGAATCCTATTATATGCTATAAAAATAAATTTGGATATATATTGGATCTATTGGATTTCAATCTTCCTAAAGTAGTTATTATTGTATAAGAGAAAATATGATCCTGGTGCATAAAATTTGATAGTAGAAATGAGAACATGTTAAAGGGATTTCATTGTAAATCTCTTGTAATTGATTGGTATAGGATGAATGCAGAAATGTAGTTATTTCACAATTCACTTATTGTGCCCTTGAAAATTCAATTATAAATGCAAAGCAATCAATTGTGTTATAGTTAATGTTGTTGTATAAAGCCGTTCAATTTTATTAAGATTATGTTCTAAAGGAAATTGGTTTTGAATGAATATTACCTTATATTGCATGTGTTATGAACTATTTAAATTACTCCTCCTCTAAATGCAAGATTTAACATCAAAAATATTCCTAAAAATTCATTCTAGAAAATGAACTAACTTTTTGGCAATAGGAAATTATTAAAAATTCTATGGGAAACCTAGCACCTTGAAGAGAAAAGAAATCTCATAATTTTCAACTATTTGAGAGCCAAAATGCTCTCCGAAAATTTTATGAATTTTTTTAATTCTCTTCTAGCAATAAAGAATATTCTTATAAGATTCCTTTTTAAATCCTTTTGACACCATTTTTAAAAAATGTATAATTATAAAATTAAATTAAATTAAAATCAATGTAAAACTACCTTATCCTTAGTTCACCACTAAACTTTAACTCATAACTTACCTTATCTATGTGTTCACCCTTGGTTGATGTCACCCTTTGTCCATGTGTTGATTTGGTCTTGTATAGCAAAGAGTGTTAGCTTTAATTATTTTGGCATAGTCAACAATCTTTAATAAGAATTCCCTCCAAATCTCCACCTTGCCCCATATATATATATATATATATCTTGCACCTTCCTCTCTAATGTACCCCCTTGGCTCCCATTCTCCATCGAAGGTAGTCCATCCTCCACATTGGAAGACATACATATCCACTTCCCATGTGAGGCCTAGCTGGCACATTAACCTTGGAGAGGTGGTATTTTAAAAACATGTAACAAAAAACTCAAAGAAAAAGTATTTAAAATAGTCTTTTAAAACATCATCACATATGCCTTAAAGACCCACATAAAGGCATGTGTGCTAGGAAGGAGGAAGGACATGCTACCTTGGGTAGTGATTTTCTAGCCTTGAGCAACAAGCTAATCACTTGGGAACCGCCCATGGTCAATGTGTAAAGGAGTGGGGTTAGGAAAAGGTGCAAGGTTGGAAGTAGGGGTTACTATGTGTAAGGGTTATTGGTTAGTAAGATATAGTTAAATAATAGGTTAGTTAGGTATCAAGTAGTTAGAGCTTGGAGTAAGGTAAATAGATTTTATTAGTAGTTAGTTAAGATTAGTTTAGGAAAAGTAAGTCTGTTTAGTATTATTAAAGTTAGAGATGGATGTGTGAGTTAGGATTAGTAAGTTAGTTATATTATTCTCTTTTGAAAATAAAAATTAGTGTACACACACACACACACACACACACACACACACACACACACACACACACACACACACACACAAAGTAAGTAAGATTTAGTTTTTTAATTATTATAAATTAGTATTTTGTTTACTACAAATTAAAGCTATGGAAAAAGGGTAGATTTCATTTTAGTTTGGTAGGTAGACTTAGTAATATTTTAGGAGATGGTTAGGAGTTATAAGTTAGTGTTAGTTTTTTTTAAATTTAATTATTTTATTGGGTCTTTTGGAAATTAAATTTTTTCTTTATAATAGATTATAATAAGATTTTTAAAAAATTGATAATTTACGAACAATTATGTTAGGAGTGGAATCGAGATAGCGTTATAAGTTAGAAGTTATGCTAGGTGTATATGTTTAAAGTTTGATTTTATATTAAACATTGAAATAATATAGGAAATTATATTATACTATTAGAAAATAATTTAAATATTGTGTTTTAATATTTTAATATATTTACTTAAGTATCCAATTAAATTGGATTTCTAAGATTGTGGGATTGAAGGGTTATTTAAAGAACCTTAGGTTTATAGTCTAGTAGTGTTTAGGGATGTGATCTAAGGATGAAATGAATGTCATAAAGAATGTAATAATTAGTATTTAATAATTTCAATTAGTATAATAGTTCATTTTAAAAATGGGAGTTAAGTATTAAGGTATTTGATGAACTTATTGAAGATCTAAAACCAGTTCACCTGGGAGATTAAACTAGCACTCCAAACGACTGTCAAATAACTTGATAACTTAATAGAACTTATGAAACTTTATGAAATTAATAATGTGTCTTACAAAATGGTCAAATTAAGGTTTACTTAGTCAAAAATTAGGGTTTGAACCTGAATAAACCCTGTAAGGGTGAAATTTTGAGATGTTGTCAAAACATGAATTATATGGACTTAACCTAACTTGAATCTAAACAAGTTTAATCCAATATTCAACTATAAAACTAAGGAAAGCTAAATATCCTCAAAAAATGATATCATCACTCAATTAGGGTTTAGTCAACAAACTAGGTTAGCCCGACCAAGGTGTTATGGTAACACCTTGACTTGAGTGTTTTCAACTCATATAGTATGTTGAGATGTCAACTCTACATATTAATGAAATGTAAACAAAACTCACTTTTAATCCTTTGTAAACTCTCCATAACCTATTAAATGTAGAATGTATTAACATTATGGATTATTTTTAAAAAAAAAAAAAATGTTGTTGTGTTTTTGCCCTAATATTTTGGGCATGACATACTCCCTCCCTTAACCATATCAGGCATGCCAAACATAAATGTAAAATAGATACACACGGCATACACATGGAAGTATGGGGTAAGTATAATAGTAAATCCTAAATATAAATAACATCATATTCTAACATGAATATCTCATTATCGTGAGGACATAATAAACATATTTTTAAGATACACCATATGACATCATCATGAAAGTAATTTCATTAACTAAGAGCAATTAAAGCATCAACACTACAACTTGATGTAATCAATTACTCAACATATCATAGTATTGCATTTCAAATATCAATTAAGGGTTAACACATCTATAGAAGAGACATACATCTATAGAATAGATATATAGGACTTTTACAACTAAGTCTACAATGGTAGCAAAGGAGAGGTATTACAACAAGTATAAGCTACTATCCACATTAATAATGATCTATTAGGCATGATTAAAAGAATGTAACTATAATCAGGTACATTGCATGAATGAAAAATATAAAAGAATAATATGCATACAATCACAAAAAAAATTAACAAATTCTAACTCAAATCAAATTAAAGAAATTGTACATTATAACCATTGGAGGCGCTACAAGGATAGAGAAAAAGAAATTGCAAATAATGAAGCTTAAGCCTTAAAAGGGAGATAAATACCAACAAGATGTAGATAAAACCCTAGAAAAATCCAAAATTAGATAATAAGATTAAAAATATAGATTTGAAAACATTGGTAGTGTCAACTTATAAAATCTAAGATAAAACCCTAGGGTAGTGTAAAGTTAGAAGGGTTCACCAAAAATGTAAAGAAAAATAGTCTTCCCCCTTTAAATTAATCTACGTTAATACAATGCAATTCAATGTACATAAGAAAAAATTGATCTAAAATAGTTGAAAACTATCAAAGTGGTTGGCTAATAATTAAATGTTAAATGAAGTTTTTTGATAGGTGTATATGACTCATGTAGACACCAAAAAATGGACTGACGTGCAAGTTCAAATTTAGTGCACTAATAATTGTACTATTAGTTAATGGCTCTTTAATCATTAATTAATATTCTTATTTCCTCTAAAAATCAAATATTTGCATAATTTAATCATTCCCTAATTTTAATTAAATAATAAAGTTTATTTATTTATTTAACCTTTAAATAATTGATCATTGTCAGTTAATTTAATTTAATTTTCCATAATTTATATAATAATTATTGGTAATTTAAATTAACTAATTTATTCCTCTTTATTAAATTTCATCTTTATTTCTTTCAATTTCAATTTTGATCAATTTCCATTTAATTTCATTTAATTTCAACTAATTTCATCTTTCTAATTTAATTGAATTTTTAATTCAATTAAATCTTCTTATAATTTTTGAAAAATCAATTTTATGAGGAATTATGACTTCTAAAAATTAGATAATTTTCATAAATTGAAAAATCATTTTTAAAAAACCCAAAATCAGAAAATATTTTAAAGTTTCAATTTTCAATTTTTTGAAACTTAATCTCTCCAAAAATTTAAAAGATCTCATATTTTATCCTCTAATCTCTTTGTCCTTGTCCATTAATCATGATTTTCTCAAATCAATCTCAACCATTTATGGATTTCCAAAAAAAACTATATAAACAGTCCTCTCATCTCTCAATTTCATCAGTGACTTTCACATCAAACCTCTGTTAGTTTTCTATCATCTTGCTATCATTTGAGATCGTATCTTTTAATCATATTTCTTGGAGCTCGAAGTCTACGTGCTGTCATAATTACAATTGAGTGCACACTTCATATGATCAAAGAGAAATGATAGAAGCTTGGAGTATTTGTCAGTTTGCATGCACTCACTTGTGTATTTTATTAGTTTAGCATATTGATAAATCAGTCCTACTAATCAATTTGTTTGAGTCTTGAAAATTTCCCCTATGAGAATTGGTGAAACTAACGTGAATCTGATAGCCTCAACAACACCAAATTATAAAGTTTTTAAATATTTGGTCATAGCTCTCAAAATACTCAACTTTTTGGTCTTACAACTTTTTTGCAAATTTTTACAGACATGAAGGGACTACAAATTTATTTATTTTTTAAATCAAATTTTTTTGGTTTTTTTATAATTTGTTTTTTTTAATAAAAAAATAATTTTGGGCACAAATTAGACAATATTTATGAATTTTTTACATTTTTGGAAAGGCCTTAAAATTATAGAGGGGGTCTATTCTCTATGATTTTATTTTTTATTACAAATAATAGCCAAAATAAATAGATCTTTGAAAATGTTTTGATAAGCTAGGTCCCTGGGCCGCAAATGAGTATTTTTTCAAACATTATTATATTTTTGGAAAGATAACTAATTTTCAATAGGGGTTTTTTCTTTTTACTTCTATTCTTTTGGACCAACAATATATCAAAAACTTGTATCTTTATGAATGAGTTGAAAATCATTAAAAATCTTGTTAAATATGGAGTAAAATATAAATATATATGCTTATCCTTTCTAAATTTCATTGGTTTTTATTTCATATTTATATCCTTCAAATTTTTGGTCTCTCTTTGGACTAATATTTGTGGAAGTTCTTTTGGATAATAAGGAGCTAGAATGATCGTCTAGGTAAGTGCAAAAAATAAAACAATCTCAAAAATGTGCCTAGGCTTGCCTAGCTTTAAATTTGATGGGCCTCAAAAAATTTCAATGTGTTATTTCTTTGTGGCATTTTCAAGTTCATGATCTAATCAATAATTTTTTCTTCAAAGAAATGAACACACATTAAAATTAAAGCCTTTTGTTTACCAGTAGATAAGGCTTGGAAAGAATAACCATTATTGTTGTATCTAGAGGCTAAAAGTAGTAGGGATATGCTCTCATCCTTCTGGATGGTTAGACTCCTATACCTACTCTTAGTTTCATTCCATTTCTTTTATTGGGTGACATAAAACCTTAAGGGCAATACCTCTTGAGACTTTCCTTAATGAGGTCAGTCAGAGGGAAAGCCAAGAGTGGGAACAACTACTTTAACCACAGTATTCTGACAAAGAGAATGTAATAGCCTTCCTCTTGTAGTCCTCACAAACTGTGAAAAACCTCCCCAACATCAATGGGAAGGTCTTGAAAGAGAGGTAAAAACAATTTCTTTGGATGAAAATTCTAACTAGATCCTTGTTTAATAGTAACTATTTTTTTGGCCATGTCCAAACCAAGTCATCCTTAGGTAGATTTCTTGGTATCTATTCTTGCAAAAGTCTTGTCAAAAAAATATGGAATGAACATTGAATGTTATCTCTTAGGACTATTTATTAGAGTGAGTGTTGTGCTTGTTTATCTTGTTGTTAAATTCATAATTTCATGTTGTAAGTTTTGTTAAACAACCTTCAAATCAGAATTCAAGGTTAGCCATCAAGGAACCCAAGTCCTTACAACCAAGAGATAATAATCAAAATATCAACAAATATAAATTGTAGAGATGAGCCTTTCTCTATCAGACTTCAATTCAAAAGACACACTTTAATATGGGAATCATTACAACAACAATTTGAATCACACTACAAACATTTCAAATCAATATCAAGATGTCTCTTCCATATCCTTTTGGTTAAGGTCACTCATGCAATCTCAAATAAGGAACAACCCAAATAACATGTACTTCAATCCATTTCCTACCTACAATGAGGAGCAAGATCATAACTATTATGATGAAATAGACCCTTTTGTCTATTCAAAAAGTTCCCTTGAGATGACATAACAACAATGAAAAACTAGTATTCTCATACAACAAATGCAACACTTACAAACTGAGTTAGATGATTTTAAAAGTCAAAGGAAACAAAAATTTTCTGCCATAAAGGACATATTTCCCTACCTTGATAATTAATCAAGCAACATGCCTCTGGTAAAATCATATGTCAATGAACATCTATGTATTTCATCAAATCCACTGTCAAGGATTTATGAAACAAATGAAATTGAAAATATGTCATCCTTTAGACACCAATCAATCATGGTCAAGAATAAACTTTTTGCACACATGTTAAAGCATCAAAATTTTTACAAAATGCATATATTAATGTGGAATCATCAACAATATTTCCCAACCAACAAAAAATCCAATCTAGTCCTTTCAATCATTTGTGAAATAAATTGATTGATAATCATCTAATTATTGTTCAAGATAACTAGAATCATCTACCCATGTCTAGTAATGGCACATATACCTCCCATGATGAAATTGTCCTTCAAGAAGCCTCCATAATTCCCACCTTTCCCCCATCTCCTAAAATTTCACAACATGAATCTATTCCATTTCTAGAAAATGACATATTAGGTAATGAGACTTACCAAGGGCTATGCATAATGGATTTCAATGTTAAACCCTTTCATAATGTAATTCCCTTCTACAACTCAACTTTCCTAGATCCAATGCCACCATATGCTCCATTACCAGACAAAACCATCTCAAAGAGTCCCATTCAAAGTCTACATCCCTCATGTAAACACATCGAACCCTTTTAAGATTCCACCTCTCTTGTTCCAATTTGTACCCCATGTAAAGAAGATAATGTAAAGAATAAAGATACAATTCTTGAAACAAATCAAGATCAAGATCCCAATAATCACCAAAACTATCCAAATTTTGACCAAGAACCCATCTTTTTGGAGTCCCATGAAGATTATACTATCTATTTCCATCCTATCCAAGATTATCCTATTCCACCTCAAGAAAAAAGTGTCATTCCAAATGTTATGGACCTTTCACTTCCTATTCCTAAGCAAGATCACGAGATCCTATCCATTCTTCCAAATGATTCTATTCATAGTCAAGTGAAAATCGCCTTTAAAATGGAGTCGAATGATCACCTTCCAAGTCAAGATCAAATTATCTTTTCACTTTCATGTCCACCACAAGATCCCATCATCTCTCCAAATCCTCCTCACAAGCCTATCATTTCTTCAACTCCATGTCCTAAGCCTCCATACCCTTTACAAGATCTTTTCCTCCTAAAGAATCTTGTAATTACTCTTATTCCATCACATGATCCCATTAGTCCTCCTAAACCCCCTCATGGTCCAAGAAAATTTATGCAAGTTATTTATGAACCTCATACGTGTAGAATAGGTTCATCTACTTCCATCAAGTCTAGTAAACTTCATGATCTTATTGTTTCTTCCATATAATATCCACATCAAAAGGTACTTGCATCTTGTAGCAAGTATCCTACTGGTCAAAAGTGTTGTGAAGTCAAATAGTTCAACCTCTATGGAAAAAGTTTATCAAAACCATTCCATATCAAAGAAAAATCAAATTATCATGGTCATTCCATTAGCTATGAATTTCATTCTAAAGGGGTTGGCTTCCATTCCAAATCCAAATTTATACCTCCCCCTTAATCCCTTTCATCCATATTAGGTCCATATATTCCTCCATTCACTAGTTCACAATCCACTTATCCTTCTTAAATCAAAGTCAGTAAAGGCATACATCTTGGAGAATCTTTCACCCATCTAAAAACTCTCCATGTCATTCTTATCCATCCATAAATCCCAATATATTGGGAAGCAAATTGAGTGCCAAACATAAAAATCAAAAGCCTAAAAACCTATACCAATCAAATAATCAACATGTCCAATCTAATTGACATGTTTATCAAAAGAAACAAGAATCAAAAATGTCAAAATGACACATTGAACAAAAAGAAATATCAAAGATAATTTGGATTCTTAAATCCCTTTTTGAAGAAATACATTCTAAAAGATTACAAAGTAAAGAAAATTCAGGAACTATGTGGATCCCCATGTCTCTCATAAAAGACTTGCATACTACAGAAAAATCAAAATTGGCATTCAAGCTTCCTAAGGCTTCCTCAAATCAACCATCCAAATAATTTCCATCCACTTTGAAATATATTTTGGGTCCTTATCTCCCAAAATAAAAATCCATATTCATTTTGCCATTAAATCCAAAATTCATGGTTATTCCTCCATCAAATCCAAAATCTTAGTTTCCTTCATTTTTCCATCACCCTTCAAGATGTGTGTCAATGTTGACCTTGTCACCCTTTTCATCTAATCCTACACAAGCTTGCCAATGCCCCATCTATTATCCAACTCCTATTTTTTATACTTCCATCCATCCTATCCAATCCTTTGCATAAACCCCTCTCCCACTTCATCCAATCATCCATTTCATTTCTATTCATCATTACCCTACCAACATATTTGAGCATGCCATAAAAAGATATGGTCTATTATTTCATACCTTTGAAGATCGCTATCCAAGGAAAATTATTGTTGATTTCTTCCTCTATGACCTATCATGTATCCATTATCTTTCAAAAAAAGTCAAAATATACTTTAAAAAGGGGGAAAAAATCAAGAGAAAACTTTTCGTCCAATAGTGAAAACCTAGCAAACAGGCACTTTGGATAAGTACCATGATGAAAAGCTAACAAATAGGCATCATGCATAACTTATGAACTTCTTGCATTCCATAATTGTGGGAAAAATTTAATCCATGCTTTCCTATCATATCGTATCACTTTCATTTCCTCCATTGTCCTATATACCTCATATCCCTTATCTTATTTACATTAATATCCCATTTGGTTTCCAACTTTGATCTTGACAAGTTTTGACTATCACTAGAAATATCACATGTCCTATATGCTTCATGTTTTCCACGTCATTTTGGTCCATATCCATTATCCTATCCACATCCCTTTGGTCCATATTCATTATCCCTTTGGTCCATATTGCTTACCTTATCATGACCTTCCGTGCATATCGCTTATCATGTTCATTCTTGATCTTTCTTCCCCTATAGTTATCCTATCTAAATCCCTCTCTTGATATTGATAGAAAAATAAAAGGACATGATAAATGAATTTTCTTTTTTAACATCCTCTTGACATGTCCATTCCTACATTTCATGCCAATTAATGCACCATATCATAACCCCATCTTGTCATGTCTAATCCCTAAGCTTGTCAAAAATATGTTATCATTCTAATGGATAGTCCTTAACATCCAAACATCTACAAGGCATACGAAGGAACCTTTTGCCTTCATCCATCTACTAGTTTGTCCATCAATCCCTTGCCTTGCTAAACATTGGGGGTAGTCTTAAAGACCTTAACAAATTCAAAAACATTCAAAAAATGTCCTGAAAAAGTCTTCAAAAATATCTTGGAAATTTTTTTTGAAAATATCTTGGAAAAATCTTCAAGAATATTGGAAAAATGTCCCAAAAAATCTTTAAAAACATTAACAAATATCCTCAAAAAATTCTTCAAAAAACCATTAAAAAAATTGTCCTAAAAAAATTCATCAAAAACATCATAGAGGATCTTGAAAAATATCCAAAAAAATCAAAATACATTTAAATAAAATTGCAAAAAAATATCTTTGCATCACAACAAGCAAAAAAATGTGATGATCAAACTTCACAAATCAATAATGGAGTCATAAGATACATCAATCAATCAACATCAAATCAATCTAATTAATGATTAGCAAGGTTGTTGACAAAGTCTTTATGTCAGTCCATTATTGATGTATCTTTCATGATTATGTTCCTAGGCTCCTCAAGGATACCATTGAGTGGTGAAAGAGGCTATGATGGCTCATCCTCTTATTTTCTTTATTTTCTATTTGTGGAGTGTTTTAATAAAATTTTAGGGCAAGGACGATGTAGGATGAATGTAATAAGAGTTTGTATGCATTTGGCAGCCTCACACACCCATGATTTGAGACAAATAATAATATTGAAACATTCCTTATTTTTTATTTCTGCTTGTTAATCAGAGATAGTAGTAGTATCTAGATGGTCAAAATATGGGTGCACTTATATCTCTTTCTTTTCAATAAAGCACAATGATAATAACCTTTGAAAAATATCTAGCAACGACTCAATACATCATCTTACTTGATAACACAAGATAAATTCTTCTAAGTCATATCTCCTTCTTCATTCTTTTATTTAATTCATGATTCTCATTAATATTTCTTCTATCAATTACATCAATCAATCCATCAATTTGTGAAAATTCATATCTTTTTATCAACCTATCAATTAGCCAATGATCATATGTCTTATATAGGATGTATCTTTCTTGAAACTAGACACTATTGCTAGTCTTATACAGGATGAGTACTTCCCAAAACCAGAAATGATTCTTATTAAGAAATATCTATCAATCAAACAATCATCATCATCTAACTAAGTCTTCACTTCTTACCAACTCTTCTTCTCTTTCATCATTTCATTTAACATTTCTCATCTCCTACCGAGACATCATTCATGCCTTTCTAGACACCCAAAAATGGACTGATGTACAAGCTCAAATTTAGTGCACTAATAATTGTACTATTAGTTAATGGTTCTTTAATAATTAATTAATCATCTTATTTTCTTTAAAAATAAAATATTTGTATCATTTAATCATTCCCTAATTTTAATTAAATAATTAAATTTATTTAATTATTTAACCTTTAATTAAATAATTAAATTTCTTTAATTATTTAACCTTTAATTAATTGATCATTATTAGTTAATTTAATTTATTTTCATCTTTATTTCTTTCAATTTCAATTTCAATCAATTTTCATTTAATTTTATTTAATTTCAACTAATTTTATCTTTCTAATTTAATTGAATTATTAATTAAATTAAATCTTCTTATAAAATCTTAAAAATCAATTTTATAAGGAATTATGATCTCTAAAAATTAGAAAATTCTCATAAACTGAAAAATCAGTTTATTCTGAAAATCTAAAATCAAAATATATTTTAAAGTTTCCATTTTCAATTTTTTGAAATTTTATCTCTCCAAAAATTGAAAATATCTCAAATTTTATCCTCTGTCATTTTTGGTTTAAAATTGGAAACTTTCCAATTATTCCTCTAGTCTCTTTCATCCATGTGCGTTAATCATGATTTTACTAAATCAATCTCAACCATTTATGGATTTTTAGAAAATCCATATAAACAACCTTCCCATATTTTATTTCATCACTAGCTTTCACATCAAATCTTTGTTAGTTTTCTATCATCTTGCTATCATTTGAAATCATATTTCTTAGAGCTCGGAGTCTAAGTGTTGTGAAAATCACAACTGAGGGCACACTTCATATGATCAAGGAGAAGCCATAGAAGCTTGGACTATTTGTCAGTTTGCATGCATTCACATGTGTGTTTTATTTCTAATAATATACTTCTTATTTTGTTGTTTGTAGGGTTGAATGAATTTATTAGTTTAGCATGATGCTAAATCAGTGCTACTAATCAATTTGTTTAAGTCTTGTAGATTTCCCCTACGAAAACTCTAAATGAAGAAGAATAAATGAATTTTAAATTGGAACATAACCATCGTAGGACTTCACTTGGATCTTCTTGTTGACATTAAGGTCAATTTGTTTATTAGTGACTCAAACTTAGCCAGTTGCTATCGAGTTTCATAGTAGTTACTTGTTGGTAAATAGATTGTTCTTTTATTCTACTCTTTGAATGCCCAATATTCATGAACAATAGATGGTTACAATAGTTGGGAAATCATAGTGAAGTGAATGACTTCCCTCTGAATTCTTAGGTACAACTCCCTCGAATTTGTGATTTGCAATGAATCTTATTTGTTCCTAATTCTAAATGGGGTTTGTTCTTGACCAGAAAATAGGAGAAGTAAACCAAGTTAGGCCTAAATAGGAACTAACTAAGGCAGAGATTTGGGTCTTGAAACTAACCAAATCTATGAACTCACACATCTTATGAACTTGCAGAATTTGATGATACATTAATGGATTCTATCTATGAATTAGCTAATTAACTAAAAGCTTCTAACTCTAATAAGGAAGAGACTAACTTAAAGAATAACACAAAACAAAATCTCTTTAAACTTTCAATAACACTACTATTATCTTTAGCTTGTTGTATTGAATAGGGGAACAAAACTATGTTTATTCCTTAACTCGATTCAAATAAAAGAGATATCCTAAGCTATCACAAAATCATGAAATAGTAAATAATCAACACAAAATACATTCAACTTGTGAATCTCTACTTCCATTCTAACTTTAGCCAGTTTGAGACTTTCGAGTTGTCCTTCTATCACATAATTTGTTGATTTCCATAGGCCCACTTTAGTGTCATGTCTAACATCACCGAGGTCTATAGATTTTTCATGCCCAAAATTTCCAAGGTAAATCACAACCAAATTATTTTTATTTTTATTTTTGTTGTGGAAGAAATTGTTTTCATTTCAAGTACAGTATTTCAAGGTTCCATGGGAGGACAATTTGTTTTCTAACATATGTTGGAACTCTAAGTTATGATATATAGGCTAGACGATCTAATTTCATTTTGAACCCCCATCCATACCAAGAAGTAAGACTTTACGTATATGGATCTGAAGCAACCATTTATATCGATGTAGTAGCAAAAATTCCATTGTTTGTGAATATGACTATGTTTACAATTGTCCTAGATGTTCTAACTTTAAGTTGTGTAACCTTACTAGTTACATTCTATGTTCAATACTATTAAAATATAGTTATTGCTATTTTAATGGAATACTTAAATTTTATCATTTATTAGTTTTCAATTAAATTGATGTTTACCACCTAGGTTTTTTTTAAATCAATTCTTAATTATTTATCCTCCACATTTCTATCTAGTGATACCTTATAATAACTCATTTATCCAAAATTAATATTTTTATTTTATTTTATTATTTCTATCATTTTATTTTATTTTATTATTTTTATTATTTTATTTTATTGTTATTTTCTGATATAATAACTTAACCATTAATTATACACTCCATTATCATGTGGAATGATTCTTACATGTCCTATTATCAAACTTTTCATTAAACAAATATATTTGTAAAAAGAAATAATCCTAATTACCTACTAACTTCTACCATTCTACTTAACACTCCTGGGTATACATGGGTTTAAAATAATCTTACACATCACAAATTATTTCACTTAGCAACCCACATTCCCTACTATCACAAGGTTATCTATACTAATCTAACCCAAGATAACCATAACTAACTTCTAGACTAACCTACCCACTTCCCCTTTACAAATCTCTCCATGGCTAAAATACAATAAAACATGGTCTCCAAATATTAACATCTCCTTATCCCTAAGCCAAGCACTTTTTACAAGCTGGCAATTATCCCTTTTATCTTATTCTCCCTTTTCAACTAACTTTTTAACATCCTAAATCTACACTCTTCTCCCAAGCACCTAACATCCTAGGGGAATGTGTTGATTTGTCCCATTGATGGGAATGCCTAGAGGGAAGAGTACTAACCTAAGTCAGACCAAGGTAGAAAATCATCATATTATAGCATGTGTTAATCAAGGCATGAAGTGCCTAGGGAGGTGGGTTATGGTCTTAGCATGTTGGAAGCTTTGTCTTCCCTTTTTCCTTGAAGGATAGGTGCCTATTTTTGGGCCCTTTTCTCTATGTTTGAAGTTTATTTTATTTTATATTGTTTTTTTTTTGTATATTTAAGTTTTATCTATGTAGGGGGGATGTTTTCTAGGATTCTATTAAATCTAAGGGAGTAGGTACCTAACTTGACATTACCTTATTAAATGTGTGTGTGTGTGTGTGTGTGTGTATAACTTGTGAGATTGTGACTCAAGGGTCGCGAGACTTATATGAGTACTTATTTTTCAAGTCTATGAGCTAGCATTTTATTATTAGTTTGGGTCTAATCTCTAATGTCTTAATTCTTATTATTCTAGGTATTGGATTCCCAAGGTATATTCCCTTTGAATATTTTATTGCTCTATATTCTGGGGGAGGGATTATTTTCTTTCCCCATACATTTTCCAAAGAGCATAATATGCTCCTACAACAAGTTTCTTTTTGTTTCATTTTGTGTCATAAGGCATATAGTTCCAATTTCTTTTAGAGAACTACAATGGTGGTGTAACAATGTTTGACATGACTACTCCATCACTCTTATTTACAAGTTGATATATTGCATGCATTATCTATCGTATAATTTTTTGGTACCCCAAAATTTAACTCTTTGTTTATATTACACAAAAATCAACTATGAGTGGACTAAGTAATGAGAAGGTTCACATTTATGAAATTGCTTACACTAAAGAACATATTAACATTTTTCCATGCATATGCAATAAACTATCAGAATATAATACTTTATTTTCATTATATCTAATACATGATATATGATTTTGCATTTTAATCACCTATGTTTTCAAATTGAGCCAACCATATCAATAAGGATATACAAAAACGCATGAAATGTTTCCAACAATTGATTTATAGACCAACATAAAAGAATGTCTCATTACTTCTTCATATTACATCAAATCACATAATGTGAAACTTACAATTATTTTACTAAGTCTACCTTGCATAATGGTTACAAGGATTATCCTATATGAAGACCCCATATGATGTAACTTTAAACTAAATGCATACATCTTCATAGGTGCAATAGCTTGATCATCAAATTTTCCCTAAACTTCATGTTACATTATCACAACAATATGTAACAAGAGGTAGATTCCATTTGCTTTACAATGAAACAACTAGGGAATGTTAACATCCCAACACATGAAGAGGTGACATGGGTAGGATCAATCTCTCCCCACACTTGACTTTCAACATCTCCAAGAGTGAAACTCTAATATCTTGATAGGATCTATTTTCTCAAAAACTTGCAAAACAACACAAAACATGGAACCATGGAGGCTCACCTCCCAACCTAGGCTTCCATGAAGCTGCCCACTGAGAAGGGGAAAAAATTGTCCAAATGGGATACACACACTCATCATTTTCTAATGCATGAAACACACCACATAACACAAAACAATCCCTTCCATGGCTTGCACATTTATTCTCCATTAGAATCATAAAACATTGGGTGAAGGTGGACTCTTCAAAGAGGAGATGCGATATCCAAATACAAACATCATATTGCAATTATATTTTGCTTCTCAAGGCCATCATAAAAATCTCCTCATTCTTACACACCAAACCCCTTGTATCTCCCAAAACAACCAAGTTATATGGCTTTAGTGGAGCCCATACTCCATGAAAGGAAGAACAACTCCTCATCATGAGGTAAATTTGCTCAACTACAATGTTGGGCCCAACTAACCCCTTCACCCAAGACTTCTCTTCCCTCCCAAGGGTGAGTGAAGTGTTCACACCCATTAACACTTGACATTCAAATCAAAACAAGAAGATCAAGAAAGAAATCCAAGAAAATTAGATGAACACAATACACATTCACACCATCACAACACAATACCAAAATCTACAATCCAAAGATTCACAATACAATGCATGATCCCATAACAAACACTCCATGCTTGAAGATTCATTATGCAATACTAAAAGAAAGAGAATGGTCATGGTTTGAGCACCAACCTTGGTCCAAGATAAAGGCAATGATAGTTTTTGTAGAGCTCCCTTAGTCTTCCTCCAAAACCCTAATTGTCTCTAAACTTAGAGAGTGGGTGAACAACCCACTAAATTGTCCAAGACCCTCTAAAAAGGCTTTCCCACTAACTATTTTAGCAAAAACACCAAGCTACTTCCTCTTACAAACTTATTTCCCCCTAAGTTTTCTATATTTGACTTAGTGGAAACATGAAAGAGAACACATGTAACAACTCCATTTTCGAATTGGTGGAAGAAGGAATTGGTAAAAGGACCCCCTAGACTACCTAGGCATTAACATGGTCAAAATTAGGTCCCTAACATGTTATACTATCATATGGGTAGCTCATTTTTTCTTAAGAGATACTTTGGGACCACCTAATGACCCCCTCAAAACCCTAGTCAAGTCTAAATTTGAATTTCCTTTGATTGTGACTGATCGTATCCCCTTATCAAATGGGTTTACTTAATGATTAATAAGGTAATTATTTTAAGGGTAAAATTCCACCATAACCAAAACCCTAAATGACATGTCATTATGCACAAAATCCACAAGTGTCAAGTGACCCATAAAAAAAACACATTGCACATCACCATGACATGTCCCTAATGCATCTTTGTGATTATGATTTCCACATAAAAACAAACTGACATTTACAAAGCAAAATACTTTCACAATGAGACTTTTGAATCTTCCAAAGATTTTCCTTGGTTAAACTATGTTCACATAGGTTTGGAACTTGTTTCCCCCCAAAAAATTTCATGGTTCCACTTCCTACACATTAAACTGGAGCATCAGTAGTCCAAGGAGGTCATATAAAATATATATCACAAATGTCTATAATTTCAAATGTTATGTAATCCATATTAACATAATTCAATTAAATTTCCTTTCCGAATCATTTCAAATAATTCATTCAAAATGTTAAAATACCAAAATCTACATATCATAAATCATCATAATCAAATTATCATTTATCTTCATATCATCATCATAATCAAATTAACATTTATCTACATATCATAAATAATCATAATCAAATTAACATTTTGCATCACGCAATAATCTAATTCTATCATGTCATAAAGTTGCATCCATATGTGTTCAATCATACCATTCACAATATCAAGTTCTTAGTACATATCATGGATGAAAAACACTAATGAAATGTCAAAATCAATAGATAAAACAAGCCACTGTCTATATAAGTCTCGAATAAGTGCCAAAATATCAAAGTCTTGAATGTCAAAATGCAAATAAGAATATCTATGCTATGACGTGTTAGGGTGAGGCCTCATAAGATTGCAATGTGAAGTCTTCTATATTCAAGCTTTTAAGTCTTCCTTCCTTGGTGGGATTAGCAATCTCCATAGTTAAGTCACTTGTATTAGGACCTTGGCCAAGAATCAATAGAGTCTTCTAATTCTTAACTTTACTCAATGCTGACCTAGAATGGATATCTAGAGATAAAGTCTCTTTGTTTGGGACTCCTTCTTTTCTTTTCCTCTTTCTGTCTAAAGTGTCTTCCAACCATGACTTAGTGCCAATCACCTTAGATATAGTTTGAAGTGTATCTATACTGAACATTTTCCTCTTGACTAGAGTTAATGTCTTTGTAGCTAAAAAAAATGATCCTTTAGGGCTTGGGAAGTAAGTTCTAAAGTTATGGGACCCTTCTCTATTTTTGTAGTCTTCTTTGTGGCTTCATTGGACTCTATTGATTCACTCTCACTACTTCCACCATCTTGAAGATCAACCACTTGTATTTGGGAACTACTTGGTAGGAGTAATGGGGAACTTATGGATGGAATGAGGCTATTGCCGAGGGAGAGAGCCATTGTAACTGCACTATCTTTTAGCTCCTCATATTTTTTCTTCTTAGCTTCCATTTTAGTTCTGATCATCAACACTAAACCATCCTAAAAAGTTTTATCAAGAGGGATGGTCTTGTCAAGAGGTTTGCAACCTCCACTAGCTAGTTGAGTAGGCCCTTGAGTGGTGGGCAAGATTGTGCCTAAGGTACTTCTTTGAGAAGATGAGGTTGTCACTACCTTTGGAGAAGACTAAGTAGATGAACCTTTGCTCCTACTTCTCTGTGTGATGGTCCATTCAACCCATTTTCCAATTCTCCTATAAATTTTGGCCATCATCAAATCTAAATCTTCCATATCATCTTCATAAGGTTTTGAACATATGGGAGTGCTCCTCAGCTTGGTCAAATAAGTATTGCTATACACATTTTGACCATCATCTTTAATTCCTTCTAAATTAATGTTAATCTTATACATCTTCACTTGGTCAACTATCAATCTAGAAAAGGCTCGATCATGTCTTTTGAACTCATCATTGCAATTGGCCCAATAGTCCTCAATGGTATTGATGTGCTTTATCAGACTCCCTATTTGCAGGACATCTCTGGCATACCCATTTGGGTCAAACATGGGCCTCATGACTTCATGCATGTCCATCTTATATTTCTTCTCAAACACCTTCATCATGTTTTTGGCATTGGACTGAGTGTCATAGTTGAAGGCTCTAACTTTCATGGGGAATTCATACCCTTTCTTCTACAAACTTTTTCTCAGTATGTTCACTTGTAGGGCTTGCCATATAATTTCAATCAACATGATCATGTCATTTGGATACCTTGGTATCTTCAAGGGAAATCCATCAAATGTTGCAAGACACAAATAAGAAAATGATGAGAATTGAATGAAGTAACATCCAAACTGACTAATAGTGGCCATGGCTTCTGGGTTGAATCTCTTTTCTAGGCATTCTTATAGCTCCCTACAAATCTTCATTGTAAATGCATCATTCAACTTAACATAAACCCAATAACTATTTTGTAATTGTAGGCATGGATAAAACTCATAAGATTTAACATCATCAGGGAAATTCTCTAACCTTGGGAGGTTGGGTCATTATTGCAATGAGGCCAACATATAAATCAAGAAGGAAGACATGTAGAATGTATTATAGAAATTAGCTACCTGGAGAGCATTGGATAGAGTTTCACTTATCTCTTGTGCCCAATCAATATATTGGGTATCTAAGAAAATGACTTGAACTAAAAAGAAATACTACTCAAAAAAGTTTACCTCATCTTTCAACCTATGCAGGAGGACCAAAATATCAATGATTTATGGCTTAAGGTTAGTCCTAAACAAGGTTTTGGGGTAATTTACTCTTATCACTTTGTGGTTTCTATAAACATTTCCTCATAATTTATTTCCTCCAAATCATCTTCTTTGCTGAAAACTCTGAGATGGCTCCACTAAAGGTTAAGTCAAAAAATTCCTCCTACTCTAGCACACAAAGGCAATTCACTATTGTTTGCTTGTCAATTGAAATTAATACTATATCATCTAGTAGAATAATTTACCTAGTGTCTGGATTATAATGATGGATGCATTCATAAATGAGATCTAGGGCTTGAACTACAATCAAAAAACTAGTGGCCTTGACTAAATTTCATCCTTGGAGCTTCTTAGTAATGGGATGGATTTTTTTAGATCTCACCCTTTTCTAGAAGTCTTCCATTTCAAAGAAGAGAAGGGATATATCCATGAAATTTTTCAATTGGGAATTGATTCCAGATAGCTCATCAAAACTTGTGAACTTGGTTTCCATGATTTGTGAATGAGATTTTGAATCGAGAAGGTGAATGAGACAACGAATTCAATAGTCACATGTTTTTCAAAAACTATATGTATTGATAGAATACAAAATCAAAGAAAAATTAGTGATTTATTCAACTGCTTGTGCATCTTTATATGAGAGCTTCAATTCATTTGTTGACCTTCAGAATTTGTGTCATGTGGATGAAATTTAAGGAAATACTAGTTGGATAGTAAATGCAAGAGTTCAAAAAACATCTAGGGGTCTTTTCACTATTCCATTGAACTCAACACTAACTTTCTATATGCCCACTACTTACTTTTTTGTTTTCCTTTAAGTTTCAGAAAGTTACCATTATGGTACCCCGTTGAGGAAAATCCATTAAATGAGGTTCTTTCTATATTTCTTCTTCCTTAATGATTTCATCCATTCCAATATCATTTTGACATACTCTAAATCTAGTACAGGGGTTGAACTTAATCAATAACTTGATTTTCTTGAAAAATCAAAAAATTGTCTTCATAACCTGCTAAGGAGAAGATAGTTTCCATCTTTCCAACAATGCTTCCTTTGATGTGGACACAACCCAAGAACAGAATGGACATAACAGAAAAGGGAAATTGTATTAATTGAAAAATAAGCTAGTACATTTAGTACAGAGAGAATAAACTTCAAAACATGCCCTAAGGGCTTACAATAGCATAAATGTGGAGATAATTTCTCCTTTCAATACCTCCTCTCAAACTCCACTCCGAACTGCCTTTTACAATGCCAGAAATCTCCTTAAATAGACCCCGAAGGGTTAAGGACTAGGAGTACATTCTAGAAAGTGCTAGTAGGCATCCACCGACCAAATAGACGGTTCCAGAAGTTGCATTAGAAGTCGACGCAAATCTAGAAGAATCCAGAAATAGTAATCGAACTTCCGGGAGGCATAACTTTTGAACCGTAGCTCCGATTGACGAACAGTTTACATTTTTAGAAAGCTCTCGAAGTGCTCTATAGCCCTACGAACAATCTATGCTTGTCCCCTATTTTTTGGCCCTTTTTGAGGTCATCTAATGCCCCTAACCTGACTTTGAAGCATTCTTAGGAGGTCTCCACAACCCGAAAAACTGCAATAACTCTCAAACCATGGGGCCTTTTGACCTGATTCTTTTTCTAGAATGCTCTAAATCACAATTACATTCATTTGGCCAATTCACACCTTCTAGTTCACCAAAATGATGGCTCAATTACATACTCCTATTTTTTCAAGATTTACACAAACACTGATAGTGGAACTGTGAGAGTTGGAACCTTTATTTGACCCAAATGGGTATCCAAAAATGAAAACACATGAAATAGAAACTAAGTCTAAGTACATTTTTTGGGTGACACAAGATTTCCCTTATACCTCTGGATGCTCCTGCATCATCCTTCTAGGTTGAATTTTTGACATTTTCATTTTTGGAAGTTGGGAAACCTTGGTTAAGGTATGAGGACCTATTTGAGAATCATTGAATATCTAGTTTTTCTCTACAAGTTGTTTTGCACAAAACTATCTTCATGGCTTGGAAACTTGTCGAGGAGAACACAATTTTTGGTTTTCCACCAACGCTAAATATTTGAGTAACAATGAATATGAATAATGCTTGGGGGGATTAATTTAGATTAAAACATCAATTTATTGTAGAATCCTTCACCCTTTGCATTTTTTTAATCCATATGTGTCTTCAAGTGGTTATTACGGAAAATCACCTTCATGGGTCAAAAACCTGTCGAGGAGAAGATGATTTGGGTAAAAGCACAAACCTATATCACCCTTTTGTAAAGGAAAATGCTAACAAAAGTATAATTCTTCACCTTCAATGACATAAAACTAGTGTTATTATTTTGAATTTCAAAATGAAAAAAATTAATGAAATGTGTGTTGGAATTACAATAGGAAAGATAAACATCTAGGGGGGGTGGGCGGACACTGAATCAGTAGTTTAATTTTTGACCCATAAAAATTTCACCACACATCTATCTCATGCATTCAATAAGTAAATTAAAATACCATGTAAAGCATGTACATCTAAATCATGTAAACAAATAAACATTCACACATATATGACAATAGATATGATTACCCAAAAACCCTCCAATGAGAAGGTAAAACTAGGGTGGGCATGAAATCCACAAATCTTCACTACTGCAGTAATAAAGTGTATCTAATGAAGGTTACCATGTTTGATCATGAGACATGATCTACCCTATGAAAGGTTTGCCCTATTAAAGGCTTACAAAGACTGTTAGGTCTTACCCTATTAAAGGATTTCAACACCCTATTAGAAGTGTGCCTTGTTAAAGAAATTTAACTCACAATTAAGTAAGCACCTTGTTAGAGGATTTCAATACATCTTGTTAGGACTACTATGTTAAGAGATTTAACTGATTCACCTATTAGAATGACTCAGCATTGATCCTATGGTTAGAACTTTGTTGCTTGATGATGGAGAACCTCTAAATTGATGTATTCTTGATCCTTCTTGATCAAATGTCTCTGTGCTACGTACTACTACCTTCCTCTGTTCTCCTTTAACTAATTCTATAGTGCAATTTCAATTTACAATTCCTTACTCACCATGAATTCTCTATTTGTGCATGAAAACTTCTCATTTTTCTCCTTCCACACACATAAGAATTTAGGGTTTATCCTCCTTAAGAATATCTAGGTGACTTAGGGTTGGGTATGGATCAACGACTATGATTCATCCATTTTGCCACTTAAACCTTCCCTTTTCCTGATTGGATGCATGTAATGCATAGGGATTCCAACTTGAGATTCATCCTTATCACCAAAATAGTGTAATTCAATCTGTTAGTCAGCTCAAAAATGTTTTACATAGTAGTTTGTGCCATTACAAATAACTATGACAAAACTATGTTATTTGCCATCGGTAGTCTTTGATGCTCGGCATATACTCATTTCTCTACTGTGACTCATTATCTATAATCTTTGATGCTCAGCATATAATAATTTCTCTATTGTAACTCAGCATTTGAATGACTCGGAATACATTGGTTACTTGGCTTCTGTATCATTTGGTATACACTGTCTTCTTGTCACTTGAGTGACTCGGCACATGAGTGACCTGGCACTCACTATGAACTCGACATGCTCTATCTTATACATGTTGTGTTCAACATATACTGCTTGTTCGACATGAACTAAGTAAATGACTTAAGTGTATAGACACCCACTTGTCAAAAGCAATCTGAGATCAACAATCCCCCCCTTTGACATGAGTGTCAAAAATGCTTGGTCATGCATTGATATCCTTATACTTATGAGCATAACATATCTCTTATTCAGCTTATGTACAAAATTTTAAAATTTTGCAACAACTTATACTTCAAAATCTTATAACTCCCCCCAAGTTGTTTGGTATTATTTTTTACTCAAAATTCTACTCCTACTGAGTAGATATGCTTCAACTGATACTCTTTTTCTTTCTTGTTGTCTATGCTTGCTCCCCCATTCTCTCTTTCTCTCCTTTTCTTAAGCTGACTTTCTCCCCCTTTGCTTACCTCTCTTCCATTTCCCCCTTTTTGACACTGATGTCAATGGGCTATATACTGATAGTGTGTTTGTCCATAAAATATTTATGGACCTCAAGAATAATTTTGAGAGTAGCATCCCAGTTGTCACAAGCGACATTCAAAGGCTTAATTTGGATAGGCAGCTTGGTAGCAAGGTGAATGAAGCCATCTAGTGTAGAAAGATTGGGGTCTTTCTTCATAAGAGTTTCTACATAGCCTAACTCCTTGTGTAAAATATCCATGTGAAGAGTCAATATTTTTTGGATGCTGGTCATTTTGGCCCTTATGTTAGCTTCTTATGCAGATAATGCTGCTAACTGACTCTAGGTTTGTAATAAAGTTCTAAAATGCTTCTCACTTTGAGCTAGAGTCATGGGAAATTTAGCACCTGATAAAGTAATTTGACTTTCCAAATGCAAAATGTGACTCTTTCTCTCTTGTGTGAAGAGTGTGGGGTTACACAATTTGGTGTATAGTGAGAAAATGTTCTCAAGTACCTTCTACACACTCTCTACCTTAGTTTCCAATGCAACTTGTGTAAGTGCTATATCACCAAATATTTTCTCATTTACTTTACTTTGAAATTTCTTTTCAAACCATTCTAATAATTTTGCATTAGTATCAAGGTCTACATCACTTACCTTTTCCACTATATTTGCTAATTTTTCAATGAGTGGCTTGGTTTCATCTAGAGTAGGAAGATTGAATGCATCTAGGAAGATCTCTTTAATATTAAACAAAGCTTTCTTTTGCCTATGCTCCCTTCTGAGTAGTTATTGATGTTTCTTTCTAGATAGGGCTTCTTGTAGTATACCCATCTGCTCTATTGTCATTGTGTCATAATCATATTTTGGTAAAACAATATCTTCATCCAGGCTTACATTTACATATGTTATGAGCTCTTCTACCTTTGATGAACTTGGACTCAGCACTGAAAATTGCAAAGGTGTTGCATCTGTGCTCAGCCTCTGAAGAGTGTGACTAGAAGGAGTGCTAGATTCTGGTAAGGTTACCAGGGCTTGAATTGTTGCTTGCTTCTTCAGGTTTGGTGTCAACTCAATCTCTTTAAGCTTGTCCTTTTCTACCACAATGCCTTGAATTGCACCTTGAACTTGTGCTAAAGGTGTAGATAAATCTATCTGACCTATTTGACTTCGTGTTTTAGTAGTGGCATGAGTTTCCACTTTATCTTCGCCAACTGTATCAACCTTTGTAGGAGTAACTTATGGTACTTTATCTAAAGTTTGTACACTAGTGACTTAAGGGGTGATAGTAGGTGGTTCTTGTGTATTCACCTCTCCCCTTGTAGTGTCAGTCACTGACTTCTGAATTTCATCTACACTAACTAATATAGGATTGTCACATAATTTAGCTTGCAGTGTAGTTTGATCAAGTATCTTTTTTAGATCTTCCTTTGTTAGGGGATAGATGCTCTGAACAATGAGATCAAAAACATCCTTTACTGTGATAGTTTCAATAATTACACTTTTTATTTTGAGGGTTGACATTTGGTAATTGTGTATCTTGTACACTCTATTCTTCTTGTTGCTCTTTCTTAGCTATTGCCTGGTCATCGATATTCATTTCTGTACCTCCCTCAGATGTGCCTTCATTCTTGTCATCTTCTTCATCATCTTTAACCTCAATAGGCTCTTGTTCTCTTTCTTTTATTGTAGCTAGCACATTTGTTATTTTCCATATTTGTGTGGTCTTATTTACAACATCTTCAATATTGTTCTACAATATGTTGAATGCTCTATATTTAGGGACAAATTTAACAACATTTTTCTTTATGGCTTTGGCTATCCGTGCCTTGCTAAGTTCATGCATAACTTGAGCAAGTGATGTCTCCCTAATTTGTATTTCTAGGTTCAAACAATAATGTCATTTATGCTCCACTCTTTCATATAGACTTTTAGGCATTGAACTAGCAATCTCTATATGGGCTATCTTAAAATTTTCCATCATGGCATATATTGCCTCCTCCACTTGATTCTTTTCAACTTTTCCAAGATTATCAAAATCAATGTGAGAAAATCCTAATAAATCTGCATTATTTTTAACATTCTCACATAGTTTGTCTAAATTTGAAGATGGATTATGACTCACCACATTGAATTGGATGTTGTCATCAGATTCTATTCTTTCTTCATTAGATTTAGCTTGAGCAATGTACTTTCTCCTTGGCCTTTTTGTGCTCCTCCTTCTTACTCTGTAGGTTTGGCTTTCTCTTTAACCTTTTGTGCTATGACACATGCACTAGCCCTTGTGGTAGGTGTTGTAGGTTTGGGCTGGCTTGGTTTTGTAATCTTCTTAGATCTTGTCATTGTTTGTGCCTTAGCCTTTCTCTTCTTCTTATCAATAGGATTAGGTGCTTCCTTGGCTTCTTCTCCCTTGGCACCTTCTACAATTTTTGTTTCTTCCTCTTGCTGATTTTCACCTTGTCCTTGTGTTAATGCAAGTGGTGCTTAGCTCTGAGTGTCTTCTTCCTCTTCATCCTCTTCCTCCTCAGCACCTTCACCAAATTTAGCTTTCAATTTCTTTACCAACTTCTCCTTCTTGTTAATGACAGAGGCAATCTTTAACTCCATGGTAGTCTTAGATGGTGCCATCTCATCATTACCAAATGCTTTGGCATCTTTATCTATGTCTTCTACAAGTAATGTTGTTATTGTTGCAAAGGCCTCATCTACATTGATTTCATAATCTAATGGCCTTAGCTATCTTACTCTTGGAGTTGCTGCTTAAACAAATGTATAATCAACATCAACTAGGAAACAAACATCATCATAATGTTTTTCCACTAATGATACTGAAATTCTCAATCTCTTTTTCATGGATTGCTTGAAGTCCTCAAAGTAACTCATTATTACTGACTCAAAATTATCACCTAATGATTCAATAAACTCTCCTATTTGAACTGCTACAGACCTATTTGTCTTCCATGTCACAATGCCAAATGTGGTAAATGTGTTTTCAACATAAAAGAAGATACATATCTAAATAGATCCAAATTTGCATTGGGCACTCTTTTTTTTCCTTATTGCTCCTAGGTTTTCAATCAATTGTTGTAGTTGTAACTTGGCAAGATCATATGTATGATCCTTCTTCACAATCTTATAACCCACATCTACTACAATACAGAGCACACAGTTCAATCTTCTTGGTTGGTAAAACTTATGTGCAATTACCCTTACTACAAAATTTATTAAAGGGTTTGTGATGGTGTCAATTGTCATTCACCTCTTATTCCACACAGCCCCTACTTCTTAATAACTTCTTTGGATTCACTCCTCATAGTTTTAGGCCAATCTAGGGTTGGATACCTTGTTATCCTATGGATTATTCTTTTGGTGATTTTGATAGGCCCATTGTCTAACCATAGTGAACTATCATGAATCCTTCTCAATACAATCTCAATCCATTTAGTTTTGAAAATATTAGGGAGATCTAGGGCACGAGTTAACCCTTTCTTCTCTATAACCTTAAATTCTTCCCTTAACACACCATTTTCACAAAGTTTTCCATATGCTTCTCTTATTTTTATGTCACCAATACTTCCAATTTTACAATTGTAACAATTTCTGACATCCTAAATCATTAAAACTTTTAGTTTTATCATAGATAATGCATCGAAGGGATCTTATTGGTATGCAATGTCCAGTATGGCTTTGAAAATAGGTTATTTAGCTTTGTTAATAACCAATTGAACATTCAAAACCTCCTTACTCTCTACACCCTTTGAACTAGATGCCATTTTATGAAACTATGGTTTACAAAATAAGGAACAGCATAGCTCGGCACACGTTAAATACTTTGCAAAATATGATGTCGAATTGTTTAATCAAGTCTTCTACAAATGGTTCAGATGGAATTTCTAGATCACCTCTAGCTCTTCTTGCTCTTTATCAATTTTGAATGATGTAAAAATGAGCTGAAGTCAATCAAATACCCCTTTGAAGTACTACAATTAATGTTGAGTGCTTACATAGCTATAAGCTCTGCATTAATTAATTTCTAGCTCACTCAGCATCCACTAGTTTTTCCATTCATTCGGAAACCATTACGAGCTTGGAAACAACAGCTAGTCTATTAGCTCGACATCCTCCAGTATTTCATTTGGCAATCAGAGGAAATTTTTCATGCTCAGTAGTAGCATGAAAAACTTTTTAAAAATTCTTTGATTCTTGATAACATCTTACATCTTTTTTCATGCTTATGTAAACTTTTCAAAACTAAATTCTTTGGAACTAATGTATGGTATAACTTTTTTTTTTTTAAATATTAGTCCCACATACCTCTTGATTTCTTAGTTTGATGAGGTGTGATCACCTAACCCATTGGGTAAAATGATACTTTATTCATTTGATGTGCTGCAATCCTCCTTTTTCTTCCATGTCTTGTTCATTTCATTTCTAACATTTTCAATGGCTACCTTTCCTTTGCCTTTACCCTTATTGAACTCAGAACTTGGTGCCTTTGACCTTGTTGGACAATATTGACTGATGTGACCAATCTTCAAACAACTAAAACATGTGGTTTCTCTCAACCACCTTTTGTAGTCACTTTTGAAGTGTGTTCTAATATAATTCTTAGGAACAAGTCCATAATCTTGACAATAATGACAGCTATATCTTATATTATAGTCTCAGTTATAAGAGTTGTTATTGTTCTTTACTTTTGTTTTCCAATTTAATGACAACATGGGTTTGGATCTGCACTCAAAAGCTCTATGTCCATTCTTTTAATAGTTATAAAAATATCCTTCAAATCTTTGTGTCTGCATGGTCTTGGTTCTACATTGATATTCTTGATGACCTTGTTTGTTGCACTTATGGCAATGAACCATGCTCTTATGCTTAACATTCTGATTTATAATCTTGCTCCTACACACATTAGTAGTATGTCCTTTCTTACCACAATTATGACAAGTAGGTTTGAAATTCTTACCTTTGTTGCTCTTTTCTTCAACATTTTTGGATGACTCTCCTTATTCAATACTTGTGTATTCCAATATAGATGTATCATTGTTAGGTCTTGGAGATCTCATTAATTGCTCAAAGTATTTAATGGTTTCACTTGGTTTATTGAAACTTTCAGCAAATTCCATTTCCCTTTTTAGGTCATTATGCAATTTCCCATTCTAAAACTTCAATGTTGTTATCTCAATGTCCTTGACATTCAATTCATAGTTGGCATTCATCATTTGACTTAGAGTATCCAATTGCATTTTAGCAATCTTTGTTAGCTCTGATGATTTCTCTTCCAATCTATTGGTCAAAACTCTTGTGTCATCTTTAATCATTGGTTTTTCTTCCATAGCTTTCTTTTTATGTTCAGTCACCTCACATAGTAGTATGGCTTGTGATTCTTGCTCTAACTTGAGATTTTTGATTTCTTCAGCTTGGGCTATGTTCTTTTGCGTTAGATATTTGACTACTACATCAAATTCATTGGAGTCTCTATTAGAAAATAGCTTAGTAGTGTCCATCTCTCTTTTTTGTGTGTCATTCTCCTCAATAGCAATTTCCTTCCTTCTCTTTAGAGATTTCTTTAAGTCTTCTCTTGCTCCATTGAGTTGATGTAGAATGAGTTGTATTTAAATTCCCAAATTCTCAATGAATTTTCCCAATTTGTAGACTTCCATTTCCAAGATCTTTCCTCAAAGTTGCAAAGCTTACTCTTTCAGATAACTTAGCTCTAATACCAATTGTTGGAATTGCAATAGGAAAGATAAAATTCCAAGGGGGGTGAATCAGTAGTTTAACTTTTGACCCATAAAACTTTCACCACACATCCATCTCATACATTCAATAAGTAAACTAAAATACCTTATAAAGCATGTACATCTAAATCATATAAACAAGTAAAAATTCACACATATATGACACCAGATATGATTACCTAGAAAGCCTCCAACGAGAAGGTAAAACTAGGGTGGGGATGACACCCACAAATCTTCACTACTACAGTAATAAAGTGTATCCAATGAAGGTTACATTATTTGATCATGAGACATGATCTACCCTGTAAAAGGCCTGCCCTATCAAAGGCTTAAAAAGACTATTAGGTCTTACCCTATTAAAGAATTTCAACACCCTGTTAGAAGTGTGCCTTGTTAAAGGACTTTAACTCACAATTAAGAAAGCACCTTGTTAGAAGATTTCAATACAACCTGTTAGGACTACTCTATTAAGAGATTTAACTTGTTCACCTATTAGAATGACTCAACATTGATCATGTGGTTAACACTTTGTTGCTTGATGATGGATCACCTCTAAACTAATGTATTCTCAACCCTTCTTGATCAAATGTCTCTCTATTGTGTACTATTTCCTTTCTTTATTCTCCTTTAACTGATTCTGTAATGCAATTTCAATGCACAATTCCTTAGTCCCCATGAATGCCCTATTTGAGCATGCAAACTTCTCACTTTTCTCCTTCCACACACATAATAATTTAGGGTTTGTCCTCCTTAAGAAGATCTAGGTGACTTAGGGTTAGGAATGAATCAACGGCTATGATACGTCCATTTTTCTTCTTAAACATTTCCCTTTTCCTAATTGGATGCATATAATTCATAGGGATTCCAACTTGAGATCCATCCTTATCACCGAAATATCATAATTCATTCTGTTAGTTGGCTCAAAAATGGTTTATATAGTACTTTGTGCCATTACAAACAACTATGACAAAACTGTGTTACTCGGCATCTGTAGTGTCTAATGCTCAGCTCTGATGCTCAACATATACTGATTTATCTACTGTGACTCAGCATCTATAGTCTCTCATGCTTGACATATACTGATTTCTCTACTATGACTCAACATTTGAATGACTCAGCATGCACTGCTTACTTAGCATACACTATCTACTTAGCACATGAGTGACTCAACACTCATTGTGAACTCGGTATGCTCTATCTTATACATGTTTTGTTTGGCATATATTAGTTGTTTGACATGAACTAAGTAAATGACTTAAGTATATAGACACTCACTTGTCAAAACCAATCTGAGATCAACAATGTGTAGAAACGGATGAAGTTCAGGATTATAATTTTTAATAATTATTTGGAATAAGAATTGATATATTTTCCTAATTTTTATTGATAATTTTTTAGCTGTTGCAAAATGTTAAAAATTAGGGGTCTAGTTCCCACTACAAAACTATATGAAAATAAAACTTATTTCCCTTTTATTTTAGACTATGTTATAGATAACATATATAGGTAGAACAATCAAAAATATAAATCAGCTTTAGACCTATATTTTCTCTTTTATAATGATTCAAATATCAACTCACCTAAAATCGATAGTTTTCATCTCCTACCACATATTTCAAAACAAATCTATTCTAACAAAAAGAAAAATTATACATTCTAGAAGAGGCTCTCCTCTAGCATTTCATATAATTTTTTGATTTTTTGATTTGATTTAATATTATTTTCTTTCTCAAAGTCAACATCTTTTTGAGTGTTAAAATATGTGCTTGTAGAATTTTTTAATTACAATATACTATATCTAATTAAAACACTATGAACTCTATATTAGAATATTCTTAACTTTGAGCTCTATAAAATGAAGTTTATATGTTATTAAAAATATCATAAAAAATACTTAGAGTTATTGAAATGCCACTTTTCTGAAATAATTTTATTTCTTTAGTAATTAGATAGAAACTAGTACAAAATATGTATTTAATAGACATTTCCAATTGGAAAAGTGTGAGACCATATATACCTAGCTAGAATGAATTTATCTAAGATAATATGTTTGAACAAAATTTTATTTTAGATAGAAATACTCAAATTCAATTGTTCTGATAAGTCAGCCTGAAAGGTGACACAACTTTGTACTTTTACCCATTTTCAAAATTTTGTTGACACCTGCTTATCAAGGAGTGGTACGTTGTGAATGAATATGGAACTTGATTGATCAGAAAATGAGAAAATAAGAAAATTTGATCTCTATCAGACTAGGTACTAACTTACCCTATCAATCACAAGGTAAAACAAACACCCACCTGACAAGATGAAAAGAGAAGGTGAAATGGGAAAATTTGATAGAGATCACTTAGCCTTAGGAAGTTAGACCTAGACTCAAACACAACTGAGAACTAGAGTCACTTTGACTACTACACAAAACTCACTTTTTCCAAAAGATGAGAGAACAAAAGTGGGGCAACACTACCGAGCTTCAAAACCTATGTACAATTCATGCTGAGTGTAACAGTGACTACCGAGTTGTTCAATGCAAGTGATGGAAACCACAATGTTAATTGAGCTCCACAATGCTAACTAATTTGCATAGTTTTAACCATGTTCTCTAGTGTTTACCGATCCCATAGTGTTAGTAATGTGAATCTAGTGCTAACCAATTCATGGAGTGCAAATCAAGTGATTCAGTATATGTTGAGTTTCATAATGTTCACCGAGTCACACAGTGATGATTGAGTTCAAGCTACTTGGAAGTAATCGGTATGAACCAAGCCTCTTTGTCAACCGAGTGCCAAACAATGTCAAGTGTTGATAGTGTTTGTCGAGTATCAAAATATCACTGAGTTTGTCTTTAGGACCTGAGTTACAGTAGTTGGGCCAACTTTGTGGATTATGTTGGAACTTGTATTGTAGTTGACTTTAGTAAGTTGTGATTTGGATTGATATATATGTAAAGCATTATATCATATCCAAATGAGTAGTAATGTGAAGATATGATGAGCAAATGTGCAAATTAAGAAGGCTATATGCAGTATAAGGGACAACAAATATTTATCTATCTTAGCAAGGTGATCATTATAATTCAAGGAATCTCAACCAACAAATCAGAATTACAGATATGAGATCAACCACTGGTTCATCCTCACATGTGTATCAATTAAATCCTCTAACAGGGTAGACTTGATATTTTTTGATAAATATCATAATTGAGTGCATACTGCATTGTATGTTTCATAAATCCTTTGACAAGGTGGACCTCATAGTCCTTATTGCTCCTAACAAGGCACATCATCATAAGTGATCAATTGTAAGCCTTAACTAGCTAACTTTATACTACATTACTAAAGCTTGTGGGTATCATCCCCCCCCCCTCCATCTTACCTTTTATTTGGAAGGTTTCCAGGTCACCATATCTTGTGTCAAATTGCTATGAATGTTTATTTTCTTTCATTCTTTCATGCATGCAATTAGATTATAATATTATATGAAGGATTAATTGGTGAAGTGAGATAAAGTTTTATTGGTTCCTACTTCACCCCTCCTCTCTTATTAATCCTATCTACCTCATATTTCCAACACTTCTCTATTTATGTTTTAATTTAGATTCTATGTAAGATCAATGTTTATTTCTAAGAAAAACATATTCTTGTAGATCACTTTCTTATTCGTTGATCTTTCTTTTACTACATGGATATGACCATAAAACTTGTTTGTGTTTGTTTACATTTTTTTCATAATTTGTTGCTATTTTTGTTGAAAATCTTAGTATTTCATAACACACTTTGAAGGTTGTAAATTACTGGACTATATGTTTTTTATTTAGGTTAATGTTGTTTATGAAGGAACCTAAAATCATATTTACAAAACATTTCCATTATGATACTCACAATGAACAACCAACAAGATAGAGAAGAACACTAGCAACTAAGACACTAGTGCTAGAAAAAGCTAACAATACTACTAGATATTTTTGAGGGCCTATACAACCTCGTCCTTTAGCTAGTTTAAGTTTTGATACATATTTTTAATATTATAAAGATAATTTTTTAGCCTACTCAAAAGACTTCTTTAAGTTTTGTAAAGTTTGTAGCTAAACTTGCAAACAAAATAAGGATCCTATCGGGAAACCAAAAAAGGAAAAAGAAAAGAAAAATTAGCAAAAAATAGGAGAGGAAAGAATAGATAATGCATATGAATGATTTTTTGTGTGTTAGCTATTGCAACGAGTGCATGATTTATACATGATCAACTACTACATAAACCAAATCAATGGTGAACATAATAAAATAAATTAATGTTAATACTCTTTTGTTAGCCTTATGCATGAAAGCTAGCCATCCTTCATTTTTGGAGAAAGCTAAAGTGTTAAATAAAAATAAAAAAGATCATCGATAATTGATAGATCAAACTAAAGTAGAAGGATCAGAACTAACACTAACAAGTTTTCCCAAGTGTGAGAACATGAACCCTTCTCAACTACACCTTGAAAACCATTATCAACACTTTCCATATCCATATATGCATTGTCAAAAGAATTTGATGCCTAAAGATTATGTAACTTACCAATTAGACACTTGAAGTTTCAACACTATTATGAATGGCTTTAAAAATCATATTGATCATATTTACTAGATTACCACTCAACTTTTCAAATTTGACATCAAGCTCAATGATTTTCCCTTTTAAGATGGAATTTTAGATATTAACATGTAACTTAGCAACATTCTCCAAAATAGACAACATATCATATTAGAAATAAACATTTGGTTTGCATTTGGATGTATTGTGTATGTATTTTATTAATGACATTTTTTTTCATTGATGACGACATTTGTTTATGTGATCATGAATGAAAAAGATTTTGTATATTACGGGGTGATTATTGGCAAAATGAAATTGACATATAATAAGCTAAACTATGCAACCAATTTATATTTGTGTAGAAGGATAAGTATAGATATCATGTCTATGTTTGTTGGATCTTATGTTGAATTTTGGATGAACTACAACATGTTTGGTGAAGACTGGTAGCAAACCAATGTATACGAAATATTTTTAGAGATGGTAGCATATTTTTTGTATCTTATCAGTGAGGTAGAATAAATGTTAGGGAGCTTGGATCATGGTAGAAGACTTGTTCATGCAACTATATTTGTGGTAGCAAGGCTTAGAGATTATTCTGGAAAGGTCTTTGTTGTGAAACATGCAATATGTTTTACTAATAGCCAACTGATTTAAGGAAACATGTTACATATCATTGCAAAATGTAATAATTATACTATAACATGTGAGTACATCAATGTAATATTTCTAATGATTCGTATGAAGGCATGTATGCCTTAGTATGGTCCTATGTAATTAATGGTACATTGGGGAAGCTTTAGTAAACCAACCTAATTTATTATTTGTGAGGGTATAAAGGAATGATGATTTCCTTGGTTGGGAATCAACGTGGTATCATGTATGCAATTTAATAATTAGCTAATGGGATCTTGAACTATAGATTATCAGAAAAGAGAAGAGATTGAGTTGGTTGATTAAGTTGAGCCTCAAAGGAACTATTTTAGCAATTAAGTTGCATATCTATCAGTTTAGTATTTTGGATATGTTTTTCTCGAGTTTGATCTTCACAATCGTTGAAGCAATCAAGAAGTGGGTCTATTTATTTCTTTATCAACCTTTAACAGGGTTAGAACCTTCTAAAAAGGTTCAAGGTCTCCTAACAGGGATTTTTCCTCAAACATGGATGGTTGTACTGAATGCATTGTAACTGACTCCTAATATGGTTGCATATATATATATATATATTAGTACACTACCTTGTGGGTATCATGCCCACCATATTTTCCTTTTTGATCAAGGGTTTCCCAAGTCAACAAATCATTGCATTATGGTGTATGATTTTCTCTTGTTGCACATCATTGTTTAAATTGTTGGGGTTAAGATTTATAAGTTTGGATTAAAGTTTAATTTATCACAACTAATTCACCCCCCTCCTATCTTAGTTATGTGTGGAATTTACTTCTTAACATTTCCTTCTCATCCTCCTCAAACCTAGAATTACCCTTTCTATTTTGGATTGACACAATTTTGCTTTGCATAGAATGGACTCTAATTAGGAGACTACGTGTATCCTAGGGAAACTTTCAATTTTTTTGACTTTATATACATGCTTAGGATTAATATGTAACAAGTTGTGTAAATTTTAAATACATGATTATTATGAAGTAAATGTTTTTAGTTTTTAGTGCACCAATTGAACTATTATTCTAATAAATGATTCTTGAATGCTTAATTGATAAATCATGAGAAAGGAAATAAGAGAATGATATTGCAATAAAATGCCTTAAGTTGACATGTACATAGTAATAAATTATGCAAACATGTATTTTTTTAGGTAACAAATAGATAATTAAACTAGTATGAGTCAATGAGATTTAAATTTAGAAGTTGATATTTGAGAGGTTATGGTGTTGTGGGGGTGCAACGGTAATAGAGGTTATCTAGGAATAGATAAATTACATTAAAATGTCAGAATATTACATGTAAATAAAGATCAAAGAAGGTTAGAAAAATGAACATAATTTGACACAAAATTGTATCACTTCTTGGACATTTAATTATATATTATAACTTATTCCTACAATAAAGACAAAAGCTAAAATAAATTAAATAAATTTTTAAGACATTTTTAATTTTATTTTGGAGCCGTGAAGATAAATATATGACTCCACTACTATTAAATGTAATATTGCTTTCACTAACCTAGCAAACAACATGTACAATTATGGCATCAAAATGTTACTCAATATAAGCCAAATTGATGACCCAAAGAAGATCCCTACACATCATGTTAACACTCTAATGTTTGAAAATTGCATGGAATTTCCAAACATGATACATTTTGAAAAAAAGAAAGAATTATTTAATTCTTTTAATGAATTATATGAAATATTATAATATAGTGCATCCATCAACAATGATGTTCTTAGTAGTAGAACATGTGGCCAAAGGGAAGTGATTGTCATTGGTGCCCCACTAGTCTATGCTTTATTTTGAAGACCCACTATAAAAAACAACAATACTACCATGAATGCCACTCCTGCATCTAAGGCCCCTGATAGAACACAGTTATAACATTGCCACCACACATTTCTATAGAAAAAGGAAAAGAAATTGAAGATGGTTCCCATAGTGATCCATGATGTAAAATTTACGCTAGTTACTGGAGGCATCCAAGCCATTGATCCCAACAACACTAGCATGTTGATCAAAGGAATCCATGCCACAGTTGGGAAGGCTTTATGAAATAGCCAAACTATTATGGGAGCAACTAATCCCCCTAAAAATAACCAATTTAAATGTGGATAAATTTCAAGTGTGCCAAATATTCTTTTGGGACCTACTAGACCCCATATGACTGAAGCGTCAAAAAATACTCTATCACCTAGACATGTCCAACGGCTATTTGGGGGTAAACGAGACTCTTGAAATATGTTATCTATAGAGTTTAGCAACCACCATGCCACACCCAAATTGACTGTTCTAGCTACTATTGTTCCAATGAGCTGCATTTTGACAAAAAAAAATATTAGAATGACATCACCAGAATGATATAGTTACTTAGATTGATGACTTTTAATTTCATAAATTCAAGATAACTTTCGAAGATTGATTTTATATGAGACTTTTGAAGATTGATTTTATATTATCATATTAGTAGAAGAGTGAAAATAATAAAAGATAAGACTCAACAATCATCTATATGTATGTGTTGTGTATGAAAGGATCTTTAGTTTTTAACTATTTATAAACACTACTTTCCAAGTTAAAAATTAGTCTCTATTGTGTTTAACTTTAAAAAATAAAATATGGGAAAAAAATACATTTTAACTCGCAAGCTTATAAGATGTTATCACTATTAAAATATATGTCCTGCAACTATTTATTTGCTAGTAGTGAGAGACAAAACCTTTATTTAAAAAATAAATTGTTCAACACGTTTTAGAAGAGACAATGAAATTTCTCTAACCCACATTGATTGGCACAACTAATCTCCATTCCCCATACTTTGATGATAAATAAAACTAGCTCTTGTACCCCAGCAGGGTTCAAGAGTATAGTTGATAGGCATTGTTGTTGCAATGTGGAGTGGATACAAGTTGTTTCCAATTTGTATGCAAGATTTTTCTTCAACAACCACTTTAACGGTTCCATTCAACCATTGATAAGCATCAGGTTCACAAGCTTAGTTTTATTAGGAAACAATTTCAGCAGAGCTTTCTCATCTTCCATCTCCAACCCATACATAAATTTGTTGATCTGACTAGCAACAAGCTATAAGGGAGCCTGCCTTCAAGTGTTTCAAATTGCTCTTCTCTGGGAATTCTCAACATTACAAGCAATGATTTCAATGGAGAAATTCCTCAAGACATAGGAAACATCACTACCTTGGGATAATATCAAGGGATCCCTTCCATCCTCTCTCAGATATTGCAAGGAGTTGAAAATTTAGATTTGGGAAACAACAAGATTGAAGGGCACATCCTAACTGGATTAAAGAACTTCCAACAATTGTGTATTTTCAATTTAAGGTCCAATAAGCTTAAAGGCATGATACCTTTAGAGATATTGTAGCTCTGAAATCTTCAAATCCTTGATCTTTTGAAGACCAATCTAACTGGAAAACTTCCTACCAACTTCTCTGGCATGCAAACAATAATAAATCAGAGCACCCATTCCTATTTGATAGGATACAATTACTATATTGCCAATTTATTCTTTGGGAATGTGATAGACTTGTTTAACAAAGGCCAACAAATGCAATATCTAAAATTCCTCTCCATCTTTGCTATTAATAATTTATCAGATATCTAGTTAACAGGCAAGATTCCAGAGGAGTTGGGAGTCCTCAAGGCTATGATATCATTGGATATTTCTTGGAATAGATTCACATGAGAAATTCTAGGCTCCATAGGGGATATGCAAGATTTGGAATCACTGGACATTTCTCACAATATGCTAATTGGTCCAATCCTAGATAGCCTAGGAAGCATCAACATGCTGGGCTATTTAGACATGTCCTACAATAACTTGTCTGGAAAGATTCCACAGGCAAGACATCTGGACACATTTGATGTTGTTTCCTATGTGGGAAATGAGGGCCTTTGTGGAGCTCCCTTAAATATAAGCTGTGTTAAAAATGCAGCTGCTCCTTTAGAGGAGGTGAAGGGTGAAGAGGAGGATGATACGTGGTGGATTGTAGTAGTAGGGCTCTATTATGGTCTTGCAGTGGATCTAGTTGTTTGGTTTTTGTCTTTTAATAGTGAAAGGAGGAGCTTGTATTTTCAATTCCTGGATGAACTCATCTTTTGGTTGTGTGAAAGGTTGCAAATGAGATAATGTATATGTTTACATGGTGCACTCTTGTGCAATAAAAGCCTAGGAGTCAAACCTTAGTGTATGATGTTTAAGCTGTCCAAAATTGAACACCAACGAATCATGTCTAAAAACTAATATTTCATAATCAGACAATGAAAACAAATGATACAAATGATATAGACAACATATGAGGTATAAAAAAATATTCAAGCATGAAATTGAACCATAAATATCCTCAACTACCAAAGATGTGAAGGATTTACTTTCCATTTGCATGTCGTTGTCCAAACATAGAGCAAGGTCGCATCTATGTGAGCATGGCTTCCTAATCAGAGATGTCACATCAATATAGTATAGAGCCATTTTAGATAACATGGGGTTGCCTAAGCATGGTCCAAGGCCACCTAGATATA
Organism: Cupressus sempervirens; assembly: GCA_028749045.1. Taxonomy (NCBI): domain Eukaryota; kingdom Viridiplantae; phylum Streptophyta; class Pinopsida; order Cupressales; family Cupressaceae; genus Cupressus; species Cupressus sempervirens. Next base: position 600,897,838 of record CM053785.1, read on the forward strand.
AATTACAATACATTAAGGTTTAATCTAAGCCCAAAAAGAATGTTCTTACTTCAAGTCCAATCCATAACCATAAGCACAATCCAATTTGATTACAAAGCACAATCCAATTTGATTACAAAGCATTCCTAGGTTCATACAAGAATATTATAATTAGAAGAAGAGGACTCAAATGTGCTTCCATTATTAAAAAAATTGTTTAAAACAAACTAAAGTACGAAGTGAAAAAATATGAAGAAATACACACACATCTTTTGACTACATGGAATCAAAAGATTTACTCCCATGTGGTAGGAGATAGTCATAAGGCACAAAGACATGCACATGTGTGTGCAACATGTGGGGAAGACATAACACATACAAGCACAAAGAATACATGACATGCACAATAAATTTGGCCAAAAATAATTTAATCCTGGTCAAGGTAGACTGCTTCCTTCAAATCCATTATTTGAAAAGCATAGGTATATGAAATTTATATGCATAAATAACCTATTAAACATCATAATATGCTAGAAAATAGGGCCGCTGAAGAACCTTACATTTCCTACACAAACTTTTCCTATACAAACTTGGTAGATTGCTTCCTTTAAATCCATTATTTGAAAAGCATAGGTATATGAAATTTATATGCATACATAACCTATTAAACATCATAATATGCTGGAAAATAGGGCCACTGAAGAACCTTACATTTCATGTACAAACTTTAGCTGAGCATGCATTCGGAATGAAGAAAAACTTTATCATTGTGCACAAATGGTGAAATTATGCCAATAAACTAAAAAACACAGCTATTGATTTATTGAACAAGTGAATGATGTTAGGTAAAAAGCTTGTTGCAACTAAACTTGAGAAGACTTCACCCAAGCTAATGAAGGACAGCAATCCCAAATTTATATCAAGGGTGAAGGAAATGAATTTGAGAAAGTTTTGAAACATGGGATTTACAAGGTTGATTGCATCTTAATTCTAACATCAAGATGTGGTAAATGAATTATACATTATCTTTCTTGATGAAAGTAGAGTCTAAAAAACAAGCAATTTCAATAGTACAGAGTGTCTTCCATTTAAAAGAAAAGGCTCAGTTGTCTTACAGACTAAATAAGGGAGGTTCCAATCTAAATTAGCATTTGGAATAGAATGTAGTGCAATAAAAAAACACAAGGATAATGTAGCACGATAAAGAAATAGAGTATAAAGCAAGGCATATAACAGAGCATACAACAAAAATGTGAAGTGAATTAAAATGTTGCAGCAACACCTTTAATTAATATGTTTAATATAGATTACAAGTATCTGATGGATACAAATACTATTCTCATTTATTTTCTCTATTGGTAATACAAATACACATGATATTAACCTCTTATGTCCTATAGGTAGCTTAGTAACTTGGGGTGCAGGCCAAATTTTACATCAGATTAGAGGTGACAAAGATAACACTTGTACTATCATGACAAGCAATTGGAAAACACTTGGCAGACGAAGTTGAGTTGGGTAAAGTTACCAGTAACTGGTGCTAAGTTGGACAAGTTTTCCCCAATCTCTTTGAGAAGCTAAGTATCACCGCTTTTAGAAGTGATGTCAAACTTGGTAGACGAAGTTGAGTTGGGTAAAGTTACCAGTAACTAGTGCTGAGTTGGACAAGTTTTTCCCAAGGTCTTTGAGAAGCTAACTATCACTGCTTTCAGAAGTGATGCCAGCCTACAAGTAGAGGTTTATGTCAGTCACATGTGAGTCAAACTTGTATTCTCCAAAGTCCAAACTAATGTAGTGGGCTTCTTCACAATAGTTTTAGCAATTTCATTGGGAAATACGAGTTCTTAGTTTGAAATCTGTTAATAGAGAGGGAAATATAAGTCATGAGTTTGTAGAAGAAGATTAAGAATCAGTCTATGCAATGATAAAACAACAATTTTTAGGGCCAAACTCTTTAGAATACCCATCTTTAGTCAGCATGAATATAGTGAAACCTATGTGTGGAAACTATGTCCAAAGAATGCTCATATTTACTTTTGCAAAATGAAAATGAAGAGAACATGTGTGGAAAACTGTTGCAAAGTTGTGACTACCAACCATAGAAGAATTGTTAACTTATATAATGAATACCCATCAAATGAAACTAAAGGCTACAAGAAAGGCATCAACAACTACAAAGAGAGGAGTTTAGATATTAAAAAATGCCCCAAAAAGAGAAGCAAAAACACTCATATGGCTTGTAATCCTCAGAAAAGGAGCCCAAACCATGAATTAAGAGGAGTTTCAATCTTTTGTAGTTGGAGCTTCGTTTTTATAGCTAAAATGCAGAAGATGGGTAAAGATAAATGAAAAGTGAACAACATTCAAAACCAACCAAGAAAAACATTAAAACTTTATCTTCTTTCATCAACAACATCATAGTTGTGTTTTAGAAAATTTCCAAAAACTATGGAAATAAGAATATAGGAATAAGAAAATACAAAAAATGGAATCGCATAATGGCATATTACCAAAATGGCTAAGCAGAACCGTTGTTATGCAAGACTTCTCCAACCCATTGTTGTCTGCCTCTGCTACTATCTACCTAGTTTATGTACAAAGCAAAAGAAAATAATCTAAGAAGGGTTATCGAGAAGCAGTAAGCATATAAACAGAATGGAAAGCAGCCCTCAGGGGAAGAATACTTGTTTAATCCGTAGCATACCAGTGATCCCTTACAAAAACCCCTAACATGCCGAATTTATAGGAAACCTGGGCGATCAAATTGCAGTGGTATATGGCATATTTGTAGAGTCGGCGATGCCCTAACCATAGACCCATGGCCTCTATCAGTCGAAAGATCGAATGTCTATGGTGACACCCATGGACCTCCATCCCTCTTGGAAGCAGCTATCTATCAACACAGCTACAAAGAAAACTCTACCATGGACATCTTGGTGGTGGTAGGAAAACTTCAAACATCTAGCACCCGTAGCAAGCAGCAATGCAAGCAATAGCGTGAGGATTTCCTGGTGGGCTATCGCCCAGGTGAAAGCCTATCGGCTAATAACATTCTTATTTGTTATTTCATATGTGCGGCTCAAAAATCTTATATAGCGAAATCTAATCAAACCTACTTTCAGAGGAATGATTACAGGCGGAGGGCTTTTCATTTCAACAAGCTATCCAAATATTGTGATTTGAAGTTTTTTTTCCATGGAACACGAAAAACGAAGCAATATGAGTAACAAAGTGCATGAGTGAAAAAGAAAACCACCCGCAGTCTACAGGTGAATTGGGGAAGCCTCCTTCTTGGAGGTCTTGAGTTCAAAGTTTGCATTGTTATAATATTAAATTTTTTATTTGTATTACCCACTTTTATCCTACATTTCTATTCAAAGTGATCATGCATATTGCAATGATAGCATCATATTTTTAGTTCCTGCCAAGGCAAGAATACTTATGCATTCATGTCAATCCAAATATGACATTAATACTAACCAATCAAATGCAAGAATTTAAAAGATTATATGAGATTTCAAATGTTTATATCTTTTTCTAATTTTTCATTATTTTATAAATCACATTTTTCATCCATTCTATTGGTCCATACTATTTTTGGTGGGGGAGAAAATTAATTTTCTTCAACAAAAAATACAAATTTTTTCTAACAACTTCATCTTGCATTAATGAATGTATTAATTATAACTTTATCTTTTCCACATTTGTGACAAGTTGATAAGATTTTATTTTTTCAATCATTTTATCTTCCACCTCACACAACATGTCTAATCAATATTAACTAGTATAGATATCTTAAATAAATCTATCTAAAGAAATGCCGATAGATATCCACTACAAAATCATTATAATTTAATTTACTACAACTAAAATTACATATATTTCCTTTATTTCCATTTATTTAGTTTTTTTACTAACTTAAGCTTTTTATTTTTTTTTTTTTTAAATGGATGATTAATATCTCCAAATATTATAATTTAAACGAACATTTTATGTGGTATTTACGATTTTTTTATTAAAAGTATTTTCTATTTATAATAAAATTTAAACTTTTGACATGCAAACGGTTGTCAAATTTAACCTAAAGAATAAAAGTTAACATTAACACGTTCACACCATCCCACTCCGCCCATTCTACCATTGTAGAATGCCTATTAGCATTTATTATCACAATTTATTAAATATTTTCAATTTCTTATTTTAAATATATTTATTATTAGTTTTACATTGATGTTTGTTTTTTACTATTTGATATAACTTGTTACTGAAACTTCATGTAATGCATAAGTTCAAATTATATATATATATATATATATATATATATATATATATATATATATATATATATATGTCTTTTTAATATAATTTTAATATGTTATATCTTTGTATTTGAATTTCTAATTTTTTTAAAACTTTTCTTTTTCAATAAAAGTAGTTAAATTATAAGACTATTATTCAATCTCAGAAATGGACTAAGATTGAAATCTTGCTTAATCTGTGTTGGGATGTGGCATGTCTTCCTAAGGCCGGCTTCTTTTTATGGCTAGTCCTACAAAATAGGGTTCTGATTGCGGATAGATTATTAAGATTTGGTATGATAGGCCCTCATTGGTGTGTTTTATGTAAGCAAAGCGATGAAAATGTAGATCACCTATTCCTCAATTCTCCTTATGCGCGCAATTGCTGGGAATGGCTTAGGGCTCGTCTCGGCTGGGTTACTCCTTTGCAAAACTCCGTCAAAGGGCTTCTCAGCTCATGGCCTACGAATTTGATTTGTGGGGTATATAATAAGCTCTGGAATATCTACCCCCCAATTGTGGTTTGGGAATTATGGAAGGAGAGAAATCACTGCATCTTTCGAGAAAAAGCATTGAACATAGAGAGGTTTATATTAAAATTAGAAGCATCTATAGTGGAAGTGCTTAATGCTCATCTTAGGAAATCATCAAAAGAAGAAGGCTCATTCTCAATGTGGGATGGGTCTATGAAGAAAAATTGGCCCACTATTATCAACCCTCCATTGGTTTACTCTTCTCACAATAAGGAAGCAAGAGCTAATTGCAAGTCCCCCCCCCCCCTGCCCGCCCCCCTCAAGGATGGCATAAGTTGAATTTTGATGGTGTGGCCTGGGGCAATCCAGGTATAGCTAAAATTGGATGCATAATCAACGATGATCGTGGAAAATGGATAGCAAAATTAGCTTCGTTGATGCCTCCGTCTTTAACAACATCGCTGAATTAGAAGCTCTAGAGAGAGGATTACAACTCTGTGATAAACTAGGCTTACCCAAGATCATCATTGAAAGCGATTCTCAGATTGTTCTTGATGCAGTTAGAAAGAAAAAGACTCCTAATTGGGTTCTAAATTCAAAGGTTCAAGAATTCCTCATGTTATTAGACAAATTCAAGGAAATTCATATTACTCACATTTTTAGAGAAGGGAATATTAAAGTGGATGGGTTAGCTAATAAGGGTGCGGATGGCGTTTCAATTTTAACATATAATTTGTAATATATAGATAGGAACCTCTCCCACAATTCTTAGCCATCCTAGCAGTTGAAGATCCATCGAGTTTTATTACAATCAAGAATGGTTATAATAAAATAGAAACATAAGGAGTTTAATTAATTTGGCATCTCATTTGCATAAGGAATTGAATTAATTTGGTATCTCAATTGCATTATCCCTCTTCAGTCTTATCTAAATGGATCTGTTTTGTCGTATCATAACAATATTCCATAGCCTTTGTACAAAGCGCATCATTAGGAGGCACTTGAAGGATCCCACTATTGGTAATCATTTTTCAAAACATACAAGATGTCATGCTATTTGAGTATGATGAGGTAAGGGATCCTTACATGTGAGGTTTCATTAATAGGTGGTATGTGTTATATCCATCATGAGGGCAATAAATCATCCACTGCACTTTTAGAGGATAGATAATGAGGATAATAGTTGTAGAGACGCAGTTGGACTTAAGTTAGGGAAGTTGTTGGTGGAGTCATTTCAATAGAAGCTCTTAATACTGCTATCCTTGGGCACCCTAATCTTAGCTCGGATGGAGACAAATATCCATGTTTTTCACTCAACTAAAAATAGGACAATGGCTTTTCTAAGGCAGGTCAAACCTGAGAGATGGAATCATCTTCTATGGGTTGTAGATGATATGACACGCTTTGTGGTGATCAGATCTATAGGAGAAGGTGTCTTCGACTACAACGCAACCTAGAGAACCAACAACACCATAATTGGCTCCTTCATAGGGGTAATGACAAGGGAAAAGATCCAGAAAGAAGATATAGTGAGGCTCTGTTTTGATCTATTTAACCTGATTTAGAGGAAAGGAGTTGAGAAGGTGGTGCATAGCATTGATGATAAATATAGAATCCCATTACCCGAAAGGTATATGGGATTACCATTGGGCTCTGCAGATTTGGAGACAGTCCCTCGTAGGCAATCCCTCATTATCAGGGAAAGCTTGGCCTTCTATAGGGAATGGCCATGAATGGAGGCTAGTGTAAATTTTCTTTTATGATGGAGAAGGATAGTTGTAAAGGAAAATAACGAGTGGGTCATAGACTATCTTAAACTATTCAATGTTTATGTGCAGCCGGGAGTGATCTTTGATGACCTCGGTGAGATAGAATTCTGTACCGTTAATTCAAAAAAAATGAGCAAAAACAAGGTCTCGTTCGAACTACCCCCCTATCTGGCCTTGGACGAATCTAATGATGTTCCAGAGGTGATCGTGGTTTTGTGGAAGAAGCAGGAAAGGAACAAGGTTGAGGAGAACTGAATGTTAAATTAGGGTTTGAACTTTATTTACCTTAAAGAATACGGTATGTAAGCCCTTGGGTTTTTGTTCTAAGCCCAAAATTTTGTAATATTAAATAGGGAAGGAATCTAGTTTACTAAAACACTAATCTCATATAGAAATATTAAGGACAATACTAGTTGTTGACTGTCTTGACCCGCTAGGGGGTTTTTCGCAAGTAGTATCTAATATATTAAGAGAATGCTTAAATTTAATTAAAGGAAGACAAAGATGGTTTTATATAATAAGATTATATATGGAATGGTGTGAATTGTCGTATGTGAAATGCTCTTTTGGATGGTTTCCTGAAACCACCTTTTGTTCGGTCAAGCTTCTTCTGGGACCTGCATCATCAATTATGTAGCCTTGAATATATTTAATGTTTGGTCTAATTGAGTAGGAATTTTGTTTAATCGATGGTTAGCAGGTCTGTAGCTAAAGGAATTTGCGTCAAAGTATGGTATTTGGATACGAATACAAATTTGAAACCTTATCGAATTGAGTGGGGTAATGTTTGCTTCAAATCTTGTTTTTTTAACTTTTGTAATCTATACCATGATCTAGATTGTAGATTGGTATGTCTCTTCACAAAGGCAATATAGATGTATTCAATTTTTTGATATTTCTTTGGCATATGCATATTTGTAGCTATCTCGGATTTGGTTATGTTAATTAAGATATTTAAAGTTTGTTTATATTTCTGCACTTAAGTGTCATTCAACATAAGTTTGTTTCATTTCCATGCTCGGCTTGAAATTTATTTAGATGTATTAATAAAGATATCAGAACCAAGACCTCTTATAATGGATCTAACCAGCCAAGTAAAGGATTTGAAAGCTTTGGCAATACTCTATTTCAAAACGATTAGGAGGAATCCTTTCGAAGCATTACAAAGATGGGTATCTTCTTGATGCCCTATTTATTGCTTTACAATTTTAGGCCTGGCCCTTTTCTGTAAGCTTCTAGAGTCATTGCCAGGTTTTAGGATCCCTAAAAAATTAGCTTTATGTCATTTCTAATTCACCAGATTATTGTAAATCATTATTATTATCTTTGGATGGATTGGTATTTTCCTGTGGTTACATTTTTGGTTGGTATCCCTGTAATTTTAGTATGGAATGTTGAAGAAAGGAGCAGCTTGAAGGGTTGGCAGGATTAGATCCATCCTATTTTTTTGGTTATATCTTTATCCTTGCCTTGGTTTGACTATGCACATTATTATCTATGCTCTTGATTTGAATATACAGAAGAAGGTAATATTTGAAGGATGATTACGTGCTTAAATAACTTGGTGTAGGAGAGTATGGTTTAAATTGAAATCTTCTATGGGTCAGACATCAAAATTCTATGATATTGATATGCTAACATAGTATGTGGTTAAGCCAGATGTTTTGGTCTGCCTTATGTCATTGATAGGTGTAGTATGGATAGAATAGTTAATAGTTCTTCTAATATCATTTCTAAATTTGGCAGCATTTTGGTTCCTTTGAGACTTCTGTTTTTGTTAGTTTCAGATCCAATTATAGCAATTATTTGTTAGGATTGTTTTTAGAGCCTTTTATTGGTACTCTAACACCCTGTGGTGTTTAGCTAGCTGGATAGCTTCTTTGTTTGGTAGATCTGTATTGTTGCAGGATGTGGTCAAGAATGGTCCTCTTGTATATAGCAGTATCTCTATGGAGACAAGATTAAACGAATTTGGACCTCTTTTACATAGTAGCATCTCTGTGGAGAACGGATGAAATAAATTGTAAAAGGTGTACCCTTGCATTGATCGCAATGTAATTATTATAAACTAGTAATTAGGTCATTGGAGTATGCCCCTTTCATGATATGTAATAATATAGGACTTCTGTCCTAGGCTAGACTTGAGGTTTTCTTCTCCATTTTTTCCTACTAGTGCCCATTTGAACAAAGTAAGATTTTGTAACTCTTTTTAAATTAATAAAATTTATCATGGCCTTGGCCATTTACCAATCAAAAAAAAAAAAAAAGTAGTTAAATTATTACTATTATTTTACTTTTATAAACATAAATTAAACAATATTATTTTTTAATTATATTTTATAATAGTGTTTGTAATATGTATAATTGATAAGTGTTACAATTTTTAAATTATATTATTTATTATTATTAATATTTTTTATTTAAACAATTTATCATTTAGTTTAAATACATTTAAAACTTAAATATATATTTTAATATTAAATTAACAATTATATTTTATATCAAAAAACATACCAAAGAAATAACCACAAAATAGAAATAATTCAATTCTAAAAGATATATAAATTATTATTAGATTTTTATAAATTATGTATTAAAATTAAATAGTTATATTTTATTTCTTATTTATTACATCTACTTATTCATCAACATCAAATGTATATGTATTATATCTATTTATTATTTACAAATGTACATATTAAATTATATAGATATTATTTCATAATTAAAAATTACTTAATTTTATGAAAATTTTGGAAATATAAAACATTAAATTGTAAACCTTGTCTAATTGTGTAAAATTAAACAATTAGTTTTACTTATAAAATATTTTTATATTTCAATACATTTCATTTGTTCTTATAGAAATGTGAGTTTTAATATAAAAATTAAATTCTTAGTTTCATTAATTAAAATATAATATATTTTAATTCTTTATTATAACCATTATTTTATTTTGATTATTTGTTTTATTAAGAAAAATAATTATATTTAATTCTCTCTCTCACACACACACAACTTATGTTGGTATCAATCTATCTTACTATTTTATCTCTCTTCCTCTTCCTCCTCTATATTATCTATCATTTTTTCCTCTACATATATGTTTATGTTATTTTTGTTGTATACTATTATTTATCTCTATCTATATCTCTATCATAGTTTTTGTCTAGTGCTAATGTTTAAAAATAGTGTGAGTTCCATTTGATAATCAAGATGAGGATAATACATAGTTAGGGGAGTTATTCCAACTACTTATGGTTGTCTAGTAGCATGCATGGTATGCTTAAACATATAATGTGATACTCTGAATTCTCCATCACTTCTTCAAGTTCTATAATTCAAATATTGGTATGGATATATTTCCTCATTGTAGATAATTTAAGTTGTTAAAGGTGCAAATTTTTCTAAAGCATATCTATTGATCGTAGTATGATATTACGTACTTAGTGTCATATTGGGGACTTTGGCCTCTTATTCTTGGGCTTAAATGCTCAAAGATATAATAATATAGCACGAGAATTTAACAACAAAATATGAGCCATCCTATCATATCACAAGTGCATTTCTAGGATGAGAATTTAACAACTGGTAGGAATACTTATGCATTCATGTCAATCCACATATGACATTAACACTAACCAATCAAATCCAAGAATTTAAAAGATTATATGAGATTTCAAATGTTTATATCTTTTTCTAATTTTTTATTATTTTATTAATCACATTTTTCATCCATTCTATTGGTCCATACTATTTTTGGTGGGGGAGAAAATTAATTTTCTTCAACAAAAAATACAAATTTTTTCTAACAACTTCATCTTGCATTAATGAATGTATTAACTGTGACTTTATCTTTTCCACATTTGTGACAAGTTGATAAGATTTTATTTTTTCAATCATTTTATCTTCCACCTCACACAACATGTCTAATCAATATTAATTATCACAATCTATTAAATATTTTTAATTTCTTATTTTAAATATATTTATTATTAGTTTTACATTGATGTTTATTTTTTACTATTTGATATAACTTGTTCCTAAAACTTCATGTAATGCATAAGTTCAAATTACACACACACACACACACACACACACACACATGTCTTTTTAATATAATTTCAATATGCTATATGGTATGCTTAAACATATAATGTGATACTCCAAATGCTCCATCACTTCTTCAAGTTCTATAATTCAAATATTGGTATGGATATCTTTCCTCATTGCACATAATTTAAGTTGTTAAGGTAGAAGGTGCAAATTTGTCTAAAGCATATCTATTGATCCTAGTATGATATTAAGTACTTAGTGCCATATTGGGGACTTTGGCCTCTTATTCTTGGGCTTAAATGCCCAAAGATGTAATAATATAGCACGAGAGCTTAACAACAAAATATGGGCCATCCTATCAAATCACAAGCATATTTTTAGGACAAGAATTTAACGACAAAATATGAGCAATGAAGATGAGAATAATACATAGTTGGGGGAGTTATTCCAACTACTTATGGTTGTCTAGTAGCATGCATGGTATGCTTAAACATATAATGTGATAGTCCAAATGCTATTATCAATACATATGCTTTAGACAAATTTGCACCTTCTACATTGACAACTTAAATTATGTGCAATTAGGAAAGATTTCCATACTAATACTTGAATTATAGAACTTGAAGAAGTGATGAAGCATTTGGACTATCACATTATATATATATATATATATATATACCTAGTAAATCGTAGAATAATTCTTGGGCTTAACTAAGCCTCCAAAGTAATTGTTGTATTTTTTCTATAACCGATGAAAATGATAACATAACTCATTATTGTTAAGTTTAACTAATATCCTGTTCGATTTAGAGGGGATTGTTGTTAAATAAAGGGGAGATGATCAATTCATTAGGTGTTTGTTGTATGATATATATGTGCAGCAATCTTGTTTCCCTATGATCTATTATGGTAATCATGAACTGTTGTCAATTCACTATTGACATTAGGAGAAAAAATTGTGAAATCATAGTTTCCTAAGACAATTCCTCTGTCAGTTTTAATGCCAGAACAGAGGCATGACAATAACCTTCATAACAATATAGTAGATTACTTAGACTCCTAAAAACACAACTTGAACCACATAGTAGAACTCATAATGTATACTTCACACACACAAAACTTATGTTGGTATCGCTCTATCTTACTATTTTATCTCTCTTCCTCTTCCTCCTATATATTATCTATCATTTTTTCCTCTACATAAATGTTTATGTTTTTATTGTTCTATACTACTATTTATCTATATCTAATGATTAAAAATAGTGTGACTTCCATTTGATAATCAAGATGAGAATAATACATAGTGTTATATAAAGGAAAATACTCGAGGCTTAGTTTAATGATTACAAGTTATGATATTAAGTCACACTATTTTTCATCATTAGATAGAGATAAATAGCAATATAGAGCAATAACAACATAAACATATATGCAGAGAAAAAAAATGATAGATAATATATAGGAGGAAGAGGAAGAGAGATAAAATAGTAAGATAGAGCGATACCAACATAAGTTAGTTGTGTGTGTGAGAGAGAGAGGGGGGGGGAGGAATTAAATATAATTATTTTAAAATAAAATCATGGTTATAATGAAAAATTAAAATATATTATATTTTAATTAATGAAACTAAGAATTTATTTTTAACTAATTTCAATATGTTATATCTTTGTATTTGAATTTTTATTTTTTTTAACTTTGCTTTTTTAATAAAAGTAGTTAAATTATTACTATTATTTTACTTTTATAAAAATAAATTAAACAATATTATTTTTTAATTATATTTTATAATAGTGCTTGTAATATGTATAATTGATAAGTGTTACAATTTTTAAATTATATTATTTATTATTATTATTATTTTTTATTTAAACAATTTATCATTTAGTTTAAATACATTTAAAACTTAAATATATATTTTAATATTCAATTAATAATTATATTTTATATCAAAAAACATACTAAAGAATTAAACCACAAAATAGAAATAATTAAATTCTAAAAGATATATAAATTATTATTAGGTTTTTACAAACTATGTATTAAAATTAAATAGTTATATCCTAGGAAGGGATTGGTTAATTGATTATCTGAAGGCATATGATGCATATATCCATCCAAAAGTGGATTTCAATGAAATGGAAAATGTGGAGTTCTATCTTCCAAATTATGACAAAACCAGCAAGGGAAGGTCTTCTTATGAATTTCCCCCAAGATCAAAGGCAAGTTCTATACATGAAGCTTTGGAAATTACAATGGTATTGAAAAATTTTGACTAAATCACAACATGGGTAATTTGGCATATTAACATGAGCCATATTTTGACTAGTAGCACTCTATTTTAAGCTTGAGTGCCTCTATAGATAATTTGTCCATACTACTAAATTGGGCAAATCTGTTGTTTACTACCTTTTGTCAGTTTCTTTTTAAATGAGACAGAAGATGATGCTTACTATTCATATTATTAATATATATAATGGAAAGTGTGTTTAGTTTTAAATCTGCCTCCTGTTTGTAAAATGTTGTTTAGTTGTCAACTATTTAGAAATTTATGATTGATATACCCCCTTAACTAGCGCATGAAGTAATTCAGATTTCACCCCAATAATCACATCTAAAATCCTTATGAGAGATACGAAGTGACGTCTCTGACAATATCTATGGGTTTTCAATTTGCGTTCATCTAGGATCCTGCTAACTCTTTAAAAAATTTAATATTATTCCTTTAATATGTAGAAAGCCACTCTTTGAATGAATAATGTTGTACATTCTCAAATACACTCCCATCATTATAACTTAAACATCAGTAAAATCTATTCAAGTATATATCAAAATAATTAAGCTAAGATAGATTAAAGAATAATAATTAAAAATAATTAAAACAACAACTGAATCAAAATATTAAGCTTATTAAACTATTTTAACATAGAATGTATCTGTTGATAATAATTCCCTTGGCAGCATATTATAGTTAGTTTTAATTTTCTCATTAACCTTTAACTTTTGTTGTTGTTGGTGAATTTAGACAAATAATGATCTCCCCATCCAATCTAGAGATTATTTGGATGAATTATGTATTGATCGGCTTATCCATTTTAAATTAACACTGGGGTATGCCCCTTTTATTAATGTATAATATAGGACTAAGGTCCCAGGCAAGATAGGAGGTTTACTTTCCTCGTTCTTTCCTACTTGTGCCTGTCAAAATGGGGGAACTCTTTGTAATTATTTTGTATTAATAAAATCAATCAAGGCTTAGGTCGTTTACTGAGCAAAAAAAAATTTTAAAAATTAAATTAAATAGTTATATTTTATTTCTTATTTATTATATCATATTTATTCATCAACATCAAATTTATATGTATTACATCTATTTATTATTTACAAATGTACATATTAAATTATATAGATATTATTTCATAATTAAAAATTACTTAATTTTATGAAAAATTTGGAAATAGTAAACCTTCTCTAATTGTGTAAAATTAAACAATTAGTTTTACTTATAAAATATTTTTATATTTCAATACATTTCATTTTTTCTTATAGAAATGTGAGTTTTAATATAAAAATTAAATTCTTAGTTTCATTAATTAAAATATAATATATTTTAATTTTTTATTATAACTGTGATTTTATTTTGACTGTTTGTTTTATTAAGAAAAATAATTATATTTAATTCTCTCTCTCACACACAACTTATGTTGGTATCACTCTATCTTACTATTTTATCTCTCTTCCTCTTGCTCCTCTATATTATCTATCATTTTTTCCTCTACATATATGTTTATGTTGTTATTGTTGTATACTATTGTTTATCTCTATCTATATCTTTATCCTAGTTTTTGTCTAGTGCTAATGATTCAAAATAGTGTGAGTTTCATTTGATAATCAAGATGAGAATAATACATAGTTGGGGGAGTTATTCCAACTACTTATGGTTGTCTAGTAGCATTCATGGTATGCTTAAACATATAATGTGATACTCCAAATGCTTCATCACTTTTTCAAGTTCTATAATTCAAATATTGGTATGGATATTTTTCCTTGTTGTACATAATTTAAGTTGTCAATGTAGAAGGTGCAAATTTGTGTAAAGCATATGTATTGATTGTAGTATGATATTAAGTACTTAGTGCCATATCATAAGATCCAAATACTTCACAAATACCCTGGCAACAAAAGCTTGATAATCGTTTTCTTTCAAAATTCCCAACCTAGCCAGACAAAATAGGCAGGCCGCAAAATTTGTTTCATGGCCTGTGTCATAATCAATTTGCAATGAATTTCCAAAGCTATTGGCAAAATAAGGAAAAAATTCAACAGATGCCTCACGAAGATCTTGACCCAAAACCCTAACCATGAAAGAAAACCCTCCTCATTCCATTTTGTCATGCCATGCCCTATATGCAGGGTTACCATACCAAATAGGTTGTTGAATGGGTGGTATTTCATCGACCCAACCTGACATTTCATCTAGTATTCCGATGATGGTCTTCATGGCCTGGGATTCTGAGCAGTGATCTGAGATTTTGTGCCCATGTATCGCTTCACTAAGCAAAACTACAAACCCTAGGAAGGTTTTCCCAGAATCAAAAGTATTGTTCTATTTTTGCAGGACTTGAGATTCTTTTAATCGAGACTTTAAAGGCATAGGGAGATGATTAAGGTGGAACTTTTACGGCTTGGCAAATATAATAGCCTACATATTGGGGAGTGTCAAGAGGGCGGGTGCTCTAATGGGCCTATAATTTTCAGGTGGGGAGAATCCCAACATGATCTTGTTTGGGTCGCTATGCATGCCTCCACAGGCATAGGGTGAATGTGATTGATATGGGAGATTGTAGGTATCCTCAGAACATTTCGTGGGAGGGGATTGAAATGTTGAGGGTTCTGAATTAGATTTTTTCGATCAGATGATGATATATGCTCATCTTCTTTTTCTAGCTTCTGAAAATTAGTTAGAATTGTATATGCCATGCATCATTAAATTTAATTATTTTTATGAAAATTTTGGAAATACAAAAGATTAAATAGTCAATTGTATCTCTCTTCCTCTTCCTCCTCTATATTATCTATCATTTTTTTCCTCTGCCTATATGTTTATGTTGTTATTGTTGTATATTGTTATTTATCTCTATCTATATCTCTAGCCTAGTTTTTGTCTAGTGCTAATAATTAAAAATAGTGTGAGTTGAACCATTTGATAATCAAGAAAGGAATAATACATAGTTGGGGGAGTTATTCCAACTACTTATGGTTGTCTAGTAGCATGGATGGCATGCTTAAACATATAATGTGATACTCCAAATGCTTCATCACTTTTTCAAGTTTTATAATTCAAATATTTGTATGGATATCTTTCCTCATTGCACATTTTTTAAGTTGTCAATGTAGAAGGTGCAAATTTTTCTAAAACATATGTATTGATCGTAGTATGATATTAAGTACTTAGTGCCATATTGGGGACTTTGGCCTCTTATTCTTGGGCTTAAATGCCTAAAGATATAATAATATAACACAATAGATAATATAGAGGAGGAAGAGGAAGAGAGATAAAATTTACTATTTAATGTTTTGTATTTCTAAATTTTTCATAAAATTAAGTAATTTTTAATTATGAAATAATATCTATATAATTTAATATGTACATTTGTAAATAATAAATAGATGTAATACATATAAATTTGATGTTGATGAATAAATATGATGTAATAAATAAGAAATAAAATATAACTATTTAATTTTAATACATAGTTTATAAAAACCTAATAATAATTTATATATCTTTTAGAATTGAATTATTTATATTTTGTGGTTATTTCTTTAGTATTTTTTTCATATAAAATATAATTATTAATTTAATATTAAAATATATATTTAAGTTTTAAATGTATTTAAACTAAATGATAAATTGTTTAAATAAAAAATATTAATAATAATAAATAATACAATTTAAAAATTGTAACACTTATCAATTATACATATTACAAACATTATTATAAAATATAATTTATTTATTTTTTTAAATTATTTTTTTATAAAAGTAAAATAATAGTAATAATTAAACTACTTTTATTAAAAAAACAAAGTTTTTAAAAAATTAGAAATTCAAATACAAAGATATAACATATTGAAATTATATTAAAAAGACATATTTATTAGTTATGGATATGTATAGAAGTATAATTTGAACTTATGCATTACATGAAGTTTTAGGAACAAGTTATATCAAATAATACAAAATAAACTTGCTTAAAAAATAATTTTTCTACTTTTGTTAATATGTTTCCAATAAATTATAGCTCAATTAGCATACCTAGTATTGGTAGGACAAGTTTATGATGTTATAATAATAAAAATTGCTTTACATTGTATCAATCAATTATGTATGAAGATTTCTTTAAACTTGATTTAGATCGTGGTTTCTCTAAAAAAAATTATTAAATAAATTAGAGTTAAATCAACACAATGTTGGTATGATGGGTCTATAATTGAAAGAAATGGAAAGGTAGAGCAAGGAACGAGAAATAATCCAAGTAAGTTAAGTGTGAAACAATGTTACCATGAGATAAGCAAAATCCAAGAGCATACACCAAGAGTTCAACAATGGAGACAAGGATTTATAAGGGGAAAGCAAAGAAAACCCCTTGTGAGTATTATGAATGAAGGCAAATGCCTAGAGAAGAGAGAGTGAGAGTGTTGGAGCAAAATAGCTCAATACAATAACATCAAATTGATGTGTAAAGAAGAAAGGAGGAGGAGCATCTCTTTTAAAGAGATGAGAAAGGAGTTGCATGTGTAACTCCCATTTCTATGAATGTCACATTCATAATAGGTGTGTGCAAAGTGTCACAATCCTCTTAAGGAGGATAAACTAAATTCCTTAATAAAGGAATTATAAAAATGAGTTGTCCTCACATGTGTAATAAAGGACAAATAGTGACATGTCCTCCACATGTGTACAATAGGACAAACTACATTTAGGGATCCTTGGAATATCCCAATTAAATACATCCAAATGAATATTAATGTTTCTAACATCCCCCCTTAATCTTTACTTGGGGAGTTTACATCAAAGGGTTGTAAACCCAAATTTTTACAATGAAATTGAAATCTCTCTTTAGAAAGTGGTTTTGTCAAAATATCTGCCACTTGGTGTTCACCTTTACAATAAAGAAGAGTAACTTGCTTGTCTTCAACTTGTTCTTGAATGAAGTGATGTTGAAGTTAAATATGTTTAATCCTTGCATGAAAAACTGGATTCTTTGCCAAGGCAATAGCACTTTGATTATCACAATGTAGTGGGGTAGGTGCTTGTTGAGGTAGACCCAAATCTTCAAGAAGTCTTCTAAGCCATAAAGCTTCTTTAGCTGCATTGGTACAACCTTTGTATTCAGCTTCAGTTGAGAAAAGGGAAATAGAGTGTTCTTTTTTACTTTTCCAAGAAATTGCACTTGAACCAACGAAGAAACAATAGCCACAAGTGGATTTCCCATCATTGGGATCTCCACCTAGATTGGAATCAGTATAGCCATGTAAAATAACTTCAGAATTGGAATCATAGAATAATCCCATATTAATAGTTCCTTTAATGTACCTTAAGATTCTTTTAGCAACTTTAAAGTGAGTTTGTTGAGGTTTAGACATAAATCTAGAAACCAAACCAACACTATAAGCAATATCAGGTCTAGTAAGAGTTAAATAATTTAAACTTCCTACCAATTGCCTATACAAAGTTTCATCAACAAAAGGAGTATTCATATCAGCCATTAATTTAGTTCCTAATTCACATGGAATTGAAACATGGTTAGAATCATTCATCTTAAATTTTTCTAAAAGATCATGAGCATACTTGCTTTGAGAAAGAAAGATAACCTTAGGATTTTGGCAAATTTGCATACCTAAGAAGTAATGTAAAATACCTAAATCAGTCATTTGAAATTTCTGTTTAAGTTGAAACTTAATATCAGAAATCAAAGCATCTGAACTAGAAGTGAGAATTAGATCATCAACATAAACAATAACAATGATAATATGATCTTCAGTATGTTTAATATACAAATTAGGATCATTCTTACTTCTAGAAAAACCTTGAGAAAGAAAGAAAGAATTAATTTTAGAATACCATTCTCTAGGTGATTGTTTAAGACCATAAATAGATTTTTTCAATTTGCAAACCAGATTTTGACTACCTTTCTTAACAAATCCAGGAGGTTGAGCCATATAAATTTCTTCATGTAAATCACCATTTAAGAAGGAACTTTTAGCATCCATTTGGTGAATAGGCCAATTCATTTTGGATGCTAAAGCAAGAACTAATTTAATAGTAGGCATTTTAGCAACAAGAGCAAAAGTTTCATTATAATCTAATCCTTCAATTTGTGAAAAACCTCTAGCAACTAATCTAGCCTTAAATTTACTAATTTCATTATTAGCATTCAATTTTGTTTTGTATAACCATTTACATGAAACTGTATTCTTGCCATGAGGTAACTTGACTAAGTCCCAAGTTTGATTAGCAATTAAAGAGTCATATTCCTCTTGCATGGCCTTTTGCCAATGAGGTTGAGAGTTAGCTTGATCAAAAGACTTAGGATCATTAGAATTCATAATAGTAGTCATCAAAGCATAATTACAATAATTAATCCTCCTCTGTTTAATTCCACCAAATCTAGAAATGTAGTCATCACTTTCATTGATTAAGTTCTGAGCCCATTTAGGTTTACGTTTAGTTGCAACGGAATCATCACTAGAGGAAGAATCATTATCAATAAAAGCATCATTAGTAGCTACTTGAAAATCATTACTTGTAGAAGTAGAAATAATAGGTGGTGCTTGAGTTGTATGGTTAAGAGGAGGAGTAGGGTTAAGAGAAGGAGGTTGGTCCTCCACTAGCACAATTTTAGTGCCACTGAATTTTGGATCATGTGTAGTAGAACAGTCATGGACTCCATTTTCTGCAATACAAACATCTCTAGCAACTTGAACTTTGTTAGTAGTGGAATCATAAACACGATAACCCTTAGTGTTTTCATCATAACATACAAACTGTGAGGCCTCACCCCGACCCTTCGTGGCCTTAGTTGTTACTTTATCATTTTGATACTCACGACTTGAGATGTCGAGACATTATCTAATGCTTAGAACATACTTTATTATTTCATGTTGTGTGATGTTACTTTTAGATATATTTGATGATTGTCATTTAATGTTTCATATATATGTATGTTGATGAAATCGGTAATGTAGGATTGAGACTTTGATTTAAGGGATTGATCCTTCTATGTTTAATTCCACCAAATCTAGAAATGTAGTCATCACTTTCATTGATTAAGTTCCGAGCCCATTTAGGTTTACGTTTAGTTGCAACGGAATCATCACTAGAGGAAGAATCATTATCAATAAAAGCATCATTAGTAGCTACTTGAAAATCATTACTTGTAGAAGCAGAAATAATAGGTGGTGCTTGAGTTGTATGGTTAAGAGGAGGAGTAGGGTTAAGAGAAGGAGGTTGGTCCTCCACCAGCACAATTTTAGTGCCACTGAATTCTGGATCATGTGTAGTAGAACAGTCATGGACTCCATTTTTTGCAATACAAACATCTCTAGCAACTTGAACTTTGTTAGTAGTGGAATCATAAACACGATAACCCTTAGTGTTTTCATCATAACATACAAACTGTGAGGCCTCACCCCGACCCTTCGTGGCCTTAGTTGTTACTTTATCATTTTGATACTCACAACTCGAGATGTTGAAACATTATCTGATGCTTAGAACATACTTTATTATTTCATGTTGTGTGATGTTACTTTCAGATATATTTGATGATTGTCATTTAATGTTTCATATATATGTATGTTGATGAAATCAGTAATGTAGAATTGAGACTTTGATTTAAGGGATTTTAAATGGTTAAGAATTAAGCAGGATGAAGAAACCCTTATTGATGCATGTTTCAATTTATGTGGATTTCTGATACGTATACATATATGTACATGTGATTTTTCGGGACTACTGATGTGTGCAATGAGTGTGCAAATATTTTAGCCAAGGAACCCTACGAAGGAACAAAACTAATCTCTGTGTGCTAATTTTGGAAACCTTGTTGTTCGTGATTCACATATTGTATTGTGAGATGTATGTATGTATCTTTCTATGATTAGTAAATGTTAGTGTTCGTATTTATGTTCTGTTAGTGTCGCTTGACACTCGTAAATTGGTTATGTTCTTTTGTATGCTATTTAGGTTTAGTTGTGTAACCCATGGAACTAAGTCAGTTTAATTTAGTGTCAGTTTGCTAATTGAGCCTTAATCAAGTTTAGTCACCCTTAATCCGGATTAGTGCTTATCTATTTTTTAAGAGTTGTTAGTTGGTCCTAATTTTTTTCCTAGCCTTTGTGTGGCTCTAAACCTATTCCTAAGTCTTTAAAACATGAAATAATTATACCCGAGGGGTATGGGTATGGGTTGGGGGTCTTTTCCAACCCCTAAGCCCCTTTTGTTGACTTTGGAGATCACTCAAAAAGTCTCATTATACCTTTATGCGAAAATTGCAAATGGTTATCTTGAGTTACCTCACCTCACCTCCACTTAGTGTTTAACCATAGTGTGGGTTGAGTTAGGAGTTTCTAGAATTGTAAGTGGGTGGGTGTATTTATTGATTCCTTTTGGTGGTTGAGTTGGAGGTTTATTTTAGAGCCCTTTCTTGGACTAGTGGAGGTTGCTACCCAATCTCTACATTTAGAGAGGAGTTCTTGAAGGTTGAAGCAAGGAAAGGGAAACTCTACTCAACTTGTTCATTGCCATTACCTCTTTGTGAAGGTTGGATTTCTCATCTCCCTTGTTTAGATTTTATTCTTGTTTCATGCTTATGATACCTTGTTGTTGTTTCAATGTTTGTATGTTTGTGGGTATGTTGGGAAGCTTTGAAAACCATGTTATTTTTGGATGATTTCCTTTCATGTTTATGTTTGCAATTTTGAGATTTTTCTTGCATGGGTGTTTTGGTATTACTCACCCTTGGAGAGGGCATAAGTGACCAATTTTGGGAAAGGTTTGTTTAGTCAGACTCCAACCAGTGTAGAGTCTCTTCTCAGGATGAGAAGAGGGAGAAAGGGTAGGGTGTTATGGGCCCCTACCTGTCAGCACAAACCTTGTATGATTTTGGTATGTTGAAATGGAAGAACGGAAGTTCTTGGTTTATAGCCCCGATTGGGCATCTGTTGGTGTTGTGCTTGACTTCTCCTGGTTGGAAGAATCCACCTTTCCCTAGTTTTGATTCATTGTGAATCCTATTGTGTAAACCATGTATGAATATGTATGTTTGATTGTCTCTTGGTTATGCTTGGTTGTCACCCGATCAAATTCTGTTCCCTCCATAGTTCTAAAAATGTGTTGCAGAAAGCATTATAAATCCCTTGATGAGGGTCATGAAGAAAATTCGATTAAATTGCTGAAATTTGAGATTGATATCCTATGTAAATATGTATTTTAAACTTTGTTGTAAATGGCAACAAAGCCGGGTTTTCTTCCTAGTTCTTTCCCGGCTGAGCCTTTGAATCAGGTTTGCCAATAAAAAAATTGGTGTTTAAGTATATTTTGGTTATCATGTGATTTAATCGCGATTTAAATTTAGATGGATGCATATCAAAAATATGATGGATTTGATGTTGATTTAACTTGGCAAATTTTCAAGTTTTCTTGTATGTGGAAAATGAAAATTATGATCATGCATGTAGATTCAGCTTTCATGATTTTTGAATCAAACAAGTATTGCATTATTGAATAAAATGGATAATTCATATTCTTGGTATGTTAAGGTTGTAATTAGGCTTTATGGATTTTCATTTAAAAGAAATTATTGACAAAGGTCGAATTATTCCAATTTAAGGCTTATAGGAGATCAAATGATTTTGGTATTAATGTTTTTAATATATCAAAAAAAAATACACCTTAAATATATATATTTATGCTTGCCTTGAAAATTCTATACTTAGAAAATTTCATCAAAAAAAAAAAGAGTTGCAAGAGAGTAAAACTCTCTGCCTTTTGCATGAGAGACCAAATTTAAATCCTTTTGGGTGACAGAGAATCTTTTGAGATTCCTTTATATTTTAAATATCATCAAAGAATAAATATCATTTTTTAAAAAATTATACATTTATAATTTAAATCATTATATAAAATACTATATAGCCTAAAATTTCTAAATATCCCATCTACCTATATAACTTTATGTAATTAATGTCATTTCTTTCTACCCTTTTTGGGTGTAGCTCCTTGTATAGGGCTTGATAAGACTTTTGTTTTAAAATTGTCAAATGGTATTCATGTTGGGTGACGTCACCCTGTCACCATCTCAGCTTTGTGCAAGGGGAAAGCTTTCTTGGAAATCGATGGTCTTCTTTTACCTTGTGTTTGGTTGACATTTAAGTTTTCAAACATTCTTTTTTTTATTCCTTTCCTCCCTCTTTTTTTACCTTGATCCCCACCTTAGGAAAGGTCTACGCACATTGGGCAGAGCACTGTCCTTGATGGCAGCGCTTGGGAAGTGCAGATGGGAAAGGAGGGGGTCGATTTGACAAGGAAGGAAGTTGAGGATCGCACCAAGCTTGGTTGGGAGGAGAGTTTTGTGGGGGCGGTTAGGTATGTGGTTGGGTTAGATATAAGTTATGGGAGTAGGGTAAGATGTGAGGGAGAGTTAGCATAGGTTAGATGTAGGTGTTAGTAGTTAGTTTAAAACTTATTTAAATAATTAATTAATTTAGGTTATGGAAGTTTGTTTTAGCTTTTCTATTGTAGGTTTTGTAAGTATAGTTATATTAGTTTAAAGTATTTAAGTTTTTAAGTTAGTCTAATTTAAGTTAAATTAATTTCTTAATCTTTTTTTTGTTAGCCTTAACTTATGCAAGTCTTTTGTTTAAGTTTTAATATATATATTTAATTTAGTAATACTCAGTTTAGTATTAGTCATTAAAATTAGTTCTTATTTTAATCTAGTTTTGTTTAACTTTGTAGAGGTTAATTTAGTTGTTTTTATATTAGATTAAGTTAGTTTAGTATCAAATTAATATTAAATGTATATAGTTTAGGTTTTAATTAGTTAGTATTTTTTAATAGATATATATTTTAATATAGTTTAGTAGCAATTATAGTTTTAATTTGGCGTTAATTGAATGGTGATTTTATTAGAATTTAAAGGATAAGTTTAATTTTGTTATAAATTGTGTATCGTGGTAAGTTATAGGTTCTATCGTCATTCAACTTGTGGAACTATAGTTCTCTTCTAATATGTTTTTTTTTTAAAACTATTTTTTAATGTATTATTGATTTATATTTAGTTAGTACGTATTAGATTTAGTTAGTTGTTAGTAAATGAAATTTAAATTTAGTAAGGTTAGATAGTTGAAATGTGTAAAGTTAATAAATTTTAGATAAATATATTCAGTTTTAATTTTAGTTAATCATTTTTCTTAAAAGTGACTTTACAATATCAGTTAGATTACTAATCAATATTTGTCAAAGAGATTTATAGTTGTTTTTGATTTAGATACCTTTCAATTAATCTAAATCTCAAATACATTTACATTATCATTTAAATAATTGTTTCATATTATTGTAAGCTAATAAAATAACGTATCTTATGATCGATATCAATCTTAACGATGTATTCCTCCACTAGAGTTTTAAACTTAAGATGCATTGTAGTGAACCTTTACTTCTCTTGCAGGAATCAGATTAAAACTTTGAGCACTCTAATCACTATAATTTTAAAAAAAAAAAAAAGATTGTCTGTGTTTTTGCCCTCATAGTTTGGGCATGACACAAACATATAAGGAGAAGACTTAGCATCTAATTTATGCCTTTTCTGTTTAGGATTGTGAACATAAGCAACAGATCCAAATATCCATAAATGATGTAAATCAGGTTTCCTACCAGACCAAGCCTCTTCTGGAGTAATATCCTTGAGAGCTTTGGTAGGAGTCCTATTAAGAATATAAGTTGCACAAAACATGGCTTCAGCCCAAAATTTATAATGTCGATTCTTAGCATCTAGCATACATCTAGCCATTTCAACAATGGTTCGATGCTTTCTTTCCGCCACACCATTTTTCTGTGGTGTATAAAGAATAGCAAGCTCGTGTTTAATTCCACATGATTTCAAATAAGAATGAAAGGCATTATTCACATATTCCTTTCCATTATCAGTTTTGAGAATTTTAAGTTTAAAACCAGATTGCCTTTCAAGATATAACTAAAATTCAATGAATATATCAAGAACTTGATCCTTGCTATGCAAAAAATAGATCCAAGTTCATCTAGAAAAATCATCAACAAAGGTAAGTGCATACCGAGAACCTTGGATGGAGTTATTCTCCATGGGGCCCAAAAGTTCACTATGGACAAGATGCAACTTATGAGTTGCCCACCATGATTTACCACTTGGAAAGGGCTCCCTATGCATTTTACCACTTAGACAACCAGTACAAGCAATCTTAGAAGGAATAATGTGAGGCAAGCCATCAACCATATTGCTTTTTTGCATTAAAGTAATATAATCTGAATTTAAATGGCCAAGTCTTTCATGCCATATATTGAAATCAATAGAAGTATGTAAAGAATATCGTGAACTAGCAAATTCATGGAATTTAAATAAATTGGCATTATCCATTTTAGCATGAGCAATCACTTGTTTAGTTTGAGGATCTATGACATAACATGTATCTTTATAGAATTCAACTTTATAGTCCTGACATAACTGTGAAACAGAAAGCAAATTAGTTTTCAGATCAGGTACATACAATACATCATGCAATTTACCATTAGGTATAGTTACATCACCTAAACCTTCAACTTTACAAGTCTGATTATTAGCTAATTGAATAGGAATGTTAGCAATATCAAGTTGCAGAGAATCAAAAATTTCTTTATGAGAAGTTACATGTTGTGATGCACCACTATCAACAATCCATTCTAAAGGTCTACAAAGATTAAAGCTACAAGTAAAAGCATGACGAGAATTAGAACCAGTGTAGTTTCCTTTTTTATGATTTGATTTTTTATTATGGTTACTGTTGTTCATAGGTTTTTTATCATTTTTCTTTTTAAAATAGTTATTGACAACATGACCATCTTTGCCACAATAAGAACAATGAAGTTTGGAATTAGAATGATTCCTTTGATTATTATTATTACGATTGTTATTATGATGATTGTTATGGTGATTGTTATTATTGTTAGATTTCGCATGAGATTTATTGTGAAAATTGTTAGAATTATTATTATAGTGTTTGTTATTATTATTATTTGAACGAAAATTATTATTATTTGAATTGCGAGACATAAATGCATGTTCAGTTGATTTAAGGGTACCAAACTGAATTAGCTTAGCTTCTTCCTATCTTAATAAATTTTGAAAAATAACATAAGTTAACTGAGTAGTTAAAGTAGGAATAGCAAGATGTGCATGAACATTAGTTATAAACTGTTGAAACTGTCTAGGAAGACACTTTTTAAGAATAAGATGAATTAAACGAATGTCATCTAATTGAACACCTAAAGCAATAATTTGGCTTTTAATAGAATGAAATTTTAACAGAAATTCATCCATACTCTTAAAATATGTATACCTGAGATCTTCAAGTTGATCCTGCAATTGTATCTTGCGGTATTCATCTCCACTGTCATACTTGGTTTGCAAAATTGACCAGGCATCATGAGCTTTAGAACAGTGTGCAATTAACACATATAAATCTAGAATAATGGAAATACCAATTAATCCTAAAGATTCTTCATTTTTAAGTTTCCAAGTATCTTTTTCATCTTGAGTAGCCATTGAACCAGGTTCAACAGAAGGATCAGTGGCTATCTCGAACAAGCGCTTAAAACAAAAAATGAACGAAATGTGAGTTTTCCAAGAATGATAATTAGTATGATTAAGTTTTATTTCTGGAATTAAGGTTGACATCTTTATGGAAAAAAAATGTCCCCCCTAATAGAAATATGACTTAAAAAGATTAACGGGAATTAATTAAGTTAAGCCTTGCTAAGAGAACTATGATTAAGTGTCTGAAAGAATAATGATACAATCTTGCAACATAAGACGTGAAAAAAAATAATATAAGCTGAAACAGAATGATAAAATCATGCAAGCAGATGTTAGAAAGGGAAAAATTAATAATGAAAATTATTAATCTAGAAAAATTATTAATCTGAAACAAAAGAATAATGCAGAAGCGTAAGAAGGACTAAATGATAAAAACGTAAAAAAACAAAGAAATATAATTAACTATAATGATTTTTTAAAAAATTATAAGAGGTTAACTGAGGAAGATATAAATTGATTTTATAATGCTACAATGAGACCACTTTAAAAAAACTTCCTTAATGAAGAAAGTAAAAAAAATTGATTGAACAAAAGATTATGCAAAAAACTTAAAAAATACACAACAATATATATTAAAAAAATTTAATCAAAATATTAAAATAACTAAAGAGTTAAAAAAAAACAACATGCAATAGCCTGGGCGTCTGCAGCTAAAACACCTCTGATAGCCCAAAGAAGGAATAATAATGATAAAAGATATTCCTCAAACAAAGAAACTAAAGAAAAAAAAAAATGCCTTTGAATGATGCACTAATAAAAATGTCTGAAATATGAAACGTTTGAAGAGGGAAAAAAAGATGCAAAACAAAAAATGTCTAATTGGGGTTCTGAGCAGAGGGCAAAGGCCAGAGGTTTTAAGAGCAGGTCTGCGGCGAAATTACGAGCTGAAGAATCTTGACCAGGGTTGGATGAAATTTTTATGGTACCAAATTTTTGAAAATAGGTCAAAAGTTGCCGTATTGAAGTTATTCTATTTAACCAGAGGGTTTTGTTTAGGGATACCTCACAGAGACGATGGCTTCCAAGAGAGAACCTAACAACTCAAGTTCAAGCAAAGATATATATGGCAAGGGCAAAGTAATGGCCGCATAGAAGAAAAAAGATCTAGGCAGGATGAGAACAGTCGTCGATATTAGCAGGAGTAATCCCTTCGAGCTGAGCCTGCCGATGAATGTCCTGCCTGCTCGTTAATGGCAGGCAGAGAAGGCCCGAAGCTCACTAGTGAAGGCTTCCTTCAAAGGATTTCATAGATTTTTGCCTTGGCGATGGTCGTTTCCTTATGGCGTGTTGGCTCTGATAATTTTTGCCTTGGCGATGGCCAGCTTTGCAGTAGTGGGGTTTGGCAGCAAGTTTGGCAGCTGTAGGGGCCTTCTTGGCAACTGCCTTGGGAAGAATTTTAGACTTTAAAAAATGGGGAAAATTAAAATTCAAAAAATATATAGATAAGAATGTATTGAAATTTCAAAAAAAAATGAATAGAATTTAACTAATCTAGTGAATAAATAAAAACTTTAAGATTAGTTAGGTATAACCTACAATATTTTTAATTAAATGATGATAATTAATCTATAAGATTACACATTAAATGCTACTCTTTCACATACACTAGAATAAATATATAGAATATTTAAAATTAAAAATTGCACAATAAATGAGTGCTATGTGAGAGATGCTCCTTGTTTTGGCGGCAAGCCTTCCAAAACAAGAGCAAAAAAAATTGAAATATTGATAGGAAAACCTTTTGGCGGCAAGTCTTCCAAAGAGAGTTAGTCAACAATGGTAAAAAATACAAAAAAAAACTGCACATACAAGATGTTAGAATGAGCAAACAACCACAACACTTCTTCTCTCAATAACATCTCCAAATAAGGTGTGCTCCAATGAATGACAACCTTCAACACAAAACTTAAAATGAGGATTAGTAACTAAGCTCAGATACCATGAAAGAAATGGAAAGGTAGAGCAAGGAACGAGAAATAATCCAAGTAAGTTAAGTGTGAAACAATGTTACCATGAGATAAGAAAAATCCAAGAGCATACACCAAGAGTTCAACAATGGAGACAAGGATTTATAAGGGGAAAGCAAAGAAAAACCCTTGCGAGTATTATGAATGAAGGCAAATGCCTAGAGAAGAGAGAGTGAGAGTGTTGGAGCAAAATAGCTCAATACAATAACATCAAATTGATGTGTAAAGAAGAAAGAAGGAGGAGCATCTCTTTTAAAGAGATGAGAAAGGAGTTGCATGTGTAACTCCCATTTCTATGAATGCCACATTCATAATAGGTGTGTGCAAAGTGTCACAATCCTCTTAAGGAGGATAAACTAAATTCCTTAATAAAGGAATTATAAAAATGAGTTGTCCTCACATGTGTAATAAAGGACAAATAGTGACATGTCCTCCACATGTGTACAATAGGACAAACTACATTTAGGGATCCTTGGAATATCCAATTAAATACATCCAAGGGAAGATTAATGTTTCTAACAATAACGTTGTAATGATAAAAGTAGTTTTATCTTCTAATTATGCATAAAGGCATCTAAATAAAGTAATCATGGAAGAAACCATCATCTATTTTTCTATTCTCCTGCACTCTTCATCCTGATGATGAAACATTGATGCCAAAAAATTCAAACACAATCAAAATTCCAGAAAAATTTCTGATGTATCATCTATTTTACTTTATTTTTAAGAAATTGAGATTTTCTTTAATTTTTTGATGTCATATGAATATACATAATATAATTTTAAAATAAAAAAATAGAGTGGATGATTGAAATATGAAATAATAAATTATTTTATTCATTAGTATATTGCAATTTACAATTGTAACAATGAAGAGTTTTCAATTTTCTTCTTACAAAATACTAAATATATTACATGATTGACAATAGTGTGGAATAGTTGTTAGCAAACTAGGTGTTATAGATTGCTAACTAAAACTCTTATTCTAACACTCCTTACATAACAACATTGTGTTTAAATAACAACAAAGAAAACAAAAAGATGTAGATTATATAGAAGTTGTTCTTTGAAAACAGTTTTTAAATCAATAAGCAATTTCAGTGGTTCTCAATTGTAGTAGTTAACTGCTACCGTGCAAGTTCCTAACATCATTATAGATGCCATTGGTACATCAAGCAATAAATCACTTTAACATAAAGGTTGTGTGAATTCAATTGAACCAAATGAAATTAAGGTTGTGTGAATCCAATTGAACCAATTTATTACCATCCATCTCCTACACACTAAGCTATAGTTTGTCAAAGGCCTTCTACTACAATCTGGCTTTCCCATGTCTGTAGTGTCTACTCTTTTCTTGTATTGATCAATAAGAACTTGTCCTTATAGATAAAAATTATTTTTGCTACAATAACGAATGCAATACCAACAAGAGATGCAATGCATCATAGTTTCTGCCTAACGCATAATGGTTATAGAGGTGTAGATGAGTGAGAATAAGGTTAAATAGTTCTAAATTAACATTGTGAATGCATTGATTTTTGCCTAGAAATGCACTTGTGATCTAATAGGATGGCTCATAATTTGTTGTTAAATTCTTGTCCTAGAAATGTAGTTGTGATTTGAACGGATGGCTTATATTTTGTTGTTAAGTTCTTGTATTATATTATTATATGTTTGGGCATTTAAACCCAATAATAAGAGGCCAAAGTCCCCAACTATGTATTATTCTCATCTTGATTATCAAATGGAAGTCACACTATTTTTAATCATTATATAGAGATAAATATTAGTATAGAAAATAACAACATAAAGATATATGCAGAGGAAAAAATGATAGATAATATATAGGAGGAAGAGGAAGAGAGATAAAATAGTAAGATAGAGCGATACCAACATAAGTTTGTGTGTGTGTGTGTATGAGAGAGAGAGATAGAGAGAGAGTTAAATATAATTATTTTTCTTAATAAAATGAATAGTCAAAATAAAATATACCAACTACTTATGGTTCTCTAGTAGCATACATGGTATGCTTAAACATATAATGTGATACTCCAAATGCTTCATCACTTCTTCAAGTTCTATAATTCAAATATTGGTATGAATATCTTTCCTTAGTACACATAATTCAAGTTGTCAATGTACAAGGTTCAAATTTGTCTAAAGCATATGTATTGATCGTAGTATGATATTAAGTACTTAGTGCCATATTGGGGACTTTGGCCTCTTATTCTTAGGCTTGAATGCTCAAAGATATAATAATATAGCACAAGAACTTAACAACAAAATATGAGCCATCCTATCAGATCATAAAATAAATTAATTTTTAATTATGAAATAATGTCTATATTATTTAATATGTACATTTATAAATAATAAATAGATGTAATACATATAAATTTGATGTTAATGAATAAATATAACGTAATAAATAAGAAATAGAGTATAACTATTTACTTTTAATACATAGTTTATAAAAACTTAATAATAATTTATATATCTTTTAGAATTGAACTTTTTTGTGTGTGGTTATTTCCTTTAGTATGTTTTTTATATAAAATATAATTATTAATTTAATATTAAAATATATGTTTAAGCTTTCATATATTTAAACTAAATGATAAATTGTTTAAATAAATAATAATAATAATAAATGATATAATTTTTAAATTGTAACACTTATCAATTATACATATTACAAACACTATTATAAAATTAAGTTATATTTGAGTAACATGAAATGTCTTTGAGTTTGATGGGTACATGTTTGGACTCTATGCATCCTCAACTTGCTTTGAAATATGAATTCATATTCCAGCATCTAAATATGCTATATTAATTTAAAATAAACTATATTTTGAGATTAACTTCATGTAGATCATTTTTTGAGTTAGATTGTTCATTGTTTTCTGATGACCGTTATATAATTATTGATCTTGGCTTGTGTCCAAACATATAATTTTTTGTATGGCTTTATTAGGATCAACGCCTACCTATTAAATGTATTTTATTTTTTCTTATTTGCATATATTATATGATCCATGTCTTTCCATTCTATCATCAAATACTACTGTGAAATAGAAATCTCAAGCCTGAAGGAAAGAGACAAGCATCTACAAATTGCTTTCTAGAACAAAATCATACCATTTAGAACAACACGTTGAAAAGAGTAACTTTACGGCAGGTCCTTTATGCCTGAATCAACGAGTGCAAAGGCCTTTAGTAAGTTTTAAAAACATAAAATTAATACGCTGAAAAATCCTTTTTATAAGGCATCTTCAGTAACAAAAGCCCTATTTCTAAAACAAAAAATTCACTATTTTTGAAGTTACAAAGATTTTTAAGCTAAGATATAAAAAAAAATAGGAGCTTGGGCTCTGCAAGCAAATATCCAGATCATTCAATTTCTTTTACAAAATATGAGGGCTTTAAAGCAAACCAGAGGATTCAGCTGGCCTCTAGAACCAATGCTCCTTCAGTCTGGCAGACATCATACAATAGCATAAGGGTTAGAATATTGGTCTTTTACCAGTTGCTGAATGGAATTATTAAATAATTATAGAAACCAATTTTCTTTTGCAAGATTATGACGTCTAAACTCTCTCTCAAATGATTCACTAAGATAGAGCGATACCAACATAAGCAAGCTTTACAAGTATATTTATTTTCACTAAGATAACTATTTAAAAACTACACTTTACAAGTATATATGAACATGTGTATGATTTTTTTCTACTTTTATGTTTACCATTGAAAAGAAATTTCAAGCATGTACCATATTATGCAATGTAGAGTTATTACAACACAATATTTATGTACTACTAATGTCCTTTTAGATTCAGGTACTGCCAAAGAGCCTCTTTTGCATTGGGATCCTTTTGGACCGATTGCAAAATCAGATGGTGAAAGAGAAATGTAACTTGAATTACCCTCACTCATAACCAAATGCACAACACCCACATCAATAGGTGCATATGATATAAGAGATCCATATCATGTCTTATCTCTCAGCATTATAGGGAGTTTATGTTTGTTCTATTGCTTTCTTGGTTTGATGGAGTGAGCTATGTATTTAGTATTTGATCCTATGTATTGGGGGATTGTAGTGGTTGGATACCTATTCATTTCAATGATATGGATCGTTTACCATATAGACATTCTTTCATTCCTATTTTTGGAGGCCATGATGATACCTTCCATCTTAGATTGATCAGCTCTTTAGACTTAGTCTTCTCTACTTGGTCATGTTCTATATAGTGAAGGTTCTTCAAATCAGTAGTTTGATAGTGTGTGCAACTTCATGTTTCAATGGTGTTTGTCATTATCATCTTTTGTTCCTATCTTCTGGGACATTCCCTAGTCTGGAGGCTTCTTCAATCCTTCACTAGTTCTTTTTAGCATTATTTCCATCTCTTTTTGGAGTAGGCTTTTTCCCATGTGGTTTTCTCTATTTCTCCTCTTTTTAGAGATTTGGTTGTTCTTGGGTACCTCATCAAGCCTTGTTGCCAGGACCCAAATCTACTTTCAGTAATAGTTTCTAGGTTTCTAGCTACTCCCTAAGTTTATCTTAAGGGGCCTTGCTATAGTAATAAAGTTTTTTGTTATTGATTAATTATTAAGTCACTTATTATCTCTAGTTTACTTAAGCTAAACTTTGAGCATATAATAATTAATTCTTTTATTAATTATTATCATGCAACCTAGGTTAGATTCCTATTAGGGTCTTGATCTCCTTTATAATGATTGATCTCTTTTTAATTTATTAATTCACTTTTGATAATAGCAATTTCTTTTTCCTCATAAAGAATGTCTCATCTCTAGATCTAGGAGTTTTTGCTTCTCTCTTTTTCTGACAAGTGTTTGCATGGAAGTGATTCTTGGGAGCTATGGGGTTGATCTTTCATCAACTTCAACACTAACGAGGAGAAGTCACTATATGTAGTACCTCTAAAGTAAGAGGATGACATAGATCTTGGAACTCCATTGTTGAACTTCACATCCTTTTTTGGCATGAGTTCAACTATTATTTTCTATTGGAATATTCAAATATGGAAAGAGTACTTATGAGAGGAGGGGGTGAATCATAAGTATCACACTTTAGCCAATAAAAATTTTAACTGAAAGTAAATTGCATGCATGTAAATACATCAAATAAACATGTAACTAAACACATGCATCAATAACTCATAACACTGGAATTTGGTAACCCAAAAACCCTCCAAGAATAAGAAGGTAAAACTAGGGTAGGGATGATACCCACAAAAATTACTGCAGCAATATTGTTCAACCACTTCTAATGGTCTGCCTTGTTAAAGGCCTGCCCTGTTAAAGGCTTTGCATTGTGTCAATAGTGACCTGGTTAAAGGATTTGCAAACACTTAACATGAAGTGTCACCCTGTTAAAGGATTTAATCACCTAAATAAAGGATCTAATGAAATAGATGTTAAGCTAACCTATCACCATAGGATTTTCATTCTAATACAATTGCTAGAGAGTATTAGGTATCATGAACCTGATAAATTACAATCCTTGATTGCTGAATGCAGGCACCTGTTCCACTTTCTCTGATCTTGATCCTTTGTGATCTGATAACCCTCGTTTCTGAAAATAGATTTCCCTATGCACCCTTGTATATCCACTCATATATTTACAAATGAAATTTTGTCTTCCTTATAAAGACGTTTGAGGATTTAGGGTTAGGTATGGATCCATGATCCATATTCAATCTTCATTTTCTGCTCATTATTTGCATTTATTCTATTGGTTGCATGCCTTCATCATTTTTCTTATTGGCTGCATGTGGATTACATAGGAAAATTAAAAGATTCGATCTCATCATTAAATCCTTCAAGATTACCTTATGTTGGCTGTAAAAACTATTTGCATCATAGTTTGTGCAATTTCAAACTCTTATGCTGATATACTGAGTTACTCGGCTCCTGAAGTATTATTGATACTCGACACATGTTGTTTCTTGGATAGCTCGGCATTTAAACAAAATTGTATCACTCGGCATCTTATATTACTTGGCACTTGTTAACACTCGACACCTTATGTTACTTGGCACCTTATGTTACTCGGCACTTATACTTCACTCGGTATCTTGATATCTGATCTTCACTCGGTATCTGATCTTCACTCGGTATATGAAAACTACTCGGCATATGAAGATCACTCGGCATGCATGGTGTACTCGGCTTCTAATGTGGAATGTGATTAAGTGTGTTGGCACTCAAGTGTCAAAAACCATTATGAGGTTAACAATCTCCCCCTTTGACATGAGTGACAAAAAACACTTAACTGACCTTATAAGTACATTTACTAATCTGATTGGTATATACAGAGTTTAAAGAAAACTTGATCAAAATTTGTAACTTACAATATATACCTCAAAATTTTATAACTCCCTCTAAGTTGATTGTGCCTTATCTGTATATCAATCAAGCTCCTCCTTTGTATCTTTTCTCCCCCATTAATTCATCTCATAGTATCTGTATCTCCCCCTATTATATCTGTTTTCTCCCCCTTTTTGACACTTATGTCAAAGAATGTTTAAGGGTTAAGACCATAATTAGCCAAAAAATGTGCTATTTACCTCCATAATCATCCTGAGAGCTGCATCCCAATTGTTCAAAGCAATTTTCAGTGACTTATGTTGGATGGCAGTCTCGGCAGCAAGATGAATAAGTCCATCTAATGTAGAAAGATTTGGGTCTTTCTTGAGAACGGGTTCAGCATATACTTGCTCTTTATGGAGTATCTCTAAATGTGGGGTAATGGAGGACTAGAGCTGTATTAATTTGGCCTTGATATTAGCCTCATCTGTTGTTAATACAACTATTTCTTTGTGAGTGTGAAGTGATTGAGCAAAATGCTTCTCACTTTGAGTTGGATCATTTGGTAATTGCATGCTTGAAATGTTTAAATTTCTTTCCAAGCTCAATACCTTTTGGCTTGTTTCTTGTGTGAAGTATGAAAAATCACACAACTTTTTGTACAGTGAGAATATATTCTCAAGTACCTTTTTCACTTTTTCAATAAGCTTAGCCAATTCAACTTGTGAAAGTGCAATTTGACTTGATATTTTCTCATTCACTTTCCCTTGAAATTTTCTTTCTGACCATTGCATAAGTTTTGCATTTGTTTCTAGGTCTTCGTTTGTCACCTGGTCAACAATATCTATTAATTGCTCCGTGATATGCTTTGACTCATTTGGTGATTGCAAACTAAAGGCATCCATAAAGATGTCCTTAATCTCATATAGTGTCTACTTATGTTTATACTCCTTCCTGAGTATTTCTTGTCTTTTCCTCCTATTCAGTGCATCCTGTACCTCAATGATTTGATCAATGGTTATTGATTTTGAGTCATAGCTCAGTATGACTATCTCCTCATCTAGTTGAGGGTCTCCATAGTGAAGTACCCTTGCAACTATGGTAGTACTGGATGATGGTACAGATATTTGCAATGGCTGGTGTGAAGGAGTTTTCGAGGTAGGCAAATTTATTAATGTTTGTAATGCCTCCTGTTCTTTAGGGGTTTTCACTGTTTCCTCCTCCTTTTGTCTACCATGATCAATTATTGTAATTTGTGGAAGTGCACCTTGTGTTTGTGTTGTAGGATCAGATGTAATAGTCTGTCCTATTTGTTCTGTTCCTTTTTCTACAGCTGCACTTTGCTTCTGTCTTGTAGCATCAATTATGCTTGTTGGTATTTGGAATTGACTACTAGTAGTTGTAATAGAAGGTGGTTCTTGTGGATTCACCTTATCTTTGACTGTACTTTCTACTAGTTTTTGCAATTCATCTATACTGACCAATACTAGATCTGTACATAATATTGCTTATTGTGTTGATTGGTCAAGAATTCTTTTAAGATCTTCTGCAGTTAATGGATTGATATTCTGACCAGAAGTATTAGGAACATTAGTAATAGTTATAGTGTCTGCAGGTGAGATGGATGCTTGAGTAGGGCTAGGAGGTGGCAATTGTGTGTATTGCACACTCTGATCTGGTTGCTGCTCTTGCTCAACTGTTGCCATTTTGTCCTGTTTTTGTGTCTCTTTCTCCTCTCCATCTTTCTTTTCTTCTTCTCTTTTCTTTTGTTCTTCTTCTTCTTTCCTTTCTTATTCTCTTTTCTTTTCTTCTTCTTCTTTCCTTTTTCTCCTCTCCTCTATTGGTACAACAGCTTCTTCCTTGTATTCTTCCTCAAGAAAATCTTCAATCTTTTTGTACAAGTTCTTCCATGATTTCATTGTTCTTTGAACAATCTCTTCCATCCTATTTTAAAGTATGAAGAATGCCCTGTATTTAGGTGTAAACCTATTATTATGCCTTTTGACTGCATTCCTTACTTGTTCCCTAGTCAAATCCGGCAATACACTTGCTAGGGTTGATTCTCTCATCTCCTTCTCCATTTTTAAGTAAAAATGCCATCTGTCTTCTACAATTTTTGACAGTTCTTTTGGCAATTGTCCATCTAGTTCAAGTGGAGTGTACTTGAACTGTGCCATCATTCCATACACTGTTTCTTCTATCTTATTTTGTTCTTCTTTTGTAAATTTACTAAAATCAACTTTATTTAAA
This sequence comes from Cupressus sempervirens, assembly GCA_028749045.1. NCBI lineage: Eukaryota > Viridiplantae > Streptophyta > Pinopsida > Cupressales > Cupressaceae > Cupressus > Cupressus sempervirens. The sequence continues at coordinate 600,934,850 of CM053785.1, forward strand.
TTACTCAAGTCACCATTTCCAATCTTTTTACATAAGGTATCAACTGATGAATTGCTTACCTTTTCAGATTGGTCTTCTTCATTAGTGTCAGGTTGAGCCACATACCTTCTTCTCTTCCTCGGCTCTTCCTATGTTTCCTTGACTTGTTTCTTCTTGGTAACTTCCTCTTTGGCCTTTTGAGTGGAGGCCCTTGTTGATGCTCGTGTTGTTGGCTTTTGAGGTGATGGCGTGGCAGCTTTCTTTGATCTGGGCTTAGCTGAAGGTTGTTCTGTTGCCTTTCTCTTCTTTGGTTCAACTTCAATTGGTGCTTCCTCGGCTTCTTCTTCCTCTGCACCTTCCTCCTTGTCTTCTCCAAGACCTTGAGTTAGTTCAATTAGCCCTTGTTCCTGCTCATCTTCATCATCACTGTCATCTTCTTCTTCTTCTGCTTCAGCCTCAATTTTTGTAACGCCCCGCTCGGGAACCCAAGAGAAATAAACCTAACATGTTACAATGTTTACTGAACTTTTTTTTTTTTTGAAGTTTAAACAACATCAAGATAACATTAATGCGGAAGCAATATGAACATACACATCAAATACACATATGCAAATATAGATACAATTTCAATTCCTCAAGAGTTCCTTTACGTTGAGTCACATTTAATAATTTTTAAATTAATTAGTTTAAGTTCCAAGTACAATGTCTCAAGATCATAAAGAAATAACAGATACATAATCGCATAAGCAAATGCATAAGTATAAACAATACAATGAAAGTACATCCACTAAATAACATCCACTGCACATGTCGCAAGGTATGTGAGAATAGATATAATACATCGAAATACATGATAACATATATACATCATTTGAAAAGAAATCTCTAAGATAAGAAATAAGAATGATAAAGGTACATCTTCTGCAACAAACATCCAACAGCTAGCAATGTGAAGGGGGACCCAAATGGTAAGAAGGCACTACTTCCCGACCGCGTGGTTACCTAGTCAGGCTTCCACTCCCACCGTGCAGGGAAGATAATGAACGATCCACATACGACTATCAAACATAAAACATTCCTAGGCAAGGTACCCCTAATAGCCAAAACTACCTCAAAGGTAACACATACTACTCAAGAAGATAAAATAATCCAAAAGTAAGAACACTCAATCCAATACCAAGATCATAAGATAAAGTCAATGAAAGATAATCATCTCAAGTCAAAAGCCACATGTCAAAAGTACAACATCCATGAATCACCAATCATCATCAATGAAAGTAAATAACCATAATAAACACATCCGACAATAGATACACCACCAACAATAAGTACACCACCAGAGATACACAAATCTACAGAGGAGACTCAGCTACATACTAGGGAGTGTCATCACATGGCTGCTTGAGTTACCCTGGACTGATCTCTTAATAGACCCTGGACCCTCAAGCGTTGAGTTACCCTGGACTGGTTACTCTGAACCCCGGACCCTCAACATCACACATATGGAAACTAGAAAGCCCTCTCAAGAAGATGAGGCACTCATCTCATTCTCATCCTTAGTCTATACAAGCACTAAAGGCATGGGTAGATCAAATATCTCTAACTTATCTTTTTAGTGTGTTTTCCCCCCCATAAATTTTAATTACTAGATTATCACTTATAACATAACTTGCATTAGGTTACCCTGGTATTGACCACTTTGGGTCCCGGACCCCTATGCAAGCCACTCCCAAAGTCACGTACCTAGACAACCTCTCCTAAGCACATAAAAACATAGTTGTGTCCCATACCACAACACCCATAAAGATCAAACTCGGTTCCTTAACAGGCAACCTAATAACACGATGGTTCTCCCATCAAAGTACACATAAATGCTTCATAAAGTAAACCTCATAAATATAATTTCCAAACTGAATCACAAGACATATCATGACATCCAGTCACATAAATGGTATAATAGAAATCTCACAAACCTCTGGTGTACATCCTAGACTGGTCGACATCTAATCCACACCAAAATCTCAAAGCATAAACAGTATAAGAAAAACAGTACAGTTTCATAGTTTGGTTGAATTAAATGTAAGGTTCCAGTTTCCAGTTTAACGTATGTTTCAAGTAACTAAGTTTTTGCAATTACCCCTTTTTAATTAACCCCTTTCTATATTCAAATAAAATACAAAATTACTCCCTTTCAATGAAATCAAATTTAATAAAGCTAATTATTAGTTATTTATAAAATAACTAGATAATTAACATTTAATTAATCATTACAATTTAAATCTTTTAATAAATTTAATTATAATTTACAATTATGTTAATATATTATTAATTATTAATTACTTAATAATTAACAAAACTATTTAATAATATTGTTAATAATTACAACAATAATTATGATTAACATCTATCAGTTAATGTTTAGCATTAATTTCGAATTAGCGCCATTTATAATCCAAATTTCTATATTTAATTATAACTCTTAAAAATTATTTAACTAATTAATATTCATTAATTATTAATCAATTGAAAACCTCATAATAAACATTATTTAAAAATTAATACTTATTAATACTAATTAATAAAACTTATAAATATTAAATAAACGTATTATTAAAATTAATAACATATAATATTTCTTAAATAACAAATATTAATTAATGAATATTAATAATACTACATTCATTACAACTTTAATATATATCATAAAATGCAATATAAAATTGCTTGAGCAATTTAAAATCGCTGGAGGCTTAAAAAAAGACCGCCAGCCATATATTAGAGCCGTGCGGCTACCTGCGTGACTGCAGGCTTGTCTGCTGCCGCCGGCAGCAGTATTAACTGCTGCCGCGTGCAGCAGTCAACCTGCGCACGCACGGCAGTCAGGTAAGGTGGTGGGGTGGTCAAAAACCCCCCCCCCCCACAAATATATATATATATATATATATATATATATATATATATATATATATATATATATATATATATATATATATATATTTTATTATTATTTAAAAAAAATTTAAACAACGTTTCCCCCAATTTAGTAAATAATATAAATATTAAAATTCTTTAAAAATCAACACCATCTCCTTCTTAATATATATAATTTTAATTTTTTTTAAAGTATTATTACGATTTAATAAAAATTAAATTCAAACACTATATATATATATATATATATTATGTATCATTTTTACACAATACTTCTTCCAGTTCATATTAAAATATATATATATATATATATATTTTTAATCCATGATTGAAACTTCAATCTAATAGGAAAAATAAATCGTACCCTTTGAAATCTCAATCCTAAGATTTTCATTTCCAAAAACAAACCCTTCCAAATTTAAATTTCTTAATTTCTAATTTAACTCAAAAGCCCAGATCCCGATTTATTTCCAATTTCTTTCAATTGCAGAACGAGCTTATTTTAATAGTTTTTCAATCCAGATTCACAGATGGAATCAAAAAGCAAAAGATGTAGAACGAAGGGTGGCAAGATTCATACAACAGAATTTGAGAAATCAATTTCAACAAGCACGAAGAAGACAGAGATCCGAAAATATTTCTACAATGGTTCACAAACCCTACCTTGATCTGATGCTAACAATCTGGTGAAACCCTTGCTAATCCAAACCCTTCAAAGCTTCCAAAGATTTCTTTGTTGCCCTTTCCAAAAGTGTGTTCCCTGAAACCTGTGTCTGGAAACTTGTCTCCCAAAAATCTCCCTTGAAAAATGAACCCTCAAATTTTAGTAAGGAGTTCTCTTCCTATAATCGGGGCACTAATTGTGCGTTTACCCAAGAGGTCTCTTGATCCCCTTTCGTTAACTCTAAAATCAACCTTTATTTATCTTATCTTTCATATTTTCATGCACGTTAAATGGATTATTGAATCTCTTTATTTAATTAATTCATTCATGCACAATTAATTTCCTTTTTAAATTAAAATATTCTTTTATTTTTCCTTCATGCACTTTAAGTGAATTGTTAAATTACTTTATTTAACTAGCCACTTGACTTCTATTTTAATCAATTTATAACTTATAAATCTCATGCGCACTTAATGTGATTAAATATCTTTATTAATTTCACATGTTTAATCTTTTCAATTAATTTCTTTTATTTTCAACTCATGCATAAATCATGCGAACTATAATCTTTATGATAATTAAATATCTTTTCACTTTTAATTTCATTTTTTTAGAAACTTAATTGATAAAATATTTATTAACTTAAATAACAATAATATTTAGCATTTATTTAAAAATGCACTCTAAATATATTATTATTAAATTAAATAAATATAATCACGTTCTAAATTTAAACTTTAACTTTTATCTCCAATATTTAATTCTCTCTTATTTAATTACTTCATTCATGCACAATTAATTTCCTTTTTAAAATAAAATATTCTTTTATTATTCCTTCATGCACTTTAAGTGAATCATTAAATTACTTTATTTAACTTTCCACTTTACTTTACTTTAAATTAATTTATTAACTTTAATCTCATGTGCACATTATTAAAATATCTTTATTCAAGTTCACATGTTTTGTTTTTAATCTTTTAATTAATTTTCTATATTTTATTCTCATTCATGCGAACTTAGATCTTTTTCATAATTTAATATCTTTCTCCTTTTAATATATTTTTGAACGTTTAATTTGATAAATATTTATTAACTTAAATAACAATAATATTTAGGATTTATTTAAAAATGACTCTAAATATATTATTATTAAATTAAATAAATATTATAACGTTCTAAATTTAATCTTAAAACTTTTATCTTCCAATTCAATTCTTTATATTTAATTAATTTCTCAATTAATTAAATATAATTAAATATTCAAAAAGTCATAATAATTCTTCATTAAATTAAATTATTAATTTAATCTATTAATTAGACTTAATTAATAGAAAATACATCAAAGACTCACAAAACAACATACGCATAAAATACTTACGGGTTTAAAAAGGGTAGATAGTCTGTTACGAGTCCTCCTTGCAGGACAAGTATTATAGGCTTATGGCTAGGATTGGACCTGATCATTATCTTCCCATTCTCACCATTTGAGTATTTGTAATATGGCAGGCTCATCCTGGCAATTCAGGGAAGTCGATGCCCGGTACCTACATCCTGCATAAAAGACGAGCATGTACATGTATATAATATATCTAAACTAAACAGACAATGGTGGGGAGTGGTTCATCGTGTAGATCCCGACTAGCAGGTGACTAAAACTCCCTCCCTTAACCACATCAAACGCTTTAGACAGAAAGATAAAATAAACACACGCACCATACACATGCAAGTATGGGGTAAGTATCGTAAAAATCACAAATCTAAGATCAAATGCGTACATATAATAATGCATCTCTATCAATACAACATAATCATCATTAAAGACATCCTGTTAACATTTTTATAAAAGAAATCACATTTACTAACTAGGATCATTAAACCAACACATGAATGAAATCAACTAAGCAATAATAACTGATACATTTGTAATCAAAGTCATGAAATAATATCATAATATTACAATTCTAGTATCTCTAAAGCTAATCGATGCATAAAATCAGCCTAAGGAATTTGACAATGATAATAGAAATGCGAACTAGGGGCAGGCACTACAATTTCTTTACCAAACTTCTTCTTAATCTTCTTTATTAATTTGTCTTTCTTCTTCAATGTGGAGGTAATTTTTAATTCCATGTTTATCTTTGATCTTACCACATCATAAGTGCCAAAATGTAGAGCACTTTTATCTATTTCTTCTGCCAATAATGCAGTTATTGCTACAGATGCCTCATCAATATTAATTTCATATCCAAATGGCCTTAGCCATCTTACCCTTGGTATTACTGCTTGAATGTAGGTAAAATCAATGTCAACTAAGAAACATATATCATTAGTATGTTTTTCTACTAAGGGAGCTAGTATCCTTGATCTTTGCTTCATGGATTTCTTGAAATCCTCAAAATAGCTTGTCAGCAAGGTATCAAAATTTTCTCCCATTTGTTCTATATATTCATTAATTTGTGCAATGATGGTTCTGTCATTTCTCCATGCTACTTTTCCAAAAGAAGGAAACTCATTTTGAACATAAAAGAATATGCAAACTAGGATTGCTCCAAATTTGCATTGAGTGCCCTTAGTTCTTCTTATGGCAGCTAGGTTTTTATTGATTTGTTGCAATTGCAGTTCTGCAAGATCATAAGTATGATCATTTTTCACCAATTTGTAGCTTACATCTACTGCAATGCATGGTACACTGTTGAGTCTACTGGATTGATAGAATTTATGGGCGATGACTCTAGCAGCAAACTCAACTAGAGGATCCCGTATGGTGTGAATTGTCATTCCTCTTTTGTTCCACTGGGCACCAGTATTCTTTTCAATGATCTCCTTTGATTCACTTCTCAGGGTTTTGTACCAATCTAGGGTTGGGTAACTTATTACTCTATGTATAATTTCCTTAGTCAATTTGATGAGAATATCTTCTAACCACAAATTTCCACCATGAATTCTGCTTAGTACAAGTCTAACCCATTCTGTTTTGAATACGGTGGGAAAGCTTAAAACTCGGGTCAAACCCTTTCTTTCAATGATTTTAAATTCTTCTTTCAAGACTCCATCTACACACAGTTTATCATATGCTTGTCTAATTTCCATGTCTCCTAGAGCACCTATCTTACAATTGTAACATTTCCGCACATCTTGAACCATTACAACTTTTGGGGGAATATGGGAGAGAGCTCCGACTGGATCATTTTTGTAGGCAACTTTGGGAATAGGACGGAAATTAGGTTGCTTGACCTCATTTGAAACTAACTGCACTTCAAAAGACTCTTTTTCCTCGATTTTCTTTGAACTTGACGCCATTTATGCAAACTAGGGTTTTTACAACAAAAGAATATGAAACTACGTAGCTCGGCACAAATGAAAATACCTTAAGATCGATGAAAAATGTGTTGAATGAGGTTGCAATCTGCTTGAAATGCTGGATTCTTGCTATGAAGTCGCTCAGCTCTCTTTCTTCTCCTTTACTTCTTGATCGCGATGAGAAAAACTGATTGAAATCGCAATAATATACCCTAATTTCATCGCATTAAATGCTCAACTGCCAACTCAGCTTCTGAAGAAATTTTAACCTAACTCGGCTTCCACTATATTTCCTCTTTACTCTGCTTCCATTGGAGTTATCCAACTCGGCATCAGTTATCAGCTCGGTCGCTTTTGGGAGCTCGGTATCTATTTTAACTCGGTATCCAAAGTCAGCTCGGCAACAACATTTAGTTTTTGTCTTGACATCTTGTTTCATGTAGATTTATACTTTGCTTAGCTTCTTTGACTTGGGACTGATGTATGATATAGCTTTGTATATCATTCCTGTGTACTTCTCATGCTTAGTTTGATGAAGTGTAATCACTTGACCCATTGGGTGAAGTGATCCCTCCACTTGATGTGTTGCACTCATCTTTCTTTTTCCAAGTCTTATTCATTTGCCCCCTTGTCTTTTCGACATCAATCTTTTGTTTTCCTTTGTTTTCTTCAGTCTTGGGTGCCTTTGTTCTTGTGGGACAATTTTTGTTGATATGACCAATTTTCAAACTACTGAAACATGTAGCTTGATTCAACCATCTTTTGTAGTTTCCTTTGAAATGTGTTCTTATGCAGTTCGGTGGTATATGTCCATATTCTTGGCAATAGTGACAATTGTACCTGGTGTTGTAATCCCAATGATAATGACTTTCATTCCCTTCTATTTTTGCTGGTTGATTTGATGTCCACATAGGTTTTGATCTACATTCGAATGTCCTATGTCCATACTTTTTGCAATTATAACAATGTCCATCAAATCTCTGAGTCCTTCTGACATTGGATCTGCAATTTGTTATGTCCTTGCATGTTGCACTTGTGACAGAAACTTTTGGGTATGTTTGATTGATTGAATATTTTACTCTTGCACACATTAGTTGTATGCCCCTTCTTATTACAGTAATGACAAGTGGGTTTTGAATTCTTACCTTTATCACTTCTTTGTTCGGCACTCTTTGATGATTCTCCGACTTTAGTGCTATTGTATCCTAGTCCTGATGTATCATGGGCAGATTTTGGGGATTTCAGCAACCGTTCAAAATACTTGATGGCTTCACTTGATTTATTGAGATTCTCTGCTACCTCTTTTTCTCTGTTCAATTCATTCTGCATTTTTTCATTCTGCATCTTCAGAGTAGAGATCTCAATATCTTTTACATTAAGTTCATGATGAAGGTTCATCATTTGGGCAAGTGTATTCATCTGCATGTTTGAGATCCTTGTCAATTCAGTACATTTTTCTTCAAGTTTGTTTGCAAGATTTCTTTTGTCATTTTCCAACATCACTTTATCTTCAACTGCTCTTTTCTTGTGTTCAGTAATTTCACATATCATTATGGCCTGTGATTCATTTTCCATCTTGAGAGATCTTATCTCATCTGCTTGAACTTTGTTTTTCTCCATCAATTATGCTATTGCTGCGTCAAACTCTTTTGTATCTCCATTGGAAAATATGTTGGTGGTATCAATCTCCTTGTAGTGTATATCATTTTCAGCTATGGCTAGATCCTTCCTCTTTTTTAATGAGTTTCTCAACTTGTTTCTAAATTCCTCCAAGCTATGCAGAGCAAGTTGCACATCTATTACCTGATTTTCAATGATCTTTCCAAGTTTGAAAGCTTCCATCTTTAGATCTTTTCCTCCAAGCTGTTAGGCTTTTCCTTGTGAGAACCTGGATTAGCTCTGATACCAATTGTTGGAATATTCAAATATGGAAAGAGTACTTATGAGAGGGGGGGTGAATCATAAGTATTACACTTTAGCCAATAAAACTTTTAACTGAAAGTAAATTGCATGCATGTAAATACATCAAATAAACATGTAACTAAACACATGCATCAATAACTCATAACACTGGAATTTGGTAACCCAGAAACCCTCCAGGAATAAGAAGGTAAAACTGGGGTGGGGATGATACCCACAAAAATTACTGCAGCAATATTGTTCAACCACTTCTGATGGTCTACCCTGTTAAAGGCTTTACACTGTGTCAATAGTGACCTGGTTAGAGGATTTGTAAACACTTAACATGAAGTGTCACCCTGTTAAAGGATTTAATCACCTAAATAAAGGATCTGATGAAATAGTTGTTAAGCTAACCTATCACCATAGGATTTTCATTCTAATACAATTGCTAGAGAGTATTAGGTATCATGAACCTGATAAATTACAATCCTTGATTGTTGAATGCAGGCACCTGTTCCGCTTTCTCTGATCTTGATCATTTGTGATCTGATAACCCTCACTTCTAAAAATAGATTTCCCTGTGCACCCTTGTATATCCACTCATATATTTACAAATGAAATTTTGTCTTCCTTATAAAGACATTTGAGGATTTAGGGTTAGGTATGGATCTACAATCCATATTCAATCTTCATTTTCTGCTCATTATTTGCATTTATTCTATTGGTTGCATGCCTTCATCATTTTTCTTATTGACTGAATGTGGATTACATAGGAAAATTAAAAGATTCAATCTCATCATTAAATCCTTCGAGATTACCTTATGTCGGCTATAAAAACTGTTTGCATCATAGTTTGTGCAATTTCAAACTCTTATGCTGATATACTGAGTTACTCGGCTCCTAAAGTATTGTTGATACTCGGCACATGCTATTTCCTGGATAGCTCGGCATTTAAACAAAACTATATCACTCAGCATCTTATGTTACTCAGCACCTATTAACAGTCAGCACCTTATGTTACTCGGCACCTTATGTTACTCGAAACTTATACTTCACTCAGTATCTCGGTATCTGATCTTCACTCGGTATCTAAAAACTACTTGGCATATGAAGATCACTCGGCATGCATGGTGTACTCGGCTTCCAATGTGGAATGTGATTAAGTGTGTTGGCACTCAAGAGTCAAAAACCATTATGAGGTTAACATTTTCAATATTGAAACATGGATTACATTATTTTCAATTGACATCTCAATCACTTCTATACACAATGACCTTTACTCTTGACATCTTGAAAATTTTGGAGAAGATGTGTGCCCTTGTCCATTTTCTACTTTGATTGTTTTCAATATGCGACTCTCTCTCTCTCTCTCTCTCTCTCTCTCTCTCTCTCTCTCTCTCTCTCTCTCTCTCTCTCTCTCACACACACACACACACACACACACACGTGCGCGCGCGCGCACCCACACACCCACACATGTGGGATGGAGTCTCAAGTATTTGTGGAGAGGTAAGGATGAGTCTTTATGGGCATTCAATTTCTCAAATTCTAATAAAACAAGCCTATGAGTAAAAATGGACACCCTTATTAGATCAATGAAACTATGATGCTAGAGAGTCTTTTTTTGGAAAAAGTACAAACTAGTGCCTCAATGATGTCTTTCTTGCACCTAATAGTCTAATGTTAGATGCACTCAATATGGTCAATGGAGAAGAATTTTTAGTTGCAAATGAGACACATCGTGTTGGCACGAATATCTCTCTGAGTTTGTGGCTTCCTCATTAGATTTGGATGAGCCTAAAGGAAGGGTTTTGAAATTGGCTATCATATTAGTGCACATTGATTTCCTTAGTGATTTGGAGATAATTTTAGTAGCAATTTAGTTGGGTATTAATATCCCAAGCCTTAGTGATATTCCTTATTTTCTAAATTAGGGTGATTCGCTGATTTAAAATCCATTCATAGAAATTTCTCAATTTACTACAAAATTCTAGTTGTGCTTTTAGAGGAATGCTCTTTTTTTTTTTTAAGTATTTCAGAAAGGTGGCAAAGGAACAGATTTAGAGGCCTATAACAAGGATGACTAGCACAAAGAAGAGGAATGGCATTTGGTCATTTGGTTTCATCTCTATCTTTTTTTGTTCTAACCTTTTTTAGTTGAATGTATGTAGGACATAATACTCCTTTACAGTGTTCTTAGCTCCACTATATTGAATTTCTAATCAATAGAGGAGCTTTTGGGTATGAAATGTATAAATATGTTTCAATGGTATAATTATATTTAATTCTCTCTCTCTCACACACACAACTTATGTTGGTATCACTCTATCTTACTATTTTATCTCTATTCTTCTTCCTCCTTTATATTATGTATCATTTTTTCCTTTGCATATATGTTTATGTTGTTATTGGTGTATTGTTATTTATCTCTATCTATATCTCTATCCTATTTTTTGTCCAGTGCCAATGATTAAAAATAGTGTGAGTTTCATTTGATAATCAAGATGAGAATAATACATAGTTGGGGGAGTTATTCCAACTACTTATGGTTGTCTAATAGCATGCATGTTATGCTTAAACATATAATGTGATACTCCAAATGCTTCATCACTTCTTCAAGCTCTATAATTCAAATATTGGTATGGATATCTTTCCTCATTGCACGTAATTTAAGTTGTCAATGTAGAAGGTGCAAATTTGTCTAAAGCATATGCATTGATCGTAGTATGATATTAAGTACTTAGTGCCACATTGGGGAATTTGGCCTCTTATTCTTGGCCTTAAATGCCCAAAGATATAATAATATAGCACGAGAACTTAACAACAAAATATGAGCCATCCTATCATATCACAAGCGCATTTCTAGGACAAGAATTTAACAACAAAATATGAGCAATCCTATCAGATCACAAGTGCATTTCTAGGAAAAAATTAATTCATTCATAATGTTAATTTAGATTCTCACTCATCTACACCTCTACAACCATTATGCATTAGGCAAGAACTATGACACATTGCGTCTCTTATCTAATAATGGAAGTATATAGTAAAAATTGAGAATTAAATTGAGCATATGTAGAAGAGTGGAATAGATATAAAAAATAACATGAAAATTGTTAAGTTGAGTAAATAATTTTCTAATTTTTTATATGTATATCTAATTGTAATAATTTCAATAAATAAGGGGATTGTAGTCATTTCATAAGTTGGGTGTGTTATTTTAAACTTTGGTGGAAGGATTGGACAAAGTTTGTAGCTACTCTTTTTCAAAGGCATAAGCCCTACAAGGTGTATTATTGGTTGTTTTCCTCACTTGTGCATGATTGATCAATTTAATTTTCAAAATAGTTACACTCCTCTTATGGATTTGGCAAGAAAGACTTAAGGGATTTTGACTAGTTGTGCTTGCTCCTAAGCTAGATCACTATGCTTGATGTTTGTTGTGCTAAGGTACTCCTATAAGAACCTATGTTAGTCACAAATTTCTATTATGTGGTGAAATTGAATCCCTTAAACATCTATTTTCTTTCTACCTCCAACCTCAAGAGGTTATTAATTGGATTTATGACTTCTATAGGCTCTTCAGATCTGCCCCTTTCTTATGGCATGTGGTTGTTCTTAAGGATATGTCCAACATCCCCCATAAGTTTACCTAGATATGGCACACTTTTAAGGTAGAAATTTAATGATTTAAGGTCGGCATGTTGGGGTTTTCACTTACCAATTATTATATATTGAGTTTTCTTCTAAGGATTCTTTATGAAACATGTCATGGGGTGTATGGTTACATGCTTAGAAACATGGAGGATGTATAACAAATGGTTGATATTTCATATGTTTTCATGGAGGCTTTGTAAGTGTACTATAACGCTGCATTGTTGAATGATACATTAAGCATGGATTTTTTTTGGAAGGTGGGATATTTCCTTCTGTAGTTGTTCTTCCAAGGTATATCTTGCAGTATCTTATGATATGTCTTTGATCTTTTCATTATCTTATGTGTATACTTGTAAGATTTATTTTCTCTTAGAGGGTTATGTAGGAAATAGATTTGATCATTATGGTTGAATTTCCTCACTTGGTATCAAAGCTATGTTTCTGGTTGTAGGGTTTGAAACCTTGTGATGGCATAACCCTTATATGAGTAAATTTGATGTGAAGTTGAGGTGATGTGAATGCAAGAGTTTTTTCAAATATTGCAAGGTATGGACACATGGTTTATAGGTCAAGCTATTTTATAGGTCTAGGGTATTGGGGTTACAAAATTATGATTATGTTTTGCAGATCAAGGGTTTAAGTCTAACTTTAGAAAAAGGTTTTTTATTAGCATTTATTATGAGGGCTTAGGAGGGAAAAATCACAAGTGGTCCCTTAGAAAAATAATGGACCTTGGATCCAAGATGATCAAGAGATCAAGATTGATATAAAACTCACTCTATTTTGGGAAAGTTTAAACAAATCTCTCATCAACAAGGTAGTTGGCCCCTTCCTCCTAGGAAATATTCTTAGTTCTAAGCAATTTTTGGAACAATTGAAATGGAAATATGGTACTCCTTTTACAAACATTAAATCCAAAGAGATGTATCACATGTTAGGGATGAGGCACATATTACTGCTTAGACTAGTTCATCTTGGGATTGTCGTTGGTCTGAGTTTAGATGGTCTTTTGTTTTGGATAAGTAGTGGAAAAGTCATTGTGAGCCTAAGAAAATCCTTCTTTGATGATAATTTCTTTTTAAAAAGGTAAATGTTGGGGATGTCCTTTCTTCTCTATGGATATATTACCCACAAGAGATCGAAGGGAATGAAAATTTATATATATATATATATATATATATATATATATATATATATATATATATATATATATAAGTGAAAAAGAGAAGGAAAAGAAAGAGTTGTTAAGTTGTTATGAATCATCCTCTCTTGTTCCAACTAACTTAGGTGGGTGACTAGTGCAAAAACACTTCAAAATAACCTTTGGACATTAAAATATAAGAGGACACTAACAAAATGTGAAGATATCTATGCTATGTGCTAGTATCTACATAAATCCCACTAAAAATTTACAAAAGACAAGAAATCAACATTCTTGGAGGAGGAAATACTAACACAAGTGTCAAAATGAGCCCACACAAATGTTGAAGGAATTGACACTAACACGCATACACAATTATAGGTGAAATTGTAATGGGTATGTAATTTTTGAGTTTAAATTTTGCCCTCGCTTTAGCCAACTTCTGAACTTAAATGAATATGCATGGTAAAGGAAAGCTACTAAAATACACATCATTATGATGCCAGGAGATTATTATAGATGATGTAGAGAACTCTTGATATCAAGGAAGGATGCACCTAAGGTGAAGACTACAAAACAAATCCATTAATTTGAGACAAATTTGCACAAGACATCAAAATTGTAGGTGTTGGAATTAACATGTGGGGTTGGAATTAACAAGTGTAGGCACATGTATGTTAAACTTGATAAGTCTAAATTGAATTTCAACGTAAAGTATGAACGTTAAATAACAATATATGTGAGAACACTACTTCCACATGGTCAATAAGAACTACATCTATTAGAAAATTTATAAATATCATAAATTGAATAAATGTAAAGTCTATATGCACATATCATATTGTAATATTTGCTATATGCACTATGTATAATTTTCATGAGTACAACTCTTACCCCTCTTTTAATAAGAGTGCTACTATGTAAACAAGAGATGCAATGTGTCATAGTTCCTACCTAATGCATAATGGTTGTAGAGGTGTAGATGAGTGAGAATAATGTTAAATAGTTCTAAATTAATATTGTGAATGCACTAATTTTTTTCCTAGAAATGCAGTTGTGATCTGATAGGATGGCTCATATGTTGTTGTTAAATTCTCATCCTAGAAATGCAGTTGTGATCTGAAAGGATGGCTCATATTTTGCTAGTGACTTTAAGGGCAGAAGGGCAGAATTTTAGTGGCTATTTAGTATTTGTTCTAACATGACACTCTGTTTCCCCCGACTTTAGGGTTTGATTCCATAAGTTCTTAGCAGTCTTATCATTTTTGTTATATGTTACAGTAATATTTTGTTAGCAAGAAACAGGTGGAATATACTTAGATTTGAACAGTAATAGAAACTCTTGGAAAGACCTTTTATTTGAAAGTATCAATTTCGAACGGTTCAATATTAACTATGTTAATGGGCACTTTATAGGCTAACTCCAATTTCTCAATTTTGATTTCAAATGATCCACCTTGATTGGATAGTGATCATTTGGTTATGAGGTGGTCCTTTTGCGTCAACATATGTTTTATAGAAATTAACACGTCTAGAATTGTGCTTCTGGTCTGCTATTTTCTATGGTAGTGATGATTTTGAAAGCTAGGATCATATGGAAAAATTCTTTGTAAAATGAAATGCAAATTAACATAAGAAACCGAATTAGGAATTTTTTTGAATCTTTGGTGTCATATGTGGATTGAAAAGACGAGACACAAGATTATTTCAATTTCGGATCCTAAAAATGTTAATTACGGAGGGTAGTCGCACAGGAGATTAATGTGTATTGGATAAACTCTAGTCACCAGTTAATGGGTCTTTTATTCGAGCCCCCTGTTCAAATCCCAGAAAGGCAGCACGGGCAGAATCCAGTAACTTATTGCCAAAATCCAATTGCGACTTAAGCACAATTTCTTGTTGAATTTGACAGGATAGTGTCAAGATGGCTTCTAACAAGTTGGTTTGCCGAGGGAGGCAATTGTAGGTGAGTTTGGCAGCAGATAGAGATCATTGTATTTAATCAAATTACAAAACCTTGTCTTCGTGCTCTGGATGTGCAATCATCCTCGCTACTGTCAAGATGCCATGTTAGTGTTCCATCGATTTTAGAATTAAATGGGCAATTAACATTGATGCAGTGCAGATAATTTTTTGTTTAGTTTTTGACTAGACCAGTCTGTAAGCGAGGAAGAAGATTCAATTTGAGTATAGAGGAGGCAAGTGCCCTTTTTTAGTCTTTTTCCATACCACACAGCTTTAGGCAGACCACACCAGGCTTTGGCAAATCTATAACAGCATTTGGCCAGTTTGCACCAGACTTTGCTTCATTAACTACTATGTTTCAAATGCTACAAACCCTTGTAACATATTTTCATTTTTTGAAAATTACAATGTTTACCACCACATTATGTTGTTCTTAATTATAGTATCTTTTTTTCCTTTAGAAATAGGGTTAAAATCACAAATTCTCAAATTTAAGTTGTTTTAAAGAAAATAATATTCTGTTATTTAAAGATAAATTAATAAAAAATATTTTATTTTAGTATTCTTATATGCATTGAATCTTTAATTTTTTTGGGTCATATAAGGAGATCTTAAATTTCATACATACCTAGACATAATCATTTCATTATTAGAATCCTAAATGAATTGTAGAAGGATGAGGAAAACTTCATAATAATAGCTTGTCTTTATTTGTCATCTGTCATCTATCAACTCTTTTATATTTTAGGTATTATAATTCCTATTCATTATTTTTGACTAATTGTTTTCATTAGATACATTTGGATCTTTATTTTTTAGATATAAACATTAAATCCAAATAATTTACCAATCAATTGTCTATTAGAGGGTAGTCATAGAGAAGTAAGAAAAAACTAATAGATGTGCATTGATGAACATGGAGTAGTGATCCTATTGCTAGTTAATAGCCAAATGCATGGGGAGTTCATGCCCCTGGGCTAGCCACAATGTTGTTTGAGTTTTGGCCACTAAAATTTATAGGTTCTTTTAAGAAGCTCAAAAGACTACACCGATGGAAGGACATTGCGGTGACAAAAGAGCGATGACAAAGTTGTTGGAGCCTACATGATTCTTTTGTTGAGCCACATACATTCAAAAAAAAAAGAGTCATTATTATTTGTATTTTAGAGACACATTGAAGAGAGAGTTAAAGATATATATTCCTCATAATAGTTTGTCATGTCCCTTTTCAAATAATTAAAAATAATAATCTTTTCTAAGGCAGGCAGGCCCAAAAAGGTGAAGTTTCGGAAAAAGGGGATAATCTTTGGAAGCTAATGGACTAATAAATATTAAAATATGTTTTATTAACCCCTCTTGGACGTGAGTTAGGGTTATGCCATCTTTTAAGGGGTTTGGAGGCATTCTGGGCTCATTCCAGAACTTGATTTTTGCTCATTTCTTTGTTATTCTTCAGAGGCTGCCAAACCTGTGGAGAAGGAGACCCAAGAATGGGAGTTTGTAGGTTTCCAAGAAGGCTAAGGATGGGAGTTTGAAGCCATTCCATGTGCATGCTCATGCAGAGTTTGCTTATGTGCTGAACAGTGCAGATTTGTGAGTTTTCGGGTGTGTTTTTTGTAAGAGTTTGGTGTTTCCGGTTGAGTATTTCATATCAGTTTGGGTTGCTGCTGTATATCAGACTTTTAAATGTTAAAATAGAGCTGAATATATGTGTTTGGATATGATTATACTTCTATGATAGATTATTAAGTTTTTGTGGTGATTTCGGGCTATTTTGTGCTATTTTCGTGAGCCCGATGAGCATTGTTTTTGTCCTCTGTTTGAAAGCTATTGTGTGCATGTTATACAGATCTGGAAATATCATTTTATATGCTGTTATTCTGCTCAAATTTCTATAAAAATGTCCACTTTCAGATTTATTAATAATAGGTGAAGCTGTGAAGCTTTTGGCACTATTTTTGGCATACCCGATTTGGGGTTTATTGAGAAATTTGGTGGATCTTTGTGATATTGGTTGTTTGATTTTGAAAATCTGATTAGAGGCATGAAATATCAAAAAAAAATTAGAAAAGGGACATTTCAGTGGTATCAGAGCCAGGTTCTTGCCAGCCTGAGGGTTTGTAGAAGTTTGCATGTCAGTTTTGACAACTACCCATTGCATGTCATAATTTATGGTTGCATGTTGCTTCTAATCAGTTGCATGTCAAAATTTATGGTCGCATGCAACTAAGTGAAAGAGAAAAGGGATATTTGCAGCAAGAAAAGAATAAAGAAATTTTGATCAAACCTCCAGTTGAAAGTAAAAGTACAAAATCCAAGGAAGGAAAAAGTATGGCTTATCCAGATGAGATGGCAAAGAAATTCTTCCAAGACATGCAAGCAATCTGAAAAATTATATCAGTCATACGACCCCTTGCTTGCAAAGTGTTTGACGAAATGTCAAACAACTGAAGTATAAAGATTCTTGGTGTTTGAAGAAGTTATAACATATTGGGGTTACACTCACTTTATCTACAATGGACAGGTATAGTACAGAGTCTTAGAGGACACGATTTTGAACAATTGATTTTCAGAGTCAGAATAATAGAAAGGATGGTTATTTAGAAATTTGAGGTAAGCTTAGGAAAATAAGCCATGACATGTCTAAACAGTTGGTTGAGCACCACCGTATGATGAATGACATGTTGTTCGACCCAGCTAAGGTGGATAAGTTGACTGGATTTCTATTTGGCAGATTTTCTCACAAGGCAGATGACACAATTACCAAGAATTTGCATGAGGAGTTTGAGAAACTAGCTTATAGCCAGGTAGAGGTCTCAGATTCTAGTCTACCACGGGAGGTAGTGGGTTTAGATGATGATTATGAGGATGTTGTTGTGCATGATGGTGAGATACCTGGTAGAGATGAGCAGACATTAAGCATTCATGACTTTGCTGAGAAAGAGTACCAGGCACAATTAGATGCTTCGTCACATGAGGTTGAGGTAGGTAGTACTTCATATGATTTTTCCAGCCAGCTGAAGGTGAACAAAGATAGTATTATGACCACATTATCTCATCATGACAGGTATGTGGAATTAGTTGGTATTGGTCATATTACTCAGGTGAGGAGTTTGCTTGAGTTACCAGCTGATTATAGTTTACATATATGGACTCGAGATTGTTATATTGGCATTTGGGATTCAGTTGACTGGAAATCTTTAACACTTTTTGGTAGCAGTGGTTGTTTGGGTGCTATCATGGATTTGATTAGCAGATTGCACAGTGTTGTCTTTTCTTGTGCCAGGAGCTTATCCGATGTTGGTATTAGTTTTTATACACCGGTGTTGGGCTTTGTTCATATATCCAGTCGACCATACTTGTTGGAATGTGTTGATGATCTTTCATATTTGGCAGTGTGTACAGATGAGTCCCGGGATCATATTGGCATTGATGACATCTAGGAGGATGCAATGGGCAGTTTTGAAGACTTAGTTCCCTTGGGTACATAGGAGTTGGACAACAGTGCTATAGTTTTTGATACTCTGTATGTTGATATGAGCTTTAGAGTTGATCCACAGGATATGGATGGTAATACTCTAGAGACTAGTAACTGTGAGGATACTCCTTTAGACAGTGCATCAGAGGAGGTTTGTAGGAGACAGTCAAGCCAGTGCCATCATGTGTCTAATCAGTTGAGAGTTAGTGACCGAGACATTGCTATGACTTGCCAGCATTTCAATGCTGCTCGTCAATTGTTAGCAGTTTATGGATGGGGTTCTCCTACTAGTGATGAGTAGGGAGGCAGTTATCTTTCCTTGATAGAGATCCACTCTTTATGGGAGGCTATTCGGATTTTGAGACAGAATTATATGCATTTGGTAGCCAAAAAAGATTATCTTACGAAGTGGGGGAGTACAGCATATGATGCATTATTGGCCAAGGAAGATGAGGTGAGTGAGCTTACTCAGCAACTCAAGGTGACTTCTGAGATTCTTGAGAGTACACAGTTGGCTTTCAAGGAGTCGCAGTTTCATTTGACTAAGGTGACCATGGAGTTGGAGTGACTGCAATCTTTACCAAATTTTGTACAATCACAAGCTGTAGTGTCTAGTGATCTGAGGATGTCCATGGTCGAGATTGTCAGAGACAGTGGAGATGGGGATACATCCATCCTTGATACTAACATTATATCAGATTCATTCCCACTAAAGTTAGGTTCAATTGAGTTGGGTGCTACAGCAGATTATTGTGGTATGCCTGACATGGTGGTGGCCTCTAGTACTAATGGCATAGAGACTAGAGATGTTGTATCAAAGATCATGTGTGATATTGGTGAGCCGACAGTTGGCATGGTTCTTGCTAGTAATATTACTCCTTTGGAAATGTCTTCGGAGGTAGTAGTTAATTCCAACTTGGTTAGTGATTGATTGCAGTTAGTTTCATCTAGATTGCAGTCTGAGCCACCGACTGAGATTGGCGCATTCCATGGAACTACACTGTGAGGTATGCTCATCAATTTACCTTTGATGACCATGTTGATGAGATAATGATAAAGAGATGTACTTTGATAGGTTCTGCAGTTGACAACTTGATAATACATAACTTAGAGTAGGATTTTAGGAGTGTTGCTTTAGCAGTTGTTGTTATTGATTTTACTCCTTTGGCTATGACATCTCGTGACTTAGCTGGTGGTCAGTCACAGTGGGTTGTATCACTTGTTCATGGCAAATTAGGTTTGGGTTCCATTTCTTGCTATTTATCTTGTAATGTCTTTTCACCATCAACAGTGCATGGGAGTTATGGCTATGAGATAGTGGCTGGTGATTTGCAGAGTTGTGTTGATTGCAGGAGTTGTACAGTGTGTGGATTCTCTATACTTGGTACAGTTTCATTCGGGAGCATTCACCATTGTTGCAGAGTCAGATTGTACATTTTGTATAGGCCAGTGGGATGTGTTGATGGTATTTACTGTGTTGACAGTTTGATTTGTCCACTTTACTTGGGTTCTAATGTTCTAAGAGTTTGTGTCTCATGGGTTTCTACCTGTGGTAGTTGTGACTTTGGAGTTTTTTTGAGCTATAATTGTCAGTTTGGTTATGGATTCCTTTTGGTTATATTGCAGAGGATATTGCAGGAGCCTGTGTTAATTGATAGTAGTATAGTTCATGACTACATTTGGGATCTAGGTGGATTGATTGGTTTATTGTTCAGCCATTGCTTGAGGACAAGAAATATTTGGGAGGGGAGGACTTGTCATGTCCCTTTTCAAATAATTAAAAATAATAATCTTTTCTAAGGCAGGCAGGCCCAAAAAGGTGAAGATTCAAAAAAAGGGGATAATCTTTGGAAGCTAATGGACTAATAAATATTAAAATATGTTTTATTAACCCCTCTTGGACGTGAGTTAGGGTTATGCCCTCTTTTAAGGGGTTTGGAGGCATTCTGGGCTCATTCCAGAACTTGATTTTTGCTCATTTCTTTGTTATTCTTCAGAGGCTGCCAAACTTGTGGAGAAGGAGACCCAAGAACGGGAGTTTTTAGGTTTCTAGGAAGGTTAAGGATGGGAGTTTGAAGCCATTCCATGTGCATGCTCATGCAAAGTTTGCCTTTGTGTTGAACAGTGCAGATTTGTGAGTTTTTGGGTGTGTTTTTTGTAAGATTTTGGTGTTTCCGGTTGAGTATTTCATATCAGTTTGGGTTGTTGTTGTATATCAAACTTTTAAATGTTAAAATAGAGCTGAATATATGTATTTGGATATGATTATACTTCTATGATAGATTATTAAGTTTTTGTGGTGATTTCGGGCTATTATGTGTTATTTTTGTGAGCCCGATGAGCATTGTTTTTGTCCTCCATTTGGAAGCTATTGTGTGCATGTTATACAGATCTGAAAATATCATTTTATAGGCTATTATGCTGCTCAAATTTTTGTAAAAATGTCCACTTTCAGATTTATTAATAATAGGTGAAGCTGTGAAGCTTTTGGCACTATTTCTGGCATACCTGATTTGGGGTGTATTGAGAAATTTGGTGATCTTTGTGATATTGGTTGTTTGATTTTGAAAATCTGATTAGAGGCATGAAATATCAAAAAAAATCAGAAAAGAGACATTTCATAGTTAGAAAAGAAGGAAGATGAAGATTTATATATATGAAGACAAATTGAAAAGAGAGATAATGATAATAAAGATTTATAGATAGAAATGAAGGATACAAAGAGATTTAAAAAAGAGAGAATGATATGTTATTATAGGGACAATGAATAGAGATAGTTGGAAGAGAATTTTAAAAAGGAAGATTAATGATTATTTTATTTTAAGAAATATTTAAATAACAATTCTAAAATTTAGTTAAATCAATGAAGTATTTGTTTCTACCTTTTCCAATATAAATATAAATTTTAAATTTTAAAAAATAAATTGTTGACTACTTGATCCAAACAAACAAAAGAGTTAGTAAGTTTGAAGAATAATATTAGTTTTACAAATTTTAAAATGAGAAAAAACTTAAAACAAGATTGAAAAAATTGGCTAGTTAAACATAGTGTGAAAAAAGTTAGCATTTACAATTGACAAAAGTAAGGGACAATGTAAAGCTAATAAATATATTTAAAATAGAAAATAGAAAATATTTAAAACTAAATTTAAATTTTTTTGTAACAAAATTTATAAATATTTTTAGTAAAAAATTGTTAAATCATTATATTCTTAAAAATATACTTTTATTATTAATTAATTTAATTATAATTTAAAATAAAAAATTAATTTTAAAATAAAAATAAAATAATTTTAAATTATTATGAAGAAAAGATTAGGCAAATGTATTTTTAAATGATATGATAATTAGTTTTTTATTATGATTTTAAATAAACTTAAACTAAAAAATAACCTAGATTGATATATTTGCAATATTTGGTAAGAAAAATGATTTAGTTATTATTGATTAGACATGCATTTATGTTTTAGATAGTGAGGTGGAAGATAATTGTGAAAAAGATAAAGCTATCATTAATGCATGTCATTATTGTTGTTGGAAAAATGTGTATTTTTGTTAAGGAAAATTGATTTTTCTCCCTACCAAAAATAGTATGGACTAATAGAATGAATACAAAATGTCATTTATAAAATAATGAAAAATAAAAAATAGATATACACATTGTAAGTTTCATATAAAATTTTAAATTCTTTGATTTGATTGGTTAATCTAATTGAAAATTTGCATTCCATGAATACAATAGTATCCTGCCTTGGCAGGAACTAAAGAGACGCAATCATCATAGTTCCTGCCAAATGCATAATTGTTGTAGTGTTGTGGATTGAAAAAATAAAAAGTAGAAATAAGATGAAAAAAATAAAATTTAGATAAGTAAGAAAAAACTAATAGATGTGCATTGATGAACATGGAGTAGTGATCCTATTGCTAGTTAATAGCCAAATGCGCGGGGACTTCATGCCCCTAGGCTAGCCACAATGTTGTTTGAGTGTTGGCCACTAAACTTTATAGTTTCTTTTAAGAAGCTCAAAAGACTACACCGATGACAAAGTTGTTGGAGCCTGGGTGATTCTTTTGTTGAGCCATATACATTAAAAAAAAAAAAGGAGTCATTATTATTTGTATTTTAAAGACACATTGAAGAGAGAGTTAAAGATATATATTCCTCATAATAGTTAGAAAAGAAGGAAGATGGAACCTTGAACATAGGTCATGTCATATTTTCCATAAACAACTTTCATGCCCTTTTGGGGCTTCACAATTCAACAAATATCATGCCCTTTTGGGGCTTCAAAAATCAACAAAATAGCATGCCCTTTCAGGGCTTCATAAACATCCTCCACCACACGCTTCCAACAACTTTAGCTTCCTTCAAAACCATACTTCATTTACTTCCTTTCTTCACTATTTTTCACTTATCACCCCCAAGGCAGAATATGAATGAAAATGGCATACAATGGAGCCCATACTCCAAGGTCCTCAATCATGCAAGCCCAACTTATGCCCTTCACCCTGGACTTCTCTTCCCTTCCCACAAGGGTGAGTGAAGCCCTCACACCCATGATCACATTCACATTTCAATCCAAATAAGAAAACAAAACCAAGAAGAAAAAGAAGAACTCAAGAAATCTTCAAGAACACAACACATTCTCACAATGCCACAACACAATACCAAAACCCATAATGCAACAAGAACACAACATATTCGTACAATGCCACAACACAATATCAAAATCCATAATGCAAGACTCCCACTACAATGCATACTCCATTGACACATTACTCATACTTGCAGATCTACTTTACAATACTCAAGAATGAAAATGAAGCATAGTTTGAAACACCAACCTTGGTCCAAGCTAGAGTAATGATAGTTGTAGTAGAGCTTCCTTAATCCCCCTTCAAAACCTAACTATCTCTAAACTTAGAGAGTGGGTGAAAAACTCACTAACTTGTCACCCCTCCACTAAAAAGACTCTCCACTAACCCTTTTTAGTAGGAACTGTTGTCACTTAGGTTTGCACCCTTGTCCAAAGCCTATGCATAAGGACAACCTAGTGAAACATGGAAACAACCTCCAAGCTGTGGGACTTGAACTATGAGGTTGAGTCTTCGGAGAAGGCTGGCTTCCTCTTACTATCAGGATGCACCTAACTACTCTTGGAGAGGAAAAGGGAGAAGGAGAGCGTGAAAGCAAATCTACCTAATCTAATCTAAAGAGGTGATGCACCAAAATAGAGTGTTCAGACCAATCTCTGCCCATATATGCATTATTGAACCAGAATGAAACTAAGGATATACACATTCAGACTTGCTTTAATCTAATAATCACATGCAGATCAGAAGGCCAAGATGAATGACACAAGGAAAGAGAGATTCACTTATATTATTACTCATAGGCCAGGGAGATACAGTCATGCAGATCATAGATCTCTACAAAACACTAGTGGAGGCAAAGAGTTCTTGCACTTCACACCAATGGTTGAAGGAGATAAGGCAGAAATCATATAGTTCAGAGGCAAAGGGAATTTTACACTGGAATTGTAGAGCAACGACAGAGAACAACAGAGAATGATCGACCTTTTTTTAATTTACAAAAATTGCCTTTATAGTTCAAGCATAACTGAGATTTTCCCTCCGACTGTAATTACTCCCCAACCACTTGCCATTAAGTCCTGCAGAGAATAATCATGGGGATTTGAAGAAATCTGATTTTTAACTAAAAAAGGGCCTTGAGAAGACAAAAGCAGCACCATAACTATGCTCTAACCAAGTAGATGGATTGGATCGGAGGTGGAGTGTTCTTCCTTGTCTTGCATTCACTTCTGGTGGTTGGAATCAATCAAGAAGATCAGATTCACACAAAACCTTGATCTCTTATCATTTTTGGTGCACCTGAATCAACAGAGTCAGCAAGTCAACTAAACTCTGCAAGCAGGATGAGCCACGTGAACCAACGAGCTTATTTCTTTATGCCACCTTGCGGGTCTTTACGAGTTTGACCACATCCTTCGTTACTAACCGCGCCATCTTTTAAAACCCTGACCATGACGGCTACAACATAATTGCCAGCCCTTAACTGTCAATCTTGGTTGGGCCCACAAAGACACGTGTCATCTAGGCACTATGTCACTATGCGTATCTTCCAGGTACTTTCCCATAGTGAGATAGCGCCCATCGTGGATCTGAACTAATCTGACAATTGTGAAGACTCACCACAATACTGCGTTATCCCCTTAGAACCTCCGAGTCCACGAAACAACTCAGCACACCTAGCATCTGACTCAGCCTGAGCTGGTACCATCCCTACAGTTTCACAACACTCGGCCCCACTGATCCACGTGGCGAAAGGGTGCTATGTCGCTATGGATATCGTCCTCATAGCTTTCAATAGTGAGATAGCGCCTACCGTGGATTTCCCTTAGATTGTACAACTATGCATCAAGCTGACTGAATGGACCAATGAAAAATTGCCACCGTACTATGACCCACATGACAACATACCACCGAGGATGAGCCGTAATATTGCTTTGGAGAAGGGTGGCCCATTACGTCATTCGTGCCATGCATCGCTGAGGCGCTATGTCGCTATGGTTAAAATTCTCGCAGCTTTCCATAGCGAGATAACGCCCACCGTAGATTTGAACTAATCTAACGACGAGCAAGATAGATCTGACCACTAGCATACTAACCAATAGAAACTGGCCACGTGTCAACCTGTCTGACAAAATTCATCATGATCTTTGATGGGGCATACTTGGGACCCACCTTCCTGATGTTGCCGTAATGTTATTTTTCGTCTAGGTGCTATGTCACTAACGATGAGGAACAGAGATTTTTTGATAGCGCCCACCGTAGATCTGTCAAAACTTGGTGCCGGAGAATCAAGGAAAGGAGGACCCACTTGACATGTGGCTGAAAGGCGCTATGTCGCTAATGCAAAACAACGTGCAACTTTCAATAGCGACATAGTGCCATCCGTCGATCTGGATTGATTCAACGATGAGGAATTGGTGGGCCCGCAGAAATAAATCATAAGGTCTGATCATTTAACAATATTTTGATATTTTTGGGATGTTTAAAATAATATTAAACTGGAGAGTGACCGTTGGGCAGGTTTTGTATTTGAATTCAAATTTTGGCGGGGTGCAAAAATAAGCAACAAGAACATCAAGCCTCCCCTTTCTTACATTGTTGTTCCCCCAAAATAAGAAAGTTGACCAAGTGGGGTTGTGAGGGTAGTCTCATGGGAAAACTCAAATTTTTGAATTGGTTCAAGATGGATTTGTTTAAGGGATTTCATATTATAAATAAAAAATATACTTGTGCATAAAAGTGTTGGCATCCTAGACACATGCAACTTAAATGCTCACATTAAAGTATAGTTCAAATTATTAAGTTTTAAAGTGTAGCTTCTAACATAAACCAATAATCTTTGTATAATATTTTCTATCGGTGAATATAACTAAAAAATGAGACAAATCTTATCAAGTAATTTAGATTCATAAGAAATTGTATAATTTTAAACACACAAATTCATTTTTTTCTACACAAAATTGCTCCAACATTCTTTTTATGCCTCTCATTAGATAAATTATAGAAAAAGCCTTATATTGTGTTCCTCAAGTCTTCCATGTTTGAATGCTTTATATCTTAGGTATGTTGTTCATCATATTTATCTCCATATCCACCCCTATTCTTTTTTAATGGTTTCCAAAATCAATAACACACTTCTAACATCCTTTCCAAAATAGTCAATTAGCCATCACAATCTTTTTTTCTTTTCTTTTTCATTTACTCTTGCACCTTGTAATATATAACTCACTATTATTTTTATTAATTGCTTTAGGATCATTGTTTGAATGCTCCAATTACAACCTTTAGTATAGAGAATCATAAACAACTACTCCCAAAGACTGAGTTGAGGTTGAAAGATATCATGCCACCATATTAGAGTAATCTCCTTGAAAAAGTCATGTTATTTCTTGATTTCCCCTCTAGATATGAAATATTCAAATATGATAACAAGTGAACGAACATACTTTAGAAGGTAACATAGGTAGAGAAAAAGTAAGTCAAGGAGATGAATATGTCACAAGAATCTTAAAGTCCTACCATAAACATCTTCTCTATCATTTGAGCTACATAAGTGACCTGTGAGAGAGTTTTTATAGAGCTAAATGTGTTACTAAATTCTAATAACAAACATTGACCAATTGTAGTGCTTTGAAAGAAGTGTTTAAGAGTACCAACCACTAGTAGTGCCCACTTAAGTTGTCTAAATGGACATAAGTCCATAATCGATGTTTGTAATTGAAAAATAGTTTGATTATTTTCACATAATCATGCTTTTACACAATGTTTGATTATTTTCAGAGCTCTATTCATTCATAAACTTACCATGTCAATTCCTTCCATTCTGGGCAATAATAGTAATCCTATGTGCTCATGAACCATGTATTATCTTTTTGTGTGATTTGATGCAAACTTATGATGCAATTTTCTAATAACTCTGAAATTTATATAAATTACCTACTATAAAGATTTTAACTTATGACCTTTCTTTTAGGGGAACATGTTCTCTACCACTTAACCTTGACTTAGACTATACCATGTAAAAAATGATCCCTCCAATAAAAAATATTAAAACTATAATCATAAATATCTAATAACAAATTAGAAATTCTTAGAGCACGGACAACAGAGTGGAGGAGGTCAAGAACAGGGTCCAAATGATGGAGAGCTCAATGCAGATTATAGTGGAACAATGCTACAATATTCTCAAAGAGGCCAATGAGAATATTAAGTTGTTCATTAACAATATGGAGGAGTAAAGAAATAGTAAGGAGGATGACCCGACCCCCCACAGTGCTATGGACAAGACCCTTGATGATAGCTCAAGGAAGCGCACCAGATCTAGCATGAAGAAGAAAGATGCCTTGGAACTTGACCAAGAACTATCAGACATGAAGGAGGCAGCTGGTAGAGTGACAGAGCTAGAAATAAGTGCAATAGAAATGCTAAGAGATATCTCCTAAGTGCCTTGGCTTTTTTTGGCTAGTCCTAGTTTTTTTGTCTTGACTCCTTGGCTTTTTACTGATTTTATCTTTTAGTTTCAGGGAGGTGTTTCAGTGTTTCTCTTTTAGTTTCTTTTCATACTTTAAGCATTATGCTCTGACTGTATTATGTATTGTAAGGGTTTCAGGGCCCAATTAAATCCTATTTTTCTTAATAAAAAAACAAATTAAAAATTCTTTTATCGATTAAATGGAATTGAATGCCATGACAACTATAGGGGAAAGAACCCAATAATCATTTGCAGGTCTAATAACCATCCCCTTAGAACTACCAATCAATAATATTAAAGATCCCCCAAAATGATAACACATGTATCGATAACAGATCATGCATTTACTAATAACCAATCATTTTTAGCTTTTTAGGTTGGTAATTGGTCTATTTGTGCACTTCTATTGGGACATCTCATAACGAATGCTAGTACATTTAGTCACAAGTATTGACATTTTTTAGTGAACAACTATTAGTGAAGAATATAGTAGTTAACATACAATACTTTGAAATGACCATATTTTGACCACTCTATGTTCACAAGTCTCTATATAGAAATCTATGAATACCTAAAAGTTGAAACCTTAGCTTTAAGCAATTAACTCAAATATAGAGACATACCAAAAAAACATCCATACCCAACATTACCATTTAGAACCTAAAAGACATAATCCAACATTCCCATTTAGAACCTAAAAGACATGCAAATTTGGTGTATGTAAATATTAGATCCTTTCCCTAGTTATTATTAGTCCCACCTATTTATAGGTGAAGACTATAGTTTTCAATCGCTTCATCACAATTAATTTGCATCTTGATTATTGTGCACAGGCCCATATTTTCCATTTTACCTATGGTCCTCTTAAAATCTGTCATTAAACAAAATTACTTCTTTTTATTTCTAATTTTTTGATTGGCTCTATTATTTTTTTCCTGGTAGTCTATTTTAAATTTTTTGACAAGAATAAATAAAGATTTTTAAACATCTTTCAAGAGGCTTGTTTCCTTCCACCTGTAGGAGGATTTTCCTTTCCAAGTGTTAACATTGGGTACATGTCATGGAAACAACTGTCTGAAAATAGGCCATGTTTCTATTATTTTATGCCACAATACTTTAGTAGATGTCTCTTCAGCTATAAGCCACCTTAAGTGTGTCAGAAAAGTATGTTACCCTGGCCTATATTCACAATTCAATTAATCCATCAATATTTTATTTCTATTGATCAATAAATAGTCTTTTGTTTTAGGTTGAATATGCAACACAATTTATGACTTCCTTTCTAAGCTTTAATGGAGATTAGGCTTCTATCTCTGGATTTCAACATTTTAACATCACCATAAAATCCATAACACCAAAAATATCTTGTCGAAATATTGAAAAACAAGTCCAAGCTCCCAACAAATTCTCTGATCCAAAATATTAGATTTTTTGATGAAGCATTTGGACTATCACATTATATGTTTAAGCATACCATGCATGCTACTAGAGAACCATAAGTAGTTGGAATAACTCCCCCAACTATGTATTATTCTCATCTTCATTATCAATTGGAACTCACACTATTTTTAATCATTAGCACTGGACAAAAACTAGGATATAGATAGAGATAGAGATAAATAGTAGTATACAACAATAACAATATAAACATATATGCAGAGGAAAAAAAAGATAGATAATATAGAGGAGGAAGAGGAAGAGAGATAAAATAGTAAGATAGAATGATACCAACATAAGTTGTTGTGTGTGTGTGTGTGTGCGCGCGCGCGCGTTTGAGAGAGAGAGAGAGAGAGAGAGAGAGAGAGAGAGAGAGAGAGAGATAACCCATTAATAAGAGGCCAAAGTCCCCAACTATGTATTATTCTCATCTTGATTATCAAATGGAAGTTACACTATTTTTAATCGTTAGATAGAGATAAATAATAGTATAGAACAATAACAACATAAACATATATGCAGAGGAAAAAATGATAGATAATATAGAGGAGGAAGAGGAAGAGAGATAAAATAGTAAGATAGAGTGATACCAACATAAGTTGTGTGTGAGAGAGAGAGAGAATTAAATATAATTATTTTTCTTAATAAAACAAATAGTTAAAATAAAATCATGGTTATAATACAAATTTAAAATTTATTATATTTTAATTAATGAAACTAAGAATTTAATTTTTATATTAAAACTCACATTTGTATAAGAAAAAATGAAATGTATTGAAATATAAAAACATTTTAGAAGTAAAACTAATTGTTTAATTTTACACAGTTAGAG
The DNA here is from genome assembly GCA_028749045.1 of Cupressus sempervirens. Taxonomy (NCBI): domain Eukaryota; kingdom Viridiplantae; phylum Streptophyta; class Pinopsida; order Cupressales; family Cupressaceae; genus Cupressus; species Cupressus sempervirens. The sequence goes on from CM053785.1 coordinate 600,965,200, forward strand.
AAGGTTTACTATTTAATGTTTTGTATTTCTAAAATTTTCATAAAATTAAGTAATTTTTAAATATGAAATAATATCTATATAATTTAATATGTACATTTTTAAATAATAAATATATGTAATACATATAAATAAATATGATGTAATAAATAAGAAATAGAATATAACTATTTAATTTTAATACATAGTTTATAAAATCTTAATAATAATTTACATATCTTTTATAATTGAATTATTTCTTTTTTGTGGTTATTTTCTTTAATATGTTTTTTTGATGTAAAATATAATTATTAATTTAATATTAAAATATATATTTAAGTTTTAAATATATTTAAACTAAATGATAAATTCTTTAAATATAAAATATAATAAATAATGATTTAATTTACAAATTGTAACACTTATCAATTATACACATTACAAACACTATTATAAAATATAATCAAAAAATAATATTGTTTTATTTATTTTTACAAAAGTAAAATAATAGTAATAATTTAAGTACTTTTATTAAAAAATCAAATTTCTAATAAAATTAGAAATTCAAATACAAAGATATAACATATTGAAATTATATTGCTATTGAGAATTAATATTGATTAGACATGTTGTGTGAGGTGAAAGATAAAATGATTGAAAAAAAATCACAAATGTGGAAAAGATAAAGTTGTAATTAATGCATTAATAGTGTTATATTTATTTAGTTTTCTTTATGAGTTGGTTGTTTTTAGAGAAGCTTGTAGTGCATTATGGTTTGGTTTGTCTTTAGTGAAATGCGACAATCTAGTCTAGGATAGTAAAGATTCTAAACAACTTTAAAAGGAGAACAAGGACAAAAAAAAAAATTTAAATAGTAAAATATCTTTGAATTAAAAGCAGCCAAAACTAGGGGGCTGGCCCTTAAACAATCAATCTGGTCAACAACTAGCAGATAGCCATCAAGCAAAACTACCCCCTACCACTTAATAAAACAAAAAAAAAGGTTCGAAACCATAATTAAAAGTGTATTAACAGGCCTAACATACATACTGTCTGTATTAAAATTAGTAAAGCTGCATAAATATATAAACAAAGGCATGATAGTCTTAAACTCCTTCAAGTTCAACAACCAGCAGATTTACAACATAAAAACAAAAAGGAGAGAACCATTAAGGCTTCTTAGCCTCCTTCCTCCCCAGGAGGATGTTTGCCCAATCTTCCACAAGGAAGTCAAACAATATTTTTTAATTCTCCTTTGCTAAGTCTCCCTCAACATCCTTAAGAAGGTTCGATGTGGCGGTAGCTACATGTGTCACTTTGACAGTGAACTTTGTCAGTAGGCGCATTCTATCCTCCAGCGCATGAATTCTTTCCCACACCTCACTGCCAGCCTTCTTCATGATCTCCACGTTGTCCTCCTACATGTTGCTAGGAAAACCATTTGCCTGCATCATAGTGACTTCCTGCACAATTGAGGGGTTAGCATTATCCTTGGAAAAAGCCTTAACAGGGGAGGAAATTGTTATGGGGGAGGGCACTCTATCCACTATATCAGGGAACTGGTCCCTCGTTAAGTCCACACACCCCAATCCAATGGTTGTTGAAACATGTGATCTGATAGGATGGCTCATATTTTGTTGTTAAATTCTCATGATATATTATTATATCTTTGGGCATTTAAGCCCAAGAATAAAAGGCCAAAGTCCCAAATATGGCACTAAGTACTTAATATCATACTACGATCAATACATATGCTTTAGACAAATTTGCACCTTCTACATTGACAACTTAAATTATGTGCAATGAGGAAAGATATCCATACCAATATTTGAATTATAGAACTTGAAGTGATGAAGCATTTGGAGTATCACATTATATGTTTAAGCATACCAGGCATGCTACTAGACAACCACAAGTAGTTGAAATAACTCCCCCAACTATGTATTATTCTCATCTTGATTATAAAATGAAACTCACACTATTTTTAATCATTAGCACTGGACAAAAACTAGAATATAGATATAGATAGAGATAAATAACAGTATACAACAATAACAACATAAACATATATGTAAAGGAAAAAAGGATAGATAATAAAGAGGAGAAAGAGGAAGAGAGATAAAATAGTAAGATAGAGTGTTACCAACATAAGTTGTGTGTAAGAGATAGAGAGAATTAAATATAATTATTTTTCTTAATAAAACAAATAGTCAAAATAAAATCATGGATATAATAAAGAATTAAAATATATTATATTTTAATTAATGAAACATAATTAAAAATTACTTAATTTTATGAAAATTTTGGAAATACAAAAACATTAAATAGTGAACCTTCTCTAATTGTGTAAAATTAAACAATTAGTTTTACTTATAAAATATTTTTATATTTCAATACATTTCGTTTTTTCTTATACAAATTTGAGTTTTAATATAAAAATTAAATTCTTAGTTTTATTAATTAAAATATAATATATCTTAATTTTTTTATTATAACCATGATTTTATTTTGACTATTTGTTTTATTAAAAAAAAAAATTATATTTATCTCTCTCTCTCTCTCTCTCTCTCTCTCTCTCTCTCTCTCTCTCTCTCTCTCTCTCATATGTTGGTATCACTCTATCTTACTATTTTATTTCTCTTCATCTTCCTCCTCTATATTATCTATCATTTTTTCCTCTGCATATATGTTTATGTTGTTATTGTTCTATACTGCTATTTATCTCTATCTAGTTATTAAAAATAATATGACTTCAATTTGATAATCAAGATGAGAATAATACATAGTTGGGAGAGTTTTTCCAACTACTTATGGTTCTCTAGTAGCATGCATAACATACTTAAACATATAATGTGATACTCCAAATGCTTCATCACTTCTTCAAGTTCTATAATTCAAATATTGGTATGTATATCTTTCCTTATTGCACATATTTTAAGTTGTCAATGTAGAAGGTGCAAATTTGTCTAAAGCATATGTATTGATCATAGTATGATATTAAGTACTTAGTGCCATATTGGGGACTTTGGCCTCTTATTCTTGGGCTTAAATGCCCAAAGATATAATAATATAACACGATAGATATCCACACCAATATTTGAATTATAGAACTTGAAGAAGTGGTGAAGCATTTGGAGTATCACATTATATGTTTAAGCATACCATGCATGCTACTAGAGAACCATAAGTAGTTGGAAAAACTCTCCCAACTATGTATTATTCTCATTTTGATTATCAAATTGAAGTCATACTATTTTTAATAATTAGATAGAGATAAATAGCAGTATAGAACAATAACTACATAAACATATATGTAGAGAAAAAAAAGATAGATAATATAGAGGAGGAAGATGAAGAGAGATAAAATAGTAAGATAGAGTGATACCAACATAAGAGAGAGAGAGAGAGAAAGAATCAAATATAATTATTTTTCTTAATAAAACAAATAGTTAAAATAAAATCATGGTTATAATAAAAAATTAAAATATATTATATTTTAATTAATGAAACTAAGAATTTAATTTTTATACTAAAACTCAAATTTGTATAGTAAAAAACGAAATGTATTGAAATATAAAAATATTTTATAAGTAAAACTAATTGTTTAATTTTACACAATTAGAGAAGGTTTACTATTTAATGTTTTGTATTTCCAAAAATTTCATGAAATTAAGTAATTTTTAATTACTAAATAATATCTATATAATTTAATATGTACATTTGTAAATAATAAATAGATGTAATATGTATAAATTTGATGTTGATGAATAAATATGATGTAATAAATAAGAAATAAAATATAACTATTTAATTTTAATACATAGTTTATAAAAACCTAATAATAATTTATATATCTTTTAGAATTGAATTATTTCTATTTTGTGGTTATTTCTTTAGTATTTTTTTAATATAAAATATAATTATTAATTTAATATTAAAATATATATTTAAGTTTTAAGGTATTTAAATTAAATGATAAATTGTTTAAATAAAAAATATTAATAATAAAAAATAATACAATTTAAAAATTGTAACACTTATCAATTATACATATTACAAACATTATTATAAAATATAATTAATTTTTTTTTTTTTAAAATTATTTTTATAAAAGTAAAATAATAGTAATAATTTAACTACTTTTATTAAAAAAACAAAATTTAAAAAAAATTATAAATTCAAATACAAAGATATAACATATTGAAATTATATTAAAAAGACATATTTATTAGTTACATATATGTATAGAAGTATAATTTGAACTTATGCATTACATGAAGTTTTAGGAACAAGTCATATCAAATAGTAAAAAATAAACATCAATGTAAAACTAATAATAAATATAATTAAAATAAAACAAGAAAGTAAAAATATTTAACTCGATAAAAATTAGATTGTGATAATTAATATTGATTAGACATGTTGTGTGAGGTGGAAGATAAAATGATTGAGAAAAAAATAAAAATCTTATCAACTTGTCACAAATGTATACACGATAAAGTTATAATTAATGCATTCATTAATGTATTATGAAGTTGTTAGAAAATATTTGTTGTCATATACTAGCATATATCATCATCCGAATTGAAAAAATCTAATCTGGGGTTTTTTTGACCTTCTGAATGTGATGCAAATATCTGATTTGCACCAGCAAGCTTCAATCTTCACTTGCAAAAAATATCTCTTATGGCCTGATGGCCAAATTTTTTTCTGAAAATAATGTAGATCCGAAAAAAATAGCAGAGATGCAGATTTGAAAATTAAATGTATAGATCTAAAATGATCATACCAATTTTGCAAATCGGTCCTTCATTCATCTCAATTTTTTCCTGTCTATAATCTAACATTTCAGAATCGGCAAGACATAGATTTCATTAGCGTTAGGGTTTTTATTACACATGCTTGTTAGTGTGAATGGATTCTTTATTCAATGTTGTACCAAACTCCATTTGGCTGGTGTGTCGTTTCAGACATATGTATGGAAATTTATGTCAGCTTTATTGTGTATATTTATAGCACTGAATTAATCAATCATAGGTCCCATTTTACAATGATGGTTTAATTTGAGCAGACTAAAATGAGTCATATTCTTACGTTCGGCAAGATCAATATGTTTAATTAATTTGGACTCTGATCATAGTCAACATCATGATTGGTCAAAGACTCAAAATGAAATATCATAAATGTTAGAAAATTCCATAATTTCCTTTTATCATTCTACAAGAATTCAAAGATTCGTGCCAAATTAAATGTTGAATTCCATAATTTTCTTTTTTCAAGGGTTTAATCACCAAACCTCCTAATTTTAGACCTGAAATTCACCCTCGAGTTCTTGTGAGTACACAGAACATTTTCTCTTCCGTGTCTCTACTTCTTTTTGTGTTGTGACTTAGCAACACATTATAGAAAGTTCGTTCTGACTCCAGCTAGCAATTTTATAAAACCTTGCTTACAATTTGTCAGTAGCATGAATAATTCTAGTTTGTTCATTCTACACTAGTTGACTGCCTTAAGGTTAACTACTGGAGTAAAATGAGGGAGAAAAACTAGTTTTATCTAAATATAAGCTTTTCTGTTCATGTTCTGATGGCCAAGATATTCTTTCCCAACTTGCCCGGTTTGGGTTGCACTGGCAAGTCCTACTACTCTGATTGGAACAAATTCTTTGATTTCTATTATAATCAATTGCTAGGTAATAAGCTAAATTTCTGGCACAGGTCCAATTGATTTAGGTATGGATACACAATAGCTAAATATGTATTAAAGATGTTTTTGAAATACTATAGAGATGTGCTTGATATAAGGTTTTTATATAGATATGAACTATATGAATGTTAATTAGAAATATAGTTGCAATGAAGTAACATTGTAGATAGAAAGTCATCTTGCTTGTTTTGTTAGATTTTTAGCTGGCTTGTACATTTATGGGAGATGTTTTAGATTCTGTTATCATAAATATAGTAGGGGAACCATGCAAAACATGGATGACTGATTTGGACATCCTGTAGTTTTTAACAGGGTTCAATTATCGTTATTAAAAAGTGGCATGCCTTGGGATTGTTGCCATCTTGCTTGCAGCAATATCCCTTTTATTATTCCTCCTAGATTATCATAATATCCATATAGTTTTCCAGTTCCATGTTACTTGTAGTTGTGTCATTTTACTTCTTTGGATTTATCAAAATTTGTGTGTATATATATATATATATATATATATATATATATATATATATATATGTATGTATGTATGTATGTATGTATGTATGTATGTATGTATGTATAATTTTATTTTTTTTGAAAAAAGAAAAAGAAAAAAAAAGAGGGGTAAAAATTTATTCAATCAAAACCAAGTTACAGAACAAAGGCCTAAGGCCCAAAACAACACTACATACTCCTGTCCTCCAGTAACATCTGATCAATGATCTCACAATACTCAGAAGGTAACTCATCCCTACCATTAATATCCCATCTACCCACATTCTCTAAAGCCCACTTTGCCAAGCAATCTGCCACTCTATTCCATTTGCGAGGGATATAACGAAAGGAGACAGAGTCCAAGGAACTACAAAGACTAAGAGTTTGTCTGGCCAAAGTAGCAAGTTGCCAACTAACATCTTCCAATCTTTGGTTATTCAACATATCCACAACAATCTGAGAGTTAGACTCACAGATGATCTTTCGCCACCCTAACGAGCATCCTCGCTCAATAGCAACCTTAATAGCTAGGGCCTCCATCAGATTATTAGAATGTTGACCCTTGTAAATAGAGAGAAGAAACATTGCACCATCATCATCACCTCTACCAATAGCCCCAATACCAGCATGACCAGGGTTCCCCTATGAAGACCCATCCGTATTGATCTTTAAGAACCTAGTCGAGGGAGGAGACCACCTCCCATCTCTACTCACCTACTGCTTACCATGGCTCGGTCTTTTTCTGGGAATGTATCCTTGACAACTATCTCCCAGGTTCAGATTCCTCACAATAGATTGATCCCCAAGATCTATATTAATAGACATATCACACTTAGCATAAATCGTCTCCTAGAGCCTATTAAGAATTAGCTTCCACAATTGGGAGCTTCCAAGTTTGGAACCACAAAAGATTCTACAGTTCCTTTCTAGCCAAAGGTTCCAGAGAATGAAGATCGGACCAACCAACTAGGCAGCCTGTAAGAAAGAAGTCTTCGCTGGAGGTTTGCCCAAGCTTTCCCAGAAGTCAATAAGAGAAGTAGCATGAATACAACCATGACACCAGGCCTCCCACCATCGATGCCATATCTCTCTCGAAAAAGGACAGAGAAAAAAAAAGTGGGAGACACACTCCTCATTATGCAAACAAAGAACACAAATTGAAGGTCCTTGAGAACCTCATTTGCAAAGATTCTCCCAAGTGAGACATTTCTTCTAAGCCAACAACCATAAGAAAATGTTACACTTGGGCCATGAAAATTTGCTCCAAACCTTCTTCCACCAGTGCACTTCAGCCAGACCATGAAGGTTCCTATCAAGAATAGCATAGCCTTGAGCCACTGTGAATTTACCTTTTGGACTTGGACTCCAAGCCAAGTTGTCCCTCCCACTGAGAGAGCTACAAAACCTATCCTCCACAACTCTAGAGAAAAGGGCTTGGTACTCATCCGAGCCACCCATCGACCACTCTTGAGAATCCTTCTAGCAAGTCATCTCAACCTGCCCCAAGTGCTTGACAACCTTAAAATGCTCCACCTTAATCCATCCAACATTAATAAAAGTTTGGGAGAGGGGGAGAAGTTGAGGAAGACTAGAAAGAATGGGAGGATGACCATCCCACGAGTCCTGCCAAAATAGAGTATCCGAGCCTTTGTTACAAATCCAGAAGAGCCCCTCCTTAACAAGCTAGGCACCCCTCTTAAGAGTATCCCAAATACAAGAGCCTTTACCCACCAAAGGAAGATGTGGTACCTTAGAGAAGTTTGTACTTGGAAAGTACTTGTGGGTAAGAATCTTGGCCCACTCTTGATCTTGGCTGCTACACCATCACCAATACAGTTTAGCAGCCAAAGCCATGACAACAAGAGCCATTGAGTGAAGCCCAAGGCCCCCCGCTTGTTTTGGCCTACACACATACTCCCACTTGACCAAGCTCCACTTCAAGGAAAGAAGACTACCAGACCAAACGAATTGTCGAGATAAAGCATCAGTCCCTCACAAAACTAGAAGGGGGAACCTGAACACAACACTTGTAAATGGGTAGAGACTACACCACAGTCTTAAGCAGAACCAATCTCCCTACAGAAGATAACCATCTGCAAGTCCAGTGACTAACCTTACTCCTAAATTTATACAAAATCCCCTACCAGTAATCCTTCCGCTGAGCCCCCAAGGACAAAGGGACCCCAAGATACATCAGAGGAAGGGAACCAATTTGGAACCTAAGAATTCTAGCAATCTTATTCTGAATAAGCCGAGGAGTGTTAAAGAAATAAATAGAGGACTTATCATCATTAATTTTCTGACTTGAGGCTTTCAAATACGTATCCAAAGCTTTCTTGATATTCACTGCCTCACTGATTATAGCCATGCCCATCAATCTGGTATCATCCATAAACTAAAGACGAGAATACGAAGGAAGGGTATTATTCCAACTCCAACCTTGGATAAAACCTTGCCACACCTAAGCTTTTAAAAATCTGCCAAAACCCTCTGCCATGATAATGAATAAGTAGGGAAATAGGGGGTCTCCTTGCCGAAGTCCTCGAGAGGCACCAAACAACTCAAAAGGTTCTCCATTAATAAGAACTGAGAAGGAGGACGAGGTCACACAAATAAGAACCCAATCGACCCATTCCACAGCAAACCCAAAAGTCAAAAGATTTTTTTGTAAGAACTCCCAACTCACTTGATCATAAGCCTTGGCCATGTCAAATTTAATGAACATAGCTTTCTCCTTAGAAGTGGCCATAGAGTGGATAGCCTCCGTTGCTATCACAACTCCATCCAAAATTTGTCTTCCGTCAACAAAGCCACCTTGTTTAGCAGAGATCAAGGAACCGAGGAATGGCTTGAGCCTCTCATCAATCAATTTGGTGATGATCTTGTAGACAACATTACATAATGCTATAGGCTTGAATTGATCCAATTGATTAGCACCTTCCTTCTTAGGTATGAGAGCCAAGAAGGTGGAATTTAAAGACTTTAGCATCTATTTATTCTTGTATGATTCCTGGACCACATCTAGGAGATCATACTTTACTATCTCCTAGAATTCGTGGAAAAACTCAATCGGAAACCCGTCTGGACTAGGGGCCTTACCTTTGTTCATATTAAACACAATTTTCTCCAATTCTGGAAGCAAGATAGGGCTTAAGAGGGCACCGTTCATTTCTACAGAGACTAGGTGAGGATACAATCCAAGATGATTCGCTCCTCAGGCCCAGTACCAAGATCCTCCCTAGAAAAAAGATCAGAGAAGTAATTGACTGCTTCCCTAGAAATATCTTCACAAGAAAAGATCTAAGTTCCATCCATTAAGACAAGAGAGGATAGAGAGTTCCCATGCCTTCATGCCTTAACAGAGTTATGGAAAAAAGTAGTGTTCCTATCCCCCTTCTGAAGTCAATCAATATGAGATTTCTGCTTCCAGAAAATCTCCTCCCGAAGCTCCCATTCTTCCAGCTCCTTAAGAGCTAGGGACTCAGCTTCACTCATCTCAAAGTTCAACCCATGGTCCCGAATTTGGTGGGTAATGGTATCTAGCTTGGTTTGAGTAGCAGTCTTCTGAACATGTAGATAATCGAAACATTGTTTATTCCATCTCTTAAGCCTATACTTCACATGTTGAAGCCTTTTATTGAAAGTATACATGGCCGTACCATGATAAGGCATCCCCTCATACCACCAATCCCCCATAAAATTAGGTAAAGACAAGTCTCTAAGCCACATCAACTAGAATTTGAAAGAGGGATTCTTGGTGACCCTATATGATGTGATGGAAAGCTTAACAGGCCAGTGATCTGATCCCCTCCAGTCAAGAATTTCAGAACTAGCGATCCACCTGTTGTCCATCCAATAGCATGAAACCAAAAATATATCAAGCCTCTCCGAGATAGCCTCACCACCACATCTCCAATTATTCCATGTAAAGACACCATTAATCGGCTTCGCATCAATGAGAAACAATGAGCCAATCATATCTCTGAATAGATTTGAAGATTGGTCTAGCCTAGCAAGCCCTCCCCTTTTTTCCTCTAGGCTAATGATTGCATTAAAATCTCTTGCCATAATCCATGGGAGATAAGGTTCCAGGGATAAGATGAATCTAATATGGGCCCATAACTAGGATTTACTTGCAAAGTTCGTGGGAGCATAAATATTGGATAAGAAGCACCTTTCCCCATTCCCAAAGCTAGTGGCAATCAGAGAAATGGAAGACCGACTGGAGATCCACCACAAAGGGGAGACTTTCCTTGGGTCCCAGAAGCAAGCCACCCCACCTGAACTATTCAAGGCACCCACCGCCTGCCAAGAGCCCTGGGGCCAGATATAAGCAGCACAATTAGCCAATCCATCCAATGAAAGCTTAGTTTCTTGAAGAAAGACCATATCATGCGACTGAGACTCAATTAATCTACAAACAACTTTTTGTTTGGGGATGCTGTTCAACCCCCTTACATTCCATGATAGCACAATCATTTATGGGGGTGAGAGAAGTGAGAATAAATGGGTCTCATAGACCCAGACTCAACCAAATTTTCACCCATTATCTTCACTTTCTCCTGATTAGTCTTCCTGCCACTTTTTGATGGTTTATTTGAAGGCCCCTTTTTGAAGGGTTTTTGCTGAATGCCTAAAACAAGAGAAGCCTTATTACTCTTTATAGAATTAGATGTCCCCTTAGACCTAAGGGGGTTAGTGGCCACCAATGCTGGGCCCTGCGAACCCTGTGTACCACAAAGATCCCCGATATCCTGAACAGGAGGGGGTATCTCAATATCCAACTGCTTGGCCTATAGGTCCCCTATAAATGGAGTCTGATCCTCTCTTTGCATATCCCCTACTTGAATCTCATGCTGATTTTTGGCCTCAAAAGAGAGCTCGACTGGGATACCTTCCTCTTGGACCAAGTCTCCAAGAGCATCAAACCTATTAAAGGTGCCATCAGTCCGCCTATCCATCTAGGTTCTCTTCTTGCCTTTGCCCTTGTTGCGAGATTTAACCTGAGTAAATCCCTCACTGTCAACAGGTCCATTATATACCGTAGCCTTTCCCTTGTCCACCCTAGGGGGGCCTGGAGCATCTGAGGAGGGATTCTTATACCTAAGACATCTGCAAAATAGATGCCCATGTTCATGGCAAATCCTGCATCTAAATGCTAGGGTCTCATAATCCAACTGCTGGATCTAGGAAACTGAGCCCATACAAATCTCCAAAGAATTTGGCAACGGATTATTCAAATCAACTTCTACACAAATACGAGCAAAAGAAATTACATTATGGTCTTGAGTTTGTGTAGTCGATCCCACAGGTTTTCCCAGAAGCATAGAGATTGAATGAAGAATATCTTCCCTCCAGAATTCCAGAGGAAGTCTCAGCAAGCGAACCCACACCAGAACCTAAGAGGGGATTTCCTCAGCAGAGTTAAAGCCCGTGTGCTAGGGCTTGACGAATAGCCCCACATGGTTAAAGAAATAAGGGCCCCCTTCAAAAACCTTATTACTATCCGACATGCATGAGAAGATAACCATAAAATAATTAATAGTTGCTAACAAAATTTCCATATCTCCTTCTGGGTTCCACACTCGACGACCCTAGGAATCCAACACTGGCAATGAAAGATGAAGGCCCAAAAATTTGTAGATAAGAGCATGATTACTCTAGTACTCGACATCCTCCGAAACCTGTTTAGGTTGAATGACCAGAATTGGCTGGATCTCGGCTTTCTATAAACATCCATTAATTTTTTTTATAGTCAGAGCTTCCCGTTCAAAGAGGATTCTCCTTCCCCTGATTGGGAATTACCATTTAGAGCCCTACTACAGGCATGCACCCCCGAAGCTGGCTCACCCATCTCCAAATCTCCACCGGTAGGTCGGGGAGAGGCGACACCAAGATCCCCCATTCACCCCGAGCTTGGATATAGTAAGAAAACAAGGAAAAGGTGGGACAGAAGCCCCTCAATCTCACACTGCCGCAGACTCCTTCCAAGGACGCAACAAATAAAACAAAGGATAGGCTGGCGACAGTAACCCACAACCAAAGGGGAACCAGACGCCCAAAAAATTGATGAACGCCCACTCTACAGCAGGCCACACACCCCAGAACAACCAAAAAATAGTGCCAAAGGAAGTTGAAAGGTCGTAGGTCGAGCTAGGGCACGCAGGCCATAACAGACAAGGAATCACTCTCGACCGCCATCATTTGATCCATCAAATTTGTATATATTTTATCAGCTTGGGAAGTTGTAAATATTCTTGTGTTGAAGTTCTATATACCTGAGATTATAACCAATGTATTAGACAACAGGGTTAAATATAAGCTTACTATGAGACTTTTGACATTACTTACAACTGACAAGTAATACCTTCTATTAATAAACATTGTAAAGTTTAAAAGTCTGTTAAATGGTTAAATACAATCTTTTTTGTTGTATGCTACACATCTGTAATTTTTAATACAAACCAATATGCCTATTTTTTGTGTAAATTATTCTAGTTCAATTTAGGTTTCAATATTTAGTACATATCTTAGTATGATTTTTCTTTTATCTCGACATTTTGCAGTTGATTTGTGGAATGAAAAGATCATACAATGGGCGGCAACCATTGCACAATGTTACAGAGGTGTTTGTATCATAGACACAATGGTTCAACCACTAGCTACAAGACACTTGCTACTGTGACTAGTAAAGCATCATAGTTGTCTTTAATGTAAACTTTCCTTTTCTATTCATCTTTTCATTTCCAGACGTTGTTTTGTGGCGATGGACATATTCATAAATGCCACATTCAAACTGGCCACAGATTTAATTTGAAAATTGTATTGGAAAGGCTTAACAAACCCGAATTCTTTTTCCTTTACAATAAAAATAAGTTTGAAAGTTAGACGAGAATGCATTGGACATGCTAATAGATTACAGTCCTTAGAATGGGTCAATAATGGCATGTATACAATTACAAATTGGTTTGGTGCAACATGATGCATTGATTAGCAGCCACTTTATCAAAAGGCTCTAAATTAATTTCTTAATTTTTCAAAAAGTTTTTGCAAAATTTCTGAATTAGATTGTTCTTGTAACAACAATTAACTCCCACTATATTTTATGATATCTATTTCTTCCTAAAACTTTAACTCTTAGTCCATTAGCTTTATAGCATATGGCAGGAACTGTGACGCATCACGTCCCTTGTTTACAACATATTTATCAATCTTCTTTGATAAATCTGATATACATACACAATCAAATCCAAACCTCCCCACATTCTATAGACATGCTGTATGCAAACATAAAATCTTTCATCCTAAAACCAGTCTATACTTGGATTTTAATGTTGTGATTCGAGGTGATCCCTTGCGCACGAATAGCCATCTATAAGTAGAGACGGGAAAAGGGAAAGAGTCCTAAGATTGTGAATTTATGCCAAGAAGAGATCATATATTTTTATATTTTAGCCGAAGAGAGGGAGGAAAGGGCATTGTAGAGCAGAGGAAGAGCGTATACCCCAACTCGATCAAGTCCTCCTCATCTGCTCGTTCGCGACAAAGTGGCACATTCGGGCCCAATTCTGCCTGCAAATATATGCTTTACAATACAATTTATACGCTGCAAGAAAAAGGGGAAGATTCCTTCTTGTAATGAATTTGGTAGCCCGAATTGTCCGTGCCCGCTCTATCCAGGTGTATGCTGTTTTCAATGCGATAACCGCGCGGCCTGTTTGGCCAAATTGCCCGCTTGTAGTTGGCCCCGGGGGTTTGAGCTTTGCCCCTATGCATTTCTAGTCTAGTGAAGGATACATTAATGCTGTTATGCGCACGCTTCTCGTCTTTGCGACAGGCGTAATTTAATCGACGGTACTTATGGTTCAACTACTGTAATCGGGCTTTTCGATCTGCGCGGGGAGATGCCATAAATGAAATTGTGGGTGGAAGCTGCAGGTTGCGCAGGAAGATTTGGGGCGCGCAAGGGTTTTGTATTTTGATCGCGCGGTTTCAAAATTTCACGAACTGCCCCATACCCATATCGCAAATTCAGGTACTATGGTTTTTGGTCTTTGTGGGTATTTGTTTTAGCTTGACAATTTGGGGGTTTTGGTTGGCGCGGGTAATTTTGATTAGTTCCCCACCTTATCGGGCACCGAATTTGAAACGGGCACCGAATTGAAAAACATAATAGAATTGAAATAGTGTTTTCCGGCGGCGTTCGTGGGTTTTAAAAAAATTATTTAATTAGATCAGCCGTACAGTGGACATGAATTTTGATTTCTTCACTCTAATTTTTCATGGCCATGGTCTCATTTAGCTACGTTTCGTTATGCCAGTGGAATTGCTCTTGCATAGTTTACGGTCTTACCCTTACTAACGCCAGCTAGACTGCCCTGTACTTATGGGGTTGATATTAGACAATGGACATTCCAATCCCCTAACAACATTACCTAGATTGACCTGTACCACTGAGGTTAATCCTAGGTGAGAACCTATGCTTGCCCCTACTAATGTCAGATAAATTGCACTATGCCAATGTGGTTGATATTGAAAAATGGATGTTTTCCCCTACTAATGTCATAGATTTCCTAAATAAATGGGGTTGATATTGCCGAATGAACATTGTCTTCCCTCCTAACATCAGCTAAATTACCCCATTCAACGAGATTGATGTTCTAGAATGAACCTTCTCTTCCCTATCAACATCGACAAAACTTCCCTATGTCTATGCAGTGATGTTTGACGATAGTCACCGACAAACATAATTTCCATTGCCCTTTGCCAATGGAGTTGATATTGCTCAATGAATGTGGTCCCGCCAATGTTAGCTTGATTGGCCTATGCTAATAGGTTGAAGACGTGCAAGGGATTTTGTTCTTCCCAACTAGTGAGTAATGTCAGCTAGGTTGCCCTTTGCAAATGTAGCTGTTATTAACTACAGTGCTTGTATGTCTGCGTAATCTATTACATAGCCCTCCTAAGATAAATAAACTGTGGTTATGATTGGGCATGGAATTAGAAAGGTAAGATGTATCGATATTTGTTGTGTTTCAGGGGTTGTTCTTAAACAGTATAGTCTCGTAAGACCAGTTGTTGTATTGTTGGTAACTTGAGCTCATATATTACTTTTGAATTGATTAAGGTAATTATGCTACTATGGATTAGAAATAACACTCTGTATTGATAGTTTTTTTTGGGTGTCATGCTTCACTGCATTGATAGTGCAATACTGTAGATTTACCTGATTCTCACTTTTTTTGGGTGTCATGCTTCACTGCATTGATAGTGCAATACTGTAGATTTACCTGATTCTCACTGTCTTGATTATTGAATTTTTGCTATTTTTGCCTTTGCCATGCATTCTTACACTTGGAGAGACAAATATTTTGCATGCATGTCTGAAGTTCATACATTCATCTTGAAATAAATACAGCTGGCTTGCAACAGTACTTGGTCACAAACAATTTTCTTGAACCGAGGATCATCCACTCCAAGTGGGATTCAGCCTCATTTAATTGGATAGGCGTAAGCCATAATTAATTGTGCTGTGGACATTTTCTAATGCCAACACTAAAAGATGCATTGCATGTCCATTCGAAATAATTTTGGGAGTTTGTGGTTGACTGTTTAGTTTCCTTCAGGTGACTTTTCCCTTGGCAGACAGATTTGGTCTCATCCTTTGGCAAGAATAATTTGGCAATTTAGCGAGCAATCTGTGGAGAAGATGCAGTTCTTCAATGTTCAAAGAATTATCCGAGGTTTTTAATATGGGTGGATGCTATTTTGCATCTGAGCATGGTTCATTTCTTCATGGGTTTCACTAGATTCAGATTGTTAGAGATGAGTAATGTATTTGCATTGCATTACCAGATGGGCACACAAGCTCAACAATGATTTGAAGATGAAAGCACACATGTTAAAACTGGTTGGATTGCCTTTTGGATCTCATATTGTGTATCTTGCAGAAGTTGCTATGTTGCAAATTCATATATGTCACAAAAATATAGATGGATAAGACTTCTTTTTGGTAGTCTGAAATAGCAGTTTAGATCTCAGGCTCAGATTGCAGGTCAGGTCTCAGGACAGGTAACTGGCCAAGTGGGAGGACAGTTGTCTGGTATGGCACAACAGAATGGGAACAGTTTAGCTTCTCAGGTATCAAATCATGGGAGTATACGAAGGTCGTGGCACACAGATGTGGATATTCCTGGAGTTCGGCGACATATTATAGAAAAGATGTAAGCAATCAAAGTCCCTCATACTTCAGACCAAGAACAGCACTTTCTTTTTTAGTTTTGTGTTTCTCTTGTATGATAGATAATACTATTTTGAATATACTCTGTTATTAATTGTAGTGTGAACTAGTAAGGGGATACAATCATTTTTAATATAATCAGTGGATCACACTTGATGAACAGTCTTCTTATTTACTTTCCTTCTCATCACTGGTTGCAACATTAAGAATGCTTAACTCGATTTCATTTATTTAAGATGAATTTAAATATCATTTTTCTTCAAAGAATGAAGATTACTTTCCTAAGAGCTATTAGATTTCCACAATGCATTAGTGATATTAGCTTGTTTTCTGGGTTCAATTGTGTAAGAATTTTTATCATCATTGCTTCGGATCACACTAAGTGATCCGTCATCATTTATAATATAATTTACTGCCCTAATTTGAAGTACACCGTCTTGAAGTATTTTAACTAATGAAGTAGTTGCAATATTATTGAAAAATGATAAAATCACATGACTCTCCTGTCACTATGACATCAAATGGGATCAAAGCATTTTTTTCCATGGCGTGCATGGTGCTACACTGATATTTTGTTCCAGTTTTCTCCCAGTTTTCTCAACTTCACCCCTTCTTATCTTCAATGTCGTCTGTAGATTATCACACTCAATCCCAATTTAATGGTGAACCCAGGGCCAAATCTGTACCCCTTTCCAGACACAAATCCATGAATTTAAGAGGTATTCATTACCTTGCTATGGGTTCTATTTGCAGTGTGTCTGTAGTTATCTGTTTGCCATCATTATTATTTTGCCTCATTTTTACATTGGTCAGGATTTATCCCTCGTTTCTTCTTTCTTTTCTTTGTATGTTAGAATATATGTTTGCTACCAATCTCACGCAAATCCCTTTTGATATCCTTACTAAAACATATTATGTTCTGTTAATTTGTTTTATTCATATCTGGACTTTTTGGCTTTCAGTTGTATTTGATTCTTCTACCTTGTTGATGCTTTCTATTATGTCTCATAAAGTTTTCTATCTTCCCAGGAAGACTTAATTTTATATAATTTTCTTGGTTAAAGATATTTCATCATTTCTCCACCTAGTATTTTCTTTTGCACTTTGTTGTTCTTTGGTGGTCTTGTAAGTTCTATTGATTATCTTTTATAGTTCCTCCTTTCCAGTTTATACTTGTGACAACACATTATTTTTCTTGCATTGTTTTGTTTTGAATTGTTGAATAGTTCATTCATATTTGCTTATAAAAAGTTCATTTTATTTCTATTGTTTTTATTTTTGATTCTATATTTGTGACCTATTTTGAGAAACTCTTATTTTCCAGAGGTTGCAATTATTTTCCAGAGGTTGCAATGGCTCTGTAGATTATTTAATTTGACTGTTGATGTTTTACTGGGTATTTGAAATACTGATATTAAGTTTGTGTGCCATTTTGTTCCAATGTGTGAAGCATGAAAATATATAGATATCATAATCTGCTAGGAGAGGCAATGAATTTTATTATCTGATTCAAGTGATGGTATTGAACAAACTCTGGTTTAAGATTTCTACTTCAGACATTAGTGTAAGAACCTTCCTGAAAGTGAAATAATATACGGGTCCTTTTGAATTACCATTGGAATGAATGAAGAAGTCCAAAAAAGGCAAAGGCATGCCCAAGGCTACAGTTTTCAATCTAGAAGATAGTCTTTTGATCATTAAAGGAAAGAATGATATGCCTTTAATATAACAGCTTCTTGTGTTTATGTTAATATTTTGTTTGCTTTCTTAGACGATAATCAAATTTATCTTGATTTGTAGAAAATTATTAACATCAAGATATAGTTGTAAAGTGAAGCTGCTTCTGCAAAATTTCGGTGGTTTTTAAGAGTCCAAATGAAGTGATGAGATTCTTGAATTATGCTTATCATGAAATTATTGTGTTTTGGTTTAATTCATGAAAATATATAGATATCATAATCTGCTAGGAGAGGCAATGAATTTTATTATCTGATTCAAGTGATGGTATTGAACAAACTCTGGTTTAAGATTTCTACTTCAGACATTAGTGTAAGAACCTTTCCTGAAAGTGAAATAATATATGGGTCCTTTTGAATTACCATTGGAATGAATGAAGAAGTCCAAAAAAGGCAAAGGCATGCCCAAGGCTACAGTTTTCAATCTAGAAGATAGTCTTTTGATCATTAAAGGAAAGAATGATATGCCTTTAATATAACAGCTTCTTGTGTTTATGTTAATATTTTGTTTGCTTTCTTAGACGATAATCAAATTTATCTTGATTTATAGAAAATTATTAACATCAAGATATAGTTGTAAAGTGCAGCTGCTTCTGCAAAACTTCGGTGGTTTTTAAGAGTCCAAATGAAGTGATGAGATTCTTGAATTATGCTTATCATGAAATTATTGTGTTTTGGTTTAATTCATTCGGTAAAGAATATCACGATTCATACTCTTGGTAATTGCAAATAGTTCTTTAAATTGTTTTGGGGTTTCTGTTTAATTTTCCTCGTCTCTGGTTTTCTCAGTTTGCAAGTTATTCAGTGGCATCCAATTTCTCCAGAGTGGCAACAACGATTGCCCGAATTTGTGAAGCGCCTAGAGGAAGGCCTATTCAAGGATGCTACTTCAAAGGTATTTATGTACATAAATTAGTTGTAATCTATTTTTCAAATCCTTCGCCTAATGGTTTGCTCAGGATTCAAATTGGGTTTACCAATCCTGTAGCAATTTATTTTATTATTTTGTGAATGTCGTTTCTGTAGTGAAAGTAAGATTGAGTACCCGATCATTTTGATATGTACCCATAATTAGTAGTTCAAATTTTATATTTCTTATTTGCAAAAGCAGTTTTGTCGTATTTGAACTAAAATTTCTGATCTTGAGCTGAAGTTTGTCGCACATTGCGTTTGATAAATTACTTGAGTTGAGGGTAATCTTTCCTTTTCTGTGTCAGGAAGAATACATGGATTCAAATAGCTTAGAACGGCGCTTACGAATTATGGCGAAGCGGTTTCAACCACCAAGCAGTCATAACCAGAATCGTAGTCATCACAATCCTTCTTCACTGGGAACAATGATACCAACTCCAGGGTTACAACAAAGTGGAAATGTAAGCTCAATGATTCCTACACCAGGTAATGAAATTTCGACAGCTAATGGTCCTGGCAGTGGTAATGTGGTCCCCAACACCATGGGAAACATGCTTCAAAATAGCAATGATAGGACTAGCATAATGCATACTAACTCATTATTGGCAAATGATGACTGCACAAATAAAATGGTGCCAACTCCTGGCCTTAATGGGAACATTTATTCACACAGTGGTGACAATATCTCTTCTTTGCCAGGACAGTTGAATAATACATTTCATTCCCAGCAAGGAATAAGTAACATATCCACAGGTATGGGAAACCACATGATGCCTACAATGGGCGTGCCAAGATTTGAAAGCCAGATGATTCCAACACCTGGATTAAGTACACCACAATCTGTGCCAATTAATTGTTCATCTTCTGGTGGATTAGGTCACTCTAATGTTGACCCTCTAACTGCTGCTCAACAGCAACAAGAATATAGTGGAGGGCAAAACAGTCAAATGTATCATAACATGAATGGTCAAGTAGTTGGTACAATGGGAATTAACATGCAGTCAAAAAATTAATCTTACAGCTTGTTAAATGGAAGTATGAGTAATGGGATGCAGCTGATGAATGGCAATCAACATATGATAAATGGTACTAATTCACTTTCTAATACTGGAAGCTTTGCGAATGCTTCTAGGTTTGGACATCTTCAAATGCCTTCACAACAGCAACGTAAGTTTATCTCTTTTTCAATCTAATGATTTTTTCTGCTTCTTGCTTCTATATTATTTTTTGAGTTCCAAAACTAACCTAACATAAATATATTTTATTGTGATTCTGAATTTTAAGAGTTGATATACGTGTGTTTTACAAGCAGCACTGTCTCATTCAATTGCTCCCCTGGCAAGTGATAGCTATGCAATGAATGCAGCTGACCTGGCTGGTTCTGGAAACATGTACAATGCTGCAACATCAGGTGGACTTGCAGTTGGAACAAACTTGAATCCAAATTCCTTAGGGTTACATTAAAAAATGATCCCTGTCCCTGGTTTATCGTCTCAGCAACCAAACCTGCATGTTCAGCAGCAGGTTCAACAGAATAAGTCCCAGTCTCTTGAAAACTCACATCAAATTAATTTTCAATCGCAAAGAGGTCCATTATTTCAGCAATACCAGCAGCAGCTGCAACAGCCATACCAGCAGAATGTGCAACATCAATTTCAGCAGTATCAACAGCAACATCATCAAAATGAACAAAATCAAAATCAACAACAACAATCTCTTTTAAAAAATGAAGAGGTACAGTCTATACAGCCAATTCCAAAATTGCCCATGCAAAAACATTCTGGGATTGGTATGGAGCCCCTGTTGGAATAAGTCACTAGTTTGTTGCACCAAATCTGCTATTTTGTTTAACAGTTGACTGCTGCTCCCTATTCTCTAGCCATCAGTTTTGTAGGACTGTAGTTAACTCCACCACATGTATGCACAATTGAATTTGTCTCCAAACACATGGCAAGGTTGTTAAGTGAAGTGTTAGTGCTGTCACATTAGATGATCCACATGTAAGCTCTAAATAGTTGGAAGTCCTCTATTTATAGAGGTTATGTAATTGGTTGTTTGTGTGCAGCTAGATCAATATGAATATTGAAAGTTATATTTTCTTGTGATCTGTTGTCACCATTTTTAGTTGTTTCATAGTTTTAATTTTTAATATGGTATCAGAGCAAGGTTTAGCCAAGATCAGCTAGAGATTTATTTAGAAATTCAGCTAGAAATATTGCTAGAGGGTTTTGTTGAAGGAAAATATATTGCTGGAAATGGTTTGTTTGCAGGGCTGATTTTTTTGGAATGATATTTGGTTGCAGGGCTATTATGCTGCTGGAATATTGCTAGATTTGTTTGAAGGCTGATTTTTTTGCTAACATGGGTTCTTCAAATGAAATTTTGCCTATCTTTGATGGAAGTGGTTTTGCAGATTGGAAGATTGCAGTCAAGAATGCTCTAAGAGAGAAGGCTTTATGGAGGTTAGTAAATAAAGAAATTGGAGAACCTCAACAAACTAATAGAGAAAAGGAGTTGTGGAAATGCAAGTTGGAGCAAGCTAGAGAAGATATGTTGTCAAATGAAAAGAAAGGCTGATCATTGAAGTCAATGTTTGCAATATGAAGATCACAATAGTGATGGTTGTAGCAAGAGGTGTACTATCGGTTGTACACAACACTTCAAATTTTTTTACTATATTGATGAACTATGTATCTGAAAAATATTCTTAGAGAACTAGCGAGCACAGCGGCTGGGTACCCATGTGACTCGCTAGATGGATTATTTTTCATATGGACTCAATATTAGTATGCTAGAGAAAAGTTTAGAGTTGGTTTACCTATCATTGGATCAATGGTTTTGTGAAGTTTGAAAGGTTTGTGGTAATCCAAAACCACTTGTTTAAGTAAATCTATTGAATGGTTTGTGGTAAGCCAAAATCACTTATTTAGGTGAAAAATCTAAAAGTCTTGAAGGGTTTGTGGTAAACAAAAACCACTTATTTGGGTGAAAGATCTTAAAGCATTTTTTTTCCAAAGAATTTGTGGTAAGCTAAAACCACTTAACAAGAAAAATGAATTTTCTATATTGTAAATGGGTACCTCAAAAGGCTTAATGCCAAGACCTATCATGTTTAAATTTCTTATTGTAATTTCTCCCATTGAAAGAGTCTTTAGTGGTAGAAATTAAGGGAGGATGTTGGAATAAGTCACTAGTTTGTTGCACCAAATCTGCTATTCTGTTTAACAGTTGATTGCTGCTCCCTATTCTCTAGCCATCAGTTTTGTAGGACTGTAGTTAACTCCACCACATGTATGCACAATTGAATTTGTCTCCAAACACATGGCAAGAATGTTAAGTGAAGTGTTAGTGCTGTCACATTAGATGATCCACATGTAAGCTCTAGATAGTTGGAAGTCCTCTATTTATAGAGGTTATGTAATTGGTTGTTTGTGTGCAGCCAGATCAATGAAATAATTTTGTTATCTGCTGTCACCATGTTTCTTTATAGTTTTAATTTTCAATAGCCCCATGGTGAAACATTGCAGCATTTTACTTCACAAGCCACGAATGAAAATTTTCAGCCACAAGTCACAGGTCCATCGGCTCAACAATCTCAGTCAAGAGGACTGCAAATGCCCCAAGATCCTTCTAATCTTCGGCTGTTGTGTCCGCCACTCTCTCAGAATCAACACCAGCAGCAGGTACTGTCTCCTCAGACCCAGGAACAACAACAAACCCAGTCACAGAATGATTCAAATAGCTCTCCTTCATTGCTTCAGACTGAGGCTGTCTTGCAAAACTTGCAAGAGCCAGAATCTCAGGAGAAACTTCACCTTGCAGATCAGATTACAGGTTCTACAGAGCAGGGTCCATCTTTAGCTGACCAGCAACATCTGGCCTAAGAAGTTGAACAAAGTATAAGTAATCATGATGAATCTGAAAACAATCAGCTGCCACAACAATTGTCAATTCAAAGTAGAGCTGAAGCACCATTTGGAGCTATGGGGATGCCTGGACAACCTAATAATAATGAAGAGGAGAGGGAGGAGGATAACTCTGATTCCAAGAGAGAAAAAGGGAAGGAGGAGGTTGAAAAAAGTGTTAACTTGGCCAACAATTCTGTTGACAATGCCCAGTTGTCGGCTGATAATACCTAGGTTTTGGCTGGTAATGCTGCTACCATGGAGACTACCCATGTTTCGGCCATCTTCACCCTTCAACCCATTATCTTTTGTGAAGACAGTAATAAAGTGGACACCTCCCCCATTACTATTTCCTCTCCGGTCAAGGAGAAATCTAAGGTTTTTACTAACCTAAGGGTTTTGCAGGACAACAAACTAGGTATCTCTCTATCTTACTCAACCTACATTATGGATATCATGGCATATACAATTCTAACTAATATGGCGCTCAAGTTAAGTGAAATGCTCAGCTAGTGACTCAGCTAGTTGGAATTTATTTTTCTATTATCAAATCTACTTTTTATTTCCATCGACACCTCTGTTGATTTTATTTCCTCTTGAATAATTGTGTTCTCGGTGTTCTTGTTTGTTTTACTATTAGCATCTTTGCAACTAGGAGCTCTTTGTTCATAGTCTTTCTAAGATTAGCCATCTAACCATTAGTTATAACTATATAATAATAATTCATTATATAATAACCATTTATTCTTTCAACTTATTGCATGTACACACTCTCAAACTCTACTTTCAATTGTTGTAACCTCACAAATTAGGCTTACATTTAGAATGTGCGATCTAAGGTTTATGATTACTATTTTGAAAAGTTTCTTATATAGTCGTCTTGGTATTCTTGACTCTCTTTGTACATGCAATCCTTGTTCATATTTATAATTGTTTAAATGTAATATAAACATAAATAGTTATTCTTACATGTTTTATCATTATCTATGTGAGTGATCTAGTTTAGTGCATTTTCATAACTTATTTCTACATTTCCTATTATTCTAGTTAATAAAGTAATGATAGAAAATAACTAACATAGCATTTTGAAAATAATATTTTATTTAAGAAACACCTTACAATTATAAATTAATCATGTACCCAAAGGAATCTTAACAAAATTCTAAAACAAATTTTAAAGTAATTCTAAAATAGGTTCAAAACAAATGTTCACATCTAAAATAATAAAACTGTAAAGACAATCAACCTAATTTCAATTCATTGATCATACATGTACGAGGACCAATTGTATTTCTCCTATGTGACTATTGTTTCAAACACATGGGTTGA
The DNA here is from genome assembly GCA_028749045.1 of Cupressus sempervirens. Taxonomy (NCBI): domain Eukaryota; kingdom Viridiplantae; phylum Streptophyta; class Pinopsida; order Cupressales; family Cupressaceae; genus Cupressus; species Cupressus sempervirens. Next base: position 600,989,493 of record CM053785.1, read on the forward strand.
TGATTGTAAATCATTTATGTTATAAACTTCTTTATAATTTTTTTCTTGATGAAGCATCGAGACTTCTTGAAAGATCACCCATCTCAATACTACTCCAGCCTGAGCATGCTTAACTACATAATTTCCTCCATGGTTAAACTCAAAGCTTGCAACCTCATTTACAAAACCTTCACCATGTGTTGTGTCTTATGAACCATTCATTATAAAGCCCCTTAAGCTCATTAATTGATAGGTAGGAGATACTTTACACAAGAAGTGAAATTGTGATATTGCTATAGGATTTAATTGTGTGATTTTGAGTCAAACTCATTGACCCATGTTCATGAGTAGTTATTCAACATGAATCAAACTTTTTTCTTTTATTTCAACCATGATTTATTATATATAACTTTCTACTGAATATGAAATTACTCAAAAGCATTAGAATTTATTATTTGTAGGCACAATAAAAAAGATCTAAACCCTCCTAAACCAAACTAAGAAAATATCTCTGCACACTACTTAACACTAAACACAAACTCATATGTTCTTTTACTAATTGCTATATTTATAGGAGTTGATCACATGAACCATAGATGGAAAACTCGTCGAGTACTCGGTGAGTTTTAAAAACTTGTTGAGTTTCCTAGCTCGGCGAGTTTTTCACCAGTTAACTCACCGATTTAAAAATTCGGCAGTCTGGTAGTAAAAACTCGCCGAGTAATCGTGAAAAACTCGACGAGTTTTTCATAAAAAACTCGCGATTTACTGGTGAGATTTTCGCCTGCGGCTTGTGATGGATTAAAGTAGCAGTGAATGTGTTTTTTCTCATTCTTTGTTGTATTTGCATTGTTTAGAGCCTTGAGGACTGAAGAGAAGAAGGTTTGGAGGCATTCTTGGCTGATTGCAAGTGATTCAAGGCGGATTTGAGTGGATTGTAGAGGATTCTAACCGATTTTAGAAGACAAATTTCTTTCCAAGTATGTTCATCTTATCATCGTTTGAAAACTTATTATAGTTTTATAACAAATGTTCTTTTGTTGTTGTTGTTGTTTGTAAATGTTTTCAAATCATTTAAAATCATTTTGAATCATTTGAAACCCTAGCTTGTAAGGATATGGTTGAAGTTTGTTGTTTGCTAAGGATATGGTTGAAGTTTGAAGTTTGAAGTTTGAAACTTTGAATCATTTGAAACCCTAGCTTTTAAGTTCTAACTTTGTTTATTCATTTTTCTATATATTTATGTGTAGGGCAGCGGTCAACCATTAAAAAAATGACAAACCCGCAAGAAGAGTGGCCACAAACACCATGCCCATCTGGATATATAGACACTCAGCTTAAAAATGCAAGAGATAAGGCATGGCGGTATGCCTATGAAGCTCCAAATCCAAATGATATTGGGAAGGTGATATGCATTCACTGTGAGAGAATTATTTCTGGAGGCATAAACCGCCTCAAATACTACCTTGTAGGCATAAAGAAATATGACTCAAATCCTTGTCTCAAGGTAACTGATGAAGAAAATAGATTCATCCATGCCTTGCTTGCAGCTGCTGAAGAGAAAAAATTGAATAGGGAGAGGACAAAATTAGCTATGAGGGCAACCATAGCTGAATCAGAAGGAGCTCCTTTTGATATGCAAGAGGAAGAAGAAGCACTTGAGAACATACCAGGATCTCTTCGTGGCCCACGGATCCACAAACAAAATTTCTCTTTTACCGGTTCCACTTCTTCTACATCTCCTACTTCTTCATCATCACCATCCGGATCCCCATCAGGGATAGGTGGTTATTTTGTGCCTAGGAACACACTTGGAGCAGAGCCATCATTAGAGGGCACTGCATGGTTTAAGGAGGTGTATGAGCAAATTGATATTGCAGCAGCTGATTTTTGATTTTTCAACAATATCTCAATGAATGCTGCTGATAGTACCTATTGGGTCAATATGGTGAATGCAATGACAATATCAGACAAAGGGTACAAGCCGCCTAATCGTAAGGATATGAGTGGAAGGTTAGTATTTTACTATTTAGTAATTATAAATAATTGTGATTCACTTTAGTTCATTGTTATATTTTAAATCTTAATTGTTATAACTTATTTCCTAATTTTTTACTAACACTTACACTTTATTTAATATTACACCTAAATTTTGTAGGTTGCTTGACAAAGCGGTTGGTAGGGCAACATTGTTGATAGAAGACTAAAAGAAAGAGTGGAAGAAGTATGGCTGCACCATTTTATCTGATGGGTGGATAGATGGAAGAAGTAGAACCATTATTAACTTCTTGATTGCTTGCAAAGATGATGTGGTGTTTTGGAAATCTGTCGATGCCTCCAACAAAGTGAAAAATGCAGCCACATTGGCTTTAATGTTGGAGAATGTTGTCATGGAGGTGGGAATAGAGAATGTGGTGCAAATAATCACAGATAATGCAACAACATATGTGGCAGCAGGGAGATTTATTTTTTTATATTTGAATCAATATGAATCATGAATGTAATGCTATGGATAATGGTATTATTCAATTTAGATTTGATGTAATTCGTAAATACTAAATATGGAAAGTTTGTTACTGATTATTGATTTTTTGCTAATCTTTTAGATAGAATCCTCCAAGAGAGGTATCCCACACTTTTTTGGTCACCTTGTGCAGCACATGTCATTGACCTTCTTTTGGAGGACATAGGAAAATTTGATTGGGCGAGTCCAGTTGTGGAAAATGCTAGGCGAGTCACGAAATATATCTATAATCACTCATAGGTTCTCAGTTTGATGAGAAAAGCCACTAAAGGCAAAGATTTGATGAGACCTGCTATGACAAGGTTTGCAACGGTCTTCTTGACGTTGCAAAGTATTCTTGACCACATATTGGCTTTGACGAAAATGTTTGTGTGCGCTGATTGGGTTGCTTCACCTTACTCAAAGAAGCCTGAAGGAGAGGCTGTGGCATGAATAGTCTTTGATGATAGCTTTTTTGCAAAGGCTAAGGAGATTGTGGAGGTAACTTCATTATATTTTTAGTTTATTCAAGTTTCATTATCAATTCATAACTTACTATGTTTTAGATTAAGGTAAAAGCAGGTTTTGAAGGGGCCCCGAAACCCATTACATCAAAGAGAAAGATAAACCATTAAGCACAACCAGGTTTTAAAAGGACCTGAAACTAGCGAAACAACTAAACCAGGTTTTGCAGGGACCTGAAACCGGCAGATATGACTAGTAAAATTAACCAAAAATTTTGGAATCTGAAAGGACAAACAGACTGGAGCAAAGCAGCCAGGAAGGCTATCCAAACCAGATACCAGAAAACCAAAGACAAGACCATAACACCAACCCAGAAGAACCAGTCAGCATAAGGGAACAAAAGATTATCCTTTTAAAATGAGGTTACCCTTACACGACCGAAGGGTCATATCTAAAGGGGGAGCATAAGGCTTAGCCTTCTTCCCTTTAACCGCAATCCAACCGTCCTCAAACTTCGCTGCCTCGGTCACCCAATCTTTAGAGGACAAAGACCCATGGAACCCAGGGAACGTAGAGGCCTTCATAACTTACTATGTTATTAACTAATTTGTATTTTTCAAATTTCAAATGAAGATGTCTCTGCCCCTGGTTCTAGTCTTGCGCACATGTGATGGGCAGCAATCCCCAATGGGAGGTCTTTATGAGGCCATGTATAGGGCGAAAGAGGCTGTTAGAAGTTACTATCATGAGGATAGCCTCAGATTTGACCCCATTTGAGAAATAATTGATAGGAGGTGGAACAATATGCTCCATCAACCTATTCATGTAGCAGGCTACTTCCTCAATCCCAAATTCAGGTACTATGATAATTGATTGTCCTTGAAGTTGGGATTTTAATAAGTCTTTATTTTACTTTACTTTTTAAAGTTGTGTAGTAAGACTTGATATCATTTTCTATTTGTTTTAGGGCTGATGATTCCTACTCAGATCCTAATGGAGAGGTCATGGAAGGTCTCTCTAAATGCATTGAGAGAATGATATCAAGTGAAGAGGACAGAGACCTTATTGTGATCGAACAACAAATCAATGTGGAATCAAGCGGTCCTTTGTTCTCTTCTATGCTAGCAAAGAGAGCAAGATCTACTCAAGCACCAGGTAAAGCGTCAAACTTTAAAAATTTTGCTAATTGATAAGTTGTGCTTTTGATTTTTTTTTTTATTGCTTTATAACTTTTTAAATTTTGTTTTGCAGATGCTTGGTGGGCAAGTTGGGGTGGCAATATCCCCAATTTAAAGAAATTTGCTCTCAGAGTCCTATCCCAACCTTGTAGCTAATCCTATTGTGAGCGCAATTGGATTATTTGAGTCCATCCATACAAAGAAAAGAATCAGAATGACTCAAAAACGGCTTAATGACCTTGTTTATGTGCACTATAATCTTAAGTTGTGCATAAAAAAGACATAGCTCTTAGAACTACTTGGTTCGCTTGATCTAGATGAGATAAATCCTTATTCTGATTGGATAGCACAGGAGCCAAGTCCATTGTTTTCACCAGATGAGATCGCTGATTTGGAGAGGCAGGCCATGGAGGGGGAGGCTAACACTAATTTTCAATTCACTATGGATGACATTGAGGATGAGGATGAGGATGATGATGATTTAGGCGAGGATCAAACATTACCATTAGGAGGAGATGCATCCTCTTCTAGGACGCCGAGCTAGTCAGTAGGGATGTCGAGCGAGGGGGCACAGCCACAGAGTTCACAGTCACGCAACTTACGCCCTATCTCAGTGCGGGGCACTTCTTTTAGGACTAGACCACCTCGCTTTCTTGCTAGTGCAAGTGGAAAGAGGAAGATGTGATTGACATTGTCACATTGTATTGATGTATTTAGACTTTTAGTATTTACTTCTAGTTTGACAGATTGAAACTATTTAGTAATTTTCTATTTTGCTTCCTACCATGAGCATTCTGCATGAGAATGCAATTTTGTACGCATTATGCATTTATATATATCTAAACTTCGTTTCTTTCTTTTGTATTCTCTTTAATTAACTTATTAGATGCATCTTCTCATTAAATTTTGCAAAATAAATGTATTTTTAATTAAATTTCAGCAATTTTTTAGGTTCCTGAGTTTTTCTTGAGTCTTTTTTTTAAATTGCCGAGTTTTTCCTGATTAAACTTTTGGGGGGCTTGGCAAGTTTTTGCATTTGGCGAGTTTTCCAACTATGACATGAACTACAAATAGGAAAAACAAGTTACAAATGACATATTAGTTACATTATTCACCTATAGACTAGTAGTGAAAGCATGTAGCTAGATGGTTAGATGTTGAATTCTAAAACAAATATGGTTATTAGTTTTTTTTTATAGATATTTGGAGTCGATTGTTGTGTGTGTTTTAGTATCTATGTTTCTAATCACACTTCATGGTTATTAGTTATTTTTTATAGATCTTTGAATTCAATTTTGTGTGCTTTTTAGTATTGACGTTTTAGGTCATAATGTGTGATCCATCATAACTTACTATTATGAATCTCTTGCTTTACTTTGTCCTAATAGTAGATTATGGAATGTGATTCTAAATATTGATATAAATAAATACACATACAATTGAATCTAAAGATCTATGAAAATAATTATGATGAATTGTGAAAATTTGAAATCTCTAGAAATTAGTAGTGTTCAAATAAAACATGTATGATAATGACATAAAATCACAAATACCTCTCCCATGCTATTGCACCAATTCACGCAACTCAGATTTAGCAGCATCAAATACAGAGGAAACTTTCTACTAGTAGAAAGTGATAAAAGAAAACAGGCTACAGAAGTCAATATGGATTATAATTGTAAGGTCCTTAAATAAAACTTGTAATGCTCTTCCTCTAAGCACAATAAAACAAAAGGAAGCATCTTTATCTTTTGGAATAGCACTTCAGCTGTTGTAGATAATTTTGTGTATCCTTAAGTTTCTAAACATACGGTGGTTTGACGTTTTTTAGTAAGTTTATGTACAAGTTAATAGTTTATAATTATAATTCTGACTTTTGTGCACTAATAGTTATGTACGCGAAATTGACAACTATTTTTACAAATTAATCCTTGATAATAAGGATTCTAGTAATTGTAGGGTAAAATAAATGTTTATAAGAATAAAAAATTGATCATTTCAAGATGCTGACCAAAAACATAATCTTTATTGCAAGCTATTTAATTTTTAATTTTTTTAACAGTGCATCGAATACTATTTTATTTTTAATTTTTTTCAGTGGTCCATCCAATATCTGCCTATGTACTTTAATTAGTATAGATATCTTAGATAAATCTATGTAAAGAAGTGCTGATAGATACATATTATAAACATTATTAAAATTTAGTTTAATACATCTAAAAATATATGTTTTTCCATTTTTTTTTGTGTTTTCACTTTTTAAATTTTTTTATATTTTGATTCTTTTTTGCATTTTAGTTTTTAATTTTTTAAATATGATTATTTGTATCTTTTATGTAATATTTATTAAATTATTTTTTAAAATTATACAATATTTATAATAAAGATTAAGATTTTGACATGTAGATGGTTGTCAAATTTAACCTAAAAAGTAAATGTTAACATTAACACACTCTTGGCCTAGTGGTGGAGAACTTGGTACTCTTGAAAGAGAGGTCACAAGTTCAAATCCCACTGGGGGTAGGGTATGTACGCTTTGTTTGTAGCGCCAAGTGCCTCTCGAAAAAGAGTACGAGGTAGTCCCATATCATTGTCACTATATGTAAACCGAAAAACTATGGCATAGTGTCGTGGACTATAAAACCACCTTACCTTACCTTCTTACTCACACCTTCCCACTCTATCCATGCTGTCATTGTAGAATGCCTATCGACAGTAATAATTGTCTTAATAATTGTCTATTATAAATACCAAAGAAGAAAATAATCAATTATTGACCTGCTAAATCATTTTTAACTGAACTTAAAACATAAACATAAGAATTTCGTCAGCATAGGAGGTCAACGTAAAGTACGGTGGACAAACGGCTATGGGGATTGGAGTATGGCTTTAATATTGTTGTTATATCTGTAAACTGAATATTATCAGATGTTGGTATGGGATGGGCAGGGAATGAGGAAGTGATGCAGTTCTTGTTCTTATGCTGGAGCTTCCATGATGAACATGAAATTCCTAGCTGTAAAGCAGAGTAGAGTGTATGAGAGAGTGTACCTGTACAAGAAACACGGAGCGAGGTGGGATTTTCATATAATGTCCCAACTTGAAGTCTGACAAGAATGAAACCGCTTGACTCATACTCATGTACCCATATACCTTGAAGCACACATTTGCAATGGGCTTTCCAGGAAGAATGTATCCCATTATGTACTCTGTTATTATGTTCAGCCTGGTGTCTGCACAACACTAACTTGAATTGGGATCATCCATGAATTGAATTAGCACGCTTTATCATTTCTCATCAATATGTTTCAGTTTTACCTGATTAGTGGTGGCAGTCATAACACTGATGGGCAAAGTGAAAAGGGACGCTAAAGCACAAGCCAGGATTAAACCCCACCATGGAAGCTGCACCTGTTCCTTGTAAAACTCACACAGTGCAAATGAAACAGCCAAAGTAGCAACAAGGAGAGTATAAAACCACCATGGTGGAATGTCTTCATATTTGCGCATCAATTTTGTATGGATATCAGATGGATTGCTTCTAGAATCTGTAGCCCTTTGTCACATTTCCCTGAACAGAGGATATTAAAATAGAACAAAACATTGCTGTGTCAAAAATCAAAGCAAAATACTGGGTACCACTACCCTTCAAATACAACCACTAAATTACTCACTTTATTCAAAACCTACCTTCCATGGAAGAGAGAAACATGGGTAATTGTGGAAGCTATGGTTGCAAAGCCAAATCCATGGAAGCTGAGAGCAAAAAACAGGCTCATATGTATCTGACCATTTTTCTCATAGGCTGCGTGATCCAGCTCAAATCGATCGTTCACAATCGCTGTGATGTTGTAGCTCTGTCCTTGAGCATCGAATAAATATGAGCTGAAAATGGGGAAGTTCTTAGCATTGTACATATTAGTCCCCCAATAAGCCAGAGGCACAGCAAAGTATACCACCAGAACATAGCCCACCAACACATTTGCAATAGCAAAGAATGGGGAAACCAGAGGGCTTAAGAGGAAAGCTGCTATTGTACTCCAATCCAAAGCAAAGGCGCCGAGATTCCTGATCCAATTTGATGTGCTGTCACTGAATGAGGCTATATCCAACACACCCATGATATGCTCGACAGGGTTGAAAATAAATACCCAGGAAAACCATGATAACAAAAGCTGCAAGTCATTGCAATAAAGAAGAACTTCCCCCGAGACATGCCCTTTCCATCGTCCTTCTCGTGCAGTGCCCTGCAAACCCCAATTCAAGCAATGTGTAAACCCTCATATGCAACAAACATGAAATTTCAGCTGAACAGCGCAAGACCCAGTGATAAACGGGACATAAACAGAGAAAGTGATTATTTAACTGGTTGGTAAGTGAATGTGATAACTAGGTCTCGATAGTAATTACCCCCAAATTGAGTAATAATTCATTGTCATTGTGCAACAAAACAGAACATGGTGAAGCATGTATATATACCTGAAGAGAGAGACCTGAACGAGAGTGGAAGGCCAACACATATGAGCAGGCTCCACAACATACTTCCTCAGAAATCCAGCCCATCCATATCCCAAAACCTGAATTACCTCAAGGATTATTAAAAAACCCTAAGGCAGAAAACATGAAAGAATTCTGAAATTTATAGTAGAATTACTTGTGTGGTTATTATGATGAGCCAACTGGCCACAAAGGAGATGTTTCTATGGTAAAAAGGCCTTAATGATATCAACAATCCCCACAGTGTAGGCAGGTCCCCAGCCAAAGGCATATCCAGCGTTTGCAAAGATTGTAATGAGAACATGCTCCTTCATATTGAAAGGCTCAGGATTCAAGGAGAAGCTGCCCAAAAGAGGCAATCTGTATTTTGTAGTGGGCAGAATAGAAGCCATGAAACGCCCAATTGGAAGAGCTGCTATCTGGACTGAAATCTGAATAATAACAAGAGGCTCTGTTCTGTAGTCGAAGAACTGATTCAGAAAAGAGAGAGTAATGCAGGAAAACAGCCCCAAAAACCACATTCGAAAGGTCCAAGCTGGAATAGAAGGATCATCATGTGTGCTCACTGTGAAGGAACTTGTCTAAATGCATAATAGTTGTGGAGTTTTCATGGAATGGATAAATATAGGGTTAAAGTGAAGCGGAAAAGAAATAATATTTTGAATAATAGTTGAAGTTAGCATTGTGAATGCATTGCAATATTAAGCATTTACACCAATATTTTGTTCAACATGTGAAATATGGTACAAACAATTAGGAAACAGATATAGAAAATAGGAATTGAATTTTCTCATTGAAGATAATTCATTTATTGATTGATATCTTAGTAAACAGATATAGAAAATAGGAATTGAATTTTCTCATTGAAGATAATTCATTTATTGATTGATATCTTAGTACCACTACACACAAATATTAGTGAACAAATAAGATGTCTTCAAAGACTTATTAAAGAAATTGTTTATGCACCTATTAAAAATTGAACTATTACATATTTGTGCTTTCATATAAATTAAACTATATTAAATATTCAAACAAAATAATTATAAAATATAGTTAAATAATTTTAAACAAAAGAAAATAATTCTATAATATAAATTTTAATTGTACTTGTAGTTTGATTTTTAAATCTATCAAAATAATCAATAAATTTTAACATATGTTTGAAATGAAAATTACTAATAAACAATTCTTTTAATATTATTATATTTATAAATCTAAGAAGTTATAATCTATAGAAAAATTAACCAAATTACCTATTTTGAAATAAAATCAACTTTGCCTTAACTGAATATATATTTTATAATTGATAAGATTAAAAAACTTTTAACTCTATAAATTCATATGACTTCTTGTTCATAAACTATCTTAAATAATAAATGTATTTAAAAAAAGAAATATAAAACATTTAACTCTATATTTGATTACAATATCTATATTTGAACTTGGTGAAAAATAGATAGTGATAATTAATATTGATTAGACATTAATTTGTGAGGTGGAAGATAAAAATGAATTTAAAAAAAGAAGTTAATCCACTTGTGTGGAAAAGATAAACTTGTAATTAATGCATTGATAGAGTTATTATAAATCAATGTATTTGCAAAGTGTTTGAAAATTCTATATTTATATGTAATGAAAATTAATTTTACTTCTTACTATTTTTACTCCAAACCAATCACAATAAAGATGATTAACCTTTTTCATATTTTAAAATCATAGATAAAGGTATGAACATTAGACATTTGTATACAAGCAAAAAAATATTTGACTACTATTGGTTGGATAAAAAAATTATTTACATCTAATGGATGCGTTAGTATCCTACCTACAGTAGGAACTAATAAGGGGTAACCAAGTGTTCTCAAAATACAATCTTTTGATTATAGTAATCTAATGGGAGTTCATACAATTGCGATCAAATAGTTTGACAAATACAATTATAGTATCATTGTTAAAATCACAAAACTTAGGAGTACAAAACATTTTCAATGGATACAAATAAATTGTTGTAAATATTAGTGGTGAAAGAGCTCTACAAATCGTATTCCCATTTTTTGAATTGATTTCATTATGGTCAATATTGTTGTGGAGGAACTAGCTCCTCTTGATCTAGATCATGAGTTGTCTATATGTTTGGATATGATGCTTGTGTTTGGTGGGTCCCTGATGCATGTGGCATTGCTATTGTTGCACCTCATTTGGAAGCTTGTGTTGATGGTGGGATTGTTGACCTAAGACCGACCCCCACTCCCACCATGCATGGTGGTTTTGTAGAGAATGTACCTGTGATGGACTTAGCAACCTAGACCAACACCATTCCAAAGGATGGTTGCAACATGTTTGTGTATGAGAAGAATGTTTTGATGACCTAGGCTAGCACTTGGAAAATTGTTCTCGTGGGTCACCACACTCTTGTGTTGAAGCTCCCACAACCCTAAGTCTCTTAAGGTGAGGACAGTTTGAAAATTTGTCTCCTAGACAACATTGCCTCCTCCCTCCACTTATGCTTGGTTAGAAGATATTTTGTGTTTAAACCGACGATTGACATGGTAAGCAGGTGACTTAACTATGAAGCTAAAAGGAAGTGTTGGCATCTCTGCCATGTTAGGATGACTTTTCCTTTTCAAACTTATAGCTAGGGAATCATCTCCGATTTTGGAGCTATTGAATCATAGCTTAGCTCTCTCTAAATGAAAGTTGAGATTTGATCCTAGAGCTAAACTCCATTGGTTGACCCTTGTCTAGGTCAAATTACATGGCCTCCTACTGGATTTTTGGGATGAAAGAGTTTTTAGGTGGATAGGTAGTTTCTTTGGCCACTTTTTCTTTTTTGCTAACAATGTCACACAATAGAAGTCCAGATTAGTTTATGCCAAGTTCTATGTGAATGTGGCAATGAATAGGCACACCCCTAACTTTATTTTACTCAAGTCTAAATAGAGTAAGTGAACACAAGCTACTATTAATGAGAGTACCTCCCTATATCCCCAACATTGTGCTAAGCATGGGCACATTTTTTTGATTGTAAGGCCCCCAAAAGGATCCTAAGTTGAATAAGAAGGTGTCTACCTCAGGTATAATGGGGGAAATCCATTTATCAACCCCTCCTAGTGGGTGTGTTATTATTGGCCCAGATGCTAGTATGAGTCAATCCTCTTAGGAGACGGAGAATCTGCATGGGTTGGTGGACAAGGAATGACCCTTTTAGATGACATTCTCATTTTAATGAAGGGACTAGAGCCTAAGGAAAACTTCATCTGCCAAATGAGAGGCAACTTGGGTGTGGATTTGCAAGAAGGGGATATTTCATAGAGAATGGAATGCAATGGAGAATTGAATGGACATGGTGGATTGACACTAAAGAATATTTTGTCTACCTCAGCTCCTAGTATGAAGAAGAATGGTGAGGCAATTTTGTTTTCTATCACAATGATGGAGACCAAGAATATGGGTATTATTCGGGAGGGAAAGATGGGATGACATGTGATGCAGGATATCCTTGGGTTGTTGGCAATGTTGCATCCCTGAAAAGACATTTGCTAGTTTCCTAGTTTTGAGTAATATGTCTGACAGATTGATTTGGCAAACACATGTTTCTCCTTTCTAGATATTCGAGATTGGCTTCTTATTATGGAGCTATCATGGATCATTATCCTATGTGTGCAAAATTCAATGTAATAATTGGTTGGAGTTATGCTTCATCTTCTTGAGTGTTGATTTCCTATGTGGTTCTTCATATGGTGCTTGGAATTTGTTTCAATGAGGTCCTGTATTTAAGAGTTAGCTTATGCACTCTTGGATCTAGATGGTTGGATAACATGGGGACCTACATCTAAGGTCGTCGAATATATGATAATGTATTATGTATTTGGTCATTAATTCATTGAGGATCAGTCCTATATTATATAACAAGTTTTCTATTATTAGAGATGGTGAACTCTAAGCTAACTTGCATGTCCTAATGACTATATATGTAATGTAATTGAGTCTTGTAAAGAAGGATGAGTAGAACAAGAGGATAGCCCGAGAGATAGGATTTTAGTGTGTAATCTGGAATATATTGGTCATAATCAAGCAGGCCTTACAACCTGGCATGTATGTGGTTAATTTGATGTAATTCATGATTTTTTGTTAATAAAAGAGTTATTTCCAATTGTATCCTGTTTTACTACTATTGTGTTGTATTTATTGGGGGTTTGATCATCTCCTTTGGGTATACATTGGCCTTGTACTACATCAACATGGGATGCTCTATCCTGAACAAAAATATTTCTTCTACATTGGCTTTGTCGCTCATGACTACTATTATAGATTTTGCAGTGGAGGTTATTGAGTCTATCATTATTTCTCTAGATTGTAGGTCTTTGTTTCTCCTATGAAACCAATAAGGGGGAATGAAAAATGTCAAAAATGAAGATGAGAGGAAGCAAGAAGGCCGATGTGGGAACTGAAACTAAGCCCAAGGACCATGTGAAAGGGCTCTAACAAAGGAAATAGCTAGAGAAGTTGCTAGTGGGTGACAACTGACTCTGGAGACTTCTAAAAATAGTGAAAAATGGTGTTCCTTTTCTAGAACTTGAGGGGCTTAAACATCCCACAAAAGCAATATGCTTTAATGTAAAACTTTATTGACCTTAAGCTAGACCTATTACTAATTCAAGAAGTCAAAATGAAATCTTAGAATTTGGCTAAGCTAGTGGATTGACTTTGGTAAGGGGTTGCTTTCTTTCATAGTGAGGTTGATGCTCCTTCAAGAGGTATGGTGACCCCGTGGAACCTAATTAAGTTCGATGGTGACGCTATTTCTTTCTCTCATAACTTCTTGGTTGTTATGTTTAAAATAAATAACTATTCTTTGTATATATTTAATTTTTTTACACCTAATACTACAAATGGTTGGGCTCCCATCTAGGGGGAATTTCTGCTATCATGGATGATAATGATGATGCTTCCTATGTATATGATTTTTGGTGACTTCAAGACTCCTCTAGACTCCCATGAGAAGGTGGGAAGATTGATAGACTACAATCCATGATAGGAAAGGCCACTATTTGATTTGATTTAGGTTGGATAGAGTTCTATTATCTTCTAGATTGGACCTTGGTTACAACTCTATCCTCAAAACCCTACTTCACATTGTTTTTGTCATTCACCGATGCCCCTCAATTGGGTTGATATTCCTATTTATGGTTCCCTCCCCTTCCACAATGAAATTATGTAGCACTCACATTCTGAGTTTCAAGATTGTATTCAATCCTAGTGGAATATATCTTTGAGGGGTTCAACTATATTTGAATCTCTAAGAAATTGGAATGTATAAAAAGGGAGTGAGACAATGGAGAAAATCCTTTTCTAGGGACTTCTTTAAGAAAATGAAGGAGGTTGAATTAAATTTGGATCCAAAAATTTGGAATAAGGTCGTTCCATAAATATCACCTATAACACATCTAAAACACATTACGATATCAATTAACATGCTGCCAATAAATAATTAGTCATAATAATCCAGTCAACATGTTTCCTTACTAAGTTAGCTAAGAAATAATTTCCCTCTCAATGAATTTCCCTTTCACTGACCAACAATCAAACTAACTTCCTAGTTTTGATTCCTTAAAAAATCCAAATGTCGAGACAAATATAAGTCTTTACAATATATCCATAATAGAAGACCAAAATGTTTTCCCCTCAAAACATGCCGAAGAGTATATCACACTTCTATCTGAAATGGTTGTCAATAAATATTGTCTATAACTAGTCTTTAAAAAGCTTATATAACTTCTCTAAATCAAATCTAAAACATGTGCTATAAAAAATATAGCATGTAGACTCACCAATCATTGTCTCATTAGACTCACAAGATTTGGTTCAATAAACTATTTCTCTATGAGAACATTGTGTGCATTGTTCATCAACAAGAACATTGTTTGGTAGACATATATGTGGACATAAATGATAAAACATTAATCCCAAACATAAACAAAAAAATTCCTAAAAGGAATCACTTCCAATATCCAACAAGGTTTCCTACATGTGATGGTTTCCTCTGGGACTAGAACTCCTCACCTTTTCATTTTGTGTAGTACTTCTAGAGATAGAGAGCTTCTAGGATTCCTTGCCTAGGTTCTACATTTTAATTTTTTTCTTTTTTATTCATGTGGGACTTGATGTTATCTCCTCAACAAGGTGGTAATGGACCTTTGGTTCAACATGGTTGAGTGATAGTGATTCTATTACCATTTAAGATTTTGATAGACTTGTATCAATGTTGAATTGTCCTTATTTCATTTGTACCATTCTGTTCATAATACTCAGAGACTTGTTCCTATTCTCAGTTGTTGCACTTTGTATCTTTTGAGATTCTTATGAGATATTATATTGTATTTGTACTTGATTTTTTAGTACATACCTTGTGCTATGTGTAATGGATATTATGTCACTAAGTACATGTTATGATATCAATTGTATTCATTTATGAGATGATATATTTGATAATTTATAGATGTGAGATATTGTACTTGTGGTTAAACTAAAGAATAAAATTTAAAATTATGTGTTTCTACGTTATACCCTTGAGAAATGTAATTTGTATTTTGTATTGCATTTTTGTTTATGTAGTGTGTTTTCATGATATTGCTTCCTCATTGGTATCATTGATGTTGTATAAAACTTTAAGAAAAATAACTGTTTAGTGAATTTAGTTACATGTTTAGGTTACTTTTTCTTGGGTTGCATAGTAGGGTGATTATTTTAGTGGTGAATCTTTTCCATTTGGTGATCCTATCTCACCATTCAATCATCATTTGGCGAATAGCACATGTAACGTTGGTCAACCATGCCACCAGATATTTATACGATTTGGGTCCAACACCCATGCTAGTCATCCATTAGTTTTCACATGATTGGTTAAAACTCTCAGTCTAATTGCCATTGTAATATACATTTTGCATACATTTATTTTAAAATTTTGTCATCTTTTGCATGTTGTTTCTTATTGGACAACGTTCTTTCACGATTACTACAACGAATTAATTTTCCCTTGGGTTGGGCGTCGCCTACCATTTTCCTGACTTATGTCGACCACTAGCCTCGTTTAGCCAATTGTTTCCTATTGTGGGCTTACATAGGAAGGTGTGTTTTGCCTACATTTGACATTCTCACTTGTTAATCCCATGTAATTCACCAACCTAGATTGGTAGGA
Source organism: Cupressus sempervirens (assembly GCA_028749045.1). NCBI lineage: Eukaryota > Viridiplantae > Streptophyta > Pinopsida > Cupressales > Cupressaceae > Cupressus > Cupressus sempervirens. Next base: position 601,005,316 of record CM053785.1, read on the forward strand.
TATATGCATTCATAACTATAAGATACTATTATTCTAAACAATTCTCTCTTTTTTGGTCTAGAGACTAGCATTTCTTATTGTTGTCAATGTTTCAAAGTACTGAGTACATTGCCCATTGACTCGTGGACCATGGTTTTCATAAAAGGTAAGTGGTTTTTAATTTATTTTTTATGTGGTACTGGTACTGTCCACTAGACATCTCACATGGTCAGATAGGTTTGTAAATTTTATTGGGTAGTATTGTAGACTGTAGGATTGTAGTACCCTTTTTATGAGAATAAATCATATCATTGTTATTATATGTAGTCTAAGTAGTCTATTGTCACAGTCTTTGACTTGTCACTCTTTCAGCGTTTTGTTCAACAAGTTGATTTTTTTTTTTTGCAACCTTTATCGATTTTCAATGTTAAACAAGAGGGGTAATTAGGGTTCCAATAGGATCCTTGAAAGCCAAGAGAGGCCACCATTACCAAAATGCAGAACCATATCAACATATTTTAGTGGTGGAAATGTTGAAAGCCTACAAGATTCACAAATTATATCTCTAGTGGATATTGAAAAAGGAGATTCATCACAAGTTGCACACCATATTGAAGAAGTTTGAGTTGGTGAACTTGATATCTCAGTCAAGGAAAAACTTGAACATGATTTGGAGGCACTTCCCATGAGTAGGGAGTCACAAAATGATATTATAGACTTGGAGTTGGGTGAGAAAACCAAAAGTGATTCCATAAATGATGTTCATGCACAAAAGGGGAAAAGAAAATTGAAAAAAAAAAAGGATTGATCTCGCTAGGATTTGTCCAAAAGGAATTTTCAATTAGAATGGGTGGAAAAGTACTGGTTCATTGAACCAGTGCCCAATCCAGTTGATGGTGAGCCTCTTGTAGAATGTAGATGTAAGATTTGCATAGAGATAACAAAGAAGGAGAAGAGGTTGCAACTTAAACTTGATACCATAGAAAAGCATATCGGTAAATTTTGCAAAAAGGAAACTATAGATGGATTTGAAAAATCTATGCTAACTTGGAAAATTAATGACAACTATCTGCATATCAAGAATGTCAAATTATATGAGTTACACGAGCAATTATGCGAGAAGTGTTCTACAGTAGAAGGTTCCATTGAAGATTTCATTGGGAAAGAAATGGAAGTGGAAAATATGGGAAAAGTTGTTCAATTAAGTATGGTCTTTTATATTTTGAGTAGAGGGTGTCCTATGACGAACTACCCTTCAATTACTAGTTTATTGCACTTTTTTAAAGTTTGAAACTATCTGAACAATCATTGGTTAGTAAACAACGAGTGAGATGGTCTAGTTGTCTTGCACACTTAAAAAAAGAAGATATGAAAGAAAAAAATAAAATAGTCAAATTTCATTGCATTGTCTCTAGATAAAGTTACATCAATTGATAATACTTCCTGGGTGTGCATGCATGTTTATACTGTAAATGATCTTCATCATCAACCCTTTCTACTATTTGTTGCTAAATTGAATTGTAGTGCGACAACCAAAAATTTATATGATTTATTAAAGAGTACTCTAATTGATTGTGAAGGTATGGATAGCACGGAGATTGCCAAAATGTTTATGTGTGTTGGAGAAGATGGAGTTTCGGTTATGCAAGGTCATAAAGGTAGTGTTTGCAAAAAGATCAAGAATGATTTGACACCCTACGCTATTCCCATTCACTACATAGCCCATCGAATGAATCTAGTTTTTGGAATTGTCAGCGATTTTGGTTGTGTAAGTAAATTGGAATCTTTAATCAAAGAGATTTACCAATACTCTTGTTGAAATCCAAAATGAGTCTGGGAATTTCAACACTTTTCTCAAGGACTTACTGATGGGAGGAAGCTTCTTAAAGACAATGATACTAGATGGACCTCTTTGGATGGACCATCACATCAAGTATTCTCTAAATATCCATCATTTCTTGGACTAATCCACTTTGTGCAAGACAGATTCTCTTGACTATATTCAAGTCTAACTAATGTTAAGATACTCTTAACTTTAGCAGCTATTCTCCCCATGCTACAGGACACAAGAAATGTTATGAAAAAGGTTCAAAAAAGAGCTATGTACATTGCATAATATAATAAGCTACATAAAATGACATGTAAGAGCCTGGATACTATGTATCGATTACAACCATTAGATGAATCAAAGTTTGCAAAGTGGATAGAAATCACAGATTTGAACAATCCTGGAAACTTTTTACATATTGGTGAAAATGATGAGGTATGTGCCAAGGTACGTGGAGTTGACATACCAATGTAGTGCTATGACCATGTCGACCCTAAGTCCAAGCCCAATGAATCAGGAAGCAAAGTAGAATTAGAACCAAAGAAGGTACTTTCATGTGTTACAAATGAAGACTTCAAGAAGATCAAAGACTTTGTGCTTGAATCTATCAAGTGAGTTTGCTACAATATTTTGTCACAAATTAGATTCAAATTCCCTCTAGAGGAATTGCTCAAAGCAATGTATATTATTTTTCCTCAATATTGGTCTCTAAACTGTTCAAGTGATTTTTGAAGAAGAATGATGTCTTTGATCCAAATTTATGTAAACCTAAAGTAATAAATGGAGTAACTATTGTTGGAATTTAACAAGTGGGAAGATTTACTTCTGGGGGGGTGAATCAAAAGTAACTAACTTTAACCTTTTCAAATCCTTTTAACTGAAACCATTCACATGCATCTAATTTATCTAATAAACATGAAAGTAAAGACATGCATGAAAATAGATAACACACAATTTTGGTGACCCAGAAACCCTCCAAAATGAGAACGTAAAATTGGGGTGGGAATTACACCCACAAAATATCACTGCAACAATGTGTAACTGTCCAAGGTTACAATGTTTGACCACTTCCAATGGTCTACCCTATGAAAGGCCTATCCTATTAAAGAGTTTAAACTCTGTTAAAAGTGACTTGGTTAATGGATTTCACTACCCTGCTAAAAGTAGGCTTGGTTAAAGGACTTTAGTACATTCACTTGGAATGCTACCCTGTTAAAGGATTTACAAATGGCTGCTAGGCCAACCTAAGTCCATTGGATTTCCATATCTAATACAATTGCTAGAGAGTATTAGAAAGTCTTTGACCTGATAGCTTTGCAATCTTCAATTGCTGATTCCAGATCCTTGTTCTTCTCTTACTGATTTGATCCTTGCTAGATCTGATATGTCACTCTGCAAGGTTCTGATACTCTGTTCTTCAACAACTTGATTTTTCTATGTTGCTCTGTTCTCCACTAAGTCCTTCTTTTTTTACCCTTCTGCACTACACTATAATTCACCCATACACTTTGTTCTTGCATATCGTCTCTCTTTTATAATGCGGCTTTGTTCTCCTTTTAAAGATTTCAAAGACTTAGGGTTAGGTATGAATCTATGATTAATATTAAATCTTCATTTCCTGCTTATTTCTTGCACTATTCCTATTGGTTGCATGCCTTCTCCATTTTTCTTATTGGCTGTGATGGCACTCAAAATTGCATTCCCGCTTTGAGTGCCTATTCCAAATTTTGATTTACTTTAAGCCCCTATGATTGCCTTTCATGCATATGTACCCAGTTGTTGTTTTAAGGCTTAAATGGTGTTTCATGTTTCTAACACCCTTCATTCAGCCCGTGCATGTGTTTCATGTTGATAAACTGACATTCTGGATCATTCTGCGAAGTTCTACTTTGAGTTGGTGTCATATTTCACATTTTTCCCTGAGTGTCAAATAGTGTTCAGCAGTCCAGTTTGCTTTTGAATATCTTTTACCCAGTTAAGATTCATGACTCACCACTTTGAGGATGTTTAGTATGCATATCAAAGGACCTATGTTCCAAGTTTCAAGTCATTTTGAATCCATTTGACTAGGTTTCAAACCCCTCAAAGTTGGTGATTTACTATTTTCATAAATCTGTATATTGTTCATATTTTCAGGTAGCCCTGTTTGACAAGCTACAAATTTTGACCAGTTGAACCAAATGAGAAATTTCTTTTTGCATCATATTCTAGAGGTCAGAGACTTTCTACGCTCTATATTTGAGCTTATGATGAATCCGTTTGATTAGTTTTCAAATGTGATTCTATTTGCAAATTTTAAAGTTTCACTGGTATTCAGAAGTGCAGATTGATCGGAAGCCCTATTCGGGATGCCATATCTTTGAGTCCATGATTGGTGAGACTGAATAGTTTGTTCCCTTGCATTATACTCCAAAAATACTACAAGTGTGCCAATTTTCAAGTCTTGACGAATCCGTCTGCACACTTTCACATGGCCATTCCATTTGCAAAAAAAACTATTTTACTGATGTTCACTATCTTGCAAATCCAGGTAGCCAACTTTAGACCTTTTTCAAATGTGTCTCGTGATTTTTCATGAGCCCAAATCACAAAATTATATTCTCCTCGTGACAAAGAACCAATGCCCCAGTTTCCAGATCTTGAAGTGTCTGTTTGCCCAGTTTTCAAGGCTCAAACCAAACACAATTTCCAGTTTTCTGACATGTTTATTTGCAGGTAATTTGAAGTGGAGGTCGATATCTTTTGACCCTGATGTTGTCATATAATAAGATTTGGCAAGCCTGTTGAATGTGTCAGAAAGAACAGAATTCGAAAGTTTTGGAGCCCGATTATCAGGCCTTCCTGTCACGTGAATCACAATTTGAAGAACAATGATAAAATGAGTTTTAAAGTCTGATTCAATGCTCAAAGTGGATTCCAGTCAATTTGAGATGATCTATGGATCAATTTGCCAAATCAGTTGTTTGGAAACAATTTTTTTTTTTAGCCGGATCCACTTTGGGGCCCGACTGATTCCATCATATGGATGAAATTATTTATGGATTGAAATTGCTCAGGTTACAATTGATGAAATCAAGGAATTCTTATTTTCATGATTATAAATATGGATATCACTTTCTTTACTTCTTCATTAGAAGTAATGATTTCTTCATCAAAAAGAAAGTTTTTTCTTTCTTATACCAAAATTGGCAAAGTGTTGGTTTCCATTGAATGTGGAGACTTAGCATAAGCATATTTGATGAAGCAAAATAAGTCTATTATTTTACCTTGGTTTGAAAAGAGATCATCCACACCACAGGAATGAAGAGGCTCCAACATACATGAGTGAAGGCTGCGGCTTAAGAGCAGAGCCATAGGTATTTAAGCATCCACGCCAAAGGGAGAGAAGGTATAAAGAATTGTGAAGCACGGTCAATCATTACAGCAGATCCAATGCTATATGCATGCCCATCCATGTGTAAGCCACTATCTTAAACGTTCACAAAAGAAAAAGGAACGAGTGTCTTCTAATTTTTAATGTCTCCCATGAGCTGTGCAACAATAACATAAGAAAATAAGCACATTAATTCAAATGGCTTTCATAGGGAGGTCCACGCTGAAGCACATCAAAGGTGCCATAGAAAATAAAGCCACAGGAAAAATAAAAGGAGAATGCAGAAAATGGGGCAGTCCACGCATGACAATAGGGGGTCAAAGATAAAGGTCATAGCTTATGAGAAAATGTGGCAGAGCCCCATGTTAGTGGCCCACATTTTGGGCAGGGCAGTCCATGCATAAAGGGGGACTTTCTAGTTTCATGCCCACAAGAAATGGGCACCCCACGCCAAGATGAAGCTACTACACTCCAAACAGCAGACCCCACGCAAGAGAAGAGGACCACAGGTAGAAGAAAATTTGGGGTAGACATATTTGAATTATCCCATATTGCTTATGGGAAGAGGTTTTGCATTTTTTAAATACCAACACACATAGAAGAAATGTGTCTAAAGCTTATGCTTTATGACGAGAAACACAGAGTTTGTGAGTTGGGCCCACCCACTCAGCAGTGGGTGAGGTTAATGAATTTTTGACCTTCAACGCTTGGAGGAGAATTTCCATGTGGTGAGTTGCTGTAAGGTTGCAAGCCAGATTGATCAGGAGCTTCGATATTATGACATTGGCATAAAATTGTGGGTTTGAGTCAGGGGGCCTATGATATTATGAGCCCAATGTAATATCGTAAGGCATTTTCAATGGGCCTACAATATTATGGAGTGATCGAAGGATTGGGGGCCATGATTTAAAGATATATGATGCCACAATTGTGTCGTGAGATTTGACATGTAAATGATTTATACATTATATTAATGTGTTCATCTAGATCAAAGGAAATAATGTTAAGATTAAAATTCATTGCCACGAATGATATAGAGATAAATATTAATATTAAAATTAAATATTCCAAATGGCAAATGGGATTTCACAAAGTGGCATCGACAAGATTGGAGGAATAAGAGGAAGATTAAAATGATTATAATAATCAAAAGTCATAAACATTTCAACGCATGAAATATCAAATGAGAGATCTGAATCATTTTAAAAGTTTTATATAGTTTAACTATATAACTTTTTAAAATTTTAAAATTTTTAATGCACTGTTTAGTCTGGGAGCTAGTTTTTCAGAATGGTCTTAGGGGGGCATCTTTTATCTGAAATGTATAGTGTAATATACCGTTGGAATTGGCAAAGAACGAGTTTTCCATTTTTGCTATCAGTTTTTGAGCAGGTATCAACTAGTAGCGGCTACAAGAGGTTTTCTGATTTTGGGGGCTTCTCAGCGAAAAATGAAAATTTAATGTTACAGATGAAATTGCAATCAGATTTTGATCAAATTATATCAGATTTGACTTCTCCAACAATTTGAAGGATGATTTCATTATTTTAATTACAGTTGGAGGTAATCGAGTTTTTTGCTAGTAGAACAAGTTGATTTCATGGCAAAAGGAAGAAGTGACATGTTTAGATCAGATTTAAAGCTTCAATACAATTTTTAATGAATTCCTAATATTTTCTCTATGAGATATTTTGCAGATTATTAAAAGGGAGAGATATAAGATATTTTGGCATCGTTTATGATCTTAGTTGCAGGCGGATGGAGGAAGTTTAGTTTCATCAACTTTAGATTGCAAATCATTTCTAGGGGACATATGTCAAGTTCAGATTGCAATTCTAGAAATATCTTCTCTCCTATATATCTTCCTCTTTTGCTACTTATAGGGGTTCCAGTTTTTGGATACTTTTCATTACAATGTAACTACTTTGTGGTTCCGGTCTAGTTGAAATCCTTTCCCATTACTATCAGACCAATTGTCTTAGTGTTCTTCTATTATGAACAGCAATAGTGTATTTCTTGTGAGACATTTCATATTATATAGTAATTCATTTTGTATCCATTGAATTTGGCATATAGATGATGTATTGGTTTCAAGCAAATTAATGCAAGAGCTTAACCTTCTTAGTTTCATTCTGATTTTCATCTCCTTCTTCTGTTATCTGTAATGTTTTATGTTTGAGAACGAAGAGCTTGAACTCAGTGACAATCCCTTAAGGTTGTATATTAGAATAAACTTGCTGTTGGAACAAAGAATCCAAGTAAATGCTTGTTTACATTGATAGGGTTGTAGGTTACATCATAAGGATGTCATCATAAGTATGAGAGTTATTATGAAGATTGATGTCTGTTTGAAAGTCAAATAAATAGATCATATGCCTGAATATATGAGTATACTTTAGGTATCCATCTACATGTTAAGGTTTAGTTAATGCCCAATGGATAATGGGTTGGTTAGCTTGAAGGATATATATTCTCTGTTGTTGCATACCCAGGTTATGTTGAGAGATCAAAACTTATAATGAACATCAATTTCCCTTTTTATGTATTAAAGAGATAAAATGTGGGTCGAAGCTTGTTTGCTATTTCTTCCTTTGGTTATAGTTAGCCACCATGATCAAGAAGTTTATCAAAAAATTAAAGAAGAATATTGACCATTTCTACTATAGGGGGCAATCTTGCAGAGAAGAATATCAAGTCAATAAGATATATCCCTTAGGTTTGCCCACCTTGGCTTAGCAGAGCCTAAAGTGAAGCGAGTCCTGATGACTCTGTTAATTGGTCCAGAACTGAGATTTAACCTTGTTGAACAGAGGATTTAGCTCATCCTTAGGCTTGTCTCTATCTTTGTTTCTTAGTATCAAGTTTAAATCCACCTGATATGTTTTTTACCAGAAAGAACTCCAATAGGCTGCATGTTGATTACATAGGTAATGCAAGAGATTCGATCTTATCTTCAAGATCCTTCGAGATTCATCTCATGTTGGCTCCAAAAATGGTTTACATCTGAGTTTGTGAAGGAACAAACTCATATAATGACTATGTGTTACTCGACACATACTAGTTGCTGATGCTTGACACATATAGGAAAACTAGCTCACTCAGCTCCTATAGCAATTCTGTTTCACTCGGCATCTATACTGACTCAACATCTATACTTTTCTCGGCACTTGAACTTTGCTTAGCACCTAAAGATTGCTTGGCATCTAAAGTTCATTCGGCGCCTATTGAATTTTTTGGCTCAGCATACTTTGTAGTTCGGCTTCTGTATTATACTTGGCATCAACTAAAGAATTGGTTAAGTGTATTGACACTCAATTGTCAAAACCAATCTAACACAACAATTATAAATAGAATTTTAGATGAATCTCAACTGAGAGACCAATCATATTCTTTTACAAACATAATGAGGAAACAATATGATCTTATGAAAAATCCAAATAAAGAGGGAGCGGTAACAAAGCTTTGGAAAAACCTTGGTTAGAGCAATCAGTTGAGAGAGTCAATACTAGAATATTTCAAGCTTATTGATTTATGTTTGACAATGATATTGAGTTCAGTGGATGATGAGAGAGTTTGCAATACTTTGGGCTTCCTGAATTCAAAGTGTTAATATCTAATTGAAAAGATGATTTGAAAATAGTATTGTTAAGAAGGAGATTGTTGAAGAAGACCATGTGTTTCAATCATTGTTTGTCACTAATGTCAAATCTCCTATTTGCTGGTAAGACAATTGCTTACAAATTTAAGGACTATCATTTAGTTGATTGATGAGGAGGTTTTTTCAATAAGATGTAACAAAATAACCTAGAGGAAAGGTTGAGTTATGATTATGTAATGAAGTACAAGGATCAGTTAAGACAATGATGACATGATGTATTGACGATCTACTTAAGGTTACAAAACGGTTGGCTACACTTAGAAAGTTTAGAAGAATAAGTTAAATAATGTTTGTCTTCCAAACTTGATTGAGTGGATAGTAAGTGCTAAGAAAAGTTAGTGCAAGCCAAGAATAAAGTAAATTGGAGCCAAGTGAAAGAAAATTCTAGTAGATGTCAAGCAAGATAGTTGATGCCGAGTAAATTTTAGTTGATGTCGAGAACTAGTAAAATCTAGTTGATACCAGGTGATTTTACAGTTGATGCCGAGTGATGCAGTATGTACCGAGCATCAGAAGATTGATAATGTTGAGTTTCTGCATTATGACAAAGATCGAAGATTTTTCAAATATAAGTTGACAAGTTTGTTTTCTTGGAACTTGTGAACCAAGGGGAAGATAAGATTGATGAGCTGGTGGTATAGAATTTGATGTAAACCATTTTTAGGCAAATTCAAATGGATTTTAGGAGAAGTTTCTAGAAAAGACAAGATATGGGGTAGATACATTGTATCCTACCTAATACATTCAAAACCCTAATTTAGACAAGGGATAATGAGCAGGAAAATATTCTAGTTTCCATTATATAGGAATATCTGGTCATGAAGCAAAAAGGTTAGAGAGGTTGGTGTAATATGCGAGTACCTAAGGAGGAGAGGGAATTAAGGGTTTTGCTTCATCCAGTGACCCAAGAGAAGAGTCTACAATGACATACCAAGCAAGAAGGCTTAAGGAGATGAATGCTTGAAGGGTGAACAAGCTGTTAGAGCTACAAAGTATGAAATCCAAGTAGAATTGAGGACTGAATAGAGATCTGCAATCTACAAGTGAAGTTGTAAGTTGTATCAAATTAAAGCTCTACTGTTACTCTCTAACAATTGTATCAATCTAGGGTAAATCCTTCGAATTAAGGTTGACCTAACAGTCATTGGAAAATTCTTTAATAGGGTGGCATTCCAAGTGAATGGCCTAAAGTCCCCTAACAAGGCTAACTTTTAATAGGGTGATTGAAATCCCTTAACCAAGTCACATTTAACAGTGTGTATTGTAACCTTTAACATGGTTGGTCTTTCATAGGGCATCACTTCAGAAGAGTGAAAAGGAGTAGCATGTTACTAATGGTTTTTTCCAATTTAGGTTTTCACATTAAATCATTGTGTCAAGTGTGTTGATGAATGTGTTATGTTTCATGCTTTACATTTCTGCAATTTGATTAGATAGTAAGCTACAAGTTTTAAGTATTCACATATTCATTTGGATGCATGCATGAATATGAATGTTTCATGGGTTCACTAAGATAAGAAAAAAATTATTTGTACATCTGGACCTTGAATAACTGATTCACCCCCGCCACCCCCCACCCCCCACCACCCCCCACCCCCCACCCCCCCCCCACTGCAAGAAATGGTTGGTGCGCTAAGTGTTTTTGAATTAGCTGGCTCTCTGTTAGGTGAGAAATTGGAAGGGGAGAATCTTGCGAGAGGTATTGATCCTAGTGGGACAGAAGATTGAAATGAGGAAATTTTGGCAAATTCTGCAAGAATTATGGATGTTGGTACCACTAGTTGTGGGGTCTGGGACCTTTGTTTGGATTCTTTTATTGCAAATCACGTGTCTAGTCAAGTGCTCGAGAATGAGAAGAATTCTTTAGAGAATGTGAAAGTCAATAATGAGAGGAAATAAGAAAGCTCATGGAAAGGGTTAGGTGATCAAAGGACATGGTCTTGCGTGTTTGGTAGGAAACCTAGTAGAAAATAATCTTTTCCTCTAGTTACATCAAAATCTTGCTGGAAGAAAGGTGAGTTTCAAATATTTATTTTAGATCCAATCGTTGATTTTTGTATATCTTCTATGGAATTTACTCTTGTGGGAAAATTCATGGGGGCTAGACCAGATATAGAAATTTTGAAAAATATGATTAAATGTAAATGGGTTATTCGTGGTCAAGTTGATATAGCTCCTATGCTAAATGGATTCCTTTCATTTTTTTTTAATTAAAAAGAAGATATGAATATGGTTCTTTGTGGAGGTCCATGGTCATTTGGAAAAATTACCCTAACTATTAAAAAAGGGAGCCAAATATGGATTTATTTGATACCTTCTTCTTAACTACTTTGATTTGGGTTAAACTTCCTAGCCTTCGTTTGGAATTTTGGCATGAAGATATCTTTAAGGGAATAGTTCGTTCCTTTGGGGAACTAATTGCAGTGGATCATGCAACAACTTTGAAATCTAAAATTTGGAGTGCAATATTATATGTGAAAGTGGCAAACTTGAATCACCTCCATGAAAAAGTGGAACTAATTTCAAAACTTGGGAAAAGAATACAGGAAATTATATATGAAGATCTCCCAAATACCTGTTTTGCCTATAAAAAATAGGGTCATAGGGTGAAAAATTGTCCTAACAAAGGCAACAACAATCCTAAGATTGATAAGGAAGAAAAAAAGAAAGAAGTAAAAACCTAGAAGAAAGTTTGGAAATCTAAAGTTACTCATGCAAAGGGTGTGAAGGATAACTTGAATCTGGAACTTCAAGAAACTAAGATAATGCCAAATTCTGCCTTGAAGGAAAACTTGAGTAGTGAAAATCAGGAGGTTGGGGTGATGTTAGAATCTACCTCACCTGAGTGAAATATAGAGAATATGGTGGACATGACGAAGCAATTAGTTATTTATCAGAAGAATGATACAAACTAGGAAGATCTAGTTGAGATGGAAGAATTAGAGGAGGGTGAAATTCTATTGGATAGAAGTAAATCGATGGTGTTGGAAGAATCCTAGAATATCCAGTTTATTGAAAACCAAAATGTTATTCCTAAGCCTCTTGAGACACCCTTGTGCAAAGAAATTGTTCCGTTTAGGAATGATTTTGAATCTGAGGAGAAGAATTTCAAAGATAAGAATTTGAAACATAAATTGAGTCAAAGGAAAAAGATGGAAAAGAAAATTAATATAGTTCCTAAAGGAGTAGAGACTGGTAATAGTAAATTGGAGCAACAAGTCAAGGTGAAACCAAATGTTGGAACTTTGGAGAAACCTAGAAGGAAATCTTCTAGGAAAATGAGAGAAATAGAAAGTTTGCAGAATATTGCTGATGGAAGATAGGAAACTATTTTGGATTTTACCCTTTAAAAATAAACATGAAAATAATTACTTGGAATATTAGGGGATTGAATAGTAGTCATAAAATTGACATTGTTAGGAATTTTGTTATGGAGCATAAGCCAGATTTTCTTTTGCTACAAGAAATAAAGATGGAGAAGGAGAGAGCTGAAAAAATTAAGTCTTTTAAAGATTACTATTTAAAAGTGAGTAGTTTAGAAGGAGCTTCAGGGGGAACTCTGATGTTATGGAAGAAATCCCAGTACTCATGAACTATTTTAAATGCTAGTAAACATTTCATGGTGGCTAAAATTACTAGCATTGACTAGAATAATGTATGGTATATTGTTAATATGTATGCTCCAAATATAAAGAACTCTAGGAAAAAAGTATGGGAAACTCTTTCTCATATAAAGAGTAAAGACTGCTTTGGTAGATGGATCTTCATGGGGGATTTTAATGTTCCTCTTTATAACCATGAAAAAAAGGGAGGTAATGTGAGCCATCTGGATGGGAGATTGGATCTTATGGATTTCATTAATAAGGAGGGTTTAATGGACCTGGATCTGCATGGAATTGAGTTTACCTAGAGTAATAAAAGGCCAGGTAATTGTTGTATTTAGGCTCAATTGGATAGAGCTCTTATTTCTCCTGATTGGACTAAAGAGTTTGTATGTAAACTGGAGGCATTACAGAAAATTGAGTTAGATCATTTCCCTTTGATTTTTTCTATTGTAAAGCTTAATATCAAAAATAAAACTTTCCTTTTAGGTTTGAAAAAATGTGGATGTAGCACCCACAGTTTGAGAGTAAATTGGTTGAATGGTGGAACATAGATGTTGAAGGAACTACTCTTTTTAGAGTGGCTTCAAAATTAAGAAATATTAAAAAGGAGGTTAAAATCTGGAATAAAAGATTTTTTGGTAATATTTTTGAGAGTAAAGCAAGTATTAAGGAGGAGCCACAAAATATTTAGGGCAACATATAGAAGGAAGGTTACACTCTTAACCTTATTAGAGAAGAGAATGAAAAATTGGTAGAGTATCATGAAATTGTTACTAAAGAGGAAATTTATTGGAGGCAAAGATCTAGATTGATCTGGCTGAATGAAGGAGATAACAATACTAGGTTCTTTCATCTTTCTACTCTAAAGCATAGAGCTAAAACTCGTATCTCATATCTTAAGAAGGGTAATTTGAAGATTACTGAGGAAAATGATATTTCAAAAGAGATGGTCTCCTTTTTTTCTTTTTTGATGACATCTAACTCTAACATTGATTCTACTGATCAAGCTAAACTTTTAAAGGTGATTCCTTCTCTAATTACCGAGGAACAAAATAATATTTTAGGTGTCATTCCTAAGGAAGAAGTAATTTTAAAAGTTGTCTGCTCCTTAGGAGCGGATAAGTCTCTAGGACTAGATGGTTTTTCCCATGTTCTTTTTCTAGAAGGAAAGAAAACTGGTTGGAAGAGATGTATGTGATGTTGTTAAAGAATTCTTTAGGGTTAAAAGAATGTTAAAGGAGATCAATTCCACCTTCCTATGCCTTATTCCTAAAAATATTGGGGCCGATTCTCCAAACCAATTCAAGCCTATTAGTCTATGTAATTCTTTTTACAAGATTATCTCAAAAGTCCTCACATCCAGGTTTTTTTTGGTGCTTCTGTCTCCTATTAGTGTTCAACAAAAAGGTTTTGTCCTAGTTAGGAAAATTCTAAACTCTGTTATTGCTGCTCATGAGAATATTAATTCTTTATCTTGCTCTAACAATCATGGTTTTATTATGAAAGTTGATATTGTGAAAGCCTATGACAGAGTTGAATGGGCTTTTCTTGTTAAGATTTTATTGGCTTTTGACTTTAATCATAGGATTGTGAGGGATATTTCTCAGTTGATCTCTACTACTTCTATTTTTGTTCTGGTGAATGGGTGTTCTACTAAATTCTTTAGTCCCTCTAGGGGTTTGAGATAGGGACACCTTTTATCCCCTATTTTATTTACTATTATGGCTGATTGTTTGGGGAGATATATTGGGAAAGTAGTTTTGCAAGGGGATATTATACAACCTTCTTCTCAGCCTCTTACTTGTTCTAATGATCAATTTTTTCATGACACTATTTTCATGGGCAAAGTTGAAGTCAAGGAAGCCATAAATCTCAAGAAAGTCCTTAGTTTGTACACTTCTACTCCAAGTCAGTTGATAAACTAGAATAAGAGCTCTTTGTTTTTTATTAATACCCCTGCTCTAAGACATAACAAAATTGCTAAAATTCTAGGGTGTTCAATAAGATCTTTTCCTTGTATTTACTTGGGTCTCCCTTTGGGACCTAAAGCTCCAGATTTTTTTTGGGAAGATCTCATTAAGAAGTTCAATAAGAAATTGGTGGGTTGGAAGGGTAACCTTTTGAGTCAAGTTGGTAAAATTACCCTCCTTAAAGCTTGTCTCCAAAGCATCCCTACTTATGCTTTGAGTCTTTTTAGAATTCTAGCAAAATCCAAAGAAATTTTCTCTGGTCTGGAACTGAGGAAAGGAAGAGAATGGCTCTGATAGCTTGGGATGAAATTTGTAAGTCTATTAGGGAAGGTGGATTGGGAATCAAGTCAATGTGAAGTATGAATAGAGCTCTTTTAGCCAAACAGGGATGGAGAGTTTATCGTGATGATAAGGAACATAGTACTATATGGAAACATAAGTATCTTTTTAATGCTCCTTCATTATCTAATTTTCTATCTCCTGATGTTCTTTCCCCTTCTGCTATTTGGGGGGCTGTGCATGATCTAAGAATACCTTAAGTAAAGGATGTTCATGGAAAGTTGGAAATGGGTTGAAGGTTAGATTCTAGAAAGATATTTGAATAATGGATCATCCCTTGATTGAGGAATTTGAGGATAGGACCCATATTGACAAATGCAAACAATTTTATGGGACTCTTGTGGGACATTACTGACATAATAACAATTGGGTTAACCTTGTTGATGTTAACTAGGCTTTTCATAAAATCCATATCATGTTGAATTCCTTTTCTTTGTATCCCCTTGAGAAGGATAAGATGATATGGAGTGCTGATGCTAGTGGCCATTTCAAAGTTTTTTCTATTTTCAAATCTAAGGAGAAAGGTAACTGCCCTTTGTGGAAAAAAGCTTGGATAAAAGGCCTTATACCAAAAATAAATATCTTTTATTGGATCTTGCTTTAGAATAAAATTCTTACTCAAGACAATTTGAAAAAGAGAGGCATTAATGTGGTTAATAGGTGCAGTCTATGTAAAGAAGGTTATGAAGACAGAGATCACTTATTTTAAAACTGTACTTACAGTCAACAAGTATGGAGCTCTATTCTCAACTTTTGAAATATTAATTGGGTTCATCAAAATAATATAGAACATTGTTTTACGAGTTGGACTTGCCCATCTAAGGATACTGATGTTGATTTCCTATGGAAAATTACTCTTCCCCATCTCTGGTGGGGTATCTAGAAAGAAAAAATAACAAAATCTTTAGAAATAAAGAAATTCTATAGTGGGTGCTTGGCCAAAACATTGTCAGGGCTATAAAGGAAACTTTCAAGTCCTAGAGAAAGTGTAATAAATATTTTCAAATGGACAATCCAATGTTTTCCAAAGGCTCTAATATGAAGAAAGAAGATCCAAGAATGAATACTAGATGGAAGGCTCCTCCTATGGGATGGATTAAAGGGAATTTCGATGGTGCAACTAAGGGAAACTTAGGCAAAGCAGGCTGTGGAGGAGTTCTGAGAGATCACACAGGTAATATAATAGATGTAATTGCTATACCTATTGGTATTTCTAATAGCCATAAAGTCAAGGCCATTGCAACTCTATATACGACGAGGTTAGTAATGCAAGCTAGTTTTTGGTACCTTTGGATGGAAGGAGATTCCTTGAACATTGTGAATATGCTTAATGGTAAAAGTTTGATCACTTGGTCAATCGAAGCTAGTGTGATGGAAATTAAATCTTTAATGGATAAATTTGAGAAAGTCTTTATATCTCATTCTTTCTGTGAAGGTAATGTTGTGGCTAACTGGATCGCTAACCAAGCTATCCAACTGGAGTGTAAGATGACATGGCATGATGACTTAAGTAGGAGTGTGGATTTGAAAGCTTTTATTAATTATGATAGAACTCACATGATAGAGGGAAATATTTCTAAGATTAGCAATTTAATGATAAATGGAAGTGGGGTTATGAAAGCCAGTGTTATTTTTCTAAGAAAGTACATAAATGTGATTATTATCCTAGCTTGGCATGCATGTGCTTTTATGAGCACCTTAGTTGTTTTAATGAATACCTTGGCTTCACTTAATACTTTATGTCTACCTATCTACTCGACTTTGGCATTTCACAGTGAAATGAAGTCTTTAGAAATGGGCAGGGAACCAAGAAAATAGGAACCTAAGAACTTTAAAGCATGGAAGGTCAAAGCCTCTATTGGTGGATTCTATAGAAGGGTAATATCACCACTTATCTGGATCAACTTCATGGCTATAAGCCACATGTCATAGAGGCATTCTTCAAAAATTGGATCGAGGATAGGGTTTCTATGCACGGGGTGATGGTGCATTTGTCTGAAGATTTCATAGCCAAGGTGACGAGCTTGCCTAAGGAGGGAATAAAATTTAGTAAGTATATAAGTATTTCAAATGCTATATTTAAGAAATTTTTGAAAATGGATGAGGTGGAAAAGAATCTGGAGAAGAATGGTGACTTTTATGAGTTGGGTCAAATTAAGGTTATCTGGCAGGATGTTCTCTGTTACATCCATGAGTATTTTATTTTAGATGGTAGAGCTGAGCGTGTTCATAAATTTCACTTTGTGTTCCTAAATAATTTTCGGTATATTAAGGATAGGATCTCATTTCCTTTTTATATGATATTTTCTTTGATCCAAAGTCTTCAATCTCATAGGAAAAAAGAGTCCCATCTGATTTTACATGAAGGGTTAATCCTACTAATTGAGAATTTCTATAAGAATAAGGCTATTGTGTCTTCCCATCACTTTGAGAAAAAGAAGGCCTCTGTTAGCGAAACCTACTCTAGGAAGAGTAAGGGTGAGGAAGGGTTAGTGGGAGAAGGAGGAGTCTGAAACAAGAAGCTCCTTAGAAAAATGCAGAGGAGATTACTGAGTCTGAGAATTTAGATAATAATGATGAAAAGAATAAGGAGGAGGAGGAAAACAAATTTTTTGGAGATTTTAGTTCAAACTTGGAGGGTTACCCTAGTAGTAAGGGTGAGACTAGTAAGGATGAGGCTGATGAAAGCTATGATAAAAACATAGGGTTGGATAATGTTGGAGAAGAGGAAATAAATTAGAGTGAGCATACCCAGGGACTGAGGGATGAAAAAGAAGAAATGGCAAAGGAAAAGGAGGACCTCATTGGCAAGGATGCTGTGAATATAGAGGAAGATACAAGGAAAGAGAAGGATGAGTCTACTAGTAAGGAAGTAATGGGGAAGAAGAAGGATGAATCTACTGGTAAGGACATTATGCTTTCTTTCCTACATACTGCTAAGCTTAAGGCTAATTCCTCTCTTTATGCCAATTCCTATATGTTTAATGAATTAATGAATTTGAAAAGAAAAGTGGGAAAGATGCAGCATGACCAAGAAGTTGACCATGCAAAGATCATTCAGATGGAAGTTCAGGTTGGTAATATATTGGATAAATTAAAGGAATATGAACACAAAATTTGTCTTTTGATCAAAGAGAGTGGCAATAAGATGGATCAAGTTACTTCCAACATTTTTGTAGCTACTACAAGCTTAGGGAAGAGAAATAATGAAGAAATCATGTCTCTTGGTGGTCCAAGTAAAAGAACAAGATAAAGTTCAAGAAAGAGGGTGGATGAGGTAACCAAGGGATTTGATGCTAATACTATCCAAAGCATTGTGGAGGGAGGCAAAGAGGTGGTAAAAATGATCAAAGAACTATAGTAGAAGCTAGTGGTGTCCCTAGTAACTGGTCTCTATTTTGGTGGTGGTCTCGATAACTAGTCTAGGTTTTTCATCTGGTTTTTGTTCATTTTGTTCAAAAACTAGGTTCTAGGTCCTTGTAAAACCTAGTTTCATTTTATGGTCTTATTTTGTGATTTCAGGTCCTTGTAAAACCTAATTTTGTAACTTTTAAACTATAGGTTTTAGGTCCTTGTAAAACCTAGTTATGCTTTCTAGTTTATCTTTTTCTTTTCTATTAAGAGTTTCAGGTACCCTTCAAAACATGTTTTTACCTTAATCTAAAATTGATTCAGCCCCCCTCTTAGTTATTCTAAAAGAATTTCAATAATTGGTCTTAGAGCCATCTGCTTAAGAAGACTACTTTTAAGGTACTAGATGTACAAAGATCAAGATGTCTAAAAGAGAAGTACCAAAGAACAACATAGATAACTTTCTTGCATGGAAAAGTTTGATGAAGCTATATACCTTGGAGGACTTGGAGATCATGGAAAATCTACCATTACAGTGGAACATGTTGATCGAGCAGGAGCCCTAACTATTGAAGATATGAAGAAGAAAAAGGAACACAATTAGGCGATGTTGGAGATTGTTTGTACTCTAAGCTATGCCAAATTTGATGATATCAAAGGCTACGACACTACAAAGAAGATGTGGGATGCCCTGAGAACTATTTATGGAGGAGACAAAAATGTTCAAAGCGCCAAGTTTGAGAGCCTCATAGGTAAGTTTGATGACATGAGAATGGAAGAAGTTGAGAATATTGCTCAATATGTTGCTAGGATAAAAAAAGTTGTTAGTGCAATAAGAGGAGCTATTAGTCATATAGATGATGATACTATGTTAAGAAAAGCCTTGGGAACATTATTGTCTGACTATGTTATTAGAGTTCCTACAATCCAAGAGTTGAGATGTATTCTCGAAAATGATTTAATCCTTGAAGGTCTGGTAGATAGACTCACTGCTTTTGAGCTATCCAACTTTGACAATTACAAACTAGAGAGTCTTGAATCTACTTTCAAAGCTAAGTTGTTATTGAAGAATTCTGAGGAGGTAAAGCAAAAGATGAAGAAGAAAAAGAAGAAGAAGAAGAAGAAGAAGAAGAAGAAAAGAAAGATAAATTATGCATCCAGTGATAGTAATACAGATGAGGAAGACATTGAACAATCAAAATCACTACAGGTAAGGAGATTTCATAGAGGTAAAGACAAGTTTAAAGGAAAGTTACCCATCATTTGTTTCAATTGTAATGAAGTTGGTCATATTGCTACAATATGTACACAGAAGAAGAACTAAAAAGAAAGAAAGTACAAAAATAGAAGAGAAGATGAAAACAAAGATTACAAAGACAAAGGCAAGAAGTCATGCTACATTGCTGATGAAAATGATTGCAATGAACATGATGATGAAGTTGTATGTTACAATGAAGGATGAATTTGATGAAGATGAGGTAACTCCACTTGTGACTTGTGTGAACAAAAATGATAAATGGATCATTGATAGTGGATGCTCACATCACATGGCTGGAGAGAAAAGTAAGTTCATTACCTTAACTTGTTATGAAGGAAATAGTATAAGATTTGGTAATGATGCACCATGCTTGATAAAAGGAAAAGGCTCTATCAAACTCATAGACAAAATTTTATGTGGCAATGCTTACTATATTGAAGGATTGAATTATAACTTTAAAAGTGTGTCACAATTAAACAATTTGGGATGCAAAGTTGAATTTGAAAATAAGATTGCGAAGATATATGATACTGATGGAAAAATGATTGGAAAAGGTGACCAAACTAAAAGTAATCTATTCCACCTAGAAATAGAGGATGCTACTTGTCTTGTTGCAAGATTTGATGATATATGGCTATGGCACAAGAGGTTATGTCATGTTAATTTTGATAACTTGGTTAGTATCAGTAACATGAAGAAAGTTAGAGGTTTTCCTAAGTTGAAGAAACTTGATAATATAGTGTACAAACAATGTCAACTAGGCAAAATGTCAAAGTCAAGCTTTAAGAGTAAAGTTAATACATCTAAAGAAGTACTAGAAATTGTTCATACCGACTTGTGTGGACCTATTGAAGTGCAAAGCTAGAGACGAGATAGGTACATAATGCTATTTGTTGATGATTACTCTTGGATGATGATAGTCATGTTTCTGAAATAGAAATCTGATGCTTTTCAAATATTTAAGTGGTACTTGGCAAGAGTTGAGAAAGAAACAAGTAAGAGTCTAAAATTCTTGAGATCAGATAGAGGAGGAGAATTCACTTCAAATGAGTTTGAGATGTTTTGTAATGATAGAGGATTCAAAAGATAGACATTTGCTCCTAGGACCCCTCCACAAAATGGAATTGCTGAAAGAAGAAATATGTCTACAATGGACTATGCCAGAACACTTATGATGGAAAAGAATGTTGCTCTAATATACTAGAGAGAAGCTATAAGTATTTTTGTATATACCTTGAACCATGTGCAAGTCAAGAATGGTACTCATTCAACACCTTTTGAACTATGGTATGGATATCCACCTAATGCAAAATACTTTAACATATTTGGAAGTACGTGCTATATTCTTAAAGATGTTAGAAATGGAAAATTTTATGCAAAAAGTGAAGAAGATATATTCCTTGGATACTCGACAAGAAGGAAAGCCTATAAGTGTTTAAATACTAACACTAACAAAATTGTGGAAATTGCAAATGTGAATTTTGATGAATTTATAGAAGTACATGAGGCTAAACCTATGAAAGAACAAGAAGAATACAAATCATTTGTATACTTCTATGAAGGAATGTCTGCTGAAGAAGATGATGAAAATCAAGTTACAAACCAACAACAAGTCTTAGTAATTGCCAAGTCACATCCTATGAATGCTAAGTTGTACAAGGAAGAAAATGCACATTCTGATTTTGAGATCAGTACATATGAAAGAGATGTTGAGATACCTGATAAAGATGCACACAATGACTCTGAAGCTGAAAGACAAAATGTAGAAACAAGAGCTGAGCCAAGATTATCTAAATATGTCAAAAGACATCATCCTGTTGATCAAATCATTGGAAACAAAGATGCAAGGCCAATGACAAGAAATAGATTGAGAAGTGAATCGTGTTTGTTAAGCATGAAGGAGCCCAAAATGATGAAAGATGCATTAGAAGATGATTGTTGGATTTGAGAAAATATGCAAATCAAATCCACAAGCCCTTGAATCATGTGTACATAGAAAATCCATCACAGAGAAGAAAAAGAGAAGAAGAGGTAAGGGTTTGGTCTGAAAATAAGAAAATTGTATTCTCAGATAAAATGTAAATTGCTATACAATATGATATGATATGATATGAAAATACATTAGGAGAGCCTATTTATAAAAATCTCTAGGAAGCTTCTAAAATGAGCTAGAAAATGCTAGGAGATAAGCATGACAACTAAGCATATGTCCACAAAAAGTGGATTATCCTCTTATGACAAAGTAGGTGCAAAATCTTGTGTTGTCAACAAATCAACATGTAAGAGTACACTTACTCCTAGATTAAAAAAACTAATACATAAATGCATTTATCTTACGTGAACTTAAGTAAAGTATAAATAATAATAATTATTTACTCTAACACCCCCCTTTAAGTGCAACTTAGGCGAATGCACTTAAGTTCACAATAGCTATGATGAAATGCATAATGGGTCCTAACAACAAGGCCATGTTAGGTACCCATGTAAAAATGCAAATAAATACAATGTAATCTCTATAAACTAGAGACAAAGGAGAAAATCAAGTGGGAAAATCCCCTCTCCAAAAAGAGATAGTTGAAACCTTAGAGAAGGACTAAAGAAGCCTCCAACTAGAGGAATGTCCCAGAAAATAGGAACAAAGAGAAGATTATGAAGAACATCACTAAAGCATGAAGAAGTCACAAACTATGTCAAAAGGAAACTAATGATCTATACAACCTCCTCTAAAATAGAAGGCTACAACCAAAGTAGGAATGCCAAGAAGAGTATCTATATGGTAGATGATCCATCTCACCAAAATGGATAGGTAGCAAGCCACTACAATTGCCTAGTATATAGGATCAAATACTAAATACATAGCTTACTCCATCGAACCATTGAACCAAGGAAGCATTAGAAACAATAGAAGAACCCCCACTAATGTAGATAGGGTGGGGTGATAGGCAACTGAGAAAGTGGGCCAAAATTCCTCAACATAAAGAACCAAGAGCAATGAGAGTGAGGAAGAGGTACGAACACCTATTAAGGGACGTGTCACTGATACATCATGGAGTTAATGTCATGGAAGGTACACTCACTTGACAAAGGAAGAGGGCACTAAAAAGGCATACAACTATCCCTCCATGGAACTTTATAATGGAGTGTGAGTACAAATGACTCAAAACATTCAAGATCTCGAAATGCAAGAGTGGCACTTTATCTTAGTGCATTTACATAAAGATATTACTAATGATATCAACAATGATCAAAAGGGGAAAAAAGGCTGATACAATAGATAGTACAACTCAAAAGAAAAGATCCCATGCCATGAAAATGATCCTCGAACTTGGAACACCCAAGATATCCACCATAGTGCAAAAACACAAAAAACATAATAGAAAGAGCATGTGGTAGAATCTGAAGGAAACAATATCAACAATGATCAAAAGGGGAAAAAAGGCTGATACAATAGATAGTACAACTCAAAAGAAAAGATTCCATGCCATGAAAATGATCCTCGAACTTGGAACACCCAAGATATCCACCATAGTGCAAAAACACAAAAAACATAATAGAAAGAGCATGTGGTAGAATCTGAAGGAAACTATAGCATTTCTAAAAAGACGACAGAACCAGATTTTCAAAAATATAACATTTTCAAAAAATGGAGATGGGACGCTCAAGATATTCCCATCAAAGTGAAAAATAGAACATCTAGATTTAATTATTAAAAAAAAAACAAACTACATCAAAACTAAAAAATACCTGCACCAATGTCTCTATCTTAGAACCAGCTTTTTAATGCTTCTTTTGGATCAAACAAAGACCTCTGTGTGCTCAAGTTATAGCCAAAAAAAATGGTAAGTCAAAAAATGACCTGAAGGGCTTACAAGAGGTGTTGATTTAGTGTTGACATCAACATTTTATTGGCTTAAAATTGATAGCTTGGAGGCTGTTGTAGCAGAAAAAGACTGCCATGTGGCATTCCATGTGGTAATGGGTCAGTAAAAGGTGACATGACACCTGACACGTGGTAGGTGCCAACGTGGCACCCATGCCATGTGGCAGGTTCTTGGGATGCCACATAGGCAAAGATGCAAGTGGTGGTTGTAGAGTGGAGGTGGCAATGGAGTGTTGGTCTATGGCATGGTGGTAGGGAGGAGCCACGGTGGTCGCAAGGCTATGGTGGCAATGATTGTAGCGGCAATTGTACTGCGATGGTAGCTGTAGTGCAGTGGCTAGGCTATGGGGGAGTAATGATGGTGCAGTAGCGACATGGAGCTAAAATTAATAATAATTTTTAAATGCCCTAAACTACATGCAAGTGGCTATACGACCCTGTTGGGTAAATTTTTTTGCCTCCTGGAGCAACATTATCCAAAATGGACAAAGTTTATATGAAAATGAGGGTTTTGGTGCCTTCTGAATCCATCTGTGAAGTTTGTTTTGCCTTAAACTGCTCTAAAAATTAGTGAATCTCCTATTTTCTCAGGAAATACCTGTAAAGTGGATTATCCTCCATGTAGATGAGAGGATAAGTATGACAAGGTAGGTGCAAACTCCTGTGTTTTCATAATAAATGCATTTATCCTTAGTAAAGCTAAAACAACGAGAGCAACCACCATCATGTTTTTCCTCCTTGGAATTGACTTTATGTTCAAAGCTTCAAAATCATCCATCAAATCCCATACTCTTTTTCTATAGGTGAGTAATCTCTTATCATTGCAAGAGTATATTGACTTTACTTGTCATATAACTAGTTGAGAATCTCCTTCAACTATAAGAGCCAAAATTCCTTTCTCTAGTGTAAAAAGAAGTCCTCGGATCAATGCTTCATATTCTGTAGTAGTATTAGTATATTTGAATTGTAATCGATATGAAGTGTAGAAAGACTTAACTTTTGAGTTGACCAACTCAATACTTGCACCAGTTCCTAATTTGCATTTGGAACCATCGAAGTGGTGTTTCCAAATTGGTTCTTCTTTGGGTTTCCTAACCTTATGTTATTTGTCCTTAGCTTTTCTTTCACTTGGGTCTGGAAGGATTGTTTCTTGGGGACCCATTGTAATTTTTCGTGTGGTGGACTTGATGATTCTCCTTTATAACTTCTTGATAGATGGAGTGTATGCTTTTCTTGTTTGTCTTGAATTTCTCCTATCGATTCTTTGATTTCATCAACCTTAGGTTCAAGATGAATGACCACTGAAGTCCACCCTTGACCTTTTATGTACCATCTTCTTCTCTGAATCTTGATAATTCCTAGAGGAGGAGAAGATAAACCTTCACCATCTAAATAGGTATCACTATATGATAGATTTTGATCTTTGATCTCCTCTTCAACCTTTTCCAAAGATTTAGATAAGTTTATAGGACTTTGATTTTCAGTGGGTTCATCTTTTGGAACTTTATTATTCTTGCCTCCCATCATGTGTGTTAATACTTTAGTAACTGCTTCTTGGCATGATGAGCATTCAAATTTTGAGTGACTAACTTTATGCAATTAGCAAAATGTTGTGAAAAGTAGGATACCGAGGTTAGCTTCCTCTCCTAAACATTGTAAATTAGCCACCATACTATCTATGAATTATGTCACAACTTCATCCTTTGGGATCAATATCTTGGGTTTTCTATCTTGATCCTTTGATATTTTGGTTGGGATTATATTAAATGCCATCACTTTATAAGAGCCCAAATTTGATTGCAAGAATGCCATCTCGCTTGGAGCATTGTATTATGTAATCATTGTTTTCAATTTTGGCTTTGCATCTATCTTGATTTGATTGTTCAATCCTTTCCATGGTAACCAAAACTGAGTAAAATTTGTAGGAAACCATCCCCTTAGGTATTTCATCCATTCTCTACTTAGAAGTAGTCCATATGTTTCTAGGATATCTACCATATGTATATCAATGGCATCTTGAATTTGGAGGTTGATGGTTAATTGTATCCAAACATCTTTCAATACTCCAATGCCTTTCACCTCTATTTTACCCAACTGTATCACAATCCGGTTGGAAGGTTGAGGACTGAATCCTAATATTTGTGCTATAGATAGTGGCATGCCATTACATGAGGCTCCTAAATCAATTAGGAAATTGTGAATATTCTTCCCATATATCTTGATGCTAAGAAAAAAATGGAGGTACTTCAACCTTGTCTTTAAACATAGTTGGCATTGCCTCCTAAGTGTTAACCTATTGAGCTATTGTCTTTTGATGGATAATATTTGTGTTATGTGGTGCCTTTTTATGATCTAGAGTCTTCATCAGTGCTTCTCACTACTGTAGATAGTTTTGCAAGATGTCAAAAATGGACATGTTGGCCTTTGTTTCTTTAAAATCTTCTACAACACTATACTTTTCAGTAGACCAAGTAGGATTTTTCAATATCATTGGTACATTTCCTTGGTTATGATTTTGTTGTCCTCCATATGCTGGTCTAACTGGTACCAGATTATTACTTGCTCTTAGATCAGGAGGAGTTGGTTGTAGTTCTGGAAGAATTCCATTTGTCATAAGTTCTTTTCAACTTCTCAGATTATATGTATTTCAATTATCGTTGCGAAAGGCAAACATCTCTTTAGGCTAAAGGTCACATTCCTGGCTAAATGGGAATGAGAATTCTTCATTGACTGACTATTCTACCTGTACATTCTATGTAGAATCATAGGATTCTAATAGCATAGCATTAAATTGCATAGGAGGAACATTGCCATTTATTTGTGGCTCTTGATTTCCATTATAGTATGAACCATCATTGTTAGATGTATTTTGACCATTTTTATATTGAATGATATCTATATACTAAAAATTGTTGTTCTTATTGTCTACAAGAATGCTTCCATTATTCATATGAGTATTCCATTGTTGGTTCTATCTTTGGAAGCCATTATTATGATCAGGAGGATTGAAGTTGTTCCCTGCATTATTATTTCCTACATTGTTGTTCCCACTATTATTATATCCATTGAAATTCCTGTTATAATTTTGGCCATAATTTTAGTTGTAAGGATCAGTGTTATTTCTTTGAAAATTATTATTTTGTCCTTGTGACAACCTTAGATAAGTCAGCTCATTGTTCATCTATGACATATTCTTTTTCATTTGACCAAATTCAGAAATAAAGTTGTTGTCTGCTTCTGCAAAAACTACTGCCTTTTGCTCAAAGAAAGTAGCTTTTGGGGGTTCATACCCTAGATATGTTAGAGTAGGGTTTGCAGAGTGGGTGCCTACTATAATGGAATTGGGTTCATAGGTATGAATTGGCTAGGCATTGTGGGTACTTTGACAAGGTATGTTGGCATCGTTGTGACAACTTGAGTTGGAAGCATCAATCCTCCCCCATTAGGATTGGCTTGCTTGGTGAAGGTAATTGCTTCTACAAAGACATTTTCCAATGTACTGATATTTTCTGTAGGAAGTCTTCTCAGAAAGATAGAAATAAGATGGTCCATAGCATTTAGATAAATCTGAATAGTGGCTTCAACTGGTATAGTGTATGGCATTTTGAGCTTGCGATATGCCATATGAAAGCGATGGTTGATGTGAGAAACTGTCTCAACTGGGTCCCTTTTGATTGATATGAATTATTGATGTATTATAGCTGGGTTGATCAAAGTTTTGAATTGTTCCAAGTAAAATCTTTCAAAAGTATCCCAATCTCCAATAAATCCTGGTGGTAAATCAATGTACCAGTTAAAGGCAACTTCTCCCAAAGAGTAGGGGAATAAACAAAGAACCACATTCTCATTAGCAATCTGCTTTCGGTTGTAATTTTTTTTGAATACTTTGATGTGATCTTGAGTAATTTGTGTCTCTCCATAGATGGACCTTCGGCAAAAATTCTCTAGGTTCTTGGGAAGATCATTAAGTATGCCTACCAAGTTGATTGGTGAATCTACAATATTTGCAAAAAAGGCCATTGGAGGACTTGGTGGACCTAAGGGTGGTTGTTGTAGGGGTGCAACTGTTAGAATATTTGGTGGTCCACCAAGTGGTTGTTGTAGAGGCAGAGTTAAAGAAGATGATGAAATATTAAATGGAAATGGTTGAATTCAAGGTATTCCTTTGTCATTACGAGGCTTGTGGAAATGACTAAACTCAAGGAACTCATCTGTACTTGGTGAAGATCTTAAAGCTCACTAAAATGTGGATTTTAGATCAAGATCCTCCAATTTGCATCAATTCTAGAAAAAGTAACCTATGCAGAAGTACATTTTCTCACAAATAAGGTGCATCTTAGAATTTAGTGTAGTAACACACTTGTACAATAGGTGCAACAATGCACCTAGCACACTTGTGCAACAACACACCTGAATTTCTTGAAAAATCAAAAAAATTGAACTTTTAAAAAGTGCATAATTTTGAGGCTTTGGAAAACTTTCCTTCTATTCTAAAAATCAAGGGGCCCTCCTTCTAGCGCCACTTAGGTTGAGATGTCATTTTGTATGATGCTTAATAACAAGAATCCTTTCAAAATCCTCTCTTGAAAACTCAATCTTGGGATCAACTCCAAGGTTTTGGGTAATCTTGCAACCTACTAGAATATGCTTAGCTGAAGATAAATGTATTTTTTCATGAGGAGGCCTTTTTTGGTTCGGATGACTTTAGCTAAGATGTAGAATCTATTTGCTGCTTCAAAATATCAAACACACAAAAGAACTATATTTTTGTATTTTTGTATTTTTCAATGAATGTAATCTAAAAATGTAACTAAATATGAATTCATAATTTAACAAGGGGTTAGTAAAGAAAATAACGAGGATAAGGTGACTAGAATTTTAAGAAAATAACATGAATGTAAAATCCTAACAGACATAAGCTATGGAAAACAACACGTCTCTGAACTAAGCTTTCAAAGAAATCGGTGGCTAACCAATGAAAGTAGGAGTAGCACTTCCTTAATTCCACTAATGCAATCATCAATGAGAATTCAATAACTATAAGATATTTCACTTTTCATCAAATTGCAAGACCATATAAAGTGTGCTTTTGCGAGATGAAAAGCTACATAGGAACAATATGATGATTTCTTCTCGAGCTAGATATGTCAACAAAATTCGTAAAACCATAGCAAACACTAAAGTTAAAAGATTGCACAACCAAAAATAATGTAATAAACTTTTGGCTCAATCACAATTCCATGAACATACATTCACAAAAATATGACAAATTTAGGCAAGAATCACTACACTACAAATGTGAGCACCAAAAGCATATATTATTGCAAAACAATGGTGGCCTTGATTACATATTACAATCCCATATTTATAAGAAATCATCTCCTCAATTGGTGTTGAGAGTGAGAGATATCTTCATGCAATCATATGCTTCTAATTTAATAAAACAAACTAATTATATGCAAACTAACTATCTAACTGGTGCTTAGTAGGACTCCATCCATTTTTATATCATTAATTGGATGCATGAGCCTTTACATGTTTTAGAAATAATAATTTATGAGAGAATAAGAAGAAGAGAGCCTTCAATTGATGTAGGAGTGTTTAGAAGTGTCAAAAATAGAAGTTCAACCTTCACTAGGTGTCTGTCAGAGTTAAACTATTGTCAGAATGCATTTTTGATGCATGGGAATCTCTAATTTTAGAACTAGCAGTTAACTGTCAGCGCACCTCTTCAAAATTTCTCCTTAAAAGAAGCACACCTCGCACACCTGCACACCTCTAACTTCTTCAAAATTCTTTGGACACTTTTTTGCAAAATGTGTACTAGCACACTTGGTGTAGCAGCGCACCTCAGAGGTCCAAAAATGCAAAATTTCACTGAGTATCAAAAATAAAATTCTGGCATCTAGGTTTTGTTCCCCTTCATACCAGAGCTATATCTAGGTGCTCTCCCCTAAATTTCTATATTATCTTAGTGACCTATTTTGCATCTGGTAAATCCAAGGCATTATATTTATCTTTGACTTTTTGCCTATAATTATCTACCTCTATACGGATTTCAACAAAATCCTCGAGTTTTGTATCAAGCTCTAGCAATGCTTCCTTTATCCTCAATGCTTGTTGAATATCTTCATCATTAGAATCTTCATCAGAAATCCTCTTGAATCTCTAAATGACCACCTCTACTAGTATCAATTTCTCCCATGCATCATCTTCAAGAATGTCTAGAGATACATCACTATAATATCCATGCATCATCTTCAAGAATGTCTAGAGATACATCACTATAATATTTCTCAGCTTCCAAAACTTGCTCTTGGGCTTGGTCCTTGATCTTGTGGATCTCTGCATGTAATGATTCCATTACTTTATTGCTATCCACTTCCTTCTTAGTCTAATAATCTATTAAATCTAGCTCCTCTACCATATATACATCCATAAGCATCTGATACCTATAGATCCTTTCCCCAAGTATGTACCTCATTCATAAGACCAAAATCTTGACTCAAAATTGCTACTATTTTATCTACATTCTCCTACATAACATGTAGTAGCTTAAGATTCCCTTGGATGATAAGTACACTTTTCTCCTCAAAACTTTCCTATAGTTGTTGATAGGCATTCAATGAATCTGCACTACTCCCCTATCTCTTCTTTCAATAGTAGCTTTCAAAGTTTCCTCGGGGTTAGTGGGATCCAAAGGGCCAACAACTTCACTCAAATATCCTTTTAGGATTTCATTTTGTCACTAAAGTCTCACCAACTCTGCTCCATCCTACTCTAGGCTTCTAAAAACTTCCTTCATCCTAGTTGTGATCATCATCTTGGTTGTTTCCAAGATGGGTTTTCCAAGCATGACCTCTTGAATCTGATAATCTCGTACAATCAGTTCTTCAATGTTTGATTGTAGAGGAGGAAGAGCTACATGAGAAAAAAGGTCTTGATTAAATTCAATCATAATGAAGGCTAAGTGTTGCACTTCCTTAGGAGGTGAATTAGGCTTCCTTAACATTTCTATTAGTTCCATTCTATCCTCCTCTTCTATAGTGAACTATTGCTTCTTGTTCTTGATTACTTCTTTTCAAAGCCACCTTGTAGTATGCTGGGCTAGTGACTTTCCTTTTGAGGATGAAGGAGTTTTCTCTGCTATGCTCTTGCCCTTATCGTTCCTCTCTAGGGTGTTTTCATTTTGTGAAGGTTCCTCATCCGTAGTCCCTATATTAGTGGAGCCCATAGTTCTCACCTTTGTGTCCTGGGAAGTTTGCTAAGGTTGTTCACCTATTTGTCCTTCTTCCAACACTTCATTGGTGGATGCTTGTGGTGGCTCTCCTTCAAGCTCTGCTTAGACCTACTAAAATTCTATTCCTAGAGGAGGAGTAACTGATCCCTTGTCAACACAAAATGTGGCTTGCAACTGGGATGTGAATGTAAGAACTATTTCGAGTCCTTGTGACTTAGGGGCATTTGAGTCCAATTGTCATATTTAGGCTGGTTGGTTGGTGTGTCTTTGATCTTATCCCCAACCAACTTAGTTCCTATAGGCCTAAATTCAAAATCAAAAATCTCAAAGACATTAGTGTCCTCTACATGCTATTCATCTATCCATTTTTGCATCTCATCCTCTGATGTAGTAGTTTGTAGAGGTTCATTTGGGATAGATGGTGGCATAGCCATAGAACTTATTCTTCATTCTTGTTCTATGGCTCTGGCTATCCTAGTCCTTTGACTCAAAGGTAAATTTTCCTCTTCATCATCATCACCTTCTTCTTCTTCTTCTTCTAGGATAGGTTTTGGGATAGACGAAAAAGGGATCACTTTCTTGATCACCTTTTGTCTCCTTTTCACCAGAGTCTTAATCTTTTTCCTTTTAGTTGCTAAAGGAGATGCCTATTTTTCTTGCCAAGGTGGGGAGACCTCTTGAACCTCAACCTCTACTTCTATTTAGTCTAGTACAACTGGTAACACTTGAGGATCAATCTAGGCTTGTGTGGCCTTGACATTCTTTAGTCCTCATATGTTTTGCTCTCCTTTTTGTGGAGGTGTCGAGATTTATCCTTCTTTAGGCTCGACTCTTTGAGGAGAATTCCTCTTTCATTTGCCCTTGCCTTTACCCTTTTGAGCTCTATAATAACCAACCAACCTATTGAGTTGATGCACCATTTCTGGCCTTACTGGTGATTAGGCTGTAAAGGTAAGGATGATGACCTTCTTCCCACTACCTTTGGCTGGATAGGCTTGTGCATGAAAGATCATTGTCTCAAGAATTAGATCAAGTTTTAAGGGTTTCTTAATCCAATCCTATGTCAATTTAATGATGTGCCTCACCCTATGGTTGATTTCAAAGTTCTACTCCCTGTCAATCAACATTCATGATGGGCATTTCGCCATTCTTATCCCCATTGAATTGAGGATCAAGTATTTCCTTTGAGTCTTGCTACAACATCTTCAATGAAATATTTATTTTTAAGGCCTTCTCTACTAGATACAAAGTCATCCTACAATAGTCCCTGATATGGACATCATAGTCATTTTTTGCATTCATCCAATGATCTTCTATGGCTTCTTCATGTTGAAATGCTTTTCCTACCAAATATTATACTCTCCTGATGTTATCAAAACATAGCCACAGAGAATTGTATTCTTCTAAGGGATATTAATCCCATTCACATTCAAAAGAAAAAATGTCTTGTCTCCGATCCACCTGAAAAGGTCCTATAGTCATAGGCCATATCCAACATATCTTATGCTATTTTTTGACTATGTCATATGCTAACAAGAGTTGTTGGGAAATCTCTAGGAGAACAAGTCTATCATTTGGATACCTTAAGAGATTTTTGGGATTAACTATTGTACCTACTACCCTTAGATATGTGAATGTTCTAAATTGAAAGTAATAAACCCTAACCAATAGAATTTGTGCCACTGCATCATCTGACAATCTCTTTACATAATCTCCCTCTATGAATTTGATTATAAAAAATATGAAGGCATCATTAACAATTTTGTATTCCTTTTTTTTCTCTAAGAGTCTCTTCTCGACTAGTTGAGGATAGCCGATATATGGCCATGCATTACGATCCTGCATTGCTGCCTCTCTTGTATAGCCTTGGATAGTTTTTCGTTCTTGTAGTCAACAATTACACCAAATATGATGTCATATAAAACTTACTATTGTTCTTAGTTGCCACCAATTTCTCACACAGTTTCTGACTGAGAATAGAAGCCCAATCCAGTGGCATTTTTGCTTTCTTTATTATTTCAATAAAGTGCACCATGAAGATGTTCAAATATCCTGCTATAGGTAGACCCATAACTCTACTTAAAATTATAATCGAGTATCCAATATCTTCTTTCATGAACCCTTTAGTCATGTCCACTTTACCAGTTTTCTTTCCCAAAGGAGTCTTTTCTATGAGGTATGAAGATTGAATAATCTTAGAGGCCTCCTCAATATGTTCCCCATACCATCTTTCTGCTTGTTCATAGGTGAGCCTGATGAACTGATCTGCCTATGGGAGATGAAATACTTTCTCAATATTCTTCAATCATAGATCAATGAAAATTTCTTCTTGTTATGCTTTTCACAACCCTCTCCTTAGGGAAAAAGTATTTTGCTAGTGTCATAATGAGTTTTGAAGATTGTACTGACACCAGGTGTGAAGTTGCATTAACTAGTCCCAATCTAATGAGTGCAAAAATCATTTGAGAACTTTCAGTGGGTTTGTTTCATATCTTCAAAAATTCTCCCAAATCAGCATGTCCTAAATCTGTATCTCTAATATCTGAGTTGTCATCTTGAAACATTGACTTCATCGGAATGCCTTGGAACTTAAACACCACAGGTTTTGGTGCCATTTCCTCACCCAAGGAAGATGAGGAGGATGCCATTATATGTACACAAAATGACACCCATTAGTTTATAATTGAAGGGAATATGAAAAATTCGAACCTTAAAATTGAGTTACAAAAATTTCAAAAAACCAAACTACTTGAAAACATGAAAAAATCTATTTTAAACTCTAAAAAAAATAAAAAATATAGCACACCTTGCACACCTGAAGGTTGCATCTGGTACACTGCATTTTTTGGTGTCTATATAGATTTTAGTTTTAAGTGGTTTTTGCCTTTTAAAACCCATATTGGGTGCATAGCAGTGCACCCGAATAGGTGTGTTGATGCGCACCTAATTGGGGTTATGCATTTTATGTTTATGCAACAGAGGTCTGGTGCACTGATGTACGCCCACCTTGGGACCCTTTTTACTTTTCCCTCGTAGATTTAGAGAATTTTTTCAATGTTTAAAAATAAATGGGTGTGCATCAGTACACCCATGTAGGTGTGTTGATGCACACCCAGTTTCACTGTGTTTTACAAAGAAGACAGAGTGGAGGAGTTTCACAAAGTGGACCTCACGAGGCTTGGAGTTGTAGTGATGTAGGGGTGTGAAGGGGAAATGAAGGCGATCAAATAGAAAAGAGCAAAGTGAGGAGGAAAGGGACCCCTCCCCCTATAAATAGGATATAGAACTTTTGGCACAGCTATGCCAAATGTGTGCTCAGAGCCTTCTCCGATATGTTTAGCATAGTAGGTGCAACTGTTGCACAATTTTTACTTCATTTTGTGTCAGAACTCTGCCTTTTGATAATTTGGCTTCCTGAACATGACTTAGACGTGAACTAGGGCTCTAGGTGAGACCTCAAAATGACCTAGATCTCAAACTAGGGTCCCGAAAAACCAAAAAATAAAATAGGGGGTCCCCATTTCTAAAGGAAATGAGGTGTGTGCTATGGAACCACAACATCTCCTACAAAGGTTTTAACATAAAAAGTTATATTTAAATAAGTTATTATAAGGAGGGGTCCTACAGAGTTGTAGTCACTTGCTAGTTAGGATCTACATGATGTACCACTCCTTGCCATCACCTATTTGGCTTAGATATATATGCACGTGTACATGCACATCTTTTATATAGATTTGCAAGTACCAGGCTTCGACTTCCCTGAATCAGAATGAGTGTGCCCTATCACAATAACTCAATGGTAAGAATGAAGAGTTAATGTTTAGGTCCAATCCCAGCCATAGCCTAATTACTTGTCTTGAGAAGGATGACATGTATCTGACTTTCCACCCTTTTTAAACCCATGCATTTATCTTTGCATGTGTTGTTTAATTTTGATTTTTAGTCAATTTTGGTAATGTTGCTTTTTATGTGGATTTGGCTATGTGATTTATTTGATAAATGATTTAATTATAATATTTGGGTTAATCATATCATATTGGTGATTATTAAATATTATTTAATAAAAGAGAACTATTAAAATATGAGAGTATTTAATTAATTTAAAACTAATTAAATATGTGCTTTAATTTAAAAGACTTAATTTGAAAATCTAATTTACAAAATTGGCTAAAGAGACATTAAAATATGATGATATTTAATTAATTCAAAATTAATTAAATATGTGCTTTAGTTTAAAAGATTTGATGCAAAAGTCTAATTTAAGAAGTTGCATTAAAAAAAATTAGAGTATTAAAATATTAAATATTAAATATTGCTTCTTTTTGTCGATAAGAGGCCGAAGTCAAGATTCATTATTATTATATGATTTGATTAATTATTATTTTTTATTAAGCTTGTGTAGAGTCAAATCAAGACCTCTTAGATAAGAGGCTCACAATTTCCTATTGTGTTGTAGGCTCTTGCCTTTGATATTGCTTTTTTATAATGTTTAATTAATAATAATTAAACTAGAGTTGCATGTAATAATGAATTTTAATTATTATTATTAATTTAAATAATAAATTGCACTTTAAATAGTGCTTGCACTAATTAATAAAGTAGAGAAGAAAAAGGAAAAAAAGAAAATTTTAATTAAAAGGTTCATTAAGTGTTCATGAAAGGATTAAATAACTAGCAATCACACCTATGTGCACAATGTGTACACTAAAAATGTGTAAAGGTCAATTTGGGTGTAGTTCCATAGAAGTGGTTTCCTAAAAAAATTCTAGGAGCATTGTTGATATTTTATAGGATTTTTTTGAAGTGCTACGTCCTATGAAATTTGTAGTAAAGTTTTTTCTTAATGATTTAAAGCCCCATAATTTGTGGAAGTGTTAAGATTTTTTTATTTAATTTATAAATTCAACATATTCAATTTTCATACCTAAATAAATAGATCAATAATCATTTTTTTTATAAGAATTAATTTTTGTTTGTGACTAACAAGTTGCAAAAAGAGTTTAA
This sequence comes from Cupressus sempervirens, assembly GCA_028749045.1. Taxonomy (NCBI): domain Eukaryota; kingdom Viridiplantae; phylum Streptophyta; class Pinopsida; order Cupressales; family Cupressaceae; genus Cupressus; species Cupressus sempervirens. The sequence goes on from CM053785.1 coordinate 601,040,801, forward strand.
GTTGGTGATGCAATCTATAGGAGCCTACCTTTTATAACATGCTACTTTTAGGATAAGATTCATATAATTATTGGTCTCAAATTGGTTTTGACATTTGAGTGTGAACACACTTAACCAATTCTTCAGTTGATGTCGAGTATAATACAGAAGTTGAGCTACAATGTATGCTGAGAAAAAATATTCAATAGGTGTCGAGTGAACTTTTAGTGCAAAGAAATCTTTAGGTGCCGAGAAAAGTATAGATGCCAACTCACTATAGATGCCAAGTGAAATAAAATTTCTATAGGAGCCAGTTTTCCTATGTGTGCTAAGCATCAACAACTAGTATGTGTTGAGTAATATAGAATTAGCATATGAGTTTGTGCCTTCAAAAAATCAGGTGTAAATCATTTGTGGAGCTAACATAGGATGAATCTCAAAGGATCTTGAAGATAAGATTCAATATTTTGCATTACCTATGCAATCAGCATGCAACCAATAAGAAAAATGGAGAAGGCATGCAACCAATACGAAAAGTGCAAGAAATGAGCAGGAAGTGAAGATTTAATATTGATCATAGATTCATACCTAACCCTAAGTCTTCAAAATATTTAAAAAGGAAAACAAAGCCCCATTATGCAAGCGAGAAGATATGCAAGATTGAAGTGTATGGGTGAATAATAGTGAAGTGCAGAAGGGTAAAAGACTTAGTGGAAAACAGAGCAACATAGCAGAATCTAGTTGTTAAAGAATAGAGTATCAAAACCTTACAGAGTGACATATCAGATCAAGTAAGGATCAGATCAGTAAGAGCAGAACAAGAATCTAGAATCAACAATTGAAGATTGCAAAGCTATCAGGTCAAAGACTTTCTATTACTCTCTAGCAATTGTATTAGATATGGAAATCCTATGGACTTAGGTTGGCCTAGTAGCCATTTTTAAATCCTTTAACAGGCTGGCACTCCAAGTGAATGTACTAAAGTCCTTTAAATAGACCTACTTTTAGCAGGGTAGTGAAATCCTTTAACCAAGTCACTTTTTATAGAGTGTAAAGTCTTCAACAAGATAGGCCATTCATAGGGTACACCATTGGAAGTGGTCAAACATTGTAACCTTGAATAGTTACACATTGCTGTAGTAATATTTTGTGGGTGTCATTTTGGAGGGTTTCTGGGTTACCAAATTTGTGTGTTGTCTATTTTCATGCATGTCTTTACTTTAATTTTTATTAGATGAATTAGATGCATGTGAATGGTTTTAGTTAAAAGGATTTGAAAAGGTTAAAGTTAGTTACTTTTAATTCACCCCCCCTTAGAAGTAAATCTTCCCACTTGTTAATTCCAAAAATTGGTATTAGAGCTTAGTTCTCACAAGAAGGAGCTTTACAACTTGGAGAAAACATCTAAAAATGGAAGTTTACAAACTTGGTAAGATCATAGAGCATCAGGCAATTGACATATAACTTTCTTTACATGCTTTGGAAGAAGTGAGAGAGAACTAAAGAAATCCTTAAAAAGAAGAAGAGAAATTTCCATAGCTAAGAATGGCATAGTAGAAGGAGATTGACAGCTCAAATCTATTTTCAAATGGAGATTCTAAAGAATTTGATGCAACAATAGTAGAGTTGATGGAGAAGAATAGAGCTTAAGTAGATGAAATTAGAACACTCAAACTTAAACAAGAATCACAAGTCATGATGCTTTGTAAGGTGACTGAATAGAAGAAAAGAGTTATTGAAGACAAGGCTATGCTAGAAGAAGACAAGAGAAACCTTGCCATCAGACTCGAAGAAAAGTCAATTGAGCTTGCAAGAATTTCAAACATGCAGCTAGACACCTTGAGTCAGATGATGAATGCACATCATGAACTAAATGTCAAGGACATTGAGATCTCTACACTGAAGATGCAAAAATGAACAACTAAAAAATGTCCTAAAAAGAGAGAAGGAGATTGCAGAAAGTTTCAACAAACCCAATGAGGCCATCAAGTACTTTGAGCAACTACTAAAATCACCAAGGGCAAGCAAGGACACTTTAGGACTAGGTTACATTAGCATTGAACATGGAGAGTCATCCAAAATTTTAGAAGAAAGGACTAACAAAGGTAAGAACACTAAACTTACTTGTCACTTCTATGGTAAAAAGGGACATACCTCTAATGTATATAGGAGCGAAAATACCCATCAACATGACAAGCCTAAAAATGAAAGTTATTGTCATAAGTGCAAAAAACAAGGACATCAAGCACATAAATACAGGATTAGGACTATCAAAACACCAAGATTTGAAGGTCACTACTACAATTGCAAGAAGTATGGACATAGAGCTTTTGAGTGTAGATTAAAACCCATGTGGACACCAAATTAGGCAGCAAGGGAAGGTAACCATGATCATCACTACAATTAGGACCACAACACTAGGTATAGCTATCATTACTGTCAAGAATATGGACACATTCCTAAAAATTTCATAAGGACACATTTAAGAGGGAACTACAACAGATGGTTGAGCCAAACCACATGTTTTAGTTTCTTGAAGATTGGTCATATCAGCAAGAATTGCCCAACAAAGTCAAAAGCACCCAACTCAAAGAATGACAAAGGTAAAGAGAAGGTAGATGTTGAACACATCAAAGGAGGAATGAAAAAGACATGGAAAAAGAAAAATAGGAGTAGCACATTAAATAAAGGGATCACTTTGTCTAAAGGTCAAGTGGTCACACTTCACCAAACTAAGTAAGAGAAGGCATAAGGGACTGATTTACAAAGTTTTATCATACATCAGTTCTTAGAAAAAAAAGTACTTAAAAAGAATAGATCAGCATGAACAAAGATGCAAAGTTGAAAATTTAAGATTTCACAAGTGTTCTTGAGTTGCACTTAGATGCTGAGTAGAAAAATTCTAGTACAAGCCGAGTTGATTGGTAAAATAGTAGGAGCCAAATGATTAGTAGAAGCGGAGTCGGTAGAGGAAGCTGAGTGAAGAAGAAATCTTAGTTGAAGCCAAGTAAGTAATACTCTAGTAGAAGTTGAGTAATGTAGAATCCTTCAGAAGCTGAGTGGACAGCTGTAAACACACTAAGCATTAAATGTGACAAAAATAGGGTATAATACCATATTTTCAATCATTTTTCTTCATCATAAACAAAGAGAAAAGATGAAAAAGAGTGCAAAGGAAATCCAAAGTAGAGAAACTAGTGTATAAGAAGATTTGAACAACATTTCAAGCATGCTTCCATCAATTTCAAGGTATTTTTTACTATGTTGAGCTACGCAGTTTCGTGTTTTCTTCATGTTAAAACGCTAGATTATATAAAATGGCTTCTAGTTCTAGAAAAACTCAGGAGAAGGAATCATTTAAAGTCCAATTAGTCTCCAAATAGGTTAGACAATCCGATTTATGTCCAATACCTAAAGTTCCATAAGAACGACCAATTGGAACCCTATCCATCATACCCCTTAAGGTTGTAATGGTTCAAGATGTAAGGAAATGCTATAACTACAAAATTGGAGCTATAGGTGACATGGAAATGAGGGAGGCATATGAAAAATTGTGTGAAAGTGGAGTGTTGAAGGAAGAGTATAAATTTTTTGAGAAGAAGGGTTTAACACGAGCCCTAGAATTCCCTATAGTGTTCAAGATAGAATAGATTAGACTAGAGTTGAGCAGAATGCATGATGGTAGCTTATGGTTGGAGGATGGCCCTATAAAAATCACAAAGAGAATTGTGCATAGAGTGATAGGATATCCAACTGTAGATCGACTGAAGACCCTTAAAAGTGATTCTAAGGAGGCAATTTAAAAAAATATAGGTGCAAAATGGAATAAGAGAGGGATGGCAATTGACACTATCCAAGACCCTCCAGTTGACTTTTCTATTAGGGTCATTGCGTAAAAATTCTACCAGTGCAATAGACTCAATAGTGTGTCTTGTATTGTAGTGGATGTAGGATACAAACTAGTGAAGAAGGATCACACATATGATCTTGTAGAATTGCAACTGCAACAAATCAATGAAAATCTATCAGCAATCAAGAGAACAAAGGGAGCCCAATGAAAATTTGGTGCCATTTTGATATGTATTTTCTTTTATGTTCAAAATGAATTTCCTTCTTTTGGAAAAGTGGCATGGAAAACTGATAGGTCAATCATAGCTTAGGTCAATGAATACATAGAGTAGATGGGAGCTACTTTTGAGACCTTGATGACAAGTTATTTTGAGGACTTTAAGAAGAAAATGAAGCAAAGACTCAAAATTCTAGTTTCCTTAGTAGAAAAATATGTAAATGATGTATGTTTTCTTGTAGATATAGACAATACATATACACAAGCTACCATACCAAGTGTGAGATGGCTAAGACCTCTTGGGTATGAAATAAACATAGATGAAGCATCAACAATAATAATTGTATTATTGGCAGATGAAATTGATAAGGATGCACCAAATTTTGGAACTTATGATGTGGTGAGATCAAAAGTGGATATGGAGTTGAAGACTACCACCACTTTGAAAAAGAAAGACAAGCTTGTTAAGAAGTTGAAAGCTAAATTTGGGGAAGACTCTATAGAAGAAGTAGAGGAAGAAGGTGAAGATGCTGAGGATGATGAAGAACAAAAAGATCAGGGGCCACTTTCCTTAACCCAAGGTATGAGAGAAGATGCAGATAAGGAGGAAGGTGTTGAGAAGGAAGCAACAAAGGCTGAGCTAAAGAAGAGAAAAGATAAAAAGCAACCAACTACACAGCCCAAGGGAAAGAAGAAGGCTACAAAGCCAAGCCCAGCTAAGCCAACCACAAGGGCTAACACCAAGGCTACACCTTAAGGGACAAAGAAGTAGGAAAAATAGAAGGCAATAGAACAAGGAGGACCTACAAAGCAGAAGAAGAGAAGAAATTATGTTGCGTCTCCTGAATTAGATGAAGAAAGAATAGAGTCTGACGAAGAACAATTCAAGTTCGTAAGACATTCTATCACACCTAAATTGGAAAACACTTGCAATAGTATTAGAGGTAATGAAAATTTAACTAGTCTAAAGACCATAGATTTCAATAAGTTGTCAAAGGAACAACAAAACATAATGGAAGAGTCCATCTACACTATGATGGCTAAGTTCAAGACCACCCCACTTGAACTAGATAATTCAATGCCTAAGGAGCTAAACTCATTAGTTGAGAATAAATGGCATTACTATCTCAAAATGGAGAAGGAAATAAGAGAGTCTACATTGGCTCATGTAATGCCATACCTTACTAAAGGTCAAATGACAAAGGCTAGTAAGAAGCATGGGAGCAAATTTGCACCCAAATTTAGAGCCTTCAAAATTTTATAGAATCAAATAGAAGATGTTGTCCAAAATTCCACACAAATGTGGAAACTAATATATGGTTTGACAATTGTAAAAGAAGGGAAGGAAGACCCATTTGAGGGTTAAAATGATGAAGAAGAAGAAGAGAATGAGAAAGAGGAAGAAAGAGAGAAAGAAAAAGATGAATGAGAGAAAGAGATAGAAAAAGAGATAGTGGAGGAGACACATGGTGAAAAGGAAATAGCTAAAGAGCAATAGAGTGAATAGAGTGTCCAAGACACCCAACTACCACTACCAAGTCTTCTACACGAAACACCTACAAAAATAATAATTGTAAAGGATGTTCTTGACACCTTAGGTCAGAACATCAATCCTTTAACTGCAAAGGATCTCAAAAAGATCCTTCACCAATCTACATTACAAGCACAAATTTGTACAAATCCAATTTTGGTGACTGTTGATGAGTAGCAGAAGCTATAGTAGAGATAGCAAGGGAGAAGGAAAGCACACAAGAACAATCTACACAACCTCCCATAGCTACATCAAATCAACCCAAAGAGCAAGAGGAACAAGACAAAATTGCTAAGTTTGATTCTACAATAAAAGTGACAACAACTGCCCAGAAGCAAGCAAAGGAACAAATAGGGCAAGATGTTCTTACTGCAAAAAGTCAATGTGCACCTCCTCAAATTATCATTATTGATCAAGGTAGTAGAGAAGAGGATAAAGAAGAAGAGAAAACCCCTAAGGAGTAGGAGGCAATAAAAACATTGGTAAACTTTCCTACTTCAGGGATTCCTAATAAGAAGCTAAGCATTGATGCAATACCATTGCAAATTTTAGCACTAGGCTCGGGCTCTACCAAGGTTGCTAGGGTACTTCACTATGGAGACCCTACACTTGATGAAGAAATATTCATAACCAGTTATGAATCAAGAACCATGAATCTACAACAGATAAATGAAGTGCAAGAGGCACTAGAGAGGAGAAAGAAACAAGAAATACTGAGTTTAGGCAAAAACAAGCACTGGTGGAAATCAAGGACATATTTCTTGATGCATTCAGCTTGCAAGTACCTAATGAAACCCAACCCATAATGGAACAACTATCCAACATTGTGGACTAGGTATAGAATGAGGACCTAGAAAATAATGTCAAATTATTAGAATGGTCAGAAAAAATGTTTTAGATGAAAGTAAATGAGAAAATATCAAGTGAAATAACACTTTCACAAGTTGAATTGGAAAAGAAGAATGAAAAAGTGAAGAAAGTACTTGAGAATGTATTCACATTGTACAACAACTTATGTGATTCTTCATATTTCACACAAGGAACTAGCTAAAGGATACTAAGCTTGGAACGAAATCTAAAGATTTCTAGCACACAGCTACCCAAAGATCTAACTCAAAGTGAGAAGCATTTTGCAGCTACGCTTGACACATAATTTTTTTTAGCTATATTGATAGCAAAAGAGGCCAATATTAAGGCCAAATTGATGCAAATTCAATCTTCCATAACCCCACATTTGGAAGTACTCCATAAGGAGTAGGCCATTGTAAAAAATATTCTAAAGAAAGATCTTAATCTTTCTACTCTAGAAGGCCTTGTACATCTTTCAGTAGAGATAGCCATCTGGCACAAGTCATTTGAGATAGATTTAGATAATTGGGATGCTTCTCTCAAAATGATTGTGGAGGTAAATAAAACATTTTTGAAAAAATATTCTATTTATCCTTAGGACCATTTGACATAAATGTCAGAAAGGGGGAGAATATAGTTATGGGGGATATAATTCATTATTCATTGTATCTAATAAGAATGGGGATATATAATGTTTTGGGAGAGATGTGAATAAGAATGGTTACATAATACATTCTTTGATAAAGTAATAAAGAATATCCAAAGGGGGAGATATTCAAATTCATAAGGATGCAAAACTACAAGTAGATGTGAAAAGGGAATATATATAGTGTACAAGGAGTAGAAATAGGGTATAAACAGATACAGAGTGCAGACAGGGCAAAAAAGCATCAAATTGAGAAACATTCAGCACAAGAATTTTGGTTACAGGAATGAAAATGGCACATCAGCTTAGGGGGAGCTACAAGATTTTGAGGTATACAAAATTTTGAATAAGTTTTTGAAGTCTTGTACATATGTTGAATAGAATGTGTAGTGTACTCATAGAGAGCAGATTTATAATGTTTAGTCAAGTGTTTTTGCCACTCATGTCAAAGGGGGAGATTGTTGGTCTCAAATTGGTTTTGACATTTGAGTGTCAACACACTTAACCAATTCTTCAGTTGATGCTAAGTATAATACAGAAGTTGAGCTACAATGTATGCCAAGCCAAAAAATTCAATAGGTGTCAAGTGAACTTCAGGTGCTGAGCAATCTTTAGGTGTCGAGCAAAGTATAGATGCCGAGTGAAATAGAATTTTTATAGGAGCCGAGTGAGCTAATTTTCCTATATGTGTCGAGCATTAGCAACTAGTATGTGCCAAGTAACACAAAATTAGCATATGAGTTTGTGCCTTCACAAACTCAGGTGTAAACCATTTTTGGAGCTGACATAGGATGAATCTCGAAGGATCTTGAAGATAAGATCGAATCTTTTGCATTACCTATGCAATCAACATGAAACCAATAAGAAAAATGGAGAAGGTATGTTACCAATAGGAAAAGTGCAAGAATTGAAATCTTTAAAAAGGAAAACAAAGCCCTATTATGCACGAGAGAGGATATGCAAGATCAAAGTGTATGGGTGAATTATAGTGAAGTGCAAAAGGGTAAAAGACTTAGTGGAAAATAGAGTAGCATAGAAAAATCTAGTTGTTAAAGAACAGAGTACCAAAACCTTACAAAGTAACATATTAGATCAAGAAAGGATTAGATCAGTAAGAGCAAAACAAGGATCTGGAATAAAAAATTGAAGATTGCAAAGCTATCGGGTCAAATACTTTCTAATACTCTTTGGCAATTGTATTAGATATGGAAATCCTATGGACTTAGGTTGGCCTAGCAACCATTTGCAAATCCTTTAATAGGGTGGCATTCCAAGTGAATTTACTAAAGCCCTTTAATCAGGCCTACTTTTAGTAGGGTAGTGAAATCCTTTAACCAGCTCACTTTTTACAAAGTATAAAGTCTTTAATAGGACAGGTCTTTCATAGGGTAGACCATTGGAAGTGGTCAAACATTGTAACCTTGAATAGTTACACATTGTTGTAGTAATATTTTGTGGGTGTCATCCCCACCCCAATTTTACCTTCTCATTTTGGAGGGTTTTTGGGTTACCAAATTTGTGTGTTGTCTATTTTCATGCATGTCTTTACTTTCATGTTTATTAGATGAATTAGATGCATGCGAATGGTTTCAATTAAAAGGATTTGAAAAGGTTAGAGTTAGTTACTTCTGATTCACCCCCTCCTCTCTCAGAAGTAAATCTTGGCACTTGTTAATTCCAACAATAATTCTATAGCAAACTTTGTTTTGGCTTCATGAAACCACAAGCTCCATAAAGTAGAACTTGAAGAACCTCTTTCACCCTTAGGGTTCAAATTTTATTTCTTTTCCTTTTTACATACTTAATTCTTCCTACTTTTTATAGATTAATTTCAAATAATATATGAATTAACAAATATTAAATTAAACTGAATAACTTATTATATAATATTTAATGATAAATATATGTAAAATATTAATAACATATAGTATTATAACATAATCAAATAAAATATTTAAATAAATAAATATAATTTTAAAATATAATGATAGTTAATTATTACACACTCATTATTATACAATATAATAAAAATTGAAAACAATCTTTCAAAATAATTTTACTCCATATAAAATACAATACATAATAAAATTAAAAAATTATATTAAAAATAAATAAATTAAGGAGTTATAGCTTGAAATTCCATTAAATTGCACATTTAATAGAAATTCAACATATCAAAATCATTTTCTCTTTATTTACATCTAGGGAAAAATATTATTGTCCTACATGTCTCATCCATGAAACCAAATAACAAAACTTCACAACCAAAAATCTTGTGAAAGTACAAGAAAAATGAATCCTACACCTCAACACTCAACACTCAACACTCAATTGAGGCCTAAATAAGATACTATAGTAAATTATATATGTATCAAAACTTAATGGAATTATCATCCTAAAACCTTAGGATTTTCTAGTGTAAACTTGTTGGAAATATAAGAGGAGTAACTGAGAGGGGAGGGGTGAATCAGTTACGACTAAAATAAATACCAGATCCTTTAGATGTCAATTAAAAAATTATTATCTAAAAACTGAATATTCCTAATGTTCGACAAACACAAAAAATGTTGTAACTCGGTAAATGCAAAATGTGCCAACTTTACAGAACTTAAGATATTGTGAGTGATTTCTTAATCTTAATTGCAAGCATACAACATATAACATGAACACATATGACACTAGGATTTAATGTGGAAACCGAATATGGGAAAAACCACCAATTGTAACTAGCTACTATTTTTCATTCTTCTGAAGAGAGCCTTGTTAGGAGCCAACACTGTTAAAGGTTACAAAACACACTATTAGGTGTGACCCTATTAAAAGATTTAATCACCTTGTTAGGAGTGGCTTTGCTAGAGGTCTTGAAACAATTTAGTAGAATTGCCACCTTGTTAGAGGATTTGCAAATGACTATTAAACCAACTCTGTTAAGAGATTTTAGATCACTACTACAATGGTTAGAGAGTAACAATGAAATGACCTGATTGAGATGCAACTAAATTGCTGATTATAGATCTCTGTTCTGGTTTATACTAGATCCTACCTGATCGAATATCACTTTTTTGCTCCACAAGGATACTTGCTTATCCTTCAAGTTCACTTCTTCCTTTTATCTCTTGCAATTTATTCAACATTTCTTGCATACTTTGAAATCATAACTTGACCTTTTACTTATACCTTCCAGTTTGTCAAGTTAGCTCAGATACAAATTAGAATAACCAATATTTATTACCATAGTCAGCTAGAATCAATAGGTAGAATAATTAACCTTCACATGCCAAAATAAAAAAATCCTTCGTTGGCCAACCCAGCTTGATAGAAACTAACTCTGAAGTGATTTCTTGTGTTAACCAATAGAGACTTGGTTAACATTATGAACTTACAAAAATCCTTTGGTAACTAAGTGAGCTCGGTTAACACTAACTTTGTTTAACTTTTCTTCATTAATCAAGTGAGCTCGATTAACAATCTTTTCTTGCATAAATTTCTTTGGTGCTTGAGTGAGCTCAGTAGATATTGCCTTTTCATAGAGTAAATTTAGGAATGCTCGATAGACAAGGAAAAGTATCTTCACTAACCAAGTGAACTTGACATGCACTGACTGTCAACTAATATGACATTTGTGTAATATCAAAGACAACACACAATTAATCAATTGTATCCAACAATCCCCCTCTTTGGCATTGATGGCAACATAACATGTCATAGCACAAAGAAATTTTGAGAACAAGATTGCCTCTGTTAGAAAGTTTCTCCCTCTTTGATTTTACATAGAAAACTTCTCCTACATTGCAGTATTCTCCCTCTGTAAAGGAACTACTTAACCTCTTGTTCTTGGAATGACAAAATTTTAGAAAGATATGATTAAAAAATTCTCCCTCTTTGACAACACATGCCAAAGACAATTTTGATTAGTATCAACATACCTTGAGCATAGATTCATCTGTAATATGTCCTTGTCAATATTGCATCAACTGATTGATTTTCATCTTAGTTCTTGTTGATGCATTACTAAACTTTATTTAGTGAGCTTTAGATAGGGGAATGACCCCTAGCTTACTTCTTAGATACAAGAATGCATCCTTAAGTAGTGGCTTGGTGAATATATCTACAATCTATTCTTTTGTATGCACATATTCCAATATGATTTTTTTGTCCTATAATAATTCTCTTATGAAGTGGTATTTTATAGCAATGTACTTTGTTTTAAAATGCATCACTGGATTCTTTGATATGTTGATTGCATTGGTGTTATCATAATACATGACTATTGGCTCTTTGATTTCAACCTTCATTCCTTCCAATAATTGTTTGAACTAAACAATGTTAGAGAAATTTATTGCTACTGCCACATATTGTGCTTCTACTGTAGATTGGGATGTGTAGTTTTAATTCTTTCTTGTCCAAGATACTAGCCTTTTACCAACAAAGAATGCTCCACCACTAGTGCTTTTTCTGTCATCAAGATTTTTTGCCCAGTCGGCATTAGTAAACACTTTTAAGTCAAGATTGCCTCCAAGTTTTACCATAAGCCATAGTCTTTGATACCTTTTAGATATCTCAAGATTCTCTTGATTTCCATCATGTGCTTTTCTCTGGGTTTTGCTGAGAATCTTGCCACTATCCCAACTACTAAGGCAATATCAAGCCTTCCATGTACTACATACAGTAATTTCTCAATCATTGATCTGTATAAGGTCTGATCTACTTCTTTGGAGTCATAATTTTTTGGTAAGCTTAAGTCCAGTACACATGGGGGTTCCAACTAGTTTTGAATCTTCCATTCCAAACTTCTTGAGTATCTCTTTGATATACTTAAAATGAGTGATATAGATACTATTTTTGTTCTGCTATATTTGCAATCCAACAAATTTTTTTTTTATCTCACTAAACATTGACATCTCAAATTCTTTACTCATTTCTTCTAAAAATGCTCTGCATAAATCATTATTCCCAATAAATAGAGTATCATCAACAAATATCTCTACCAATACAATCTTCTTATCCAGTCCTTCCTTGATATACAGACCACTGTTATCAATTGTCCTTTGAAAATGAATCTATATCAATAGTTATGTAGTCTTTCATACCAGGCTCTAGGAGATTGTTTGAAACCATATAATGCTTTGTGTAATTTGCAAACCATGTCCCTTTTGTTAGGATCAACAAAACCTTTTGGTTATTCAATGTAGACTTCCTCATCAAGAATTCCATTCAAGAATGTAGATTCAACATCCACCCGATATATTTTGAATCCTTTATGAGCTGCATATGCAAGTAGAGTCCTAACACCTAATCTTGCAATAGGGGCAAAAGTCTCACCATATTCAATACCTTCTTTTTGAGAATGACCTTTACATACCAACCTTTCTTTGTTTCTAGAGACTTGTCCATCTTCATCCAGCTTATTTTTTGAATACCCATTTTGTGTCAATCACATTTTTATCCTTAGGCCTAGCAACACAAGTCCAAGTTTTGTTCTTTTCTATCTATTCTACCTCTTCATTCATTGCCTCAATCCAACTTTCATTTTCTAGTGCATCCTTAACACTTCTAGGTTCAAAATCAACAAGTAAATATGTACCTTTTAGTTTGATTCTTGTCATTGCTCCATCTGATTTATCTCCAATGATCTGATCAGGTCCATGATGCCTTCTAACATATTTAGCCAATACAGGTTCTTTGACTTTTGAATGAATTGCACTATCTTCATTTTGAATCTCAAATTCAAGCTTGGGTCCTTCAAACTCAGTATGCACTAGCTCGGTAACCTTTGAATGTGACTCGGGTCCCTGTGACTCAGTTTGCACTTCCTACAATTTGGTAGTCATTGAAGATTTGGGAAGCTTAGGAGATGAAGTCTCCTTTTTGTCAAATATGTTTGGCAATGTATCAGGCTCATAGTAAAAAAATCTTATGTAGTCTTTTGGCTCCTTTTTGCTTTCTTCTTCACTCTTTTCTACAAACTCATTAATTCTCAAGTGTGCACTTTCTATGATCTTCTGAATGGAAAAATTTAAACATTTATATGCTTTACTTCTATAGGAATATCCTAGAAATATACCTTTCTCACCTTTTACATCAAATTTTCTTTTTCTAGATTCTTTCAGGATATAACATTTGCTGCCAAATATTTTCAAGTAACTTACATTGGGTTTGTAGCCATACCATAGTTCATAGCGAGTTTTTTTTGATTCCTTCTTCAAATGAACTTGGTTCAAACTATGGACTGCAGTGTTGATGGCTTCCTTCTAGTATTTCATAGCAACATTCTTTTCAATCTTTAGTGTCCTTGTACAATCCATGATGGATTAAATTCTTCTTTCAGCTATTCCATTCTACTCAGGAGTACCAGGGGCTAATACTTGTCTTTTGATTCCTCTTTCAATGAAAAAATTATTGAATTCATTAGAAATGAATTCACCACCTCTTTCTGATCTTAATCATTTCAATCTCTTTCCAATTTCTTTTGCTACTCTTGCCAGATACCATTTGAATTTCTCAAATGCTTCTGATTTTTTTTTTAGATACATAATAATCATCAACAAAAAAAAATGAAGAAATTTTCTCCACTATAACTTTCTATTCCCATGGGTCCACATAAGTTAGTATGCACAATTTCTAAGACATCCTCTGATTGATAGTTTTTACTCTTAAAACTCATCTTTCCCATTTTACCAATTTGACAATTTTTGTACAACCAACGTTAGGTTTCTTCAAACTAGGGATACATCTTACTCTTCTGAGTTTTCTTATCTTGACCATATTATCAAAGTTTACATGACATAGTCTTTTGTGCCTAACCAAATTTTTTCTGCTTGAGCAATGAAATATGAGCAACCACCAAGATCAAGATAAAATAGGTTACCTTTTGTTTTCTTGCCTGATCCAACTAGATTTCCTTTGTCATCTAGTAGTCTTTCCTTGCCATTCATGAATTCTACCTTGAATCCAATTTTGTTTAGCTATGCCACACTCAGTAAATTAAGTTTTTCTCTTCAACCCAATAGTCATTGTCACATACAAGTTCATTGGTTAATGAGATACAACCTTTTCCCTTTATGCAATAAGGTTCATTGTTTCCAAACCTTACACTACCTCCATCATAGTGTTCAAAATGCTCAAGCTTTGTTTTATCTCTAGTCATATGATGTGACCATACACTATCTATGATCCATGTATCATTTTTATTAACATGAGAGATAAGTGCCATCTTATCTCCTTCATCATTAGACTCATCTTTTACAACAATATAGACTATTTCATCTTCGCTGTCATCAGAATATTTAGCCATAAAACAAGTTTTCTTGCCTTTTTCTTTTTAGGATTTGTGACTTTTGAATTCCTTCTTTCCTTTGTATTTGTAACTTTTCTTGTCATCCTTGCTCTCTTTGTTTGGACACCTGGTAGCAATATGACCAATTTCTTCACAAGAAAAATAGATTAGAGAAATTTTACCTTTGTACTTTCCTCTGCTCCTTGAATATTTCTTTGCAAGTAGGACTTTAACAATTTCAAGATCACTATCAGAACTTTTTTCAGTTTCTTCCTCACTTCTTGATTGTTTGTCTTTTATTTTTTTGCCCTTTTATTTGAGTGAGAGTTTAGCTTCAAACACAGAGTCAATATTCTTGGAAGTAGGAACATAATTGTCAAAGTTGTCCAGTTCAAAAGCTGCTAGTCTTCCTAGTAGGGCATCCAAGCCTATCTTGTTATTTGGTTCACATCTCTTTTCTTGAATAGTAGACACTCTGACTGCATAGATGGGAAGTAGAGTTCTGATTATTTTACTTACAATAGTTTCCTCTTTGATTTCTCCTCCAAATGCTCTGATTGCATTGGCACTGTCCTTGATTCTTTTCACATATTTTGCAATATTTTCATCTTCTCTCATCCTCTTTTGATCAAACTGTCCTCTAAGGCTTTCTACTTTGGCTCTTCTTACATTGTCATATCCTCCATAGATATCCTTTAGCTTGGTCCACATTTCATAAGTAGATTTATAGTCTTTTATCTCATCAAATTCAACATAACTAAGGGCAGGTGCAATATCAATCATCATAATGTTATTGTTATTTTTCTTAGCAATATCTTCAATAGATAATGTTCTAGTAGGAGTTCTATATTCGTCATCAAAATATTTGCAACCCAAATCATTGATGGTAGCTAGATGAAGCCTCACACATCCTTGCCATGCTGCAAAGTTGTCTCTATTCAACTTTGGAATCTCTCTTTCGTAAGACATCTTGATCTCTAGCTTAGGTTCTTGAAACCTTCTCTACAAACACTAAAATCTCTGATACCAATTGTTGGAAAATATAAGAGGAGTAACCGAGAGGGGAGGGGTGAATCAATTACTACTAAAATAAACCCCAGATCCCTTAGATGTCAATACAAAATTACAATTTGAAAACTGAATGTTGTTGATGCTCGGTAAACAGATACAAATTGCTATAACTTGGTAAATGTAGAATGTGTTAACTTTGCAAATTTAAAGATATTGTTAGTGATTACTTAATCTTAATTGCAAGCATGAAAGAAATAACATGAACACATATGACACTAGGATTTAACGTGGAAACCCAATTTAGGAAAAACCACCAATTGTAACTAGTTACTATTTTTCACTCTTTTGAAGTGAGCCCTGTTAGGAGCCAACCCTTTGAAAAGGTTACAAAACACACTATCAGGTGTGACCTTGTTAAATGATTTAATCACCTTATTAGGAGTGGCCTTGTTAGAGGTCTTGAAAGAATTCAATAGAATTTCCATCTTGTTAGAGGATTTACAAATGGCTATTAAACCAACTCTATCTAGAGATTTTAGATCACTACTACAATGGTTAGAGAGTAACATAGAAATGACTTGATTTAAATGCAACTGATTTTCTATTTACACATCTCTGTTCTAGTTTGTACTTAATCCTTCCTGATCGAATGTGACTTTTTTGCACTACAAGGATATTTCTCTTATCCTTCAAATTTGCTTCCTCTCTTTATTCTTTGCAATGTATTCATTACAACTTGCACACTTTGAAATCACAATTTGACCTTTTACTTATACCTTTCAGATTATCAAGTTGTCTCAAATACAAATTAGAATAACTAAAATTCCTTACCATAGTCGGCTAGAATTAATAAATAAAACAATTAAACTTCACATGCCAAAATAAAAAAATCCTTCATTAGCCGACCTTGCTTGGTAGAAACTAACTCTAAAGCAATTTTGTGTGTTAGCCAACAGAAGCTTGGTTAACACTACAAGCTTGTGAAAATCTTTTGGTAATGGAGTGAACTTGGTTAACACTAACTCCATCCAACTTTCCTTTATTGACCAAGTAAGCTCGGTTAACACTCTTTCTTTACATGAATTCTTTCAATGCCTGAGTGAACCCGATAGATACTGTCTTCTGCATAGGGAAAACTTAGGAATGCTTGGTAGATAAGGAAAATTGTCTTCACTACTCAAGTGAGCTCAACATGCACTGATTGTCAACTGATATGAAATTTGTGTAACATCAAAGACAACACATAGTTAATCAATTATATCCAACATATTCCACCATAGGGTTAATTTCTCTACCTTGAAAATATCCTACAGTAAGATCTAATGATCACTTGGGAGGGTCTTTAGGAACTATTTCCTCTATCTTTGTTGTAGTTATAAGAAGATTCCTTTCATCTCCCATCTATTTCAATTTCTCCCTTAAGAAATCTTCATCATCTATTTGGATAGGGGTCTGTAAAGGAGAATAATCTTCAATATTGAAAGAGGAACCCTGTTCTAACTTTTACTTCTTTGTAGCAAGTGCAGTGGGTGGATTCTTTGAAGGTTGTCTTTCATAAAGAGGCTCAAGCTGAATATTTCTTGCCACTACATAACCAACTCTCTTTTGAAATGTATACTGGCTGAGGTTTATGAATGCTCTACTACCCAACCTATTTTCTACCTCAATGGAATTGTTTGAATAAATTTGAGTCAAAATTGCTTTCTTTTCATTTAAGGTTTGCATAAACCCAATTTTTTTTTTCACAAGCATATCTATTTTAGCACCCCAATATTTCTTCTTAGCAAGGGGATTATACTTTATCTCAAAGGCATTAACAAATTCATGCACCCTTCTGTACACTTCCCATTTTTCTTTTCTAATCTCTTGCTCTTGTAGTGAAAATTGAGTTCTAATTATATCTTTACAAAAATAAACAATATGTTCATGTGATTTATCTCTTTTTCTCTCCTTAACAAATCATATAAACCTTTAGGATCTATAAACTAAGGATGGGACTAGGCCATCTAGTATTTGTCTAAAAAAATTATAATTTCCTCCAACCCTTCTTGACAGAAACAAAATTGTGGGCAACAGTAATCTGAGGGAAGAAAGTACATTTAGATCTGCCTAAAAGTTCCTTTTCTTCTAACCCTCCTACTTTCCATAAGAAGTTCACAATCCCCACCTTCAAAGTGTTAGAGTGGGGTTGTCATTGTACCAAAAGACTAAACCATCTATGACCAATACAACCACTCAACATATAGTACATAGGAGGCTGTTAAGCCCTTTTTACAAATCTTGAGGGGAGTGTTGAACAAATTTCTAACAATCTCCCCCTTGGCATTACCCAATGGTTTACAGATTCAAACATGTAACCAAGCTTTGATACTAATTGTTAGAGTGGGGTTACCGTTGCACCAAAAGACTGATATGTTAGTGACTAATACAACCACTCAACATATAGTGCACAAGAGGCAGTTAAGCCCTTGTCACAAATCCTAAGGGGAGCACTAAACAAATTTTTGACATAGAGGTACTTGATATGGCAACACATGTGGTTTCCCTAGGAAACCATACACTCAAAATATAGTAGAAACTAGATATGGGAATATGTCTCTCCAATTATGGCTCACCTTCAGCCCTTTAGCATGATCCTCTGGGCTAATCAATTCCAACAAGGACTAAGGTATTCTAGGATTATCTCTAGTTGATATAACTCTTAGCTTGGAAGAAAAATACCTATAAAATCTGACAAAACTAGCATCAGTGACCTCCCATGTCATATCAGCACTCCATAGCAAGACTAGTAATTTTTTTCCATCCTTCTCTAGCCCCAACTTCATCTCTTTAGAGAATAAGGTAACACCCTTGTATAAACATATGCACATCAACATTGAGTACCAGTAGAATGGTTTTACAACTTTAGCCTTGTTTATGCCTATTAGTCCATCATGGATTTCTTTTGCTAGATATGTAGGAAAATAAAAAATTGAGCTCATGCCATATTGTAGTGTTTAAGAAATGATAAAAACAATGGATCCTTGGATGTGATCCTATTCATCCATTCAAAATATTTTGCAAAGAGAAAAATATCTAGTTCCTGAGCACTAGGATCAAAATATTTCCTTAACAATGGCTTTGGGGTATTAGTAGTCACCAATGGTGATTAAGTGTTCCTGTAGTGGCCCTCTCCTTAGGTACACCCTTTGTGCATCATATCTTACTTGCAAGTTCTCCATGTCAATTTTCTCATGTAATGCATGATTAGGGTTTAACCTAAAAACTTCCCTAATCAGCTCTAGTGAAACCCTAAAGATATTATCTCCACTATGATTCTTGACCATCCTTGACATTGGGTCATATCTATTTGCTATCATGGCCAATAAATTATCATCAGGGAAAACACCTGGGATAACTAGCATACCAATTTCGAACTCCCATACATTATTTAGAGGAGTATCAAGTTTTCTCTCCAAAAACCATTTGCAGAGAAGCTCTAAACCCTAAGCAGATGTTTGTGCATCTCTATCCAATTGGCATTGTCATAGAAACCATCACTAACCAGTAATCTAGGGTTTTTAAGCACTAGTTATTTTCCCTTGGAAGACTCATTAGTTGATTGTGGTAATTATTCCATTAAATCATCATGCACAACTCTCAACTGGTAATCTACCTTTCCTAAAAAAATCCCTTTGTGGAGGCATTTTATCTATATTATCTCAATTACAACTACACATTCTTGACTAATCGAAGATTTTTAGTACTCACATGGAAAAACTTGTTTTCTCCACTGAGAATTATGTTTGCAATAATTCATGGCTTCAAGGAAACACAATTTGAAATTCTAAATATTTTTGCACTTTGAAAATTCTTTTTTGCTTGATACTTAATAATGAGAGGAATAGTAAATTTTATGGCAATTCACTTCACACAAACTTGCATTGATTAGAATTAATATTGTAACAATCATATTTGAAGCTGCACCAAAAAATTTGAAATGTAACCATTGATTTATGCCAAATCAGATGATTCCTTTTAAAACTTTGAAAAGTTGCATTACATTTATTAGAAGTTAGATACATGTTAATGCATCGCTTCCTTGCTTTGGTTAAAGTTCCATCATCTTAAAATCTGGGGAAGCAAAGATCATCGATCATCATTTGATCGATGATCTTGAGTGATTCCAACTCTTACTACATTCACTTAAAAGACATTGGTCCCACTAATCCAACTTAGCATCCACCTTTTCTTACATGTTGTACCTTTTGAAAATCATAACAAAACATTTGGCATATTGTCCAGCTTAGTTGTAGTGCCTACCCCTAGTTTGCATTTTTGCTATGATTGCCGAACTCTTTTAGGCCAGTTTATGCTTGTTGATTAGTAGCACTATCTTTCAGATTATCAGATATTGTTTCATATTTAGTTGATTTTATGATGATTATTATAGTGATTTAAGTTATTGATGATGATTAGTTAGAATTAAATTTGAAGATAAAAGTTATAAGAATAAATTTAGAATGTGATAATATTTATTTTAATAATGATATATTTAGAGTTCATTTTTAAATAAATGCTAAATAATAATATTATTTAAGTTAATAAATATTTTATCAATTAAACATTTGAAAATAAATTTAAAAGTGGAAAAGAAATTAATTTATTAAAAGTTTCATAATTGCATGTTGTGTGTATGAGATTAAATTTAATACATTAATTTAAAAAGAAGTCAAGTAAAAATTAAATAAAGATATTTTATAATTCAATAAACATGCATGGGCGTAGAAAGAGAAAAATAGAGAAAGTTAATAAAGAGTTTAAGTCTCGTGAGTAGAGAGTCTTCTTGGGGGATCACACAATTAGTGCCCCAATTTTTAGGAGAGAACTCCTTATCAAAAATTGAGGGTTCATTTTTCAAAGAACTGAAGTTTTAGGGAAGGACCACGAATTTTGGAGAAGGAATTTTTGGAAAGGAGAAGGTTTTGAGAGGGTGAATTCTCTATAATTTTCTCAGGTGTAGCGATTAGCATCAGTGTCTAGATAGACGCTTGTGATTATTCACATAATTTTAATACACTCTTTCTTTCCTATTTTCGTGCCTGTGGATTGTAAATCCAAATTTCTCTGTGATGAACCCTTGAACATTTCAATGATGTAAATTATTGATGCACGAAAATATCTTTTGCATATGTGGAGATTAGAAAAGTAATCAAAAAACCCCATTTCGTAGATTAAAGAATTTAGTATTTTTATTCGGGAAGGGTTTGAAATAAAAAGAAAATTTTAAATTAGAAATTTGAATGGTTAAACATACTTTTCCTATTAGACTAAAATTGTAAATATTATTAAATATATATATATTTAAAAATATTATTATGGGGGTCTTATTGTTTTTAGTAAATATATAAAAATTTATATAAAAAGATATTAAAAAATAATTTTTTTTGGGGGGGTTGGGGGGGGGGGGGGGGGGGGGCATGGGACCACCAGATCCCCACCTCCCACTACCCATGATCGACAGTTGGCGGCAGCCGTACCTACTACTATAAGTACTACAATAGTTGTTGTAGGCCTTGCGATAGCAGGTAGGGGCCGCATGACCCGCCTTTAAAGCTGACAGACTTTTAAAAGATATGTTGTCTTTTAAAAAAGTATTTATTATTAATTTTATTTATTAATAAATTTTAATACTATTTTAATTGTTAATTAGTAATATTTATTATTACGTGTTTTAATAATAATTATAGTATTATCTAATATTCATTATTAATAAGGTTTTATTATTAATTGATATTAATTTTAATTATTATTTAAATAAATTTTATGAACTATTTTTAATATTTAATAGTTATTTAAAATATATAATATAATAATTAGTTAATCTAATCAAATTTAATTTAATTTATTTATTTAATAATGGAAGTTATTTTGATAGAATGGAGATTTATTTAATTATTAATAATCCTAACTTGTAATAAAATTGTAAGTTGTTTTATTTTAAGTCAGTGGGATTATTTTAATAATTTAAATGAATAAATAATTATCCTTCAATTATTTTTAGAAATTGATTTAAAATAATGGGAGGGGGGTAATTCTATATTTGTCTCGAATAAATGATTGGGTTGACTTGTAAGGTAAACTAAAAATCTTTTTCTTGAGACGTACATTAAAATGAAAACTGAAACTTTACATTTGACCAAACCATGTGTTTTCAAAACAAACCAAAATATGAAACTTACACCTTGTTTTTTGTGTGATGTCTATGTTTGGAGTTGGGGGTTGAATTAGATTGTTGATCAGTTGTAGGACATCTACTAGAGGCTTGGGAGTTGTGTGTGTTTGGTATTATGCTAACTTGATTTTGATTATTTTTACTTAACCATGGTATGTGATGGTATGCTCTATGTTGAGTGTGTTTATATTATTGTTTATAGTTCTCAGTGTATTGGTGGGATAGCGAGATTTATGCTATGACATACTTGACTTAACTATTTTGAGTCTTTGGTTAATATTTTTGGGATGCTTTCCAGTTGCTCGTGGAGAACTTATGAGATTATTATGATTATCTTTTGATGCTTTCCAGTTGCTTGTATAGGAATGAGGCAATTTTATATGATTATTGGTTTATACTTTTATGAGCCTAGGGTAGGTTATCTACTTGTAATGTTGGGAAGTGGCTTGGAATGGAGGTTGGGGCCCTAAGTGGTTCCCAGGGTAACCCATTGTAAGTTGTTTAATAAGTGAAACCACTACACTAAATGGGAATAAAATAAACCTAATAAGAGACTTTATATGTTCTCACCCATGCCTCTAGTGCTAGTATAGACTAGGATGGGAGTAGAGAGAACACTTGGTTGTGACCTTGCATCTGTAGTGTACCTTGTCAATACGAGAGGATACTAGTGGCTGCATAGGGATCGCTAGGGGGTCAGGGTCCTGAGAGACTACCGGGGTAACTCTAGCATGATCCATGCGATGACTCTTACCTACTTACATAGTAGGTTTCCTATGTGTCTTGTGTGCCTCTGGGAATTATATTTCAACTTATCTTGGAACCTTTGAGTTACATTTCTTTTAGGATTTCCTAGACTTAGAGCATATCTTTTGATATTTGGTTTGATATCTTGTTTGGGACTTGAGACTATCTCCTCAGTGTCATGGGAGTGGGCCATTTAGGTTCCATGCAATCAAGAAGTAGTGATTTTTACTCTTACCATTAAGATCCGTTCATGGTCACCATGGCTAGAGCTTCCTTGTTTGCATTTTCTTTCATTCTATCTATGTATCATTATGATGGATGGTTATATTTTTTTTTTATGATGGATGGATATATCATGTGTGGTGGATGATTTCATTTATTTAATTATACTTGTATCATGGATCCGAGGAGGATGATGTATTTATATTTCTACATATGTATATTCTTTTGGCTTTTCATACCCTATGACATGTATAGTGGATGATTGAGCATTCCAAATTTTATTGTCAAGAGGCATTTAGAACAAATGTATATTATTTAAATGGACTTTGAACTTTTAATTATTCTTTCATGTGGATGTGGTAGTTGTTAGAGTTAGTATTAATTAAATTTAAATGTAATTCAACGTCATGGGATCCTTAAAAAATGTAACCTGTTATGTATTCTTTTAGTTGATTGTATGTTATTGCTTCCTTTACTATGTGTTTGATGTGTATGTTATTCTTCTTGTTCAAAAAAAGAAGTTTGGAAAACTTAGTAATACTTTAGGTTAATTCTTTTGGATCCCTTGGCAGGGCATTACATCAGTGTTATCTAGAAACTCATGACACAACTAACCCCACCAAGTCTACATATCACAACCTTGCTTCCCTACTTTGCTTAAACTATGTGCACTTTCAAAATGTAGGGAAGCAACAATGGTCAATTATCATTTGATCAATGGTTCCACAAAATTGACACTCCATTGTCCTAGTTAGCAAAGTTCAAGCAATAGGAAGATGCCAATTTGTCACTTACTTTGATGGTTTTCCTTTTGTGGGCCATATACTAAACCCAATCCTACTTCATAATATGAGGATATGCCCATCATTGATCTTAACATGATCAATAGTCAATGAAATAAACTCTCCAAGGATTAGTAGTTTTTATCTGATCTCATAAAGATTCTAAGTGTGTAACTTGGTGATAAATTTGATCGCATAGTCAAAGCTTATCAAAATACAAGAATATTTTATAGCATGATTTGGTGAAGTAGTAAAGTTTCCCTAGTTAGTGAGTCGCATCTATTAAGCACTCAACTACCTTTTAGCCTATAACTAAGAGAAATAGTTAGTAAAACCTTAGTCATGTAGTCACTTGAATGAGAGAAGTATAATGAACCTTAATAGTGATTGGTTGAGTTGTTGTGTTTGCATGGTTAGGGCCTCAGAAGATAAATACTGAAAGATAATCATGATTGAATAAAACTGGTTAGAAGTAATAAAGAACTTTATTCTTAGTTACAGGGGTGACCAGATGGCTAGGAGATTTGAATAGCTCATTGGAGAGAAAATTGAATAGCTTGGATATTAGGGTGGAGTTTTCATCACCACTATAGAATTGGAAGAAGGAAATCCAATAGAACCTACCATGCCCAACATGGAATTGACTACGGTTGATTTCAAAGGAAAAGAGCTAGATCATGTAATAGAACAGGCTAACCATGAATTCTTATTTGATGACAATTTTGTAAAGTCAAGGACCTTTTACCAATTTGCATGGAGGATAAATATTGAGAATTTTGAGGAAAGATTTTGTAAAAGGAAAGCTAAGCTACTAGACAAAGAAGATTTGGTCATACAAGATGAGATCAAGGATGAAATGATGCAAGAATTCAGTAGTGTGACTCCTGAAGTGGGAAGAAAAATGATCAAATCAGCTAGAGTTTTACTTCTTCCAAATTAGGATATTTTAGATGCAATGGTGTTTAATACTATTACAAATAAGTTGATCACTAAAGAGAAAAATAAAAGGACACTCAGTGGTGCTAAATATAGTGAAGACCATGTTGTCTTGGTTATTTGGTCTTTAAAAAGAGGATCGCAAACTAACAATTCCAAATTAATGGGTAACTTGATTGTCAAAAGAATAGGGGATAGTCCAAATGAAGAGGTAGTTGAATTAAATGTTGAAACAACCACTCTTACCTTAGCCACTGATAGAAAAGAGAAAAGGTTTACACAAGAGCTACAAGAGACATATGAACAAGTCCTAGATGCCTACAATAAAGAAGTACAAAAGAGGATTAACCTTGAAAATAAAATGATAGGACATAAAGGATAGTCTAGATGACACACTTTTTAATAGATGGATGGTATAATATTTCTTAGAAATTAGTTGTTACTAGAAGAATTTGAAGAAATGGATGTGGACTAGGATGATGTATGTTGGTGTTTGAAAATGCTATAGGTTTCAAATTATGCCGATGAGAATAAGGTACATCTAAGGGTAGCTAACTCCCATCTTCAAAATACTATTTCAAACACCGGGCTAACTATAAGGCTAGACCCTTCTTCTACTTCAGGCTCTGAAAAAATTAGGTAGGTGAACCTCAGATCTAATTAATATGGTACCAGTGCAAAACATATCCCTGAATCTAACAATGCAGATAAAAATCCTTATATCTCCTAATACTTCTGCAATAACACAGATCCACAATAGCTAAATGAAAATCTATGAAATTCACAAGCTGAGTGAGGGTTAGACTTTTTAGCTCTTCAACATGAAAGGGGGAAAAGCATTTGATTAATGATGTTGAATTCAACAAAACCTCAAATATGCAGCAACATGAACAAGTGATCCTATAACTTATCAGTGCCTTAACCATTGGGCAATTCCATGAATTAAACACACACATATGGATACTTGATACCTATTCATATATTGAGATATCTAATCTATCTATTCACCTAGTAAACAGACATCTGTGTTCAATCTAAATCTCATTCTTACTTGATATCCTCATCAATAAAATTGCAACCCTGTTGATTTCCCTGAAGCATTTACGCAACTCCTTGAATTATAAATAACAATGAAAAAACATACAACCTTAAGGGATTGCAGCTATGACCTAGGCTCTTTGTTCAAAAATCATAAAACATTGAAGATTACTAATAAAGTAGACAAGATTTAAGATGAAACTCAACACTTGTCATTCTTTGTATAGATTTCCTTGAAATAATACATTCATATGCCTGAAATTAAAACATGAAAAACACCTAATAGATCTGAACTTTCTATATTATCTCTACTACTACTATTCATACAAGAGAATTATGCTGAAAGAATGGTGTCTCAGTAGTGAGTCCATTTTCTTCTCAAAATGGAACCATTACAATGAGAAAGAAAGAGAATGATATAGGAGGTACTGAATTCCTGAATCTGATCTGAAGACTACATGTGTCCACTTGAAAAACCTCTCCTAATAGGGAAAAGAATCTCTCTAATCTCTCTCTATAACAAGATATCAAATCCTTGATCAGTTTTGCCTCTCAAAAGAATAAAGTGATTCAAAAACTTGATGGAGAAATAATCACTTTTGATGCCAGATCTCAAATCAAAGCAAAGGCAAAAATTAGTTAAATGGCCTCTAGAATGCAATGCAATCTTTTCAAAGTTTTTTTTTCCATATTTAGGCTTCAACTTACTCTCAAATCTGCCCTCTAACCAATTTTGATGCTCCATGATGAAAACTACCCGTTCTACTGAGAATGCCCTAGAAATCACAAATCTACTTATATCTCTAACAGGTGAATAGCTGTGTAGAAATTAACTCCATATTCAAAAAGTTCATCTCTTCCTAGTTCTGATGGTATATTTGAGTGCCCATTTCAGTGAAAAAATTCCCTTGTTATGCCCCTCTAAAAATCTAGACTCCTGCTATGGCCTTGCAGATTAAAAAGAATGAATTTGAAAATATTCTATAGTTTAAACTATAGAAATTTATTATTTTGAAGCCAAATATTTCAATGTGCAAACAGTGATATTATTTTAAAATTAAAACTCCTTTATATCCCCTCAACCTCTTGAATGGCACCATATGTCACCATGTTACTGGTCCTTTGACTATTGCAGGTGCCACCTCTCATTCTCAACTCCCACCAGATTTTTGAATTTTTTGACAATTTGCCATGTTGCTTGCCACAAAATCTCCCATTTTTTGGTGGCAACATGGCAACCATCAGACTCTGGCAACTTCATTTGTGACTGCCACATCATCACCACCTCTATGCCCACTCACCACCACATCATTTCCACCTCACTATGTGACCTAGGCAATCACTATGTCGCTATAGTTATCACATGAAAAACTCTGCTTGGCAACATCGCGACAACCACAAGATCATCCACATGTCACAATCTGATCACCCTATCATTGAGCTCACTAGGTCATTGATGACATCAACATCTTTGTCAATGTGTTATTTCAAAATTTGATTGCATTGTCATCCGATCAAAATTTTGGGTTATTGTACAACCTGGCCACGACGGGCCCCACGCACATGAGTGCTACCTTTAAAAGGTAATGTCCTTAAGACACTTAGGCTATTATGTCTTTTAGTATTTAAACACTTAAAAAAGCCCTCCCATGATGAATGTGGGATAAATGAGTATGCCCACTTTCCTTTGCTTTCTTCACTATGCGTGCTTTGGCCTCCAAGCCAAGGACTAGATCCTCTCGTTTAATGGTTCTTTCTCAGCTAGCTTCACACTGCTTTGACTTGCTTGAGTTTCATTGCATGTGTGGGTTTCATTACTATCAACATCAAGGAGAAGCAAAGCATTGAGGTAGGACATGACATAAGTAGTAGGTCAAGGTGGCAGAGCACTGGATAAAGCATGTATAACTTGTTGACAAAGAGCTTGGAACTTTACAATTGTCTTTCCATTCCTTGGAATGTAGGTATTTTGGAGTATGTGCACAAATACAAATCATGAAACTCAAGACAAGTCCTCAAATGCATGAAGCACTAGGGATTTTTGTGACCTTGAAAGGTGCTTCACTTTGTGGTGGTTGTTGCGAAACTTGTGTCTCTCAGCAGTGGCAACATTTGGTCAAGACAACATACAAATGTGCAAGGTTGCAGCTTGCAATATGTTATAGCTCCACACTACTCTACTTTATTTGTACAATTTTTGACTAACATTCCAATACTAACTGGCTTATGCTTGCATTGTTTTCAAGAAAAGAAAACACACATTTCAAGGATAAAAGGATACTATTGTTTAGGAAGCCAACATATATGATCATAAACATTGTTTAATTTTGGAAAGTAGTTAAACTGGTATCTAGGCATTTCAAACCCTGAGTTATGAGTCTCTTTTATTTTCTTAGTTTATTTTGTTTCTTCAATTGAAAGCAATTGAGACATATCTTTCCAAGAATCCTTTTAACTTCATGTACATAAAAAGGATGAAATAATAGTGTTGGTAGCTTTAAATGGCCAAAATGACCATCACAATCATGAAGCTTGTCACTTCCACATGTTTCACATTAATTAGATTTTGCAAGCAGACCAAGTCGATCACTTGATAACTGACTTGCATGTTTAATAGATGACACTGACACCTTGATCTGGCAGTATGGGCAAGGATTTTTGTTTTGAGACAAGTTGTTCAATCCATGGGATACAAATGAGACCCTTAGATGTCTTCAAATTCTGTGCCTCTACAACATTCTTTTGTCTCTTAGAAGTCACATCTTTAACCATAGATGAGGCCAAATTGGTACAATCCATATAAGCCTTAGATGTCTTCCCCATCTTCCTCATCTTACCATATTTTTGATTATTCATTGAGCTCTCAGTATGGACAGTGGAATATAGAGAAAAACTTATATCTTCAGGTTCCTTTTTCATAGCAACGCCAGAAACATTATTATTAGTCCTTGAACTTATATCACTTCCAACTTTGCTCCAATCAATCTTGCCACTGATGCTTTTTAGCTCTGCTAAAGTTGTAGCTTCAAATTTATGATCCTTATAACTTGACATAGAATCACAGCCTTCTAGTATATCCTTTATGGGGTCACCTAACTTTTTGTTCTTCCCTTTTTCAAACATTTTAAAATCCCAATGCCTTATTAATCTAATAGAATTAGTCAAGCCCTAGAGTGGGTCCAGCTAATTTTTTTTTCATTTTCGAACACCTGAAGTGAAAAACTAATTTAATGAACACTTGACTATGACTGGAATCAATCTGTATCATTGGTTCAACATTTAAAACTCATTTTCATCTCTTTCTGCAATTTGTCGACTTTGTACCAGGAGGTCCTTTGACTGGCCTTAAAAACTAACCAAAACACCTAACCGGGCTCTTAAACTAAATATACTAATTCTCTGTTCCACATACTTGCCCCCTATTGAATCTTGTCTTATAAAAAATTCTTATTCAAAAGATATTGACTATCAAAGTTTCCTTCTCAGAATTAACTGCATGAAAACATGTCAAAAAACAATAAATTGTGTTCAGATTTGGCTTTGAAAACTGGGTAAACTAACACTTGGAATAATGAAAATTGGGGCTTTGGTTCACTATCACAAGGAGAGTATGAATCTACTATTTGGGCTCATGATGAATAACTAGGTGAATTTGGTGAGCGGTCAAAGTAGGCTACTCAAAATTTGTATACTGGAAACACTGACAGAATTTTTTTTTTTGCAAATGGAATTGACTTGGGAAAGTGTGTAGATGAATTTTTCAAGACTTGAAAATTAGCACACTTGAAATATTTTTAGAATGCAACACAGTGGTACAATCCATTTGACCTCACTTATCATTGATTTTGAGATATAACATCACAAATAGGGGTTCTGAAAAATCTACACTTTTTGACACCAGTGAAAAGTTAGAAATTGCATTTGGAATCATGTTTGAAAACTGATCAAATGGTTTTTTCATAAGCTCAATATTGAAACATAGAAATATTTGACCCTAAAATGCAATGCAAAAGGAATTTTAGCATTTTGGTCAACTGGGTCAAAGTTATAACAAGTCAAAATAGGGCCTCCCAAAATTCAAAACTAATTGCATCAACATGACAACTTTAAATGGCCAACTTTGAAGGGCTGAAAACCTAGTCAAACAGATTTGAAACATCTCAAAATATGAAACATAGGCTCTCTAATATGGATACTAAACATTTCCAAAGCGGCAAGTTATGACACATTACTGGGTGCAGGATATTCACATGCAAACATGGCCTCTTGTCACTATTTGACACTTAGGTGAAAATATAGATTTGATAATTACACAAAAAAAGACTTCATAGAATAGCTCAGAATGTCAATTTAACTTCATGAAACAAGTAGACATGCTAAATAGAAGGTTCTAGAAGCATTAAACACCTCATAAGCTTCTCAAGTATAGTAAGGTACATAGGCATCATAAAGCATTTATAAGGATTGATTTTTTCAATGATACTCAAAATTGGGGCTACAATTTTGAGTGCCAATAGTGGTTCTGTTTGGGGATGCATGTCCCTTGTAGGCATGGAAAGGATTAAGATCTCTGGAAGACACAGACCACTCACTCGAAATAGCAAAAAATTCTCTCGAATAACTTTATTGAAAGAAAAAAATAACTGCCTACTATGTACAAGCGATGACCTTGGGCCACTGAAATTCAACAAAATTGTTTACCTCTATCAAACACTTGATTCTAACTTATGTCTCCTCAAGGTAAGCTAGAAATTTTTTTCCATCAATTTCACCAAACACATAAAATTTCTCAATTAGCTTAGTTGGTAAAACAAAATAACTTTCCTGACTTTCATAGTGCATACTAGTGACAACATTAACATAATGCTCACTATGAAAATAGGGGTCAACATACTCGAATATACCAAGATCAAACTGATAACTATCTTCAATAGATAAATTATGCATGCTATCAAATTCAGGAAAAAGATCAAACACACCTTGAAAAAATGAATCTCTATGCATAGCTGGTTGACAATTAAATGAGTATTTAGATTTGTACTCACCAATGTCATCCATGTCATAATCTGAGGATAATCCAGGGCTCTCCATTGATTCTTCAAAATCAGCAAATGAATCAGTCATATCAAGACATTCATCATAAAAATCCTTGCATAACCATCTCGTCAAACACCTTGTCCTCATAATCACAACTGAAATGCTAATTAGTATATTCACTATCACATCTAAAAGAAGAATAAACTGATTTCTTATAGTAGTAAGATAAGGTATCATAATTAAATTCATTCCCAACTAAATTTGAAACTTCCATGTGCTCTTCAAATAAAGGACTGATAACTCCATGCAACGACCCACTTTGAACATTTTGACAAAAAATGGGTTGATCATCATCAAAATCTTCATCATATAAAATGTTATTAAACACCTTGGAGCCATTACCCAATGTATTGTTACAAAAACTTGCAGCATATGATGAAAAATCAGAATTATATGAAGACTTGCTTTCTTCTTATCTATCACACATATAGTACAATGATTACATCACCTTCATTATCCTGTTTAGGATGACCTCTATGGATAGAGCATGACTCATCACTAAGATGATTACCATATGCTACAACCTCATTGTCTAACATAAAACCTTTTAATAATCTCTCACTCAAAACTTCATGTTCAAACCCATTAGCATCAAATTGATCAACCATTTCTTTATCTTCAAACTTTGAGGACAAATACCTCTCAAGCTCTTCATATCCAAACTAATTTGTATAATGCAAAAATTGAGATGCAGTTTCCTTTTTAGATTCAGAAAAAGAATTCATACCTTCACCTTAATATGAAACTACTCTCTCATCATTGCTCTCTTCTTTCCAATTTGCATCAGATTCATGTGAAGATGAACATGTACTACCACTATCCTCTTCTTGACTTGAGCAACCACTCTAATCATTGTCTTCACATGATACTTCTTCACAATACACTGGATCAACAACTTCACCTTTATCACTTGGAAGATAACTTTCAGATTCTTCATACTCATATCGAGATGAATATCTTTCAACTTCAGATTTTATAATATTCTCAACATGATGCAATCTATAAATAAGAGAAAGCATTTCTTGCATATTTGACTAATCAAGTGAGTCCACCTTGTCATCTACTGCTGAAACATTACAGACATGTGTGCTCTATTCTTCTAATTGTGACTAAGATAAATGTGATTCACACTCTTCATCTTGTGTTATCTCTCTAGGGCATGTCGAATCAACAATATCAAATTCATGACTAGAGACATAGCTTTCAGCCTCCTCACTTGCACAAGACTGAGATCTGGGTGCAACAACCTCAAATTTTGAAGCATTAGTTACACCATCATACCTATAATTATCATGAGAAGAAATTACTACTGTAACTAAACCTTGATTCATAAAATCAACATAGTGCTCAACACTATCAAAGTCTAAAATACATCTTACTGTTGTAGCATCATGAACATATGTGTCTTCATTTGTAACCGAACTAACCTTCCTTATACATAGAATCTGATTTGAATTTTCTAATTGATTAAAACTTGAAACAAGAATATTGATAAGATGATTTGAAATTGAAGCATCAATACCAAATTCATCCTTTCTTTCAGATACATTATACCAACACACATTTTTAGCAATATGACTTTTAGTCAATCCATATTTCAAATTATTTTCAATATCCCTAGCGGTCATAAAAGCCTAATATAATGTCTGTGGTTCTTTATCCCATAATAGATAGTTCATTTTCTTGTTAAATGCATCAAAGTAAACAACTAAACACATTTGATCATCGGGTCTATAACTCTCAAGGATCTCATTCAAAA
Organism: Cupressus sempervirens; assembly: GCA_028749045.1. Lineage (NCBI taxonomy): Eukaryota > Viridiplantae > Streptophyta > Pinopsida > Cupressales > Cupressaceae > Cupressus > Cupressus sempervirens. The sequence continues at coordinate 601,072,954 of CM053785.1, forward strand.
ATTTTGCAAATCTGATATTGAATTGAGGCACAAGTTCATCACACCTAACATGCATCTTCAAGAACTTATCATAAGAATCATATATGCTTACTCTTTCTCCAAATTGCTCCATGAAGGCAGAATGAAACTCACCCCAAGATGAAAAAGAACATGCTAGTAGAAATGAAAACTAGTCTCTAGCATCACGTTCCAGAGTTTGAACAGATAACTTCATGTGCACATCCTCATGAGCAATCTCATAGTCACCCATCAAATCACTGAATAACTCAACATGATGACTAGTTGAAACAAGATGGTTCTCACTAAACTTAGGTAGCTTAATTCTAACATCATTAGGAATGACATTTGGGAAACCATGAATGCATTGAAATTTAATGACATATATTGCCTGGTAGAAATAGATCTAGAAATTTCACTGACAAGCTGCATTCTAGATGAAACGAAACTTGACATTCTTCCAAGCTTTGAAACTCATTCACCCATAATAAATCTCATATTCACAATTTGCAACGGATCTATACAACCTTCTACCAAATAACTCTCTTCAAATACACATCACAAACTTAAATACAACAAGCTAAAACTCAATCCAATGAAGTGTATGAAACTTTTCACACTATTCTCCTCCTCCTAGTGCTGAAAATCACTTGATGGAGAACACACACATATATCGATTTCTTTCATGAAAAGGATAACATCATGAAAAATAAAATACCTCAAGTGTTGATGTTGAAACCACTGATCTGCTGATTTGGCACTGATGTTGATCTCAATTCCTCACACCATTGATCGAATCCTTATAGAGTCACCATCTCCTTGAGGAGAACAAAATGAAATCACTATTGTGATTCTTTTTAATATTCAAATTTCTTATGACATCAAATCAATCAACACTTCAGAACTCATTAGTCAAGAACTCATGGAATCTCTCTTCTTGTCTAAAACTCAACATAACTTTCAAATCAGCATTACCAAGCTGAAAATCCTTTAAAAATATTTATATAGAACCAATTTGCATTGGCATAGAGATCTTTTAGAGAGTTACCACTCACAATTGTGAGAAAGATTTAAGACATGATTTGTAGCATTACAAATCTGAATTGAACTTTCAATTTATGGGATGTGCAAATCTTTAAACACTTTGAAGAGAGAAACCACTTTAAAATAATTTTGACTCTGAATTTACAACAGCATTTTGAAAACCAAATTGACTGAAAATAAAACTTAGTAGCAACACAATCTGCACTCAATCCTTCAAATATACTACTATCCTAAACAAAGCATCACTGGGGTGCATGACATTTAGGTAAGAAAACTAGAAAAATACATCTGAGAAATTTTTGTTGCAACCTTTTCCATGCACTTCTCCTACTATATTAAATCTCCTTCTTTCAAATTCTCAAGGTTTGTCTATTATTCAGATTCAATACAGTCCCCAGCAGAGTCACCATTTTGTTGGTGTTTGAAAATGCTATAGGTTTCAAATTACCCTGATGAGAATAAGGTACATTTAGGGGCAGCTAACTCCCATCTTCAACATACTATTTTAGACATCATGCCAACTATAAGGCTAGACCCTTCTTCTACTTTAGGCTCTACAAAACCTAGGTGGGTGAACCTCAGATCCAATTAATATGGTACCAGTGCAAAACATATCCCTAAATCTAAAAATGTAGATAAAAACCCTTATATCTCCTAATACTTCTATAATAACATAGATCTACAATAGCTAAATGCAAATCTATGAAATTCACAAGCTGAGTTAGGGTTAGACTTTTCAGCTCTTCAACATGAAAGGGGGAAAAGCATTTGATTAATGATGTTGAATTCAACAAAACCTCAGATATGAAACATCATGAACAAGTGATCCTATAACTTATCAGTGCCTTAACCATTGGGAAATTCCATGAATTAAACACATACATATGGATACCTGATACCTATTCATATATTGAGATATCTAATCTATCTATTCACCTTGTCAATAGACATCTGTGTTCAATCTAAATCTCATTCTTACCTGATATCCTCATCAATACACTTGCAACCCTATTGATTTCCCTGAAGCATTTACATAACTCCTTGAATTATAAACAATAATGAAACACCACATAGCCTTAAGGAACTACAACTATGACCTAGGCTCTTTGTTCAAAAATCATAAAACATTGAAGATTACTGATAAAGGAGACAAGATTTAAGATGAAACTCAACACGTGTCATTCTAGGTATTGATTTCATTGAAATAATACATTCATATGCCTGAAATTAAAACTTGAAATAAACCTAATAGATTTGAACTTTCTATATTATCTCTACTACTACTATTCATATGAGAGAATTATGTTGAAAGAATGGTGTCTCAGTAGTGAGTCCATTTTCTTCTCAAAAATCAAACCATTACAATAAGAAAGAAAGAGAATGATATAGAAAGTAGTGAATTCTTGGATTTGATATGAAGAGGACATATGTCCACTTGAAAAAACTCTCCTAATAGTGAAAAGAATCTCTCTAATATCTCTCTATAACTAGATATCAAATCCTTGATTAGTTTTGCCTCTCAAAAGATTAAAGTGATTCAAAAACTTGATGGAGAAATAACTGCTTTTGATGCTAGATTTCAAATCAAAGCAAAGGAAAAAATTAGTTAAATGGCCTCTAGAATTCAATGTAATCTTTTCAAAGTTATTTTTTCCATATTTAGGCTTCAAAGTACTCTCAAATTTGCACTCTAACCAATTTTGATGCTCCATGATGAAAACTGTCTGCTCTGTTGAGAATTCCTCAGAAATCACAAATATGCTTATAGCTCGAACTGGTGAATAATTGTGCAAAAATTAATTCCATATTTAGAAATTTCCTCTCTTCCCAGTTTTGATGGTATATTGGAGTGCCCATTTCAGTGAAAAAATGCCCCTATTATGCCCATCTGAAAATCTAGACTCCTGCTATGGCCTTGCACATTAAAAAGAATGAATTTGAAAAATTTGAAAATATTCCATAGTTTAAACTATAGAATTATTATTTTGAAACCAAATCTTTCAATGTAAAATTAAAACTCCTTTATATCCCCTCAACCTCTCGAATGGTGCCATTTGTCACCATGTTACTAGTCCTTTGACTACTATCCCACCTCTCATTCTCAACTACCATCAGATTTTTAAATTTTCTGGCAAGTCGCCATGTCGCTTGCTAGAAAATCTCCCATTTTCTAGTGGTAGCATGGTGACCACTGGATTTTGGAAACTTGTTTCTAGCGACTTCATCTATGACCGCTATGTCATCACCATCTCTGCACCCACTCACCGACACATCATTTCCACCTCACTGCGCCACCTAGGTAGTCACTATGTCTCTATAGTTATTGCATGAGCAACTTTAATTGGTGACATAGCGACAACCACAAGATCATCCATGTGTCACAATCTGATCATTTGATCATTGAGCTCACCATGTTGTTGATGATATCAACATCTTCATCAATGTGTTTGTTCAAAATTTGATTGCACTATTATCTAGTTAAAATTAGGGTTATTGTGCAACCTAGCCACAATGAGCCCCACACACATGAGCATTGCCTTTAAAAGGTGGTATCCTTAAGAAACTTAGGCTATTGTGTCTTTTAGAATTTAAACACTTAAAAAAGCCCTCCCATAATGAATGTTGGATAAATGAGTATGCCCATTTTCCTTTTCTTTCTTCTTTGTGCGTGCATTGGCCTCCAAGCCATGTACTAACTCCTCTCGTTTGATGGTTCTTTCTCAGTTAGCTTCACACTACTTTGACTTGCTTGAGTTTCATTGCATGCATGGGTTTCATTACTCTCAAAATCAAGGAGAAGCAAAGCACTGAGGCAAGACATGACATAAGTAGCAGGTCCAAGTGGCAGAGCACTAGATAAAGCACATATAACTTGTTGACAAAGTGCCTAGAAATTTACAACTATCTTTCCATTCCTTGGAACATAGGTATTTTGGAGTATGTGCACAAATAAAAATGGTGAAACTCAAGACAAGTCCTCAAATGCATGAAGTGCTAGGGATTTTTGTGACCTTGAATGGCGCTTCACTTTGTCGTCATTATTGCGACACTTGTGTCCCTTAGTAGCGACAACAATTGGTCGAGACAACATACAAATGCACAGGGCCGAGGCCTACAACATGTTATACCTCCACAATGCTCTACTTTATTGCTAAAATTTTTGACTGGTATTCCAATATTGACTAGCTTATGCTTACATGGTTTTCAAGAAAAGAAAACACACATTTCAAGGATAAAAGGATACTATTGTTTGGGAAGCCAACGAATATGATCATAAAAAGTGTTTAATTTTGGAAAGTAGTTAAACTGGCATCTGGGTATTTCGAGCCTTGAGTTATGAGTCTCTTTTATTTTCTTAGTCCATTTTGTTTCTTCAATTGAGACATATCTTTCCAAGAATCCTTTTAACTTCATGTACATAAAAAGGATGAAATATTGGTGTTGGGAGCTTCAAATGGCCAAAATGACCATCAAAATCATGAAACTTTTCACTTCCACATGTTTCACATTTATTAGATTTTACGGGTAGACCAAGTCAATCACTTGATAACTGACTTGCATGTTGAATAGATGACACTAACACCTTGATCTCGCAGTATAGGCAAGGTTTTTTTCTTTGAGACAAGCTGTTTAATCCATGGGATGCAAATGAGACCCTTAGATGTCTTCAAATTTTGTGCCTCTGAGGCATTCTTTTGTCTCTTAGAAGTCACATCTTTAACCATAGATGAGGCCAAATTGGTACAATCCATATAAGCCTTAGATGTCTTCCCCATCTTCCTCATCTTACCATATTTTTGTTTGTTCATTGATTTGCCAGTATGGACAGTGGAATATAGAGGAAAACTTATATATTTATGTTCCTTTTTCATTGCAATGCCTGAAACATTATTATTAGCCCTTGAACTTATATCACTTCCAACTTTGCTCCAATCAATCTTGCCACCAACACTTTTTAGCTCTACTAAAGTTGTAGCTTCAAATTTATGATCCTCATAGCTTGACATAGGATCACAGCCTTCTAGTATATCCTTTATGGGGTCACCTGACTTTTTGTTCTTCCCTTTTTAAAACATTTTAAAATCCCAATGCCTTATTAATCTAATAGAATTAGTCGGGCCCCAAAGTGGGTCCTACTAATTTTTTTTTTTCATTTTCAAACACCTAAAGTGCAAAACTGATTTACTGAACACTTGACTATGACTAGAAACAATCTATATCATTGGTTCAACTTTTAAAACTCATTTTCATCTCTTTCTGCAATTTGTCAACTTTGTGCCAGGAGGTCCTTTGACAAACCTTAAAAATTGATCAAAACACCTGAGTAAGCTTTGAAAGTAAATATACTGATTCTCTGTTCCACATACTTGCACCCTGTTGAATCTCATCTTATGACAAATTCTCAGTCAAAAGATATTGACCATCAAAGTTGCCTTCTTAGAATTACTTGCATGAAAACATGTCAGAAAACAATAAATTGTGTTCGGATTTGGATTTGAAAATTGGGTAAATTGACACTTTGTAGAATGAAAGTTGGGGCGTTGGTTCACTATCACAAGGAGAGTATGAATCTATGATTTGGGCTCATTAAAAATATCTGGGCAAATTTGGTGAGTGGTAAAAGTAGGCTACTCAAAACTTGCAAACTGGAAACACTAATAGAATTTTTTTTTTTTGCAAATGGAATTGACCTGGGAAAGTGTGTAGACGAATTCGTTAAGACTTGGAAATTGGCAAAATTGAAGTATTTTTAGAGTAAAACATAGTGGTATAATCCATTTGACCTCACCTATCATGAATTTTGAGATATAACATCACGAACAAGGGTTTTGACAAATCCATACTTCTTGACACTAGTAAAAAGTCAGAAATTGCATTTGGAATCGCATTTGAAAACTTATCAAACGAATTCGTCATAAGTTCAAAATTGAAACATAGAAAGTCTCTAACCCCTAAAATGCAATACAAAATGAATTTTAGCATTTTGGTCAACTGGGTGAGAGTTATAACAAGTCAAACAAGGCCTCCCAGAATTCAGAACTAATTGCATCAGCATGACAACATTAAATGACCAACTTTGAAGGGCTCAAAACCTAGTCAAACTAATTTGAAACAACTCAAAATATGAAACATAGGCTCTCTGATATGGACACTAAACATTCCCAAAGTGGTGAGTCATGACATATTAGTGGGTGCAAGATATTCACATGCAAACATGGCCTCCTGTCACTATTTGACACTTAGGTGAAAATGAGATTTGACAATTACTCAAAACAAGACTTCACGGAATAACTCAGAATGTCAATTTAACTTCATGAAATGAGTAGACATACTGAATAGAAGGTGCTAGAAGCATTAAACACCTCATAAGCTTCTCAAGTATAGTCAGGTACATAGGCATCAAAAAGCATTTATAGGGCTTGATTTTTTCAATGGTACTCAAAATCGGGGCTACAATTTTGAGCACCAACAAGGTAAAAATAATTGATGCACTAGTTTGAAGAAAAGAAATAAAAAGGGAGAAACCAATTATAAAAGTTGACATGGCTACTCAAAATGGTGATGTGGCACAAGAACAACCAATTATAATAATGGATGTGGCTACTCAAACTGATGATCTCGAAGAAGATAAAATAGTTGTAATCAATATCTAGATATTAAAGCATGACACATCACATGAAATCTAGGTGGTCCCATAACTACAAGAGCAACAGATCAACAAGGCTAATCATTAGATGTAATGGATAAACAAGAAGTTACTACAATAGAACTAACAATTTTGAGAATACAAATGGATCTTGAATGACAATTTTTCCACATCTTAAGTTATTCCTAAGTTTATATTAGTAATCTATTAGTTTCAAATAATATTAATACAAGGAGGAAATTCTGTAATATACATGTCTCTAAATTATGCAATATGAGAGAATGTTTAGATTTTGTCTCTGACTAAAATGATTATCTAGGACTTGTTTGTCATTTTCTCCTATCTTATCATTGCTACTATTTCTTAGCTCTATACCTTGGACTTCTTGTCGATATAGAAAATCACACTAGTAAATACTTCACCTATATAATTGCCTTGCAATTAAAGTTGTCAGTTGTTAACTCTAAACCCCATTCTTATGAGATCCCTCTCAAATGCTTTGAAACTGTATTGATTTATTGAAGCAATTACTTAATTCCTTGAATTAAAAGAAATAATAAATTGAAATATAACCTATCTAAGCTGCATTAAATTACATGAACTTTTCTCACTCAATCCCAAATGTAGGACTAGAAAATGGGCTAATGTCTAACATACTATGAGAAAATCATAAACTCAATAATCATATATTAACACCCTCTAGTCTACCATGAAAGCCAAATGAATCAAAACAAGAAAGAAAATCTAAAAATTGAAGTTGTGATTTTAGCATGAGAAATGGAGTGAAAAAATGTGAGAAAACTAGGGACCAGAAATGAGAAAAAGAATGCTCATTTTATAATCAACACACAAGGTGAGAGCATTGGATTTGTCACCCTTAGATATGCAACTTGGCACGAGATTCCTTTGAGAATTCATGACGCATATGACACAAGATGCCAAGTGTAGGATTGTATGACACTTGGAAGTCAAACTTGGCTAAAGAGAGTAGGATCTATGACATGTCATATGACACCTCAAACCCACTTAAAGCCAGGAATCTATGACAATGGAGGCCAAATATGGATGTGCATAAGAAAATAAGAATATTGGATTATGAAATATCTTAGCCAAGTGTCAAAGGAGAATCCACGAGGTGTCACACCCATGTGTCATGATGATGTCAATATTCTATAGAATATTTGAATTAAAAATCCTTTATTCTACAAAATAGAAATGAGTGAAAATGGAATTAATGGAGGAAAATATGACTTAGGAAATTGAGAATTTCCATGGTTTGTGAATGGTGAACCAATTACTAATAAAATTAATTAATTTGATTGAGGATGACAATTAGGAAGAATAATTAGTAAGAATGATAGGATTAAATTATGGGTTATTTAAACCTATATAGAAAATTAGTAAATGATTGCCCAATTTTATTTAATAAGTGTGATAGTATCCTTTGATGAAGTGTGATGATAATGGAAATCAACTAGGATGATGATAGATAGACCAAAACCATGGTCAAATTGATTGATCAAAATTGATAACATGCCAAGGACACATGACATGAGTAACATTTAACTGACATTGTAAAATGCTACAAGATCGAGATTGGTTGATAGGGTTGATCATAATAATATTGACAGGTGCAGTCAATATTAGTAAAATGATTGATAATGCCATAATCTGACATTGAAAGACTTAACAATGTCAAAGATTAGATGACATGAATGATAGTTTGACCTAGCATTGAGAGCCATGACAGTACTAAGGTCAAATTGATAAGATTTGATAGATTGATAGGTTTCCAAGGTGCTTAAAGCCACAACAATGCTTAGGATTGAAAAGATGATGATTGATTTTGGGTGTTTGATATGTTATGGGTTGATTATGGTTGATTCTGGGTGATTCTGAGTTGATTTGAAATGGTTTTGAGTTGATGTGAAATGATGCAAGATTGATGTGAAAGAGGATGCAAATGATGACGAACACTGCTGAGATATGATCAAGTTGGCTAAAAGATTGAAATTAGTGGAATGAGAAAATGGGATGAATTAGTATGAATAAGTGATGAAATCATAGATGTGAACCATTTTTTAGCGTCTTCACCAAAGTAACAAGCATATGAAGTAGAGCTAGTTTATTCTTTCTCCCTATCTAAGATTAGTTTATTCTTTTTCTTTCTCTTGCTTGTTGGCCAAGGAAGTTTCTTTTAATTTAGTTTAACAATCAATTCTTCTAAATTTAAAATAGTCAAAACGCCCCTAATTTGATAGCCCCACAAGTAAATTTAGCTTCTAGGAAAATTAGTTTCTACTATAAATGCAATGAGTGGGGTTCATGCTCTTCAATTTTTTTCTCTATTTAGATCTACTTGAAACAATCAAAATGTATTGCACTACAATAGCTCACAAGGGAGAATCTTTAGAAGTGTATGTTTAATTCGCTACATATTTTTCATTTTTGCCTTGTCCTAGTTAGGTATTTCCATGGATTGCTAAAAAAATGGATTGTTTTCAATTGTAATAGGAAAGGAACTAAAAGAAATTTCAGCACAACATTTTTAGAGTAGAAGAAGGTTGTGAATTGGCTCATTGTGGATGAAGCCATTAATGATGATAACTCAGTGGTTTTCTTGCACCCATAAACCATAGAAAAGTTGTAATTGTTCCACGGTGATACATATTCTTATTAAGCTATTGTTTTTGGCTCTTTTCTCTTTGTGAGGTTAGGTATGTTTGGGATTATGTGCTTAGGGTTTTTAAAATTTTTAACTTTTCCCTTTGATCTCTCATCGACATCATATTGTAGGGAAAGAAAAGGAAGGATATGATCTATATTGCCCTAGCAGATGGGACTTGCAAAGAACCTAATATTAGAATGAACAAGGTCATGTGGTCATATCTGAGGGTTCATTTGGGAGACATTGTCTCTATTCACCAATGCCCAATGTTAAGTATGGCAAGCATTTTCATATTCTTCCTATTGAGAATACAAATGGATCTTGAATGACAATTCTATCATATCTTGAGTTATTTCTTAGTTTATATCAGTAATGCAGTAGTTTCAAAGAATATTAATATTATTGTGCAATTTTGAGAATACAAATGGATCTTGAATGACAATTTTGTCATATTTTGAATTATTCCTAAGTTTATATCAGTAATGTATCAGTTTCAAAGAATATCAATACAAGGAGGAAATTTTGCAATATTTGTGTCTCTAAATTATGTCTTTGAATTCTACTATAGGAGATAGATCTAAAGAAAAGAGTGTGAGTGGATGAATTCTGAAGTATAATATCAAATAACCAGTCATTTAGATCCTTAAGGTATGATAGCCCTCATTTTCACTTTGTCAATTGTCTAAATTTTTTTAAGGTGGGAGTACCTTGATTTGTGTTATGTAGTAAAGATGAATAAGTTGTGACCTGGCGATCACTACTAAAAAGTGCATGAAATTTTTTTTTCACTTAGTCATGTTGTCAAAAAAGATAAGAGTGACTAAGTTAGTGACTCAACAATGTGGTTAGCTTAGAAGAAAATGCATGTGATCATATTGTTGCAGCGATAAGATGAAATTGATTAAAACAAGAAAGGCACTTGTTTGCATGGTTCTGTAGTTAATAAATGTAATAGATGATCAGATCATGACCACAACCATGCAATGTAGTCAAGTTGAAAGCATAATATAAAGGGTCATGCAATTGTGCTATTAAAGAAATAGTAGAAAACATAAACTATGAAGCACTGACTGGGTTAAATGAACACAAATTATCCTTTTCTCGCATGGTCATGAAGCAAAACTATTATTAAATAAGTCAAGCTACAACCTAGTGAATTATTAAGGTTAAACTATATATAGTATCTTGATTGTAGTCATACAAATAAAAAATTAAAAGTGAGAAAGTTGTACGAAGCTGCAATTTCATGGTTGCTAGGGGTATTCACACAGTCACAAAAAAAAAGTATAAATGTTAATGAAATGAAGTGACCACATGATTAAGGATAAAGAGAGGTCAAATCTTTAAAGAACCTAGTCATCTAGTTAATGGCCAAAAATGTTAGATAGACTATGAAGTGGAAAAAAGGGTTTGAATCTATGGTTGTCTAGTCACTGGTGTTTAAGTTCTAAGGCAAAAAATGACTACAGAACGATGAACAAAGGGAGTCACAAAGTCACAAGGATGGTTTTTAATGCAAAAATGACTATTAAGGAGCCTTATTATGACTTAAAAATGATATCTTATCAAAAGTGCACAAAATGTTAGGGAAGGCCCAATACAAGTAGATTTTGGCATTTTTACAGAAATTGATATTTCTTTATGCATTTTGACATAAGTAGCCATAAATTCTCACTCTACTACATTTTTTCTCTATTAATAGGTTGGTTTAATGATATTCTAAGTTATAGTCTTTTGCACAATCTAGAGATAGAACTGTGAGCATTAAGATATTTCTAGAATTTGTAGAGATTTGTAGAGCTTTTAGAAGTTTGATATCGATAGAATTTGTTTGTAATAATTTGATTTCAGAATCATGGCACAAGAAGAAGGCACGATAATAGCTTAGATTGATGTGGAAGAGTCTTCTCAAGATATTAAACAAGCAAAACCAAAGTTGGAAACCATATATTAGAGGATTGGGTATATTTCCTTCCAGGGTCTTCTCATATTCAAACCTTGAATGCACATGTTTTCAAAGATGCATACCCTTTCTGTAGAGACACCATTGTACCTAAGATGAATGGAAATGAGATTTTCTTTTATTTCTATCAAAATATGTTTGAAAAGTCACCAATTTGAAACCTATGGATTAGGAATATGGAAAAATTGATAATGCCAGAAGTAATAGTCGATGTTGATCTGATAAAGACATTGATCAAATCCTACAATCCAACAACTAAAGCTTTCCATAGGAAGGATATGAGTATCCTATTCAGACTAGATAGGGATACTTTCATTGAGTCATTTGGCCTAGGAAGATCTATGAAAAAGACAATTGAAAATGAGAATATGAATGAAACTTTCAAAAATTCTAAGAGTTTCTTTATTGGAAGAGTCATGAACAGGCACATTCCCAACTCAAAGCTAGAGAAGGTGAGATGCCAAAGAAGGTAGAAGACCTGATGCCACTTGAGTTTTTTTGCAAATATTTTAGGTACACAATTTTTGGGATAAACAAGGTGGTAGGAATTGATGGAAAAAATAATGCTCCAGGCTAGATATATATAATTTCTTTGGATATTCGGGATCGAAATCACAATGTTGGGTATGCTTTTGTGGAGTATATCATCAATAGGATGCATAATGAAATTGTTGCATCTCAAAATGGAGAACTTGGGAACTTTGGATACTTCTAATATTCGTTGCTGATGTACATCATTCTATATAAGAACATAGGGCATATTAGTCTGAAATTCTTTGAAGCCACTAAAGATAATGGGGAGAACTTTCTCATGCATATGTGGACTCACTTTTGGAAAAGGTTTTATCCATATGCTAGTGATATTGATTTTTATAATGATTTTTTTTTTCCTATTACAAACATATTAGAAGATATTACTGAAAGAGTACCTAGAGGGGTAAGGATGCTAGTAAGACCATCTGCTTGCCCAAATAGAGATAGGGTACTAAGTCATGATTGGGCAAGATTTTTCCTCTTTGAAATTTTTTCAATTATAAAGGTTTTTGGGTGTCCATAGCCCCCTCATGTATTACCAAAATATATCCTTGAAAAGGGTTAGGTCAATTAAAATTCTTATAGAAATTGTTGATGATGAATAAAGAATATTTAGGTCCTACTATTAAGAAAGGCTCTTTTGTAGCAAGGAATAGAAAGGTAGGTGATTTTTTAATAGGAAAAGATTCTATAGAAGAGATAGATCAGTACATGGGAGATTTCAAGCTTTCCTTAGCCCTTGCTAGGACCTATGAGCCAAATGATTTGGTGAGGTATGCTCGTAAACATATTAGAAAGTGCACCCTCCCTAGTAGCAAACCAAATTGGGAAGAGGATTGCATAATGAACTATTTAGAAATAAATTTTTGTAGGGATAGAACCCAAACATGGAGTAAGATAATGAAAATTGAAGAATCCATGAAGACAATTGATCCATCATTTTAGGGTTTCTACCATGAGGCAACATACCTAGACAGATATAATAGGTGCCTCAAAAATTTTGATCAAATAATGGCACCATGAGGAAGAAAAAGAAAATTATTGAGATCCCTAACAAGGCTAAAGGAAAGGCACTTCAAATTTTTCCTAAGGGATCCAATTTTTTAACACCATAAGGCACAATTTCTTGTTAAAGCAATCAAGAGAGAATCATAAGATCCCTAATAAAACTAAATTATAGATTTAGATGCTAGATGAGAGAATAATTCAAGCTCAAGTGTTCATGAAGGATGATGAATTCATCAAGTCATATGAAATCAAGACATTCTTATACAAGGTAAAGCATAGTGAGCTTACCTTACAAATGCAACCAATAGATTCCCTTGAGAAAACTACAGAGCTAGTACAAAGGTTGTAGGAATATAGTCCTAGTAGTGAGGTTCTTGTAGTAGAAGAAGCCATAGATCTTGTAACAAGAAGTAGGATGCTTCTCTTTCCAAGATGGGAGTTGATTTCATCTTTCATGCTAGACTAGATTAGAAGATAGGATAAGTCAGACTCTTTTGAAGAGATCAATATTGTTGGTGAGTTGTAGGGGCCTAGATTCAACATTGATAGTAAGAAAATGTTTCTAAGGAGCATGGCTCTAGAGGGAAATAAGCCAAACCTCATGGAGATAAAGAATCCCTTCTAAGGAAATGTAATATTTTGGAATGTCACTACTATATCCAGGGATCAAATCCATAATTTGCAGAACACAACATCATTGATGGGGAAGAGAAAAATGGATATGCTAGAAGAAAAATTTGTATCAAGCATACACCATATCCATTGATTCTAGGAAGAAGTATGAGGAAGAAATAAGGAGGAATTATGTCCTAGAAAAAAAGGTGGCTTCCTTAGAAGAGGAGACAAGAAGCCTTAGAACTATTACAAGGCTCATCACATAGGTGAGAGACTAGGAAGCCCAAACAAAAGCTGATGCAAAAAATGTTGGAGAGGGTCAGAATATGGATATAGATGAATGGGATGGTGCCAAGGAGGTAGAAATCAAGAGAATTAAGAGCTTGATTATGCACAAGATAGGTTCCCTACAGATTATATCACAAAATGTACATGGCAGCTACATTTATCTACAAGGAGCTAAATTCCAATGCTCTAAAGCATTAGCCCTTCTATCCCCTTTATTTACAACATGGGGACTAGATACACAATTATTTAATATCTTGGTTCCCTTGTTACCCCAAAAGAAGGAATTACCCAAGGTAATTTTTATTAATGAAAGAAAGATGATTAACAGGGTGAAACAATTGTAGGGTTTTTTCTCAAGACAAATACAATTAATACAAGATAAAGATAATTTACATGGGGATTCTAATTTTTTTTCCTACTATTCTAGATGCTAATTGTGTTATAAAGGAATAGTAGGAGTGGTCTTCCTCTTTTGAGGATATTTTGAGACATCCACTGTTTGTGGCCTATTGCAATAATGAGACATATGTAACAATTGTCTATAACATGATTGAATTTCTATTTAGAATTGAGTTAGACACGAGAAAAGTTACTAGATAATTTAAAGCAACAATTGATACTAAATGGAATAAATACCTTGAAGAGTTCGATGCAGTTAGGGATGCCACATGGCAGATGTAGCTACTGATATTGCCATATGGAAAGTAATTATAAAGGCTATATCATCTATTGACAATGAGTAGGAAATGCAGGACTACAGCTAGAGGTAGAGGAATCAAGATAAAGGCAAGTAAAGTGATAGCAACATGAAGACTAACAAAATTTGCAAGGATACCTGCTGAAAGTGCCACTTGCTAGTTTTGTAACTACATCCAGATTTTTGGTTAAGTACAAAGAATATTTGTCATGAAAAAAAAGTTTTTGACATTCATCCTCCCATTTAAAGCTTCTTTCAATCCTCTATATCAGGATTTCTAGGATGTGGAGTGAGGGTTAGGAGTTTGTATAATTTAGTGCTTTTTCTATTCACAGTCTGTTCAAATTTTATCAATCATATGTTGTATTCAACTTTGTAAATCTAAGAATACAGTGAACATTGAATGATTCAGTTATAGACCCTTATTGGGGGAACTTCCAAATTGAATTTGAGTCTATATGTGCTTCATTTATGCTATTGTTATTTATAGTCCTACATTCTAAGTATTGGAAATCATGGAACAAATTTTTCAATACAACCCTAAATTTCTCAACGGTTATTTTCTTCTAATAGTTTTTTTCAATAGGGAGATATAGATGCTTACCTAAGGGATATAAAAAGGATTGGGTAATCTTATTTAGAGAAAAATATCAAAACTATTACAAAGAAAGAACAAAACTACTATATTTGTACTTATTTTATGTGGATCTTGTATTTGCACCAACTATAAATAAAATGAAATAATAATAAATAAGTAAAATTCATATTGATCTGCTTATCAAAATTTAATATAGTAGTTGAAAGGTAATATATTTGTACTTTTTTGTGTGGATCTTTTATTTTCACTAACTATAAATAAAATGAAACCCTAATCAAAACAATTGAACAAAGTAAAATTCATTCTGATCTACTCACTATTATTGTCATTTGATTATTGCCAATAACCACATCTGCATGTAAAACTATTGTTTTAGTGTCAGCCCTAGATCTAGCTGTAAGGCCCAAAATGAGGCAAGTGGTAAAGGTGTTGAATGAAATTGATTGATTAATAAAGATATGTTAGTTTGAGCTTCACTTGGCTTCCAGAATACTTTAATATTCTCTACTTAACAAGGCCAACCACATGAAGGTGGAAGCTCATTTGGCCTTAGTCCCCTCCTCCTAACATCAATATAAACTCCCCACTATCATCTAACTACATACTTCATTCATTAATTCATCCATTTATGAATGATAACATTCAATCAATACAATCACATAACATTCAATCAAAGAGCATTTCTTAAAAATTCATTTCTTCTTTTTATTTTTCTTAGCTCTCGTAAGGTAAAGGCTAATAGAAACATCAATATCTTTCTCATTCTCCTCCTATTTTGGCACATGTAATGTCAAATTATAATATGGCCTCCTATTTTGAGGAGCAAGAGGTTGTTGCACTAAAGGGGACTCTATTGCAATAACAAGTAAATGGGTTAAATTGGCATACTCTTTTTCTCTTTTAATGGTTACAAGTATTTAATTAACTAGTAGAACATAACATGCATTTTTATTACTAAACAATACCACATCAAATGTATAATGATATTTTGATCTGTTGCCACCTCAATATGTTGAATACTTGGAACATGCTCCACTCCTTCACCATGATGTTCAACATGCTCTAAAATATTCAAAAAAAGGTTACACATCAAATTGCAATTGAAGAAATTAAATTGTATTCATAATTGTGTAATTAATTTCCAATTGCAACTTGATACCTCCACCACTATGATGCACATCATGGCCTTCATCACGCACAAGTTTTTTAATAGGATATGAAGGCTGTAGTGAAATGTTATGCACATTGTTATGTAGTCAATTTGTGTTGGAAACTAACACTAAAAAATAAATTTCTCAACTATTCATTATGATTTACTTTCATTTGACCAATTTACTTGTGTGTCATTTGGTGCACTAAATTCTTGGGTATGGTTTTTAGATTCTTGATGTAGGCATGCAACCAAAACTTTATAGCCTTCCCTCAAAGCAATTTTTTTATCTTCATCTGTGGGCTCTACATTGAATTTCATGCCCTATATTTCTTGATTAATATCTTCAATTTTGCATGTATGATTTGATTAAATAAAATTGTTTGAAACATTGTATAGTTTTATATATATATGAAATTCCATTGCTGCTACTTACAAGTTGAGACTAAATATTCATATATCCACCAAAGCCAAGTTTGTGTTGGCCAACCTTTTCTAGTCTCACTTTTGTAGCCACTGATGTGTCTTGTAGTCTATGAATAATTTGAAACATGTTAGATTATATATTTATAAATATCACTAATTAGTGCATGATTACATTCTACTTAATACTAGCATGACATATCTTCTTTTGCCCTTTTTTGATTCATTTTCTTTATCATGTAGCCTTTTCTCTTTTGCATCTTCTATTATTTAATTCCACTCCATCAATGGAATCATAGGAGGATAGTTGTACTTTGGGTTATCATTTAGACCCATTCTATATTGGTCCCTCATGGTCTTGATATGTTTGGATGCTCTTTTGAGAAGTAGGGCAATGTCAAAAACATTTTTTCCAAAAGGTCCTCAAAAGATGTAGTCAGCTGATTTTTTAATTCAGGAGCCTATTTATTCCACCTTTAAAAAAAATTTGTTAGATCAATAACTTTAATATATTACAATAAATGGAAGAAAAGAAAAATATTGTAGCAATGATATGAAACTATGTACCTTTTATGTATGGTAGGTTCAAATAACTTTAATGTCATTTGAAAATGATGATCATAGAAAACATCATTTCCTACAAAAATATCATGGGACTATTAGTCCAAAATGAGTTATGTACAAATCAACTATTAGTGCTCAAAATAGGTCCATGAGTATAAAATCCACCTAACACAAAAAATAATGCATGATTAGCACATTATAAAATATATCAAAAAAAGGTTTTACTAGTTGTACTTGACAAAGTCAAAGATGTTTACAGGCTCATTGTTACCAACAATGCACTTGGCAATATTAGAGCGAAGACCAAAGGAGGCATCCACACTTCATCATGAGCTAAAGAATAGATTGTTAGCAAAGAAATTTGCAATGGATAAAGATCAAATGGGATACTATATAGACACACCTAAAAATAAAAGTTAAGAGTTATAATGTTGATGCAAATAAACAACATTGCACTAGCAGGGCCATAATCTTTTGTTATTGCTCATATTGTTTCACAATGTGTACAACTAATGCATTCTTTCTTCTCATAGGAATACGAGAAAGTATTAATTAAAGAGAAAGTGTAATAATACTATAATTTTTAGTAATGGTGAATATATGGATTAAATATATATACCAAGTTCGCATATATTTGACTAGTTCAAATAGAGACCCAAGTATGGAATAACACACAGTCATAATTGCATCCACCTTAAATAAACTAAATGATGTAATAATACTACAATTTTTATTAATTTTGTAAAGAGAAAGTATTACTTACATGAAGGTTATGTGCTATAACCCTCACCATGTTGACCACACAGTCTTGTATGTGTTTCAAAATCTTGTAGAAGAACACATAATATTTTAGATCATGATCCATAAGATACTATAAAATATAAACATCTATTTAACTTCTATTATTACTTAAGATCAATTACTACTTACCTTCAAAGAATTGACTTTAAGTATCAATTCTTCTTTAAGTGCCTCTGCCTCCTTAGTTAGGTTTTTCTTGAGGATAATGTTAAGAATTTCATCATTATATCTTTGTATGAGTTGGTGGGCCATGAATTTGGGGTCAGCACTATGGGCAATGTCATCTAGAAATGATGCCCATGCATTAGATCGCATTTGATTTGCTATCATTTTCACTTTTCCCTATCAATAAGTATCAATTTATGACATCAATATCAATAAAATTCCATCAAAATAACTCCAAAGCCACAAAGAAAAGAACATAATAATACAAAAATTATTTCTATATAATTTGTACAATTAGAATAATTAAATTTTACCTTCATTGAAGAAGGTGTGTGACCTGGTATATCCCCACCTGTGCCTTGTAGTGTATCCATGTCACCCTATGAAAAAGATTAGTAATTCTTAGAAATCAATAGCGAAATGATAGTAATAGATTTAAAAAAAAATAATTAATAAAACACTAGATTGTATATTGGAGTCAATATTAATTGGAGGCATGTTATACTTACCAATCACATGATAGGAATTTTTTTTATCTATGTGATTCAAATTGTAATCTATCAGAAGCTCTTCCACTACTCTTATTAATTTTATTGCACATACAAAAACATGATTTCCCTCACGTGCCTCAAATGTAAAATTTGATCGCTTGTTAGTTGACACAGGTCAAGAAATCTTTATAAATCTTACAATATTCCTTGTTGCATTTGGTCTTCCATCAATATACTACAAATTATGTAGAAGATACAAATTATATGATCCATTCATCAAAATGATTATAAATTTTTTAATTCCTTACTTCTACTTTATGTGTGGTAGCTATGTAATATCGTTGTATATACTCCATGACAATAGAGTTAGACACATAATAACATAATTATTAAAACATACATGTCATTAAAAATCTATAAATAAATCATGACCCATCATACTTGGCAATGATCATACATCGACAAATATTTCATTGATCATGTTATTGATCATCATCTTCATCCATGTCATCATCATCATCACCATTTTCATACTTGTCATTTTGATCATCATCATCACCACCACCACCACCACCACCACCATCATCATCTTCATCAACATTATCATGACCATCATCATCATAACCAAGATCAGCTTGATCATCACCATCTTCATCAGCATGATCATGATCATCATTATCATCATCACCATCATCATCAACATCACCAAAATCATAATCTTCTTATTCTTCATCATTGTGTAATAGTCATTCATGATCATCATTTACTTCATCTTTTGATTCTTCAATATCTTCTTCCTCCATCACATTATAATTTATCGGCCTTCTTCTTGGATCTTGTCTAACAACAAATGACCAACCCAATTAACGCAAAATGCCAAAGTAAAACACTTTCTCACATTGTCTTGGAAGATCATAGGGCTCATCTCCAACTAGCTCAAATGACCTTGTATTAATTAATATAAATCCACTATTCAAGAATAGTCCTATCAAGATCATTTTGATTTAGTCATAGCCTGTACCATTTGATGATAAATAGAACTAATTTGAATGAATTAAAAGTTGCATTCAAGTATATCATCCAAAATGCCATATTATCTATTTTTAGATTATTGAGGATGTATATCATTTCTAGATGAAATATTGGTAACCTTGAAGACTGCACATCCCAGAATCACAAGTTTCTTCATTTTGTCTAACTTTTTTATGTGAAATTTATTGCCATGGTAGTACATAGCTTTGTGGTGTTTGATCTTCAATTATTCAAACATGTCAAGATTATTTGTATCGATCTATGAGTTGATATTAAACTTATGAGTCATGATATGTAATCTTTTGTGTATCTATCTATCTCTTAAGCCATATGCTAGATCAAGTACCACTGACATAACATTTGGATCTCCTTTATGATAAGCTTCTTTAACCAATGATGCAACATTGTCCCATGTTGATGAGTGACCATTTTCTTGAGACTATTGAATCCATAACATCACCCAATCAAGATTATTTGCAATATATAAATGTAGTACATCCCACTCATGATCAATTATAAATAAAATAAATAGACTAGTTAGAAACAAATTATATTGATGATGGATTAGAATTAACTACAATAACATTTTATAATTACCTCCCACTCTCCTCAATCTACCTTTCTCCGTTAGGTACGCCCCTTTAAATTTTTTAATAGATTTAGGGTCCCAAATGCAATCTACATGGATATTTGTTGCAAACTTTGGAAGATATTCACTAATGTACACCATGGTTTGGTATACCATCTCTCCCTCTACCATAAAACCCTCATGATGTGCTCTTTGTTGAACCAAACCCTTCATAAATTTCAAGTGCCTCTCAAACATCCACATTGATCTAGTTTGTATAGGTTCACACAATTCAATTTCCTCAACTTGATGTATGAGGTACTGTTCTTGAGCATTGAAAAAGGTTGAAGATACACACTTTTGCATTTCACACATAAGCCGTGGAATTTTTCTCTTCTAATATTCCATATCTTTTTTATCAAATTCTTTATATGATAACCATCTAAAAGAGATTCAACATGAAAGAACATATAAATGAGATTTCAGATAAAAATATATAATAGATTACATAAAAAAGTAAATCAAGTCATAAATATAATATATGTACAACAAATTAAAAAAAAAAAAAACTTCTAACCTCATGTATTTTCAAAGATCATAAATAACTTGTTTAATACTATTGTCAAACTAGTGTGGGAGGGATGGAGGTAGGATGTACTGGAATCATTAAAAAATGATCTTTTCAATATATTATAAAATAATACAATAGGTAGTACATGCAATTTTACAAATATATTGTAAATAGAGAAAATGAATTACCTTGAAGAAGGTATTCCAATCATGTGTTTTCAACCTTGACCCAAAATCACCTTTTTTTGATACAAGAGTACTTATACTTGAAGCAAATCCCATGGGAAACTTAAATTTTTTTATGACTTCTTTTAATGCATCACTTTGTTGCTCCATTAATAACTAACGAAGGGCACTTGAATTTATGTGGTCTCTATTGCTATTTGATTCAATGAAATATTTTAGTGGATGGTTGGATTCATGAATGTCATTACAAATTTTGGCAATTTTTTCTCTATCATACCTTCCATCCAATATTTTTTATAGTGTCTTTGTTACATTCTTTCCAATATGCCTAGTATCAAACAAATGCATGATTGTAAGATCCTTGTAGTATGGTAACCTACTAAATTAAGTAGGATAACTTTTTATTCCTCTAGGAAGTTGGTCATTGATGCCTTGACGACCTTCACAATCATAATTTATATTATTACTAAATAAAATACAATTTCAAAATATAGATTTCCAACTTTAGATCATAAACTAGACATTACCTTGACGATTTAGTGGATCATATTCTAACTTCCATAAATGAGTTGTCATTCTTTGTGGCCTTGATGTTGTCTCTTCTTTTCCATTAAAAAGATGTTTTTCAGTAATTTGATACTTATGATTATTGTGGAGAAAGTGCCTAAAACTCATCAAACACCTTCTTTCCTAAACTTCTTGAATGACAAAATTTCATCTTTGGACCAGAAACTTGACATGTGAATTTTCTCTTTATTTGAAGACCTAAGAGATCATGTACAATTATCATGCACAACTTAACCATACAACAATAATGTGTAAGCACTATAATAGACTAAAAATATGCGGATTTAACAATATAACATAGCAAAAAAGTTAGTTAGCCCAGGGGCATCATGTATTGCCCATACAAGCATTGCATGGAATTGAAATTAGCTTTGTCCTATTGATCTAGAGATGTCATACATAGTGACCCCATTCCATAACTTCAATAACTCATTAATAAAGGGCTCAATATAAATGTTCACATCTTTAGCTTGGTACTTACCTAGTAATTGAATGAACATAAATATTACATAATTATTATGACCATTTTAATGCATTGTTTATAAATTAATTTAGATAACTATTAAATGAAAAAATACCTGGTACAATCATTGAAAAAATTATGTGCTCCCTCTTTAAGGACATCCAAGGAGGAATATTATTAATAATAAAAAAGTAGGCCACACTAAGTAAACAAATCACATATCTTCAAATAGATTGACACCATCCACTACTAATACAATCATAAGAATATGAAGTTCTTTTTAAAAGTGTGGTCATGTTTCTTCTATCTCTTTAAATGTAGAACCATCCAAAGGGATTTGCATAATGGCATCTTGACTTCTATTGCATGCATGGTAATCCATAAATTGTACTAAGCTAGTGCACCTGAATAATCATTTAAGATGTGGAATAATGAGAATGTACCAAAGAACTATGAAGCACCTTTTTTGTTATTTGATCTTATTGATATGTACTAATATAAAAATCAGGGCATTCTGTTGCAAATTCATGTTGTTTATGATATAGAATGTGATCATTGAGATATGCATATATTTTCTGATACTTCATTCCAATTTGATTCATAATGGTAGATAATTCTTGATATGAATGAGGTAAAATGTTTGAAGGTGGTAATAAAAACTCACCTATCAACCTACAACAACAAATATGAATTGTTAATAAAATGAATACTAATGGTATGCTAACATTGGAGATGACAAAAATGGCTTACCTTAGCATATGTGACATTGCTACATTGGATAAATCATTCATAACCTTCAAGTTCACCAACAACACTATAGAAAAGAGAAGAGTTGTTTGGGAGCCTTGGTATAGGGGCTTGTGTGCCTTCTCAAGTATAGGTATATCAAGACCATCTTTAAAATCATTATTAGATGTGCTAGTACCTTTGTCATGAGCATCTTCATTAGCTACACCAATACCATCTTCTTTAATTATGTCCTCTAGCACATTATCCTCTTCTTCCATGGGAGTGTTATCCACAAGTTGGATATTCAAACCTCCATGTTCCTCTAGTTGAAAATCCACATTGACCAATCGACAAAAATTGTGGCCCTCTTCAATATAACCAAGTTGCCTATAATGACTCTAGGATGTTGTGATTAGAATTATTCAATTCTTTGAGCCCTTAAACTTTTTACAAGGACAATTACATTTATCAACTTCTCTTTGGAACTGAGACTAGAATCTAACAATTGTCTCATTTCTTTGTTTTGGGTTAATATTACCAGGCGTGGTATTTCGTCACAGGAAAGTATTTTTTGCAAAATTACTAGACATGTTGTACTTAATGTTTATATCTACACATATTGTTTTGAAAGAAAGATTTGGTCACCTCTCTTAAATTCACCCATATTATGTGTTGAGAGAAATTGTTCTTAGAGATGTGACCTAGGTATTAGAGGTTAGTGATGATACTAAATGGACCAAACTAGAAGATAATCCTTAGCAATATTGCATTTATCTATATTTCTTGAACACATATCTTAGTTATACAAGAGTAAGCAGATCTTAGTATATTTAAACTATTACATTCATTCAACTTCTCTCATGGCAATTGGTGAGTGTACTCATTCATTGAGTGGTAGCAGATCATAGAATTTAGAATTTTTTTAATTTGTAGCCTTTCATTCCTCATCACTCTCACAATGGAATCTATATATTGAAGAGTAACACCATGCTTCAAATCAACATTATGTCCAGAACCTAAAGCCTAAACCTTCATGATGCTCAAGTTTCCAATATTTAGCATAGGAAAGGATCTACGCTAAGTTTTAGTAAGAGGATTTTATCACATCATACCTAGGGTCACCATGCTCCAAAGATTGAAGAGGCTGGAAATTTTTTTATTCTCTTCAAAAATTCTAAAATTTATGTTAAATATCATAGTAACAAGTAGATACATTCTAAATTATAAAACATGATAATATTATACATTATAGGCATTTGAAATCTACCAAAAGCATATATACAATATAGTGATGCAATGACAAAGAGCCTTGCACATCTAAAGATAAAAAGTTATGATGTGCATAATCCTAGATATATGGCAAGTTTTAATGAAAGGATTTAATCATGCAATGCCTAAGTTCACCATGTTCCAAAGAATGAAGATGGGGGAATTTTTTTTATTCTCTTCAATAATTTTGAAATATATGTTAGATATCATAGTTATAAGTAGATACCTACTAAACTCAAAAATATGATAATATCATATATTAAACGCATTCTGAGTCTACCAAAAGCATATACTCAATACACTAACAAATGAGCCCTACACACTTAAAGAGCACAAGTTATAGCGTATAAGCCTGCAAAAAAGGTTAGCAAGTTCAAGTACATGTTTGGTTATATGGACACAACATAGCTGATATGGAGCCTCATGATGTTGTAGAAGTTGTATCAAATATCCCAGTCCACAACGATCTCTAATTTAAATCTCATACTCACCATGGGGAAAAATAATTTCTTTAACCCTCAATATTATTGCATAGATTTTTTCTATGAAAAATTTATGTAGTTCTACAAAATAAAAATTCCACATATATATCTTTCCAACCTATAAAAATTTGTAAGCTTTGAGCAATAGGAATTTTCCTCAAGGTCTTGTTATGTGGAGAGGTGTTCCTATACAATCCAAACACAAATCGAACAACAAACTCTTGCCAATACAAACTCGCCAAATAACAAAATGATGAATATAATTTTTTAATTTATTATGAACCCAATTTGGTCAAAATTTCAACCAACTTGGGCTTTAAAAATAATTTTAAAAAGTCATAGGCCAATATGGCTTTTGGTCAAAAAATAAGGAGAAATGTATAGTGAAAAATAACTAATACACACGATAACATTTGCAAAATAATATGATGAATATTAATACATAGATGTATTTTTTTCTAGAAGCATGTATCTTTTTCAAATGAGGTTACTGATTGTTTCTATTATTAAAGAGATCTTGGAAGCAAAATAAGTATAATAGAATTTAGACTCAATCCTAGATTGGTGCATTTAAATATGGTGTTCTTGTCAAAAGGCATTGGACTATCTTTGCAAAATTGACTTCAATCTTAGCTTTAACCTTATATGTTGACCTTAGATATTGCAATATTGAGATCTTCATGATTGTATCATCTTAAAATGAGAAAACTTCCATGTTAAGAGCATCTAACCTCTGAGTAAGTGGTTTGGGGTCATGTCAAGTGCCTTGATGTTAGAATTCTTTAGAATAAATGAGAAGGGGGGGGGGTGAATTAGTTATTCAAGGTCCAAATGCCCTAATAAAACTTTTGCATTACTTTTAATGAATCCATACACTTTTCATCCATCCAACTTAAATCAACCATATTAGCAAGTTACAGTAAATCAACATGCAGAGATAAAACATGCAAGATCAACACATGACACAGTGATTTACGTGGAAACCCAATTTGGGAAAAACCACCAGTAACATGCTACTTGATTCTCACTCTTCTAAAGTGATGCCCTGTTAAAAGCTTGCCCTGTTAAAGACTTACAACACACTGTTAAATGTGACCTTATTACAAGATTTCACCAAACTATTAGGAATGGGCCTAGTTAAAGGACTTTAAAAGATTCACCTGGAATGTCACCCTGTTAAAGGATTTACCTCATGGCTATTAAACCAACCTAATTCCATAGGATTTAAACTAACTGTTACAATTGCTAGAGACTAACGATAATGGCTTTTTGATCTGATATAACTCACAATATACTTTGCAGATTTCAGATCACACTTTCAATTCAATCTTTTGCTTGGCTTCAATCACTTCAGCTATGACTGCTTGTCTTCCTCTCAAGCTTCATCTCCTTGAGTCTTCTTACTCATCATGCCAATGCAATCATATCTGGGGTCTTCTTATCAAAACATTGTAGTTGTGCTCTCTTTCTCCTTAGCACCTCCTTTAGCACTTTATGTTTTCATGCTTGACCACCTCTTTTTTTTTTTTTTTTTCATGACCTTATGACTCCTTAAATAGAGATCTGATTTTACTTTGCCACTCAATTCTCCCTCTCCAATTTTAGGGTTTCAAATGGGTTAGTAGGATACAATGTATCTACCCCATATCTTGCTCTTATCTAGAAACTTCATCTAGAGTCCAGCTGTATCTTTTAAAAATGTTCTACATGGTGTTCTGTGCCACCATCTCATCATTCTTATCTTCCATTTAATTCACAAACTTCTAGATAACAACTTTGTTAGCTTAAGATCTGGTGAATCTTCGATTTTCAAAATAATGCAGCAACTTGACATTATTGGTTTACTGATGCTCGACACCTCTATGTTACTCGACATTTATATCTACTTGGCACTTGATATCACTTGACACTTGTATTTTCTCGACACTTGTATTTTCTTGGCACTTGATATCACTCAGCATCTGAAGTTTACTCGACATTTGAAGTTTACTCGACATCTAAAGTTTACTCGGCATCTGAAGTTCACTCAGCACTTGAAGTTTAACTTGCTCGGCTTCAACTAGGAATCTGTTCGGCACCTACTAGCTTGCTCGACTCACTCTCTCTAATGAACTTAGTTGGGCTTTACAAAAGACTTAGCTAAAACCTTACATTTTGTTATGTTTCAGTGTGCCCATTCTCTGTGTCTTATAGTATGTCATCAAATACACTTTTTCATCAATGGCTTAGCTAATCCTTGTACTTCATTACAACATCATAACTTCAACCTTTCTCTAGGTGTTCTAGTTACATCTTATTGATTGCCTCCTCCTTGTCAATCAACTTAATTGATAGTATTAGGATCACTTAAGCAATTATCATTCCTGCAAGTAGCAAGTTTGACATCAATAACAAAACAATGATTGAGAAAATTCTTTACTAGTTCCATAAGATCATTCCAACAACTTTCCTCATGATCTTTTCAATCATTTCCAATAATCTCCCTCTTTGGCATTGATGGCAAACCAAACTGATCAATTGATCAACTTAGTTACCACCAAGATTGTATACGTTGTCTGCTACTTTTCTTGGCTGCTGCGTCTTTACTACTGATCTCATATATCTCCCTCTTTCATATATATCTCCCTCTTGCTTTGTATTGATCAAGTTTTTGCATATTTCTCCCTCTTTGACATAAATGCCAAAGATGTAGCATCTTTATCATGCAAAATATAAGCTTTTGCTTCTTGTTGTTTTCTCCCTTTGTCACCATGCTTGTGACTGATTTGGAGTTTCTGCTCCTGCTATTATCCTCTACATCATTCTTCTGATATTTTAATGATTTATTGCTGGTGATGCAGGACAGCTTCCTTGTTGCTTTAAATTACTTGAGTTAGGGGTATTACCCCCAACTTGCCTCTATGATATTCATAAGCATCCTTGGGAAATGGTTTGGTGAAGATATCTGCAGTTTGTTTCTTTGTGTGAATGTATTCCAACTTTAGTTGTTTTTCTTCTACCAATTCTCTGACATAATGATACTTGATTGCAATGTGCTTGGTTTTTGCATGCATTACTAGATTTTTGGATATGTTTATAACACTTGTGTTATCACAATATAATATCACAAGTTTTGTTACCTCTTCTTTCATTCCTTTCAATAGATGTGTGAGCCACACAATGTTTGTGCAATTGACTGCTGCTACCACATATTTTGATTCTGCAGTGGATTGGGATGTGCATGTTTGTTTCTTGCTAGACCAAGTAACTAGCCTTTTGCCTAAAAATAATGCACCTCCACTTGTACTTTTTTTTATAATCAATGTTGCCTCCTCAATCTGCATCTGTATATGCATTGAGCTCAAATTTTCCATTCTTTTTGTAGTATAGACCAAAGTTATTAGTTCCTTTAAGATATCTCATTATTCTTTTTACTGCTATGAGATGATTTTCTTTAGGATTAGCAAAGAATCTAGCCACTATTCCAACTGCTAATGCTATGTCTAGTCTACTATGTACAACATATTGTAGTTTTCCAATCATAGATCTGTACATTGTTTGATTAACTTCAGCTGATTCATCATTTTTGGATAGCTTATTTCATGTTGCCATTGGTGTGCTGACTAGTTTGGACTCCTCCAATCTAAACATTTTAAGAATCTCTTTGATGTACTTTGATTGTGTTACAAATATACCATGTTTGAGTTGATGTACTTGTAATCCAACAAAAAATTTGATTTCTCCAAACATAGACATCTCAAATTCAAGTTTCATTTTGTCAGCAAAGCCTTTGCAAAGCACTTCCTTTCCTCCAAACACTATGCCATCCATAAAGATTTTAGATACAATAATATCTTTACCTTCTTCTGCTTTGATGTACATGTTGCTATTATCATCAGTTCTTTCAAATCCTATTTGCACTAGATACTTGTGAAGTCTCTCATACCATGCTCTAGGTGCTTGTTTCAAACCATAGAGTGCTTTATGTAGCTTACAAACGATATCCCTATTGTTCTCATCAAAAAATCCTTCTGGTTGTTCAATGTAGACTTCTTCTTCTAGTATACCATTTTAAAAAGTAGACTTTACATCCCTCTAATAGACTTTAAAATCTTTATATGCAGCATATGCAAGTAAAGTTCTTACTCCTTCCATTCTAGCAATAGGGGCAAATATTTCCCCATAGCCTAGTCCTTCTTCCTGAGCATAGCCCTTGCATACTAGTCTAGCTTTATTTCTGGTAATCTCACCATTCTCATCTAGCTTGTTTCTGAATACCCACTTGGTGCCAATCACATTCTTGTCAACTGGTCTGGGAACCAAACTCTAGGTTTTTTTTTTCTTTGTTTGATCAATCTCTTCTTCCATAGCTTATGCCAGTCATCATCTTGTAATGCACCATATACTGTCTTAGGTTCAGATTTGCTGATCAGACATGATTCATGTCTCAGTTTATTCCTTGTCATTGGTCTTGCATCTTTGTCACCAATTATCTGTTTAGTAGGGTGATGTCTTTTTACATATTTGGATAATCTTGGCTCTATCCTTGTTTCCATGTTTGGTCTTTTAGATTCAAGATCACTATGCACTTCGTTGTCAGGTTGTTCTTCATCTATTTCATGTGTACTATCTTCACAATCAGATTGTGCATTTCCTTCATTCTGCAACTCAGCTTCTGAATGCAACTCGGCATTCACTGGTTGGGACTCGACTGAGATTGAAATTTGTTGTTGAGTATCAATTTGGTTGACGACATCCTCATCAATAGGCATTCCTTCATAAGAATACACAAAGGTTCTGTACTCTTCCATTTTCTTTTATTCTTCAGCTTGGACTTCTGTGCACTCATCAAATTTTACATTTGCACTTTCCACAATTTTGTTAATGTTAGTATTCAAACACTTGTATGCCTTACTTCTAGTGGAGTAACCAAGAAATATGCCTTCATCACTTTTTGCATCAAATTTTTCATTTCTAGCATCTTTAAGTATAAATCATTTGCAACCAAACACTTTGAAATGTTTTACATTGGGTGAGTGACCATACCATAATTCAAAAGGTGTTGTATTTGTACCTTTCTTGACTTGTACTCGGTTCAGTGTATGAATAGCTAAACTTACAGCTTCTCTCCAATATTTTAGAGCAATAGTCTTTTCCATCATTAATGTTCTGGCACAGTCAATCATAGATCTATTTCTTCTTTCAGCAATTCCATTATGTGAGGGAGTTCTAGGAGCTGGCGTTTGTTTTTTGATTCCTTTATCATTAGAAAAAATATCTCAAATTCATTTGATGTGAATTCACCACCTCTGTCTGATCTTAGGCATTTCAGACTCTTTCCTGTTTCCTTTTAAACTCTAGCCACATACCACTTAAACATTTGAAAAGCATCAGATTTTTGTTTTAAGAACATAACAATCATCATCCTGGAATAGTCATCAACAAACAACATTATGTATTTAACTCCTTTATAGCTTTGTACTTCCATTGGACCACATAAGTCAATATGAACTAACTCAAGTACTTCTTTAGATGTATAGTTTTTGCTTTTGAAGCTTGACTTTATTGTCTTTCCTAGCTGACATTGTTTGCACATGATATTATCAGGCTTCTTCAATTTTGGTAAACCTCTAAATTTCTTCATTTCACTGATGTTGACAAGATTGTCAAAGTTGACATGACATAATCTTCTATGCCATAACCATTCATCATCAAATTTTGCAATAAAACAAGAAAAATCATCCATATTAAGGTATAACAAATTACTCCTTGTTTGATCTCCTTTTCCTATCAGTTTACCATCAGTATCATAGATTTTTGCAGTTTTGTTTCCAAATTCTACTTTGCATCCTATATTGCCTAACTGTGAGACACTCAGAAAATTATAGTTTAATCCTTCAACATAGTATGCATTATCACATGAAATTTTCTTTGTGAGCTTAATGGAACCTTTTCCTTTGATTTGACATGGAGCATCATTACCAAATCTAACACTATTTCCATTATACTAAGTAAAGTTAACAAAATTACTTTTGTCTCCTGTCATGTGATGTGAGCATCCACTGTCTATGATTCACCTGTCATTCTTGTTTATACATGTTACTAGTGTTGTAGGCTCTTCTTCATTAGATTGGTCCTTCATGGCTACATAAACAACTTCATCATCATTAACGTCAGAATTTTCTTCAACAATATAACACTTCTTGCATTTTTCTTTGTAATCTCTTTTGTCATCATCTCTTCTGAATTTGTTTTTTTTGCCTTCCTTGTAATCCTTTTTCTATGCACACCTAGCAGCAATATGTCCTACTTTATTGCAATTGAAACAAATGATAGGCATCTTACCTTTGAATTTTCCTTTGCCTCTGTGAAATCTTCTAGCAAGCAATGCTTCCAATTGTTCCACATCTTCCTCATCAGTGCTACTGTCACTGGATACATATTTCATTTTTCTTCCTTTCTTTGATTTCACTTGTTCAACATCTTTCAGTGATAGCTTGGCCTTAAAAGTAGATTCAACATTCTTAGGTGTGTAGTTGTCAAAATTAGATAACTCAAATGCAGCGAGTCTACCTATTATACCTTCAAAACTTAGATTATTTCCTAGTACACATCTTAGTTCTTGTATTGCTGATACTCTAATAGCATAGATAGGGAGCAAGGTTCTTAAGAGCTTACTATTAATAGTATCTTCATCCAATTGACCACTCAAGCATCTTATTGCACTTACCACTTCTTTTATTCTTGCACCATACTGAGAAACATTCTCATTTTCCTCCATTTTCATATCATCAAACTTTCCTCTAAGGCTTTCTCTTTTTGCTCTTTGTACATTCTAATCTCCTCCATAGATGTCTGATAGAGATTTCTACATTTTGAATGTAGTGTCACATCCTTTGATATCATCAAATTCAGCATATTTGAGTGCAGAGGCAATCTCCAGCATTGTTTGATTGTGTTCTTGTTTATTTTTCATATCTTCCGCAGTAAGAGTACCAGTTAGATCTACATGTTTAGTGACAATTGAACTTTGGGCATAATCTCTAATGGATCCAAGATGTAGCTTCATCAAGCTTTTCAATGCAACAAAGTTGTCTTTGTTGAGCTTGGGAACTTCTCTCTTAGGCATTTTGATCTTTTCTGCTTATAGTCCTTTTAAATTGAATCAGTAGTCTTGCTCTGATACCAATTGTTAGAATTCTTTAGAATAACTGAGAGGGGGGGTGTATCAATTATTCAAGGTCCAAATGCCCTAATAAAACTTTTTCATTATTTTTAATGAATCCATACACTTTTCATCCATCAAACTAAAATCAACCATATTAGCAAGTTACAGTAAATCAACATGCAGAGATAAAACATGCAAGATCAATACATGACACAGTGATTTACGTGGAAATCCAATTTGGGAAAAACCACCAGTAACATGCTACTTGATTCTCACTCTTCTAAAGTGATGCCCTGTTAAAAGCTTGCCCTGTTAAAGGCTTACAACACACTGTTAAATGTGACCTTGTTAGAGAATTTCACCAAACTGTTAGGAATGGGCCTGGTGAAAGGACTTTAGAATATTCATCTAGAATGTCACCCTGTTAAAGGATTTATCTCATGGCTATTAAACCAACCTAAGTCCATAGGATTTAAACTAACTGTTACAATTGCTAGAGAGTAACGATAATGGCTTTTTGATCTGATATAACTCACAACATACTTTGTAAATTTTAGATCACACTTTCAATTCAATCTTTTTCTTGGCTTCAATCACTTTAGCTCTGACTGCTTGTCTTCCTCTCAATCTTTGTCTCCTTGAGTCTTCTTACTCATCATGCCAATGCAATCATATCTGGGGTCTTCTTATTGAAACAGAGTAGCTGTTCTCTCTTTCTCCTTAGCACCTCCTTCAACACTTTATGTTTTCATGCTTGACCACCTCTTTCTCTTTTTTTTTCATGACCTTATGACTCCTTAAATAGAGATCTGATTTGGCTTTGCCGCTCAATTCTCCCTCTCCAATTTTAGGGTTTCAAATGGGTTAGGTAGGATACAGTGTATCTACTCCATATCTTGCTCTTATCTAGAAACTTTGTCTAGAGTCCAGCTGTATCTTTTAAAAATGTTCTACATGGTGTTCTGTGCCACCAGCTCATCATTCTTATCTTCCATTTAATTCACAAACTTCTAGATAACAACCTTGTCGGCTTAGATTTGACAAATCTTCGATTTTCAAAATAATGCATCTGTTAGGATAAACCATGGACAGAAATAAAAACTACATGCAAATATAACCAATAACAGAAAATAATAGAACACACAGAAATGAACACAAGGCACCAAAATTTAACGTGGTTCACCCAATCCCTGGGCTACGTCCACCAAACAACAAGTCTGATCTTATTACAATCCAGTGATTACAACCTGATTACAAACCGTAATCCCTTACAGCTCAATACCGCCACAAGAACCAATTTCGTATCACAACATATGAAAAATACCCAACCCTAAGCCATTTTATACAAGTATTAAACCACTTTAGGGTTATAACATGTCGGCCATATGTCGGCCATAATATGTTGGCTACCATGTCGGCTACTGCCCAAATTTTTTTTTCGGGGCCCACTATTTATGAAGTATGTACAGTACTTTCCTGATCAGTCACCACAATCTAACAATCTCCCACTTGGGGATTGATCAAGCTCCACACTAAACAACAATCTCCCACTTGGAGACTGATCTTGTAGCAATACCACTACCACATGGGGCTCCCACTGGATCAAACCATCCTGGACTCTACTGTTCTTTTATTCATGTTCAGTCTAAAAGACCAACCGAAGCTGAAGAGGAGTTCAACTTCTCCTTTGTTACAACCTTTGTCAACATATCTGTCGGATTGTCATTAGTATGTATCTTCTCTAGCTTTAACTGTCCATCCTCCAAAACTGATTGAATGAAATGGTACCGCAACTGTATGTGTTTGGTCTTAGAATGCAGAGCTGAATTCTTAGCAAGATGAATGGAACTCTAACTATCTGTGAACAAATAATTATCTTTCTGAGGATGTCCCAATTCTTCCAAGAAGAACTGAAGCCATATCATCTCTTTGGCTGCCTCTGTAGCAGCAACATACTCTGCCTCTGTAGTGGAGAGAGCATTAATCTTTTGTAACCTAGAAACCCAGCTCACGGTTGCCCCACCAACAGTAAAGACATAACCTGTAGTACTCCGCCTGGTATCAATATCCCCAGCCAAATCTGAGTCAACATAGCCCTGTAAATTAGTAGTAGAGCCCCCAAAGTGTAAACACTTATTGGATGTTCCTCTCAAATATCTGAGAATCCACTTGACAGCATTCTAATGCTCAAATCCTGGATGACTCATATACCTGCTAACGACTCCCACTGCATGTACAATATCTGGCCTAGTGCATACCATAGCATACATCAAACTTCCTACAGGTGAAGCATAGGGTACCTTGGACATCTTATCCTCCTCTTCCTGTGTCTTGGGACACATCTCCTTAGTCAATTTCAAATGACCAGGTAAAGGTGTGCTGACAGCTTTAGCATTCTCCATAGAGAAAAGTTGCAACACCTTCTCAACATAATCAGCTTGAGATAGCGTCAATGTTCTGTTCTTCCTATCTGTGCAAATCTTAATACCAAGGATTTGTTTTGTTGCCCCCAAATCCTTCATAGCAAATGCATGTGCTAATTGGCATTTTAGCCCCTTAATATGATCCATGTTAGACCTAGCTACAAGCATATCATCAACATATAAACATAAAATAATGTAGCTATCATCATCCAACCTCTTAAAATAAACACAGTAATCTAAATGACACCTATTATATCCATTCTCATGCATAAAATTGTCAAATTTTAGATACCATTGCCAAGGTGCTTGCTTCAAGCCATATAAACTTTTCTTCAATTTGCACACTAAGTTCTCCTTACCTTTGACCTCAAAACCCTGTGGCTGAGCCATATATATTTCTTCATCCAAATCACCATGAAGAAAGGCTATTTTAATATCCATCTGCTCTAAATGAAAATCTTCAGTAGCCACAAGAATTAAAATAGTACAAATAGAAGTCATTTTAACAATAGGAGAAAATATCTCATCAAAATCAATTCCCTTTTTTTGTGCAAATCCTTTTACAACTAACTTGGCCTTAAATCTTTTCTTACGGCCTTCCTCTTCTTTCAACCTGTAAACCTATTTATTCTGTAAATCCTTTTTACCTGCAGGCAACTTGCACAAATCCCATGTCTTATTTTTCAGCAAAGAGTCCATTTCATCTTTCATTGTAGACTCCCACTGAATCTTAGTATCCACCCGCACAGCTTCATCATAACTTTCAGGTTCACCAGCATCAGTAAGTAAAATAGAATACAAAGAGGGAGAAAACCTTTGTGGAGGTCTAATTTGCCTTGTTGACCATCTAACATTCACTGGTGTGTGTGGTATTTGTTGTTGCAGTTGTTGCACATCATAAGGAATGACCGGAACATTAGCTTTTGGAGTATCATCCAACACTATATAATCATCTTCTTTCTTCTCATGTTGCTGCAACAGATCTTTGTACAACACTTTCTCATTGAATATGACATCCCAACTTCTAATAATTTTAAGATTTTCAAAATCCCAAAGCCTATAACCAAATTCATTAATGCCATATCCAAAAAAGACACATTTCTTTGATTTAGTTTCTAGCTTGGTTCTATTTTCAGAGTCTATATGAGCAAAAGCTTCACAACCGAAGGTCTTGAGAAAAGAATAACTCACCTTCTTACCAGTCCATGCTTCCTCTGGAATACCATAGTCCAAATGAGTAAAGGGACCTTTATTAATCAAATATACTGTAGTATTGACAGCCTCCACCCACATGTGTAAGGGCAACCCAACATGCAACCTCATGCTCCTTGCGTGCTCCATTATAGTCCTGTTCATGCGTTCAGCCACTCCATTTTCCTATGGAGTCCTTGGAACAGTTTTTTGTCTACAAATACCATTAGTGGAGCAATAATCTTCAAATTTATGACTGCAATACTCACCACCATTATCAGATCTGAGACATTTTAATTTCTTACCAGTCTCATTTTCAACCAAGCATTTCCATTTCTTAAAAGTTTGAAATACATCAGATTTCTGTCTAAGGAAATAAACCCATACTTTTCTAGTTGCTTCATCAATAAATGTAACATAATAATGAGAGCCACCAAGGGAAGATACCTGGGCTGGTCCCCATACATTTGTATGCACAAGCTCTAATTTCTCCTTTTTGTTTTCCTTCCCTGTCTTTACAAAACTCACTCTCTTTTTTTTTCCATACACACAACTTTCACAGAAATCCATATTCACACATTTTAGACCTGGTAAAACTTTCCTTGAATGAAGTACTTTCATACTTTTCTCACTCATGTGCCCAAGTCTATTGTGCCACAACGCTGTATCAGAATCTACAGCAGCTATTTGTTCTCCCTGCTCAACTGCAGTAATTGTTCCTGAATATTCATTTTTCTTTGAAACAATCAAAGTAGAAGGAACAATATGACCTGTACAAAGATATACGGTGCCTACTTTCACACCTTTTGCTACTACAAGGGAACCTTTTGAAACCTTCAAATTTTTATCATTAAAAGTAACTACACAACCCTCATCACCGAGTTGCCCTGCTGAAATTAAATTTCTACTTAGTTTTGGAACATGTCTTACCTCATGTAGTAGCCAATGATTCCCATTCTGCAACTTAATCTTAATTTTTCCCTTTCCAACAATCTGACAGGGTTCATTATCCCCCAAATAAACAAGCCCAAAATCCCCTTGGACATAATCAATGAAATAACCTCTATGAGGTGTAGCATGAAATGAAGCACCAGAATCTAAAACCCATGAATCATCAACACTCTCTAAAGACAGAACCAAAGCATCCTCTTCGGATTTGTTACTTACCACATTTTCCTCCTTGTCTCCATCTGATTTATCTCCTTCATTTTTCTTTCGATTCCAGCAATCTTTCTTTTTGTGCCCTGGTTTCCCACAGTACCAGCAATCATTTGGTCCTCTTGATTGAGACCTCCTCCCCTTTGACTTTCCTCTTGATTTCCCATGATTTCCAGAGTTACTTCCTCTTTCAGTCATTCTACCCCTGCTTTGTGCATTTAAAGCACTTCCTGATGTAGATCCACCTAAGGATTTTCTACGAGTTTCCTCACTTAAAATAACACCGATCACATCATCATATTTTAGGGTACTAGATCTAAGAACAGAATTACTCACCGCCATTGCCAAGCCATTCCAGCTTTCAGGCAAAGAAAACAAAATCAAGAGAGCCCTAATTTCTTCATCAAAATTGATACCCACAAAAGATAATTGACTAGTAATAGTATTAAACTCATTTAAATGATCTGCAATAGATCCACCTTTTACCATTTTCATATTAAATAAACGCTTCATGAGAAATACCTTATTTGAAGCAGAGGGCTTTTCATACAGTGTCGCTAGGGTTTTCATCAAATCTTCTGTCGTCTTTGCTTTTGTAATATTAAATGCCACCAATGGTGCCAAGCATAACCGAATGCTTCCGAGTGCCTTTCTGTCCAAAAGATCCCATTCAGCCTCTGACATAGTTCCCTGATTCTTGGCTTTTCCTTCCAACGGCTTCCATAAATCCTTCTGATATAAATAGTCTTCCATTTGCATCTTCCATAACTAGAAGTTTTTCCCATTAAACCTGTCAACCCTCAACTTACCCTCATCTGCCATCGCTCCCACTCAACTGTGAGACTCCCACTTAATCGTGAGACTTTCCTGCAGAGATAACTGAAAGACAACCTTGCTCTGATACCACTTGTTAGGATAAACCATGGACATAAATAAAAACTACATGCAAATATAACCAATAACAGAAAATAATAGAACACATAGAAATGAACACAAGGCACCAAGATTTAACGTGGTTCACCCAATCCCTGGGCTACGTCCACCAAACAACAAGTTCGATCTTATTACAATCCAGTGATTACAACCTGATTAAAAATCGTAATCCCTTACAGCTCAATACCGCCGCAAGTACCAATTTTGTATCACAACATATGAAAAATACTCAACCCTAAGCCCTTTTATACAAGTATTAAACCGCTTTAGGGTTATAACATGTCAGCCATATGTCGGCCATAATATGTCGGCTACTACCCAAATTTTTTTTTTCACCCCACTATTTATGAAGTATGTACAGTACTTTCCTGATCAGTCACCACAATCTAATAGCAACAACTCTGCATTATTGGTTTATTGATGCTTGACACCTCTGTGTTACTCGGCACTTATATCTTCTCAGCACTTGATATCACTTGACACTTGTATTTTCTTGGCACTTGTATTTGCTCGACACTTGTATTTGCTTGACACTTGATATCACTCGGCATTTGAAGTTTACTCAGCACTTGAAGTTTACTCGACATCTAAAATTTACTCAACATCTGAAGTTTACTCAGCACTTGAAGTTTAACTTGCTTAGCTTCAACTAAGAATATGTTTGGCACCTACTAGCTTGCTCGGCTCCCTCACTCTAATGAACTTAGTTGGGCTTTACAAAAGACTTAGCTCAAACCTTACATTTTGTTATGTTTCAGTGTTCCCATTCTTTGTGTCTTATAGTATGTCATCAAATACTCTTTTTCATCAATGGATTAGCTGATCCTTGTACTTCATTACAACATCATAACTTCAACCTTTCTTTGGGTGTTCTAGTTACATCTTATTGATTGCCTCCTCCTTGTCAATCAACTTAATTGATAGTATTAGGATCACTTAAGCAATTGTCATTCCTGCAAGTAGCAAGTTTGACATCAATGACAAAACAATGATTGAGAACGTTCTTTACCAGTTCCATAAGATCATTCCAACAACTTTCCTCATGCTCTTTTCAATAATTTTCAACACTTGAATGGGTCTTTGCATGGATCTGACTATTTTCCCATTATATTTGTTCTCTCTCTCTCTCTCTCTCTCTCTCTCTCTCTCTCTCTCTCTCTCTCTCTCTCTCTCTCTCTCTCTCTCTCCAACCTATTTATGATAAACTGCTTTGTGAAAATAAGGACTTTGGCTCTAGTTCAAAGAAACCCTTCTAAGTCAAAGTCAATCTCAACCTTGACCTAGGCCAAGGATAGTGTCAACCTTGACATAGGGCAGGGTCAACTTCGTCCCTAACCCCAGATCCCATTTTCAATTTTTGGGAGTTTCGGTACCTCGAGCTTCAAAAAAGTTTCTTTTCCCACTTCTGGGTTAGTTGGTTTTTTTAGAATGGAAGACTCTTAATTTACATTTAATCTCTAGGTCTATTCCTAGGGGTTAATGTTAAATGGGATTTAATGCTCTCATGTCAATCTTCTCTAGGAGTTAGTGCCCTAGATCCCTATATAAAAAAGCCTTCTTCCCTCATTTTGATATCCACTATTTATGAGCGAAGTTATCATCTGCTTTCTATTCACATATATATACTATACACTATCTATGAGCAAAGTTATAATCTAAAATTTATCAAGCATTTAAGTGTTCAAGCATCCAATTCATAAGGAGATCCATTGTTAGCCATTGAAGGATTTAATCTCTATGGAGCCCTCTTGTTGAAGATTTCTCCATCCAAATTCATTCAAGCCTTCTTCTATGCAAATATGCATTCAAAATTATTGTTGAAGATCTAATGAAATTGATTTGAGACATCCAATATACATTTCTACATACATTTGGAGCATCTGTACTTGTGGATTCAAGGATTTGAATCCTCCACAAGGATTTCCACATGAGCAAGGTGAAAAGTTGCATTTACTTTGTTTATGCATATTATAATTTCAATTATATTTCAAGGTTAATTCCAAATTGGGGTTTGACTTAGGCAAATCCCCCTTTCCAACAAACAAACCATTTTTCTTGTAGATATAGGTGTAGAACAAAAATTTGGAGAGTAGATTTGGATACCCTTTTCATCAAACTTGCAAAATCTGCAAACGTAAATTTTGTTGGAGTAGTGTAGGTCAAGGTTGACTTTTTGGGGTACAATTGTGACCCTAGGTAAGATTATGCCCTGCCAATGGAGTCAAGGTCGACCTCCCTTCAAAAAGATGAAATATTTTTGGGTTCTCTTTGTCTCGACATTTCAAGTCTAGAATAGGTTGTAGATTTTCCAAAAATTACATATAGACATCGGATTTTTTTTTTTTCTAGATTTAAGGTTAGTATTTTTCTTTTATCTATTTTATGATTTAAACACATAATCCCCCATAATAGGAAGATCATATAACCTCCTTTCTCACTATTTTCCATTACTTGATCCATTTATGCATTGAACACTTTCTCGTGCTTAATCAATTTGGATAATTCCTTTTAGAAATTAGAGTTGAGAAGAGGTTTCTATTTTCATCCTATTCATTTTGGTGAACTTGGCATGCTAACCCTCTTTTCTTGTGTGGAATTAGATGCCCTATTGTGCTTTGTGGTGTTATATTTCCTTTTATTCATTAGGTTTTGTCTTGCATTAATATTAGATTTAGTTTATGCTCTTGCATTTTAAATTCAAAAATACAAATAAATTGCAAAATCTCTTTTAAAATACAATTTTTTTATAATTTTATAATTTAGTTTATCTTCCTTGTATTGGTTTATGATCTTTATTACTTCTATTCCTACTTCTAATCTTAGGGTTAGACACAATCATAGACTTATGGGTACCTTTGAGCTTGAGTCTTCTTCTCCTTTCCTTAGGATTCTAGATGAAACATTAACTCTTCATAATTCTAATCCTCTTGTGGAGAAAAACTCTTCTCACTCATCTCATGATGAGGACTTTAGGAGTTGATGAAATCCAACTCCACAACTCACCAAGATCACCTGTATGCAAATAACCTATCGAATGAAAACCAAGAAGGAAGAGGTGGAGCTTTAAAAAACCCTAAGCGAACATTATAGAGAACATATTACAAAATAATGAAAATGTATTTACAATGAAAATAGAATGAGAAAATACAATGATAGAGCCCAAATATAAAGGCCTCATGGAAGCTTGTAGAACAAGCTGGAAAGTGGTAGAAGATAAGGTTGACAACTAAGCATCCACAAAAAGATGGAACATGCTAGAAGGGAACAAACTCCCATGTTTTCAAAAAATCATCTCTACAACTATTAAATACTAAATATTAGATAAATGCATTAACTTAAGTAAGCTTAAGTAAATAGAATAAATAATAAATAATTAATTATTTACTCTAACATCCCCCCTTAAGTGCAACTTATGGGAATGCCTTAAGCTCACAAAACTAAGATGAAAATGTAGAATGGGTCCTAACAACAAGGCCATGTTAGATACCCATGTATGATGCAACTAAATGCAACCTCTAAAAATGGGAAAAGAGAGAAAACCACGTGGGAAAAACCCTCCCCCAAAAAGAGGTAAGAACCTAATGAAAGACTGAAGAAGCCTCCAACTAGAGGAGTGTCCCCATAAAACAAGAACAAAAAGTGATCATGAAGAACATCACTAAAGCATGAAGAAGCCACAAAATTTGTCATTAGAAAGAAACTACTGATCTAAAGAACCTCCATGGAAGAAGAAGTCATGAACCAAGCGTGTCTATATGGTAGATGATCCATCTCACTCAAATGCATAGGTAGCCAACCACTACAATCGCCTCATATATAGGATCAACCATTGAATACATAGCTCACACTATCAAACCATCAAACCATAGATGCATTAGAACAACAACATAAGCCCCCCTTAATGTATACGGGGTGAGATGATAGGTAATTGAGAAAGTGGGCCAAAATTCTCTACAAATAGAACAAAGAACGATGAGACAAGAAGAGGTACAAACACCTATAAAGAAACGGTCACACCGATGCTGCATGGGGCTAATGTTATGGAAGGGACACTCACTTGACAAAGGAAGAGGACACAAAAATGGCAGCAACTATCCCCCCATGGTGCTTTATAAAAATAGTGCAAGTACACTTGTCTCAAAATAATGTTCATGAACTCGAAACGCAAGAGTGAAACTTTATCTTAGTGTGTATACATAAAAGTTCTTACAAATGATGTCTACAATGATCAGAAAAGGAAAAAAGTTAATACAAAAGATAGTACAACTAAAAATAAAAGAAACCATGCCAGGAAAATGATTCTCAGACCTGAAACACCCAAGATATCCACCATTGAGAAAAAATGCCAAAAATATGATAGAAAGAGCGTGGGCTAGAATTTGAAGGAAATGATAGCATTTTTGAAAATATGACAAAACTAGCTTTCCAAAAATATAATGTTTTCAAAAAACTGACATGGGATGTAAAAGATATGCATGCTAGAGTCAAAAATAGAACTTTGGAATTCAACTACAAAAATAAGCACCTAGACTACACCAAAACTTGAAAATACCTACACCAATGTCTTTGCCTCAAAACCATCTTTTTGACACTTCTTTTGAACTGGAAATATACCTCCATATGCTCAAGTTATGACCAAAAAATTGCAAGTAGGTAAAAAAGGACCCTGGAGAGGTACAAAAGGGATGATGATGTAGTGATGACATCATGCTAATGTCAGCAATTTATTGGAAAATATTTGATGACCTAGGGGCTGTCATGGCAAAAAAGGCCACATGGTAAAGGTGGTGACATGGTAGGTCTAACATGGCATAGTACACATGGCACCCATGCCACGTGTCACTCCCTAAAACTGCCAAGTGTGCAAGAAAGTCTGCTATACTCCACATGGGCTATGACTGTACTAGACTAGTGGGCTGGTGGTGAATGAGCAGAGTAGAGTGGTGTTTAAGCTATTAACATGGCTGGAGGTTGCAGGAGCTAGGGGTGTTACTTAGGAGGAGTGGTGGCCAGGCTGCAGTGGCTTGGTGGCCGCAGAGTTGGCTACGACTGCCTGCAGGTTGAGCACCAATGATGCGGCAGTGGCCCTGCAGTGGCACAGTGGTGGCCTGCCCTATTTTTTAATTTTTAAAAATTTTTCTCCTACAAAAAATCAGTACAACCATATGACAGCTTGCTGGGGGGCCTAAATTTTTTTTCTAGATGCCCTATAGCCAAAAATGAAATTTTTTATATGAATCTTGACTGCAAATGGCCTTTCGAATCCAATGGAAGCATCTGTTTGGATCCAAAGTGCTCCAAAAAGATGCTCTTCCCCTAAATTGAAGAAAAATGCACAAACAAACTAGGGTTTGAATCTTCAAATCGTAGCTTCAAAATTCCTTCAAAAAAGAAATAACAGGGAGGCTCTGATATGGTGTAGGAGTTGATGAAATCCAACTCTACAGCTCACCAAGATCACCTATATGCAAATAACCTATTGAAGGGAAACCAAGAAGGAAGATGTGGAGCTTGGAAAAACTCTAAATGGACATGAGAGAGAACATATTGCAAAACAATGAAAATGTATTTACAATGAAAATAGAATGATAAAATACAATGAGGGAGCCTGAATATAAAGGCTTCATGGAAGCTTGTAGAACAAGCTAGAAAGTGGTAGAAGATAAGGTTGAAACTAAGCATCCACAAAAGGGTGGAACATGCTAGAAGGGAACAAAATCTCGTGTTGTCGACAACTCATCTCTACAACTATTAAATGCTAAATATTAAATAAATGCATTAACCTAAGTAAGCTTAACTAAATATAATAAATAATAAATAATTAATTATTTACTCTAACAAGGATTATGTTTTAAGAGTTTCTCCAGGACAAATACAAAAAATTTCAAATGAACTTGATAAAATGGGTAATTGGCTTCTTCAAGAAAACCATAATCAAGATTCTATTCAAGCTATTAAGGCTCTTAAAAAATTTCTTCATGATAATGACCAAGGTGTTAATCTCTTGTGTGGTATTACTCAC
The DNA here is from genome assembly GCA_028749045.1 of Cupressus sempervirens. Lineage (NCBI taxonomy): Eukaryota > Viridiplantae > Streptophyta > Pinopsida > Cupressales > Cupressaceae > Cupressus > Cupressus sempervirens. The sequence continues at coordinate 601,116,347 of CM053785.1, forward strand.
CTTATGCATTCCAATGTTAAACCTTTAGCTCAAGAAGCTCAAGATTTAGGGTTTGTCTCCTCTTGTCATTATTGTTGAACCTTCTTCTATTACTCTTCCTAGTGTTCCTACTTATACTCCTTCTTTGGTGATTGTGACAGTTACCTCTATACCTATGAGTGTTCCTCTTGTGTCCCCTCCTATATTACAACCATCTTATCATAATGTTCCTTTTACTTATTCTACTCTTATGCCAACTTTAGTTCCTAGTGTTCCTCTAGTTGTGTCTTCCATTCCTATAAATTCTTGCACTTTACCTAGTGTATCTAATGTTTTTATTCCTCTTATTTCTTCTCATGATTCTACAATTATCAATTTGGCTCAAATTGTGTCATCTTTACAACAAAAACTTGTATCCTTGACTTAAAACAAGTTTAGTATCCCTAATTGTGACATGAAAAGTCCTTTGTCTCAAGATATTATTCGTACTCTTATTTCTTAGCAAGTTGATAGACATCATCTTGAGAATTATAATGGTAAGGGAGACCTTATTCATCATGTTAAAATATTTCAAATCCTTTTTAGTGATTATGCTCATGATCATAGGATTTTAGCAAAGTTGTTTACTCAAAATTTTCATGACAAGGCCTTGCAATGGTTTTTTTCTTTGACTCCTTATTCTATTCATTCATTTCCTCAACTTGCTAATTCTTTTATTCAACAATTTCAAACAACAGTGGCCTACAAGTGTTTTTGATTGATTTGATGCATTGTAAACAACACTCAAGAAAAATTGACTGAATTTATTGGCATATATAAGCATTTACATGCTCAAAGTTTGTATCTTGTTGTTGATATTTATATTCAACCTACATTTATTTCAAATTTTCAAAAGGATATTAGAGATAAGATTTTTCTTACAGAATTTACTTCTTTTCAACAACTTTGTGCAGTGCTTCATCATTATCAATTACAAGTGATTCAATTTGAGAGCACCACTCCAATGGCCCCTATTCCTATTGATAAAGGTGATGCTTCTCCTAATCCAAAAAAAGTTCAAAGATTCAACAATTTTGTCAACATAAATAAATAAGTAAATGTAGTTGCCAATCAAATTGTTGTTGCATCTCACAGTGCCACTTCTGCATCCACTACTTTTTGATTGAATCATATGTTTAATCCTCTATCTAAATCTTTAAATTCTATTATGAATAGGTTGTTAACTACAAATATGATTACTTTACCTCCTAGTTGTCCTCTTTTACCTACTACAATGGAGGCTAAATGTTTTGATCGAAAGCTTTTTGTCACTACCATTGCTAGAATGGTAATTATATTGAGAAATGTTATTCTTTAAAACATAAGGTTTAGGACTTATTTGATTCTAATTCTTTATCCATTGATAATTTTGATGGTAGTGGGAATAAATATATTTATCCTCCTAATCAAAATTTGCACATCTATATGATTCTTTTACCTACACATGATACTAATAATGTTGTGCATCCATCTTCTATGAATATTGTGTATGATTCAAAGATGGATGATCTTAATAATGTTGTTAATCAAGTGGAGCATGTGGCCTAATCTATATCTTGACCTCAGTCTCAATGTCTGCTTCAATCCCAAGTTTTAGCTCCACTGCAACTAAAACCTAAGCCTAAATTGAAGCCTCAACCTAATCCTTGACAACAACCTAAGAAAAAACAACCTTGGGAACTTTTAATTACCTTTAATGATTCTGAGACTATTAAATCTCCTGATGATCCCCTTTATATTTATCCTAAAGTTGATAAGATACCTACTCATGGTTGTCTTGTTGATCCTACCTTATTAGTCAATGTTATTATAGAAGAAAACCTTTTAAAGAAAAGTTTGTAACATGATTTTTCTAATAAATTGGATGTATGGATTCAAACTTGTAATGGTTTCCTTTATCCATCATTTGGTTCTATTTATTTACCGACTGAACTTTGTGGAAAGATTGTGAACACCACCTTTTTTGTTGTTCCTACTTTTGATCAATTTCAAGTTAAGCTTGTTTTACCATGGTTAAATGCCATGCATGTTGTTGCTTTACCTATTCATAAATGTCTTACATTTATTTACGATGATAAAGTAAAGTTGGTTAATCATAGCTTATACCATACTTCTAGGACTAGGGATGATGCTACAATTGAATTCTTTTATCCTTCATTACCTAATTCATGTCCTTCTTGAATTGATCATCTTTTTTGTTCATATCAAATCTATAAGTAGTGGAAGATTCTTGAGTTAGGTTTACCTCCTACAAATCTTAACCGTGGTGTTTTTCCTACACCTTCCATACCTCCAATCTACTAATGAATTCCGTAAAAAGCACTATGTTCAAGCTAAAGCTCATAATTCTATTATTCAAAAATATTTATCTTCTTTGGATACAACTATGCATGATGTGTTAGAAGAAGTTGTTACTAATAATTATGTTATGCTACATGATTCTGATGATTCTATTTGTATCTTAGATCCTATTTTTATTAATCTAGATGATGAAGATACATTTGATGATACTGATGAAGTTAATGATGAATATGAAACTATTGACATTGACATTGACTTACCTAATATTATTTCCTCACAATTAACACTTACACCTAGTATTGAACATTGTGATTCTCAAGAGGATCCTTATTTGGAATTGGCTATCATTACTATTGTGTTGGATATAGTCCCTCTTGTGAGTTACCTACCTTTCCTAAATGATAAAGAATGAGATGAGGAGAGTAGGTGGTGCACTTGATTGTCTTGTATTTCATGGTAGTCTTTTTTGTGTGTGTCTTTTGTATTCTACCTCTCCTATAATTTGTTTGCTAAATGTTTTAGATTCTTTTATACTATCTTTGTTTCTTTGTTGACTTGTAAGGTGATAAAAGAATTGAACCTATTGTATTACTCCTCTATATGTATCTCTATTCTTCCATATTTTATTTCATGTTATCTTGTACTTGTGCTATTTTTCATACATGTTTCCTTGTGCAATCTGTACACTAGATTTGTGTCACACTCTAAACCATTCTATCCAAATGATTCCATGAGTTGGAATGCTTAGATGCCAGCTTAGAGCTCCCTATCCACGGAGTGCAAGAGAGTGTATTTCAAGAATAAGAAAGCTCTCAGATGAGCCTTAGAGATATTCTTCTTGCTAGTAAACCATGCAATGGGAGGTTCCAAAGAAAAGATGCAAGAATGCAAATGTCCCAAGGAGTTCCTCAAGGATGCAATGCAAATGAAAATTAAGCTAGAATGAGATGCAAAGTGGAGCTATGCTAAAACATGTACGAGAGTGTTACAATACAAATATTAAGCTATGTGAGATAGATTATTGCAAAATAGAAGCTAAACCAACATGCAACATGAATCTAAGCTAAAATGCTATGGTATGAGAGAATGTAGACAAGAAATAGAAGTTCTCCACAAAGCTCCAAAGAAACCTATTAGAAAACCTACAGAATAACAATATTCAAAAATGAGGATTGATTGAGGGGGAAAGCTCTCTCCCTTTTAAAGATGTATGGACGGTAGAGATCAAGATGAAGATGGTGGATGATCAACGGTGGAATTCAAAAAGAGGAGTGATCCATGTGCACACACAAGTCAACCAATAGAATATAAGTTCACTTGTCATATAAGACAAAAGTCACAAAGCCTTTTCTTTTAATTGCAAAATAGAAAAAGGACTTTATGTGTGCACTTTAAGTGGGTTAGAAGAATGGGGTCTTTTATTTAATTAAAAGGGGACATGTTCTTTTAATCAAATAATAAACTTAGGATAGTATAGTCAAACTATAGGTTATAATCAAATAAATTGATTATTAGCAATTTGGTCTAGGTAAATGATTAAATTAATTTAGCCAAAATGTTGAAAAGGGGGCTAATAGTCTAGATGACCATTTTTAGGTGATTACTTTTGCCCCTCTTTGACTAATGCGTGATCGATCTGGGAACACATTATGTCAAAGAAAATAGAAAGCCAAGTAGGCAGTGATAGATATAGATATCTGATTCCAAAGAATGAAATGCAAAAATAGATAGCAAGTCCTGAATGCACAGCCTGATAGTGGTAGTACTGAACACTAGGAAGAGAACAATGTTAGAATTCAAGAAGAATGTTAACACCTAGAAAAGTAGATAGAGTGAGAGCAAGTGAGAAGATCAAACAAATGCTCCTAAGAAGTGATAGAGTATAACAATCAGCAATAGAGTATTTCTGCCCCCTTGGGATCGAAATCGAAATGAGGTAAGAGGAAGCAGAAACTGGCTAGAAATGAGAAAAATAGAATATAACAATGTCCAAGATGACAGATAGATGATTAGAACCCAAGAATGACTATATCAAAAAATTGATAAAATGCCCCAGTTTGACTAGAGTTGACCTTGAAGGATATAGCATAAAAATAAGGTCGAAATGAGTAGAAAGGTGATTTTAGACATGAAATAGTGAATTTAAGTAGATATGAAGTATGGAAATGATGAAGACATGAAGAAATGAAGATGCCCCAGTGATGATTCAGAGATTAGACCTCAAAAGGTCAGCTAACTACTCAAAAGAAAGTATAATTTTAAAAGACAATTTTGACCATCAAGATTAACTCAAATTTGGATTTCGATACCGAAAATGAATCCAAGATGCCAAAATTATTTAAAAGTTCAAAACTTTATATAATGTGATGATAAGATAGAAAAGAGATGAAGCAAAAGATTCAGAAGGTGAAAAGACATGAACAAGAAGAAAGTAAAGAAATATATGAAAGGAGTTAGTCGATATGTACATGAAAAGATGAAGAGAGAGCTCTCCCCATATGCAAGAATACAAGACTAAGCTAGAAAATGAACCTAAAATGCAAGCTAATATGCAAATTGGTTTACCAGCAAGAAGCGCATAACATTTAGACTCTTAATTTCATCATTGAGCATTTATTAGGGACATCATAAGATCATACAACCATCACTAGTATAACTATGAGGATATGAATATGATCGATATTAGATAGGTATGTGGAAATCTAATCTAAGCATCAGAGACATGTAAGTCAAGATAACTACACGATTAGATTTCCTAAGTTTAATTTAGCAAGATTACACCTGTATCAAGGCATAAGCGCCAGGATAAAACCTGAGTGCGGTCTTGCAAAATAGTCAAGGATGATACATTTGTAAGTCAACATGTTGAATAGGAAAAGCACGAATGCTTACAACACTATAGACAAACAAAGTATACCCACAAGAAAAAATCAAGAAGACATGCCCCATGATCCCAGTCTTCTAGTCAATGACATCCTCGAAAGACTATTAGGGAGGGAACACATGGCAAAGAAATCATCATAGACAGCACACAAAGTAGATAAATGTTAGCATAGCTCAGTCGTTTAAGTGTTAAAGTGTGTGTGTGTAAGTTACTTGGCCATTTCTTCCAGACTTGATTCTGATAGTGAGAAATATCGCGACATCGAAGACCGTAGGTAAACTATCTGTAAAGTGTTGAAAAACACTTGATGTGAAGGTGGGGGAAGTGTTGAGAAACACTATTTTGTGAGTTGTCAAAGAAACCCTAATGCACAAGAATACCTCAATAGGCTAAGTAGCTATGCCCCCAAGACGAGGACAAGAAACAATTCCAAGCTAGGAAATGTGTAGAGAAGTGAGTGATTAAGGCTGATATACATAGGTGCAAGGGTTTCAAGTAACACCTGTTTCCAGGTTTTCACCACTTGATAGATTTTCTCAGGACTCCTTTTTTTTTTTTTTTTTGGTGATACATCAAAGTGCCTATTGCTAGGTTTTCACTAAGATGATCTTTTTTTCAGGACATTTTTTGATTTTTAGGATTTTTTCAGCATCATATATGATTTTTTGAATTTTTTAGAATAATTTAGAGATCACTAGTTCTCAAGCAAGATCACATCATTTTCTCCCAATGTCTAGCAAGGTATAGGACACGATGGAGAAATAAGCTAGTGGATAAGCAAAGATGGATAAGAAAAAAGTATGAAGCAAGTAAAAGTGATCCTCAAGGACTGACTCCTCAAGAGTACCCAAGCTAGGGAAAGAGGTGAAATAGTCATATGAAGCATGTTTTGGATAAGCAATGAAACCAAAAAGTGCGATAGCATATAAGATAAGAAATGGAAGCCAATGAGTAAGATAGTATGTAGGATAAGCAATGAATCCAACAAGTGCGATAGCATGTAAGATAAGCGATGGAAGCCAATGAGTGCAATAGCATGAAGTGTGTAGTCCAAAAGAGTAGACATGTCAAGAGACCTAAGAACCATTTTTCATTTATTATGATCAAGATCAAGGGGTCAACTAGATAGTATAGCAATGGGATAGAGCAATAAGAATAAAGCTCAAGATAGAGGCTATGAGTGAATGGGAGAGCACAATAGAAAATCTAGTGGATAAGATAGCCAATATGCAAAGATCGCTTAACACCGTGAAGATCAAAGAGAGAAGAGGGGATAGATGGATGATGAAAGAATTACGCATGATGCCTGTTTGCCAAGTTTTCATCATGGTACTTATCCAAGGTGCCACAAGAAGTAGTTTTCAGCATAGGATAAATTTATTTCTCTTTAATTTTGCTACCAAGGTGCCACAAGAAGTGGTTTTCACCAAGGCACATTTATTTATTTATTTATTTTTTTCTTTTTTTTTTTTTTGAATTTTTAGAGAGAGCTCAAGTTATTTGAATGTAGATAGTGCTCTTATAGAAAAGATAAGTCATGATAATCCAAGACCATAGAAAGGTATGCTCAAAGATGTTGATAGGGTGATGAAAGAGAAATGGTAGTAGGAAGAGTATATGGAGAATAAGAGTTCATGTATAGAAAGGAGGTGTAAGCTTTAGAGGATTTGAAATATTGGACAAGATCAACATTGACACACACCTTGAAGGGTATTGGAATGATGGAGGAATCATGGATGAAGTAGCTTGAGGTTTAGATGTATGAGGTGGTAGAAGAGATTTGGAAAAAAGTGGAGTGGAAGGCTTTGGAATATTTTTAGAAATATTTTTGGAAGAAGATGGAATGGAAGCCTTTGGAAGCTTGAATGTCAACTTTGAAGTATTTTCAATATTCAAATCTTTTAAAAGAGACTTGGGAATCCATATAGCTTTAGATTTTCCTTTGGATACTTCAAAACACATTTCTTCAATAATGGGTTTAGGAACCCATATTTTCTTTGATTTAGCTTTTTTAATAGTGGACCTTTGCAGTCTCTTTTGTGCTTTCTCTTTCTTCGAATTCACATATCGATTAGATGGGACATAGTGATCTTTCTTTTTCAATGGATTCTTATGTTTATTCTCACTTCCAAAGGACTTGGGATTTGTGGATGAATAAGGATGATATGACTGGTTTAGATGTATAGATGGGTGAAAATTCACCAAGGATGAGTGTCTTTGTTGATCTTGAGGTATTATAGGAGAGCTAGGGAATGAGCTAGGAGTGAATGTAGGAGATGAAGGAACATAAGGCCCCAATATGGATGGAAGGTTTGAATGCTTTAGCTTAGATGGATAAGGACCAAGGATAGATTTAGAAGATGCAAAGGGATAGTGGGAAGGGATATCAACATCTTTAGAATGAGCAACATGGTCAAAGCCATCAATAGACTCATGAGTACCTTTGATAGGAACAAAATTTTTAATAGGAGCACTTGAAGCTTGAGCACAATTTTGAAGTGGATGTGGAGAAGTAGAACATGAGGGGACACTTTGATCTTGACAAGTAGCTTTGGATAGCACAGGAAGAGAACTTTTCTCATAATTTTTAGTGAGATCAAGGGAGATAATGGAAGTGGTATTTTCATCATACTTAGGAGGTGGAAAAGTTATAGGATATGGAGGGGAAAAATCTTGAAAGAGATGAAAGGGTGCTTGATCTTGATATTTCTTGACATTTATAGATTTTTCTTTTTGAGAGTCCTCTTGACATGGAGCCACTTCTAAGGACAAGGGAGAATGAAGAGTGAATGGAGTAGTGCTTAGATTAGGCATAGTAGTGCATGAAGGTTGAGGATGTTTAGGATTAGTAGCATGGAAAAGGTTTGCAGCCAAGTGAAGGTTAGCTTGAGTTTCTTTTAGAGGTAGCCCTTGAGGATACACGTAGTCAATGTGGAAAGCATTAGGTTCTTTATTTGATGGAGGCATGTTGGAAATCTCTCAAATCACAAAAAGACAAATGAATAGTGAAAATGACAATTGGATCCCTTTTATAGCCTCCAACCTCATTTTGACCTAATTTTTTTTACTCCTCAAAATTGCGCAAAAATTGCACCCCTAGCTAATTTCAACGTCTTGGATCCATTTTTGGGATCGAAATCAAAATTTGAGTTCATCTTGATGGTCAAAATTGTCTTTTAAAATTCTACCTTCTTCTGAGCAGTTAGCTGACCATTTGAGGTCTAATCTTTAAATCATCACTGGGGCATCTTCATTTCTTCATGTCTTCATCATTTCCATACTTCATATCTACTTCTATTCACCTTTTCACATCTAAATCCTCTTTCTACTCGATTTGACCTAATTTTTATGCTATATCCTTCAAGGTCAACTCTAGTTAAACTGGGGCATTTTATCAGTTTCTTATAGTCATTCTTGGGTTCTAATCATCTATCTGTCATCTTGGACATTGCTCTATTCTAATTTTCTCATGTCTAGCCAGTTTTTGCATCCCCTTACCTCATTTCAATTTTGATCCCGAGGGGGCAGAAATACTCTATTGCTGATTGTTACAGCTATCTATTTCTTAGGAGCATTTGTTTGATCTTCTCACTTGCTCTCACTCTATCCACTTTTCTAAATGTTAGCATTCTTCTTGAATTCTGACATCATCTTTTCCTAGTGTTCAGTACTACCACTATCAGGTTGTACATTCAGGACTTGCTATCTATTTTTGCATTTCATTTTTTGCATCTCATTCTAGCTTAATTTTCATTTGCATTGCATCCTTGAGGAACTCCGTGGGACATTTGCATTCTTGCATCTTGTCTTTGGAACCTCCCATTGCATGGTTTACTAGCAAGAAGAGTATCTCTAAGGCTCATCTGAGAGCTTTCTTATTCTTGAAATACACTCTCTTGCACTCCGTGGATAGGGAGCTCTAAGCTGGCATCTAAGCATTCCAACTCATGGAATCATTTGGATAGAATGGTTTAGAGTGTCCAAGATGACAAATAGATGATTAGAACCCAAGAATGACTATATAAAAAAATTGATAAAATGCCCCAGTTTGACTAGAGTTGACCTTGAAGGATATAGCATAAAAATAAGGTTGAAATGAGTAGAAAGGTGATTTTAGACATGAAATAGTGAATTTAAGTAGATATGAAGTATGGAAATGATGAAGACATGAAGAAATGAAGATGCCCCAGTGATGATTTAGAGATTAGACCTCAAAAGGTCAGCTAACTGCTCAGAAGAAAGTAGAATTTTAAAAGACAATTTTGACCATCAAGATGAACTCAAATTTGGATTTCGATCTCGAAAATGAATCTAGGACATCAAAATTATTTAAGAGGTCAAAACTTTATATAATGTGATGACAAGATAGAAAAGAGATGAAGCGAAAGATTAAGAAGGTGAAAAGACATGAACAAGAAGAAAGTAAAGAAATATATCAAAGGAGTTAGCTGATATGTCCACAAAAAGATGAAGAGAGAGCTCTCCCCATATGCAAGAATGCAAGACTAATCCAGAAAATGAACCTAAAATGCAAGCTAATATGCAAATTGGTTTACCAGCAAGAAGTGCATAACATTTAGACTCTTAATTTCATCATTGAGCATTTATTAGGGACATCATGAGATCATACAACCATCACTAGTATAACTATAAGGATATGAATATGATCGATATCAGATAGGTATGTGGAAATCCAATCTAAGCATCAGAGACATGTAAGTCAAGATAACTACGTGATTAGATTCCCTAAGTTTAATTTAGCAAGATTACACCTATATCAAGGCATAAGTGCCAGGATAAACCCCAAGTGCGATCTTGAAAAATAGTCAAGGATGATACATTTATAAGTCAAAGTGTTGAATAGGACAAGCATGAATTCTTACAACACTATAGACAAACAAAGTATACCCACAAGCAGAAATCAAGAAAATATGTCCCATGCCCCCAGTCTTCTAGTCAATGACATCCTTGAAAGACTATTAGGGAGGGAACACATGGCAAAGAAATCATCATAGACATCACACAAAGTAGATAAAGATCAGCATAGCTCAGTCGTTTAAGTGTTAAAATGCATGTGTGTAAGTTACTTGGCCATTTCTTCAAGACTTGATTCTGATAGTGAGAAATATTGTGACATCGAAGACTGTAGGTAAACTATCTGAAAAGTGGCAAAAAACACTTGATGTCAAAGTGGGGGAACTGTTGAGAAACACTATTTTGTGAGTTGTTAAAGAAACCCTAATGCACAAGAATACCTCAATAGGCTAAGCAGTTGTGCCCCCAAGACGAGGACAAGAAACAATTCCAAGCCAGGAAATGTGTAGCGAAGTGGATGATTGGGACCGATAGACATAGGTGCAAGGGTTTCAAGTAGCACTTGTTTCCAGGTTTTCACCACTTAATAGATTTTTTCAGGACTTTTTTCAATTTTTTGTATTTTGTATTTTTGATTTTTTTGGTGATACATCAAAGTGCCTATTGCTAGATTTTCACTAAGATGATCATTTTTCCAGGGCATTTTATGATTTTTAGGATTTTTTCAGCATCATATATGATTTTTTTTGGAATTTTTAGAATAATTTAGAGATCACTAGTTCTCAAGCAAGATCACATCATTTTCTCCCAATGTCTAGCAAGGTATAGGACACGATGGAGCAACGAGCCAGCGGATAAGCAAAGATGGATGAAAAAAGAGTATGAAGCAAGTGAAAGTGATCCTCAAGGACTAACTCCTCAAGAGTACCCAAGCTAGGGAAAGAGGTGAAATAGTCATATGAAGCATATTCTGGATAAGCAATGGAAGTAATGAGAAAGATAGCATGTAGGATAAGCAATGAAGCCAACAAGTGAGATAGCATGAAGTGTATAGTCCAAAAGAGTAGCCATGTCAAGAGACCTATGAGAACCATGTTTCATTTATTATGATCAAGACCAAGGGGTCAACTAGATAGTATAGCAATGGGATAGAGCAATAAGAATAAAGCTCAAGATAGAGGCTATGAGTGAATGGGAGAGCACAATAGAAAATCTAGTGGATAAGATAGCCAATATGCAAAGATAGCTCAACATTGTCAAGATCAAAGAGAGAAGAGGGGATAGATGGATGATGGAAGAATTACGCATGATGCCTATTTACCAGGTTTTCATCATGGTACTTATCTAAGGTGCCACAAGAAGTATTTTTTACCATAGGATGGATTTATTTATCTTTACTTTTGCTACCAAGGTGCCACAAGAAGTGGTTTTCACCAAGGCACATTTTCATTTTTATTTTTATTTTTTTTGAATTTTTAGAAAGAGCTCAAGCTGTTTGAATGTAGATAGTGCTCCTATAGAAAAGATAAGTCATGATAAGCCAAGACCATAGAAAGGTATGCTCAAAGATGTTGATAGGGTGATGAAAGAGAAATCGTAGTAGGAAGAGTATATGGAGGATAATAGTTCATGTATAGAAAGCAAGTATAAGCTTTAGAGGATTTCATGAGGGTAGTTGAAATATTGGACAAGATCAACATTGACACACACCTTGAAGGGTATTGGAATGATGGAGGAATCATGGATGAAGTAGCTTGAGGTTTAGATGTATGAGGTGGTAGAAGAGATTTGGAAAAAAGTGGAGTGGAAGGCTTTGGAATAATTTTAGGAAGATTTTTTGAAGAAGATGGAACGGAAGCCTTTGGAAGCTTGAATGTCAACTTTGAAATATTTTCAATATTCAAGTCTTTTAAAGAGACTTGGAAATCCATATAGCTTTAGATTTTTCTTTGGATACTTCAAAACACATTTCTTCAATAATGGGTTTAGGAACCCATATTTTCTTTGATTTAGGTTTTTTAATAGTGGACCTTTGCGGTCTCTTTTGTGCTTTCTCCTTCTTAGAATTCACATGTCGATTAGATGAGACATAGTGATCTTCATTTTTCAATGGATTCTTATGTTTATTCTCACTTCCAAAGGACTTGGGATTTGTGGATGAATAAGGCTGATATGACTGGTTTAGATGGATAGATGGGTGAAAATTCATCAAGGATGAGTGTCTTTGTTGATCTTGAGGTATTATAGAAGAGCTAGGGAATGAGCTAGGAGTGAATGTAGGAGATGAAGGAACATAAGGTCCCAATATAGATTTAAGGTTTGAAGACTTTAGATTTGATGGATGAGGACTGAGGATAGATTTAGAAGATGCAAAGGGATAGTGGGAAGGGATATCAACATCTTTAGAGTGAGCAACATGGTCAAAGCCATCAATAGGTTCATGAGTACCTTTGATAGGAACAACATTTTTAATAGAAGCACTTAAAGCTTGAGTAAAATTTTGAAGTGGATGTGGAGAAGTAGAACATGAGGGGATGCTTTGATCTTTACAAGTAGCTTTGGATAGCATAGGAAGAGAACTTTTCTCATAATTTTCAATAAGCTCAAGGGAGATAATGGAAGTGGTATCTTCATCATACTTAGGAGGTCGAGAAGATATAGGATATGGAGGGGAAAAATCTTGAAAGAGATGAAAGGGTGCTTGATCTTGATCTTTCTTGAAATTTATAACTTTTTCTTTTTGATAGTCCTCTTGACATGGAGCCACTTCTAAGGACAAGGGAGAATGAAGAGTGAATGGAGTAGTGCATGAAGGTTGAGGATGTTTAGGATTGGTAGCATGGAAAAGGTTTGCAGCCAAATGAAGGTTAGCTTGAGTTTCTTTTAGAGATAGCCCTTGAGGATACACGTAGTCTATGTGGAAAGCATTATGTTCTTTATTTGATGGAGGCATGTTGGAAAGCTTTGAAATGTTGGGACATGCACGAGTGTTGGAAGAAGTGGAAGATGTAATAGAGCCGCTACTAGACATAGGTTCATTAATGTAATCTTGCTCAAGAGAAGTATCCTCAGCACATGAGTCACTAGAGGTTCCAAGATCAACAATCTCATCATCAATGAGATCTTGGATTTTATGTTTCAGCTCTATGCAATCAGAAGTAGCATGGTCATTAGATTGATGATAGGCACAATAGGTATCCAAGAAAGGATTTCCATAGGAGCTAGACTTAGGCAACATGATGAGCTTAGTTTCAAGAAGTGTTTGCAAAATGTCATCATAAGAATGTTCCAAGGGAGTAAAAGTCCTCTCAAAAATATGTCTAGGATCTTCTTGTTGTTTCTCAAGTGAATAGCATTTGTTCATGTCTTCATCATTATCTTCGTCAAAGATAGGTGAATACTTGGATTTGTGACTTGGTAGCACTAGTTCTTTGTAGTCTCTAGGTTATAGTTGTTGGTGTAAATTAGTACTTTACTATTTACACTTACTTAAGTTTACTTAGGTTAATGCATTATTTAATTATATTGCATTATTTTATTATTTTTATTATGAGACACTTAGGAGTTTGTGCAACCTTGTGATTTTTCATGTTGACAACATAGGAGTATGCACCTTTATTTGAGCACATGGTGTCTACAACACTATTTTGCGTGTTCCACTCTTCTAAGCTTATCCTCTCATCACCGCACTTACTTCCGTGCTTAATGGAGGATAATCCATATCTGGTGGACATGTGCTTGGTTGTGTGACACTTCATGGTGCTAACTTCTATGCATTCTAGAAGCTCTCCTGTAGCCTTTATAATCAGGCACTCCTAGTGTACTCTAAACATTTAAGCATTATGCATTAAGCATCAAGTATTGAATACATTGTTATTCTGATCATACTCTCTCTTGGTCTTCATTGTGCTCGTGTTTGAGTTCTTAGTTATTGGGTGAATTTTTCCCTTAAGAAAATTCTTACATGGTATCAGAGCTTGGAGTCTTTCTCTTCACAAGCCGTTCGAGACCTCTAGCTTGCTTCATCACCTCAGCCTGAATCCAGAGTGCTGCAAAAATTGGGAGCATCCAGTATCATATCTGACCTCTCCATTGCATTCAGAATGCTAAATCGGTGAAAATCAACTATAAGCAAGCCTACTTTGGCTCAAAGTTGACCGTGAGGCAAAATTTTTTTTACAAATTGAAACCCGAAAGCCCGATTTGAGGTATGGGTATGGTTATTTTCGCAGATTTATGAATTTATTTTCGGATCTGCATTTGTTTTCTCTGTCAATTTCGTTATTTTCTGTCAATATTTTCAAAATTTTTGGAATATTTAATAGTCCGTCAGAGAAAATTTTTTATGCAGTACGGGCTATCAGATCCCATACTGCACATTTGGTGGAATTATTTATTTATTTTGCAGGGTTCTCTGTGGATTAGTACGCGTAATACTTCTGCTTATTTCGGCGACACGATTCAACTCAACACTGGCCGCCATTCCAATTCGCTTTGATATTTGTGGCCATTTCATTTTAGAGAATTCGTAGACTGCAACCCACTCAATGTGGGATTAATCATTTTCCCACGGCGGCACTCATCACTGAACTTTCGGCCTTTGCACACTACCTTCATCCCACCCACTGCAGATCCGGCACCGCTGTTTGTTCGACTTCCTGCTGCTCGAACCGGCGAGGGTTTGCAAAATTTTCCTGCCGCTAATTTGAAATCTCCGACGTCAGCATTGTAGCAGTCTTCAACATCCAGCAAGATTTCTCGGCATTAAGTCTTAGTGGTCGGTAGTTGTTGCAGCGTTTCCCAGCGTCAATCTCTCCTTCCACGGCAAGGGTTTTTCATGACTGGCATACAGTCCGATGATTATTCCCGTCGTGTCTGAGATTCTCGATGGTTGCCCAAATTTTTGGCAGGGTTTAATCCCAATTTCTGGCGCACGATCTCCGATTTCCTGGTGACATTGGTGTTATCTGGCCCCCGTGATCAGAGATTCCAGCGCTGCTTAATACTCCCGCCCGCTTAGTTCTGGCAACGTGAGATTTTCTTTTCTGCACAGTTTTCGGCATCCTTGCATCTATTTTTTGGTTTTATAGCGACAGTAAAGCCCCCGGCCACTGTTCCAAAGTGCTCACCAATTGGACCCTCCACAAACCCAGTCGCCACGTGTACACTTTGACACGTAAGCAATTCGGTACTGCCACATTTTCCCTATGGAAACCTATTGCTGACTCAGCGTATTGACGTAGGGCACGTCATTATTCTGTATGGCACGGACAGTCTGTACAACTGCCACGTCATTGGAGGGCCAATTTTTGCTGACATCATCATTCTAGATGTTTAAAATTGACGCCTATCTGAATGTCATTGCAAGGCATTTTAGTACTGTGTTGATAGCTGTTTGACCATCAAATTTAACTTCACAGTTTTTGCTCCAAACCCCTCTCCCGATTGCTTTTCAGTTTGGCAGCCTGACTTTGCGAGCTCGTATCTTGGTCATTCGGACTCCGATTTAGGTGCAATTTTTTTTGAAATCAGGTGAAATTTCCTAAATTTTTCAGTGGTGGTGTTGTTTTCTAGTTTTGGTGCATAGATTTTGTAGAATTTTCATTTTTTGGTGACTGTACCTGCATAATCCTGCCTTTTGCAACTTCAGAAGCTCCGTACGGGCACCTCTGGTCACTTTTTTAGGTTTTATTTTTTTTGAAAGTGTATTTTTTTGTCTACTTTCCAGATCTGAAGTCAGATTCTAGGGTTATGTGGACCAATTTCTCACTTTCAGAATTAGGCCTTCTTTGGCATTGTAAGCTTTCATTCTTTTTCAAAATTGTTGTAAAAGTAAGCTACGGTGCTTAAGTGACAGATTTAAGCCTTATAAGGTAGTTGTAAAAGCCAAATCAGCAAGTCTACTTTGTTCATTTTGACAAGTGGCTCATTGTAAATGCACTACTTATAAAGTGCCAAAGCATCTTTTTTGGGGGGGTCTTTTGATTGAGTGAAAATGGGGGGTGTGTACAGTGTTCTTCTGTCTCTATTTTGTGCTCTTTCATTTCTGCATCATGGGTTTTAAATGTCCTCCTTTAACTTCACGCAACTATTCTACTTGGAAAGATATTGCATGGAGTAGATTAATGGAAAAAGGATATAGTTTATATGTTGATGGTACAATCACTAAACCTACTGATGCTAAAGAACTCATTGATTGGACAAGACAAGACCGACAAGCTTTAGGTGTTATCAGGAGTTGTGTACATAGCGATCTTCTCTTCCACATTAAAAATTGTTCAGAATCTAAGGAAGCTTGGGACAAACTTGAACAATTGTATGGTAAAGTGGATGAAGAAAAGGGATTTCAGATTGAAGATGATCTACTTCTCTTAGATCCTAAGAATTATGACACAATTCAGGATTATATCATCAAAGTCAATGAGCATAGGGCACTTCTTAAAGATTGTGGAAATCCCATGAAGGATGAAAGGTTGATACATCACATCCTGAAGAAGCTACCTTCTGAGTACGCCAACTTTGTTTCGAGTTTTAATAATCACAAGTTAACCATGGGATCTGCATACTAGAAGCCTTCCTTTGATGGATTTGCAGACATGTTGATTGTTGAACAATCTCACTTGGTGGATTTTGGCCTTCTCAAGTCATCTAAGACCAAAGCCTTAGTAGCTCGTGCTGATCAAAAATCTAGTCAAGGGGGAAAAAGCAACAACAAGAAGAAGCAATGGAAGCAAAAAACACAATCTGAGACACAACATGATTCCTCTCAACAAGGCAGTTCTTCTTCAAATAAGAAGGTAAGTAATGACAAGAAGGACAAACTCTTTTGTGCATACTGTAAAAAGCCAAATCATGATGAGCATCATTGCAAAACAAAAAGAATCGATGAGTTAGAAAATCTACTCAAGAAGAACAGAATTCAAGTGCTAGGTACTTCCAAGGATTCTACTCCTAACTCTTCAAAGGATAAAGATCAAGCACTTATGGCAAACATAACTTCTTCTTCAGAATGGATACTTGACTCAGGTGCCTCCTACCACATGGGTTCTTCAAAGCAAGATTTTTCTTCATTGAAGCAGTCAAAGGTACCACACATCTTCGTGGGAGATGATGCAAAAATGGAAGTTGAAGGGAAAGGACATGTTGAAATGGAAGATGGGGAGTTCAAAGATGTTCTCTATGTTCCAAATCTAAGTTCCAATCTACTATCAATTTACCAAATCACTCACCTTGGAGATGGTCATAAGGTTGAGTTCCTTCTCGATTCAGTGATGGTGCACAGTCTAAAAGATGATTCATTGGTAGTAGTTGGGAAAGTCAATGATGACAGGAGGCTTTATTCCTTTTCCCATTTTGTGCCTAAGAGTTCTTCTCAAGCCTTGTTAACTCAGTCTAATTCAAACAACAACTTATGGCATGAGCGGTTTGGTCACCTTGACTTCCGCTCTCTTCAGCAACTTTTCTCAAAACACATGGTCAAAGGTCTACCCAACATCAACTTTTCTAAGGGGGAGTGTTCATCTTTTTCAGTGGATATGCATCTCAAGGAGAAGTATGAGAAAGGGAAGTCTTCTCGAGCTCCATTTGTTCTTCAGCTAGTTCACAATGTATTAGCAAGACCATTTGCAGTGACTTCAGTCAGCCAAGGCCGCTACATACTCGCATTTGTTGATGACTTTTTAAGATTCACTTGGGTCTTCTTCCTTCATCATAAGAATGAAGTGGTTCATAAGCTTCAAGACTTCAAGACTCATGTTGAACACAAGTCAAGGAAAGCCATCAAAGTATTAAGGGTGGACAATGAGAATAGATATGTTGATAGGAGACTTAAGAAATTTTGTAAAATTGAGGGGATTGATCTTCAAAATTCACCAGCATTTAGTCCGCACAAGACAGATGTTGCAGCTATGAGGATTAGGACTCTCAAGACCATGGCAAGTTGCATGATAAAGGCCAAGTCTCTTGATCCTACACTTGAAGTTGAAGCCATTAGCTTTGCCACTCACATACTTAACAGGTCTCCTCATCCAGCCTTAGATGGCCAGACTCCTTTTGAGACATGGTGCGGCAGAAAACCAGTTGTAAGTCATCTTAGAGTCTTCAGTTGTCTAGCATGGGCAAACCTTTCTTCCAAGAGTTGCAAGGCACAGACACCTAGGCCTTATACCTTCATTGGTTATGAAGACAATGTGAAAGCTTACAGACTTATGGATCCAGAGACACATGAGATTTTTGTGGAGAAGGATGTTCACTTTGAGGAAATTTCTTCGAGCTTATCCTCTACTCCTCTCCACACTTCATACACAGTGGAAACTGATAGTGACACCAGTGATAGTGCTTCAACAGGTTCTGATATGTGGGGTTCTTTTGACAGTTTTAGTGAGAGGTCACATCAATCTAGTCCACGTGCTTATATTGCCATAGTGAAAGGTCCATCTCAGCATGGTACATCTCATCTTCCAGTTCTAGCTTCATTTGACTTGGGAGATAGACTTGAGGACACCCATCTTCTCATTGATGATGATACTTCTACAGTTGTTGCAAGGGCTCACTCTGACCCTCATGTCCATTCTCTACATGATCAATCTACATAAGTTGGCGTGATTGTGGATCCTTATGAAAAAAAATTAGTGGAGGACTCTTTGTCAGTAGAGGAGACAAATGGTTTCATGGAATAGGTTCAGCAGACATCCTTGATAGATCTGCATTCATTCTTTTTAGTACAATTGGATGGGGTGAACTTCAGCATCAGTACAGGGATACTTAAGCGGGTTTTTGGGCCACCACACATCTTCAGGACAGTACCTTGGGCATTGTTTCTTCCTAAGGGGAGGAACACCATTCTGCATTCTTGGACCTGCTTCTTCATCGGAGGAGCCTTCACCTGTTGGCATTCTTCTTTTTGGGGGGGGGAGCCTCTTTTTTCTCTCTTCCTTCTTTCATTCTCTTATGTATATATTTGATGTATGTCGTAATGGGGGGGTCTTTGTGAGGCCTCACCCTGACCCATCGTAGCATAGTGATACATTACTACTATTTTTGTTATCCGCGACTCGAGATGTCGAGACATTATCAAATGCTTAGAACATATTTTATTATTTCATGTTGTGTGATATTATTTCCAGATATATTTGATGATTGTCATTTAATGATCATGTATATGTATGTTAACGAAATCAGTAAGATTGAGATTTGATTCAAGATATTTCAATGGTTAAGAATTATGTAGGATGAAGAAACTCTTATTTGATGCATGTTTTAATTTATGAAATTTTTTGATACATATACATTTATATACATGTGATTTTCAGGACTACTGATGTGTGCAATGAGTGTGCAGATATTTAGCTGAGAAACCCTACGGAGGAACAAAACTGATCTTCATGTGCTAAAATTTGGAAACCCTATTGTTCGTAATTATGTTCTTTCAGTGTCGCTTGACACTCGTAAAATGTTATGTGCTTCGGTATGCTGGTTAGGGTTAATTGTTTAACCTTTGGTTTCAAGTTAGTGTCAATTTTCTATTAGATTCTTAATGAGGGTTAGTCATCCCTAATTCGATTTAGGGCTAGATTTGCTAGTTAGAGTTGTTAGATGGACCTATTTTATTTCTAGATTTTATTTTGTCTCTAACCTCTTCCCTAAGGCTTTAAAACATGTTTTTTTTCTAACCTATGGGTGTGGGTGTGGGTTAGGGGTCTTTTCCAACCCCTAAGCCCCTAGCTTTGACTTTTGAGGGCACTCAAAAAGTCCCTTTTTGCCTTTGTGCGAAAATTGCAAGTAGTTGTCATGAGTTGTCTTACCCCACCTCCTTTTAGGGTTTAACCATGGTGTAGGTTGTGTTAGGAGTTTCTAGAGTGGCTAAGTGAGTGGAGATAGTTATTGCTCTTTTTGGGTGGTTGAGTTGGAGGCTTATTAGAGGCCTTCCTTGGTCTAGTGGTTTGGTTAACCAATCTCTACATTTAGAGAAGATTTCTTGAAGCTTGAAGGAAGGAGGGATACTCTACTCAAATTTGTTCATTTCCATTACCTCTTTGAGAAGGTAGGAAACTCCCATCTCCCTTATTCAGTTTTTATGTTTTGTTTCATGTTCTTGTTACCTTGTTGTTGTTTTACTGTTGTATGGTTGTGGGTATGTTGGGAAGATTTGTAAACCTTGTTATTTTGGTTGTTTTCCTTTCTTGTTTATGTTTGCAATTTTGAGTTTCCTTGCATGGGCGTTTTGGTATTACTCACCCTAGGAGAGGGCAGAAGTGACCAATTTTGGGAGAGGTCTGTTTAGTTGGACTCCAACCTATGTAGAGTCTCTTCTTAGGATGAGAAGAGGGATAAAGGGAAGGGTGTTATGGGCCTCTACCCGTCAGCACAAACTTGGTATGAGTATGGCAAGTTAAAATGGAAGAACGGAAGTTCTTGGTTATTGGCCCCGATTGGGCATCTGAATTGGTGTTGTGCTTGACTTCTCCAGTTGGAAGAATCCACCTCTCCCTAGTCTTGATTCACTGTGAATCTTATTGTGTAAACCATGAATGATTATGCATGCTTGATGTTCTTTTGGTTATGCTTGATTGTCACCCGATCAGTTATTGGTTTCTTCCATGGCTCTTGAAATGAGCTTCAGAAAACATTACAAAATTCTTGATGATGACCATGAAGAAAATTGGATAAAATTGTTGTAATTGGGATTGAGATCCTATTTTAAGTTGTACTTTTAATCCTTATTGTATATGGCAACAAAGCCGGGTTTTCTTCCTGATTATTTCCCAGCTGAGCCCTTGAATCAGGTTAACCAATAAAGTAATGGATGAGTGTATTTGGTTCTCTTAATATTTGTTCATAACGTTTAGTTGTATGAGTGCTCATCAAAAGAGAATAAATCAATTTGCATATATATATATATAAATGGGAAAATATAATCATAAATAATGTCTTGATTTATGAATGTCCAAGTTTTAATTACGATAATGAAGAGTTGAATTGATATAGTGAGTTTCAATTTTGATGTATAAGTATTATGATGAGATCAATCAAGAGCAAAACCATATATTACGAAATCAAAGATAGTTCATTCCTTGATAAATTTCATGGTGGTTACAATCAAATTTGAATGAGAATAATCCACCACCTTTTTCTTTTATTATGTGCATAGTATCATTCACCTTCTAAGTTCTTCAAATATGATCAATTGGACTGAGAGGTTGTATTCTTGAAATCAATAATAATAATAATCAGAACATAGAACTCATACCATGTCCTTGAAGAATTAATATTAAACATACATGTTTAACTAGAGATTGAGAGACTTTACCTAATGTACTCCTTTGCATTGGAATACTTGTATTAAGGAAACATGTTAATAATAGATTTATTCAAATCCTTAGCAACATGAATGAAATGCTTAAAATAGCATGATCATGCCTTGTCAAAATTTTTGCTTTCAAAAAAAAAAAAATGCACTCCCAGGAGTAAAAACTCTCTGGAAAATGCATGGGGAAAAAGAATTCATTGCTTCCAAGCCACAGAGCATATTCTTGCTCAGATTCCTTCCTTAGTGAATAAAGAAACTAGATAAATATTATGTAAATCTCTTTGGTACATAATTCTGAATATATATATATATATATATATATATATATATATATATATATATATATATATATATATATATATATATATATATATATATATATATATATATATATACTTTTCTTAAATAAAGCCAATATCTAAATATCTCCTCTTCACCTATAAAACTTTATGTTTTTTATTGCCTCCTTGGCCTTGCACGTCAGTTTAAGCTTGCCTTTAACAAGCTCTTTAATGTCTGCCTCATGTCATAGTGGATGGGATGGGTGGGTGACATCACCCTGCCAGCTTGTCCCATCCCCATCCTTCTCCCATCCTAGCGGCCAGGTTGGATCAGTGACATTTATGTTGAAAAGGGTATGGTAGTGGTCACTTTTATTTCAAAAAAAAAAATTTCCCTTGCTCATCTATGATCACATGCACACCCTTGGGATTGCGTTCCCCTTCCTTGGGCTACGTGGAAACGTTGGGAGGAGAGATCAATGTCAACACATGACATTAATGCTTGAACGCTGGCCTAGCTTGGGAGTAGTATTAATGTCCTAGAGAATGTTTGTTTAAAAACTTCAGACCTCATCCCCTCTGTGTACCTTCTTCCTGATGTGCAGGCTTGGGGTTGCGTGGGGCCTAGGGTGAGGTGTAGGCAGGGGTCAAATCAACCTGTCACATAAGCTAGTGTTATGATTTGTGGTTAGGGTAGGATTGCTGGGATTAGGATAGACTAGAGTTAGTAGGGTAGAGTTAATTGTGTTTAGGTGTAGGTTAGTTATTTAATTCCTTGGTTTTAGTCTCTTTATTAATATCATTTTATACATATTATTTTATTTATGTATTTTATATTTGTAGTTAGCATTTTAGAATATGTTTTAGTATAGATAATTTAGTATTTATTAGATGGTTGTGTCTTTAGGTTGTTTTAGTTTAAAGTTGTAAAGAGAAATTTGTTTAAATCAAGTCTTAAGTTAGCATTACATATGAAGTTAATTTATAACCACTTAGTTATATAGTTAGTTTAGAATGAAACTTTAATGTGTTAAAGTGTACTTAGTTTAATTTAATAGAGTTTTAAGTTAACGTTGAAATTATTTTAAATCTTTTAATTATTAAGTTAGTTGATAACTATGTTGTGTAATTTTGAGTTGGTTTTAGGTTATCCATTTTAGTATATTTAGTATAAATTTTTAAACATTTAAGGTTTTAGCAAACTCATTATGAAACTATTATCAATCATTTCAAACCTAGGGCATGTTAAATTATTAATTCAAAAAAAAAAATTTGTGTGTGTGTTTTAGCCTTCAAGTTTTGGGCATGACAGTCTTGATTACTCGATCCATCGATGCATCCATCTTTATCTCTCTTTTTGGGGGAGGGTTTTTCCCATGAGGTTTTCCCTCTTTCTCTGCTTTATGAGAGATTTGCATTTTCATTATGTACATGGGTACCTAACATGGCCTAGTAGCCGGGACCCATTATGCATCTTCATCCTAGCTTGTAAGCTTAAGCGCATTCCCCTAACTTGCACTTAAGGGGGGGTGTTGGTGTAAATTAGTACTTTACTATTTACACTTACTTAAGTTTACTTAGGTTAATGCATTATTTAATTATATTGCATTATTTTATTATTTTTATTATGAGACACTTAGGAGTTTGTGCAACCTTGTGATTTGTCATGTTGACAACACAGGAGTATGCACCTTTATTTGAGCACATGGTGTCTACAACATTGTTTTGCATGTTCCACTCGTCTAGGCTTATCCTCTCATCACCGCACTTACTTTCGTGCTTAATGGAGGATAATCCATATCTGGTGGACATGTGCTTGGTTGTGTGACACTTCATGGTGCTAACTTCTATGCATTCTAGAAGCTCTCCTGTAGCCTTTATAATCAGGCACTCCTAGTGTACTCTAAGCATTTAAGCATTATGCATTAAGCATCAAGTATTGAATACATTGTTATTCTGATCATACTCTCTCTTTGTCTTCATTGTGCTTCTGTTTGAGTTCTTAGTTCTTGGGTGAATTTTGCCCTTAAGCAAATTCTTACAATAGTCCAAAAAGATTCTTCTTTATCTTTCTTATGTGATCTTTCCTCCTTTGTGATTGTAGTTCTACTTTCATTGGGGAATGATGTCAATTCATTTGTAGTAGTATCATATATTATCTTATGATCATATTGACCCCATAGTAGGTAGATCCCTTATGTGTTCTTTGTATGCTTATGTACTATTTCCCTTGATTTGCATTTTTTCTGGGGGCATCTTGTAGTGGAAATATAATTAGTGGAGTTGTTTATGTTTCTTTTAAAGCTATTTCTCTTATTAAAGTGTTAGCAATGACTTTAACATGTTGGCATACACTCTTCTCACTTATTGCACACACACACTTTTTAATACATGTATATTATTTTTCAAGATAACCTTTCTCCCTTTTTGGATTACTGATTAATCCTTAAAGCATGGATTTATGCTTTAGGATCTCTTGATCCCACTAGTTTCAAATATTGTTGATCCCTTAAGGTCCAAGGTTTCATTAAGATTGGATCTCTTTTACTTTTTGGTTTTACTCTTATAGATTAGAATATTCTTGAGGGTGAATCCTTGATGGGTTGACTATTGAGTGGCCACATTCATTAGGTGGCTCAATTCCATCTTTCTAGTTGTGCAATTTTCTTGTGTGGTTCACAATGGGACATAAGTTCTCATTGGACAAGATAATCACACTCTTTTTTCCTTTTCCCTTTTTACTAGAGATATCTCTCTTATTATGATCTTGGAGTTGACAAAGATTTGAGTCTTTGGGGGCTTGCGGATTTCTTTTTCTCTTTGATTTTAATAAGATTATCTTTTCATTATGATCTACTTTACCAATAGTTTGCATCAAGTCCACACTCTTGCTAAAGTGGGGGATTAATGTATCATCTTAAAATTGAAGCACTTCTATCTTAAGAGTGTTTAGCCCTCAAATTAAGTGGTATAGGGTCATATCAAGTGCCTTGAATGGGTCTTTGTATAGATCTGACTATTTTCCCCCTGTTATGCTTCTCTCTCTCTCTAGCCTATTTTTGATAAACTATTCTGTGAAACTAAGGACTTTGGCCTCTAGGTCAAGGTTGACCTTGACCCTAACCTAGGTCAAGGATGACCTTGACCCTGACCTAGAGTAGGATCAACCTCGTCCTTGACCCTAGGTCTCATTTTCAATTTTTAGGAGTTTCAAGATCTCGGGCTTCGAAAAGTTTCTTCTCTCACTTTCGGGTCAGCTGTTTTGGGTTTCATAATGGTAGACTCTTAAATTAAATTTAATCAACATTTATTCCTTGGGGTTAAGGTTAAACTTGATTTATTGCTCCAATGTCACCCTTCTCTAGGAGTTAGTGCCCTAGATCTCTCTATAAGGAACCCTTCTTCCCTCATTTTGACATCCACTATCTATGAGTGAAGTTATCATCTACTTTCTATCCATGCATATCTACTATCCACTATCTATGAGTGAAATTATCATCTATAGTTTATCAAGCATTCAAGAATTCAAGTGTTCAAGCATCCAAATCATCAAGGAGATCCATTGTTATCCATTGAAGGATTCATTCTCTATGGAGCTATAGTGCCTACCCCTAGTTTGCATTTTGATTTTATTGTTAAACTCTTTTAGGCTAGTTTTATGTTTGATGATTAGTAGCATTGTTTAGAGATTATCATTTATTATTTCAGATTCAGTTGGTATATGATGAGATTCCTTGGTACTCTATACTTCATTTATGCATGATGATTATTATAGTATTTTTAGTTATTCATGGTGATTAGTTAGTTAGATTATCATATGTGTTTTCTTATGGATGCATACCCCATGCTACATGTGTATGGTGTGCATGTATCTTTTCATTATGTATGGCATTTATAATGTGGTTAAGGAAAGGAGTGATAGTCACCTGCTAGTTGGGATCTACATGATGCACCATTTCCTACCATTTCATGTTTAGCTTAGAATATTGTGTTTGTATATGTGTGGATTTTATGCAGGTACCGGGTATCAACTTCCCTGAATTGCCAAGATGAGCACACCCTATCACATTATCTCAATGGTAAGAGAGGGGAGATAAATTCTTAAGTACAAATCCTAAACCTTTAAGCCATTTGTCTTGGAAAATTAGGACAAGTATTTGAGTTGACTACCTTCCAAATTCGGCGAATGACATTAATTCTTGATTATAACCTTTTAGTTTGATTTTGCATGTGTTTTGCTATGATGGATTTTCATATTTTATTTTATGATTCCTTGGTAAATTTTCTATTAATTAAGTCTAAATAAAAGATTAAATTAATGATTTAATTTAATGAAAAATTATTATGATATTTTAATATTTAATTTAATTTAATTAATTGGGAAACTAATTAAATAAAAAGAGTTAAATTTGATGATGAAAGTTATAAGAATAAATTTAGAATGTGATAATATTAATTTACTTTAATAATAATATATTTAGAGTTCATTTTTAAATAAATGCTAAATAATATTATTATTTAAGTTAATAAATATTTCATCAATTAAGTTTTCAAAATAAATTAAAAAGTGAAAAGATATTAAATTATTAAAAATTTTTAGATTGCATGATGTATGCATGAGATTAAAATATAATAAATTAATTAAAAAGGTAAAACAAGTGAATTTAATAAAGATATTTTAATTGCATAAAGTGTGCATGAGTTTAAAATTTAATAAATTAATTAAAAGAGGAGTCAAGTAAAAATTAAATAAACTAATTTAATAATTCATTAAACATGCATGGAAAAGGAAAAAAGAAAAGATAAAATAAGACAAAAGAAAAATTAATTTGGAGTTGAGGTCTAGTGAGCAGAGAGTTCTCTCGAGTGAACGCATAATTATTGTCCTGATTTTAGGAGAGAACTCCATATCACTAATGGAGGGTTCATTTTCAAAGGACTGTGAATTTTGGAAGAGGAAGGAATTTTTAGAAAGGAGAAGGTTCTGAGAGAAGGAATTTCTCTACAATCTTCTTGGGTAGAGCGATTAGCATCAGTGTCTTGGTAGATGCTTGTGATTTTTGCATAATTTATTACATTTTTTCTTTCTTGTCTTTATCGTGTTTGTTGAATGTTTATCTAAAGGATTTTTGTGTCAAATGTTTCAGTAGTGTGTATTTCTTGTATGTATGTTAATCCTCTATATACAGGAAAGATTAAAAGATCAGTATAACCCTCTTTCAATATATTGGAGAAATGAGAAATAAACAAGAAAAAGGTTTTTGAAATAATATGAATTTTTTTTTAGATAAAAAATTTGAATGATTGTTTGTATTTCTCCTATTAGACTAAAATTGCATTCATATATATATATATAATTTCATTCAAAGAAGAGGGAAGGTTTCTTTTTTAAAAAAAATTAAAAAAATAGTAATAATTTTTAAAAATAAATAAATAAATAAATTATATATTGTAAAGGATGGGCAGGGCCACCACCCCTCCACCCACCTTACCCCCTTGGCGTACTTTATTTTCATAATGGCCTTAGCCGCTGCAGTAGCAAGAACTACTACAGTAGCATTGTTGACATTAAGTCAAGTTTTTTATTAGTGACAACACTTATTCAAATTCTATATGGTTACCAAGCTCATTGAATAGTCTATAGTGTTTACCATGTAATTTAGTAGCCACCAAGCTTCATAGTTCCTACCAAGCATTCCAATGGTTACCAAGTAAATTTAGTCAATGTGAAGTCCTACAGTTCTTATCGAGTAGTTCAGTGGTTACCAAGCTTCATAGTTTCTACCAAGCCATCAGTTCATGTGAAGCGAAGTTAGTGTTAATTGAGTGATGAGATCATTAGTGTTTACCGAGTTCAGGTATGGTAAAAGTGGAATTCAATTTCTACCAATGTGCACAGTATCTACTGAGTTGTCAGTGTAGACTGAGTTTGAGACTACTCTAAGATGATTAGTATGGATCGAGCTTTCACTTCTACCAAATGCATGATGATGCCAAGTAATGACAGTGGATGCCATGTATTAGAACTTCACCAAGTCAGTCTTTAGAACTTGAGTGTCTTCATTTGAGCCGACTTTGTAATATTGGTGTTAACTTGCATATTGGCCAACTTTATAAATTTGTAAATTGGATTGATATATATGTAATGTATTGTATCATATCCAATGTATGAGCATGATGATGATATATGAGATATGTGAGCAGAATGTAAGCATGTGAATGTGAATCAACAGTAAAGTGTATTGTAAGGCCATATCAGAAAGGAGCAGCAGAGTCATGTCTATCACATAAGGGTGATCAGTACTTCAAAGAATCTCTATCAGAAAATCAGTTGTAAGTCAGAGATCTATTGTTTCATTCTAATAGGTGAACCAGTCCAAAATCCTCTAACAAGGTAGACTTAATAGTCTTTTGTCAAATCTCTTTACCGAGTGCATACTTCATTATATGTTTGTAAATCATCTAACAAGGTGGACCTAGCAGTCCTAATTGCTCCCAACAAGGAAAATCATCAGAAGTGATCATTGTAAGCTTTAACAGGCCAACTTTATGTTGTAGTATAGAATTTTTGTGGGTATCATCCCCACCCCAGTTTTACTTTCTATTTTGAAGGTTTCTAGGTGACCAAATTATTGTGTTCATGTGCCATGAATGTTTATGTTTGTAGTTTCTCATGCATGCAGTTAGATCTGATTTAATGAGTTAAATGATTATTGGGTTACTGCAATTAGGACATGAATTTGATGAAGTTTTAAAGATTACTGATTCCCCCTCCCCTCTTAGTAACCTAGCACAGTCTTGAATATTTCCAATAGGAAGGTTTCTTTTTTTAAAAAATAATATTAAAAAAAATAATAAAATTTTAAGAAAATAATAATAAATTTTTAAAAAATTAATAAAAAATAAATTATATATTGTAAAGGATGGGTGAGGGCCACCACCCCCCCCACCCACCTTCCCCCCTTGGTGTACTTTATTTTCACGACGGCCTTAGCCACTACGGCAACAATTTGCTATTGCAGAGCTGTCGTCGGCTTGTAATGGTCATGAACATTATTTTAAAAGGCTGATGGGCCTTGGCAAATAAACCCCATTTGATATATTTTATCTTTTTTAAATGTTTAATTTAATTTAATTAAAATTTTTAATTGTTATGTTATTAATAATTTTAAATATTATTTGTTAATAAAATTTATTAAATATATAAATTATTAATATTATTTAAATTAATTAATATTAATATAGTTTTTATCTTAAAATTAATAATTAATTTAATTAAATGTAATTAATAATGTATGTTATAAAATGAAGTTTTAAAATTTATTTAATTATTTTTATCAAAAGATTGATTTTAATTAAATTGTAAAGACTTTTATTTAGAATCAATAACTTATTATTTTAATAATTTAAATAAATAAATTATCCTTGGATTATTTTAGAGAATTGACTTAAAATCAAATAGGGATAATTTTTTATTTTATTCGAACATAAGAATGGGTTAATAGTAAGGGTTGAAATGCAAATCTTTTATAGTCAGAAAATATACATTGAAACAAATACTGAAACCTTTCTATTGACTTAAACCTTTTATGTCTTCAAAACGTAATGTATTGAGAAATCTATTTTGTATGTTTTGTATGCAAGGTATTTCTTATGACTTGAGGTTTCAGGGTTGACCTTGCTTTGACCAGTCTAAGGATGTTACTAGAGACTTGGGAGTTCTATGATTATGATGTTATGATGATTTGTTCTCGATCTCTTAAAACCCAACCATGGTAATGTGATGGTATGCTCTATGATATGTTTGTATTTACTATTTGTTATTGCTTTCCAGTGTTTTTGTGTGACACTAAGGTGAATGTATGACCTACTTGACTTAACCATTTTTGAGTCCTTGATTAGTTATATTTGAATTTCTTTCCAGTCACTTTGATAAGAATGAGGTGTTTGTTTGCATTTTTCTTGGTGATGTCATGTTGTGACATGTTTGACTTAACCATTATGAGTCTTCTATCAGTATTATTTTTGGGATGCTTTCCAACTGCTCATAGAGAACTGATGTGATTATTGTGAATTATCTTTTGATGCTTTCAATTCACTTGTATAGGACTGAGGTAATTTTATATGAATATTATTTTGTTCTTTTATGAGCCTAGGGTAGGTTATCTATATGTAATGTCAGGGAGTGGCTTGCAATGGGGGTCGAGGCCCTAAATGGCTACTAGGGTAACCTATTATAAGTTGTTTAATAAGTGAAAATATTACACTAATGGGAATAAAATGAACCTAATAAGATTCTTTGTATGTTCTTGCCCATGCCTTGAGTGCTAGTACAAACTAAGATGGGAGTAGAGAGAACGCTTGGTTGCAACCTTGCATCCGTAGTATGTCTTGTCAGTACGAGAGGATACTAGTGGCTCCATAGGGATCACTAGGGGGCCAGGGTCCTAAGAGACTTCTAGGGTAACTCTAGTGTGATTTGTGCAATGATACTTTCCTACTTACATAGTAAGTTTCCTACATGTCTTTGTGTGCCTCTGGGACTAGGTGTCGATCTATCTTGGAACCCTTGAGTTAGAATACTCTTAGGATTTCCTAGACTTAGAGAGTACTTTTGATATTTGGTTTGATATTATTTTTGGGACTTGAGAATATCTCCTCAGCATGGTGGGAGTGGGCCATTTAGGTTCCACACAGTTGGGTGGTAGTGCTTTTAACTCTTACCATTGAGACCCATCCATAGTCACCATGGCTAGAGCATTCCTTGTCTGCATTTCTTTTCATTCTATCTATGTATCATTATGATGGATGTGTATATTTTATGATGGATGTTTATATCTTTTATGATGGATGGATATATCATGTATGGTGGATGGTTTGATCTATTTTATTGTACTTTGTATCATGGATCCGAGGAGGGTGATGTATTTCTATTTCTACATATGTGTATTCTTTTAGCCTTTCATACCCTATGACATGTACAGTGGATGATTGAGCATTTCGAATTTCATTTACCAAGAGGCATTCAAAAAAAAAGTATATTATTTAAATCAACTTTGGACTTCTGATTATTCTTTCATATGGATGTGTTATTTATTAGACTTAGTATTAATTAAAATTTAAATGTGATTCAACATCTTGGAATCCTTAAGGAATGTAACCTATTATGTATGCTTCTAGTTGATTGTATGTTATTTCTTCTGCTACTATGTGCTTGATTTGTATGATTTATTTTTCTTGTTTCAAAAAAAAAAATGTTGGCAAACTTAGTAAAATTTTAGGTTAACTCTTTTGGATCCCTTGGTGGGGCTTTACAAGAGCCCTCTTGTTGAAGATTTCTCCATCCACATTCATCCAAGCATTCTTCTATGCAAAGATGAATTCAAGATTGGTGTTCAAGATCTAATGACATTGATTTCAGATATCCTATATGCATTTCTACATACATTTCGAGCATCTGTACTTGTGGATTCAAGGATTCGAATCCTCCCCAAGGATTTCCACAAAAGCAAGGTGAAAAGTTCCATTTACTTTGTCAATGCATATTATAATTTCAATCATATTTCAAGGTTAATTTTAAACTAGGATTTGACTAAGGCAAACCCCCCTCCCCCCCCCATACAACAAACGAACCATTTTTCTTGTAGATATAGGCATGGAGCAATGAATTGGAGAGCAAATTTGGATACCTTTTTTGTCCAACTTGTGAGATCTGTGAACATAAATTTTGTCAGAGCAATGTAGGTCAAGGTCAACTTTTCAAGATATAGTTGTGACCTAGGGTATGATTGTGCCCTGCTAACAGGGTCGAGGTCAACCTACCTTCAAAAAGAAAAAATATTCTTAGGTTTTCTCTGTCTCAACATTTCCAGTCCAAAACAGGTTATAGATTTTTAAAAAATTACATACAGACATTAGAAAATTTTTTTTTTTAGATTTAAGGTTAGTATTTTTCTCTTATCTATTTCAAGATTTAAGCACATACTCCCCCATAATAGGAAGATCATATAACCTACTTTATTCCTATTTTCCATCACTTGATCCATTTCTACTTTGAACACTTTCTTGTGCTTAGTTAATTTGGATCATTCCTTTTGGAAATTAGGGTTGAGAAGAGGTTTTCATTTTCGTCCTATTTTAATGATATTGTAGGTATAAATGTCTTGGTTTGATATTATATGTAGTCATTAATGTATTGATTAGGATGATTTAAAGTATATAGATTGACATAAAATAAGATGAAGATATTTTAGATATTAGTTGACACTAGGTTGTGTTTAACAAGAGTTGTCAACTTAAAGAATATATCCCATTCATTCATATTTTTTCTCTGTTCCTCTTAGTTGTAGATTACCAAAAGACTTTTCAAAATATTTATTTAAAGAAAAGTTGATTATTTCTTCCAAAACAATTTCAATTTTTTTGTACTTTCAAAAGGCATAACCATTGCATCTGGTTAGTGCAAGCACTAATTATAAGTTGTTATAAATTAGAATTAAATTTGTAATATGTTTGATACAATTAGACTACATCTTTAATTTTCACATGTTAGTTGAAGTTTTCAAATGAAACCCACATTGGATGTTGCATTAAATATGTTTATTTATTAGGTCCAAATGAACACTTACCATTTCCTAAAAGGCAAAAGACAATGATCATAAGATGTGCCAACCCATTCTTGACCTATTGCTAGGCCAAGCCAAACACCCAAACTTTTATTACGCTTCCATGAAAAATCCTTTCTCCTTGTCTGTTGTGTTTATTGTTATTTAAAAGAAAAAATTATTTTCCTATAACGTGATTTAATTTATTAATCGGTCACACATAATTATGTGTGGTCCTTTTTAAATCCCATGATACCAAATTTAATATACATTATATTATTATTTGAACTATTTTACATTATTTGTGTGATGTACCATCTTTAAATAATTAGACAGTAATATGCTTACACATGATTTGCACAACTTGACTAAATAAATTTCATACATTAATTTAAAAATCCCAAGCAACACATCCATTTTCTATAAATTTAACAAGAGTAAAATATGCTAGCAATTACTAATCAAGATTTCTATTTATACTATAAAGACCAAATAAACATTGAATAATTCCCCATACCTTTTTTTTGGCATAAGACACTAGAAAATTAAAACAATCAGGTGAAAGTCTTGCCTATAATAAATCTATCAACTTCAACCTCCTAAATAAGGATGGTATAAGCCTCAAGAGGTAATCCAAGATAGTGGGTAACTAGTATTGGTTGTTTCTTTCATAATTGAAAGGGGAACTAATTTTTGAACTAGCTAAACCCATAGGTATGATCACTACTAATAATGTAGAAAAGTTTACTAATTTATTGGAAGGCCTAATATTATGCAATAAGATAAATATAGAGAGGCTATAAATCGAAGGAAATTCAATTATAACTATAAACACAATCATGATAGGAAAAACTTAAAATTTCCAGCTTAATTGCCTTACTGCACATATCTAATGAGATTCTTAAAACATGTTACTATCAATAACATCTACAAAGAGGGTAATGGAGCAGAGGATTATATTTTAGTATCTCTAAATATCATTGTTTGCTAGTGTCAAACACTTAGTCATATATAAGGTAGACTTATTCGTTCATCACTATGACTGAGCTACTCTATATAAGTCAAATCATGTTGAAGACTTGTAAATAAACATGCATATGCCGAGCTCTATAGGAGTCAAGAATGTCTTTGATCATCGAGTATTTTTAGTATAAGTTGAGCCTAGTGAATGTCAAGTAGACATAGCACATTGATGCCAAGTTATACAGAAGGTGTCGAGTACAGTTAAGGCTGAATAGTAGAATCAAGAACATTTATGACCGAGCATCAAAGATAGTAAATATTGAGAAACATAGAGTTGATATTAAAGTAAAAAATGATACAAACTTTGAGGTAAACCATTTGAAGATGACATGGACACAATATTTAATATTTGTAGAGTTTGTTACTGAGGTTGTTATGTGTTTATGGTGTTGATCATGGATCCCTATGAGTGGTGAACAACTAATTATAGGAAAATGGAAGAGTCTAGAAAACTCTTTAGAAATATTTAAATAGATAGATCCAAAACCCTATTTTCATACAGAGAATAAACAAGAAAGATATGCATGCAATCACATAGAAGATCAAAGGGTGAAATCACAAACACTCCAAAGTAGGAAAAGGAGTTAAGTTTTGATATTGCATGTAAGAGAGAAGTGTTGAAGAACATAGATAGTGACCTTATGAACTAGTGAAGGATAAAGAAAAGATATATTAAATTAAATGTCAAATCAGAATTGAAGAGAGGAGACCCATAATAAGTAGTAGAGTTCATACTAAAGGACTAGGTAGTGAATCATAACAAAGTTGGGGATAATGTCTTAATAGAGTGGTTTTAACAAACCTTTTTAAATCTCTTAATTGAGTCCTTATTTTATTGTAACTATAAAATTCTCTCACAATGTAAGACCTAACAATCTTAATAACCTTTAATAGGGCAGATCCCTCATAGGGTAGATCATAAGAAGTGATCAAAATTATAACTCTGATAGGTTAACTTTATTACTACAGTAGTGAAGATTTGTGGGTGTCATCCCCACCCCCAGTTTTACCTTCACCTTGGAGGGTTTCTGGATAAGAAAATCTTTGTGTTATGTGTTTACATTCATTTCATGAATGTGGTTGATAGTTAGATCTACTTATTACAACATTTTGATTTTATAAGTTATGTTATAAAGTGTTTTAAGGGATAAAAGTTTTACAAATCCTGATTCACCACCTCCCGAACACCCCCCCCCCCCCCCCCCCCCCCCCCCAGTACCTTAGTTTACCAATTAACCTATCAACATTATTTAGCCTTATTAGATGATAATGGGGAGATGATGGGTATCATATGATCTTAGTTCAGATTCCTCACAAAAAAGGGATAGAAGTATACATATTAAGTTTTAATATTAGTATATTAGCTTTCATTAAGAAAAGTATCTTAGTTTATTCAACACTAAGAAAAGTATCCTTTCTTGTTTTATTCACACTACGTTATAATGATGGCCAAGGTTCTTTCTCATTATTGAGGAATTTTTCACCTTTTCCACTTCCATTATTAATAAAATTGCTAGCTTAGAAGTTTCAATTTCCTTTACTAAACTAAAGATTGAGGTGTTATTAGATAAATCTACACTTAGTGTGGGTTTTTATAAAGAAATATCTTTCCATTCAATAATTGAATCCAAAAATTTCTAAAGTTAGTATAGTCATGGATACTCTATTTCATATGAAACATAGATAGAGGGAGATGTCTTTCTAGGAAGAGGTAATGGAGTTGAAGATAGGGAGAATTATGAAGTTTAAGCATATCCCAATCCTCAGAGAAGTGTTAGAAGTTATAGGGAAAGAGTTCTCCATGCTAGAACATAGGCCAAAGAACAACATAGAGGTAATGGAAATGTTCATGAGAACTATAATGCATGTTGAAAAAGAAAAGACATAAATTAGTGACATATGTAAGAGTCTATTTGAAAATCACCATCTAGA